>CM037876.1:177225104-178462114 GCA_021292165.1 Shinisaurus crocodilurus
GACCTTTCTTCCTATATGGGCTATGTGGGATGGATGGCTTGTATATGGAACAGTTTTATTTTTCCATTTGGGAAAATCCTGTAGCAAAAATCCCTCAGTTCTAAGTATACATAAACTTGATGCTACAGTTTAGTCCTTCTTGTAAGCTTCAGAGAGCTCTTTCTCAACTACAGTGAAGTTGTAAACTGACTAAGGGTGCAGTCCTATGCATGTTTAGACAGAAAAAGAGTCCGACAACTCCCAGCATACCTCCAACTAGCCATGGTGGCTGGAAATCGTAGGGCTTTTTTTTCTGTCTAAACATGATAGGATTGCACCCTGATAGGATTGCATGGAGTCATTTACCAAAGTTCTTCTGTAGCTTGATTCGCTTGTGTGTGGAAGCTGAGTTGGAAGGATCACTTTGGTTGGCACTGAACAGTAGGCGCATCACCTGTCTGTCTGGAGGCGTATACCGGATCCTGTTAATTCCAGTTCTCATTTACATAGGAGCAAGCTGTTCCTCATGGTTGTTCAAATGGAATACTTGAACATGTGTGGGCAGTGTTAGTTCGAGGCTCAGAGATCGTGTTTAATCTGAGCCAAGGCTTGCAGCCTGATCCTATGCATGTTTACTCAGAAATAAGCTCACCTACATTCAGTGGGACTCAAGGAAATGTGCATAGGATTGTAGCCCTAGTTCTGGGAGATGTTTTCAGTGCCTATTTCCAGGGTGAGTGATTGTGCAGCCTGGAATCCTCTGCTCAGATGAATAGGCAGGGCAACCCTAATATTAACATGCATAAACCTTTTAAGTGTTGCTGGGTGGGAGGCATGGCTAACCTCTGTTCCTTCTGCTGCTGTTGAGTTATCAGCTCTGTGTGAAAAGGAATGCTCCTACTCCAGGGAACTGTCATTGAAGCAGTCTGTTTGTTCTGAATTCAGCACTTTAGAAAATGCATCTGCGTAACACTCTATTTTCTTTGTTTTTGTTTGTTTGTTTTAATTCTGGGCTTTTTAAAAAGCTGGAGTACAATTGAGTGCTTTTAGTTCTATATTCATTGATTTCCTTCTGTGTGTTTACAATTTAACAAGCCACAGTATTTGCTGTACTAGCAAGCAGCCTGTGGCAAAGGACTAGAAAACTTTATAGGTGTTCTTAATATTGGTGTTCTTCGTGAAAGGAGCTTCCGGATGTTGCTGTATTTATTTATTTAATAAATTGCTTTACCTCCTTTCTGCCAAGGAACCAAGGGTAGTTTACAATATTTAATTAAATACTGAAATAAACAAATATTACCAAAATGTTACCAAAACAACAACAACAAACCACCTCAAGCCAGTTGAAGGTCTATTCTGGAGCGCATGAATAGTAGAGAGTGAATCCAGGATGGTATTTTCTGCTTATTCAGTAATACATGAAATAAAATACTAGCACTGTATGGACAGTTTGCTTATCACTGAGTGCTGTAATCAAGACACTGTATAAACTGGAATGCTGCTGCAAACTTGATATTTTAATTGCATTCTTAAGAATATCACTTACAGATTAATTCCACGAACATGTTGAATGCCAGGTTGCAACTGATGGGCATGTTGCCTATATTTTGTTGCAATTGATCTTTAGTATTCTGAACTTTTGAAATGTGTTCATCATCTTTGATTAAGATTCTGACTAAACAACCTGAACAACAAGAACAATTACTTCATGTGAAGTGAACAACTATGTTGCTTCATCACATATATAAACACATTGAGGAGTGCTGATTTTTCTTGGTCTTCATCTTGTTCACCTTCTGGCTTCTGAGCCTTTACCATACCTTGCTACTATATTTCTGGACTGGCTTCCATCATGAATGCCAGCATTAGAGCTGCAAGAGCTGTGACTCGACCACCACCTCACCTGCTATCCATCTTAAATCTGGGTTGTGGTGGATTCTCAGAATACTGACAAAAGTGCTTTGTTATATCTATTTTTTATATCTAATAAAATCTGGAGATTGGCTAAATTTGCTGTAGTAAAAGTGTTAGATGGATGGAATTCTATTACTTAAATTATAATTACAGGGGTGGGTGGGAAATGTAAGAGAAGAGCAGGAAACGTAACAAATAATTACTCTGAAGTTCTCATTTTTATCACAGTTATTGTTTCTGTAGCACTTAAAAGCTGAGCATTATACAACAGTTAAAAGGTTATAAAACTCCACAGGCTCAAAATGTTATATGCACAGGACAATAAGGGCGAGAGGGAGAAATAACCGCAAGGAAATTGGGGTGTGTGTGTGTGTGTGGATAAACACAAGGAAAGAGGCCAGTGGATCTTAATTTGGCAAGGCTATTTTAAAAAGACGTTTTCTTAGGCACTACTTAATAATGAAAAGAGATAATAAGTTAGGAGGGATGCCTGAAAACTTGTCAGACTAAATAGAATGGGGTTTGGAGTTAGCCTGAGACCATTTCAGCTGCCTCATATATGGAAAATAAGGATGGACATCGTAAGCTCTTGCGTCTTATTTCATTGTTGCCCAGTGTCCACTGCTGCTAATTTTCTTGCGGCTGCGAATCGCCCACTGGACTACTGCCTGCTACCTCATAGCAGAAGATCAAGCCAGGTCGCCTGACAAACACTGTCCATGGCCGAAAGTAATATCTAGCTGTGTTGGCCAGTAGTCACAAAGACTGGATCCAGAAGTAGCACCATAGAGGGCTGATGATTAGGGTAGGAGAAGGGGCACAAAGAGGCATAAGAG
This sequence comes from Shinisaurus crocodilurus, assembly GCA_021292165.1. Classification (NCBI taxonomy): domain Eukaryota; kingdom Metazoa; phylum Chordata; class Lepidosauria; order Squamata; family Shinisauridae; genus Shinisaurus; species Shinisaurus crocodilurus. Next base: position 177,227,834 of record CM037876.1, read on the forward strand.
ACCCTAGGGAAGCAGAGGAGGAAGGAGGATTCCAGCCACATGGCCTGGATAAGCAAGGTGGAAGAATGCTATCTGGCAGGATCGTGAGGCAGATAGGAAAGAAGAGGGCTTCGGCTATTGGGCAGTATAGAAATGCAGTAAATGATAAATAAAGGGAGAGCTTGGCCTTGCAGGCCAAGATAGCCCAGCTGCAAAGTGTGGAAAGGTGGGCCTCTGCTTGAGGCCTAGCGGACATTGTGGCTTCAGGGCCTGGGAAGGCTTCCTGTGAAAGAACCACCTTCGCTGGGGCAACAGAAGAATACAGGGAAGCCTAGCTAGGTGTTGCAACTAGAATTGAATGCCCACTCCAGGGAGTGCTAAGACTCCAGGGGTTCTCTTTACTCCCCAGCTGGGTGCATCATGGGGTTCCCTGCCAGGCCTGAACGACTACGTTTAGCTCTGTGACTGATTCAGTGCAAAGCTGTATAAATGCAATTGCTGTATTTTATTATTGTATCTGTGCTTTGTGAATTGCTGTGAACCTCCCAGAGAGCTTCATCTATTGGGTGGTATAGAAATGAGGAGGAGGAGGAGATGATGATGATCATGATGATGATCATGATGATGATAAAGCTTTGGAAAACCAGACCTTGGACATCTTCCTCCTCCTTGAGCATTTTGTTCAATGGGCCATTTGGTGCAAAGCTTAGAGCAGGATAACACTTCTACCTTGTCTTTTAAAAAAATAATAATCTCAAAATGGAATGATTCATGAAGCCAACACCCAAATTTTACATATTGGCATATGCTGAAATAGCTTTGAAATGTGATCTAATAGGGAGGATGCTATGAAGGGAAACTTGACATCTGCCATCACAATATCAGAAGTCTGTTCAATCTCCGTTCTCCATCTAGTCTGCCATATAGCTTGGGCCTTTCTCTTTGCAATTACAACTGGCTGCAATGGGAAGCAATGGAGGAAAGTGACCAGTGCTTTTGTTGTTGTCAGTTGTTGTTGTTGTTTATTTCATATCTATACTGCCCAATAGCCGAATTGACCTTTAAGGGTGACTCAATGGACTGTATCTGTGCATATTGTCATTGAGTTGACACCTCTGGATGGGTTTAGAATCCAGTCATGGGTCACTTTCTCTTTAGACTACAATCCTAGTGTCATCCTGCTGAATTAATTTAATTAGATATTGACTGTGTTAATATTTTTGCACCCGAAAAATAGAAACATCTATAATATTGATTGCTTTTGTCTCATCTATAAATACCCAGCTCCCTTTTTCCTTTTCTTTCATATATGTAGTTGTTAGATTTTAAGCCTGTAGGCAAGGTCTGTTTTGTTTTGTTTTGTACCCTGCCTAGGTGCTCAAGGAGTAATTTAAGAATGTGAGCATAGGGTGGTGAATTCTAGAGATATATAATCTTGGAGCTTGATCCATAACCCAATTATCAAAGTACTACAATGGCAGCATGGGCCATAACCGAAATGGAAGTACTGAGATTTCAGCCACTTTAATATAATTTGTGGATATAAATCATGCTGAATTTTAGCTGCATTCGCTTAATTGGCTACATATCAAGCTGCTATTTGATATATGATATGTTATTTGACATGAGAGCTTCAGCTATTAGACAGTATAGAAATGTAATAAACAGATAAATAAAATAATTTAGGACTTTGCAGTTTAGAAAGGAGACTAACCAATGCAGATATATAACAAAGATGTATAGGACAGTGAACAGTGTGGAGAAAATAAATAGACCAGCAGACTAAATCTCAGTAACACCTGAATAGGCTGAAGGTGTAAAATTAAGTGGAAGTATTTCTTCAAACTGTGCGTGGTTAATTTCATCACACTGTCGTAGGATGTAATCCTGTTACCTCTGAGTTTGGAGAGCAGGGTATAGAGGGGACTTCAGCATAATACTTCCCTTCACTGCGATAGCGCATGTGTGCTGGGAGTGCCACAATTGTGACAAGTGTATTGCAGTGCATCAGGCTCTTCATGGTGAGCCAAGAGCCGTCGCTGCAGGATTGGCACAGCTATGGCATCCCCAGCTTACAGACAGGATGCCATTGATGGAGGACATGATGCTGTTGTCTCAGAGGAGCTACACGTCCTCTAACAGGATTGTACCCATGGCCAATAATGTAATAGCGTTACCCCCAAAAAACATTTGGACAAATTAATGGAGGAGTATCTGAAGGCTCTTGTACAGGCTGTTGCCTTGGTTTCTGTACAAGAAATAACTTCAGAATTCTTTACTTATTTTGAGTTTGGTTGACTGATTGATCGATGGAGGTAAGAGAATAGCCTTGTGTCTGTATATGGCCTGTTTGATTACAAGGGCTTTATTATTACATGCAAATAACAAAGCCACACTGACCATCCATAGCCCGATGTATTTTTTTTAAACCTGCCTTGGGCATTGTCCATGATAAATAAATTAACCTGCTTAACATGGATATCCTGTGGAAATTATTCTTTTAATACATAAATAGAATAAAAAGAATAAATAGCTCAGAGGATGAAAAGAATAAATAGATCAGAGGATGAAATGAGACAGTTATATTAATAGCATGTGTGTTATAACATGGCATAAACAAGGAGGTTCTTCTGTAATTAAAAGGTCAATTTCAGGTCTGTGCAGTTTATTCCTCTTCAATTCAACAAGGGTTTCATTGAGATTCTAAACAATTCATTTTTAAAATGGGGAATGTTTAGGACTTCCTGCTGTCGCTGTTCAAAAGTAAGTAAATGTTATATTGACTGGCAAAATCAGTAATCTAGTTTAAAGTTCCCATATTCTAGAGGATAATCTGGATATATTTTATGGAAATAGTTGAATGTCTTCCAGAATTCCTACATACAAGCTTTAGAGGAGGGCAAAACCTATCATAGGCTGCAATCTTGCACATAAGTAGATTGCTTAAATTCCATTGAGTGTGCAGAGCCACTTCCAATGTGCTAACTTACTAATGTTTCTGCTACACTGCAAGCAGGTGGGGTGGGGGTGGGGAGAGAGATCCCAGGCATCTGGTTGCCATGTGCCTGGAAAGTTTATGCTGGTACCCAGGAAATATTTAGCCCCCAGTAGGCTTGTCAGCAAAAAATGTTCTTATTGGTGCCTAGTATTTTTTTTGTCCCTTAAATTTTGTCCTGCCTTCAGTGTAGGCTACCACCTTTATTTCTGTCAGGCCTCCTAATGGCACAACCCTATCATGTTTAGACAGAAGAAAGCATTGCTGGCTGGGGAATGCTGGGAGGAGTTGTAGGACTTTTTTCTGTCTAAAAATTCATAGGATTGTGGTGTAAGTCTCAAACTCTGCATCACTGGCAGAAATACAACTGGCGACCCATTTTCTCATCACTGCCTCTCCATGTTAGGAAAAGGTACAACTCTTGAGTTTTCTGCATTTCATGGTGCTGTTTAAATGCAAAAGAGTCCCACTCGAAAAATGGTGGAAACTAGCAGTAGTTTTACAGATGGAAAACTGTGTTGTGTTTGTCCCAAGACTTGTCCAAGCACACGAGAAGCTAATATGATTATGGCAGTCTCGCAGGTGTGTTGGGCTGAAATGTTTACACTGTAGTAGGATTTAGTACTACATGAGAGGCTTCAGCACACTGGAATCCTCATGTGACCTGACTGTCTCAAGGTGTTGTTGTGCAAAGGATTCTGTGACCAAGTCACTTTCAAAATAACACCCAACTGTAGCTAGCTGTTGCAAGTGTTATCTGAGTGCTTGTGGAAACCTCAGTTACTAGTGCTAAAAGGTGCTAGCATAGAGGCAACTTTACTTTAGAAATGTCGAATCCAGGAGTTTTTCATAACTTCATAGGCAAGATGCGTGTGTGGTTCCCCCACCCCCCGTATATTCCCTAGTATAAAAAATAAGATCCTAACTTGTTTTTGAAAGTTAACAAATACAAACTCTTCTTAGAGTAGGGGTATTGAACCTCAGGATTGTGGGCTGAATCCAGCCTCCCTGGGGTCTCAGTCCAGCCCTTCTGGGCTGCCCAGATGGTCATGTCCCCTTTCCCTGCCCAACGATCCTGTGCTGGTTTACTGGGTTTGACGCATTTTTCCCCATTCTAAAAAGTTGAAAATCCTTTCCTAAGGCATTGTTACTGGCAGTAAGAGCTTTATTTATTTATCATATTTATACCCCACCTTTTTTCCTGCAAGGAACCCAAGGCAGCTTACATAATCCTCCTCCTCCTCTCCATTTTATCCTCACAACAACCCTGTGAGGTAGGTTAGGTTGAGAGTCAGTGACTGGCCCAAAGTCACCCAGTGAGTTTAATGGCTGAGTGGGGACTAGAGCCCGGATCTCCCGAGTCCCAGTCCAACACTCTCACCACTATGCCACGCGGGCTCTTTAAGCTTTAATATGTTGGTATTTTGGCCCCACCACCATCTTTGCCTTAAGCCCCACCCACCACCAGGAATATGGCCTCCAAGAGCTTCTCCGACACTGAATTCGGCCCTCGGGCTGAAAGAGGCTCAGTGCTTCTGTTTCAGAGCAAATCCATCTCCCCAAGAGTGAAGAAAGGCATTCATATAGTCTGCGTTCTTTTTTTATGCCTTGTTATTGTGATGCAAGTAGCATCAAGCACCCAGCTAATTCTTGGGCTTTTGGGTCATTTTCTCTCTGTTGCTTTTTAAAGGTGTCAATATTTGCACGAGTGGCAGTGCTACCTCCTGTGAAGAGTGCTTGCTTGTTCATCCCAAGTGTGCTTGGTGCTTTAAAGAGGTAAGTTCTCACTTTCTCTTTGGTTCTTCTTATTTAAAATTATATTTTGTATACATTTACAATCCCAGGTCTGTCTAACTTCTGATCTTTCTGTTCAGGGTGCAGTTCTCACCCAATTATTTTATAAAGGCTTCCTCTATTTCTGTGCTAAGTCAGCAGCAAACTACAGGCAAGGTGAAACACTATGCCTCTGCCAGAACTCTTTCTCCTCCATTTTAAAATTTTGTTTTGGCTCCAGCCTGAAGAGCTTGGTGTAACTCGAAAGCTCACAGTGCATTGTGAATTGTGTTGTTAAATAAGTAATATTTTTATTTCACCTCAATAGCAGCACTTAACTTGTCACCTGAGGTAATAGTGCTAAAACAGCCTTCCCCAACCTGGAGTCCTCCAGATATTTTGAACTACAACTCCCAGGATTCCTGGCCATTGGCCATGCTGGCTGGGACGGATGGGAGTTGAAGTCCAAAACATCTGGAGGGCACCAGCTTGGGGACAGCTGTGCTAAAATGTTGTTTTACTATCCTTGTGATTTTAGATTTGTAATAAATGTTTAACGAAAAAGAATGTTATCAGTAGTATACAGCACAGGAAAACAGCAACCCCCCCCAAAATGGTTTCTGTTTCAGATAATAGAAATTGTAGTACAACATTTGGTTTACGTGCACACATGGAACATACAAGGAAATTGACCAGGCAAGAATAATCATATCGAACAGACATAAGTGCGCACTTAGACACTTGCAAAAGACCAACAAAAATAAAAAACAATTATGAACCCAATTGTGCAATTTTCTGGGGCCAAAAAAAGGTGGATGAACCAGTAACAATCACTTCAAAGTGCCACTTGGGCATTGGTGGAGGGGCTGTCACTGGCGGCGGCACAGGCAAGATTGCGAAGAGCAGCAGGGTTTTTTTGCCACTTTTGCTAAGTGGCTTGCTAGCCAGTCCCTCAGCCCACTATGAAATTGTTCTACCAGGTTCAGACGGCACAATAATCTATTGTGGGTCGAACAACCCCTAGAACAAGGCATTAGTTGTTGTCAGGGTGGCTTGTTGCCTAAAGATAAGCCATCCTGCGGGAAGCGGTCTGGGTTCAGACAACACGGCAACCTACTGTGGCTAGTTACCCATGTGTTGTCGTGTTGTGCAAACCAGGTCTATATAAGGAATCTGACCTGGGTAATGTCATGCTGTTTTTGTTAACATCCTCTCAACAGTTATTTTGCAAAGCTGTCTCTTTAATTTTGGGCTGTTAATGCATTGCTCAATCCTCCCTATCATCCCAACTATGCGGTTGTTAAAAAAGAAAAGAAAAGAAAAAAGACACACTAACCCTTCTCTATGATTTCATTATTTATTTTGGTCCATCTGAATTCTTTTACAGTACGGTAAGCCCCATTCAGTTCAGTAGGATTTACTCTCAGGTATGTTTGTAGGATTGCAGCTTTAGGTTTTGGGGTTTCAGGAAGATCAGCAGCTTTCAGGAATATATTTTGGCTGATCTTGCAGATTGTTGTGTGACATACGAGTACTTAAGAGGTATTCTCTTGGGTACATAGGGGCCAAATTTCTATACAACTGCATTAATAGCACTTAATTGGTCATCTGAACTGAAGTAATATGCTGGAGTATTGTTGCTTATAGGGACAGAAAACAATTACTCTGTTATTCCAGTGCAACCAACCAGGAGGAAAATTAGTTTATTTCATATGTACACAACTCCTTATAGAAAGAGAGGAGTAGAGTGTACCCCCCCCCCACCAAACTCTGCCTCTGAGACATCTTGTATGCAGCTGTAAGAAGTATATTAGTGGTGGTGACATCAGAAAGAAAAAATATTGCTTGCAAAGCTGTGGTGTTGGGCTGGATTTGTTATATTTTCTTGGCACAGAAGGGCTGTTTTTTGAATAGCTCTGCCAACACAAATGTTTATTCGGGAGCTGTTGTGACCGCTAGTTATAGGTCACAACTTCAGCAGTAGTTGATGTTGCTGCATTATCAAATCAATTATTTGGTTTTGAAATTTTTCAACATTGACTGGAGGGCAAAGAGGTGAAAAGGCTGTTTGTAGGAGATAATCCCTGTAGCCTACTTTAGCTCTTAATTTATATATCCTCCTTGAGTTATGCCATTGCCAGTAACAACAAGGTTTTCAAGTTGTAGTGAAAAAGTTAACATATGTACTCTAGATCTACACAGTTGTAGCAGACCTTTTAAATATTCTTGTCTCTTCACCACGTTCCACAAAAGTCCCAGTTCTGGTGGAAAAAATTACAGATATTGCAACCCAGAAAAAAATATACACTTAGATTTGCAAAAACGTGTAGCTCAGGAAAAAGTGTGGGTTTCTGTGGAACAAAGTTTGGCTTTTAATTGGAGAAAATACACACCTTGGATCCAAGTTCATAAGACACACCCCCTTCTCCCCCCCGCCCCTGATTACTATATTCAAATGTTACATTGTAACCATCAGGCAGAATTCCACGTTCAGATTCATTTTCCCAGCCCTGAATAGGGTGGAAAATGTGTCTGCCTAATGGAATTTCAGCCAATTCTCTTTGTGCTATTATATAATTTCAAAACCTTCAGTATCCTAAACTGCATGTTTGGATATGATAGAATCACAATACAAAACTCAAATTCATCTCCCTCCCATCCTCACAATTCTGGTGGCAAATTTAACTGTGCCTCTGTTCTGAGGACTTCCCAAAGCTTTTTTTTTTAAAGACCTGTGTGTCTATACAGATCATTGTACCTTTTAATCTGCTTTTCAGGAGTAACTTTTTTGTTTTTGGAGAAGAAAAGAGGCCTTGGACATTTCTATCCAAGAACACATCAGGCCAACGTTGACCATGAGTTTGGCAAAATATGGCCTAGATGTTGCTGGACTACTAAGCCCCAAACCTCCTTACTTATTTGCCACTATAGCCTAAGTGGAGGTTGCAATTGCAATTTTGTTCAGTTTGGTGCAGGTTTAAACAAAATTGAAATAAGCCACACTTAACAGACAGTGAAGATGGACTTTCTTAAATCAGTTTAAATGGTAGGTAATGGGCTCATAAGCACACAACAGGTTATACCAGTGTGATGATTTCATGTTGTTAAAGAACTAGAATTGTATGTTGATGGAAGCATACTTCATCTGACATCCTTGGAGAGAATATTTCTGGAGGCATTTTCTTTCCGAGATGAAAGTTTCCATTATATTTCTATTTTCAAGGGGAGAAATAGTTGAGGTATATAGATAAACATGCCTTTGGTATGTGTATGCCTTGAAGCTGAGGTGTGAAAGAGGCAAGATACTGCAGGAAAAATGGTTAAAATTAAGAGTTACAGAGAGAGAATTATTGTTATAGAATGGTGGGTTGAAAAGAGAGAAAGAGATTGGCATAGTAATCGGAAAATGCCAGAGCATGGATTACAGCAGCAACTCAAGAATTGTTTTTGGCAACACTGTATATTTTCATACACCCTGATTTGTGTGAGGCAATAAACTTCCAGCTCATATTATGGATTAGCTTCAATGTGCTTTTTACCCAGAGTTTGCCTGGGGTTTGTATAGCTACCCTATTCTATTTCTCTAATTCCCCCAAATGCTAAACAAAACGAAAAAACCCAAACACCTTTGTTTTGTATATCTTCTTTTATATATATATATATATATATATATATATATACACACACACACACACATATACATACTAGCTGTTGTCCGCAGCTGCGCTCGCGTGGATTATAGGATTTGGTACAATGGAAAAGATACAGTGTCTCTGACTGAAAGTGTAACATTTAGGCTGGGTGCTGGCAGCAGAAAACTTTTCTGACAGAAATATCTGATCTTAAAGAAAAATCAGGTTAATCCTGAGAGTCTACAGGTGATGAAGAGTGACCATGCCAAGTTTGGGGTAGATCCGTCAAAACGTGATGGAGCCTATGCGATGACGCCCCCCACACAACAGTCATTCAGTTAGGCAGTCATTTAAAAAGTTTCCCTCCCTTTTCACCCCCTCAGAGAACATTCTAAATGGCCTAGGGGAGATTTGCATACCCATCCCTATTGGCCCCTGCAGGAATTCATACAAACATTATAAGTGTCCTATGGGCTATTTGCATAACTGCTCCTATTGGCTCCTGCAGCAATTATGAGGTGAGGCCGATTTGCATAACTGCTCCCCTGTTGTTTGCCCATAGGAGATATGAGAGTTCCCCCCCTTCCCCCCTTTCCCCCCCTTAGGGACGGAATTTCCAAAAATCCTTCTTTAGTGGGTGTCTATGTCATAAAAGCAATGTTCCTTCAAAATTTCACATTTCTAGATTAAACGGTTTGAGCTGGGCGATGATGAGTCAGTCAATCAATCAGGACTTCTTCTTTTATATACTGTATATATAGATAAGTGAGAGCACTGACTCATCAATTTATCTTCTATTTCCCATTAAGTTAGAAAGCTGAATTTTGGCATGGTTGTTGCTTATGGATCATTAATAACTATGTTTTGAAAATTTTCTTAAACCTTCATCCTGCATCTTGCAGTGCTTTTCTTGCTTCAGGCTCACATTCAGTGGTGTAATTTACACAAGTAGATCTACAATCCTGTCCTGGTATGACTTTGCCTAAAACAGGGTAGTAAATAATATTACCAAATTTCAGCCACCTGCCTTTTACAGTTTTCTTGCTATAACCAAACATGCCCGGGGCATAACATGACCCCCCCCCAAATCTACATAACAATACTGTATCTGGGGTGCTTCAGTGTCCCTGGGCAGTGGGGGAACAATAGGAGCTGTCCACAGGTCATTTTAGTATCTTTTTATTGCTGGGAAGAGCAGAAAACATCTTCAAAAAGAAAGAAAAAATCAATTGAGGGAAAGCATTGTGATGATGATTTAAAGTTTTATAGGCCTCAGGCTTCTCAACTGCTAATTTACTCTTAACTAGGCCTCGCCTTTGTTATGTAGATTTCCTGCATTTACATTGCTGAAGGAAAGATTAAGCCTGAACTTACCTTAAGTAGCTGAAACCTGAATCCATTCTTATTCTGATCCTAACAGCCTGTGGGAAACATTCAATCACACAAAAGCCTCTCATATGCACAATTTGCCTTGCCTCAGGCACTTTTCTCTGGGGTGACTTTTGCACCCCAGATTCAACATACGCAAAGTTGCATGTTTCCACAAGCTGAAGGTTAAAAAACCTGTAAGGGAGTGAAAAGGGGAGTTTGAAGTACTCAGAGTGCAGGGTAGAAAGTAATCAGTTTTTTAATCTGTTTGAAGAACGAGTCCTTCAGCTAGTACTCAATATGTTTGTGGTTTTGTGTTTTATTAGTGAGTATTCATTGTGCGGGGATTGGGAGGGGCTGAAGAGAGGAGGAGAGCAAGGGGAAGTCCTGCTAAACTGCAGCTGGGAGGAAGGGGACGGTTTTTTTCAACCACTGAAGTGTCTTATGCCTTTACCAGAATAATTGATGACTATGTGCAAGACATGCCACACAAGAATATGCAAATACAAGAGGATCTCATTATTTGCTGTACATTTTGTAGGTGTGAAAAGCTGTGTCACAATGCATCTTAAATAACAAAACCAAGTTCAATAATTTACATGCATCTGTCAGTCAAAAATGTATGTTGTTGTTTGAATGTGGTTTCTAATTCAGTGTTAAATATTTACAGTAATGCCTTGGATTGCAAGTAACTTGGTTTGAGAGCGTTTTGCAAGACAAGCAAATTTTTAAATATTTAATTTTTTTTTACTTGATATACAAGCACTGTAGTACGGCTTAAATTAAAAATCTCTGTACAAATTTTTTTGGATTTCGTTTTGATATAAGAGTGTTTTGGATTACAAGCACGTTTCCGGAATGAATTATGCTCTCAATCCAAGGCATGACTGTATTTACTTCATTTTTTATTCCACCCTTCCTCCAAGGACCTTAGGGTGGTGTACATGTTCGCTCCTTTTCTTATCCTCACAATAACACTGTTGAGGTAGGTTAGTCTGTGATGATGGCCGGCCGATGAGCACTCGGGGAGCTTCATAGCTGAGCAGGGTTTTGAATCCGGCTCTTCCTGCTCTTATTTCAGCATTCTATCCACTAGACCAGTGTTCTCCAACCTTGGGTCCCCAGATGTTTTTGGCCTACAACTCCTAGCATGCCCCAGCCAGCATAGCTAGCTGGGACATGCTGGGAGTTAGACCAAAAACATCTGGGGACCCAAGGTTGGAGAACACTGCAGTAGACCATACAAGTGGTAACAGTGACTAATAATAGTTCTTCTACCCTCCTTGACTTTAAAAACCCTTTGCCACCAAAATGAGCTTTCTACATGCATTTGTTCGAGTGATTACATTCACACGTCAGCCATTTTGGAAAATGGCAGCTACAGAATTCATGCACCAGAATGCAGACACATACAAATTTCAAGATTCTCTGCATATCTGTTGTTGTTGTTTTTACAAAGGGGTGGTCTATTGCAGATCATGGACTATCATCTGTGTTGCTAGCAGTGTATGGACATGACTTGATGTTTGACATCCTCTTGGCCATTCCCTTACCTACTCCTTCTAAAAATGCCTGCCAAGCATTGTGCAATTGCATATTTGTGGGTTGCAATTGGGCTTGCTTGCAAATATACTTCTGCTTTTGTGACAGAGGCTTATCCAGTGATTTATGCCCAGAAAGTACAATTGAGGGAACACTTTTTGAAAATCCAAGCTTCTTGTTTTCTACCATGGGGAGCGGATGGTGGGCAGTGGGGTGTGGGCGGTTGCGGGGGAAGATAACAAGGATGTAACAGAGATACAAAGACTCTGCCCATTTTGCACTATTTTTATTCATACACCTTGTAATTGTAACTTGGTAAGTTGAAGTGGGGATGTTTACTCCTTCCTCTTCCTCAAACTGATACAGTTTTTAATACCGTGTGTGTGTGTGCGCGCACACACAGAGAGAGAGAGAGTGTTCACATTCTTTAAGTTTTTTAAATATAATGCTAGAATGTCACTATTTGGAATGGCCAAAATTTACATTCCGCATCCCAAATACGACTTCTAGCCAGAGATCTTTTATTTCATTTTGACAGGAACTTGGATTCTTATGAAAGCCCCTAAATAGTCATATGAGTCATTTATATAAAGTCTTATTTTGTTTAAATGTTCAGAGCAATGTTAAAGAGCAGTATTTGTGTGTGTGTGTGTGGGTGTGAGTGAGTGAGACCTTAGTTAAGCCTCTATCTTAGCCCCTGGTCTATAATATGGGGATAATAATGCTGGCCTACTTTACAGGATTGTTGTAAGGATTACCAAGATACAGTCTGTGAAGAGCTTTGAGTTCTTAGAAAAAGCACTCTATAAATACTTTATTATTGTGTCTGTAGTGTTTAATCTTTAATGCATTCACCTGCATTTGCAGTGAACATACGAGGCTGCCTTTATGGTGGTGAGTCAGACTATTGGTGCATCAAGTCCAGTACTATTTATTTTAAATGGCAGTGATTCTCCAAGGGCCTTTCCCAGCTTTACTACCCGAAATCCTGGGGATGTGTGTCTTCCTGATCTTTCCCCCTCCTGTGTAATCCATAATGAAAAGGGGGGTTGATATGAAGCTATAGAGTAACCATCAGCTCATCATTTACTAACTCTCTTGCTGTGATGGCAGACGTCTGAATTGAGGCTTTCTCAACTTGATGTAATATTTTGCTCACCTCATGGTCTGAATAAATAGTAATAGCTTACTAATCTCACCCCCTTCAGCTTTCATTGCTTCCAAAGTTTTATATCCCTTGTTATTGCTATCTCCACCCACCCGCTGCTCTGACCCCAGAACCAGTCGCTGTTTCTCAGTCTGACCTACCTCACGGGGCGGTTACGAGGGGAACCCGCAGTAGCCTCAGATGTCTGCTCTTTGTGGAATGGGCAGGATAAAAAATGCAATGCGAAAAATGGCTGCCCAGGTAATTCTGTGTTCAGCCATGATAATTCTTGGGCAAACTGATTTTCTTTTTCTCTGTTTTTGTATTCTGCTTCTTCACAGGAATTTGGCAGCAAAAAATCCATCACTTCAAGGTGTGACTTCATTGAAAATCTAATCACCAATGGTTGTGCGGGGCACTTTGAGAGTACAGAAAGCAGCATTCATCTAGTGAAGAGCCTTCCTTTGAGCAGTATGGGCTCTAGTGGGGCTAATTCAGATGTTACCCAGATAATGCCTCAAAAGATCTTGCTTAATCTGCGGCCTGGTGAGTTAGCACTGAATATCTGTTACAACTTATAGATAATTTAACAAGCAACCTGGGCTCTATCTAGGGCAGGGGTGGGCAACTTGCAGCCCACTCGATGTTTAGGCCTACAACTCCCACCATCCCTCACCATTGGCTATGCTGGCTCGGGCTGATGGGAGTTTTAGGCCAAGACGTCTGGAGGCCATAAACTGCCCATAAGCTCTGTGGGCTGGTTCACACATAATGCCAAACATTGGCTTGGCATTATGGGAGCAAGCTCTGTGCTTGTGTTCTCCTCCCTCCTCCTCTATTCATTCAGTCCGCTTAGATCCTGGTTTGCAGCAAGCCATAGTTTGCCATTCCTGCTGAACCTTGCAATATTGGATTGTAAAACAGGATTAGACTCTGATTTACAATCCTGGTTTGCAGGGCAAGCCACAATATTTATAAGGCAAATAGATCTGTAATTGTTGGGGTGTCCTTCTCCTCCCTCCTCTTCTTGTATACTGAGATAATTACACTGATTTCTCAGGAAATAGGGAATCATAGAATTATAGAATCATAGAGTTGGAAGGGTCCTATAAGGCCATCAAGTCCAACCCCCTGCTCAATGCAGGAGAACAGATGTGGGCAGCCCAGGGAGTCACCCATCCAAGCACTGACCCAGCTCATATCTGCTTAGCTTCAGCTTTTGGCCTGCATTATTTGCTCTCGAACCACATCTGGTAGCATTTATATGGGTGAAGACATGAGATGTTACTGGTGCCCACCAATCCAGGTTCCTTATAAACCCTAGTAAAGATAAAGAATTGAGGAGCTTCCCCACCAATGATTTGTTTTCTTCAATCCTTAATTTCTGGGGAGCCAGAGGAGCATCATCCAGGGTGAACCCAAGAGGTGATGGTGGAATATGGAGAAAGAACTATTATATAATTTTATGTTCCCTTTCCCCTTCAGCATGTGAGAATCAAAAGCTGAAACCTGCAGTCCACCAGCTACTCATCTCTCAACATTTTGGAGCTTTTCCCAAAAATAGTCCTACCTTCCCTCTAGTCTAAACAACAACCTTGGCTCTGATTGTACTGGCGTAGTGAAATTTGAACTTGTGATCCAGAAGCTTGAGCTCCCCATTTTATTAGCTTTTCAACCAGATGAAAAATAACAGAAAAGGCTGTGGAAAGAGTTTGCAGAAAAGAGGCGATAGTACAGTTTCAACACTTATCCAAAAACGTTTGGCCTTTGATATTATTTTTTTTAAAAATAGGCCCTTTGTAATGAAGTTAAAGTTCAGTATGAAAGACCAATTCATTAAATGTTTTCGTATGTGTCTGGAATTTTTGTGTTGTGTTACTGACCAGGCAAACTGGAGACAGAGAGAATAATCTCCCCCTTCCATTCCTCTTGTGAGTATTTCAAGGGCAGGGTTCATATTTATTTATTAATAATGAGGCTGTTGTGTTTCTCTGGTGAGATCCTCAAGTTCATAAGGAACCCAGATCCATCCCTCCCCTCTAAATTTCATAGATTTTTTGCCAACATTAAACTCATCCCAGTATAAACTACACAATGCTCTTGATCCCCCCCCCCCAAGTAGAAATGCCTTTGGTTACTAAGCATTCTAGGTTGCAGAAGCCACCATAAAAAGGGGTGTGTTTTTCCTTCCATAATCATTCTCAATGGTTCTTGTAGAACAGCAGTGTTCTAGCTTCTTCAGCGCAAAGTATATGAGATGGAAAGCAGGCTACTTTGGTTGCCTTGGTTTCATCTCCCGTATGTTAGTGCATATATGAAGATATGAAGCTACCTTCATACTGAGCTAGAACAATGGTCTAGATAGGCCCGTATTGCCTATGCTGACTGCCCGTAGCTCTCCAAGGCTTCAGCAGAGATCTTTCCCAGCCCCATGAGGCCTTGCACCTGCAAAGCCGGTTTTCTACCACTGAGCTCTGGGTGCATGCATTCTAAGGGCTATGGTTTCCTATAGACTATTCTCTCCAGTGCAAATCATTAGGTATGGCATGTAAAAAGGATATGGATGGTCCTGCATCTGTTTTGGCCATCAGGTAGGCTGACTGAATCGATTTCTGCCACACACAAAAAACAGTAGATACAGTTAGGAGTTTGTAATATATACAGGGTTAATGCTGTAACATGATAGTTGATTTTAAAGCTTGCTATTGATAAATGTTCACATTTGATTCAAGGCAAGTTCACATAGTCAAAATTATCCTCCACATGATGCATCCTGATTGTCCTGGAGAATGCATTTGCAAAGAGAAAATAATTGCTGAATGGGAACAAACCACCCTTGTTTGCGAGCAGTTGCAGAGTGAAAAAAACTTTTCTTCAGCTGAGCCATCTGTCACATCAATCACTTCTGCACAGTGAATCTTTAGGCTGCAGGTGAAATTCTTACTTGGTGAAAAAAGAAGTCTCATTCAGTGTGTAACATAATGAAATCACCGTGGCTTTAAAAGCAATGGTAACAAAATATGAAAGTGACATAGACTAGAAACACACATTTGTATCCTTTATCTTTATAAACTCTGCATAACTTGAAATGGGTTGGCTTGTAATTGGCTTTTATTGTAGAGCGAGGAGGCCAAGGGCATGCATATGGAAACATTGCCCTACGCCAATCCCAGTGTCCCTTGCCCCTCTCATCCTCTTCTCTTTGCTTATCTGCTCTTCCTTTCTTTTGCCCCTTTTTGCTTCCCCCACAAAAAGTGCCTCATCTGTACCCCTTTCTCAGTTCCTTGCCTCCTGTTTCCTCCTCCTTTCCTAGAATCCTGAGCAAGGCCCCATCTAGCTCGATCTATTGCCAGTTATGGCCAGGAACATTGTAATCGCATAGATATGTCGATATAGAAAGGGAATTGGTCTTCTTGCTGCTGGTGGTGCTGTCATAAAGGCAATTGAGCCCAGATACTCTGCTAGCCCCGTGGAACTGTTAACCAAAACCAGAAATGGAAAGAGATGCTTTCTGGTCTTTCATAAATTGACTACATATTATTACCTGGCCAAATTACATATAACTCTTTCCTCTTCTACCACCACCAACCACCACCTTGCTTCCATGTATCATCAATCATGTGGGATGCACATGCATAGAATATACCAACTGCATCCTTATATGGACAGAGATAGCCTAGCTACAGTTCTCCATGCTCTGGTAACGTCTTGTCTGGATTACTGCCATGCGTTATATATGGGGCTGCCTTTGAAAACAGTCTGGAAACTCCAGCTGGTCCAAAATAGGGCAGTGAGATTGTTAACAGGGACTGGCCAACATGATCATATTATGCTAGTGCTTTTCCATCTGCACTGGCTGCCAGTCCATGTCCGAGCCCGATTCAAAGTGGTGGTATTAACATTCAAAGCCCTAAATGGCTTGGGGCCAGGTTACCTGAAGGATTGTCGTCTCCTATATATAACTGCCTGGACCCTAAGATCGTCTTCAGCAGTCCTTCTCAGGGAGCCCATGAGAAAGAAAGTGAGGTGGGGGCTACTAAGAAGAGGGCCTTTTCTGCTGTGGCACCCCATTTGTGGAATGAGCTTCCCAGAGAGGCTCACCTGGCGCCTACGTTGTGCTCTTTTCAGACCACCTTATTTTCCTAGGCATTCCAGTATTTCAGTTTCTGTTGTTTTAAATTTGTTACTGTGTTTTAAATCTTTGCACTGCTGCTAGGTTTTATTTTGTTTTTTATTTTATACTGCAGTTTTAAACTTTTATAGAAATGTAATTAATAAATAAATAGAAAAACTCAACTCTAGCCTTCCCTAACCTGGTTCCCTCCAGTTGTTTGAGCGACAACTCCCAACATTCCTAACCATTGGCTGTGCTGGTAGGGGCTGATGGGAGTTGATGTCTAAAACAGCTATTATACTGGAGCCATTAAGAAAGACCAAAGTTGTGGAATCGCCTTTTCTGGAGGGTCTTGATGATCATCTATTGAGTAGAAGTCCAGACAATTGTGTTTCGGATTGAAGTATATGAACCTTCTTCATTGTCCTAGTTTGTGGATGGTGGAAGGATTACAATTGTACATCCTTGAAACCATAATCTCCCATCTGCATACCTGTGTTGTGCAGCTGTTACTAAAACCAAATTATTTTTATTGTTGTACCCTTTCCAAGGCCTTTTATTATACAAGCTACAGCAGGATGTAATCGAGTGCTATAAGCAAGGCTCCTATTTTGGAAACAGCCCTTAATGATAAGTGGCAGGGAAGCATTTTAAAAACCTCCAGCTCCCAAACCAGACCGAGTCTTCACTTGGTTTTTCACAAGGGGAAATATACATTGCAGTATATGCGATCACTTCAGTTGAGTTGCGAAGGAGTTGAGCCCCTCCTTATTGCCCTGTAAGTTAAGGAGTGGAAAATCTCGCCTGGCCATGCAATAGATGGCTTCCTCTAACTCACTCAACTTGGTGATAGTTTGGGCTCAAAAAGTGAATGGATGCTCTCAGGCAAGGCTCTATATTGCTACAGTATATTGCTCTATTGAAACCAATTGTTAGAGATGCTTTTCAGATTTCATTTTATAATGTCTGTCCTGCCTTTCCAAGTAAAAATAGTGCTCAGGGGTTTCACATTAGTCTTAAAAAAACCCCTACATAACTGAAATATACTGGGTTCAACTGCCTTTTTTCTCTTTCTCTCTTTCAACCATTGAACATAGAAAGTGGTGGTTCAGAACAGATTTTGACTCCACATTAATGCTAAAAGCTGTACTGATATGCTTCCCTCACCCAACTAGCTCAGATGGCATAGGCAGCCAAACTCTGGGAAAATCCCAGCCATGTTTTAAAGCTGGGATGCTGCATGGCTGAGCAACCCTGAAACAATTATCAGTTCTGCTGCATTTGGAGTCATCTTCATGCACAGCCATTGCACTGGACTGCCCAAGAGAGAGAAGTGAGACAGGAAAGGCTCCCCCATCAGCTTGGCAGGGACCAATGGCTATTTTGGCTCCTCCCCTCCATTCTGAGGGAGAGGTGAATCTGCAAGGCCTTTTCCTTTGGCCTAGCTAAGAACTACTGCCACTGATTACTCCTTCCCCAGAACTGTCTCATGCATTGGCCATGGTACACAATTTGCGTATTTTTTTCCTTCCCTCCCTGTGCCTTTTCCCCTTTTGTATTGTGTCTATTTAATTGTAAGCCGTTTTTCTAACGGCGAACTGCTTTGAGTGCATTGGCAGAAAGGGCATACCGGTATATAAATGTAGCAAATAAATGAAAGGGCTCCCAGCTAGGCACTGCAAGTCCATGGCACCTCATCTCACTTATGACTGGGCAAGGCCCTAGCCAGGAGCTGGTGGAACTTTTCCAAGCCATCACAGCAACATTGGCAGTTGTTGAAGGGCTGTTGAGCCATGTATTATCCTGTCTCATGGCTATTCCCAAGGATCATCAGGGCGTGGCTGCCTGCATGGGCACTGGATAAAAAGTAGCCACTACATCAATGCAGCATAGCATTGTAGATGTTGCCAACTGAGATTCATGGCGCGAACTGCTTCAGTCCCTCTTCTCTTTATCGCTTTCCTTTTCCCCAACTGCCAAGCTGCAGCTAGTGTAGCCATAATTAAAGGAATAACTTGTATATGATACCAAAAGGAAAGTATGCTGTCTGGATGTTGGCATATTATATTAATGACATGTTGCAACAGGAAACCTTGTGCAGAAGTATTCAGACTTCAGCCATGAATTTGTGACTATTTCTGGTACTGGTTAGGAGGAGGATTTTGAATCACAAGCTGAGTAAATCCAGAGCCAAAAAAAGGAAAGAATGTGCTTGTTTTTATTAACCTGTCACAATCTGCTGCTTCCACAGGGGACCCAACTTCCTTCCATGTGCAGGTTCGACAGATAGAGGACTACCCTGTGGATCTATACTATTTGATGGATCTTTCCCTCTCCATGAAGGATGATCTGGACACCATTCGGAACCTGGGGACCAAGCTGGCTGAAGAGATGGGAAAGCTGACCAGCAATTTCCGCCTCGGGTTTGGTTCTTTCGTGGACAAGAACATTTCTCCCTTTTCCTACACAGCACCCAGATACCAGAACAATCCCTGTACAGGGTAAGCAAGGGGCCAGCAGTTGTTTTCGGCACTGAGTGCCACAAAGTATAAAAATACTAGTTTCATATCGGGCAGAACAAGGTAGCAAGCTGTAGCAGCCTCCCAAGGGTTGGCGGGAGGCTTGCAGAAGTCTTCACAGTTGGCAGGTTCATTTAAAAATAGAGATATACCCTACTTGGGGGTCCTCTATATCAGCAATGGCAAGCATGCAGACTAATTTAAAATACAGCACTCCCAGAATCTGTAGTCTGTTAAGAAATAAATCTGAAGTATTTAGATAAGTCTGAAGTAAGTCCCACTGTGTTCAGCAGACTTACTCTCTAGCCAGTGGGCTTAGGATTGCAGCCCTAATAGCAGCCTGTTTATCAGGTTCCATGTAATTGTTTTGAAAGCACTCCCTCGTCTGGGATGCCTGTGATCTTACATTTACAACAAAGAAGTTTGTATCCAGTGTCAAGTAAGCTTGGGTGTGATGGAAGTTGCCTAATGGCTGAAACTAAACTGGCAATGAATGAATACTTGGCTCTTGGGATGAGCTTTTTCACTCTGAAGGCTGCCGCATGTCACTCAGTCAAAGCCTATTATGTAAACACTATGCTCACCTGCTCTGCACTCTGATGCATGAGATTACAGGGATACTGTATACTACTGTTTCTTCTTTGGCTGAAGTACCCCTGAGGTGTTTGCTCTTGCTCCACGTACACCAGAAGTGCACAGCCTTTCGACCCCAAGGGCCATGTGTGATGCTGGCTCAGAAATTGGGGGCCGAATGCATATACATGCACACTGCCGTCCATACACACATAGACATCCCGGCGCTCCTTATATAGATCATTCTTTCCTCACTGTTAGCAGCAGCGGGAAAGGAGTGATCTGAATGAGGATCTCTGCAGGAAGGAGTGAAGTAGTGAAGTGCCTTCTCTATACCTACTTCCCCCAGCGATCCTGATGCAAATTGCTGCTGCCAGTGAGGAAAGAGTGATCTGTATCAGGATCTTTGCGGGGAGGGAATGCGGCCCCCGAGCTTTGGGTTGTTCACCCCTCATCTACACTGTCATTTCCACTTCTTGCTCTTTGGGTGATATGAATCAAGTCTGCAAGTATATTGCAAAAACATGGAGAAGAAAATCATAGAATTGTAGATACTAGACGAGACGTATAAAGTGAACCAGTGCTTTGAGACAAAATCCTTTGCGCTTTAATAATATTTTTGTTTGCTATGTGTGTGTATCATCTAGATAACTGTATGTTAGAAGCACCAAACAAGGGGAGGGAAGGGTGAATTTGTTCTTCAGGCTGGCTTGTGGTTTGCAAGCCATGGTTTCTAGGGAATCAGGACTGGTGATGGTTTCTAGGGAATCAGGACTGGTGATGGTTTCTAGGGAATCAGAACGTTTTGGCTGTGGCCCTGTCTTACTTCAGAGAGAAGAAAAGACCCTGTTTTGGGCTACTATTGTATCCTGGGGTATAAAACAGATAGAACTGGCCCATTTAATTTAAGTGTAATAGAAGAGTGAGTAGAGGAATGATTGACAGCTGAGACTAGAATGGAATGTTGGGTGGAGTTGGTGGCAATTGGAGAAAGTCAGTTAGGAGGAGGACAGGGACACTTAGAGAGAGGTCAGGGAAAGAGAGGCAGTTCAGTTAGGATGGGGAGATAGATTAATTAGGGGCCAGAATTAGTTGTTAGGTTAGTTAGTCAGTAGAATCAAAGACAACTGGTAAATGGGAGAGAAGTTAATAAAAGTAGAGATGTGTGGCATTATGTTTTTAGAACCATCATCATTGTTGTTATTGATCAATTATTGTTTGCTTGGAATGTTGACCTGTTAAATAAATGAATATATGTTTATTCTTTTAAATACCTATGTTCTGGTCTGGGTGGATTTGAAGATTGGCATATATCTCACCCCATGTGCTGAGCCTAGAAAGAGGAGGGTCCTGCTGCTCTCTGTAAATCAGTAGGTGGTGGCAGCTGGTAGTTTGGGGAGTCCTGGGATAAGTCTGGACTTGGTGACCTTTAGGGACCAGGGCCTTATACAGGACCCCTAGATTATGTCACAGTTTAAGCCAGAACAAAGAGTTAGGCTCTTGGTAGTAATGACACAGGTGGAATAGAGAGACTGCAACCATTTTAAAAAGGCATTTCCCTTTGCATTGAGGGAGCCTCTTGACCCAACATGGTTACATTATAGTATTATTTGTGCGGGAAGATTGGTTTTTGACATACGGTAACCTTCGAACATTAAGACATGATTAGTTTATGATGGAATATAGCTCAACTGGGTGGATCATCACCTTCATAGTCTGGGCTCTTTATAGTAGGGCCATATGCAGAGGGAACAGGCTTTTTAAGTTAAAAATATGTTGAGGTTCTGTGTTTATGATTGCCAATTTTCCTCCAACCCAGTGGTGACCTAAGATCTGTGCTAAGCTTCAAATCGCAGAGTATTAGCTAACTGAACTTGATGCTGCTAAGCTTCTAGGGACTCCTGTGCACACTTAGAAGAGAAAGTAAGATTAAAGTGAAATTATTTCCCTGAAGCTATAGAGCTAGTGAAGCAGTGCATGGTCATTACTTGTTCAGTGTCTAAGATGCAGAGTAACATATGTGTTGTGTGGAGGAATGAGCTTGTCCTGCAACCATTTGAATATATAAAGCAGTTATGTGAATATAAAGAAGAGTAACACAAATTGAAGGTAAAGGATTCTTCTGAGTTCCTCTCATCCCTTGTTATCCAGCATTTAGCAGGAGCTGTTATTCACTGTGGATAGCTCAGGCCTCTGGGGTTTCTCACAGTGCTGAGGTGATAGTGGCATCATGACAAGAAGGGGAATAAAAAAAAATATGTTGTAGTAGAACCCTTTTAACCAAGCTTTCTCCAACCTGGTGCCCTCCATGTTGGCAGGGAATGATGGGAGTTGAAGTCTGGAGGGCACATCTGGAGGGCAGCAGGTTGGGGGAGACTGCTTTTAGCCCACACTTTATGAACACCTGGGGCAGCCAAAAACAAATAGTTGCAAGCTACATGAGCTGTGTTCACTGGTTGGGTATTTTGAGTGCATGTGCAGACTAAGATCAGTAGCATTAAATAGGGCCGTGAAGGTCAGATTCTCCGCTCTTCATTGAACTACATTCATTGAAATAGCACATGAACCTTCCCCAACTAACTTATCATGCCAAAGTGCCCATCCTAAATAAGCTTACTTATTCGTTGTTCCACTGACTGCATGGAGACGTGTTTTGAAGTAACTGTATTTAGCATCGGGTTGTTAAACTTCAAAAAAGAGTTACTAATATTGACTGGATTCACACAACACGACAACCCATTGTGGGTAGCTAGCCACGGTGGGTTGCCATGTCATCCGAATTCAGACCGCTTCCTGCAGGATGGGTTATTTTTCAGCAACAAGCCAACCTGACAACCCATGGTTGTTCTAGCGGTTCTTCGGCCCCTGATGGGTGGTTGTGTAATCCAAACCTGGGAGAGCAATTTCATTGTGGGTTGTGGGAATCGGCTAGCAAACCACTTGGTAAGGGTGGCAAAAAACCCTGCTGCTCTTTGCGATCTCGCCTGTGGCGCTGCCAGTGATTCTCGCAAACCGTCTTCTATCTATTTCAGAAGAGATCCTCCCTGAAACTCAATATGGTTTCCGCCCCTCTAGAGGGACAGTAGACATGATTTTTACTGCACGTCAGCTCCAAGAAAAATGCCGGGAGCAAAATCAACCCCTTTATATGGCATTTATCGATTTGGCTAAGGCCTTTGATACTGTAGACCGTACAGCTCTCTGGACTATCCTTATGAAAATTGGATGCCCCAATAAATTTGTGAATATCTTGCGACTTCTCCATGACAACATGACGGCAACGGTTTTGGACAACAACGGCTCTCATGGTGCTCCATTTAAAGTGGGATCAGGTGTTAAACAGGGATGTGTTATCGCCCCAACATTATTTGCCATTTTCATCGCCATGGTTTTACATCTTGTCAAGGGGAAACTTCCCACTGGTGTGGGAATTATATATCGAACAGATGGAAAGCTTTTTAATCTCAGCAGGCTGAAAGCAAAAAGTAAGGTAATTACAACCTCCGTTGTGGAACTTCAGTATGCTGATGATAATGTGGTCTCCGCACATTCAGAGGATGATCTCCAAACTATCCTAAATGCTTTTGCAGAAGCATACGAAAAACTTGGTCTCTCACTTAACATCAAAAAGACCAAAGTGCTTCATCAGCAAGTGCAAGCTAACCCTTTGGTGATGCCATCTATCCAGCTTGGTGGGACAATACTGGAAAATGTCGATCATTTTCTCTATCTTGGCAGCTATCTTTCTGTTACAGCTAACATCGACAGTGAAATCCAGCATCGTTTGAGCTCCGCAAGTGCCGCATTTTCTCGAATGAAACATAGAGTGTTCGAGGATCGGGATATTTGTAAGAAGACCAAAACACTGGTTTATGAAGCCATTGTATTACCAACTTTATTGTATGCCTGCGAAACATGGACTATCTATAAACGTCACTTCCACCTCCTTGAAAGGTTTCATCAACGTTGCCTCCGGAAAATCCTGCGAATTACTTGGGAAGATAGACGAACAAATGTCAGTGTACTGGAAGAAGCAAAGACTACTAGCATTGAAAAAATGATCCTTCAACGCCAACTTCAGTGGACCGGTCATGTTGTTCGAATGCCTGACTGCCGTCTCCCAAAGCAGTTACTTTACTCCCAACTCAAGAATGGAAAGCGGAATATCGGTGGTCAATATAAGAGGTTTAAAGATGTTCATAAGGCTAATCTAAAAAAATGCAATATAAACATCGAAAACTGGGAAGCTCTGGCCCATGAACGATCTAAATGGAGGTTGGCCTTTCACAAAGGTTCCATGGACTTTGAAGAAGCCCGAGTGCAAGGTGAAAGGGAGAAACGTGCTAAGCGAAAAGCACGTCAAATGAATCCTTTACAGGACCATCTTCTATCTGGTAACCTGTGTCCTCACTGTGGGAAGCTGTGTGGATCTAGAATTGGCCTCCACAGTCACTTACGGACCCATCGCTAGAGTCTACACAATCTTCTTTAGAATTTCCTCCTTTTATCCCGGAAGACAATCTTACTCGGTCACGAGTGATCGCCTGATGATGACCAGTGTTGAAGCGGCAGTTTGGAGCAACCGTTGCTGGTTTGCCACTGATTCACCACCATCCCTTTTTTTATTTTTTTGACCCCAGAAAAGGAGGGAAAGCACCAAAAAGGGGGAGGGGACAATATCACCCACATGGCAATATAATCAATGTTGACCTGACACTTCTCAGTGCCCTCCACCTTTTCAAGACTTCCCCGAGTCTCCTGCTACTCCAGAAGGAGGAGATATTGACTCCCCCCCCCTTTTCATGGCTCCTTTTCTGAGCACTTACTGCTGCCGTTACTGCAGTTCCCCGCAAATTTCTCCCACACTTACTTCCCAGCCATTAATTTTGCATATATTTCTGCAGGATTTTTTTTGAGCTGTCAGAGAACTGCAGTAACCACAGCAGTAAGTCCTCTGAAAGGGAGCGCAAAAGGGGAGGGAGTTAATATCTTTTCTGGAGTAGTTGGCAGGGATGGGGACTCGGACTCCAGGACTCGACTGGGGACTCGGACTGAGTCCCCCCTCTGACTCGAGTCAGAGTCGAGTCCCAATATTTTTAATGGGACTCGAGACTCGACTTGGGACTCGAGACCAAGGACTCGTGTTCCAAAATCGTGTTCCTCAAATGCAACATGGATAGGTTTTAGGAAGTACAGCAAGTTTATTTTTTAAAATCATTTTCCTAAAATGCAACCTTTCAGACATTTTGGGTTTGGCTGCCTCTGCCTGCCTGTTTGGGGTTCCCAGTCTCCTCTGCCTGCCTGGTCTCTTCTTAACCAGTTCCACAGTTTGAATTGTCCAAGACAAAGGCCTCTGCCTGCCTGCTTTGGGGTTCCCTGCCTCCTCTGCCTGTCTGGTTATTTTGGGTTTGTCTGCCTGGTCTGTTCTTGCCAAAATCAGCTGCAGAGTTTTGAAATAAAGAGGCACACTTGTGCCTAGAATTTATTTAAGCCACACATCTGAAGTAGCCTTATTTTGTTGGGAAAACCCCCCATTGATTTTAATAGGGACTCGTGGAGTCAGCTTTGGGAGTGACTTGTGACTGTGTGCAAATTACCATGTATGCAGTCTCACCTTATCAATTTTCATGTATGTTACCTACTCCACTTCTGCTGCTCCCTTTGACAGCTGAAACTGACAAGGAAATTTACCCAGCAAGACTACACATATCAGAAAGAGCTTAGGTGTGAAAGACCGATAAATAAATAAAATAACGAACACAGCTGTGCAATTTTCAGGGGCTGAAAAAAAATTACCCCAACTGCACTTTTTTGAGGCTCTGAAGGGAAAAAAAGAGGGGGTGGTGAATTAAAAGGGGTAGCGATCGGAGTGGAGATGGGGAGACAAGATGGGTTCTGCCGTGAAGGACACTGGGATACCGACTAGAGAACCGAGGGGGAGAACAAGATGGTGAGCCCGTTGGGCACACTGTGGGTTGTTCAGTGTGTGTAGCTTATTTTCAGAGTGGCTTAGCATGATGTGTGAATATGGCCTTTGAGCATCTTAGTTTTGTGATGGAAATCTGTAGGTGATTAACAATTTGAAAAAAGATTGTGTTGTACATGATTCAGAGTATCGTATAATTTATGAGAAGAGTATAATTTAAACTGCAAGGTATGTGAGTGTGAAATATGAAGCAATCTCTGGTATTCCTGCGTTAATGTCCAGACCAATGAGTCACATTTTTAATTATTTTCCTTCGTAGTTACAAGGTATTCCCAAGCTGTGCTCCATCCTTTGGATTCCGCCATCTTTTGTCCCTCACGGATCAAGTTGACAGGTTCAATGAAGAAGTTCAGAAACAGAAGGTTTCCCGCAATAGGGATGCCCCAGAAGGTGGCTTGGATGCAATCTTGCAGGCTGCCGTGTGCGAGGTGAGTAATTTTGGGTGAACTGTGACTGGTTGAATATCTTTGCAATTCTGTGAAACATGCTGATGCTGGGAATATTGGAAATGAGAAGCCAAGTGATAGAAGTGTGTGTGCGTGTGTGTGCTTTTCTTTTAAAAAGGGAGTCAATTAATGAATGCTTAGATTGGCTTTGTTATGAGGAATTTGTGCTTTAGGGCTAGTGTGCAAAGAGAAGTTGCAGATGTGTGAGCAGTCCCCACACCTAAAACTTGTACATCTCACCACCACACGGTAAGTGCGCTAGTTTGTTTTGAAAGCATTTTCGAAATGCCAAAAGGGGAAATGTGACTCCTTTGTGCTTCCCTGTATTGTGTGGCACCATCCCTAGATATGGCTCGATTTGAGGGGAAATAGCAGTCCCATTGTTAGTTGTCTCTTTGACTGTTCTATCGGTGGTATCTGTTGCCAGTAGCTATTAAACATGTCTTTGTTTGAACAGTGTTTGCATTTTACACTAGAATTTTGATATAGTGTATGATAAAACACCTTTCTTTGCCTCTGTATTCTGGTAAGAGATATGGCATGATGGGCTATTACTTTAAAGATCTGTTACTACTGTTAGATAGTTGACAGAGCTTCTGTTTTGATTGCCTGCTTTCGTGTGTGTGTGTGTGTGTGTGTGTGTGTGTGTTTACCAAAACACAGCCTGCTTCTTAAATGTGCAGGCACGGTTGCCTCTCATCAGCTGCCTTGGCAGAAGTTCTACTGCTGGCAAAATGACAACTTTGATTCAAACTGCTGTCAACATAATTAAAGGATAATATGTTTATCACTTCCCGGTGGGGGAGTCATTTCCTGCTTTTAGCAGGGGAAACTAATGACCACATTGGTTCATTGCACCTGCTGCTAATAATGTCTGGTATGGCTTTTTTGGTAACAGTCTTCACACCTTTGTTCTGCTGGCCTGGAAATGGACATGCTTTCGTAAGTTGCAGGAACAGATGTAACATGCTTACCACTTCTTAGATTTCAGAGCTGGGATCTGTAATAGTATAACTTCCGCTGTGGTTTTAATACAGGGTTAATGAACTCTTTTGGCCTGAACTTGTGGGCTGCAAATTTATTTCCTGAGTGTTTAGCCTAGATGAATCTCCAAAGAAACGCATCAGCCTTAAATCAACACATTCCCTTTGAAAGTGTTGGCTAATCGTTAGAGAACGCATCCAAGGTGTATATGTTTTGCTTTTGCTTATCCTTGTAGCATTTACTTTCACTGATATTTCCTTCAAATAATCAATGTTATAGACCAATTCTGCAGCCCTGTGCTCTGCTCTCTGTACCAGTCTCACAGCCAATGTGGCATTTTGCTTGACCTGGGTATCATCCAGGAGGGGGTCCTGGCTGTTCAAAATACAGTGTTCAGGCAGAAGCCTCTGTTGGGCATGCTGCAGTGGTGATCTACTGTGATACGCAGAGTTGGGTCTGTGCTGTTAGTGGTGGAGAAATTTGTATCTAACCTCCTTGTGCTTATAAAGGTAGAATAACCTTTTGCCAATCTTAAGCAGGAGTAAGTTGTTGATGAGAGATTCTGTCAAGGAGACAGAAGGAGAAGATATCACATGGTTTCACTGAACTGAATGTTTAGAGTCTTGGTTTCCACATCTTTACCAGTGGTATGGTGGGCGTTTCTTTATTGTGCTACTTACTCTTTCCATGCACAGCTGATGTTATGCATTCAGAGTTATCCTCAGCAAGTGAATGTTCATTTATTTCCTTATGCTGTAAGCACTATTGTTTCCTTCATTATAGTGGAGGCTTTAAATTTCTGGTTACAGAATTTGAGGGTTTTAGTGTATAATTCTTTATTCTCTATTTTTTTTTATATCTTGCTCTGATATTTTTATTTGCTGTCTACTGACAGCCCTTTTCAATGCAGGTTTTCTGTAGAGAGCTTAAAGGGACCCAAGAATACTTCTTTTTTCCCTTTCAAGTGGTCA
Organism: Shinisaurus crocodilurus; assembly: GCA_021292165.1. Classification (NCBI taxonomy): domain Eukaryota; kingdom Metazoa; phylum Chordata; class Lepidosauria; order Squamata; family Shinisauridae; genus Shinisaurus; species Shinisaurus crocodilurus. The sequence goes on from CM037876.1 coordinate 177,255,863, forward strand.
ATAGCTATAAGTATCTCTTGATGTAATGGTTTGGTACAGGGAGAAGCTGTGAACTCATGAATGAAGACTGACCAATTAATTTTATTTTTTGGCTTGATTTCTATGTAGAAAGAGATTGGATGGCGGAAGGAGGCTTCTCACTTGTTGGTCTTCACTACAGATGATGTCCCGCATGTTGCACTGGATGGGAAGCTGGTTGGACTGGTGCAGCCACATGATGGGCAGTGTCACCTGAATGAGGCCAATGAATACACTGCATCCAATCAGCTGGTGAGAATGCATAGCAATGTGTTTCCCCCTTTGCTGGGCAGCTGAATGATTCTTGTCTAGTTTCCACTAAGCATTGTAAATTTGATTTTCTTAAAAAAACTGTACATAATTCTACCAATAGCATCCATAGATACAGTGCACAACTGCATATATTGGTCTAAAATTCAAACCCGAGACAAATCGTTGTCCACAATGTTATACTTACTACTATCCTTTTTTAAAAATGGACGAGTAAAATATCTTATATCATTCTCACTTTAAGGGTCTCTGAGTTCCAACTTCAGGGGTTATCTTGATGTAGCACTTAAAAATGATTAAACTGTTTTAAAAACAACTTTTTAGGTTTCTCTTGAGCCGTGTGCGAGTCAAATAGAGGTTGCAAGGTTGAAGCCTGTGTTTCACCTAATTTCTTCCAGTATTTGAGAGGGATAACAAAAACATAGCCACTATTATTGCCATGTATGGATGGTACTTACCAATTTTCATCTGGTGTAAGCAATTGTCCCTTATCAGGATGTCCTTACCAGTGCTCCATGCTGTATGTATGCATACATTCAAAGCATTTTTATCTTTCAAAAGGCACCCAGAGTAGCTTACTAGAATCAATAATTAGACATTATTTATTTATTTATTATATTTATATCCCGCCTTTTTTCCTGGAAGGAACCCAAGGCGGCTTACATAGTCGTCCTCCTCCTCCTCCTCTCCATTTTATCCTCACAACAACATCAGTAATTACAATCTAAAAAGACACAAGACAGAAGGAAAGGGATTGGGAAGGAGGAGGAACACAAAACATGATGGTAATGTTTGCAGTTGCCCAGATGGATGGGAATATACCTATTCTGGAACCAGTCGTACACAGGTTTGCACTGCATCTGTTGTCCTTCTGGGCTGGCATGTTCTTTGCTGGCCTGTGTTCCTCTTTCCTTTCTTGTCTTTTGCGGTTTCTCTTCTTTTGAGTTCAAGCTAAATCTGTTTCTTTCCCATCCCATCAGCTCCTGGTGGCAGCTGAGGGAGGGAGAGGCCACCGCTAGGAGTTAGATGGTGGCTGTTCACCAAGTTGTGTCTACTGCTTCTCCCATCCCCTCAGGGCAAAATATTTTCATTTCAGGATGCTGTCAGGATCCTGTTCAGGACATGTTATCCCAAAACACTCATCTGCTGTTGAAAATGGTAACTGTGTATCTATCTCACTCTCTCACCTCCTGTCATGATATTTTTGACAGCAGCTGTGTGTTTCAGCCTCAGTTTGCCCCTCGTTGTCTCAATGCCCCTACTCTTCATGTGTCCCTGACCATACAAACAATATAAATATTGGTAATCAAAGGACAAAATAAACCTTGAGATTTGATGCTTGACTCAACAGGGAGGTCTGCAGATTGTTTTTCAGATTTTTGGATGAAGAGCTGCTTTGTGCTTGCATAACTATTGTGTTGTTTCTGCAGGCCGAGCAAATTGCAAACCCTAATTTATTACTGTGCCCTGTAATGAGCCTGTAATCTTCCCCTCCTCCTCCCATGCTGGAAAGCTTCTCTAGCTGGCTGTCTTCTGACAATAGGCTGGAGTTCTCACACAGAACTGACCTTTGTTTTTCTGAGTAAACAAAATAAATGTACATCTTTCCCGTAATAGGCATACTAACCTTGAAATTAAATTAAAAGCTATTCTGCAAGCATGGTATTGAAAGACTGTTAAGGCCAAGACAGACATGACTTTAAATTTGTATCTAGCAGCTACATCTTTCCCCCCTCAGTTTTACTCTAGAGTAGGTGCAAGAGGCCTGACCGAGATTGGGACCCTAGCACGGGTTGTAGGGGGCCTTTAAGATCTGGATCAGGCTCCCTGAACCTACTCTAGAGAAAAAATGATGTAGCTGCTAGATAATGGATTTCATGTAATGTCTGTCTTGGCCCTCAGAATGGTTCATAATGGAAGGCCTGGATGCAAATCCCCACTCAACCAGAGACTTGCTGGATGACCATGGCTGAGCAAACCTCAATTTCTCCACCTGTAAGATGGGAATATTACTCGCCTTTGAAGATAGTCCAGAAACTATCTTTTCTGGAAACATATTTTCCATTGTTTATAGAAACATATTTTATAGAAACATATTCTATTGTTTATAGAAACAATAGAAACATCTATTGTCGCCAATAGAAAATATTCCAAAATTTTTCAAAATTTTTATAACTTTACAAAATTCTTATATCTTATATTAATTACAAATAAACAATGAATACAATGTATATATATCTTAAATTTTTCAATATTTTTCAAAAGTCCTGGCCACCCAGGATAAAGTCCTTCCTGTATCCACCGTTGTTTTTTCTTTCAGATGGTTAACAGACCACCAAATTATATTTAGTTATCAACTTGATACTGTAGTCCTTTCTGCATCCACCATTGTTTTTTCTTTCAGATGGTTAACAGAATGACCAACCAAATTATGGGTAGTTATTTTCAACTTAATACTGTTATTTTCACTCGTAGTCCAACAGGAAACCGGTTTGTATTCCCGTTTCGTTATCTTCCTCAAGGCTACTTTAAACAAAATTAATTCTTCCAATGTCCTGGACTGCATACAGTTTCATATTTTGTTCTAAACATAAAGAAATTTGTCATGACACTAATAAGCATTTTTCAACAAGCCAACAAACGTTACCAAACCTTCCTTCCAAAGGCCCTTCCCCAAACTTACATTCCTTGTCAGCGTTCTGCTTTACCATCAAGCATTCATCCAGAGTCCTCTGGTGGTCAAACTCTCAATTACTTTTATACTCTTTTCTGGCTGTTAACCCTTTCCTGTCCATTAACCCTTGCCACGACTTTTTCATACATAAGACATTAGCAGACCCCCAGTCATCTTGTTGTTTAAAAATTAATTTTTTAATTGTGGGAAGAGATTTACAGATTATGAAGTATTTTATGAATCTAAAATGCTTCAAAAATACTTCTTAGTGAATACATCTATCCATGGCAAATGAACTGGATTAGAATCTAGTTTGTATCCCATACCCTCATAGCATCTGGGTTAAATTAGAAATAAAAATTTATATTTAATCTTCTTTTTGCAAACATAATATTGTGAGCACAAAGAAAATGCCATAGGCTGGCAGATAGAATCTTCTGTAACTGATCTCAGATTATAACGACTCTGTGAAGTGGCCTAATTTCACAAATCTATTCATTTTCTGATGGCAAACAAGGAACAACATTTGGTTCAGGTGGACCACTGAGTATGGTTTCTTGTTACGTGGATATCATAATGAAGTGGACCTTAAATTTCCAACTGAGTTTGGAAATGTCTCTTATTTCCAAATGTCTCTTATTTACAAAAATATATCACTATATTTGTATGTACATGGTGTCTTTTGCAGTCCTGCATGTCTACTCAGAAGTAAGTCCTGTTGAATTCAGTGGAACCTACACCTAGGTTGTACCTCACAAGGACTGGGAAGAATGTGTTTGGCCACAGCATGAGGAACTTAATCAGGAGGGCTTTAAACTGAATCCAACAGGGGAGGGAGACATAAACTCAGGGGTACCAATGGAAGAAGGCCTCTATGCCACAATGGAGAGAACCGCTCCAGCGGTGCCCATTGATAGTCTACCACAAAATGTAGGGGAAAAGTCGGACTATAAAGCACATAGTCTTCAATGTCTTTATACTAATGCCCAGAGTATGGGCAACAAACAAGACGAACTTGAACTCTTGATACATGAGGGCAAGTATGACTTGATAGGGATAACTGAAACCTGGTGGGATAAGTCCCATGACTGGAATACAGCAATTGAAGGGTATAACTTGTTCAAAAGAAACAGAAGTAACAGAAAGGGAGGTGGAGTTGCACTGTATGTTAAAAATACGTATCTCTGCACAGAGATACAGGAAGAGGAGCTTGGCAGCCCCATTGAGAGCATCTGGGTTAAAAGAAAGGGGGCAAAGAATAAAACGAACATGGCGGTTGGAGTCTACTACCGACCACCCAATCAAAGAGAAGACGAGGATGGAACTTTTGAAAAGCAAATTGCCATTGTTTCAAGGAGGCACGATGTGGTAGTAATGGGTGACTTCAATTTCCCTGATATCTGTTGGGAGACTTATTCAGCCAAACATGGCCCCTCCAAGAAATTCCTGAGCTGTGCTGCTGATAACTTTCTCCTACAGAAAGTGGAGGAAGGAACTAGAGGATCGGCTATCCTTGACCTGATTCTAACCAACAGAGACGAGTTAGTGGATAAAGTGGCAGTTTCGGGAACTCTGGGGGAAAGTGACCATGTTATACTCGAGTTCTTGATTCTAACGGAAGCAAAAGCTGAGTGTAGCCAAACACGTACCCTGGATTTTAGGAAAGCCAATTTTAACTAACTCAGAACAATGATTAGTAAGATCCTATGGCAAGCGACTCTCATGAGAAAGGGAGCCCAGGAGGGGTGGGAGTTTTTAAAAAAGGAAATTTTAAAGGCACAATTGCAAACAATTCCCACAAGGAAAAAAGGCAGAGGGCAACAAGAAGCCAATGTGGCTTCACAATAAGCAAAAAAGGACACGTATAGGAAGTGGAAGGAAGGACAGGCTACAAGGGAAGAGTACAGGCAGGTAGCACAGAACTGCAGGAATAGTGTCAGGAAGGCTAAAGCTGAGAATGAGCTAAGGTTAGCAAGGAATGCTAAAAGCAACAAAAAAGCTTTCTTCAGATACATGCACAGTAAAAGACAGAAGAAAGAACTGGTGGTTCAACTACGCAATGAGGATGGCAAATTGATAACAGAAGACAAAGAAAAGGCAGAAGTGTTCAATTCCTACTTCGGCTCAGTCTTCTCCCAAAAGAGGGTCTATGACCCCCCTGGCAAACCTGAAGTGCAGACTGAAGGGGCAGGATTGCAGCTTGAGATTGATAGGCAAATGGTCAAGGAGCACCTGATTGCTCTGAATGAGTTTAAATCTCCAGGGCCTGATGAGCTGCATCCTAGAGTAATAAAGGAACTGGCAGAAGAACTCTCAGAACCACTGTCTATTATCTTTGAGAAATCATGGAGGACAGGTGAAGTGCCAGACGACTGGAGGAGGGCAAATGTTGTTCCCATCTTCAAAAAGGGCAAGAAGGAGGAACCTGGGAACTATAGGCCAGTCAGTCTGACATCAATCCCTGGGAAGATTTTTGAGCAGATTATAAAGAAGTCAGTCTGCAAGCACCTTGAAAACAATGCAGTGATTACTAGAAGCCAGCATGGATTTGTCAAGAACAAATCCTGTCAGACTAATCTGATCTCATTTTTTGATCGGGTAACCTCCCTTGTGGACTGTGGGAATGCTGTGGACATTATATATCTGGACTTCAGCAAAGCTTTCGACAAAGTGCCTCATTATATCCTGATTAGTAAGCTAGCTAAGAGTGGGCTAGATGGGACAACTATCAGGTGGATCCACAATTGGCTACAGAATCGGACTCAAAGAGTGCTTATCAATGGCTCCTTCTCAAACTGGGGAAAGGTAACCACAGGGCTTGGTCCTGGGCCCGGTGCTCTTCAACATTTTTATTAATGACTTGGATCAGGAGGTACAGGGAATGCTTATCAAATTTGCAGATGACACAAAGTTGGGTGGAACAGCTAATACTCTGGAAGACAGAAACAAAATTCAAAGTGACCTCGATAGGCTGGAGTGCTGGGCCGAAAACAACAGAATGAAATTTAATAGGGATAAATGCCAAGTGCTGCACCTAGGGAGAGGAAACCAAATGCAGAGTTACAGAATGGGGGACACTTGGCTCAACAATACTACAAGTGAGAAGGATCTTGGAATTGTGGTAGATCACAAACTGAATATGAGCCAGCAATGCGATGTGGCTGCAAAGAAGGCAAATGCAATTTTGGGCTGTATTAATAGAAGTATAGCTTCCAAATCGCGGGAAGTGATAATTCCCCTTTACTCGGCACTGGTTAGGCCTCATCTTGAGTACTGCGTCCAGTTCTGGGCACCACACTTTAAGAAGGACGTAGACAAACTGGAGAGGGTTCAGAGGAGGGCAACAAGGATGATAAAGGGACTGGAAACAAGGCCCTATGAGGAGAGACTGAGAGAACTGGGCATGTTTAGCCTTTGGAAGAGGAGACTGAGGGGAGATATGATCGCACTCTTCTAGTACTTGAAGGGTTGTCACACAGAGGAGGGCCAGGATCTCTTCTCGATCATCCCAGTTAGCAGGACACGGAATAATGGGCTCAAGTTACAGGAACCTAGATTCCACCTAAACATCAGGAAAAATTTCCTGACTGTCAGAGCAATAAGACAATGGAATCAACTACCTAGGGAGGTGGTGAGCTCTCCCACTCTGGAGGCATTCAAGGTGCAGCTGGACAGACATCTGTCAGAGATGCTTTGACCTGGATTCCTGCATTGAGCGGGGGGTTGGACTCGATGGCCTTGTAGGCCCCTTCCAACTCTACTTTTCTATGATTCTATGTATAGGATTGCAGTCTTAAGGTTACAAAATAGTTGTGATTCATTCTCATCTTCTTAAGCTTGTTCTCCTTTTCTCCCCACAGGACTATCCTTCCCTTGCACTTCTTGGAGAGAAACTAGCTGAGAACAATATCCACCTCATTTTTGCAGTGACAAAAAGTCACTACATTCTTTACAAGGTAAGTGCTAGGAGCAAAGAAGAAGAGATAGATTCCCTATTTGGAACCTGCTGGATAGTGTAGTCCTTTTCCCCCTTAAGTAAAGTATGGGAAGTCTGGTGCTTGGCAGGAGGAAAGTGGAGCTTGCAATTAAAAAGCTCTTGAGAATGTACTTATGATCCAGCTTTAAAGCTTGGGCTCCTTCCCTCCCCGTTTCATTCTTCAGTTAATTTCAGAATGGAGTTTCAGTGAAAAGCAGTTAAGCTTCTTAAAGTAAATAGATAAACGTTGGTGATCGTGAGGGCACCAAAAATAACTATTATTTAATCCTTATTTTGGGGACATTGCCAACAGAAGTGTAGCCAGCCCAACCTTCCATTGCTTAATCTTATTAAGAGTGAACTGTATCTCTGCAGGGCCTCAAAGCACCTTACATTATTTCAGCATTATTTCCCTTGCCTGTTGCCCTCCACCTAAGGAATGTTAATGGAAAGAAAGCTCAAAGGTCAAAGGTTTTCCCTTTTTTCCATAGCCACTTTGAATCTCGGAGCATAGGATTTTCTTTGTACATTTCAATAACTTTTTCTTCTTCTTTGCTTCTTCCTTCCTTCCTTTGTTTTTTTAAAAGAACCTTACAGCCCTTATCCCTGGAACAACAGTAGAGATTTTATACCAAGACTCCAGAAATATTATCCAGCTTATAGTCAAGGCCTACAATGTAAGTTTCTCAGTTTTCGTTCATATTCTGATGGTTGTTGTCTTACAGTGTATATAGAATTGTATTTCATTTTCTCCCTTTCCGTGCTGTATGGTGCTTTGTCAGCTTGCAGCACAGAAAACCTGCACTTACAAACTACAAGTCTCATAATGGGTAGGAATCAGTATACATTTTTTCAACAAGTAAGTGTTTATTATGATAACAAGAGCTCTGGACTTAGCAACTAGAGCGCGTCCAAGCATATCATGGAAAAAAGGCTAGAGTACGTGTGCAAGGAATGCCACCCAGGTGGTGAGAAAACTGGGCATGCGTTATATCCTGCACATGATACACTTGCTTATATTTACCGCTGCAGCTGATTCTCTTTGCCCTGACCCTATTTCATGATGACAGTCCAGTTGTTTTTTCATGCTTCACAGATTCCCCATGAACTTGTAGTTGCTCATAGTTGACTTTCCACCCACCCCCATTACATTGAGTTTCTGCAGAGACAAGAGGAATAGAATATGTGACTTCACACAACAAACTAAAATGTGTTTTCAGATAGCGTACTAACCATAAGATTTGTGTACTCGTACAAATAGCCATTTTCAGTTCTTTTCCTACTTTTTGTAGAGATTCTCAGGTTGGAACTTTTTGCCTCTGTTCCCAATCTTGAGCGTTAGTGCTGAATTAGGACATTAAGGGCACAATCCTATGCATATTTAGACAGGGAAAAGTCCTACAATTCCCAACATTCCCCATTGGGAGTTGTAGGACATTTTCCTGTCTAAACATGCATAGGATTGCACATTAAATTCTTTTTCTTTGGAAGATTGAAGCCAGAATGACAGTGTTCACAAGCCATTCTATTCCTTTTTGTGTTGATTAACTGTGGTGGTTATAACTTCTGCACAGTCCACTAACTATGTTTCCACTGGTGCAAATGGTAATTTGAACATTAATTTTTATTAAAATAAAAAATCACAGATGATATTCCTGTTCTGTGAATAGCATTTGGCCATGTAGTGGTGCTTTGAGTAAATATCAGAATAGCCTATTACAGTAATACCTTGGATTGCAAGCATAATTCGTTCCCGAACCGTGCTTGTAATCCAAAACACTCTTATATCAAAGCGAGTCTCTGGCGGGCGTGAGCGGGGCCGATTTCAGCCTGCTACGCCCGCTTGAGGCGAGCGGTTACATCCCTACATCTTGCAAGACCTTGCTCGTTTATCAAGTCAATTTTTTTTAAAAAATGTGCTTGTCTTGCAAAATGCTCTCAGACCAAGTTACTTGCAATCCAAAGTATTACTGTATTAGAAGCTCTAACAATTTCATATTTTAGTTTGAATCCGTATTGACTTTTCATTGTTTATCCTCTTTCTTGAAGGTTTTCTCTATATTGTTTCAAGGGAGATAAGTACTATGCCAGAATGTTTATTACTTCCTTTTGATTACTTCCTTTCTCCTCATGAATGCCAGAACAGCACTTTGAGTCTATTCCCCTGGGACAGCCTGCCCCAACCTGGTGCCCTCCATATGTTTTAGACTATGAATTCCACCATCCCTGACTATTGGCTAGCTGGCTGGAGCTAATGGGAATTGTAGTCACCACTCTAGTAGCTGCTTTTAGTGTGGATTCCATGTTGGAGTGAATGTGAGCAATTTTATCAGCAAAGTGTTCTGCAAACTTGTCACAGTGCGTTGTCGAAAGCTTCCCCTCACTACTCTGGGGCTTAGAATGTAACAACCTTTTTACTGCTTGAAACAACTGAGCTGGATGATACTGTGATGATGCAACAGTGGCAGAAAAGAGCAACTTTGCTGCCATTACAACCACAGAATAGGCCCTAAAATAGGCTCTAGCCTGTGACTGTTCAGATTCAACCTGAGTCACCTTCCACTATCACTCTAGCCTTGTTCTCAAGCACTTCATTGCCCTAAGATCCTCAGAAAACCAAGGGGCCTGGGCTCTGTGCAATTGGCGAAGGTACTTAGGAGCGATTGTGTGAACTGCCCAAGTCACCTCCCTGTGCCATACATAGATCAACCAGGGTTTCAACAGCTCTAGCGCCTGGAAAATCCCCGAGAGCATCCAGGAATCCTCCTGGATCCATCTGTCTCCAAGGACAGACCATTCTAATAGATCCCCCACTCCAGCAAATCTGCTCATTTTGACTCAGGACTATTAGATGACAATCTTTCTATATAGTCTGCATATATGTAAACAAGGATACAGGGTGGAAGAGTGAGAGAGAGATATGATAGAAGGTGTGAACATATTTTTACAGCACTGTTGTTTACTATCATTTCATTTCATTCATTTATTTCATTTCTATACCGCCCCACAGCCAAAGCTCCCTGGGCGGTTCACAAGTGGTGAGTGGGCTTGCGTGTTCCGATGAACCCTGTGAGCAATGCCATCGGGAGCTATATACTCCCAGTAGGGTCACCCATGGCGGTAAGGTCCGGGGAGAGGAACCAGACAAAGAATGATCCAAAACAAAAAACAAAAAGTCCTCAACGGCAGAACAGGCGGAAGATAATTTAAACCTAAATTACAACGGCTGTGAAGGCGGATGAGGGCTGCAGCAGAGAATGGTTTTCCAATCGTCATGATAACCGTGCCATTGGATCATTGCCGTACTCTGTCAAGTTTGTGTGGTGATCCGTTGTGCACCGATCTCCCCACATAAAATAGTTTCACGCACAGGCGTTTTCCAACCTAACCAACCCAACCCAAACAAACAAACAACAACACCACAGTCACTTACGGACCCATTGCTAGAGTCTACACAATTTTATTTAGAATTTCCTCCTTTTAAAATCTCCTTTTTGTAAATTTTTATCCTGGAAGACAATCTTACTCGGTCACGAGTGATCGCCTGATGATGATGATGAAGGAAGGACAAAGAATTGGTCACTGTTGAAGCCATGTGTACCAAGCTTATGCCCTCTTTCCTTTGACAAGGAGGTGCCCACTTGCCAACACTGCAGTGTGGCTGATATGGAGGTAGAGCAACTGGACTGGTTGAAGCATCAGAGAGCCAGAGCGTAGGTACCAGACAAGTGATGAAGAAGCAACACAGGCCATAGCAGCTAGGAAGCTTTAATCACTGAAGTTTCTTGTTTGAGGAGGGGATGCAGAGGATTTAGTAAGTTTAGACTCACTGCATTTATTTATTATATTTATATCCTGCCCCTTTTTCTGCAAGGAACCTAAGGTGGCTTACATAATCTTCCTCCTCTTTTCCATTTTAAAAATAATAATTTTATTTTAAAAAAATTCAAACAATACATAAAACAACTAAATAACAAACATACAACTTATATAGTGCTCCCGTCACCACGGGACCATATAATACATTCTATCTCTATAATCTATAATTATTCATTATTCCAAAAATAAAACATATCTTGACATGGCATACTCCCTTTCCCCTTGTTTAACACAAAATCCAAAAATAAACCCCAAATATCCTTAAAATTATTTTTCTTTAATTGTCCCCTTTTGCATTTGATATTACAAGTTAACATATCATTTAAAGCCATATCCCACACTTCTTTATACCAGTCAGTGGTAATGGAAGAAGTATTTCCATTACCATTCCTTGCACACTAATGGAAGTATTTTTTTGGATACTGCAGGCCTAGATCAGATAGATCAGTAGCAAAGCATTCTGAGTACACATTGCGTATTTTGTCATGGAACATGGCAGGGTGGCTGAACAAATTTATTGACCCGGAATTCACCACCTACATGCAATTGTTTGATTTACTGTGCTTACAAGAAACATGGCTTACAGATGCCACTGATATTTGACTACAAGGCTTCAAAATAGTGGCTCTTCCAGCTATTAAAAGATGTAAGCATGGTCGTGGGAGTGGAGGACTGGCAATCCTCTCTACTGATACACAAATGGATATAAAGGACTTAAAATTAACAAACAATGGATATATTCAGTCAGTATTAGTAAATTATCTTAAATTTAATCAAATTATTTGTTTAAATGTATATATTCCTCCCAAGTCTATAAATCATGATGCAAAACAAGTTTGGCAGGATTTGGAACATGTGTTACAATGTATTGAGGAAACATTTCCAAGAACAGAGGTTTTGTTATGTGGGGATTTTAATGCCCGAATGGGGGGGAATAATGAACAAATGAATAAGGTTTTGGCTTTAGATGAGGACAATACTAATATCCCTGATAGATCCTCACAGGATAGGAATATTAACAAAAATGGACAAATGCTCTACTCCCTTGCATATAAGTATCATCTACAATGTTTAAATGGGGGCCCTTTGGATAAGACAAAAGGTCACTATACCTACATATCCCAGAACGGGGGCAGTGTGGTAGACTATATTTTTGTCTCATATGCTATCTATCTAAAAACTCAATCATTTCATGTAGAAGAACGGGCAGATAGCGACCATCTCTCATTGGTAGCACAGGTAGGCTATGCAAAGAGCAAGAAATTGTCCACTGTCACACACTCTATGCAGGGTGTGTGCATTGGAGAAAGGCGTATCAGATGGACATTAACCCTGGCAGATGAAATAAAGCAAACTTTGGGGAATCAGGCTATGATGAAATTAAGAGATGAATTTATAAACAAGACAGTTAATACCCTCAATCTGTACCAGGCCCTGTTAGAACAACTAAGACCCTTTTTGGTCAAAACTGAGCACCAAAAGACAAAACCATATACAAAATCCTGGTTTGATGCAGAGTGTAGAAAAAGTAAGCAGTCTCTGGTAAAAGCAGCCAGATGTTTAAGAAAACGCAAAGATGATGACCAAGTCAGGAAGTTTTTAATACAGCAAAGCACACATAAGAAACTTTTAAGAGCCAAAAAGAAGAGTTATGCAAATAGATTTTGGAAGAACCTTGGGCAAGCCATAATCAGCAAGAACAAAAAATATTTTTGGGACCTTGTAGCAGGTGGACTTAAGCAAACAAGACCAGCAGTAGAGGGACAAATCCCAACGACTAAATGGGTCTTGCATTTTGAGAATATGTATAAAGGCAGCTCTAAAGAGAGCCACTTTGCACGGTATGGAACAAAGGATGGGGTAGTTCTGGAGGCGCAACCTATATGGCCCCCTGTCACTGAAGCAGAAATTAAAAGTTTAATTGGGAGACTATCATTGGGTAAAGCCCCAGGCTGGGACATGCTCCCCCCTGAAATCTTCCGCATAGACCCAGAGTGGTGGGCACCAATCCTGGCAACACTATTCACAACAATTAATGCAACTGGAATTCTGCCAAATGGCTGGACATCTAGCATTATTGTCCCAATCTATAAGAAAGGTGATCGAGGGGACCCAAAAAATTACCGTCCAATAAATCTACTTGATGTTCCCGCTAAAATATATGCACGGCATCTCCTAGACAAATTGGACCAATGGGTTGAAGAACATCAGGTTTTGTCCCCGATGCAGGCAGGCTTTCGCAAGGGACATAGCACAATAGATCAATGCTTTGTCCTGAACTACCTTATCCAAAAGTACGTAAATAGCCCATCGAAAAAGCTATATATTACATTTGTAGATCTCTCATCTGCATTTGATACAATAGATAGAAACGTCTATGGGAAAAACTAGATGCCATCTCAGTTGATAAACATCTGCTGTTCCTCATGCAACAACTTTATATTAAAACTGATATTAAAATTCGAGTTGGCATGGCAGGTTCCCTTACTGATCCAATCCCAACAGTAAGGGGAGTCAAACAAGGCTGCATTCTGGCACCACTATTATTCAACCTTTATATAAATGACATCACTCAGGAGCTTTCCTCCCCTGTCTATTTCCCTCCTGCAGTTGGGGAACAGAAGTCCCAGTCCTACTCTATGCGGATGACATGGCACTTATCTCATTTTCTAATCTTTTTATCATATTATATCCTTGTTTTGTAAATAAAAAACTCTCCACCCTATTTCCCAATTCATATGTTTCTATTTCCCACCACATAAAATGCTTCCTAGCGATAATATCCATAATATATCTAAGTTGATTAGCTATAGTACCATTTTATATTTGGAAGACCAAGTCCCCCTACTTTTTGAGCTTTATACCACCTATTCTTAGTAATCCTCGATCTTTCCCCCCCATTACAATAACTATTTAAAATTACTTGCCAATCTTTAATTTCCTTCTCTGATATCTTAAATGGTATCATTCTAAATAAAAAATTTAACTTCGGTACCTCTTTTCCATTTTATCATCACAACAACCCTGTGAGGTAGGTTAGGCTGAGAGTCAGTGACTGGCCCGAAGTCATCCAGTGAGCTTCATGGGGACTAGAACCCGGATCTCCTGAGACTCAGTCCAGCACTCTAACCACGTCTCCACAGTGGCTCTCACTGTAGCCCTTATATTTGGATTATCCCCCCCCACACACACATTTACTTCAAGAGTATCCACATTTATGTGGCATTCTTAAAAACATTGTTTAACCTCCCAAGCCCAAGCCCAGTTTTGCTCCCTCTACTCGGGTCACTTGTACTTCCATTTCTCCCTGCTTTGTTCCTTTCCCCTATTTTTCTAGCAACTCCAGGGCTTACTAAATGCATGCATTGATGTGGTTGAATTCATTCAAACTACATGGGAAGCGGCTTCACACAAACATCTACCCACAAACTGCAGCACTTTCACAGCATTCTTTTCCGATGTTGGCCATGCTGCTGCCAGATTGGAATGTATGATTCCAATCTTTTCCCAAGTACATGGTTGCCCATCTGATTTTCAGATGTTCAACAGGCTTGCAGGCAGCCTTCCCGAGCCTGGTGCCCTCCTGATTTTTTGGACTGCAACTCCCAGCATTCCTGACCATTGGCCATGATGTCTGGAGCTGATGGGAGTTGAAATCAAAAATATCTGGAGGACACCAGGTTGGGGACAGCTGCTTGCATGTATGTGCTGGCCACCCAGCAGCACTTCTATCTTTAGGAAAACTGAGCCTTGCTCGAAATCCCAGCTTTCTCCAAGAAACAATCCTATACTGAGAAAAATAGAGAACAGATCCATAGCAGCGTACTGTTTCATATAATTTTACTTCCCCATTAGTGAATATTACGTGCCCTCAAACGTCTTATGGTGTTGAAGTGATGGATGTGCTTTCTTAAAATTAACTAATGGGGACTCTTTCTCTTTCTTTTCTAGAGTATTCGGTCTAAAGTAGAGTTAACAGTCTGGGATAACCCTGAGGACATCAACCTGGCTTTCACAGCCACGTGTCAGGATGGTTTGTCATACCCTGGAGTCAGGAAGTGTGGGGATCTTCAGATAGGAGACACGGTGAGTTTGATGTATATCCATTGGATGGAATAGGAAATGGTGGGCCATGATCATGGAAGCCTTGTGTATGGGCCATCAGGCTGTCTGAAAGAGATGCTTCCTTCCATATTTAGTATTGAAAAGGATTGGGAGGTCTCAAACAAAGACAAAACTCTGTGGATAAATTATCTTTGGAAACTGCTTGGAAATCAGTAGGCTAAAATGTGTTAAACTTGACAGATGCAGTAGGCCACTCTGCACCTCATGTTATCCATCATCATGTTTAAGATGTTTTAATGATGTTTTAATGATGTTTTTAATATGTTTTAAGATGTTTTAATAGTATGTATTGTGTATTTTATATTTTTGTTGTTCCCCGCCTCGATCTAGACGGAGAGGCGGGTAAGAAATAAAATTTATTATTATTATTATTATTATTATTATCCATCTGGAAAATGGTAAACGTTTTAATAAGAACCTTGCATGCTTCATTTCCTAATCAGCCATCAGACCTCTACACCACTTTTCCTTGTGTTGCTTATAGGATAAATGTGCAATCTTCTACATGCCTGCTCAGAAGTAAGTCCTATTTTGGGTTCAGTGCACTTACTCCTGTTGGAAGAGCAATGACAGGCAGTCACATCCCAAAAACTGGTTAATTGTACTTGGAGTTTTTGAAGCAGCTAGTAGGTGCAATAGCAAGGGTCACTCAGGGTGCAGAGCTTGGGGAGTATCGAACAGGGCACGTATGCCCCCGCTAATTCTCTTGCACCGCACCTATTCCTGTCCACAAGCAGTGACCACTGCTTGCAGAACAGAGATTTTGCATTTCTGGGGGCAACTGGAAATGAGCGAAAACACTAGTTTCTGAAATGGGGCAGGTTGGCGGAGCTCACTTAAGGGAGCTTCTCTGACCTGTCCCGATCCAGAAATGAGTGCTTCCGCTTGTTAAATTTCTGTTGTGTAAGTGGTGGGTCTAACATGTGGCACCAACATGTAGGTTTTACATACAGTGAGATGTTGGAACAAACTGTGGCCTTGTTTACATCTGCTGCTAGAGAGCTTCGGCTATTGGGCGGTATAGAAATGTAATAGGTATTGTAGAACTTTCAGTGTGAACTGAGGCCTACATACCCAAGCACCTACGTGAGTAGGTCTTAAACTGTATATCCCACAGCCCCCCCCCCAAGGGTAGACAGGTGGTATGAACAAGGCCTACTTGTATAGACATTTTCAATATATGCCATTCTTGTCCCATAGAAATATATAGATTAAACTATACATAGGGAGCAGCATTTTATGCTTTAAAGATATTGTTAGTTTCCTTAAAGAAGATAAAGCTGGGTATTGTGATTCTAATCTGCTGTGATTCAGTTCTTGGGCAAGCTATTGACAATCCTTGTAATCCCGGGATTTCTCTAAACAATCCTTTTAGCTCTGACTTTCCGATCTGTTTTTCTCTGTAATGTAGGAGAGTTACTCCTTTGCTTGGCCTCTGCAAGACTTGTAAATCAGGCTTCCCTGTCCTTTTTCTGAATTGGGGATGGCATTTCTGGTGTTACCAATGGCAAAACTGGCTGCTGAGTACCATCTGCATGCTGCCATTTGCTATAAGGGAGTAGAGCTGGCTGCATTCCAATAAAACAGAGAATTCAGTGACCCTACAAAAGAGCCGAGAGACTCACCCACTCCCACCCCTTCAGCCATCCCAATGCACTGTATTTTTCAAACCAAGCCTGATCTGATGCAAAGCACATAAGAAATTAGGGCTGTGCCAACCTTATGGATAAACCTGGAGTAATGTGGTGTGCAGTATTTACATATGTACTTTCCTTCAGGTTTCTCAGATCAGTTCCATCATTCCATTTTACAAGCACTTATTTGTAGTCTAAGCCATGTGCTTTGCTTTTCAAGGGGAAAAATATTTAGTGTAGGGTTTAGTTTACATCATTGCCGAATCCGTCAGCTTAACAATGATTAAAACTGGCATGTATTGCAGTACATATTTTTACATGGCTCTGTCAATCAACGTATAGGAATGAAACATTGTCCAACATATTATCAGCTCCCTTCCCTCTTTATAGGGTTATATACTTTGCATGCCTCCAAAGTTGGCATGATTGCATGTCAGAATAATAAATGTGCTTTCTGAAAACAGGTTGGCTTTGGGATCTGTATGTCATAAAATCCTGAGCATTTGATAGTTTATACAGACAAACACTGTTTTAAAAAAACTATATTTTTCTTCATTTCCATTAATAAAGCAATTTACAGTGATAATTTACAGAATATTCCCATAAATTTTTAATAAGAAGTAAGCTCAATGAGGCTTGCTTCCATGTAAGTGTATATCGGATTGCAGCCTTACTTTAACAGAACAAAAGAATTAAATCTGAAAACAGACATTTTTCAAACTTCTTCCTTTGCACTCAAGCCCCAGTCCAGTGATAGCAATGTGATAACTGTATTTTTAAAATTTATTTTAAGCATTTATAGCATACATTAAAAAAAAGTTCCCAGGGCAGTATACAGAAGCAGAATATTAAAAACAACTTTTAAAAATATTAGATAGAATAAAAGCAAAAACTGTACAAATGCAATTCAAAGGATAGGAGACGCTGCAGTGGGGCAGAACTAGTTCCCCTCCTTTTTTAAAAAAAGAAAAGAATGCTATTGAGGGAAGCTTTCCTTCAGAAGAAAATAACTTAAAGAATAATTCAGAAGAAGATAATTTAAATAAAGAATACTTTTCTTGAAATGGTAGGGCATTATTGCAACGGAAGGGGTAGTTGTGCACTTGGTTTTCCCTTTTGAAAGTTGTTCCTAGGAGTTTCAAGGGGCATCGATTGCAATTAGGGCTGTGCAGGTTTCTGTTCTGTGAGTTGTGTGAATTATGTTATCTTAAACGTTAAGAATGTTAACGTTTAATCTCTGTATGTGTGCGTGCGCGCGCATGCATACTTCTCTCAATTTTGGTTTACATATATAAAATGGTTTACCCAGCTCTATCAACCAGAGTTCCTAGCGGCTCACAATAATGCAGAAAATGGATTTGATGCTCTCTGCCATAACATTAACTTTTCAGGTTTCTGATAGCCTCTAATTCCTACCTCTCGCTATTGCTGTGTAGGTTTCCTTTGAGATATCAGTAGAAGCTCGGACTTGCCCTGCTGAGAATACCTCGCATACATTCACTATCAAGCCGGATTGGTTTCGGGACACTCTAGAGGTGACCGTCACCTACAACTGCACATGTGGATGTACCAAGGAAATAGAGCACAGCAGCAGCAAGTGCAGTGGAAATGGCACACACGTGTGTGGATTATGTGACTGCGACCCAGGCCACGTGGGAGCCAAGTGTGAATGTGAGGAGGGGGAGAGTGGGAACATGTACCAGAATATGTGCCGTGAGGCTGAAGGGAAACGTGTCTGCAATGGCCGGGGGGAATGCTCCTGCAACCACTGCGTCTGCTATGAGAGTGAATTTGGGAAGATCTATGGGACGTTCTGTGAGTGTGATGACTTCTCTTGTCCGAGATATAAGGGCATTCTCTGCTCGGGTAAGTGTGAGGCTTTCCAGTAATTCATTTCCCTGGACAACTCAGATGTTATGCAAGCTCTTAATGTTTGGGATTGAGGGGAAAACAGTGCAGGACTTCCCTTCTCTCTGTGCCCTTCTGTTAACAGCAGCCTTGATGCAAGCTCTCTCACCGCCTGAGGTGGGAGGGAACATGCACTGCTGCTGCATCATGCCCCTTCCTGCTGCCGTCGCATTGTCCTTGTGTGCTTCCCCTCCCCCATTGCATGTCCCCCTTACCTTTGCCTCGGCTCTATGGAGAGATATGTCAAGGTGGGAAAGCAATTGGTGGGGTTGTCCAGAGCACTCACTGGAGGCAGTGGGGCAGCGGTGGCAGGACCTCCTGGTGGGGACAAGCAACGTAAGTCACCACTCCTCCCACTCTACCACCTGATGCAGGTGCCTCACCCTGCTTCATGGGAGGGCTGGTCCTGGTTAACAGTTCCCTTAAGCAGAAGCACTATGAATTGCACATTCATGTCTGAGTCAGCACCCCAAGAAGACCTCTTCTCAAAACAATGCAGGAAAATGTGGTTTCACATTCATGTGCTGAGGCCTATGTTGTCACCAGATGGAAGCACTTTCAGACATTATATTCACCACATGAAATTAATGTGGCGTAATCACTTTCTGATCACTTGCCTAGAGCCAAAAATACCTTAAATCAAACCTTATAGTGAAACTAGATGTCTTCTCCTCTTTCCTGGTCATATTTAGTTATGCAAATTGCAGTCTGACATCCCACAAGCAGTTAATGAGGTAAATTGGGGGTGAGGAAACTCACAGGGTTATATCATGAATTTTGCATTACTAAACCATTATTTGGGAGAGAAGGAGGAGGTATCGAGCTGCTGCATTTGCCTGTGCATATATGTTGACAGTAGGAAGTAGATCAGACCTTTAGAGTTTGCCTTCATTGGGCCAAGGATGCATGCTTGAAGTGAAGGATTAAAAATTGTACAAGACATGCATAAGATTCAGAGGCTTGCAGATGGTTTCATGTACACTCTCTGTCGTTCTGGGAGATGGTGATTCCCAGTAATAAGGGACAGTTAAAAGGACGGGCAAGATAGATGTATGACTTTGAGTAAGAAGTAGTGGCATAGGTCCAGGGTGACTGCAAGACTTTGGAGTTCATTCTGCCTTGATCCATGGAAAGGTGCAGAAGAGATCACAGAGTACAGGAAAAGTGGCTTGCAAAAAGACAGATAATTTCCATGGTCTGTGCAGCAATAGCCGCATTTAAGCAGACATCTGAGCCTGAGTCATGCTGAGCACTTGTGAATCCCATGCAGATGTTATTTCTTCTCAAAGTTTGAACCGAGAGAGGAGAACTGAAAGCTACAGCATTGGCAACAAAGGAAATCAGGGGAAAGAACATGACTTACATTAACCTTCAGTGGAAACATAATATACCTCTTCTGCAGTTCAGCTTCCTCTGTTTTTCCAGTCCAAATGCCAACATGGCAGCTGGTAACCCTAGGTTTCTAGTGTGAGATTTACAGCTAGGCTAGTACTCTACAGCCTCACTAGTAATTACATAATGAAGCTCTGTTTGTGTGAAGTTTTCTAACAGAAGCTATGAAGCACCATTGCTATGGTTGGCAATGTTTTGGGACTTACAGTGCAGTAACTCTAGTCCTCAGGAATGATATGTTAAACGCAAAGGGTTGTATCTAATGTTGGCCATCCGCCAGCACAGCAGAAACCACTGGTGGAACAGCTTCCCTCCCTCACCCCTCCTCCCATATCTGCTCATGTGGGTTGGGCGATCCTCCAGAGCAGATCGGGGAGTATGTGGGAGGGCTGCAGAGGGAAGGAGAGCAAGCGGAAATCCCATTGTGCAAGCAGACGTCTGTTCACGTGACATTGAATTTAATCCAAAGAATGTATTCTCTTGGCTTTCATCCTTTGACAAAACTTGAGGATAGTAGTGAGACCTTTATAAAAATAAGAGTACTACTCTGTTAGAACTGGATGCACTGAAGGTACTGTCAAGAAGGTGGTCTTGATGGTATAAAGGACAGGAGACTATCTTTGGGGTATGTATTACCCACACTGTAAAGACCATTATTGGTTAAAACCTTGAATTGTGCAGATGATGGAACCAGTGCGTTCTCTGAAGCCCACCCCAGTAAGGAGGCAGACTGCTGCGTTATGCACCAACTTCAGTGTGTCTGAATGTTTATCAAGGGCAACCCAGTGTAGAGCATGTTTTAATAGTCTAAACTTGAGGTTACAATGCATGAATGACTATTGCCAAGTCCTTGCTGGATAGAAAGCATCACATCTCTTTCACTCCATGGAACTTCTTGAAGTCTGGCCACTATTGTAGTGTGTTCTGAAACATGGTCCATCTCTCAGCCATCATACACACTTTGGAAAGAATAGGATTCCTTGAACTATATGGAGCTTAGTGTGGATAGTAAGAGTTCCTTTTGGAGGATGAGAGTTCTCATAGGGAAAAAGGAGAGAAGTAAAGACTTGGTGCTGAGCCTTGCATACTGCTTTATCAGGCTATTACTTAGAGTAGGGATAGGCAGTGTGGTGCCTGCAGGTACCAGTGTGCCCCCAGACACCTTCCTTGGAGGCCACTGAGGCATCCTCCTCCCAATTTTTATTAAAAACAAATATGTTTATATTTTCTCACTGGCAGCTGGGATTGCTTCAAAGTGAAGTGGGAGCCTCTACTGCTGCCATCTTAATTTCCCATGAATGCCTCTGGGCAGGTTACTTGTCCTTTGTGACTAGTCATGTGCACCCACGGCAGCCATTTTATGGTTGTGCCCGGGGCAGTTTCTCGGATTTCCAAATGTGCCCACAGGCCCAAAAGGGTCCCTACCCCTGACTTAGAGTCAGCACTTTTTGGGTGCAGCACTCTCTTCCTATGCTGCTCCTTTTATTGGCTATGAGTGGCAAAAGCAGTTGATCAAAATCACTTTCACTGTCAGTCTCACAGGCGCCAAATTGAACCCTGTGGCATTCAAATCTGGAAGAACAGGAACACCCTGAGGAGGATCCAGAGATTTTTGCAAAGGCAATAAATGGCAGTGAGCGAGTTTAAAAATTAGGTACAGATCAGGGAATTTGGTAGTGAGGTGTGTCTGCAAAGTTCTGCAAAAATTTCCCTGAACACATAATTGTAGAAGCGAGTAGGCCCTTGTCATGATGGACAGTGTTTTGGTTGTAAATTTACCGGGTTATATAAGATTCTTTTTATTTTGGGGGAAGAATGTGAAAGCATGTTTTATAGCATGATGACTTGGTTGTCTGGAGTCTTTCCCAGGAGTGATTCAGTATACGTTTAATTGCAGTGCAAGTCAAAATGAGACACTGTGGTTTGTAGATGAAAGCAACATGCATGTGGGGAATGAATCCTAAACCACATGGAGTGTTGAGTCATGTCAACGTCGTATTTATATTTCAGGCAAATAAAATAAGATTATTCATACATCCTATGGGAAAGTGTTAAGTCAGCTGGGGCAACAACAAGAGTATTATGGAAGGTCAGAGTAACCTTTTGATATGGGATGATGTTTTTAAATATGTTGCCACATGTTACGATTTGGCAGCAGTTTTGGAAATAATGTAAAATATTACAAAATAATAAAAAGCAATGTTGTCACAAGGGAGAATAATGAACTCCCTCTGTTACCAAGGTCCAGCCATAACTTATACTTCAGGTAATTCTCCACAGATTATACATAGTAGAAGGGCAGGGGGAAGAGTGTTTGGATGGAGAAACTCAAATGTTACAAAATCTTTTGTGGCTCAGTTTGCTAATTTAAGATGGATGTGTTCTCAAGTGGAGTTCTGACAAGTCAGAATTGTTATGGTGCAATCCTTTGGTGCTAGTTGTCTACTTAGAGATCAAGAGCCAAACAATTAGCAACACAGTATTGACTCTTGATGTATTGATGACCCATTGGTTTCTTGTAGATTTCAAAGCAGATAGGAGGTGACTGTGGAGCAGGTGTGCAGCTTGAACAAGCTGCCCTTCCCCGCTGAACTCTGCATTCTTTCTGGGTCAAAGTAAGAATGGGTCATTAGGAAGGATTGTAATATGGTGCAATTGCTCCCTTTTGCTCAGGGCAGGAGGGCTACAAATAGGCATGAAAAGTGATGGGGGGAAATAGGTTCCTGACTGGAAGAGAGAGCCTAAGTTTGATCTTGGTTGTACTGGTATAGTAACCCTTTGGAGGATTATAGAATGCCTGTTATACAAAGGTTGCAATCCTGTGCACACTTACTCGACACCAAGTCACATTGATCATGGTGGGCTCTACTCGTAGGGATGGACATATCTGTCAGTTTGGGTTTCTCTCAGTTTCTCATTATTCCAATCTTAAGTTCAGTTTGTTCCGGAACTTTAAGAATTTTTTTAAAAGTTCTCATGAAAATTCATACACGTTTTTTTGCACATTTCTCTTAATATGTGCATTTTTTTACACAACTTGTTTGTATACAAGATTTTGTTTGTATATTGATTCTAAAATGCAAAATTAAGTAAGTTTGCATTAAAATGTGCAGATGTTTCCCCAATACCTACTTTTGAGTAAACATGCATAAAAGGTAGAACTGAATAGGTGATTATGCTTAATAGTAAGAATCACAACTTAGATAGCATTTGCACCTACTATAAATTGATCGAACTGCATTCCCATTGGCTACCAAATTAATTTCTGTATTCATATTTTCCCCATTTGTACTTTATAAGCTTTAGGGCACAATCCTATGCATGTTTAGACAGAAAAATGTCCTACAACTCCCAGCATGACTGGCTGGGGCATGCTGGGAATTGGAGGGCTTTTTTCTGTCTAAACATGTACAGGCAGTCCCCAGCTTACGAAAGAGATCCGTTCATAAGTCTGTCTTTAAGTTGAATGTGTATGTAAGTTGGAACAGAAGCCGCACAATGTTTTCAAAGTGTTGCAAAGTGTTGCAAAATGTCACAAAGTATAGTGCGTGCATCTGTAACTACGAACCATTGTATTTAACTCAGGTTTTCACATATACGGCGGTCCATTCTTAAGTATGAGTTGTCCGTAAGTCGGGACATTCATAACCCGGAGACTGCCTGTATAGGATTGCACTCTCAGTCATGGAAAATACATATGAAAAAGTACATGGTCTCTCTATTTTGTTTGACTTGGCAACTGATGGTTTAGTATAATTTTTATTATAATGTATAACTGTTAGAAACACCAATGTGTATACAGCACCATTCAGCGTAAAGTTAGAAACCTAGTAACTAAGAAGCATATATCCACCTTCATAAATAATTACTCAGTTTCTAGAGGAAATTCAGTACAGTTTTCTCCAATATATAATTCAGTTAAATAGTATCTGCTGAGTTAATACTCTGATTTGAGAAGGGAGACAAATTTTCTACAGAACAATTCTCTACATGTTTATGCTTCTCAAATCCAACACATTTTAAGCTCCATATTCCAACTCTGTCTCAACAATAGCTTTTAAATACTTTTAAATGTTCCAATAATATTATAAGAGGGACAGGTGGGAAAATATATCCAGCTACATTTTGTATCTCTCACCAGCTCCCTGGAGAAGCCATTTCTTAGTTCCATCACATATAACAAAAATTAACCTGTACAGATTGACCTGGCTAACTAAATGCCTCACCCTTTCCCTCAATATCTCTCTCTTTATACAGCTGTTGCATCTTGATATGCATGTGTGTGTTTTTCTGACTCATGACACTTCTGGTTAACTTTAGAGATTTATGGACTCTAAGGACATGTTTAAAAAGAAACTGAGCCAGAGTTGGGGTCTGTCGGCCTACTTTCACTTAAATTCCACTCCAAGTGAATCTTAAAAAGGATTAGACTTGGCATGCTTCTATTCACTGTTGCCACATGGGTTAACATGGAGAAATGTGAGGTCAGAATCTAGGTCCTTATTCTTTAGGTCAGATGTAATAAGGACTGACACGAACAGCAGGAAGTGGCATCATGTTTGTTTTGAGTGATGGTGGGGTGGCTTCTACGGAATGCATTAGATATTAAGAATATTATTGTACGTGGAGTCCTAATTTTATTGACTCAGGGCCTTTTTCTGATCGGCTCTGCATGTATCTTGGAGTTGTCAGTCCTATTGCCTCTAGGGATTCTGTAGTCAATTTGTCACCACTCCAACCTGCAGACATCTCTCATGCAGCTGTTCTTACCCATCCTCCACTGCTTTCCCGATTCTCTTTGTAGAAGGTCAGGGGGTTGCTTTTCCTGCTGAGAGCTGTCTGTTGCCCATCCTTGCAGTAATTCAAGAGAATGTTGTTAACATAATGACAGGCAGCTCTCTTCTTGTAGGAGTGGGGGGTGGGTGGAGTTCCCGTGCACAATATGAAAACCAGAAATGGCCAGGACATTTTCCACTTACCACAGCTTGCTAAAGCAATATTTCTTCACAACACTAAGCCAGAACAGATCTGGGCAGGGCTACTGGATGCTGGGTTATTCCAAAGTTAACAAAATAGCTCAACATTTTATAGCCCCATTCAAGAATCGGACTCAAAGAGTGCTTATCAATGGTTCCTTCTCAAACTGGGGAGAGGTAACGAGCGGGGTACCACAGGGCTCGGTCCTGGGCCCGGTGCTCTTCAACATTTTTATTAATGACTTGGATCAGGAGGTACAGGGAATGCTTATCAAATTTGCAGATGACACAAAGTTGGGTGGAACAGCTAATACTCTGGAAGACAGAAACAAAATTCAAAGTGACCTCGATAGGCTGGAGCGCTGGGCCGAAAACAACAGAATGAAATTTAATAGGGATAAATGCCAAGTGCTGCACCTAGGGAGAGGAAACCAAATGCAGAGTTACAGAATGGGGGACACTTGGCTCAACAATACTACAAGTGAGAAGGATCTTGGAATTGTGGTAGATCACAAACTGAATATGAGCCAGCAATGCGATGTGGCTGCAAAGAAGGCAAATGCAATTTTGGGCTGTATTGATAGAAGTATAGCTTCCAAATCGCGGGAAGTGATAATTCCCCTTTACTCGGCACTGGTTAGGCCTCATCTTGAGTACTACGTCCAGTTCTGGGCACCTCACTTTAAGAAGGACATAGACAAACTGGAGAGGGTTCAGAGGAGGGCAACAAGGATGATAAAGGGACTGGAAACAAGGCCCTATGAGGAGAGACTGAAAGAACTGGGCATGTTTAGCCTTCAGAAGAGGAGACTGAGGGGAGATATGATCGCACTCTTCCAGTATTTGAAGGGATGTCACACAGAGGAGGGCCAGGATCTCTTCTCGATCATCCCAGTTTGCAGGACACGGAATAATGGGCTCAAGTTACAGGAACCTAGATTCCACCTAAACATCAGGAAAAATTTCCTGACTGTCAGAGCAATAAGACAATGGAATCAACTACCTAGGGAGGTTGTGGGCTCTCCCACTCTGGAGGCATTCAAGGTGCAGCTGGACAGACATCTGTCAGAGATGCTTTGACCTGGATTCCTGCATTGAGCAAGGGGTTGGACTCGATGGCCTTGTAGGCCCCTTCCAACTCTACTTTTCTATGATTCTATGTGCAACAACAGACTATGTACCTACTTTTGTATACAAGGAGTATTTCCTTCACCCAGCCAAAAAAATTCAGCTATGTTGGCTCTGGACTCGCTTCTCCCACTTATTACATGATTTGCGCACCTGGGTTTAATCAAATAATATGAGAACTAATGAGAAATTCTAGCAGGTTACACATCCTAACATAGCCCAATGTGGATTGTCTGTCCTCCAATTCTACAGTACATTGCTTTCACTCGAATGTGAACTTGGATTTGCATTCCACTGAAAGGAACATAGCTCAGATAATTGGAATCTGTACTCAGATTTGCTTATACTATCTATCCACACTGTGTTTTTGATGGAATGCACATTAGGATGCACATCCAAAGGAACATTCTATTGAGAGCAGTGCGGTGTGGAGTTTGTTGATAGATGATCTGCAGTAGGATTTGCATTCAGATGTGCAACCCTTCTGATTTATTCTGGATCTGATTCTCCCCCAGGAGGAGCGGAATTTTGGTCTTGGAGAACATGTTGCTTCTGAGGATGTCCTACATGACCAATCGCCCCATTCCAAAACCCCAGTCATTTTTAAGCTGTAAGTACAGCTTAAAAGATCAGCTGCCACCTGACAGATTCCCTCCTTGCCTCTGTGGACCTGAGAGGCAAGAGGGTCCAGGTGGCACTCCCAGAGCTTGGGATGCAGCTTATTGCCCAGCAGTTCCACTGAGCTGGCCGACAAGAGGACCCAGCAAGGGTGTGTTGGCTCTGCTAAATCTACTTCCCCACCATACTTTGCCAGCCAGCTCCCTCCCCATTAAGTCCTATGCTGAAGGGCAGCAGTCCAGCAGCTTCCCTTTGGCATGTTGACCTCTTTCAGCTATTGGCCCATTTTATTTTTTTTATTTTTATTTATTACATTTATACCCCGCCTTTTTTCCTGAAAGGAACCCAAGGCGGCTTACATAATCATCATCCTCCTCCTCCTCCTCCTCCTCCTCCTCCTCCTCCTCCTCTCCATTTTACCCTCACAACAACCCTGTGAGGTAGGTTAGGCTGAGAGTCAGTGACTGGCCCAAAGTCACCCAGTGAGTTTCATGGCTGAGCGGGGATTTGAACCTGGATCTCCCGAGTCCCAGTCCAACACTCTCACCACTACGCCACACTGGCTCTGCTGTTGACATTCATTGGCAGCACAAGGACACTGTGTATGTACAGTACCACTTTCTGTCCCTGGACCTTTTTGGTGGGGCTGTTTTTTAAAAACCACAATTTCCATGCATTCCTTGGGGAATTCCTCGCCTGCCCCATATGTAGGAATTTCCTCCTGGTCTGTCCATTCTCATATTTTCCTGCTCAGCATGTCTCACATGAGGTACCTGCTTTACTAATAGGGGAAGTGATAGCTTTTAATATTGTCAAGATGGCTGGTATGTTTCAGTTGTGATTATTATAACTGGGGAGCAGGGGTTCTTTAGCAAATGGATATGTCAAGTTATTTTGTTTTAAATTGAAATTCCAAACCAGCATTAGATGGTTGAAATACTGAGCTGGATAGATTTATGAAGAGCTCTATGGGATCATTTTAAAGTAGTGGCCTTTTGGGTTTGGGAGTTTTAGCAAATGTGGACTATTGGCAAAGTGCTTGGGGTGAAGGCATCTTGGGAATGGGCTATGTTAGGGTTTGGGAAACAAGATTTCATCTGATACATTAATCAGTGACTCTGGAGAGATTCTTCCCTTCTATCTGCAGTTGTAATCCATTAACTATGCAGAGTCAGGAATCTTCCTTCCAGAGTGGACTTTTATTTTGAGGATTTCATATCTTCCCTGGCCAGATGCACTATATTTTGTACTTGTTGGAAAAGGCAACTCTTTCTTCATCTAGTGTTTCTATTCCTATTGAGATTGCCATGTAGAAAGAGGTTGTATGAGTGTTGTATGCTATTCTTTATGGGCTCTTGTCTATATTGTCACCATTGATGTTGACACCTCTCTCCCTAATTAATATGCCATTTTTTTAATGGAAAAAAAATCTTTGTTCTGGCTGACTTTTCCTCATGGTGCTACTGTATTCCTGAGTTTTCTTATCCAGTCTTGGTTTTTTAAATCAGCAAAGCTAACGTTTTCCCTTGTATTAACTTATGATGCTTTAAATTTGCATTTAAAAGGAAAAGTACTATGCATTCCCCTGCTTTGTAAAGCCAACGTTGGACCAACGTTGGAACGTTATCTCATCTTGTTCAGTAAAGAAAAAGCTGCAAACAGCAGCAAAGTACAGCAGCAAATTTTGTGGGAATGGGATATCACACTGTTGGCATTGGATTGAATTGAAACTAGCATGAATATAGCAGGAAGGATTAAATCTTTGATGTGTGTGTGTTTTTTTTTAATTGACTAAAAAAGCGCTAATACACCATCTTGGAATCTCTATTCGTATCCTAAGCTTTACAAAAGGGAAGCAACTGTTCTGCATCTAAATGAATCTGGCAGCAGCAGAATGAGATGTGTATATTGAAAATCTCTTAAGATTTCCTCTTGTATACACCAACTTCTTCAACTGTGAAAACCCAAAAGACCATATTGAAAGTTGAACTGATAAGCAAATAATTATGTCAATGTACAAATGTTATTTACATTGGTGCAACTAGGATGGAGAGACAAATAAGATTTTCTTGACTATAAAACTCCTTGTGACCCATATACTCCCCTTTTCAAGGAAAGAAAAAATCCAAAGCTCTTCCCCAGCAAAGCAATGAAAGAATTTCACCTACAACTATTCATTGATGAGGATCCAGAAGGAAAAAACAACAACCTCTACTTCAGTTTATAACACTTGCTGTGCCTCTTCATCCTGTTTGCCTTATTGAAATCCAATCAGCTCAATATGGCTTTCTGCTTGGCAAACGGTTGAGTTGACACTTGATTGCTAAGTGCTTGTCAAAAAGCAGTGAACATTTCAACAGAATCCATAACCTCATTCCTCCCACCTCCCACTTACTCCCTTCCTCAGACATTCTCGCCTCCTATGTATCCAGGCCCAGTTTACAATAGCTATAAATTTATCACTTAAGCTGCTCTCATGTGTAAATTTATGGATCCAAGGAGCCTGGGACATATGGTGAGCATTCAAGTTAAGAGGAAAGACAGAATAATAGAGAAGGTTCTACGGTGCAGAGGTTTAACCTTTTAATTTCTCTTTATCCTCTCAAGCATGTATGACTTCTTCCAGTGCCAGTGCTGAGGCAAAGGATGTTGACTCTCTCTCTCCTGTGTTTACCCCAACAGGATTGCACGAAGGTACTCTTCCTTTGTCCTGCCAATCCTTCACTTGAGTTCTCATCTGTGCTTGGATCTTTACAGGCATCTTTCCCATTCTTTGCCAAAAAGCAACTGGGGAGTAGGGATTTTTAGTGGGAAAACATTAAAGAGGCCCTGACTTGTGCCTAGTTTTTCCCCCTATAGATTGCGGGCTCCATGGCTTTATTTTGTAAACCCAGCCCCCCCAAAATGACAGGAACAAACTATTTGTGACTGAGCATCATGTGTAGTTTGGCCCACAATAAAGTTGAGGAATTAAGTTGCTTTCCCTAGTTGTTGTTTTTTTAAAAAAAATATTTTACTCAATCAAGTTTCAGAAGTTGATATCCTGAGTTTAACAGCCCTGTGCCTGAAGGAACAAGGAATTCCAGAGAGTTCCATCCATACGGCCTTGTGTTGGCACCTTTGGTTCTTTGACAGGTCTTTGTGTGTTTTTCCATGGAACAGTTAACTCTGCCTTCCACAGCTAACAACCTTGCCATTGTTTGTTTATATGGTTGCTTATCCAAAGATGAGAGATGTATGCCAAGGGTCTCTTATTTTTCAGGGGTTGTTGGCTATCTATCCTGTTATTCCAACCTCTTTTTCAACCCTGTTTAGTATAACTAGGCAGCTGGAAGATAAATTAGCTTCCAGTGTTTAAAATTGCCTCAAAATTGCCCACCTCTCTCCTGTTACGCAGTGGCTACCATTTTCTGAACTTTAAGAGGGTGTTTTAAGAATCTAGCAAAGAGAACTACACAGGTTTGTTCTCCTCACAGCAAAGCTCTTGGTAATGATATTATACATCAGGCACTCTAATTTGTGTGGCCTCCAACTCTACCATTGTCTTCATAAGGATTAGCATAGCCCTGACACAACATTGGCACACTATCATAGTACAGATCACACTTGAGGGCCTGTCATGCTGGTAACTGGATGCACACAATGGGTGGGTTTGCACAATCAGGGAAGGAAAATTAGCCAATGTAACTTATTTTTTCACCCCATGCATGCTGGTTGCGCACCGCCATATTACCATAATTACCCTTGCCAGGCGCACTTTGTTGTGTCATCCGAATCCGGTGAAGGCCAGTGTGGCGTAGTGGTTAGAGTGCTGGACTGGGACTCGGGAGATCCGGGTTCTAGTCCCTGCTCAGCCATGAAACTCACTGGGTGACTTTGGGCCAGTCACTGACTCTCAGCCTAACCTACCTCACAGGGTTGTTGTGAGGATAAAATGGAGAGGAGGATTATGTAAGCCGCCTTGGGTTCCTTACAGGAAAAAAGGCGGGGTATAAATGTAATAAATAAATAAAATAAATAAGGTGGGGCGGTTTACAAACCACCCCACAACCCTAGAACAAGCCATAGGTTCTAGGGTGATTTCTAAACCCCACCCACCCACCCACCCACCCTTGCCGTGTTCAGACGACACAACAAACCGTACGACACAACAAACCGTACCCAGCAAGGGTAATTATGGTAATTTGGTGGCATGCACTGACATGCATGGGGTGGCTTATTTTCCTTCCCTAATCCTGCGAACCTGGTCAATGAATGACTAGTTCTCTGAGAAACTTTTAATTTGAATGAAAACATGTGTAAATAACCTTTTCACAACCTTTAGCCTTTACCATTGCTAACATACTTGCTTGCTTTACCATTGCTAACATACTTGCTTGCTGTCTGATGAAGCATCAATGATGATCATTCACTGACTTGCCAGTCTCACTCAGCTTTTCTCTTAACTTCCACCTCCAAATACAAACATGTTCCTGTGTAAAAATCTTCATAATCCTTAACTGAGTTTACAAGGAATTTTATAGGAACTGTTAATATTTGAGCGCAAGCTCTTATCTTTTTTATTGTTTTTGCACCAGACATTTGGATTTTTCCTTAGTACTGTTTGTGTTAAGAGACAAGAAGGGAAATAGGGAGGAAGAAGAGAGGTGTGTGTGTGTGTGTGTGTGTGTGAGAGAGAGAGAGAGAGAGAGAGAGAGAGAACGGACAAATGTGCAGGCAGGTGAACAAATTTACAGCCAAAATTGGTGATGTTTTCTGTTGTCCCACTCTATTCCCAACCCTCTACTTGTAAATTGTGTATCCTTGGAGACTGAAACAGAATGAGCAACATGGCATACAGCAGGCGTTACAATACATCCACTACTTTCTCCACTCCTGTTCCTTTTATAAGGGCCTAAGTGGGTGGTTAAGGCAAGAAGTGTAGTGACACTTTAAATCAATTATCCTTTAATTTGGTATGAACTTGAAGTGGAACAGTCAGTTCATATACACATGGATTGAGATATGAGTATACCTTGTTAAATTGAGTTAATGTGGTGAAAAATAAAGTGGAATGTAAAACACACTTCCTGATAGCTTGATGTTTAAACAAGAATGTAATACATAAGTGGGTTGTGCTAGAAAATAACATTTCCATTGTGAGGTTTTCTTAATGAAAGCCTAAATGGAATTTATGCGACTTAAGTGTGTGACCAAGAAGGAAAAAATTCAGAACTTTGGTTTTTTGAAGCTTCTCGCCTGTAGAAAAGAAGGGATGGAAGAATTCTGCAGAGGAAAGCCTTCATCCTGAACACATGCAAACAAAGGTGTTCCCCAAAGCTTGGAAGAGATGGAGTCCTGCTTTGTTCAAACTGTCCAGTCACTTTTTAGCACTTGCTGAAAGTATGAAAAACAAGAATGTATGTGAAGACGGAAGAAGCGAAAAGAGGGTGAGGCGGTGATGACAGGCAGGCCTTATTTTTAAAAACATAAATCTATGTAAATAGAAAATATATTTTCAAAATAAGCATTCTCAAGCACAACTGGATAAAATTCTCAGCAAATATTACTGCTGTGAATCCTTGCTTCGCTCCCTGCATAAGTTGTATGAAGAAGGCTAAGCATCTAGGATCTATAAACAATAATGTTTTGGAATGAAGGTCAATAAGACACGCCTGCCAACCCTACTTTAGTCTGTTTGACTTGAACAGCTACAAAGAATGTGACAGCAAAAGACCAAAGGAGGAAAAGGGTACCCCAACTCACCATAGGAATAAGCAACACCTAAGAAAATCTCATGGGAACACATGGAAAATTCAACCTAACACGTGCACACAAATGCATCTCTCAAAGCCATTCACTGTCAGATAAACCCATGTGGGACATTCAGCATGTCACCTAGTAAGGGTCACAAGAAACTGGCAGTAGATGTGAAGTGCAGGAGGGACTGGAGAATGGGTGTTCAGGATGTGAGTTACAGTATGTGCACTTTGGAGTTAATGAATAAATCTGAATTGAGCTATGTTGAGGAAATTGCCCTGCTCCAGATTCTGTGGGCAAGACTTTTCCGTGTATATGAGATCTACTCACCTTTACTGCCACAGTATATGTTCAGGTCACCCTGACAGTACTGTATACAGGTAGGTAGGTGTGTGTGTGTGTGTGTGTGTGTGTGCGCGCCCGCACGCGTGCGCTTGCCTATCTTTGCAAAGGAGGAGTATCCTGGGAAAGGAGTGAACCTACCACAACCAGACATATTTTTGCTAGGTAGGTAGTTCATATATGAGAATTTTACATGAGTTTTCCTCCTAATAGTTCAATAGGATGACTTTGATAAACCAAGCCTTGTTCTACTTCAGAAAGTGTCTACAAGGTTGGATAGGGTCTTACTGCACAACATAGACCTACATGCACAGCTGTATTATTTCTGTGCTACAGATTTTTTGGTTGGGTTGGGCTCCATTTTATATTCAATCCTGCTGAGCAAGTGAGATGCAGACACAGAGAGGGAATAGCTTACAAAGTATTGCCGACAGATGATGTTTTTTACATCAGCAGCAGCATCAACTCCCTCCTCTCATTCTTAATGTATTATATTTATCTTATTTCCCCTGATTATTGGAGTTGATTTAGTGAATTGTGGTGGCAGAGGGAGGAACAGAAGCAGTGGGGAAAAGTTGGCCCAGTTTTGATTGTTTTCCCCAGGCCTAAAATACTTTTGCCCATGTGTCTTCCCTCTTGTTCCTAAGCATTAAACTGCAATTGCTGTTTTATTTTTACTGCTGGTGTGAGAGCTAGAACCTTGTAGAAAGGGCTCTCGTCTCTCTTTAGAACCCTCCAGATTCTTAATGTACAGTGTGTAATATTTCACAAAATATTACACACTAGGAACTGGCAGATTCATATGTGTTGTTGTGCTCTTGCTAGCTAAAAATAATTTAGCGCCTGGAAGTGTTTTTATTCCCTTCAGTCCTGAGTTGTTAACCCTGGCTTTTCCTGTCTGTTCATTTTGCCTGTGCTGTAACTGAATGTGAATCACAAACCTGTCACTTCTGTTTCAGGTGTTAGGTTTTTTGTTTCCGCGTGGATGGGGAGGGTGCTTATGAGCTCCTGCTAACACAGGAGAAACATCTGGCAGAACTAGTGCTGTCTTGCCCAAAATCTACTACATCCCAACTGCGTTGCAGTAATATTTCTACCATTTTGGAATGCAGACAGAAACTAATGCTCTTGTCCTCTGAGTCATGGAAAGCATTTAGTAGGAAGTTGCTTAACTTGTTTGCCTAAGCAGACGGTGCTTCTAATTACACTCTCTTTATAAACTCAGCAGTCTAGATTTTCCAAAGTTCAAGCCTTCATACTGCATCCCTCCTTAAAGTTTAGACGTTTTAAAATTTGTGTTTATTTTAAAACTTTTATCCCATCAAGCATGCCCCCACTGAATCCACAGGGCCACTAGCAATATCATGTAGAAATAACAATAAAATCAGTCTAAAACAGCTCAAACATCTATTCAAAATACTAATTTTCTGATTAAAACAGCTCAAACATCTATTCAAAATTCTAATTTTCTGATAAAAACAGCAAAGGGTTATAAAAATCGATTGTGGTGAATAAGAATCCCAAGCAACCTCATCATTTTGGGTCTCGGCCCCCCAAGGTTTCATTAACTGTCTAAAAATAAAAGCAGAGCTGCCATAGCAGGCTTCTTTGGGGAAGGAGTTCCACAATGAGGGTGCAACTACACAAAAGGCCCTGCTTCTTGTCACCACCAATCTGACCTGGTAACAATGGGACTCTGAGAAGGGCCCTGTCAGATGAACTATGTGCCTTGTGTGTGTGGAACTTTTGTACGGGAGAAGGCATTCCCTGAGTTAATCTGGATCTAATCTATTAAGGCCTTTAAAGGTTATCATAAGCCCTTTGAATGAACTGGGAGCTGGAGCATGTAAGAAATGAACTGGGAGGCAGAGCATGTCTTCATAACAGAAGGGTTGCATATGTTTCCTTCAGTAGTTGGGCTGCCATGTTTTGAGCCAATTGAAATTTCTGGGCTGTCTTCAAAGTTTCCTCTTTCATGAGCTCTCTCATGGGGTGTTTGCATGTGCGCCATGGTTCCAAAGATCTTGCGTCCAACTTGGATGATAGTGGCTTGTTCAGTAGTCATCCTAATTTTCCAAGTACGTACTGACAGTGAGGGTTGCCTCCTCCATAGTCTACATACCTTGCAATTAAACCTCCAGTGTCAAATTTTCAGGAGTGGTTTTGAGAACACTCCTACACAGGAGCCAAATAATATGCACAAAGACTTTAATCCAAAAGAGTGACTATAATTAGAGATTATTTTGTGACTATTGCATCTGCTGCTCTTGTTTTATATAGTTTATTTTATACTGTTACCTGATCGTTTTAGTGTTTTGATAACTTGTAAGCTGCCCCATAGGGCAGATAACCTAAAGCAGCGGTGGGCAACATATTGCCCCCCCTGATGTTGTTGGACTGCAACTCCCATCATCCTTCATCATTGGCTATGTAGGCTAGGGCTGATAGGACTTAAAGTGCAGAACATCTGGATGGTCACCACTGCCCTAAAGGGTGGGATATTAAATATATTAAATAAATAATAAATAAATAGTTATTAACCATTTTCTGGGACCAAAGTTATTCTGGGACTGCATGAACAGTTTACTATCCCCAGGGCCGATAATGCACTTTTTAGGCATTTCTATGTGGAAAATTTCAATTTAATCTAATCATTTAATCTAATTGCAACACCCAGATATAAACGATGGAAGACCTGTGTGTGTCCCTGTAAACAAATTGCAGAAAGCAGCAGGCGGAGGTTGGTGTCTAAAGCTGTGCCAAATCTCTTCATTTGCATTGTGCTCTTGATGCTTCTGTGAAAAGCTAAAGGCCAGAGGAATGGGGAGGGGGGAGAGAAAGGAGATGAAGGGAGTCGGCCTCTTTGTTTTGCCTTGTTCATTTAACAAGGATGCCTGCATAAAAGGGGGCAAAGGAGGCCAAGACAATATCCTGCCAAGCACTTGAATGACAGCAAGACATGAGAGTGTAACTGGTGGAGGTGGGGTTTTTTTGTTTTTGTTTTTTTGTTAGCATCAGTGGGTTGCCTGTCCTGCTGAGTGCTGGGGATTTGCATGTCTGACTCAGTCCCACATGTCCACCCTCTTCCTTGAGAGGGAGAATATCTTCAGTAAAGCAGGATTGTGTCTGGGATTTCTACCTGTATTATGTTCAGTTAAAACACAGGAAGCATCTCTGTGGAAAGAGGAGATTTTACTCATCTGTGAGTGTTTTATCTCTTGGGAGATCAGAAGGTAATGAAGGATGAGGTACTAAGAGGTAGTTGAGTAGGCATACAGCAGCTCCTATTACCACAATGAGGCTAATAATAACTTCCCGTAAACTTGTTCCATATGTGTGGATACTGTAGTGTTAGGCCTTGTGGTGTTTTCTTGCTGATGGATGTCCTATAAGAAGCCACAAAAGACAAGGAGTTGGATCCAGGATCTGCCTTCTGTTGACAGAAGGGCTCCACTGTCCAATTATCAGCGATCCCCCCCTGCACCATAGTTCACCTAGGAACATAGGAAGCTGACTTATGCCGAGTCAGACCATTGGTCCATCTAGCCCAGTATCATCAATACTGATTGGCAGAAAACCTCTGCAGGTTTTCAGGCAGGACTCTTTCCTAGCCCTACCTGGAGATGCCAGGGATTGAACCTTCAACCTTGTGCATGGAAAGCATATGCTCTACCACTGAGCTACACTCCCTATGGACCCATTCAGCACAGTTCCTCTACTCTCTGTGTAGCATTTTCAGGGGACTGGAAAGGCTGCAATGGGGAAATGGCAGGAAATCCACTTCCACCAGCCCAGCTGCATGCACTTGAAACTGGATCCAATCCAAGGCCTTTCCTTTTTCTTCCCTTCTCAAACTGATATCTAAGTGTAGGGGTAAGAGTTGGTGGTACATTGTCACCTGCCTTTTATTTCTTATCACCATCACGATGCCATGTTCTCAAACATTGCATACTTGTTCCAGTTCAAGAAAGTTGTCTTGTACATGCCCAGCAACCCCAGTGAGATTGTGGGCTGCCTAGTTTACTAATCTGCATGAGAGGGCTCTTGTGATCTTGTACAAGCAGCTCTACAGATTTCATAGAATAGATCATAGAGTTGGAAGGAGCCCACAAGGCTATTGAGTCCAACCCCCTGCTCAATGCAGGAAACTAGAGGAGGGGTCTCCCATCCAAGTAATAACCAGGCTTGACCCTGCTTAGCTTTCCACGCTCAGATAAGCTGAGCCAGCATAAGCCACAGGCCTGTATGTATCATACATGTTTGCAGGGGTCAAGAAAATGGTATGTGAGGACCCAGAAAAGCTTCTCCATCCCCAGATCTATTTCCTATTCTAAAAGCTTCCCTTTGAGAGAACTCTCTTCTCTCAGCAAAGATTAATCTGGTTATATCAGGAAAGTATTAATGGCCTACCTTACAAGATTGTTGTAAAAATCACTGAAATAATCCTTGCACCAATCCTGTTAAAGTATCTTAGTCTTGTTTTCCTCCTACTGCAGATGAGGGGCCAAGGCTGTGAGATGATGGTTTGCCAAATGACATCTAATAATATCATGCCAAACTCACATGTTTGGCAATAATTTTATTTATTTATTTATTTGCAAACATAGATATAAATTATTTTCCTACTCACAAATATGCATTACAATAGCAGTGAAAAGCTACTCTTTAATCACCTTGGACTGTGTATGCAAGGGCAATTGATCCACTGTAAATGTTCTGGTCTCTGCAGTCTAAATTTGTAAGCCTACCATGAATTGTTTGTAAGCCTATGGAGGATTAATTTGTAATTTGTAAGCCTACGAAGGATTCTGCCACTTTTGTGTACTGCACAATCCTGTTCTCTTGTGGTGCTAAATACATTTATAGATCAAGGGGGGATTCTCATATTAATCATTGATCACATCTCATAATAAATGTAATTGCAAAAATTGCTTGAATGTGCAAATCATGGAGAGCTGTCATGATGATGAACTCACCTTCTCAGGCAATAATTCAACGATAGGTCTCAGACTTGAAGCCATAACCCTATCTTGTTTTGTTAACATCAGGCCAGTTTTACATAGTACAGCTTTAATTTACAGCGGTGGCTGTAACCCATTCTTACTGTGAACTATTCATGTACAGTTTCTTCCCATAGGTATTGGTCATTTCCAGGCTACTGCAAATATAGAACCAGAAAGGTTTGCTATAGAGTGGTGAAATCACTCAATCCTCACAGGGGAACCATTTCATTCCAAGAGTTCATCTCATGGTAACAGTCGCTCATGGAAAGGTGGAAAGACGTCTCTGTATAATGGCCGTAACAAGTTAACTTACTGTTACTCATTGGCCTCAATCCTATAGCGTGCGTGTGTATACATGCATTGTGCATAGTCCAGTAAAAGAAGCCCCAATCATGCTGATCAACTGGGGGGTTTTGGAGGGAGGAGCAGAGGGGGAGGCTAAAATCCCCCCCAAAAAAACAACTGATTGGAAGTTCTTTTACAACACTACATGTGTTTCACCAGCTATCACATTGGCCTCTTTGAGTACAAAATTCCCCATCCAGCCAGGGATGTGCATTCAGAAGCCTGCTTCCATATGTACACAGTCTCTTGCTGGATCAGGCCAATGGTTAATTACTTACTTGCTTCTCTTTTGCCTGCCACTGATCTTATAAAGTACTGTATAGAGAGCATCTAGAAAAAGAGCTTATGAAAATATTGCATGGAAGCATTCTAGTTAACAACCTGCCATTAGAGAACAACCTGCCATTCTAATAAAATAGGCTATTAATTTCAAACAAAACATTTAGCTTACTGCTTTTAGCTTAAGAGCTAGAAATATCTGATGTTTAATTTCAGAGTTGGAATAGACGAAGTTTCTTCAAGTTGAATGAAAAATGAAAGAAATTTCTACTGAACAGCAGCACCACCAAAACAAACAGTTTATAAAATGCACACAATATTTCTAACAATATTTCTAATGCTAGAGCATTAAGATGCATGTTTTTTTATGCTATTTTTAAAATTTTCAAGGCATTTCCTTGCTGCCATATGCCTGACATTTTGTTTCAGTTGAATAATACTGAAACAATTCCATTTTGTGCTCTTCAAAGCATTGCATAAAAATGCATTTACAAAACTGAAACCTGCAAAAGGTCGTGTTAAAAACCTGTTAGTCACCCAATCTTTGTATGTTGCTTTGACACCTCTAACTGGTTTTAGAATGTAAAAGTCTTGCACCTGAGGCTATTCCAACATTTATTTTTAGAGCTGGAAAGCTTCTCCAGGACATCCCTTACATATCGTAACAGTTCTTGGCCAGTATATACCTAAGAAATATCAAGCAGAGGGATTCTTGTTGCATTCCAGTGTTGAAAATTTGCTTACATTGCTCACAAATCACAAGGTGGCTGGGGCATGGGCTGAACTAGGGTTTAATGCGCGCAGACCTTGCATGGCGTACCTTCTGGAGTGTGTGTGTTTGGAGCTTTTATTTCATATTGAGCAAGTACAGTAATTCCAGGTGAGCTCACTTGTGTGAGTGTGGATGTTTTGTGATTGCATTAATAGGAACAACAAAAAGCAATCAATCCCTCACTGAAAGGGAATTGACCCATTTCACAGCATGGAACATCAGTATAGCCCTGAATGCAATACATAAACCTCCCCCTCTCCAAGTAGGAGCCTTTGCTACTAGCTTTGAAAACCTTGTGCCTGCATTGCTATTTGCTAACCAGTTCTCTGGTTACAAAAACACCCATGTCTTGTATATACTTGTATAAAAGTAGGATGTGCAATACTTAATAGAAACACAACACTGTAACCATATGTTGCCACAAAGGAAGGACAAAGAGGACATTTTCAAATTGGTTTAAACCAGTGTTCTCCAACCTTGGGTCCCCAGATGTTTTTGGCCTACAACTCCCAGCATGCCCCAGCCAGCTACAATATAGCCAAATGGGCAGGGTACTCCATTTTTCTTTTTCTGACACTCCCTTTTCCTCCCCAGGGGATGGACAGATTGCCCTTGTTACATGTCTGATCACTTTAGAAGTTAAGCTGTGGGTTGCATGAAATCAGCCCAAGGGCTTCATGAGGTCTGAAGGCTGCAGGTTGCCCATCCCTGCAGTAGGCATTCATGATAGAAGCAGGGGTGAAACCTTAGTTCAGCCAAGAAATTCCCAGTACAAATAGCTTTTTCTTGGCCTAGCCTACCTCCTAAAGATTGTTAAGAGAATAAAATGAGATAAGAATATATTACAACAAAATCTGTGCCTTTGTGATAGGGTGGATTGGGAGACATCAAATTAATTAAGGTATCCTATTTTCTCAATATTTATTTAGATGGAACCTCATTGACCCCACAGATTATTTTTTTTCCTTTTGAATACTCTAAGGATACTCAGCATCCCAAAGTGGTTTGCCTCAAGTTATTTGGCTGGGTCAGATTCTTCTGCTTCTGAAGAACTCTTATTTCCAAGTGTCATAAATATCAAACGGTGGCTTCTTGTGTATGGATTGTATCATAAGCATTTACAAAATAATTCATCTAGGGATGTTGTTGCTGAGTATTGTCAAAGATAGCACTGCAAGGTCTGTAGTAGCTTTTTAATGTCTGTTGTTGGCACAAAGTAAACTCTATTATTTCAAAACAAGGAAGGGAATTGAAGATGAAAATATGTAATATTATTAAGTATTTGTTACTTCAAAACAGATGAAGACAAAAGAGGAGAGAAAGCAGCTCTGGTTTAACCAAGAACATATTCCTTTGGCTGCATCAGGAAATAATCAAGAGCAAAAAAGGGAGTGCCTGAACCTTTGCTCCACTGAAACCATAACAACCATGAACTTGCTTTCAATTTTAATTTTGTGCTTAACCCCTTTGTAATTAAACGTGCCAGATGTGTTTCATATATGACAAGGGTGGGCATCTTGTGGCCCTCCAGATGTTTCGGCCTACAACTCCCATCAACCCACACCATTGGCTATGCTGGCTAGGGCTGATGATAGTAGGCTAAAACGTCTGGAGGGCCACAACCACAAGTTGCCACCCCTGATATATGAGAAGTCATCCATTTTAAAGGACTGCCCATTATTCCAGAACATAATGGATGGCCTTTACTTTTTGACATCTGAATCTGGCAGCCCTACTAGAAGCTATTCTTACTCCAAAGAGATTTAGGCAGTGTTGTGTACAGGACAGAGTACACGAACCAGGACTTGAACTAGGGAGACCTTGGTTGAAATCACTGCTCAGTCATGAATCTTACATGGTAGCCTTGGGCAATTTACCGTCTCCCAGGATTTTGGTGAGGATGAAATGGCATGGCTGTCAGACATACCACCGTTGAAGGAAAGGGAGAGGTACACAATTGGTAAATAAAATAATCTGTAAAACTTTTTTTCTCAAGCCAGCAAAGTTTGGTGATTTGGGTTTGCCACCTTCCTCTGTAGAGTATGGTAAGGCTTGCTT
Source organism: Shinisaurus crocodilurus (assembly GCA_021292165.1). NCBI lineage: Eukaryota > Metazoa > Chordata > Lepidosauria > Squamata > Shinisauridae > Shinisaurus > Shinisaurus crocodilurus. The sequence continues at coordinate 177,296,999 of CM037876.1, forward strand.
TGCTGGCATGAGAAGTGCTTTTACATGTACTTTATCATTCTTTTAGTCTGCAGTGCTATACCCTTGGAGTAAGCCCCATTGAACTCAGTGGGACTGACCTGTTAGAGACAATTGTCATCATCCCTCACCTGCTCTACTGACAGCATCTCTAATCTGATTATTACTGATTTTGAAAAGGAAAACTTGCCTTTCCACTCGAGTGCCAAAGATGCAACATACGTTACAACCAATTAAACAGTCACAATTTTAAAACAAATGACACAATCTCAGTTGAAAGCAAACAGCGAGTCACTTAAGCTATTAAGTATCACTAGAAGCTACTCAGTTAAGACTGGTCTGTTGTGGAAGGCCTTGCCTCTGTAGGATTTTTTCATATGTTGAACTAGATAACTTCCAGATCCCTCTTTTCATTATCATTCTGAGTCACTGGATGATTAATTGTTCCCTAGCTGGGGCCATAGAGGCCTAGCTTTCACAATACAGCAGGTGAGGTGGTAAATGGCTGTTTGGACTGACTTCAGGTTGCAGGTGGGGGCTCACATGACTGAATGCTGCCATACCCCTCCAATCATTACATAATAATTTAGATGCCAGGGAGAAGGGTTCTACCCTACTCTTCTCTGCAGCATGCTAGTTTTCTGTGGGTAGGAATGTGTTTGTGGGGAGGATTCAATAAAATGAGACCTCATCTGCAGTCTGAAGTGGTACAGTTGAGAGAAACGGGTTTACATAGTAAGTTCATGGCCATGGTAGGACTTCACTTGAAAACAGATTCAAGCCCGGCTTTGTATAATTTGACTACATTGACTCTTTAGTGGGTGTTTCTGCATTGGATTTTCAGCTGTCTGCTGGAACCATGTGTCCACTTCACTGGCAGCACAAGTGAATTTTTTCTCTTTGTTTTAATTGCCTTTAGGTCATGGCGAATGCCACTGTGGAGAGTGCAAGTGCCATCGTGGTTACATCGGGGACAACTGCAACTGCTCAACAGAGACAGACCAGTGTCTTTCCAATGATGGCCAGATGTGCAGTGGCAGAGGCAACTGCATCTGTGGGAAATGTCAGTGCACAGAACCTGGTGCCTTTGGGGAGACTTGTGAGAAATGTCCTACCTGCCCGGGTGTCTGCAGCACTAAAAGGTATTGTGCCAGCTAGCTAGAGTGAAAACTCTTTAAGTAGTAGCTTCAGGACAGTGCCTCATTTGTGGTTCTTCAGCTGCACTAGTGTCCGATTCTGGAAGGGATGATGTGTCACAGCTTGAAATGGAGAGAAGACTGTACCTCAGTGCTTTACATGCATGAAGTCTCGAGCTCAGTTTTTGGCTTCACCAGTTAAAAAGGTGGAAGCCAAAAACTAGTAAGAGTGTGGAAAAATCCATGCTTGAGAGGACTGGCAGAACTGTTTGTCCAGTCAACAATCCTAGGCTTATGCATCAACAGTCACAGCTCCAGTAGTCCAACATCATTTAGCTTGCATTCATTTTTATTTTAATGACATTGTTTCGGGCCTGTACAACATTTGAGCCCCGCCCCCTAGCTTGGATGCAGCTTACTGCCCCTGCATTGTGGCCTGCCAGGTATTTGACAACCCCTATTTTTGCAGTCCTGAGCAGACAGGAAGACCTTACAGTCCATATTAAGAAGGCCTTAGCCTACACATAGGCAGCCTATGCTTTATCTGCCATAAGGTGCCCTGGCACTAGGTCAGCAGCTATGTACATAGAGATCACAAATGCCATTGCTGCCGACTTATACAAACATTGTTTACAAAGCTGAATCTAAACTGGGCAAAGTACTTGATCCTAGATTTATTTTAAAAAATTAAATGTTAATATATTTTTTCAATTAAAAAAATAATTGTAGTTTGTTTCATGTGAAGTGCCATTGCTATTTTAAAGATGGGAACTGCTCAGAAAGCTAGTGCTAAAATTGAGAGAGAGTTAGGTTTGGATAGAGTTTTGACAATTGAGTTGGGTTCTATCTCCGTCATGCACTAGATGTTTAGCTCAAGTGGAAAATCACCCAAACCACAGTTAAACATGCAGTGATAATCTGTTCTTGAGTTGGAAGTATTAGCTTGAGTTGGAAGTAAGCTTCTCCTGACAATGCTTCCTGACCTTTTGACTTAGATCCGTACATATAGGTTTTGGTACTTGTGTACAAAGCCCAAAACAACTTGAGACCAGGTTACCTGAGAGAGCGCCTCCTCCCATACCAGTCACTGAGGTCATCAGATGGCATGCTCCTGGTGGTTCCTCGTGGACCTTTGGCCCAACTGGAGTCCACCAGGAGAAGAGCCTTCAGTATGGTGCCTCCATTTCTGTGGAACTCCCTGCCTCTTGAGGTCAGGCAGGCTCTGATTTTGTGCTGCTTTCGGTGCCTGCTGAAGACCTTGTTCCGGGAAGCCTTCTCTGGTCTCCAACCACCAATGTAATTGTTACTTTGTTTTCAATGTGTTGTTTCTGTTTCTTTTATCTGTTTTTGTCTTTTTACTGTTCACTCCAGAATCTACTTAGATATGGAGCAGTATACAGATGATGATGATGATGATGATGATGATGACAGTAGCAGTAGTAGTAGTAATAAATATGCAGTAGTGGAGCCTATGTCAAAACAAGCTATAGCTGCACTGACATGTGATTGCTGTGGGAAAAAAGGTTTTATTTTGAGAAGAAGCCTGTCATGTTTTAAATGCAATTGTGATTTGAAGATATGCTTATCACTCTCCTCTGATTCCTCTTTCAAAGGGACTGTATTGAGTGTACGCTGTTTAACTCAGGAAGGCTGGCTGATAACCAAACCTGCCAAAAACAATGCAGGGACGAGATCATTACACGAGTGGATGTTCTCAGTAAGTACCCCAAGGTGAACCAGATGGAATCCTAGCTCAAGCAAATGCTGCAAATCACAGCTGCATTTCTAACAGCAACTTACCTACCAGAAAGAGCAACTGAAAATGTTTCTTTTAAATTCTTTTTAAAAAATTCTTGTATACGTACACATTTAAATTCTTGTATATACTGGACAGGGCGTTTTTTGGTAGAGCTAGAGAAGTATTGGTAGACAAGGTACTGATAAGGCCATATCTGGAGAACTTGTGTCCAGTCAGCATTATCCAGCTTGAAGTATGACCAATTGAAAACTGAGGAAGTGCAAAGAAGAGCAGCAAGAAATCACAGGTTATAGAGAATTTATCTTATGGGCAGAAATAAAAGAACAGCTATGTGGCTTAGGAAACAGGAAGCTAAGAGGGGATATGATACCATTCTATATATAGGCCGTGTCTCATGCTGGCTCAGCTTGTCTGAGCGTGGAAAGCTAAGCAGGGTCAGGCCTGGTTATTACTTGGATTGGAGACCCCTCCTCTAGTTTCCTGCATTGAGCAGGGGGTTGGACTCGATGGCCTTGTAGGCCCCTTCCAACTCTATGATCTATGAATCTATAGATAGTAGGCATAAGCAAATCTTAGGCTTGCTGGATCTACTTTGTTTTTTGCTAGAACCTCAAGGTGTGCCAACAAGTCTGATGCAAAAAATGGTGGCTTGAGGAACAGAGCCATTTACCTACTACATTCCATCAGCCATATACTGGGATGACCTGCATAAATCTACATCTCAGTTACTGAAAATCAGAGATTAATTCAGGTGAGGGAGGAGCATTTTTTGTTGCTGTTGTTAAACAATTAGAAATCGGAAACCCTTGCTGAGCTACTGCAAATCATCCAGTGATCTTCCTGTAGATCTCAGATCTAATTTCCACCCATCCCTGTATTAGAGGAGGCTATAAAGGAGTTCAAGAAGGATGTGGGTGCATGTTCAAAGATTATTCATTAATATATTTTCATTAATATAATCAGAAGAAAGTAAGTTGAGTTGACAAATTCTAGAACAGGATTGGGGGAACCCCTCAGCCTGTGCAGTGGATTCAGTGCACGGGCTAATTTCATCCAGCCTGCAGCAGCATCTGGCTCCATATGCTCCTGGCCCACCTTTCCCTCTCTGGACTGCCCCTTCCTCTTCCCGTGTGTGATCTAGTCGGCATGTGCTTTCCACTGCCTGGCCTTTCCCTTGGGAAAGGCCCAGTGGAGGGGAGCATTGGACACTGCCTTCTAAATGTGCTTTCTCTGCCTCTGCTTTGAGCTGGAGGGAGATGATGGAGGCTTGTCTCTGCACTGGCCAGGCAGTTGGACTGAAGGAAGATGGCGGATGGGGAGATGTGGTGGGGAGAGAGAGGGAAAGAAAAGAGGGTGGCAGAAAGAGAGAGAAATGAGCAGGGGTAAAAGGAGTGGCTCTGCCCAGTTTTGACTCTAGCTCCACCCACCAAAGGGTCGCTATGAAGGGTCAGTGGCCCTTCATAGAAAAATTGTTCTACACCCCATTCTAGAGCAATATCCAGGTGTATAGGCAAAGACCCCAGTGGGGTTCAGTTTATATTCAGCTGCATATATTCAGCAGCTCTCTAGAGTGTGTAGGTTGATCTTTGTGGGAGGGAAATAGATGCATCTGATGCATGTATGACCCTTCCTCGGGCAGAGGGATGGACTAGATGACCTTTTGGTCCATTCCAATACTGTGCTTCTGAGTATTTTAGCATATATGCCATGACATGTCTTGAATTTAAACACAACTGCGTTGAACATGTTGTTGCATTCCGTTCATTGCCTGGGGTGGGGGAAGCCATCCCAGCTGTTGCTGTTCAGCCATACTTGTGGCTTCTGCTTTGACTCACTCCCCACCCCACCAGCCCCTATTTCACAGACGACAAGTATTTCCAATGCAAATGTTGCAAGACACTTTGTTCTTTTTTCTTCCCTTCTAATCTGTCTGTGGTGGGTTTATTCCTATCAGTTCTTCTTTGGATTCCTTTTGCTTTTTACATGTGACTCCATTATCAGCTTCCCTTTCTTTCCTTGGGAGAAAACTCTAGCATTTTTCATTAGTGGCATCCAAAAATGCGACAGAGGTTTTGTGGTAGCATATTTGAACAATGATTCAACCTTGGAACTGCCACTTGAAATCCCTTCTGTCTTCTTCTGTAAATAAAGATGCCTACCAATCACAAAAGGCTCTTTTCAGATAACTACATACTTGCAGATAACCCTAAAATTCAGGCTTTTAAATTGAAATTGCTTTCCAAACTCACAGATAACATAGCCAAATATTGTGCTGAATTGCGTGCAAAGCTCTTCCTGTGCAAAGAGAAAAATTATGAAGGTTTAGAGGACCAAGTTTTGGAAATGATTTGCTTGACCATTCAGTGCTCAGAAGTTGAACAGAAACCTTTTCAGTTCTGACATGTTCCTCAGTGGGATCCCAGCGGAGCCATTTTGAACAAAGCATAAACTTTAGTCTCCTGATGGCATCTTAACCATAAAATCTGTAGAGTCTTGATCTCCTTCAGATGTACTCTCCCCCCACACCCGAGTCACAATATATGGTATCCACAATGGAATCCACCACTGGGGGGAAATGGCATCTAGTCAGCCAGATAAAATGGTAGGCAATGCATTCAGAGGACAAATTGGATGCTTAGTGAGCTGGGCTTTAAATTATGAATGGTTGGTTCCATGAAAGAATAGAAGATTTACAGTGCAATCCTATTTATGTATGTTTACAGAGAAGTAAGTCCCACTGGGTGGCTAGGACTGTAGCCCCAAACTAGCATGAAACTATCTTAGGTGTTCTAGTTAATAGGTTTGGATCCAGGTTCTTTTCAACCCACGGGAGCATTGCCAATTTTCACTCAGAATGCTCCCACAGGCAGAAAGCGATTTTTGCTAATTCCCCCCCCCCCCTTCTGCAGATGGAAGGAGCCCTTCCATCCATGGAAGTATGACCATAGATCCAACCCACAGGCTGAAATATGACAATATGATCCAAATGGTTTTCAAGAGCAGCAATACAAAGAAATTACATGTGACCATGGAACCAAAGGTCTTGACTGGACTTATGGCAAAGTCTTCCAGGAATTTATAAAATATCTTTGCTATAGTCTCTTCTGCGCATTTTGTAAAACCAATGCTACTGCTTCCACTGTATGTGTGGGAGAAAAAAACTAGATTATTGTGTGAATCTACAGCAGGGATGGGGAACCTGTAGTACTCCAGATGTTGTTGGGACTCCAAATCCCATCTGTCCCAGCCAGCATCATCAATGGTTAGGGAGTTGTAGTCCAACATCTGGAGGGCCGCACGTTCTCCACCCCAAAATATAGAATTTGAACCAGCCCTGTCCTATTGTTTGTCTAGTAGCCCATCCTAATAAGATGGAAGAATCAAGCAAGTTGGAACAATTTGCCAAGTGAATTTGCACTTCCACAGATGATTGGTAGCCATACCTCAGTGGTTGAATACACCTGCTTTGCCCATATAGGTTCTCACAGTCAATCTTTGGTACAACCTTTTAAAAAGTTCTCAGGTTCTAGGGCTAAAGAGCCATTGCCAATCAAAATTAAGAGCAGCTGAGAAGGACATTTGTTTTGGTTCTGCATAAGGTAACTTATTCTAGGGCAAGACATGTTCACACATTTTACATATAGTGAGTTCTGTCTTTTTGGAGTGGGTTGCACTAGATCAGAGGGGTGCAATTGTTTGGTACTGGGAACCACATTAGACATGTTTCCTATCCTACTCGTGGGAGAATTATAACAGGTCCCTACAGGCTGCATAAGAAAGCCACAGTGCTTTCCCATGAACTAGATTGTCCTTGAAGTCCATTCCGATTTCGTAGTTCTACATTACATTTGCCACACATTCCATTGGCACTCTGTATCTAGAGTGCAATCTGAAAGCCCATGAAAGCCCATGGGAAATTGGACATCAGACTTTACAGAACTGGGACTGTGCATACAGACAATGTACCCATAGAGGAAGAACGTGCCACAGGGCAACCAATCTAAAATCAGACCATGATGTTATGTTTCTACATTCTATTTTTTTCTGAAACTATGATATTTATGGTTGTAGATAAGATTGTTTCTCTTCCAAATTATCTCCTGGGCCTTTTCATTCTCATGGTAGCAGCCTGTCCTTATTTGATCCACTAGAAAAATGCTGAAAACAACCATTGTCCCCCAGCTTCCATTCCCTTACTTTCTACCAGTTTCTCCCACAACTTCCACCTCACTCTTGAAAACGACCCAATCATTTCCGGAGATAAAACTATTCAGCACATTTTTGGAATGCAAACACAGTGGATGGATTGCAGTTTTGATAACATCTCCACTTTGTCAGTGCTATGCAGCCATACTCCCCAAAATGCTGTCTGTGGAGTGTTCAAAAATGAAGTCAAAAGAAAGAAAAAGGAATACACAAGAAAGCATGCAATCTGTTGCAACTTCAGTTACCGTATGTCTGATTTCGTGATTATGATTTACCTCTCGTTCGTAGAGCTTAATTTCTTAGCTTAAACCAGATACACAGTTCTCATACACATATCAAACTTTAAACTCCTATAAATAAGCTGTTTCTTGCCCTTTCTAACTCAAAATTGGCATAGGCCCTCCCCAAACCCACCTCTCCCTTGCACTGCCAAGTTTCAGATCACTCTCTTGAGCCATTTTGCTCAGAATAAGCCATAGAACCTACCGCCCCCACAATTTCTGGTTAGAATGGTGGAATGTGATTTTGCCAACACACCCTTAACACAAGGTCACTACAGTGGCCCTGAAATAGATTTTAAATACATTATTATGTTCAAAAATGATGAAAGAAATTTCTAATTGGAGAGAGAGTGCATGTGGTACTCGGTCATTGCAGTGATCCAAAGAACTTTCTCCCAGCTAGCACACTACAGGAGTGATGGGAGATCCAAACATCTTTTCCTCAAGATAGTGCTTCAGTGGTGAACAACTTACATTTTCCTAGTTCTTAGTGTTGTTACTGTGAAAAATGCAATTCCTTCCTGCCATGCCCCGAATAGCACTTCCAATGCAGTTGTGAATGTTTGTATAGGCTATGGCTGCATGAAGTCCACAAACATCTACCTTAGGTTGGCGCAGCATTTAGGTTCACGCAACTGGGTGCGCAAAAGTGGACTTCCTCCACTCTTCCCCATGGCTGGTCCTCCAGCCCCCAAAATGCTACACTGCTGAATGCGGTAGGCTGTGGTGCAAGGGGAGACCCCCCAAAAAATCAGTTAGAAGTGCCTTCTGTAAGTGGAGCGCTAGTCCTGGAAGGTGCCTCTCCCAATTTTCAAGGATCCTGCCATTCCCTCCACACCACAGCCTATCCTATTCAGCAGTGTTGCATTTTCAGGGGGCTGGAGGGGCTGCTGTGGGGAGTGGGGTAAGTCTGCTTCTGCCAGCCCTCTTGCACACACCTAAATCTGGATCCAGCTCCTAGTTTGCATTCTTTTCAAGGATTCTTAGCAACCAGCAAAACCTAGGAGATTCATCCACACTCAGTGATTCATTGGTGGACTGGGTCTAGCTTCTGCCCAGCCCAACCTTAAATAACATTACTGTCTCAATGTTTTGAATACAAATAATGGCTGATAGTATTGCTGAAAGGTTAGGCTACACTTGATTCCTTTAATCAGGGCCATCACCTGTCCTGTATAGCTGCTGCTGGCTTAGTCTGTAGTTGTACATGGATAGGCAGGGGGTGTGGTCTCAGTTGCCACAGGGAGTAGAGAAGGATAAACAGAAAAGTGACAAAAGCTCATTGGGGTGATTGGAAATGTCTGCTTTCTGGCTGCCAGCAGGCTTCTATCTGCCAAGAAGCCATATGCTCACCCAATATGGGAGAGGAACAGGGAAGGCCTCAAATTCTTAACAATACATGGGAGCAGAAACACAAGCGCACACAGCTAGTAACCGGCTCAAGGATACTTGAAGGATTTCTTTCTCCTGGATAATCCTTCCCATCCATTCAGATCCAACAGAGATGCAGTTTGTAGGTAAATGGGATGAGGCTTTTGCTGTTGTCACACCCAGGCTCTGGAACTGTTTGTCCCAAGAGGTTCTAACTCCCACTTTCTTGATGGTGTTCCACCATGTCATATAAACACTATTTTGTGAGGCTTTTGGTCTGGGCTATTGTGTTACTTCCTGCTATGATTCTGTTCTCTTGCTGAGCTACTGTTCAATGTTTTCTATATTTTTTGCATTTGGTTGCACTGTCTTTATTATACATGAAGTATTTTTATTGATATTGGTGATAGATACCGGTTATTTGGAATGGAAAGTGGAAGATATATTTTGGGAGCTAGGATTAGAAACCAGATGTCTTATTCCCCAGAGGCCAAATAGTTTTGAAAAGGACCCAAACTGTGAGGGAAAAATGAGACCTACCTAGGATGTAAGTCACTTGCTCAACACACCTTCCCCCGGATCTCTGGACACTTTAATTATTAGGTCAGTTTCATGCTGTCTGCTGACCTTCTGCAGTGGGTCTGTCACAGCATGTTTCTTTAATGCATGTCATCAACCTTATAAGTGCTGAATGTTTTAATCCCCTTCTTCCCAAAATGGACTACAAAATTAAGCTTATTTCCAGACAATTATTTCCTGCATGCAGATTGGTAAAGGAAATGAAACTTCCTTTTCTAAAGAAACCCTTCCAAGTTTCAGTTTTGTTTGGCCTTCTTTCAGAGACTCCTATTCCTCTTTTAGTAGGGCACAGGCACACCAACATTTCCTTTGCAGTCTTGGAATTGTGTTTATTCATGGATTTCTAAATGATTAGGCATGAGGCTGAGGCAATGGGGTTGGACACTCTCTGTGTTGATGGTTTCTACAATTTTAGACATTTGAATAGTTCCATAATGTGCTCCATATGTACCAACAGGAAACCTCTCATATTGAAAGGAATCCAAAATCCCCAGAGAACTAGAATCCCAACATATTCTTCCACTGCTGGGGCCAAAATAATAGGTATTTTAAACACATGTTGTGATGCACTGAACAAATGCCCAACAAAACAAACATGGAACAACAAATTTCAGTGGGGACTGTAGTTTGAAGTACTTTTCAACATATGCTGCAATATACCAGGTTTCAAAGTCCTTCTGTTACAAAGATTTTCCTAATTTTATTCCAGAAACTGATGACCCCCATTCAGTCTTGTGCGCTTACCCAGTGAAGGACTGTGTGATGAAGTTCACCTACTCAGAACTTACCAGTGGGAAGACCAATATCACTGTTCTCAAGGAACCAGGTTGTTATGTGTGTGCTTGTTTTTTTCTTGTTGATATAAGATGTCCATATTGGCAAGGCAAGGAAGATAAGAAAGGCCAATGTCCTTAGAACATTTCCCCTCCTTTACTGCAGGGGTGGGCTACCTGCAGCTCTCAGATTAATTTCAAAAGCCCCTCCACATGCGATCAGTCCAGACGTTGGGCAAGAACCACCTGTCCTTTCTCTGTCAGCCCATTAGGCAGGGAGGAAATGGGGTTGGCAGAAAGAGCAAGGAATTGACCCAGCTCTGGCCCTGCATGCAGCCCCAGACAGATGTGGCTGCATGACAAATGCGCCCCTTGACAGAAGAAAGGTTGCCCACCCTGCTGTACTACCACTGAAGAGTGCTTGCATGTCATGGGTTGGATCCAGATTCAGGTGTGTATAATGGAGGTGGTGAAAGCAGACAGTCTTCCCCACAGTCGCCCCTCCATCCCCCTCAAAAAACTACACAGAGGGTCAAGGGACTTTGCTGAATGGCGTGAGCTGTGGTGCAAAGGGGAGGGATGGTTCCCAAAATTCAGGCAGAGGCAACTTCTGTGAGTGGAGCCCTTCCATCCATGCAAGGCAGATCCTGGAACCAGCTTTGAAAATGTACTATGGTTTGGACATCACCCCTAGATGCCTGTGCTTTTGCCTCAAATTCACGGGCCTCCAGTGTTTTTAATAAGATGGCAGGAATTCACATGAAGAGTTTTAAACATTTAGCAAGTTTTCATCAGGGAAAAAACTATATGTAGGCCAACTCAGGGGAACAGATTACTATGGGGAGTGGCCCATGTGCTATTAAAGACAAAGGTGATGAATGGTGTTGAGCAGCTGAAGGGCCATCTGGAGAACATCAGAAGGGCCTTGTGAGATGGGATGAAATGAATTTACCTCAGTTTGCAAGCACACTTGCCAGAAGAGAAATCTGAGATAACTCCTATAGGCTGGACCAGAATCCCTACCCATCCCATATGCTAGTTATGCTTAAACAGAATGATGACCTATGTGAAAAGATTCTAGGTAATTCAAAATACAGAATAACAATTCAAAGCTCTGGATTTAAACAGTTCCAAACTTTAGGGAGGGTCCACTCTTGAATTTTTGCAGTTGAAAACTTATCTCTGATGTTTGTACTGAGCAGCTGTAAAGTTAGATTTCAAGCCAGAGACCAGAAACCTCAATTTCCACTCCTGACATAAATCCATATTCTAGGCTTCCAAATGTACCTCTCAAATTATTACATGCCAGAAGTTACAGCATGCGGAATAGATGCACATGATGTCAAGCAATCTCCACAACACTGAAAGCTTTTCTTCTGATTCCAGTCCAGGAAACGCCCATCTGCATGTTGATTTAGCTCCCAACACAGTGCAGTGTTAATGTCCTGACAAAATGCAGTTTCTCTTAAATGAATTGGTTTGCATATAGGAAGAGGCCAATACTCTGTAGACACTTCATATGACACAAACTATCATGGCTTCCAGAGTCATTGTACACTGTAGATTTGATCCAATGGTAGGCTGCTCTTTAGAAGTAAAAAGTAAAAATTCATATACACCAGTCCAGCTAGAGATTGCTTCTGAGCACATATCCCTAGCTGGATGGGGACTTGTAAAGGGGTGTGATACCAACAATTTCCCAATACAGCCCAGCAGCCAGGAGTGGTAAATACACAGACATTTTTAAAAAGCCAAAATCCTACTGAGCAGCTGTCTGGCAAGGAAGTTGAAGGAGGAGCTGAATTGAGTCCTTCCATGCCCACCCCACCCCCTGAACAGCTAAGCCTGGGGCAGGCAACCTGGAGCCCTCCCAAATGTTTTGAACTACAACTCCCATAATACCGAACCATTGGCCATGCTGTCTGGGGCTAAAGGGAGTTACTCCAAAATTGTCCAGGTTGCCTACCACTGAGCTAAGCAGTGAGATTTCACCTTCTATATCCACACAACCCAGACCCAAGCTATTGGATTGACTGGGGAATTGCCCACGCAGTACACATTTGTGTGTGGAATTCCCAATCCACCTAATGGTATGTGCAGAGACACAGCCCCTGACTGGATTGGGTCACATAAACTCTGCTTCTGCAAGTTATCTGTACAATTGAATTGGCAGAGCTATTCATCCATTAATAGTTAACTCTTGCCTCCTGAATTCCAACTAAGAGATTCTACTTTTGGTTAGGCAATTTTCAAGCTTGGGAACAACTGTATTTGAAAAATAGCTAAAATCTGATGTTTTCAGATTGCAGTGAGCTATTTATTATATTTATACCCCGCCTTTTTTCCTGCAAGAAACCCAAGGCGGCTTACATAATCCTCCTCCTGTTCGCCACTTTATCCTCACAACAACCCTGTGAGGTAGGTTAGGCTGAGAGTCAGTGACTGGCCCAAAGTCACCCAGTGAGTTTCATGGCCGAGCGGGGATTAGAACCTGGATCTCCCGAGTCCCAGTCCAACACTCTCACCACTACGCCACACTGGCTCTCATGCAAAGTTTGCTAGTCATGCAAAGTTCAGGAATTAATTTGCACTATTACTTTTTCACCCTATTAACTTGGGATGTTTTGTAGGTGTTGTCCTTTATCAATTCTCTCACTTTTCCTTACCAGAGTGCAGCACTGCCCATGATGCCGTGATGATCTTACTGGCTGTAGTAGGCAGCATTGTACTCCTAGGCATCATCCTCTTAGCAATTTGGAAACTGTGGGTCACTATTCATGACAGGCGGGAGTTTGCCAGATTCCAAAGTGAGCGTTCCCGGGCAAGATATGAAATGGTAAGTATTGACATGGGTGGGGGGAGAACAAGGGAAGAGCTGGAAGAGGGGTAGAGGTGGGAAGAAATGCGTAAGTGTGCAATGGATTTCGGAGCAGAGGTGATAGTGACCTTTTCACTGTGGGAAAGGTCCTGCCTTGCTATGGTTGTTACTCAAGAATGACCTAGAGCCAAAAAGCTGACTCTCTTCAAAGAAAAAAAGTGTCTTTCCAAAACGCATTGAGCTTTAATAAATTCAGGCACTTGTTGAGAACTTGGTTCTCCCTTACCTTTTCATTTTACACAGTTCCTTCCCTCTTTGCTTCTAGTAATATGTATCTGCCTCCTATCAGTATCTTTGTCCTGTATATAAATAAATCCTATGCAATGTGGGGGAAGGCAGCAGTTATATATTAACATAGCCTTCCACCCCTTCCCAAACAGGGAAATATCCATGTATTCCTTTTGATAACTTAATTGGTTTGTATAGGGAGCTAGCTTGAGAATTTTTAGAGTATTGCAAGGGAAAATCCAGACTTTTGACATATTTAGCCAAGTTTCATTCTAATTCAGGATGGTTCTCTTACCACTGACCCCTCACTAGAAAATCTTGGGCAAAGATCATGTCTGGTTTTGTTATTCTACTGCTTTCTTCCTTTGCTCTTCACATTTCTCTTACTCCTTCACCTGTTGTTAACAGCCACTAAATTTGTACAAACCCCTGCCAACCATTTATAGATCCGAGGCCAAAATTCTCCTAGAATTCCACTGCCATTGCTCTCCTTCATGTCTTATGTGAGAAAACTTCATATTAGCAAAAAGGATCTGGATCAAGGCTAAGGCTGGGCAATGTCTTCAGCCTTCCAAGTCATATTCAAGTCTCCTACTACTATCCATCACAAAAATTTAAGCTCCAGTTTAGTTTAATTTCCAAAGCCTTCCCCTTGCATAGCTACATAGTCCCATAAAGATCCTCTTTCATTGCAAATTGGCCTAAGTCAGGTAGAACAGAGAGATGCTGTATGTGAGCAGTTTCCCAGTATGGTTACTCAACGCAAACTTGTCACAACTACTGTGAAAGGGCAGGACTTTAAAGGTGTAAATGGGTTATATGGGTCAGTAGACTAGTTTGTATAAAGACTCTAGGTGTGTATAGGAGATCACAGTGAAAGGCTGACCTGGTTTGCATGATCAAAATAAGCCACAGTGGCTTGTTTTAACGTTGCTGTGTGCCAGCTGTCATTTCCCTAATTACCTGCCCAGGCGTGCTTGTGGTGTTATCCAAACCCGGGCAGCATGGCTTATTTGAGGGGGAAATAACCCATGGCTGTTGTAATTAGAAAAAAGGGGATTAAAATAAGTCACCGTGGCTTGTCTGATTGCGCCCACTGACATAATAGCATATGTGGAGGGGCTAACTGTCCCATTGATTTTAGTGGGATTTAACAGTAACTCAGTTTTACTGGCTTAATCTTACTGTGAAGGCACTTTGTTTTAATAGTTTCCTCTTTTTTTTAGGCTTCCAATCCTCTTTACCGCAAGCCCATTTCTACACATAGCTTAGATTTCACATTCAACAAGCTCAACAGGACCTATAATGGTACAGTTAATTGACAGGATGCTCAAGGCTGGATGAGAGAATGGAATGCTTGATCATTGCTTGGCTTTCTCAGCACTTCCCAAATGGAAGACAGAATCCGCCGCAGTGGGACAATACCTTAAAATGAGACTTGAACATCAGGAGAGGGCTTCTGTATTGTACATTAAGGACCAATGGCCAGTGGCCCATGTGCACTTCAGATCTCTAACCCAAAGCCACACTGATGTACTCGGAACCCTTTCTCACTGACCTGGAACTGTTTTGATGCCTTGAAAGTGCCCGCAGATTGAACAACATGCCATATAGCAGTTTCACCAATATCGCAGCAGGACATGATATGCAGGGCCAATTCATAGGGATATTGTCACTGACAGTTTTTAGAGGGGGAAAACTAGCATTGGAGAAGGTGGTGGAAGCTTTTTTTTTTAAAGATCCAAGTGTTCTACAGTCTTCAAAGCAAATTTTTATAAAATAAAATAAAGCAATTGCATATATATGATGTATCATTTATCACCATCATTTCAATGAGCATCGTTGTTTCCTTCTGTAAGTGTATTATGAAAGATCTGTTACCCCCCTCTACCAGTTCAACGGAATCATTATTAAGACTCTTTATCAGAATTTAAATTAATATTTAGGAAAAATTATAACCAACTAGACTGTTGAAGATGTGCAAGTAGAACCTCAAATGATATCCTACAGAAGTAAACAAACTGTCCAATTACCTGTAGTGCTAGCTCTTACAGCTTTCCCTTGTACCACAGCTCACCCCATTCAGCAGAATACCCCAACTCTCTGTCCTGGTTTGCACAATCAAATAAGCCACAATGGCTTATTTTAATCAGTGGTGTATGCTGGCCCAGGCCGGACACCATTAGCCTAATTACCCACCCAGGTGCAGCTTGTCATGTTGTCGAAACCCAGGCAGCATGGCTGGTTTGAGGGGGAAACAACCCATGACCTACTGTAGCATTATCTGAGAGTCCCTCCCCCCCCCCAAAGCAAGCCACACCATATGGGTTTGGAAAACACAGGTGGGTAATTAGGGAAATGGCACCCGACATGTGCTGCTGATTAAAAGAAGCCACTGTGGCTTATTTGGGCAAACTGGCCCACTGTGGCATTTTGAGGGAGTTGGAGGGGCTGCCATGAGGAGAAAGAGGTGGGATAGTCTGCTTCCAGTTCCACCAGCCATTGCATGCACCTAAATCTAGGTCTAACCCATTGCAGTTATTGTTTTCAGTTTCCTAAGTGAAGTTTCCAAAGCAAAATAGAAAAATCAGCATTAATGTATTGACCAGGTTCGCAGGTCATGGTAAGCCATGGGTTCTAGGGTTATCCAAGGATTGTTTAACCCTCAAATAACTCACAATGCCTGGGTCTGCATGGCACAACAAGCCATGGTGCCCCTTCACTGCGCCCTGCATATTCAAAATGGCAGCTGGCATGCATCTTGGAGTCCTGTGCTCGAATTAACCCACGGTGGCTAATTGTGATGTGCAAAGTGGCCCTATGCCTCCTTGTCGAAATGGCAGAGATGGTAGCTGTTAAAAGTACATTCTGCAAACCAAGAATGGGGTTAGCAGCTGGCAAAGAATTTGATGAGTTGAAAAGGAAGAACAAGTGAGTGGTTGCAAGGTTCCAGCATAAGGATAGGGAAATGCCATCTCTAGAAAAAAAAATATTTCATGTGGCCAACATGCATGCAGCAAGCTAAGTGACCAGCATATGATTACACTGCAAGGCATCTGGTGTAGCTATGTGACCTACCCAGCAGGTGCCGGTTGTATAAGTAGCATTACAATAGCATCCCTAGGCAGACTATTCTGAGCCTAATATATGTATGAAAGGTCTTTAGAACTCTGGAGAGCCATTTTACACATCCAAATTTGATCTTACTGAGGTGCTTCTTCAGATTACAATGACTGAAAAAAAGGTGCTCAAAACATTTCTTAGTTTATTAAAAATATACATACATACTTCTCCCTCTACACACAACATTCCTCCAAACTTATACCAGTTTAAATGTGATGATTACAAACTAGTTTTGTGAGGACATTACTTGGGAAGTCTCGGAACCTCTCATAAAACTTTTCCTCCTGGCAAATTACCATGTGATCCTTCATAGTAATAGAATCGGTAGGATCTAGCCATTCTTTTGTTTATTTCATGTTGCCTTCTGCACTGAGCCTAACATGCAACAGTAGCTTTAAAAAATCCCAGCTGGATGACCACAAGAAAAAGTGGCTTTATAAAGCATAAATTACTGTAAGAAACTGAATTATAAGTTAGAGAATCTGAAGTACTTGGTCATGAAAGCACAAAATATCAGAGCCCCCCTTTGTAAAGTTGTTAGTTAGGGCCTACTTCACTGTTGCATTTCCTGCTAGAGCGGGGGCAGGCCTCTAGCAAATCTAGGCTGTTTTAAGCTTGCTGTTATCGACAGAAGCATCATTTTTGTATTCCACCTTTTCCATTTAGGCTTAAGACTTTTATAAGCCTAAACAAAAATATAACCAACAGAACAGTACAATGTATATGAAAATAAAACTCACCAATCTAATCCAGGCTTCTTTTTTTTTTTTACAGAGTGATGAGGGGTGTCATCTAATTCATAGTCTCCAACTGTCCAACTGGTGGGAGACTGTCCCCAAAACCCTTAAGCCATCATAGCTTCTCACTTTGTTATGCAGAGTCCCGATTTCCCCTGCCTCACACAAGCTACTTTAAGATGCTCTTAAAGGGGCCATGGGCAAAATTGCAGCTAAACTAAAACTTTTAGCTTAGCTGCAAATTTGCCAATGGCCCCTTTAAGATAGCTTTGGTTAGGCTCAAACAGCAGAGAGAAAGAGAGCAGGGAAAGAACAGACGCAAGGATGTGTGTGCGCGTGCATGCAGAGGGAGAGGTGAATGAGGGAATTTATCACATTCCTATCTATATATTGCCAAAGATTTTATTTCCTAACAGAGCTGACTCTGTGCCTCTAACAGGTAAGATACAGTGTCAGAAGGAAATGCAAGAAACTTCCCCTTCTCTCTGAAGCACCATGTTTGGGGGTGTAGGGGTGGGTGGGTAAGCTTCACCTGTTGAATTTGTGCCAATCCTGACCATTTCAAAACAAAAAGAAATTGCCCTGCAAGCACTGACACACACACCCATGAAAAATACCAGGTATCAACAATTAAGGGTTTAAGTAAGGTAAAAATATATTACAAAAGCCACTTATAAAATATTACACAATATATAATATAATAATTATACTACAGTATTTTTCCATGTATAAGACTATACTTTTTCCTAAAATTGTTAGACTAAAAATTGAGGGTCGTCTTATACACGGAAGTAAGCCGAGGAGAGAACTGCGTGGTTGCGAAACTGCCCAGTGGGGGGCATCTTATACATGGGGGCGTCTTATACACGGAAAAATACGGTATATAAGATTTTGTGTATTTCCTCTAATAACTTTTGTACTTGACCATGCCCTTTGGTTGCCTGGCCATATCCTTGGCCACGCCCTCATGTTGCCTGGCCACACCCTCTTGATCACACCATGTTGCTTAACCATACCTCTTACAAATTCACATGTGTGTCCCTATTTTCATCTGTGAAATGTTGGGAGGGTATGCTAATTGCCTGTCATGTTAGAATTTGTGAAGTATTCCTCTAAACCACATTAACCAGTTTACTCACAAAAATATTTGTCCAGCCACTGTAGCATATGAGACATAATGGAAAAGTACTGTTTGGCTACTAACAAAGAAAGGTTGCATAATTAGTTATAGTTGACTAAATTACAAAAGGGTGGATTTTTCTTGTACCATAAAATAATCTGGCTCCAGATTCACCTCAAAATGAAAGCGTAAAGAATCCAAATTAAAAGGAGAATGGGAATCACAGGCAGAAAAATTGGAGCACCATAAAAAACTCTAAGCACCATAGAAAAGACTGACTCTTGCTATTTTACCTTCTTTATGAAGTTGCTGGTAAGCACTTTGAGACAGTAATGGAGAATCAGAGTGAACTATCACTTAAGCTACAATCCTATACCCACCTACCTGAAAGTAAGCCACATCTATTTCAATTTACTTTTACATTTACTTCTGAGTGCAATGTCTAGGATTGCACTCAAAGATCAACACACTCTGAACTACACATCATAAGGGCCATCAAGAGACTCCAAAGTCCTATAAGACCCAGTAATGAGCATTTCAAATGTATTTAGTCAATTTTTGAGAATCTGTTATTGCTCCAGCTGGCTTAGTGCCTAGTTTGTTTGTTTTTTAAAAAGTAATAATCTGAGGATTTGAATGTTTGAACTAGCTGCAAACCAGAAAAGAACTACAAAATGAATACTTCTTTATAATTATTATTCCTTTTAATTATTAAGCTACTATATTTGCTTGATGAGCTTCGGCTGTGGGGCAGTATAGAAATGAAATAAATGAAATGAAAAGTAAAGCTGCCTTCCCCAATGGTCTACAGAAGTTTTGGCTTACAATTCCCATCAGCCTTAGCCAGCGTAGCCAATGGTGAGAGATAATGGGAACTGAATGCCAAAACCTCTGGAGGGACACAAGCTGTCTACCCTTGATGCAGAGGTTTGATGAAGTAACCATTTTAACAGCAAATATCATCTGATAACCACAACTGCAAAGATTCTACATCTTCAGAGATGTATACAGGTCAGTCAATCTAGTAGTTCAAACTTAATATTTCAGTTCTATTTATCAAAAAAAAAAATTTTTTAAGTACATGATTAAGAAATTCAAGTTGGATTGAAATCGAGTGGAAAGCACATTAGCCTTTCACTTCCAGAATCTTCCTGTAATTAATTCACTCTCCCAACTAAGATTCATGCATTATAATGCAAATGATTTTTTAAAATCAATTCTGACCTAGTTCCCATGGAACATGCAAAGACAGTTTTGGACCAACAGCTGGAAGCATGCGTCAAGGAATGTAAACAGTTGGGGCATAGAAGAGAAATTAACCCTGGACTTAGATTGCTCTCCTTTGTCAGGGTAATATATGGCCACTGCATAAAACCGTGCCAGTAGTTATACTTATTTGTACTTGTTCTATAGACATACAAGAAAAAATTGAGAAGTAGGAATCAGCAGCAAAACAAGGGGAATATAACCACTATCATTGTGTCAAAAGAGGAACCACCTCTATTCTTTTTGCGTTCTCATACAATCCAGAAGTAATTGAGTGATTTTCTGCTTAAACTATCCACTATCTCATTCAAACAACTCTTCATGCTTGGGGAGCTTTAGAACCCTCTCAACCATCTCCAACCGTCATTTTTCAATAGTATCTATTTTCTCATTGTGCACCTTAGTCCCTCCAGACAGTACGGGAGATACGCATCGCATGGCCTAGGAGCACAAACAGCTCATACTTGGATCAGGGCTAATGGCACAAATCTAGCTTCCTTGGGCAGCTGTAAGGACCTGATCAAAGTCCACCAATAACGCCTTATGCCCCACTGCCATCGCCATCGCCATCGCCATCATCCTGGTACTCTGAGCTGTGCTGGGCAGCTGGTTCTAGACACGATTTCAATTTTCAATAGTCCCCCTAGCCGACCTTTGTTCTAGGGAACTTTGAGAAATGTAAAAGGAGCCTAGACCCACTGGCTAGGCCAACAGAGAAGGGGTATCACTAGCTGATGCTTTGCCCAGAATTCCCTCAAACCTAGAGCTTGTCCTCATCATGATTTGCATCATGTAGATGATTAATAAAGCAAACCATGGAAGGGGAGGCAGGAGAAGTGCATACACTTGCAGCAGCTCCCAGTCACCTAAACAAGAACATTGTCTTTTAGACAGTAGACAGAGGCTTAGATTCCAGCACAATGTATTGCTAATTTCTAATCTAAAGCATAAATAGGCTAATTGGTTTGCAGTCAACAAGAATCAGGGAAGACCAAACAGTTGTAAGTCTTCAACTGAAATTCAACTTTTTGAAAAATGCAAAGGTTCACAGCCCCCTCTAGTGGCCAAAGTTTCATACTACAGTTGACTGATGCAAATTTTCATTTTTATAACCAAGAGAAACTGTAGAATGTATTATCTCCCCATTAACATTTTAAAATGCAAGCTTGAGGGTAGGCTTTTGAATGAGCAGAAAATTGTGCACATAAGGCATTTATATTGCTTGATGTCACATACTCTAAAAATTATATCAGAATCTAGGACATGTGTTCCTCTTTTTTTTATTGTTAGGGAAGAGAGTTTTTATTATATGACTGTAACAGATCATGGACAAGACACTCCCCCCACCCACTGCTTAAAACAGGATTCTTGGGAGCCATTCTGTGGGTGAAGACATCTTTGAGGAGAATTATGTTGCTATTTCCACCAGATTACAAGAGATTACAGAAAAACCAAGTGTCTGAATAGTAATTAATAAATGGATGCTACCACATTCATCACAAACAATTCTGCAGCTGCTCATTCACATACAATGCATGCTGAAAACATTCATGGCCCCTGTATCATAAAAATCTGAAAGCTGTTTATAAAAGTAATGGTAGATTAATGAAGAACCTTAAAAAATAAACTGCTGTGGATATGAGAATTGAGATAACTCATCCACCTAGAATTCTGGTAGCAAGGTGATCTTGTACTTCCTAAATTGGAACTAAAGTATTATTGAAATAAATGATATGAAGACAGAATATGGTGGATTGCTCCCTTTGCCTTTTTCAGTAATACCATTGAGCTTGGTGTAGGATTGGACACAGCACTCAGACTAGGGTGGACTGATTTAAATCTCAAAGAAAAAAATGACTACTTTAGTTTCCCATTTCAGAAATGCACATATTTCCCAAACAAGCATATTATAACAAGTAAACCATAGTAGCTTGCAACATTTATACTGGACCTAACAGCATACCCCCAAACCATATGGCAGCCTTCCTCAACCTGGTGCCCTCTAGTTGTAGTTTTTAACTACAACTCCCAGCATTCCTGACCATTGGCCATGTTTGCTGGAGCTGATGGGAGTTCAAGCCCAAAATATCTGGAGGGTAAAAGGTTGGGGAAGCCTGCATGCCAGGCAGAAATATATCTGCTATGAGACATTCTCTGTTCAGATATTTGTATTATTTAGTTTCTCTCGCTCTTTTAAGAACCATCTCAAGACATACCTAATTTCACATGCCTTCATTAATTTGCTGAGGTGTTAACTTAATTTACTGCCTCGGTTCCGCCATTGTCTTTCCTTGCTCTCTCCTTCCTTCCTTTTCCTCACATGCCTGTGTAGTTAGATTGTAAGCCTGTGGACAGGGATCAGATCCAGAGTTTTATTCTGCCAGTGGCAGCATCTCCGAATGGAATTCTACTCAGAACACGGCGGCAACTGATGGAAAGGTGTGGGGAGAGAATTTTTGACAATTCCCCCCTCCCTCTATAGCAGGGCTGTCCAACCTTGAGTCCCCAGATGTTGCTGGACTACAGCTCCCAGAATCCCTTGCCATTAGCCATGCTATAGCCACCAACACCACCTCCCTTATTGTTCCAGTGGTTCTCCCAACCCTTCAGCACAGATTTTCTGGGGATCTGAGGGACTGCAGACAGAAGGGGGACATTGGCAAAGATTGCCTCCTCCCTTGCTGAGTCAGTGGAAAAGCTCTGCTGTATCCAATGCTTTCTGCTGATGGAAAGAGCCCTTCCACTGGGATCTGTCATTGTTAATTTTATGTTACATAGTATAGAGCACTTTGTCGTTTAATATTTAAGAATTATTATTATTATAATACACAAAATAGTTATTGAACACATGCAAGGATACTAAGGAGGTTAACTTACTTGAAAGATAAGGCTTGAAATTAAAACCCCACTTAAATCAAAATCCAATTTAAAGAATCCAATTTTCAATTAAGACCCCACAATCTCAATTTTTTTCCACCCTCCTCAGAGATGTGTGCTCCTCTCCAACTCATGCTCACACCTGGCTTCTCCTCCAATTCTTCCCTTCCTTTCTCAGTGGAGAGGAAAATTAGACTCCTGCTACTGCACCAAGTTTCAGAAAAACCATGTCTGCACCATATTGAATGAGAGCTATTGTTTGGTTTAAGCCCAGCACTTTTCAAAGTGGGAAGCGGGGGGGGGGGGGAGGGATTCAACTAGGAATGAAGAAGAACAGTATGAGCTTGGGGGGGGGAGGGTAAAGACGATGAGAGGGACATTCCTGATCTCTTAACCATGTTAAGATCAAGAAACATCACATCTGTACTGAGTCTTCTATTTAACCTGAAAATAACACTTAAGGTGACATAAATGGAACTTGACATTCAAAGCAGCAGTGTTTTTAAATAAAAGAATGTATAGATGTTTTCTTATTCCAAAACAAAACCGTAACATAATTAGTATTTTTAAATTTAAAGTTTACTTTACTTTGTCACAACAAGTAACACATATTACAATCCAGGTCATTACTAGCAAGAGCAACAGGTTTCCCAAACATGGCATGAGGTCGTAGGTCATTAAACAGAACGAAATGAATCATCTCTGCATACAGTCATCAAGCCATCCATTAACCTATGGGCAAGTATACCAATTTTGGGCTACATCCAACATTACGCAAACAGATTTCTGCCCACGCAACAGGCGTTTCCATTCCCCCTCTCACCTGCAGCCCTGCACACACCCCAGATCTGCTCAGGAGGATCCCTCAACCTGCCGAAACTAATCTGGGTGACCTGTGGGGGCTGCAGTGGGAAGGGGGAATTTGATATGTTAGCACTGTCCATTCTGCTGGTGGAAGGACACTGATGGATACAACCAACTACCAAAGGTACACGATTCCCCAGCACAAGATTTTCAGACTTGATCTGAAATGCCCAAAGTTTGGATAAAGAAATTGCTCTGTGACAGAGGGCTTAGCTGTATCACATTCAATCCTTACATTCTAACCCAACTGAGAACATGTGCTAGAATTGCACATGCTGGGTGATCAGGATTTGTCTCATTTCCTCCGTTCTCACAATTTTTATGCCTCTGTGATTTCCAAAACCAATGGAATTTTTTTTAAAAAATGCCCTTTGGAGTACTTTCATTTTTTTAAAGTGTCGGGGTAGCACAATTCTAAGATCCGCTTAACTCAAGTGTTAAGTGTCACAGCCAAATTCCTAAATGTCTCAGCAGTTGATTGATTTTAATGTACACAATCATTCATTGGGGGGGGGACGGGACGACAAAGAATTATCTTCCCAATTATTCCAGCTTCTAGGACTGGCTTGCTTAATGGGATGCTATACTTGGGTTAATTTTTGTGAACTAACACCAATCCTCTGCAAATAACTTTCCCATGCTAGTTTCCTATAAGCCTCTGCTTCATCCAGGCGACTGGGTGCAGACAAGATTCCACGTCCTACAATGATGATATCTGAAACTCTTTTACCAATAACTTCTTGAGGACTCAGGTACTTCTGCCAAAGGCCATCCCCTGCAAGGTACAAGAACAAACATGCTGTACAATGTTTCTGCTTGGCTTTCAGTAGTTTTCTTTTGATAGGAATGTGAAGGATTGTGGTAAACTCCAAGAAGCATTATCCCTACCAACGCTGGATACATCCATCCCTATATTACTAAAGTGCTAGGAAAGTAAGCACAGACAAGCATGCTTCAAAATGATCTCTCCAAACTAAGCCAATAGGTATGGCAAAAGAGGTTCTGTGTAGGCAAATGTAAAGTGATGCACACTGGGGTAACTTCCCCCCTAACTTTACATATTTCTGATGAGGTCTGAACTGGTGGTGATCAGAACTGGGATCTTGGGTGGGTTTGGTAGCAGTGAAAAAGGCAAATTTCACAGCAGGAATTATTAGGAAATGAGCTGAAACAGTATCAAATATCCTTACATGGTGTAGCCATGTCTAGAAGTATTGTGTATAGTCAGGGATGGGGACTCGGACTCGGGGACTCGACTCGTGAGTCCGACTGAGTCCCCCCTCTGACTCGAGTCCCACTCGAGTCCCACTAATTTATGTGGGACTCGAGACTCGACTTGGGACTCGAGCCCAAGGACTCCTCCGCCTCCGCTCTCGCCTCTGCCGCCGCCGCCCTCACCTCCTCCTCCTCCTCCGCCTCCTCCTCCGCCGCCGTCGACCTCGTCGCCATTGCCATCGCCATCGCACGCCGCGTCACGCCGCCAGCGCCGTCGCTCTGTTTTTGGCGGGGTTGCTGTGGTTCAAAAACAGAGCGCCGTCGCTAGCGGCGTGACGCGGTGTGCTGTGTGCTACGGCGATGGCGACGAGGTCGACGGCAGCGGCGGCGGAGGAGGAGGAGGAGGTGAGGGCGGCGGCGGCGGCGGCAGAGGCGAGGGCGGCGGCGGCGGCGGTGAGGGAGGTGGAGGTGAGGGCGGCGGCGGCGGTGGCAGAGGCGAGGGCGGCGGCGGTGGCAGAGGCGAGGGCGGCGGCGGTGGCGAGGTGAGGGCGGCGGCAGCGGCGAGGTGAGGGCGGCGGCAGCGGTGAGGTGAGGGCGGCGGAGGTGGAGGTGAGGGCAGCAGCGGCAGCGGCCCATGGAGGGAGCAGGAGGGTCTCCGCGGGAGGAAGGGCAGCTCTTCTTCCTCTCGCGGAGACCCTCCTGCTCCCTCCAAGGGCCGCCGCTTTGGGAGGGACTCGGGACTCGGGACTCGACTCGAGTCACCATTTTGGACCTCGGACTCTAGACTCGACTCTAGACTCGGGTCCAAAGACTCGGGACTCGACTCGGGACCAAGGACTCTTCAACATCCCTGTGTATAGTCCTGCTCAGAGCTGAAAAAGGTGCAGAAGAGAACCTCAAAATGATCAAGAGGTTAGAGCCCTGCTAGAGCAGCTTTCTTAAACTGGAGGAAAGGCTAACGCATTTGGAAACTTGTAAAAAGAGATGACCGAGGGAGGTCATGATGGAGCTGTATAGCTGTAGAGAAAATGGAGATAAATCTTTCATATAATACTAGAAAAGGGTCACCGTTCAAAACTGACAAAAGAATTTCTTCATACAACACATAATTTATAGAATTCATTGTCACAGGATGATAATAGCTTTTCAGGGGTCCTCAGACTTTTTAAACAGAGGGCCAGTTCATTATCCCTCAGACTGTTGGGGGCCCGGACTATAGTTTGAAAAAAATATGAACGAATGGATCAAGTAAAAAAAAAAAGGACCCGGGTCCTTTTTTTTTACTTGATAAAATGGAAAGTTATTATAAATTAATAATAAATTAATTATAAATTAATTTGCTGTCTAAAATTGAAATACATAAAATTTTAAAAAGGTATAGAAAGGCTTGATTTGCACACTGCACATATCTTATTCAAACTCAAAAAACGAAAGCCTCATTGCATTCCTATGGTCACTAGGATTCCTTCCTCTTCATTTGTGTCCCCAGAGAGCAGACGCAGGTTGCAGCAAGAATCTTGAAGGACCCCCTGGCAATAGTTATATATCTATACCAGCCTTCCCCAACCTGGGGGCCCTCCAGATGTGTTGTCCTGCAACTCCCATAATCCCCCAGCAAGCTATACCACAATTCCCATAGTCCCTAGCCAGCATGTGATGAACTACAACCTGGCACCCTCCAAATGTGTTGGACTACAATTCCCATAGTCCCCCAGCCAGCATGTGTAGAACAACAACCTGACGCCCTCCAGATGTTGAACTACAACTGGCTGGGGGGTTATGGGAGTTGTGGTCCAACACACCTGGAGCGTGCCAGGCTGGGGGTCCAACACAATTCCTATAATTTGGAGGGCGTAAAGTTGGGGAAAGCGGATCTCTACGCACAAACCGCGCCCACCCCCCGCCCTTCCCAAGAGAGTGAGAAGAGACTCGAACCTGCCCGCTCCCTCTCTGAGGGACACCTGGCCTGGCCCTCTTCTCACTCGCAACGGGGGTCCAACGCCTTCCTCACTCCCTCAGCCACGGCCCCTCAGCAAAGCACCTAAGCCGCGTCTCTGGGTAAGCAACAGGGGCGCGCTGCCTTTCTCCAATTGCTCGCTTGGGTTTCCTTCCTCCCCGTATGGAGAGGGGCCCAGGAAAGCGGCGCCAGCAGCCGGCACTCCTCCTTTCTCCCCTCCAGCTCGGAGAAACCTCAAGGCTTGCTCTGCGTCTGCCACCCCCGCCCGAGGGAAGTTTCATAAGTTACCTCTGCCCCGCCGCTCGCCTAATTGCAGCCTCTCAAGCTGCTGCTGCCGCGCGCCTCTGGTCGCTTCGAGCGCCGCGCTCAGAAGAAGGCAGGGAAAGGTGCAGCCCCCACCCCCTGCCAGGCAATGTGCTCTGCACCATGTGCGCCGCCACCAGAGCCGCATCATCCTGCTGCGCTCCGTCACGCTGGACCCCCGCACTCTGTTTTTGGCAGGGGAAACCAGGGCAACAGGGCTTAAACAGCCCTGTTGCCATGGTTTCCCCCGCCAAAAACAGCGCGGGGGTCCAGCGTGACGGAGCAGGGTCCCATCGTGTCACGTCCGCCGCCGGAACTGACATGATGGGACCAGCGCAGGCGGGCGGCTCTCCCCGGAGAACGAAGAAAAAGTGGCAAGCCTGCGCGGGCAGCGGAGAGCCCACGCGGACCCGGGCTGGCCCAGTTCAGGCACGGATCGGCCACCGGGCCGGATGAAAGGGCACACCGGGCCGTAGTTTGAAGACCCCTGGCTTAGATGGTTTTTTAAAAAGGAACTAGAAAAAAATCATAAGGCTATGGTCATGATGGATATTGTTTTTTTATATGGTTTTGGTGTGATTCACATTTTAAAAACTTTTTTTTTTTAATGGAACATTTTTCAGAGACAATATCCAACTTGCTGGGGAGCAACAACAGAAGAGGACTATTGCCTTCATGCAAATCCTTGTAGGTTTCCTGGCTGGCCACTGGGAAGTCAAATGTTAGACTAGATGAAACCTAGCAGGACTCTTACAGGGTAGTCTTATAGGGTAGAGCAGGAAGATGACAGAAAGTCTTCTGGAAGGGGCAGAGAATACTCCTGGGGAGATACCATCTACAGATCTTCCCAGGTCATTCCCATTTATGCTGCTTCATACTTTATACTTCACAGTTTATAGCACACAAAAAGGTTTTTTTTAACACAAAGTTAAACATAAGTAGGCACACTCATGACAAATAAGCTTTTGAAAACTGGTTTTAGCTTAAGGAATGAACAGAGACTGCACCAGAAACACAGAGACTGTACTCATGGAAACATACTTGATAGCTGTTGTTTCCACAATTGTGTGTGCTGTTACAAATTTTGAACTTGCATACATCCACAGCAAGCAGATTTTCTACAATCAAAACGTTTATTTCCAAGTATGGCTTTCAATGAGTGAAGTAGCAAAATACTGGAAAGAGCATCAGGGTCATTTAGGAAAAATATATATGGTATGTGATGACAGTGCCCTCACTTGGCTCCCTCTAATGCTAATCTAACAATTATAGTTTTATCCCTGCATTACCACTCTGTAGATCTATTCACCTCTCTCCCACTTTCTTCACTAGAGGGAGAGATGAACATCTGGATAGGGAGATTCTACAGCTATTTGGATGTAGGCTCTCTCACCTATGGTGGGGAGAGAGAGGCAACATGTGTACAAATCAAAGACTGATCTTCCCTAGAATGGAATTCCAGGTTTGGGATGTGAAGACTATAAGCTCAGCAGGAACTATTGGGGACTTAGGTTGTATTTTCACCCCAGTCAGTATAAAAACATGAAACGTTTGATAGCTTACCTCCCAATTATATCAATTGTTCTAGTGCCTCCTGAAATACTTTGTACTTTCAAATAAAGTACCCTATTTGTTAAAGTTCCAAATATGTCACTTCCACAGAAGTGCTCACCTCCAGCCTGCATCTGAACACCTGGAGTCAAGTGAAGAAATTCAGGTTTTTCAACAATTCTGGAACCAGAAATAAATCCCAGAACAAAATCCGAGTGTTCTTCCGCCATTTTAACCTAAAAAAACAAAGCACCACACACACAAGAGTAGTCATACCTTCCAGTAAGAAAAGGCTTTACATGTTGCTCACTCTAAAATGGAATAACAAATAGTAAACAAAGATGCTATTATACTAACACAAACTTGCAGCCTTCAACATTCAAGAAAAGGTGATAAAGAAAGAAGACGTATGGAGACCAAATTGACGAGAATATAAAAATATTTACATGCCTCTATTCACAGATGCCATTACCTGATAAACGGGTGGACATGCCAATCACAAATATACTCGTTCATACCCCCCCTTCTTACCTTAGCCTCAGATGCTTCAATTACCCCCATTTCCCTCCATTGCTACCCACCTTTGGCTTTCATTGTTCAGCACTACTAGCTCCCACTGCCTCCTCTCAAGCATGGGTCTCCCTAGCTTACTGTGGTGCTGTTGCCTCTCCATTCTAAGTGAATCCATTCTCACATATTCAGGGAGGGCATCAGCCAATATTATTCTTCCTGGCTATGCCCAACTGGAGAAGAGAGAGGTGGCACTTAAAAGATTCAAGGCATACTGCTTTTCAGAAGAGCTCTTCCTTGCTGCTGGACAGTAGGAAACAAACCTTGTTGCCGTCAAGAATTCCAGGCCCTTTAAAATGTTTTTTAACCTTATTGAGATGAATGAAAGCTTCAACTCACCACAGCTTTAGTGTAATCACCAGTGGCCAGCGACCCATCCGAGCTCATCTCCCCAATCAAGAGACACCCTCGCTGTAAAGGATGCCCTACTTCTTTCAGTCCCTTAACAACTCCAGGTCCAGGAACTGCATGGGCATTAACTATATCCGACCAGGATGCTATTTTGAAAACACCACCTAAAAGGGGAAATGGGCAAGTTACGCACCTTTTTTGTCAATCAGAAAGCTACTTAAAATACTGACTGTGAAACCCTTTTCACATCTTTACTTGTACTGTAGAAATATTGCTTAGGACCCAGAACCCCACACCTAACAAGGCCATAAAATTAAAGTACATCAATCACATAATCTTTAGTATCTGTAAGGATGGACCAATTGGTCAGTTTCCGTTTCTTATTTTTCCAGTCTTAACTTCATTCCATCCTGCTTCAACCGCAGTATGGAGGGTTTTTTAAAAAGTCTTCATGAAACTTCGTATATATTTTTGTGCACACTCCTCCTAATATAAACATTTTTGTATGCGATCCTGCTAAATATACACATTTTTAGAGCAATTTCCCCCCCAATATCATGAAAATAAAGGGCTAGTTTCTAGTCAGCCCTGTACACACATTTAAAATTATGTTTATCCAAGAATTTTTGTAACCCAGTACCAAAATGCATCAGTTAGAAGTTGGAAAGGGGAGGGGGTCGGTAGGTGGAAAATTCACCTTCATACTGATGCTTCACGGTATTTCCAATGTCTGCAAATTTGCGATCTTCAAATATCAAGAATTCATGCTGGTCTGCAAGCATTCTCAACTCTTTTATTACTTCTTGGGTGAAATCATCCAGAATATCAATGTGAGTTTTCAAGATACAGATGGAAGGGCCCAGAGTGGCAGCCAGCTGGAGCAATTCTTTGGAGGTGGTCACATCGGCAGAAAGACACAAGTTAGACTGCTTTTTCTCCATGAGTCTGAGAAGCCGAGCAGCAAGGGGATGAGTGCCTGGCAGCTCAGCCCGAGCAGTAAAACTCATTTCTTTGCACATTTTTTTCATAGAAGCAGTGCCATTTTGCTCAGGAGGTTTAATAACAAGCTCCTGAATGAATTGTTCCACCCTTGCCACCATCTCAGGAGCAACTTTTTTCTCCTGCTTAAGTATCTTGAGCATTTGAGACAAGGTACAGACAGAGTGTAGGCGAATCCCATGCTTTTCCAATGTGGCTTTCCCTCCTTGCTCTCTGTCCAACAGCACTATGGCATCAGCAGTAACTTTCAACCCCTCTTTCCGAAGGACCTCTGCCGTCTCCAAGACACTTGGGCCACTGATAACAACATCTTCGATGATCAGACAGGTTTCTCCTGAATTTATTGTGCCCTCCACGAGGCATTTGGTACCTTTAAAAGCAACAAGGTTTAACATTAAACACCAATACAAAAAAATGTGTTGGCTCAGATGAAAAGAATATTGCTGTTATTAAAAAACAAATAGACAATACACCAATTATTAATAAATAATTCCAGTCTGAAACAATTTTTACACTGAAATCTCTAGATAATGTGTGTGCTAATTAAATCAAAAGACTGGCTTTCAAGACTGCTAAAAGCAATAAACTAATATATATACGCACACACTCACACACAGTCCTTTGGAAGTTGCAAAACATGTTATTACAAACATATTTACTTGAATATGCTTATACACCAATATCTAGATGAGGTTTGATTCTTGTTACCATGATCTTTAGCTTCCTTTCTCCGTATAAGCATTGGGATCTGGTTCTTTGAGCCATTGGATTGTAGCCAATGGCAGAGCTGTGTATGGAACACCACACACAGAATCATACTGGAGTGTAGCATCCTTTGCTATTTGAAAAAGGAGATCGGCTACCTGAAATAAATAATTTTAAATTTAGAAGATATTTTAGCAGCATAACAAAATAACAATCCATTGCCAACAGTATATGGAAATACAAAGTCCACAAGGGATCTGCCAGAGAGTGAGATCAAATACACTCTCCAAGGAAGTTTCCAGATCATATTTATTTATTTCATTTTTATACTGCCCAATAGCCGAAGCTCTCTGGGCAGTTTACAGCAATTAGCAAGACAGTCCCTGCCCGCAAGCTTACAATCTGAAAAGACACGACACACAAGGAAAAAGGAATGGGGAGGGAAGGGGGAATATTAATTAATACTCCTGGCAGGGCTGGTGGAATGGCCCTGTGCACTCCCTCTCATCTCCCTCTGCACAGCCTGCTGGAATGGCTGCTGGTGGTGGCTACATGGAACCCCCACATGTTGGGGATCAGAGTCCTTTTGCCTACAGTGATCTGCCTGGACTGTGATGCTGGCTGCATGGAACCCCCACATTGTTTTACCTGCCCAGATTGACTTTTAAATCATTGACACACTCACTGCTCTCTTTGCAGACATCACTTTCTAAATATGGGGACCATTCCTAGATTATGTTTTAGTAAAGGGAAAGGGGAGTAAGCCATGTCAAGATATGATGTATTTTTGGAATATTGAATAATAATGGATTATGATGATAGAAATTACTTCTTGGTCCCGTGGTGATGAGAGGCCCGCTCTGCGGTGCAGGACTACCGGCTCCACCGGGGTCCGCCCACGCGTGCGGGACGCAGGTCATCTGCGGCGCCCCGCCGGACCCTGCGGATCGCTGCGTGGTGCCTCCCCCTCCCGCAGCCTGGGTCATGCGAACTGGCCCCTCTTCTTCCCCTCTCCTTCCCCGGCCCCTTTCCAACTACCTCATCCACACGTACCCCATTGCGAAGCCTCCCTAGAGAGGCACGTACCTTGTTAAGCAGAACTGGGTGCAACACGATGACGCGCAGGTCGATATAGACCGGGGAGACAAGGCCGCTCTTGAGCATGAACTCTCCAAAGCGCAGAGCTTGAACGCCATGCAGATCGGATGCCAACTGCTCCATCGCATGTGTGCATGCGCGCGCTTCCCCTATGCTGAATGGCGCATGCGCCGCGAAGTTAGTCGCTGGACAATGACGACGCCAAAAAAAGCACTTCAAGGTTGCTATGAAACGGGAACATTCATATGGGAAGAGTTGCACATGTGTATTGTATAGGCAATCAGGCAGGCACCGTACTTTGTTTTCCGAGCCGGCCGACTGGCAAACGTCTATGGTTATTTGTTCCCCGCCCTGCTTACTACGGTCGTCGGTGGGATTTACTAACTTCCATCAGGACGGGATGGCCGCGCCAATTTCGAACGTTCCGGGCGACAATACCATTTGTTTAGAATGTGGGGTGGTACTTGATATAGAGGGGGATTTCCTGTGCGTGCTCTGTGAGGGTGGAGAAGTCAGGTTCTCACACTCACATTATTTATTTATTTATTTAACATTATATCGTTAAATGCTCCCATTAAAAATTGCCCAAAGAGGCTAAGAAAACAGTGAGGGAGGGTGACTGGGCAGAAGCTCTTGCCACGCGGCAGGGGCCAGCGCTACCGCTAGGCAAACTAGGAGGTTGCCTAGGGCGCGTGGCTGAAGAGGGCGCAGAAACGCTGCGCCCGGAGGTAGTGGTGGGGCCGAGCCTGGGCGCTGCTGCCACCGCCCCCCCGGCATCCACCGAACCCCCCCGCCCCCATAGCCGCCGGACCCCCCGCCACCTACTTTCTCTGCACCGCTGCCGGAGCCCCGCCCATGCTCTGTTTTGGCGGGAGGAACCAGGGCAACAGGGCTTAAACAGCCCTGTTGCCCTGGTTTCCCCGGCCAAAAACAGAGCACGGGGGTCCCGTCGCGTCACTTCCTCCTCGGAGGAGGAGGCGGCCAGGGAGGGGGGGAGGGTAGGTGGCGGGGTCCTGTGGCTGTGGGGGGTGGCAGGGGTCTGGCTGTGGGGGGGTGTCCAGTGGCAGCAGGGGGGTCCGCCGTGGCAGGGGGTGGCGGGGGGTCCGGTGGCGGCGGGGGGGTGGCGGGGGGTCTGGCGGCGGGGGGGGGGGTGGTTTGCAGAGCAGGGGTGCTTTGCTCCGGAGCCCCCCCACGGCACGAGAGGGGGGGCGCTAAATATAATTTTGCCTAGGGCGCCAAACTGCCCTACACCGGTCCTACCACGCGGGTATGTAGCAACGCTACGACCATGCACGCCAAAACAGAGACTTGCGGCACTTTAAAGATTAAGGGTGCAACCCTATCATGTTTGGCCAGAAAAAAGTCTCACAACTCTTAGCATCCCCCAACCAGCCATGCTGGCTGGGGAATACTGGGAGTTGTAGGACTTTTTCTGGCTAAACATGCATGGAATTGCTCCCTTCTCTATCCTCGTGAGTGGCGGCTCTATACCTCGAAAGTGTATGCCCCAATGAGGCTGCAATCTAATGCACACTTACTAGGGAGTGGGACATACTTCTGAGTAATGGTGTTCAGGATTGCACTGTAAATCTGTTAACATTATATTTTATTTTTCCATCATAATGTTAATTATGACACATCTGATGAAGTGGACTCTTGTCTAAAAATGATCAGGCGATAACTAATTTGTTAGCCCTTAAGGTGGCACAAGGCTCTTGGTTCTATTACCATCATCATCATATGGTCTTGTAGAAGGAGGGCTGAGAGTAAATTTAAGAATGACTTGCCCACATCCTCCCAGTAAGGTCAGGCACTGAGGTGACATTTGAACTGGAAACATCTTCGCTCACACTGACACTGCAGACTTCATTACATCAAGTCTACTTTACATGATTAAATATTAATGTGTATGCAGTATTTATTGTATATGCAGATGAAAAATGTGCATACCTCTACTACTTAGTAGATCATGACCCTCGTATCCTGTTATTGCTCTGAGAAATATGTAAGAATGGCCCTCTGGAAGTTACATATTTCTTTGCTTTTGCAGAAAGGTGGTTGAATAATAATCTTGTTCCTGTCTGGTAGCTATAAGGCACTGAAGGAAAATAACTCGAGAGTTTAAGGAGCTTTAATAGACAGGGCTAATAAAGAGCTACCACATTCTCCTTCTATGAAATACTCATTCATTTGCTCCATGCAGGGAAGTAAAACTGTGGAGAAAGCCTGACACACACATACACTCACACACATATACGACTTCCCTGACCCTCCCTGTCTGCATAATCTCTCCCTGAGGGGGCGGGAGAGACACCGGAGATACAGGGGGGGCAGCCAGACGGCTCTGGCATACCAACAATGGGGCACCTCGGCTGGAATCCACAAAACAGAAGTATGGACCATCAAGAAGGCAGGGCAGTCTCAAAGAGCTGCAAAGTACCCCAGGAACCACGGACATGTCATCTTTTCCCGGGCAGGAATAAGCCCGCTTGACACGAAGGGGCAGGCATAAGCCCACCTGACCAGGCAGGGGCGGGAGAGTGGGAAAACTGGGGTAGAAAACCCCTCTCCGCACCCCCTGGGGGTTGTTGGGGAACACGGGCCCATTGGCAAGGATGTCATCCAACCGTAGCTGGGTCAAGTAGTTCTCTCCCCAGGTCAGGCGGACCTGGAGCCAGGTGAGATACCAACCAGCGTAGCAGCTTTCACCTGAGGTAACCTTTTCTCGCAATACGCTAGCCTGGGAACTTGGTCATTCATAAAGTCTGAGGTCACGCTCAGGTCTGTTATGGTTATAGTATTTCTAGAAAGTCTATTAGTTCCGCTCCATTTAATCACTAGTAAATAAAGCCTTATTTGGGCAACGAAAGGCTTGGAGTGCTTTATTCTCGCCGCGTAGGAGTCTAGTCAATTTCCATCGCTTTAACGGGCTATATCTCAGCCGCGGTTAACCCGTTAAGTGCCGAACTCATGCCAAAGACCCAGTTGCTGGTCTTCCACAAAAATAAATAGCTCTTGGTCTTGATGCAGACCTAATTCTCATTGAACTGGCTAATGGTGTCTAAGCCAGACTTCTCCAACCTGGCACCATCCAGATGGTTTGGACTACAACTCCCACCATTCCTGTCCATTGGCCCACTGGCTGGGGCTGATGGGAAGGAGTCCAAAATATCTGGAGTGTACCAGGTTGGAGAAGGCTGGTATAGGCTGTACCTTTTCAAGTTGCAGACAGATCACAAGTATATTATTTTCTCTTTGCCTGTAGGTTTCAGAAGTGGAGTACTTATTCAAGCTTCCATGCCCCAATCAGTTCTGTTCCCAGGTCAACACTTGGCAGAGACAGGTAGTGTAATAAACAGATTCCTTTTTATTAGGAACAACAAATGGAAATAGAACTATCTTGTAGTAAGGCAGAGCAACTCACACTGTCTTTCACTCAGTCCAACATACACACAGAGAGATGGAACAATTCCAGAGCCACACCCAATAGAACTGAATCACAGGTATCAGAAAAGAAACTGGATGGTTCCATTATAGTACCTTTCAGATACATTCAATATACCACAATAACGGAATGTTTCTCTGTACCACACATAATGAAAACAAGGGCTCTAACCTAACCTCTGTGACATGCTAGTTTTCTCCATGCAGGGGATTTTTTATTTTTATTTTTTTTTGTATAGAGTTCAGTAATGCAAGCCCCCATCTGCCATATAAAATGGGATACAGTCAGCACTATCAGTTTTACCGCCTCAGCGAGAGCCAGGGCTCAGTCAGCCTGCACTGCAGTAAGAAATTCATCTGCTGAAGCATCTTCTTTTGGCCCTACATTGCATACAGGCATCTTTAGAAGTGAGCAACTCAGTTTTCAGCTTTCTTACACTGGAACCAGATTGTCACAACTTTGTCATGTAGCAAAATTTAGATTTTTTAAAAACTAGGATTGCGAATGTCAACAATTACCGTACCCAAAAATGTATTTGCCCAAATATGGCAAGGCTTCAGCACTCTCATCTCTCATATTCATGTTATTATTTTGAAGCATGTGCCCCAGAGATTAGAAGAATTGTATCTTGGGAGAGAAAATAATATATATGGCTGGCACTCATATTTTAAAATTAGGATCTTTACATATTCTAAATTTGTAGCAAGTTTTTTTTAAAGCATTAATCTGTTGTAATATCATAATTACAACACAGGATACATATTCATGGTATGTACATGCACCACATTAACAGCCGAGTTCTATGCATGTTTACTCAGAAGTAAGTTCCACTATATTCAAGAGGATTTACTCTTAAGGAAGTGTAAGTAGGATTGCAGCTTAACTTTACTGTGTGGTATAGGCCAAAATAAAGGCTTCTGGTTGCTGAATTTATTATATCTGGCTGAATCAATTTTTATCAGAGCTTTTATATTTTAAAACAACAACAACAAATTCAGCACACAATCTTTTGTATATTGTATTTATAAGGAAGGCAATCACCCAAAATGTAGATTTTTTACATCTGTAGATAACATATACTGCCAAAGAATAAGAACATGTGAGAGCAAGAAATCACTTTACAACCATACACAAGAAGGGGCAGAAGTATAAATAAAATATTTACAAAATGTATATTTAGAAAACACATATGCATATAAAATTAAATCAACAATAAAATGAGTTAATAACAATTAAGGCAGACCAGCAAAAGACTGAAAATCTTTAAGGCTTTGGAATTCGTTTGCACCTTGGAAAAATGTGAAGCTCTTAGAATCATAGAATTTTAGAGTTGGAAGGGACCATGGAGGTCATCTGGTCCAACCCCCTGCTCAGTGCAGGAATCCTGCAACTACAAGCATCCCTGACAAATGGTTGTGAAGCCGCTGCTTAAATACCTCCAGCAAAGGAGAGCCCCCCCTTAACAATCCAGTTCCCCCACTGCCACTAGTAATCACATCATAGTTGCAAATATTTTAACAGCACAATCCTGTGTTTGTTTATTCAGAAGTCCCATTGAGTTCAAGGAGACTTACTTCTGAGTTAGGGTGCAATGCTATGCATGTTTAAACAGGAAAAAGTCCTACAATTCCCAGCATGCCCCAGCCAGCATTGTGCCTTTAGTGTATCTAGGTTTGTAGCCAAGCAGTGCAATCATATACATTTCTACTCAGAAGTAAACCCTTTTGAGTTCAATGGGACTTACCCCCAGGTAAATTTGCATAGGGCTGTAGCCTAAAGGTGTATTTTTAGTTGTCTGCTGTGCTCTTTGCATGTCAGACCTTATTTTCAGCAGAAGAATTACACTGGAGTGACCTGCGAGCAAAAGCAAACAGAACAGTTTGCTAGAAAGAGAAGTAAAAGCACCAGCACCGAAAAATTAGGCATGAAGTAGACAAGATATGGCTTAAGATGCTTGTTTCTACTAGCTTCTGACTATATAAACCCACAGATTACAGAATCCTGACATTCTGTTAACAGTCACTAGTATAATGATTCCAGAATAACAATTTGATATTTGATGGCAATTGTATAACCAGCCTGGGGGGGTGTGTGTGTCATATATTATTCCCTTAGGAAAGCACCATTTTGTGATGGGTCATAATCAGAATGGGTGATAAACCAGATCCAATCTTCTACAAATGGATTTGGCACTCAAGAATCAGATTGTGTATAGCAATTCCTAGTTACAAACCAATGGCCCTAATGATTGCTAGTCACACTCTGTTATGTGCAACTAGTGGTCCCAGATTCCCAGATGGGAACATGAGCCCATGTCAGAGATATTTCACAAATTCAATGAGGACTATATGAACACTGAGATGATCAGCCAGTCTTAAACTGCTTCATTAACGCCACAATCCTAGTGCATGCTTAGACAGGCCTACAACTGCCAGCATTTCCCAGCCAGCATAGGATTGCACCCTAAAAACACCAACACAAAAAACAAGATTCCAGGCATTTTCATACATGAGGTCAGATAACTCTACTCTTTCATGTTATTTAATGTTAACACCTGATCACTGTTAATGCAGAAGAGAGGCATTTGGTAATGCAAATGAGTATTCTGGACAAGGTAGGTTTTACATTCACATTACAAAGCCCTTTGAAGCAAGAACTGCTTTGTGCCTGAGAAAACACCTTCAGACTATTTTTCAGACCTCATGTTTATTCCATGTCAAAACAGCACTGATGTACCCAGGGGCTGTCTCAAGGTCTGTCCATTTGCTTGCAATAGAGAGTCAAATATTTGTTTCCCCTGGTGATTATTTCATACTGATGTGTGGTTTACCAAAAAAAATGTATTCTGTAAGGATACTTGGATGAGAGCTAGAATACATTTTGCATTTCTTCAGCATCACAAAGTAAGGACCAAAATAAACAGGTGCACAATGAAACAGGTTGATTAACTCTTCCATGTATACATAGAGGGACAGAACTGGAAATGCAGGAAGGCATTTAGAAGCTAGTGGCTATCACAGCTAGAAGGTTTGATATTACAAAGATCCACCTCTATTTCTTTTATCATACCATATCTAAAAGTTGTAATGTTTTACTTATATTGACCCCAGTCCAGCTAAAGTGATCCATGACATGCAGCATGATCCTGTCTATGTTTACTCAGAGCAGAGGCATTATGTTATATATTCTTCATTGCAAAGGCTATACATCTGAGTTTACTCCTCAGTCAATATGCATACGATTTTAGCTTAGGTCTCATTGAGAGCAATGGGATTGAAATTAGGTATCAGCAGAGTTCAGCCACAACTAAGTTCAGCTGGATCTTGGCCATTGTTTTTATCCGAGCCCACATGTCCACCTCTGGATGATTGTCAGTGCCTTGAGGAAATTGTGACAACTAAAATAAACCTAAGGAGTTGCTCCTATCCCACATTCCTTACTATGACATCAGTGGTTATATGATCCCTGCATTTATGTTAAAAAGCAAGTTTCTTGAGAAAAAGAATAGGTAACAGAAAAAAAAAAAACATTTTTCATTGAGAAGGTTAAAGGAAAGGACTTTGGTTTCTTTTCCTACTGAGAGACACCCTGCTTTGTTAATCCATATCTTCTAGCCAGATAATCGAAATATATTCTCTTTCCTACATTTGCTCCTTTTCTGCATTGATTATTTCTTGTCCGCTAAGGTGAGAAACAAACTTCCATTAACATGTTTACCTTTTTTGCCTTTCCCACAGGAGTAAAAACGTTTGCAGCTCCTGATCTGGCAATACAAAGTTCAATGGGGAAAAAAGCGGGGTGGGGGAAGTAGTAAAAAACAAACAAAAAAAAACTCCTCAAGAGAAAGGGAAATATTATGTATTGAGTCAGGATGAGTGTTGTTTAAACATTACACTGAGGGTTACAAAAGCTGTGGCTTATATTGACTACAGAAAGAAAGAGGGCACAAAGTAAAAAAAAACACCCCAAAAAACAACAACCAAACACACACACAAGAAAAGAGGAAGCCTCCAAGGAGCACTGGAAATGTACAACCTTAGCAATTAAGAACAGCATCCCTGAAAACGGACCAGTTCAGCTATAACAATCTAAGAATGAGTCATATACCCACGTGTACTCCTCCTTACCACTTCCCTCCTCCTTTGGTGAAGGTTTCCTGGTTTTGAAAAGAACAGTTTCTCATGACATCTGAACAGAGAAACTTTGGGTTAAGGTTCTCTACAAGCCGGATATGAAACCAGGATCCTGGTCTAATAAGCCATGGCTTACTGGGATCGTTATATCTGAAAACAGACCATCAATTTTCCCCCCAAACGCACTGAGACTAATAAACTACATGTTTCCAGTGCACCTTGGGGACGCCCTCTTTTGTTGTTTATTTATTATTTATTTATTATATTTATACTGCGCCTTTTTTCCTGCAAGGAACCCAAGGCGGCTTACATAATCTCCTCTCCATTTTATCCTCACAACAACCCTGTGAGGTAGTTAGGCTGAGAGTCAGTGACTGGCCCAAAGTCACCCAGTGAGTTTCATGGCCGAGCGGGGACTAGAACCCAGATCTCCCGAGTCCCAGTCCAACACTCTCACCACTACGCCACACTGGCTCTCATTCGTTGTTGTTCTTGACCACAGACCCACAGGGGTTGTAGCTCATAGCAGCGCACATACTTTGCATGCAAAAGGCCAGGAAAGGCAGGAAACCCCCTGCTTGAAACCCTGGGGAGCACCTGCCAGTCAGTGTTGACAGTACTGGGCTAGATGGACCCATGGTCTGACTCAGTATAAGGCAGCTTCCAATGTTCCTGAAACCTTTTAAAGGCAGAATAGATGTAGATGCTGAGACATGCTCAAGAATGTACCCCTACATAAAAGAGCAAGGAGAAGAATTAGAATAGTGCTATGGTGCGGGGAAAGTCTTGGATAATTGCATTGAAAAATATCAGCTTACAATCTTGACCGAAAACTGACTTTAGTGGTGGTGGGTTTTTTTTCTTCTGGGTACTTTTTTACAGTGTTCGTTATAGAATTGACACAATGGAGGGAATGTTACCAGATCTTCCCTGACTTTCAGTTGCCCAACGGTGCTCTACATTTAAGCTCTGACAGAAGGGCCTCTGGCCTCATCACTGACTGTGAACAAAGACAGTAAGTTACCAAGTGCTGACTGAGCACAGTGTACATGTAAACACTTGGTAAACCGGCCATGTTTCACTCTAGCAAGTGATCAGGAAACTCTTATTACCCCTCTGCTACTCCAGGTTTCCGATTAGGTGTGGAAGTGTGGTAAGATTTCCCTTATCATTTGGCAGGACAATGATAATTGCCAAATGGTAATATATAAACACCAAAGTGAGTGAGTTTTTTTATTTTCCTTTCAAGTCTTATTTTTAATGCAGCCTCAGGTAAAAGTGCTTTCTGTCTATAAGCACAAAACAGCAAACATCCTTCCTGGCTGAACAGTGCCAAGGTGACAAAACTGTATTTCACTCAGCAGGATTTTGTTGTGGCAAAAAGACTGAGGGCTTCTCTGCTTGAGGCATTTAACCCACTGCTTTATTGAGGCTTCTTCCTCAGTTTTCTTTGCGGGAGGAAAGAAAGCCTTTATTGCACCTCACAAGGACTGGGAAGAATGTGTTTGGACACAGCATGAGGAACTTAATCAGGAGGGCTTTAAACTGAATCCAACAGGGGAGGGAGACATAAACTCGGGGGTACCAATGGAAGAAGGCCTCTATGCCACAATGGAGAGAACAGCTCCAGCGGTGCCCATTGATAGTCTACCACAAAATGTAGGGGGAAAGTCGGACTATAAAGCACATAGTCTTCAATGTCTCTATACTAATGCCCGGAGTATGGGCAATAAACAAGACGAACTTGAACTCTTGATACATGAGGGCAAGTACGACTTGATAGGGATAACTGAAACCTGGTGGGATGACTCCCATGACTGGAATATAGCAATTGAAGGGTATAACTTGTTCAAAAGGAACAGAAGCAACAGAAAGGGAGGTGGAGTTGCACTGTATGTTAAAAATACGTATCTCTGCACAGAGATACAGGAAGAGGAGCTTGGCAGCCCCATTGAGAGCATCTGGGTTAAAATAAAGGGGGCAAAGAATAAGACGAACATGGCGGTTGGAGTCTACTACCGACCACCCAATCAAGGAGAAGACGAGGATGGAACTTTTGAAAAGCAAATTGCCAGTGTTTCAAGGAGGCACGATGTGGTAGTAATGGGAGACTTCAATTTCCCTGATATCTGTTGGGAGACTTATTCAGCCAAACATGGCCCCTCCAAGAAATTCCTGAGCTGTGCTGCTGATAACTTCCTCCTACAGAAAGTGGAGGAAGGAACTAGAGGATCGGCTATCCTTGACCTGATTCTAACCAACAGAGACGAGTTAGTGGATAAAGTGGCAGTTTCGGGAACTCTGGGGGAAAGTGACCATGTTATACTTGAGTTCTTGATTCTAACAGAAGCAAAAGCTGAGTGTAGCCAAACACGTACCCTGGATTTTAGGAAAGCCAATTTTAACAAACTCAGAACAATGATTAGTAAGATCCCATGGCAAGTGACTCTCACGAGAAAGGGAGCCCAGGAGGGGTGGGAGTTTTTAAAAAAGGAAATTTTAAAGGCACAATTGCAAACAATTCCCACAAGGAAAAAAGGCAGAGGGCAACAGAAGAAGCCAATGTGGCTTCACAATAAACTCAAAGATGACCTGAAAACAAAAAAGGACACATATAGGAAGTGGAAGGAAGGACAGGCTACAGGGGAAGAGTACAGGCAGGTAGCACAGAACTGCAGGAATAGTGTCAGGAAGGCTAAAGCTGAGAATGAGCTACGGTTAGCGAGGAATGCTAAAAGCAACAAAAAAGCTTTCTTCAGATACATGCACAGTAAAAGACAGAAGAAAGAACTGGTGGTTCAACTATGCAATGAGGATGGCAAATTGATAACAGAAGACAAAGAAAAGGCAGAAGTGTTCAATTCCTACTTCGGCTCGGTCTTCTCCCAAAAGAGGGTCTATGACCCCCCTGGCAAACCTGAAGTGCAGACTGAAGGGGCAGGATTGCAGCTTGAGATTGATAGGCAAATAGTCAAGGAGCACCTGATTACTCTGAACGAGTTTAAATCTCCAGGGCCTGATGAGCTGCATCCTAGAGTAATAAAGGAACTGGCAGAAGAACTCTC
This sequence comes from Shinisaurus crocodilurus, assembly GCA_021292165.1. Classification (NCBI taxonomy): domain Eukaryota; kingdom Metazoa; phylum Chordata; class Lepidosauria; order Squamata; family Shinisauridae; genus Shinisaurus; species Shinisaurus crocodilurus. Next base: position 177,339,586 of record CM037876.1, read on the forward strand.
AGAACCACTGTCTATTATCTTTGAGAAATCATGGAGGACAGGTGAAGTGCCAGACGACTGGAAGAGGGCAAATGTTGTTCCCATCTTCAAAAAGGGCAAGAAGGAGGAACCTGGGAACTATAGGCCAGTCAGTCTGACATCAATCCCTGGGAAGATTTTTGAGCAGATTATAAAGAAGTCAGTCTGCAAGCACCTTGAAAACAATGCAGTGATTACTAGAAGCCAGCATGGATTTGTCAAGAACAAATCCTGTCAGACTAATCTGATCTCATTTTTTGATCGGGTAACCTCCCTTGTGGACTGTGGGAATGCTGTGGACATTATATATCTGGACTTCAGCAAAGCTTTCGACAAAGTGCCTCATGATATCCTGATTAGTAAGCTAGCTAAGAGTGGGCTAGATGGAACAACTATCAGGTGGATCCACAATTGGCTACAGAATCGGACTCAAAGAGTGCTTATCAATGGTTCCTTCTCAAACTGGGGAGAGGTAACGAGCGGGGTACCACAGGGCTCGGTCCTGGGCCCGGTGCTCTTCAACATTTTTATTAATGACTTGGATCAGGAGGTACAGGGAATGCTTATCAAATTTACAGATGACACAAAGTTGGGTGGAACAGCTAATACTCTGGAAGACAGAAACAAAATTCAAAGTGACCTCGATAGGCTGGAGCGCTGGGCCGAAAACAACAGAATGAAATTTAATAGGGATAAATGCCAAGTGCTGCACCTAGGGAGAGGAAACCAAATGCAGTGTTACAGAATGGGGGACACTTGGCTCAACAATACTACAAGTGAGAAGGATCTTGGAATTGTGGTAGATCACAAACTGAATATGAGCCAGCAATGCGACGTGGCTGCAAAGAAGGCAAATGCAATTTTGGGCTGTATTAATAGAAGTATAGCTTCCAAATCGCGGGAAGTGATAATTCCCCTTTACTCGGCACTGGTTAGGCCTCATCTTGAGTACTGCGTCCAGTTCTGGGCACCTCACTTTAAGAAGGACATAGACAAACTGGAGAGGGTTCAGAGGAGGGCAACAAGGATGATAAAGGGACTGGAAACAAGGCCTTATGAGGAGAGACTGAAAGAACTGGGCATGTTTAGCCTTCAGAAGAAGAGACTGAGGGGAGATATGATCGCACTCTTCCAGTATTTGAAGGGATGTCACACAGAGGAGGGCAAAGATCTCTTCTCGGTCATCCCAGTTTGCAGGACACGGAATAATGGGCTTAAGTTACAGGAACCTAGATTCCACCTAAACATCAGGAAAAATTTCCTGACTGTCAGAGCAATAAGACAATGGAATCAACTACCTAGGGAGGTGGTGGGCTCTCCCAGTCTGGAGGCATTCAAGGTGCGGCTGGACAGACATCTGTCAGAGATGCTTTGACCTGGATTCCTGCATTGAGCAGGGGGTTGGACTCGATGGCCTTGTAGGCCCCTTCCAACTCTACTTTCTATGATTCTATGATTCTATGATTGAGGCTTCTTCTTCAGTTTTCTTTGCATCCTTTACATATGTTTTTCCCCCAGTGGTTTTCTTTCATGTAAAGGATCCGCAGACTTCCGTGAGTGAAGGATCATGAGTGCACAAAAAATGCCTCGGGTAGAGAAGCCCTGCCTGTGTAGGCAGTATGTCAGAGCCAGGAGCCTGCAGAAGCCTTGTCAGTTGGCTACCAAGTAGCATATACTAGATGTGTGTGGCACAAGTGGCTAAAGGACGTGGCAAAACCACTGACACCTTGTATTCCAGCAAGTGGATCCTAAATGAACAGGCAAAGTGGGAGATCTCACTCTCTCAATGTGTACAAAGAAGCAACCACCATGCCCTTGCTAGTTACTAGGTCCATCACCACACAGCGTAGTTGCTGGGGAATGGGGAAGAGAAGAAAATCAGGCATCATGAATGGTCGACTGATTGGACTTCTTTGTGCTAAAGTACCCTTGGTGTAAACAGCTGGACTAGTTCCAACAATGACAATACAAGATTAGTATAATGTGGAACCATTCTTCCAAAGCCACTTAGTTTGAAAATAGTTCAATTTATAGGAAACTATTAAGTTGCTGAGTGTTCGGTTAATAAGAATGAACTATTGCAATTAATTTTAATATTAATAATCCTTTTGAGTTATTTCACACCAGACTTTAAGACTGAATGAAAATACCAGCACAAATATTTGGATGATGGGGCTAAGGAGATAGATGCATATATACAAATGTAAACTACCAGTCTTATAGACCAATTTTGAAGCCATAAGCAGAAGGATGGACCCACTATGTTTACCACACTTTGGCCAACTTTGGATTGATTTCACAACTGAGCAATTTTTAACACTGAAAAAGGAATGAGATCCTTTTCATGTTACCAACTATATGAGAATTCAACAAACATCCTGCAATAGGAAAAGTCTTTGACACCTAGTTTACAGACACAGCAATTATTTTAACATAGTCTTTTCTCAATGCACAAGTTTTGCAAAAGATTTCTGTACAAGAGTTATAAAAATTAGTAAAAAAATGTCCCATTGTGCTTCATCTAAACATTTTTTGTCCCAGTAAATTTACCATCTCAGCAGTAGCATATTACTACTTTATGGTATGTTAACGTTTAATGAGCGAATGCTGTAGAATACAGAGAGGCCTTATTGGCAATGGTCATTTTGATCTTGATACAGTATACCTAAGCCATATCACAGGCAAACCTGACATTATGATAGCCGAAGGACTATCCTTCCACAAGGTTAATTCTTATTGACGATGAGTGAAGTCCACCTTATATGATAGACCTGGCTCTTCATTAGGACTTAAAGAACAACAATTTCTGCAAAATCTGAAATCCATTCAGTTCAGTCTGTTTTTCAGGAGATGCTGACTGCAGAGGGTCAGCCTATTCTTATTTCTTTACTGTCAACTGTCTTTCAAATACATAATCTAAATTTTAGTAAGACCAGCAAGACTGTCCAGGTCTTTTAGAAGGCTGCCTTTCAAAAGCAAGGCAACAGTGTTTTGGTTCCCATTCTCAACTCATGTACTTTCTCACATTCATCTGTATTTAACATGACCACATCATTACAAGAATAAGCCACCCAAGAAGTTGCATATCCAACATCTGAAAGCATCTAGTTCTAACTAGTTAGATAATGCAATTGCTGGAACAGCACATACACGTTCTTGGACATCACATCAAATATAATACTTTATACAGAGAGAGAGAGATTCTGCTTTCTCTCTTTTCATACTCTATAGCACTTCAGTGTCAAATCAAAGTAGTTATATTGCATTATGTTCCCAGGTTCATCCTGCTCATGATGAAGCTCTTAACGTTGGGAACTGGACGCACATCAAACTGGTGTTTGCGGCGTTGAATGAAGCTGGCTAGGCGTGAGGTATCCAGTGGAATTTTGGAATAGCTGCCATTGTGAAACTGCAGCCACGGGTGCTGCAAGCAAGTGGCTGCCGTCGGTCTCCTCCGGAAGTCTTCCTGAAGGATTACAGTGATGAAGTCTCTGGCAGCATGGCTTACATCGCAGAAGTACTCACTCGGGAAGCTGAAATCCACTCGGCATACGTTGATGCAAGTCTCTTCCCTGCTTTCATCCAGAAAGGGAGAGACACCACTTAACATGACATAGGTAAGCACTCCTAGGCTCCAGATATCTGTGCCCAGGGAAACAGGAGCACCTTGGAGAACTTCTGGAGCAGCAAATTCAGGGTTTCCAAGAAGATGATGAATGTGGTAATGGCCTGTGATTTGAACAGCATCTTCTAGGTCTATTAACTTAACGCGAGGCACTGGGATCCGGAAGTCAATGAGCAAATTTTCTGGCTGTGGAAAGTAAAATTAAAAAGTTCCATTGTCCATTATTTTGCAATAAAAATCAGTTTAAGCCATCATTGATTCAGGTTTTCATGACTACCTGCTCATTAAGAAAATATATATATACTTGTATTTCAACAATGTCATGTGAAAGGACAAAGAATCAGACAGGGTGGGGTTTATTTGTGGCAATATATTGAAGATGTTTGTGAATTATACTATGCTTGTTATTTACAAGAAATTAACATACAATGGATCAGAAAAAAATGACCTTATGTTTTGCAATTCATTTTGTACCAACTCCCTTTATGAGTCACAAATTCTGCTATAATGAGGTCAAGTTTAATCTGTAGGACTGATCAGTTACACAGTAAAAAAAAAAAAAGCATAAACCAGGTGCTTTAAAATGTTTGAATTATATATAGACTGAAATCTTGGTGTTAGCTGCCCTCACTCCCCCCCCCCCCATATATAGTTACACAAGTTAATACTTTCTTCATCTCTCCTTCTTACCTTTATATCCAAATGAGCAACTCGACAATTGTGAAGGTATTGTAAGGCTTCCATTATGTCTCTTATGTAAAAAGCTACTTTCTCCTCCATCAGTTCATCATGATTCATAAGGTAGTCCAAGAGACGGCCATCATCCATCCTAAAATCCAACAATAATCCACAATGAAAAAGAAATGTAGTGAAATCACAAAGAATTGCTAACAGCTGACACATGCAAACAAATATAAGTGACGTTTTTCAAAGGAGGAAGTAAATTTTTATTATATATTTCAGTGTTCTAAGGGCTCACTCATGAAATTACATAAATAACCTTCAACTGCTAACATAACAGACTATTTGTATTTAGGTGTACTCTGTTTCATAATGTCCCCCTCCACCTACACAAATTGCACTCTTGGGACCCACTGTGTGAGCCTGTCATTCACAGAGACGCCTGGCATATTGTCCCCCTGTGATGGATTGAGGCCTACTCAGGCTTAAGTTTGCTGAAGCCTGAAGGCCCAAACACTTCCCTAGATTAGTTGAAGCCTGAAGGCCCAAACACTCCAGGATGGGAGGGGGAGTTTGAGAGTTTTAGTACCCAATAGAAGTTAAGAATTAATCTCCTGATCAAGGTCACCTGATTATAACCTTCCAATCCTGGGAAGGCTATATATGTGTGGGGTGTGGTCAGCAGACTGCAGACAGCAGAGACAGCAGAGAGAGAAGGAGAGAGAGACTGGCTGCAGAGGAGATAGGTAGTCTGAAGTTAAGCTAGAGAACCTTGGATTGTTTGTTTGTTTGATTTTATCATACTTGCTTTTGAATTATAACCACTCTATTAAGTAATTACCCTAATATAATAAGTAAAGTGTTGTTGTGTACCCTGAGAGTTTGGAGTGACTTATTCACCACGTCTAAAGCCTACACCCATGCTATTGGAAGCAGGCAAAGGATTTGATCTCCTGGAACGGGAGGGGCTTTGAGAAGAGGCAGAGATCTTCCAAAGGCAGATCAAGGGGTCCCTGCAGTAGCGGAACCTTGACACACACACCCTGCCTCCCCGGCCTCCATTGGGAAATGAAATGACTTTAATGAAAATCATGAAATGTGTGATTGAAAAAAAGTGACGTGTGATTGAAAAGATACATGAATCTCTCATTGTAACAAATAGGAAGCTTAGCTTCCATCACGGGACTTACAGTTCTAAAACTAAGATATAGGAGGAAGGTGACTCATAAGTATCATGAATAGTGATATACTGAGGATGTTGCAAATGTTGCAACATGGCAGCCTCATGTGCTGCCTGCTCCTTCTTCTTCATTTTTTTATTAATGAACTTCACCGCAACATCCTTCCTGGTGGCTTTGTGGATACACTTCTTGACGACTGCAAATCGGCCCCTGGTGGGGAAAATGAGGAAGATTATATTCATGAATAAATCAAGTACGGTATCTGTTTCAGTTCAATAACAGAATAGTTTTCTAAGAGCCTTTTCAATCTGTTTATTAATATTGCACAAGGAATCAAACCATTAGGTTGTTCATAAATTTACTTTATAAAGTAACCATGTCTTTTGTCTTGGCAATTTGGGTTCTCTTGGGATTAGAAGAAGTAACAAAAATCTCATATTCATTTGTACAATGAATCTACTACAGTACTGTCCAGTTGTATGCCATGAGCTGTTTTCTGGTTGGTTCTTATTTTAAATAAGAAACCTAAAAAAATAATGGGTTAAATAAAAAGCTTACCATTGCCAGAAAAAACATCCCCCTTTTTAACATTCTGGGCTATTTATGTACATATATACTCTCACACATACAAACAAATATATATGTAGGAAGTGTTGATAAGCCTCCAATTGCAAATGTGTACTACAGTGTATACAGAGGCAAGGAGAGAAAGGGAGAGAAGAAGGTTCAATGGAGCCCTGTGCTGATCCCAACCCGTGCATACAGCTTTGTTCCACAAGAGTGATAGGCAGTGTCCTCTACTTTTACACAGCAGTACCTTATCCTGTACCCAAACCACTGCACCCAGATTTTGTCAGAGTTGTTTTCTTTTTGGTGGATTTTGTTTACCTGTCTACATCTATCTCCAGCTGGTCTTTCCATCTCCACAACCTTCACCTACAGGTTTCTGATGAAGTGCAGGAAAGGCCAACTAAAATTATCAAGGGGCTGGAGCAACTTCTCTATGAGGAAAGGTGACAATAGCTGGGATTGTTTAGCTTTGAAAAAGGACAAGTAAAGAAAGACAAGATAGAGATGTACAAAACTATGCATGGTGTGGAGAAAGTGGATAGGGAAGCATTTTTCTCCCTGTCTCCTAATACTAGAACCTGGGGTCATCCCATGAAGCTGATTGCTAGGAGATTCAGGACAAATGGAAAGAAGTACTTCTTCACACAGCACATAGTTAAACTATGGAATTCACTTCCACAAGATGTAGTGATGGCCACTAATTGGACAGCTTTAAAAAGGGATTGGACAAATTCATGGAGGAGAAGGCTATCAGTGGCTACTAGTCCTGATTGGCTATATGCTTCCTCCAGTATCAGAGGCAGTATGCCTATGTACACCAGTTCCCTCAAGGAACTGAGGGAATAAGTGGGAACCTGCTAGGGACATGCAGACTGGGGCAGTGGGGAAGGGTTCCCGCCAAAATTCCTCAGGTGTAGAAGTTTCCTGAAATGGGGCTCCGCAGAGGTACAGAGCCCATGTGTGTGATGCGTAGAGACCACAGAATGAATGAACTCACACCCATCAACCTGGGGCTTGACTGCAGTATCAAGTTGAGACTTGCACGTGCAAATAAGCCACATACAGAACTTTCATATTACCTCATCCCAGCCACAGTGCTTTTCAATAGTGTCAGTTCACATATGTCATGCTGCAACTGGGTCATCAAGTGGTGAGGAAACCAGTAATGAGTAATCGCATATGTGAGTCTCTCAGCCACAACACCTCCGACAAATGAGGGCAAGCATCAGCCTTCTGGACATGCCATTAAGGCAGGGGTAGGCAACATGGTGCCCTCCAGATATTTTGAACTACACCTCCCATAATCCTTGACCATTGGTCTTATTGGCTGAGGCTTCTGGAAGTTGTAGTCTAAAATATCTGGAAGGTACCTGGTTGCCTACCTCTACCTTAAGGAATAATATACTAGAAACATGGATTAAAAAAAATGTATCTCTAAAGCTTTTCTAAAACAGAACATTCATTATGTCTGGCTTGTATTTTCATGAAATAACTGATTGTGATATTACCTTCCAATCTCATTCAGCTCTGTGTAGGAAAAATCAAAGTTCTCTTTCCAGGTAATGGTGGCTCCATCTGCTGCAGAGTCTTTGTGAAACCAGAGGGGACAGGAAACAGAGTTGTAATACAAAATATAGTCATTGTTTCACATTGTATTAAAAGGCGATGGACAGAGAGAGAGAGAGAGAGAGAGAGAGAGAGAGACTTGAAAATCACAAGTGGACTCCTAAAGGGTCATGTGCTCTCTCTACCATTTGAGCAACCTCCTTCATGGGTGACATTTTTTTACTGCCTCAGCTTCGGCACTGTGACTTGTGGGATCATTTTCCTTCCGATAACCACATGTTGCTGCATCAGCAAATAAGTATCTAAGATGGGGCAAAATGCCTCATGTATGACAACGCTGTTGGGGCATAGGATCTTGAACCAGGGCTTCAGGTCAGGGCAGCAATACCAGGAAAAACTGCTGTGTGCCACTGAACTAAATGATAACGCCGCCATGATTAAACTTACTTTTGTCTATTTAATTAAATTTATATAATTATTTTACCTTTTTTAGAGATTTTTAAACAATACTAACATTCATCAAGCAAAGAATGGGTGGACCTGCAGTGTAACCCTTATAGTATTAATGGGAACATTGAGAGAGCCCTAAGGGAGTGGTAATTGGTTCTGCTGGATGTCTTACTTTTATGAATAGTGATGAAATGGTTACCAGCTGTTACCAGCTGTATATAGAGTATAAATACATGTATTAAAAAGTATGGCCACTAGAGCAGTGTTCTCCAACCTTGGGTCCTCAGATGTTTTTGGCCTACAACTGCTGGGAGTTGTAGGCCAAAAACATCTGGGGACCCAAGGTTGGAGAACACTGCACTAGAGGACTCAGTGAGAGTAACAGCATGATACAGATGCAGTAAGTAAAACAAGGGGGGCCTTGAAGGTTGATTGTATGATGTTTGTTTTGAAAAGGGTTTGTAACACTGTAGAAATATTTTTGTGTTTTGGTGTAGAATCGATACTGATATAGTCCGTAAGAAATCCCCAGTTTCTTGTTGGATAAGGAGTAATCAGTACATTGGAAGTCTCTCCAAAGGAAAAATAGAAAAAGGCTCAAGCCACCTGGGAAGAAAAACCATAAGAAGAAAAAATGAAGGAATTCTCAGGTGGTGGCCTCCTCAAAAGAATAAACAGAGGAAGGCCTAAGCCACTTCAAAAAGAAAAAGAAAAAACAAGGGAAAGGCTTCTACTAAGTCTGTTAAAAATATAACGAAGTTAGGACTCGGTATGCTAAATCACAAGGGAGTATATACATATAGTGTGTTACTTGTAATTTTATTGTTAAGTCCTCAAACTTTTATGTAAATTACTATGGATTTATACTTATAATTGTGTTACTTGAAATTCTAGTATTGTCATTATTAAAGTCCTCAAAGTTGTATGTTAAACCATTTTGGATTTATACTCGAAACGTTAATTGTTTAACATTTAGTATTGTTTAAAAATCTCTAAAAAAGGTAAATTAATTATATAAATTTAATTAAATAGACAAAAGTAAGTTTAATCACAGCGGTGTTGGCTTTTTTTAGATACAGTAGTAATTACCGTGATTCTCCTGTTTTTAACTGAACTAAATGAGACAAGGGTGGGACTGGAGTGGGATGACTCATATAATATGCAAGACATCATCTGAAGGCACAACTTTGCTGAACCTAAGCAGGCCTGTGTCTGGTCAGTGCTTGGATGGGAAACCCCCCGGGCATCCATGCATGTAGTCTTCAGTTCAATGGTGGAAGAAATGTGGGATAATAATGTCATATGTCAAATAAATAAGTTATCCTGTCCATCACAGAGCCTACTAACCACTCTACAGACCTAATAACAACCTTTTACTGTGAGTTTATTAGTGAACTTGATAAGGGCCTATAAACGCACACTGCATAGTTTCAGGAGAGAAATGAGGCAACTGTTTCAGGAGACAGTTGCCTCATTTCCCAAGCACAGGATGCCGCTAGAACTGTAGCACGGCAAGCCATTTTATTTATTATTTATTATTATATTTATATCCCGCCTTTTTTCCTGCAAGGAACCCAAGGCGGCTTACATAATCCTCCTCCTCCTCTCTATTTTATCCTCACAACAACCCTGTGAGGTAGGTTAGGCTGAGAGTCTGTGACTGGCCCAAAGTCACCCAGTGAGCTTCATGGCCGAGTGGGGACTAGAACCCAGATCCCCCGAGTCTCAGTCCAACACTCTAACCACTACACCACACTGGCTCTCATTCTGAGCACTCTCACAGCTAAGCATCACAGCAGGGTCAAAGTGCCTTTAAAGGGCTTTAATATCTTAATAAAGTACAGCCAAATGTTTTAATTGTCCGTTGTGCTTCCCTTACACTGCATGGTTGGGTGAACCCTTCTGTTTTCCCAGTATCTGCAGAGTGTATTTGAAAAATTACTTAAGTGTCTGTAAGTCATGGATGGAATTGCTGCTTTGTTAAAAAAAAAACAAATGTGGGATATAATTTTACAATAATTACATAAGCAGCTACACTATGCTAAGTGAGACCATTGATCCACCTAGCCCAGTTCTGTTGACCCTGACTGGCAACAGTGCTTCAGGTTATCAGGCAGCAGAGGCCTAGCCAAGGCCTGCCACTGAGGGCCTCTCTACATGAGGCTTTTAACCTGCCACTTTACCGAGGCTTCTGTTTCCTGATTCTTTGCAGGATTAAGATTGGCTCCTTTAAAAATGCTCTTTAAGATTTACTGATGCACATGTTATTTTAAATTATCTACCTACTGTATGGAACTTATCACAGGACAATGCAAGTGGATTTTCCGTACCTTATTGACAGCTAAAAGACTGATATTACAACACTGGAAAGATAAATGCCCACCTCCTATTACACAACGGATTGAGGACCTAACAAAGCTTTCAGTATTTGAACGGGTGGTATTTAGATGCCACCTGCAGATAGATGAATATATGGATATATGGTCAGCTTTTTCTGAAACTTATGCATAATTGTTTCTAGCAATAGCTGTATTATTATATACTTATATATACATATGGATAAACATTTCATACACATCTATGGTAAAAAAAAAATCTGTAAGAAAATTGTATATCCCCCCCCTCCCGTTTTGGTGAAATTCACATTAAAAAAATTAATTTTAAAAAAAATCGACTCCTTTATTTGCTTTCCCCCCTGGATTTTTCTTTCTCTGCTTTTCTATGTGTTCCATTAAACAACAGCAAGGTGGTGCTGCGGTATAGCGGAATTTTGAAAATACACCAGCTTTTCATTCAAGTTCATTCTGCCATTTTCAGATAATACTACACTTTCCTCGCTCTAAAAAAAGCTGTGGAAATGCTTGGAAAGCACGGGAGAGGCCCTGGAGGATGACAGCATCATGTAAAGCTCCCGCAAACTCACTGAGGAATCATGAGTGCACAATAAATGCCTCGTGTGGAGAAGCCCTGAGATCCTTTAAACTGTAAATAACAGAGTTGGAAACTGGGCCCTTTACATGCAAAGCATGCAGTGTGACAATGCTCCTAAAGGTCCCTGGCGCCCATGCCTTTTGCCAAGAGAACAGTGATTTAAATATATTTGCACGTGTCAGAAAAGATGTGAGGCACCTATATTTTGTCCTCAGAAATTCATACCAGACTACAAAATGTCAACAGCAAGAAGCTCACTCTCACATAGTTCTTGGCTGTCAAAATAGCACTTGAACCCACCAGTTCTAATGTGTGGCATGAGTAGATTTCCCTCTCCCCTTTATTCATCACGTGCTCACCATATTCTGGAAGTTTCACAAACTCAGAGGCCTCACTAGGTAAGCTAATTCCCCAGGGATTGCTGGCGCTGACTCGGAACTGATATTGGCAGCCAGGTGTGAGATCTTCAATGACGAGGTAGGTGTCCAAAGTTGAGGCGACTGACTGTTGCCAGATCTGTGAGCCTTGGTTTTTAGGAGAGAGAGAGAGAGAGAGAGAGAGAGAGAGAGAGGGAGAGCGCTGAAATTTAAATGTGACTATAGACTCCAGGGAACAGAGGCTGCCATGCGCTAGTGACCCCCCCACCCCACCCACTAGGACTGGGTGTTAATTTGGCCTTGACTGTGTGTAAAAATAGGACTGGCACATTCTTTTAGAAGTTACATCTGCTAAGAAAACGTAGTTGCCCCTTTGTCTTGTTGTTTAGCCTGATCTAAACATGCCGTGGACTTAGGTGGCAGAATGGACTACACCATATCAGACTACAGGTAAGAGATGTTGTTTTTGAATACTTCTCCACATAAAGAATACTTCTCCACATAAAGGCTCACTGCAAGTAGAAAACTAGTATGGCAGGAAGAGGACTAGAAATCTTTGTTTTAACCTACAGGAAGTTTATTGCTATAGATAGATAACAAAGGGCAAGATTCAAAAATATGATTCTTCACGTGTGGCCTGAAATGGTACAGTCCATTCTATTACCTCATCCTGCCGCAAGCGTAGACCCAGCTGTAAAAATCATCAAATGGCTACCACATGTGCTCATTTCTCTAAATGACACTGGAATCATCTGAATAGTTTAAACAAGCAGAAGTGTAATTTTAGTGACATGTCCCAGAAAGACATTTTGCAATGCTTGTTACACATATTTCTGGGCTGCATTTAAAATCCATGCTGTTTTTATAGTTTATTTTTATGAGGCTTCAATGCTTTATTATTATATTTGAAACCCTCCTAGACGGCTGCGGTGGGTTCAAAAGTGGCTTAGAAATGCACATAAATAAATGCTCACACAGCTTGTCCTGCTTGCAGTGGCAGGTGGAAAGGGAGGGCAGAGTAAAAGTCAGTGGTGGTGCAGCTACTGCTGCAGACTCTCTTATGCCCCCCCCCCCGGGTAGCACCAAGCCCCCTTAGCTGCAACAGCAGAGGTGATGCCCAAAATGAAAGGCACCAGAACCTGGTCCCACGTAAAGCTGAGTAATGCTCATACCTTCTTCTCTGTACTCCACAGTGTAACCTGAAATAGTGCAGTTCCCTGTACTGGATGGAGGCAGCCAGCGAAGGATCACTGAGGTACAGCTTCTTTCCTGAGCAATTGGACGGTTCGGGGCTGCAGGGACACCTGGGGTAGGGAGGGGAATGGTGGGGCAAGAGAGGGGAGAGAAACAAAAATGAGGAGAGAGTAAAGACATGCTGCTGTTACTGCTCTTTTCATTCCAAAGAATGTGAAAGAGAGGGTCATTAAAAGCTAGGTTTGCTCAAGAAATCACAGGTATAGCAGAATGACTGACCTCATAGTACACGCAGCTAGAGGAGATCAATGGACAGATCCCGTACTTGTATGTTTTCCCTTGCAGGATTAATAGCATCAGGTGTGTATATGTGTGTAGGTTCAACAGGGGAAATCCCTTGCCATTAGCCATGCTGGCTGGGTATGCTGGGAGCTGTAGGCCAGCAACATCTGCGGACCCAAGGTTGGAGAGCCCTGCTCTAGGGTTGTATCACTCTGGAATGTATGTGTGTCATGAGACAAACATGAGATCCACAACCCCAGGTTTGCACTGAGATGCAAAGGTTAGGATGGGGGATTTGATGGTGAGAACAGGCAGGTGGTGGAAGGATTCATTAGCCACACACACACACTTTATTTTTCCCAATTCTTTTTTTTAAAGTTGCACGTAGAAAGCTAGCACATCAAGGACAAGTAACATTCCAAACTGCAAGTGAGGAATCAAAGGTCTAAAAAATGTTCACTCACACATATAAAAAACAGCCCTGCCTGTGGAAAGCTAGCATGATAGCTTTTCACAGGCAGGGATTTTTAAAAATGGTGCGCACTGGAAAGTATTCAAACATGTGATTCCTTACTTACATTTTGAAGTGGTACAGGCCCCAGAAGGTTGTATTATGGGTTTTTGGGGGGATGCTTTCAGAATGGGACCCAATTAAAGTATTAAAGTGAAAAGTGTTGCTGATTGGTAATGATTTGGAGCAGAAAAGTATTACTACAGACAGCGGAACCCTGTAGAGCTTGTAAACTGCAAAATAGGTATTGCACAATAAAAATAAATACATAAATAAAAGCGGAAGGGAAATCCAGTACCTTGTAGGTTTCACAAAATATGTATTATACCATGTAAACAAAAAGAAAAAGCTGGGGAAATCCTTGGCGTATACGTAGAGCTTGTAGACTGACTGAGCACATTTTGGTGCTGTTAATCTGAATGGTTCAAACGTTGGTTGTAAGGCAGCATGACATAAATCAGTGGGTGGAAGCTTTGACTGATCATGTACACAAAAGGCTCTGTAAAACATTTATTGTGCTATGTAAACTAAACAGAAGCCAGGGAGTAATCCTTTACCTTGCACTTTGATTGTAGCTGAGGTGGATGCTGCCCCAAGTTCATTTGTCGCCACACAAGTGTAAATACCACTGTCTTGAGGCATCACGTTACAGATCTTCAGGGTGATTTCACCTGACTCACTAGAGAGGGGGAGATATCAACATTTTGATCTGAAATTCTGCTAAGTACCCTGGCTTCCCTTCCAGTAGCTGACAGGGTCATTTCAATTGACTCAGAAAGTGAGAACCAATGGAAAAGTGCTGCCCTTTTAATCAGTTCTGTGGATGCTGGTCACTTACAAGGAGAGAAAGAAATGAGTCATGGATACAGGTACGGTATGTACTAACCTAACTAATGATTTTGATGCCCATACAAATGGGACTGTTGTGCACCTACCAGATTGAGGGCACCAGGTTGAGAAAGGCTGATAAATTTATCATGTATACTCTCTAGGGATACTTGAGAATCTCATTCGGTCTGTATTTGGAAGCAAACCAACGTATTGTAATTTGCACCTCCTGTGCATGCTGGCTCTGTTCTACAAAGCAGAACACAGTTCTCCTTCTGATTTCATACTTCTCCAAATGTTGTGATGCACTTAAAAAAAAATATTACCAAAATGCATATACAAATGTGTATTTTACAATAAAAATGTGTATTCAAAATGAAGATTTTACAGTAAAATACATTTAAAATGTGGCTGAATTTTTATGCAGCCCCCCCTGCCTGCCCCCAGATTAATTCAGAAATGGGATAGAACAGACTTATGAATGAACAGATGGACATTTGACATGGTCAGGAAATGGTCCGATGTGTCCATCCCTAGCGATCACTGTGGCCTTCTTCCTTGTTTTAATGCTGGCACTTAAGCTGGTGCAATTTCCAGCAGGCTTCACAGCACTGGCCACGCTTGCCTTTCCTGGACTCCACATGAACCAGCCTTTCTCAACCTGGTGCCCTCTAGATGTTTTGGACTACAACTCCCAGAATTCTTGACCAGTGACCATGCTGGCTGAGCATGATGGGAATTGGAATCCAAAACATCTGGAGGGCACCAGGCTGGGGAAGGCTGGCATAAGCTCTTGAGGTTGATGCAGTGTCAGGAAAATCCATTTTAAGGGCCAATAGGGATGTCCCACCGCAAATATCAATATTTCCCTTTGAGGTGCTAAGAGGAGTTCCCAGGAGCCATTTCCCTTGATTCACTTTTAGAAAAGGCTTACAGCCATGTGTCTTAAAATGCATGGAAATGTAAAATGGGAACTGTAAGGAACAATACTGTGGAGGTTTTGGCTGCACCCTATGGTAGGTTTTGCCAGGTGCTTTGTGGATAAAATCACTTGGATCCATTCTGATTTGAATATAGTAGTGATCTCGAAAGTGTCCTTGGTGCTATCTTATCAGATGGATTCAATTGCTTGTATGAATTTCAGTTATTTCTTCCTGAGGATGCAGGCAAGGTTCTTGAGAGGTTGGGCCTACCATGTGTGTCCTTGATCATTCCCTCTTGTTTCTTATTATATCTAGCTATGCAGGAATCTGGGCCATGTGATCAGGGAGCTGATTAATGACTCCCATACATAGGGAATACTTCCCAGCTGTCTTGAAGGAAGCACTGCCTTAAGTACAGATCATTTCCAATTTTGGACAAAGTGATAAAGCATGTGCACTGCGGTGGCTTCTCTGTTCTAGGAGGTCTTGGTTGAGATGGACTCATTGGCATCTAGTTTGAAGCCTGATTTGGGGATTGAAACCCTTGGTTGACAATCTTCACTGGCAGATACAATGGGGGAGCGTGACCCTGTTGAGCCTCCTGGATCTTTCAGTGTCTTATGATACCACTGGTCATGTTGTCTTTCTGTATTGATTGTCCAGGTTGTGTTGGGGGCTCCACATTATGGTAGTTCTGTCCCTAGTTAGAGGAATAGGTTCCAAAAAGGGGTGCTGGGGCCCGGGGGTTGACCTTTTAAAGGTCTAAATGGATTGTTTAAGAGTTCCTTCTTAGAGACATCCAATCTTGGGAAGTAGGGTGGGTGACCACACAACAAGGTTGCTTGCCTTGCTTTGGAACATGCATCCCAGAGTGGTCACCAGGCTTGTTCTTTTGTGAGCTTCTAAATTGACCAAGGTAAGGTGTTTTTTTTAACAAGGCGTTTTAAAAACAGTAACACAGGAAGTAACATTACAGTAAGTCTGGTCATTGTGCCCACATTCCAGTTTACTTATCTATTTGGGTTGGGGCACTGAAGAGAGACCAGTTTGCAGATTTGGTGTCTTAAACTAGCTTACCTAATGTACTTGCTCAAAGAGACCCAATAGCTGAACTCAGTAGCTTTTGATATATTTTGTAGGATGGGAAACTACTACTTTTGTACCATCACAATGTGGAACTTAAAAGAGGAACGTACCAGGAGGAAATAGTATATGCAGGTGTGCTGTTGTCGTTGTCAATGATGTTTTGATCCGGCCCTTTCCAGGTTAGGGTTGGCTTTGGCCGTCCACAGACTTTACACTGTAACATGACAGTGTCACCAAGCAAGCACGTTATATCCATTAACGGCATGAGAAACTCTGGAGCAACTGGAGCAAAGGCCACACATAGAGACATCACATTTACCAGAATCTTAACACTTTAAGTTGAAGATACAAAATGCACCACACAGATGGCGTTGTTGTATCAAATTGTATTTGAAAAAGGGGATACAAAAATAATACCTGATACCTCCTGTCAAGCAATAACATCAAACTCTGCTGCACAAGCAAAGGTTTACTCTGCTCTCATATAGGATTTCGGAAACTGAAAATATCAGCACTCATTATTTGACAGATCTGTACAAGTCTGAAGCTTGGAAATATCTCCATAGCCTTCACCTCCTTATATTCTCTTCTAATCCCTCTTCCTGTTAAGATAGTCTTCAAATTATATGAAAGCCTGAACAATGGAGGTAGAGTGAATTATGCTAAGCTAAATAAGCAGGTGCAAATATACTTTGCTTGTGTAACGTAGTCTGACAAGAGAATTTAAGTTTCTCTCTTGCAGATTTGGGATTCCCCCACCCACCCACAACAACCAATGATGAATAAAATGTATTAGCTTAAAGTTGTATCATATCAGACCAACAAAGCAATGACTCCCTATAGCAAACTACTATGAAGAAGCAGGAAACTCTATCTTTCAAAGCTTCGGTGTTAAGGTTCCTCACGGTGACAAAACTTCAATAAGAAATCTCTTCCTGTTATTTGATCTTGCCAGGATAGAAACTGGAAATATACACTTCTTTCTTCCCACTTGTGAGGCAAGTTCTCAGAAAAGGGGAGAAGAGAAGAAGACAGAGACCTTTGTGCATTCCAGCCACTGGAATGAGGATGAGGATGCCAAGGATAAATCGCATTAATCTTTAGTGTCTGCAGCCTTTTCCAGTATCACTCTGAGGCTGTTCCCTGATAAAGACTGTGATACAAGTGGCCACCGTCTAATCCTTAAATATTAATATCCTGACCATTTAACATAAGATCTTATGGTGTATTCCGTCATAAAGCAATCATTGGAAATGTTCTTGACAGAGTATGGGAAGCCATTCCCAGCATAAAACTTTTGTAAGTGGGGACTAGTTACAGAACACAGGTATAGTAGTTCCCACAGAAGTTAACTATGAGAATACTCAGTAGCAGCCACTCCAGGAAAAAGGTACATCAGTATATACTGTTTCAGCTGCTAAACACTGATTACATTTCAATAAATATGTATGATGGATTTTATGCTGCACGTTTGAATGATGGTTGTGCTCACTTACTATCACCAATTTGATTAATCATAAAGTGTTTATTTGAAATTTGTGAATTTGAAAGTCAGCATTCAGAAGTGCACATTTATAATTTTATTCATAATTTGTAAACTTGATGTTTGAAATATGTACATTCATTATGAGTTACTTATGACATTAATAATAACTGATGTACAATATTTCAAGGTCATTTGCTGAGCGCAGTGGTTTTCAAACCTTCTACAGTGAGAAAACTGATGTCATCGTGTTTCCTGAGGAACCGCTATGTCATTCCTGGGACTTTGGTGCATTGCAAAGAATTCTGAGGCATATTCTAGAGCAACTGTGCAGTTAATATGGGACCCTTGCCATGTCTGTAGAGGCTCAATCACCCTGCATGAAGAGTTTGTCCTACATGAAGTTTGTAGTAGTGCAGGGAAAGTTGGTAGTAATGTACAAATGGTGTTTCAGGGAGGTTTATCTGCCATTTCTGATCTCCTAATTGGAAAAAAAAATGCTGATAAAACCCAAGGGGGGAAGAAAGGACTCCCCAGAAAATAGTTAGAAAACTACCAAGACAGAATAACTGAAATCAAATTAACCGTACTGAAAATAAAACAGAAGCAACTTAAATTTGAATGAGCCAAATCTGATTCAGAATTAATTCTTAAGCAGCGCTTACCATTTATGGACAGATGCAATTGCAAACTGAATATTCATCCAAGTAACATACTCAAATTTGATTGGTGACTACTGAACATCTGATGTTTCGCTCTCTGCCCTCATTTTATTAGATCACATTTGAGTGTGGCTCCAAACTGGCTGATTCACCACATAGTCTTTTATATGCATGATATCAATCCACTGTGGATTGATATCATGCATACCTTTCCTTCCTAGCCAATTACTCAGGAAAAATTTCCCAGTACTTGTTTAGGCAAATATAATTAAACCCTATTTCATTTTCTACATCATGGAAACAACCTGACACATTTCTGTCTTTAACTCACCTTCCTGGATGAAGTTTGGGTTGATGATCTGAAAATATATATATACAAAACAAATAGAAGTCTTATTTAACTGGACAGTGAAAAGAAGACTTAAGCTCAACAAAGTATAAGAAAATTGACATAAAGGATATTGAGGAACTAAAGACACATTCTAATTCAGGGTACTGGGTGCAGTATTCCAGCACTCATGATTCCACAGTTCAGATGTGCAGGGTACTTCAGCCCATGAGGACCATAAAAAGGATTTATGGGATAAAACATGAGTTAACACACACACACACACACACACACACACACACACACACACACACCACTGGCAGGGTGCAGTGGTGAGTAAATGAGCTACAGCCTCATCCCCATGTCCTATGTTCTTATTACAATCTTCCCCATCCACCAAGTCCACCAATCAGCAAGCTGTTCCTTCAGCAATCAACATGACTAGCGGGAAAATGCACAGTTCACGGAGCTCTCTCACCACATACATTTAGCATTGGGCAGTCCTGAGACACATAAGAATTGCCCTGCTGGATTATCATATCAAAGAACCATATAGTTCAGTATTCCTTTTGGAACAGCACCTGAAAAGGTGATCAGAAACAGGGCATGAAGCTGGTGATGTCCATCCTCTGTTCTGTGACCCCAGCAACTGATAATCTGAAGAATATTGTTTTTGAACATGGAAGTTCTGTTTTGAACCTCACGGCTAATAGCTTCTGTGAATTTGACCAATCCCTTTCAAACCCCCAGGTACTTATTATTATTAATATGGCACCATCAGTGGGCTTGGTGTTTTACAAACTAATTCCATAAGTCAACAGACATTGCATGAAAAAGGTACTGCCTTTTTCTGGACACTTTCCACACTCCAAGTTGAGGGCTACCTAACCAGGTGCATAAGAAGCTGCTGTACATAACCATTTTATTAGGCTGCATAAAAAGTCCAGTCTTATCCAGTAGGGTAGTACATACAATTATTTTGCCGATCAGTACCTGATGACCTTCAGGCAAAAACTAGCAATTCAGGACTAGGATGAAAATACTTGAATTACATTGTCGTGTCATTTGGATACCTCTGTAATACTGTAAACTAGCATGAACTGAACTAATCATTGAATGAAAGTTATACACACATTAATTAAACTTTGCCTTCTAGAATGAGCATGTAGCGTTGCACTAATAGGAAGCCATTTATAGAATCAGCCTAGCCTAGCCTAGCCTGCGGAGTTCCTTGGAAGCTGGCTCCCAGCAAAACTCATCTTCTTGACTGTGAACATGCTCCTTCCGTGATTGTTTCTGCAGCTAGTTAGAGTATAGGAGTTGTAAGTGTTAGAATGCACTCACATTAAGAAAAAAATCGATGGTGAAAAAAGCTGCACAGAGAGGCCTCCTCCAAACACAGCTATGGTGTTTTTTTTTAAATTAAGAAGATTTATACCCTGGCCTTCCAGTGTAGACACAATGGTAATGACTGCTGGGGTTGGGGGGGATTATTGACAAGGAATGGTATGTTATACCCAGACACCAAACCCATTTGGGCATAGAGCGGACTTCCCCAACCTCGTTCCCTCCAGATGTTCTGGACCTGCGGGTGGGGGCAATCAGATTCGAATTTCAGTTTCATACAAAGGCACATTTGGGCTGCAATCCTATACACACTTACCTGGGAATAAGACATCTAAAACAATGGGATTTACTTCTGGGTAGACATGTATAGAATTGCATTATCATTATCATTATAATCATTATCATTATCATTGAAAATGCCCCTAAATGCTCTTAAGTCCTATTATGGATGAAAGGCTAGTTTCTGTAAATGGGAATTACACTTCGCTTCAGCAGTAGAGGGCAGCTTTGTGGCAAGATTTGTGGGTTAATGTTAAACTGCTTTGCAATCACTCAAACACAAATAGGTTTTGTTCGATAATGGTACTATTTTTCCTAAGACATCCAGTTGGCACTTTTCTGCTTTGTTGATTTGGGGTTTACAGGCAGCAGTACACGTTATAATTGCTGAAGGAAGCAGAGGTGTTACTTTAGTGTCTTAATATTTACCAGAAGGGCTTAAGACAGTTTTCTGAAACCTTCTCTCAAAATCAAATTTTGGTGATAGGGAATACTGCAATTATTGTATTGCGGCTTGTCATCAAGCCATTAAAGGCCTGGAACATTTCTCAGGAAAAAGTAGGTGGCAATCCAAGCCTGTCTGCACTGCGCTACCAAATGGACATGTGAACAAACAGAATTAATGACCAGTTATCCTTGTCATCAAATTCTTGTCCTTCATGAAATTCAGAAGACATAAATTATGCAGGCTTGTGATCAAGGCTCTCAGCTTGTCACGCAGTATAGCCAGCAGGCTGTTGGATCTCAACTTGTTAAGGTGTTTCAGTAATACGGAATTCCAATTCCATTGAAAGTGTTTTTGCACTTGAGTCTAACTGGCATCTTGACACAGGAGTTTATACACACTCCTCCACGATATTAAAAATTGCAATGTGTCTGGGTGGATGATGATTTTTGATCTAAGGCAGTGGTCCTAAGCTGAATATCTTATGGCCACTTTTGATAACATTCTTCTGAATGAGGAGTGTACAGCCCAAAGCACCCAGAAATCTTGAATATCTGTGCAGGGGTTTGCACCTTTAACAGTTTGCCTCACATCATTGTTTAGTGCTACCACTCTCTTTTGTGGCTATGTCATGACAACCCTTCAGGCTCAAGCATGTAAACACTAAAATGGAGAGATGTTTATTATTTCCTGCTAAAGCAAGTCCTACAGGTTTCAAAGGAATGCATAAGTAATAGTAAACTTAGTACGTATTTGAGGCAATGAAGGCAGCACCCTTTAGCTTAAGCTTTTAAATGCTGTGAAAAGGAAGACCACATTGAGGAATCAGAAAGCATTATGTATTTCATTTTCTCTGCCAAAGTCAACAGCTCAAACTGAAGGTCTATATGAAGAAAACATTAGGGAAGGAGGGAGGCACATCTGTGCAGAAGTAACGCTAAACCCTGGCCCACACACACAGTAGAATGAGGTAGTGAAATGGACTGAACCACTGTAGAATGCAGGTAGGCCAGAATCGTGTTGAACCTCTTTCAGCCCAAGGGCCAAATTCCATTTTGAAGAAGCTCTCGGAGGCTGCATTCCAGTGGTAGGTGAGGCCAAAGTCAAAAGGAATAGGGCCAAAAATATCACCATATTTTAGCTGAAAGCTCTTATTGCCAGGCACAAAACCTTAGGAGAGGCATTTCAAACTTTTAGGATGTGGCTGAAAAAACTGCACAAAAGCCAGGAAACCACCAACCAAATAGGGAAAAGGGGGCATAGCCATTTGGGGAGGGCCAGATTGGCACACTGGATTTGGCACCTGGGCCTGAGATTCTGCGCCTGTGAGGTAGATGAATGCTCCCTATGGCAAAACCTTTCTGCAAATAGAAAACCAGGACACCAGGAAAAGAGCTAGGCCAGATCCTTTCCCCCTGATGTGCTAGTGACTAGCAGCTTGTCTTTTATTTGGCAGGAAGGGTTGTTGTTGTTTTACCTAGGGAAGCATACAAAAGTGGTATGCCTATGCCTGCCCCTGCCTGAAATGGCTCAGCGGTCTATTCTACCATCTCATTCTGCTGCAAATGTAGACCCAGTGTGAGGCTAAATTACACTGTTGGTTATTCACCTTTTAAAGTATATGCAACACTGTTGCCTTTATTTTGAAGGAAAATCAGGGTCCCATGCCAGTTTCTTGCCCAAAATCACCCCCAGCCGCTATTTGTCCCATAGATTGCCAATTGCCCCAAACACCTCCTTCAGGGGCAAGTAGCAGCTGGGAGAGCACTTTTTGGCAAGAAAGATGCAAGGGGCCCTGATCCAGATTAGGTGCCAACCTTGCAAACTGCTTAAATACCTAGAATCCTGAGCTGGAGCAAGTCCTACCATCCTACCTATCCTGGCCATGCATGGCTGTCAAGCACCAGCATGAGGAAGCTACCAGCATTTTGGTAAGAATTTGATGGCAACTACTAAATCAGGGGCAGTGCTAGGTACCAAAAAGACCCTGGGCTCAGGCCCACAGGACAGAAAAACCCACACAAATTTGCATATGCTAATTTACCTATGCTCTAAAGCAGGGCTCTCCAACCTTGGGTCCTCAGATGTTGCTGGACTACAGCTCCCAGAATCCCTTGCCATTAGCCATGCTGGCTGGGTATGCTGGGAGCTGTAGGCCAGCAACATCTGGGGACCCAAGGTTGGAGAGCCCTGCTCTAAAGTCTCTCTCTCTCTCTCTCTTTAAAGGGTCCTATCTCCTAAGGACACCCTATTTGTAAAAAAGGATGTATGGACAGGGGAGGGGAGGGCATTTGATTTCAGAAGAAAATTCAGGCAGAAAGATTCAAGAGGAGGTGAAGCACATGTGGGCAAAAAGCCAGCTAATCCAGCGGGATCAGATGCAACAGAGATCATCAGGGCCCCGTACCTTTACTTCAGCACAGTGCCCATGGGCAGCAGGGTGGTGGGGCAGATGGCCTCCCAGAGATTCAGGGCTCCAAATGAAAGATTTGGGGTTCCAGCCCTAGTAGGCTGCCCCATAACACTGCCTCCGTACTAAATCCTATTAGAAGTGTCATGATGGCACCATCCTCACAAACCAAATCATAAATCATTCCTTTCCGATGTTCTCTTCCTCTTAGCAGCCTTCTTTTATGTAACATTAGGAATATATACTGTGCAGTGCATTGGCCATACCCAAACTATGAATTTAATGGTGGTGAAGTAAGATGTATTAGGACATGCACAGACTCTCCTCATGCCAACAGATAATTTGTGCTGTGATACCTCTGCTTTAAGAGGCTGTGGGTGGAGATGGAGGCAGAGTCGAGGCACCCCACCCCATCCCTGGATTAGCATAGTGAGAAGAGTGCCCCTAGCTTCAACACTACTAGAGTATGAGGAATCTATTGGGGAGGGCAAGGTTACGCTTTCTACCCTTAAAATATCAGTGCAATGACAGGACTGCCTATATTCACCCAGCCACCAAATGGTAACTTAACATAGTATGTATGCAATGAATTGGCAAATGGGTCCTTCGTAACAACTCACCAAGTGATGGCAAATTTTATCAGATTTAGGGCAGAGAAGTGATAAAATTCACCTCATCACTTGGCGGGATGGTGCATATGACTGGTTCACCAGCAGGATACATGTACACTGCAGTAAGGTTACTGCTTGTAAAACAGTTGTATATTCAGTCCCCACCCGCCTGCTTAATGCAAATCCTGTAAGACAAGCAGAGGGCACCTATTCAGGTCAAAGCTTAGAGAAGGGAAGTTTTTTTGGGGAGCCATTCTGGTTTGACTCCACACAAAAACTTAGGAGCCTCTCAACATCCTTCCTTGGAGCCGACCGTGAAATGTCTGACAGTCCTATGCACCTTTCATGAGGCGGCAGAGTGAGGGAGACTAGTGAAGGATGGATGAGGCCTTGCACTAATCATTCAAAGCAGGGAGGCTGCAGAGGGCGGGAGGAGGAACTATGGGGATCCCAAGAGAGCTGCTCGGAAGATGGCCAGAGACCCTAATGCAAGGTAGGGTAAATGGAAGTAGTACAATCAACCAGATGAACTGAAAGTTACAGAACATACCTAGCTCCTGGGACAATGTAAGGTTGCTTTGTGAGCATTAAAACAGCATTGGGACCTTTTTATAAGCCAGCAGTCTGTTTCTGGGGGCAAGGCAGGTAGCAGAAATCCATCATCTACCACAAAAAGGCCACCTTTGCAGAGGGACAAACTTTTAGTGGCCATGACATGCTCTTTTTTCACAAGCGCAACAGGTCAAATATGTGGGGGAGCACTTAAGGTGAAATTGCAGAGGACCTACTACTGCTGGAGCATTAGAATGTAGTGCTTGTTGCAGGCCTTTCCCCGACCCCTTCTAAACAAAAGTTACTGCTGCCTTTCATTTTCTTCCAGGCTCCATTTTCCTTTGTCTATTGGACTTGCATTCATGTAAACAAAGCAGCAAGGCCAACAACAATAACCATGGATACTCTATTAAAAGGATTTGAAAATAAACTATAATTACAAGGCACAGTGAATATTGTGGTATCAGCGTACCATTGTTGGCCAAAAGCAAATCCAGTAAGGAAATGGGGAGGTAGGAATTTACTACCCTGTTGTATATCACATTTACCTTTACAGCCGATGTCTGCAAGGTTATTTCCTTGCAAGAAGTTAATTTATTTATTTTGCTAAACATTGTGGGTTGTTTTTTTTTAGTATGCACTAAACGTAACCTAGAACTCCCCAGACCTCACTGGTAAATGTACTTTAGTTGTACCAAACATGAAGACTATGGACAGCTGCTAATATTGGTCAAAAAGTGGTAATTTCTCATAGGTAATTATTAGGAGCATATTCACATGACCACCAATGATGGTTTCCAAGGTTTTAGACCAGCAGGATCAATTTGGACATAATTTAACAAATACAGTAGTGGTTACTGGAAACAACACCATAGACGGTGGAGTGAATATAACATCAGGGATGTATCTAATCCAAGACACATTCCTGCATACAGAATTGAGCAGGACAAACTCCAGCCATTGACGAGAAGGTAGCTCATCCCAAATTTTATAATAGCCTACAGAAGACTGGAGCAAATCTACAGAGTGTCCAAAACTGGACTCTTCTACTGTTGGAAGGCTTGCATGGACCAGATCGTGGTGCAGCGGACCTCGATGTAAATTCCACTCAGGGATTCATAGGGAGGCTTTGACAATTTACGTATAACTTTTTAAATGATTGGTTTTTAGGATAATGAATGTGTGCTTGTTGTTCAGGTTTTTTTGTTGGCAGTTGTATTTCCCCAGTACTGTATGCACTTGGATCTGGGCCTGGAAACATGCAGTACTTCCCTACTGGGATAGCTTTGTACAATGGGGCTTTTTTTTGTTTTGTTTTTACATGAGTGTCATGGGCACCTACTGGATATTGTCTGTGACAACAAGATTAAGATTCTGGTCAATTGATGCTCTCCTTTGCATGAGTAAATTATTTAGGGTCTACCATACAAGGATGAAACTCCAGCCATCAAAAATTTGGGTTGCTGGATATAAAATAGAACAAGGCTGCTATTTTTAACAATTGTGTAGGAAGGAATTATGCATAGTTGCTTCTTAACACAGAATAGAGGTTTCTGTATTTTAGAACTTGGATTCTTTTTGTATAATAATTGAATTTGCTGTATATTCAGGCCTAGCCCAAAACAATTTGGCATCTTAAATGTAAAGTACAAATGGTAGCAAAAAGCTGGTGTTAAATCAATTAAATCAGTGATCATTTGAGTGCCCAAGATCTGCTACCCGAGGCAGCCATCTCACTTTCCTAATGGTAGAGACAGCCCCGAGTACAGTCTAAATACAGACAGAATTTTACAGATACTATTTAAAAATAGGCACAGAATTATTTGAGGAAAGTAGTATTGGGTTGCGGTAGGGAGAGGGGGAAAAGGGTCATTGTCTACCTCCATGCTAGTGTTGGGGTCAAGGTCATCACATTCTGACTCCTCTGAACTGTTTGTCTCCTTTTTGGCAGCATGGAGAAAAGAGAACAGAGTTACAATCAGAGAGATTAAAGGCACAAAAAGAGCAGAGCAATTGAGAGCAAGCAACTAAAATGCTTTCCAACAGAAAGTCACTAGGAGGCAAGCAATATACTTTTGGCAAAAACAAAGAAGGGTAGCAGTCTTGAAATTATTCAGAAAAATAATAATCAAATGCATTAATGGAAGCAGCAGTATGAAGCGCTACCTCTGCTATACCAGCTCCCCAATTTGGCAAGGCCCTTTAAGACTCCACAGCAATATTATGCACAAAGAGAATTCACAGGACTTTAGCATCCAGTTCTGGTGCAGTCAATAGATCTAAAAAACCCTAACAAGCTCACTTTAAAATAAGAATTTTGAAGGAGTCGAGAGCCCAGTGTTTCACTCAGTCTCCTTGGGGTGCAATATTTTAGAATTTCAGCTGTTTGACACTTTAATGTACCGAATATCAATCCTTTAACATTTTACATGGTTCAAAAACGTCAAACAGCTTGAATATAAATGGAATTTGAGGTTTGCAAATGCAGAATTCTGAACAAACACCCACCTTAAAAATCCAAATGGCATTTTCTTTGTTTCTGTTTTTGCGCTCCTTGGCCCCAATTCAGAGAAACATTAGAGCACAGCAGAAGGTAGCACACTTGCCATGGCATTCAAGGACACCCCTCCTCCACGCACTGAATCAGTTCTTACAATGCTGATTGTCTTTTGGGGATGTGGGGGATGTGGGAGGATGGCCCCAAACTCAATTCAGGATTCCTACCCCCAGCCCAGGTGCTGGTCAGCACGATCATTCTGGACATAGATGATTATCCATTTGGCAGTATGCACACATACACAGCAGCACCGCAGGCACACCTCTAGGTGTTGGATGTGGGGCTTCTCTCACCATACATGACATTTATTGATTTGTTACATTATTTGTATCCTGCCTTTTCCTCCAAGGAGCACAAGGTGGCATACCTTTCGCATCACCTTGTAGGATTAATCTAAAAGCAGAAGCATGGGGATCACCATAGATGTGCTATGGGGCTTGCTTGTGAATGTAAGGGAAGGAAAGGTACTGCAGTTCCCAATAATAAAATAGTTGTTTAGTTAGGAGGACAAGGTGGGAGGTGTATTTTCATTTATACTGACAATCAGGCACCATGAGCAAAAGACAATGTTTTTTAAAAGTAGGAACAACGGAGCCTTGGCTCACCTTAAAGACTAACAAATTTATGATCATGGCATAAGATTTCTTGGACTACAGTCTACTTCATCAGATGCACAAAGTCTTATCCTGAGCTGAATGGTTGGATGTTGGGCATACACTGAGCACAGAGGAAAATGAAATGCAGAAAGTACAGTTTTACACCGTAAATAGTGGCCTTTCAGAAGACTTTGTTATTTTTGCTACAACAGGCTGACACAACTACCACCTGGACATTTTAAAAATGTAGAAAACTGGCTAAACAGTTGAGTGGCTAAGGGATTTTATCTTGAAGTGACAGGAAAAATAAAAATAAATAGGAATAGGGACCACAAAATATGTGTGGTGCATTTAGCCACACACGTTTTAAGCAGCTACTGACTGTGTGTGTGATCATCAGTGATCACACACTCTCAGAAAAATAAGTGTTACACTTAAGCAGACTTCTCTTGATATTTACATTTAAAATTACAAAGCAATTTTTTGAGGCTGTTTTGTTCCCAAGTCCTGCCAAAAGAGTTTTGGATTGAGATCCAAACCAATTTTGCCAGAATTAATTTTTTAAGAATCCGTCATGAGCCAATAAACTGGTAAATACTATAATTATTATTTTCCATTATAATATTTCTATACTAGGCAAACATTACATGTAATTTGTGATCTTAAAAACAATCATAGCCAGAAATAATATATGTTATATTTTAAAAGAGTTTAAGGGTGCAGTCCTATGTATATTTAGAGAGAGAAAAATCCTACAACTTCTAGCATTCCCGAGCCAGTCTTAGATTTTTTTTCTGTCTAAACATGCACATAATTGCTTCCTAAAAGAGATTAAATGAAACCTTGGAATCTCTGTGTTGGCTTGAATCTACCCTGAATATAGTCTACACCTTTAGACTTCACTTACAGGTTAGGAAAACCACTACAAGAGCTTGTAGCTACATTTTCTCCCTTCTACAGTATTTGAGATATGAATACATCTGTAGTTTTGTATCCTTGGAGCACTAAAGTAGAAACCAGAGCATACAAAGTAAAAGTTGAACAGATAGTGGACTACATAATATATCTTTTGAGATGTACAATTTTTAAATCAGTATTTCAAAGAAATATAAATCAAGAAATAAACACATAATCCCAGAAGTGAATATATTCTCTGCAAAAGAATGAGTAGGATGTTACCACAATACAGAATTATATATTTGGCTTATAATTTTATACCTGGAAATGTTTCTAGGTTTCTAGAATATCATAAACCAGAACATTATATATTCTGTTAAAAATGTGGTTTAAGATCACAACTCATATGCAATACAGAAATATTATAGTGAAGAAAGCTAATTATATTATTTCCCAATTAAAAAATGGTTCTCCCCACCCTCTTCAGATAGTTCTATAAATGTATAGTTTCTTGGTGAAGAGCTAAATCGAACTGAAGATCACAAGCAAGGATCTATTCAAGGCATTTTTATTGCACCTTTGGATTTGTCCCTTCTCTAGCTGTTACGCTGCCCAGATTGCAAAGGAGAACAACACTCCTGTACCTTTAATAGTTGTGCAGGAGGAGGAATTTCAGTAGGTGCAGCTGGCCATGCAGGCTGAAGAAAGCTGCAGAACTCTGCCTCCTAGCCAAGCCAACTATTAAAGATAAAGGAGGAGCTCTATCCTCCTTTACAGGAATTAGGGCCAGCAGATGCAACACCAACAGAAGAGAAATACTGAAGTTGGCATTGCCATATAGAATCTAACAAACATAAATGAGTTAGAACAAAAAGCAAATGATCTCTGTTACAAGAATGCAAGCAGAATTTGTACCGGCAGCATCCCGGTTGATTCAATTTTGCCCCCGGCCCCGGCCAGTTCAACAAAGGCTCTTATATATGGTCTTTGGTATACATAAAACAGCATCAAAATGGAACTGAATAAATTTTGTCCAAGGATTTTCTATGACATGAGTCATAGAATGTAGATTTGTTCCATTTAAGAATAAAGTTGTAAAGGGGGGGGGGATTCCAGGGTAGATTCCACATCCTGGGAATGCCACTGGCAGCTTGGTTCACTTAAAACATTCTCATTAATCCCCAGTAAATCCATTCGTTCTATAGAGACCAAGTGCTCTGATGAATTGAGGCTTAAGTACCTGCTCCAAGTAGCTGTTGATGTTAGTAGTAGAAGAGCCCAAAGACATCTGTGATATATTGGGGGTGGTCCAAACAACTGATCCCATTGTAGCTAGGGCCTTTTATTTGTACTTCAGCATAACAAGAGACTAGGTAGGGTCTGAACTGTCCAATTTATTAAAAGTCACTGCAGATAAATTTCACAGTAGTATTACTTGCCTAAGAAATTCAGATCAAGCCATCCATGTCTCCCCATCCATCCCACAGCTGAATGTCTATTTACACAGGCTGCCAGACAGGTAACAGGTAATTTGACTACAGCTTCATACTGTAGTCACTTCTAAAACATAATCTGGCAGTTTATGTAATATCTCTAGTGTGGATCTTAAATAGTGATTTCATGCCTGGCCCCTCATTTCCTCCTCCTCCTCCTCCTCACCATGCACCGGCCGTGACAACAGCACCAGCAGTCTAGTACTGCAGTAGTCTGGGCACTAGTCTAAGGATTAGCAAAGAGTGAACTGACAGTGACAATACTCACAGAGTGCAACAACTCAGGCCACCATCACTAAGGTTAACACTGCTAGTCACCCTATATAATCCTATTGGAGTAGCTAAAAGTCACAGACCAGGCTGCCTAATCATGTATCAAGGTGGCTTTGGGCAGCCCTTTTTGTTACATGCTCTATATTAGTTAAGGATAATGAGTTGATCATTCTTGCTTTTAACATTTTCAGCCCCAAGTTAGATTGCTTGACTGTGTGCTTGAGTAAGAAATAATCCTTTGTAGAGAAGTACTGGACATATTTGCGAAGCCAGTATTAAAATGTTCCATGATTCTACCCAGTAAATCACACAATAAGTTCTGAACTGTTCTGTTACAGAAACTGAACAGTTTTGTTACACAAACTACACTTTTCTTGTTGATGCAGTTGCTTGAAAAGAGACATAGTTATGGAGGGATAGTGGTTTCATAGGATTTCCCCCCCAACAGATCTCATAAGTGTTCAAAAAGGTAGGCCCTAAAGGTGTATCAAAAATTAATATACACATTTCTTGGACACACACAAATCTCCTGCTAATAACCCTGTTGTTCTTATATTCAAAAAGGTTCACATGAAGTTCTGTGTCTGATTGCATTGAGGGTTCTTTAGATCATGTTCAGTGGGGGATTTTGTGCCATCACGAGACTTACGACTCTTTCCCTGCCGGCAAGAAGTTATACCTACTAGGGCTAGTGGAAAGACCACTGAATCAGGTTGAGCCCAAATGCTCAACCATAAACTCACTAGATGCTCCTGGACAAGTTAGTCTGTCACAGTGTTCCAGCTATAAAATGGGAATCAATGATGTACATCTTACTGTGGTTCTGAGCATTATTAGGATGAGAACCTTAAAGTCATGTTAACAGTTAGCAAGTTGAAAAAAGACAACACCCACAGGAGTGATATCTCTATCAAGCAGCTTTCTCGCTTCATCCTTTGTTTACAACCAAAATGGCCTATTATTCAATGGGGAAACCATGGCAGGGGGAAGGGAGCAGTTGAATTCTCCTCACCTCATTTTCTGAGGGGGTCTGTAACCAAAAGAGCTGGAAGCTGCTTAGCCTGTTCCTATATAGGAGACACAATTCCAAGAGTGGCTCTCAGAAAGAACCAGAGCAGTGAACACTGCACTATCAGTGTAGCCTCTTAGGACCAGAGATGGGAAGGTAGGAATAGGATACAACTTTTCTTCCTCATTCCCAATTCCTAGGAAAAGTCAAGAAAGCATAGACTTTGATATGAACAGTTTTCGTTCAGGTACATCTACATCACACAAGTTCTGTGAGGGCTGTGACAACTAAATAAGTATTAAAAAACAAAACAGTGTTAAGCTTGTAGTATAGATATGGCCTTAGAAGGACAAAGCAGCCCCACTAATTATTTTGACAGACTATTTTTATTTTACAGCCTAATCTTATTGAGAGGCTGCCCGTCCAACATTGCCGTGGCGTACATTCTCAAGGCATCCTGCTGCTCAAGGGATCATTTGTCACAGATTATCCCTGATCCATTAATAGCTAGAACATGCTTGAGGTCTTTTCTTGTTTGGGCTGGCATGTTTTTGCTCCATTCAAGGGAAAGTTTTGTCCAACTCTTGGTAGTTTTTTAATTGCACATACATTTTTGATTTTACATTATTCTCCCTCTCTCTCTCTCTCTCTCACACACACACACACACACACACACACACCTTACTTACAGTTTGGATGCCAGTGGTGAGGAGGGAAAAGCTGAGTTGTATCTTGCATGCAAAATCCGACCAAAATGGCTACTACTACCAAAAAGTAAAATAAATTAAAAATAACAGCCAAAAGGGGAAAAATAAAAATAAAAGCCAGATGTCATCCCCTGTGTCCTTAGAGAGGATGTTGCAGGGGGAGTGAGGATGAGAAGCAGGAGGCAGCACACAGCTTCAGATGGCCTTACTCACTTTAACAGAGACTTTGTTGCCCAGAATATCCTTGGGTTTACGTAGGCCATTGGCTTCAGTTTTGCCACTGCTTTCCTTTTCCGCCCGCTTTCTCATGCGCAGGGTATGCCATGAACATGACTTCCTGTTGTACCAAAAAATGCACTAATCAAATCCAAATGGCATATCTTAGTAGGAAGAGGAAGGGATGTGGAGAGGCAATCAGCATACACGTTCTTGATACCTGCAGCTCTCCTAAGGAGATGGAAGCAACTTGCAATATGCCTACTTGGGTACAAACATTCAAGTCTGACATTCAAACTATTCTATAATTGATGTTTTGTTAATCTTGCCATTTGGGGAAAAAAAGCATTTTCTTTAAAAGATTGAAGGTCTGCAGGTGAAAGCAGATAGCATACATTATGAATAAATTTTGCAACATGCAAGGGTAAAAAAAGTAGATTAAAATTATTCTAGTTAAAGCACTAAAAATAAGGCAAACCTAGAGAGGAACCAAGTCCTTGTGCCAATTTGGCAGAACAATATGGACATATATTCTGGAGTTTAGTGTCAGATCTCCAAACATCAAAAGTTAAACTGCTTTATTAGATTAAGGAGATTAACCATATCCTGGAAATACAAACTCTGCTACGCTTAAGCCATGAAGTTCCTGTTGTTTTAACTTGACCATGTTATGTCTATGCAGCTGTAAAATTGTTTGTTGGCAAATCTAAAATTTCTGCTCTAAGGAAGAGAGACTATAACACAGAATCTCCATATTGTGCTTGCAAAAAAACCCTTTTCACAAAAGCTTTTCCTTTGGGATGGAATAGAAGAAACAGGAAAGCAGTATGAAAACCAACGATAGAGAACTTGATTAATCGAAGCAAATAATTAACAGCATATAATCATAAACTGGATTGCTAGGATTCTCCTTATGCATGCCATTTTACTTTATAACAGAAAAATGATCTCTCCCCCAGATTGCTAATTTCCCCCCAGATTGCTAATATATTTGTATGTATGGAGCTGAATGAGAATGCACACTCCTTCCCCAACATGGTGCTCTCCAGCTGACTGGGTCCAATGGGAATAGTCCAAAACATCTGGAGGGAACCACATTGGGGAAGGTTGGGCTACAACCGTTCGTCAGCAGTCTGCTGTACTTGACCAATTGTTTTGCATGCTGCAAAACTAGTGCCGGACTCTGATCCCAGCTATGGAGCCCTGACGTACAAACAAAGCCCAGCTCCACGCATTACAATTGCCAGAGGAAAACACTGGTGTAACATTAGGACAGCCTTCCCCAGCCTGGACCCTCCAGATGTTTTGAAGTAGAACTTCCAGAATTCCTGGCTATTGCCCATGCTGGCTGAGGCAGATGGGAATTGAAATTCAAAATACCTGGAGGTTGGGAGAGGCTGCATTCGAGTGTCCTGTGCAAATATGTGAAGTGGGTGTCAATACACAAATCTTGTAGCATTAATATAATGCATCAAGGAACTCTGGTTGGGCCAGAGGTCCCAGATGTGTGTACACATGTCTGACATCTGCCTCTTTCTCTCTCTTTTTACTATCAGGAAAAAAACAGTGCAAGGAGCTGCCCAAAGTTGTATACAATCTGCAGATATTCTGCTGTGCCAATAGGCATGATGAATTACCAGTTTAGGGCATAACTGACCCCCAAGAACATCTTGTTCTAATCCTGAAATGTCTTGTGCTCATTATACATTTCATCAGATTAGCTGGGCGCAGTGCAATATTAAAAAACAAGACTTATTACAGCAAGGAAGCCACAACATCACAAGACTAAACTTGTTTATATTAAGTTGTGGTCAGCATCAGTCCATGGGCATTGAATATGCCACAGTGCAGCAAGAGAACTCTCATAGGCTGGGTTTTTCAGAACAGGCAATGAATATTGATAGCATTAGACCTTGTGATGTAGTGCTACTTTAGCTCTGTTCATGCCTTTAATATGCGCATTCACTAAACAAGGGAAGGAGGAGCAGAATTAGGTCCTTTGGCCTCCATTCAGCAGGAGATGTCAAAGGGGCTTCTAAGCACAAACAGCTATGGCTACATTCCTACTCCCTCCATTCAGCAAATATGTATACTGAAAGTATGAACAGGACTTTAGTTTGCTGATCTCATGAAAAAAATATTTCCTCTATGGTTATACTTGAGCACAATATCCACACATACGTTGGGGGGGGGGGGAAGGATGTGAGCTTTATTAAAGAAAACAAAACTGGTGAAATAAGATGTAGATTCCCTGCTCACTAGACAAAAAGGTTGAATGGTGGTAAGGATTTTTTCCTATCTATCCAGCCAGCCCCTAGCTTTGAACCCAAGTGTGCAGAAATCATGACATTACTTGGAACGACACTCTACAGTAGTGTGAAACACGTGAGAGATTAAATGTGGCAGCTGTAGAAAATACACCAACACATGCAAGTGTACATATTCATTTCAGTGATCATGGTTTTTTGAAAGATGACTGTATTAAATTTTAAAAAAAACCTTCATGGGCTAGCTACTTAGGGCGCAATCCTATGGCCCTCCGATCTTGCTTGGGGGGACATAGGATTATTTGGAGTCCCAGCTCCGAGGTCCTGTGAGCTTGGAGCTGGGATTCCGGACGCTGAGCCCCCACCCTGCCCCCCTCGCAGCTGGCATAGAAAGAACAGCACCGGCGGCCTCCCCAAGGTCACAAATCTGAGAGGAGGAAAAGGGGCGTGCCAGGAAGCGTAGATGGGTGGAGGATGGGGCCGATGGCTTACACGGCCGTCTTCACACAGCGCCCTTCCCTCCCCCTCTGAAGAGCTTCATCTAGACAGCCGAAAAAGGCCTTCTAGATGAAATGCAGGGTGCGCAGCCGCTGTGTCTCACGCTGTGCATTGGATACACATAAGCTTCTGTGTTCAGAGGCTTACATGCATGAAGGGTGGGGGCAACAGGATTGCGCTCTTAGGCAATCCTTTTGTTGAGGAGTTGGCAACCACATTTATAGCTCTAGTCATTGTATTAGATTGGCAAGGGTCTCAATTGCTCTTAATTTCTACTTCTGTTTACTGAGTATACATATATGTGTGCCTTCTCTCTCTGTACCTGTATGTATGTGGTTCCATCTCATTTCACACCCATGAAAATGTATACTTGGTGCACATTTTTCCCACCCAGTAAGTTGTGTTTTATTTCCATAGGTGCAGTTTTTGCACTATCATTGGTCTTCCTGTAGCAGAGTAGCTTTGTGTATGAAAAGTCATTGCCATAAACATCACAGTCCCAATCAACATGGTGATCCCTTTACATACAGTATGGGAACCAGATAGAGCCACTGCTATGCAAAAGTAGTATTTTTCAGCAGGAACTATACCACTGCCATAATGTATGAAGCACATTATGTACACAAGTACACAAGTTATGAGAATAATTGCTTCCACATCTCACCTCTTTTAGTGATTATGCCTACTGGGCAGTTCCTAATAAGGTGCAAGTACCCCTGAGGAAGACGCAATCACAGAACATTGGCAAAACCAGCATGTGAGTTCCATCAAGACTCCCAAATATTATCCCATGAACATAGGCTCAATGCTTCAAGACTTGACACCATCTTGTCACCCTCATGGGATGAGAGAAGTCTGATTAGCCTGGCAATATAGTTTTGTGACGGTTAGGACGGACTTTGTTAACACATTCTACTCTATTAAGGATTAAGACCAATACAGACATAATGGTACTGACGTTAGCCATGGTTAAGTAGTTTGGGAGTGAAAATCCCCCCCTTTTGTTGGCCTTAAACACCCACACCAATGCTTATCCATGGTTAACGCTAAGCAGGTTCCTTCTTAACCAAGATTTGCAAACTTGTTTCAAACCCTGGTTAAGAAATTTTTTTTTGCCTAGGGTTAAAGATGGTTAGCATCTGTGCAGATGCGACAGTAAAGTATGGCTAGGGCCAATAAGACAAGGCTTGTGTGTGCAATACATGTAGCCTCTTCCCTCTCTCTTAACTATGGTTTAGAGCAGTGTTCTCCAACCTTGGGTTCCCAGATGTTTTTGGCCTACAACTCCCAGCATGCCCCAGCCAGCGTAGCGTAGCTGGCTGGGGCATGCTGGGAGTTGTAGGCCAAAAACATCTGGGGACCCAAGGTTGGAGAACACTGGTTTAGAGATTTGCAGCACTATGTCTGCACAGGGCCTTATTAATTTGTTGTGATGTACATTAAATCTAATTGTACTTTCAGTACTTAGAACTCAACTGAACATCTTCTTCCTGAAACAACTGCATTCTAAGGAATTTGTGTGAGAACCAACACTGATTGATTTTTGACAATTGAAGATTAAAAAAAACCCAACAGGTTTTACGGAAAAGGATTGTACCTTCAGTATTTAATATCAAAAAACATTTTCTTGCATTATTTAGTCATTTCAAACTGACAAATTTCAAAAAAGGGGAAATAGTATTCACACATTTGTTAAATAAGCAACAAAACATTGTAAGAAAAAAAGAACTAAAGAGGGTCAGAAACTGGTCCTTTTAACCTTGTCAAAACATGCTCATGGTGAAAATTTATTTTACATATTTAAAATAGTACATTTAAAATTATTAGTTACATTACAGGTACAATGATGAACATTGCGACTATCCATAATATTGCACAACCTGACTTCAAATATGGGTTTCTTTAAATAGTGCAAAATACTTTTTACAGGAATGTACTCCAAAGGGGATTTCTTAAACCAATTTTTTTTTTACAAAATATTACGTGAACAGAAAAAAATAAAAATAAAAATGTTACAAGCTGTACAAGAAATTGCCATAGACAACATAAAATCTCTCTTCCTTGAGAAGCAAGACTCAGTTCAATACAAGGCCTGACATGTGGGTGGTGTTTTGTTTGCTCTATATAATTATAACCAATATATATATATATATATATTTATATATATAAGCAATTTAAACACAAGATAAATAGAAGTCCAGTCCAATCAGGTCCATTATTAGGAAAAGATGGAAAACATAAAACATGCCTTTTAAACTGTCTATGGAATTTAATTCTTTACAAACTATAGAAAAAAAAGAACACAAAAATTCAACAAAAACCCGACTATCCCAACATGGTTACTCCATGCTGTGTTATCAAGCAAAGTTTGTTCCAATGGCACTGTAGATTTTTTTTAAAGCAGGAAAATCCTACCATTTGGATTTTATTTTTCCTCAAAAATCCACATACTGCTCCCAGGGAATCCAACACAGCACTTACTTTATGCTTCCGTCGCTATTATCTGTAGTTGATTTAGTGAGGGGAGCCAAGATATTCCCTGGGATCCATCCTTCTGCTGCTGGTGAATGGTCATTGGCAGGCTGGTACACAAGGAACATGTTCTGCTGGTTAATGGCAAGTACTTGGACCACCTCACCCTGGTTGACACAGATTTCATTCTCCTTCAGTGCATAGTAATCTTTGATGACCACCATAGAAGAGGTCCCATTGCACCCACCCAAGTCATTCTGAGGAGACACAGAAAGCAACAGTGACAAGGTAGCTCTGGCACTATGGTCAGATTTTATCATCATCTTCTATATAGCACATTTAAGTGTGCCAAGAATTTACATGACATCTCATTTTCATAGTCATTCTCAAGTGCACTGCTACTGGAGAAGGGCAGTCTCCACTCAATTCAAATAGGAAGTGATGGGTCAGCAATTCTGAGTGGCATTAGAGGATGCTTTCTCAGCAGTTCTGAACTGGTTTGTAACTATTATGCATGCAGAATTCCTTTCCTGGATGCATGTGTGTTCTCGCAGTGTTCCTTGGGAACTGTAGTATGAGACAAGGCAGCATGTTAACCTAAGCCATTGTGCTATATGTTCCCTTTCTTTCCATGTATATCAGGGTGGGCAACTTGTGGCTCTCCAGATGTTTTGGCCTACAACTCCCATCAGCTCTAACCAGCCTAGCCATTTAACTATCATGACTTATACCCACCAATAGACCCATTCTCCATTAATTTGTGATGTCGTGCCCCTACGCCGTTTGTGAGGCGAGTTTCCCCCCAACAAGGGATAAAGAAAATGACGGATTAAAAGCAGCAAGCTCTGCTACCCTATGCCCTGCAAGAG
The DNA here is from genome assembly GCA_021292165.1 of Shinisaurus crocodilurus. Lineage (NCBI taxonomy): Eukaryota > Metazoa > Chordata > Lepidosauria > Squamata > Shinisauridae > Shinisaurus > Shinisaurus crocodilurus. The sequence goes on from CM037876.1 coordinate 177,377,780, forward strand.
CAAATAGATTCTAGAGATGATGGTGGGGACATAGGGGTGAGCAAACAGAACTCTTCAGGATGGGGTAAATTAACACATGCTTACTAATTACAACTGTAAGCAAGGACTCTTTTTATAAGTGGCTTGTGCATGGACACAGCTGACACATGAGTCTGGGGATGGAATAGCCTCCCTAAGCTAATTGCAGAGGATGTCTCGAAAAAGCTCTTCCCCCGCCCCCTAATTCAAGGGGGAGGGGGTTTGTGGGGGGGAGGAGAGAAAGAAAGTCAGTCAAATATAAATTCATCCGGTTACATTGGTTTTGTATTGGAAAAGGGAAACACCTATGTTCTGTAGTTCACATAGTGGTGGAAAGTATTGTGGCTTGTATAATCAAGGTAAAGAGAAATAAGAGGTATTTTAAGAAGAGAGATAATAGCATGAAACCAGCCCTAGTGAAACAGACCAAGAATGTAACTAGTTAAGTGTGCAAAAATATTTCCCACAGTGGCCAGTCAGATAGATGTTGCTGGAAAGTCTGCTAACAGGGCATGAACGTGAGAGCCCTGCCTCACTGTTGTTCCCCTAACAACTGGTTCAGTGGCATACTGCATCTAAATGTAGACAACCCATTTAACTATCATGACTAATACCTACCAATAAACCCATTCTCCATTAATTTGTCTAACCCCCTTTTAAAGCCATTTAAGCCAGCGGCCACTACCACATCTTGTGGCAGTGAATTCCATAAATTAAAAAAGTTGTTTTACATAATGCACATATACAAATAAACATCACACTTTAAACTCCACTTCCCTTTCCATCCATTATCCCTTGTGTGTCATGTCTCTTGTAAGCCTGTGGGCAGGGACTATCTTGTTTCACTTATTGCAGGTAATCTGCTCTGGGAGCCTTTTTGGCTGAGGAGCGGGAATATATAACAACACTTTATATAAATAAATAATAAATACTGCCAATCAATTCTGTTGGGTGACCGCAAGTTCTAGAATTATGGGAGAGGAAGAAAAAACTCTTTATCCACTTTCTTCACACTATGGAGAATTTTATATGCCTCTTTTGTGTCTCCCCTTTACACACACACACACACACACACACACACACACACCCCGAAAGCACTAGAAATTCCATATAGGAAAGATGATACAACCCCTTGATGATTTTTGGATGCCCTTTTCTATGCTGTCTCCAGCTCTATAACATCCTTTTTGGGGATGTGGAGACTTGAACTATACATAAATATGGCCACACCATCCATTTGTATAAGGCTATTACAATACTGGCTATTTTATTTTTACTCACTTTCCTAACATGGAATTTACCCTTTTCACAGCTTAGTTGATGTTTTCATTGAACTATCCACCACAATCCCAAGATTGTTTTCCTGGTTACACACAGCCAACGTTTTGGGTATTCTTATATTTTTCATCCTCGTGAACTATAATTCCTACAATTATGCACAATATAACCAAGAAGGGATGGGGTGGGGCAGGGGAGAGAGACCCTGCAATTTCCCCTCTTTGATCAAGGGGGATTGAACAGTGGCAGAGAGGAAATATGCTCTTCTTTGACCCAGTACAAATTTACAGAACTGCAGATTTGGCAGCATAGCTGAAAATGGGCAGAGGTGTGGGAAAGTGCTGAACAAAGAAGATGGAAGTGGTAACAACATGCATCAAAATACTTCTTCACCTGCAGAAAATATCTAGAGTTGCTTACATCTAGAGCCTTTTAGAAGCATTGCTTTTCTGCAGTTAGCTGGAAGCTGAATTACAAGCATTTAATATAGTGCTATAGCAATACCCTTCTCCATGGCAAGATCCTCCTACAATGTTTACATAAAAGCAAATCCAATTCAGTAAAGGTTCCCAGCAGCATTAATTAAAAGTTTCCTCTTTGTGTGTTCTACTTGTTTTATTACGGTACTTCCTGATGTTAAATTACTGATTTCCTTTTATGTTTTTAAAATGAAACAGTGTTATTTCACTGTTAGGAAGTGAAGAAAAAAAGCGGAAGCAAGTAAAGTCCCACCCCACCCCCAAAACTGTCACTGGGCAATTAAAGAAAGGCAATTTCAAGGGACAATTAATAGGCTAGCCACCACTAATTCCCCACCTGAAAACCTGACTTCAATATTGAATTGAAGTCAAAGGAGCCCTGAAAAGCTTAAACAGCACTTTGCCTTCTGATACTACACAGGCTAACGATGCACTGTTTATTACAAAAGAAAAAAGCCTGAAATCACATCTGAAAAATCATGGGACAACACAGAACACAGTGGAACACAATGAGATCACAACGACATTGCTTGGATGGTCTGTGAAACGTGAGTGAGCAAAGGGATAGCAAGTCCAGAGAATGAAGCAACTCTGCAGGCCATTTGGCAGATGAGACATCAAAAGAAAAAGAGTTGCTTTGTACTCTACCATATGTTCTGATAAAAGAAGGTGACCCGTTTGCATTTTATTGCCTGGAAATCATTCTGTACAGGATATAATCAGGAGACACAAGGGAAAGGCTATTGAATGCTCAAGATGAACAGGACAACACTTTTACCCTTCTTTCTCACAACGAATGTTGCAGCCTAGACAACTCCAGTTAGTGTGTAAAGTCCAACCTTGCAAAAACTAAAGCTAGTTACAAATAAATTTTTGAACATTACGTGTTCTGCACCCTTTTGTATAATCTTTCAAATCGATCCAAGCTCTAATCCTCATGTGCTTTAGCACATTTTGCATGCAAATACATGAATCAAAGCCCCAACAGTTTACCTATGTAAACACATATCTGGAACCCTATGGATTGGAAAAGTGGCGGGCAGTGATTTTCAGGGGGAAGCAGCTTTTGGGCAAAGGGTTACACACCTTTGCTTCTTATCTTTCCTGCACTCAGTATCACACCCTCCTTCTGCTGATTTTTTTTTTTAAACTATGCATGAAACATATGATTTATGCCTGATTTTTATAGACAGACAAATGGAAGATGAGAGGAGATTTGAGAATCTCCTCTCCATGCTTTCTGCTTTTTCTCCCTTTTAATTGCATCATGCAGATCCTAAGACTCAACCACAGGCTTTGCTGACAGATATAAAGATCATTTACTTTGAATCGGCAATTACCACTCACATATCGACTCACTGGCTCAAGCACCCTATCCACTAGTATCTACTGGCTAACTAGCGACATTCAAAATGATAGCAGTTACAGGAAAGTGCAAGGAAAGATGGACTCTACGCAACACAGAAAAATACATACCTTGCTTTGCTCGTATTTGTCCCCAGGCTGGTGCTGTTCATGCCCTGTGCTGCCATTGGAGGTAGATATCTTCAGAGGCGGAAGAGATGGGTTACGCATTGTAGCCTTCAGAGGTTTATCAGACCCCACTGGACCTGAGGAATAGGGTCTGGTGATGGGCTGAGGTACCCTGCTGGTCTGGGGCCTCATTACAGCTGAGGTACTGCTTTCTTTGCGCTGGTACTCTATAGGAGACTGTAGTGCTGGAGCAGAATACTAAGAGTTAGTACAGGCCTCCCCATTTGTGACATTGTGTTTTCCTCAGGTGAGGGATGCCATGCTTACCTTGTTTCTAACAAAACAGCATGATGCAAGGGGACACCTTTAAACACAGGCGAAAATCATTCGCTCGTTACGCGATATAACCGGGAAGAACTGAACGTTTCTCTTTATGGAGAGGGAGGCACTTTAACAAGTACTGACTGAGCAAAGACAGTGCAACATCAGTGCTACAGAGATCCAGATCTTTCAGGGCTCATGGCGACACATGCCCCCGCCCAGCCCATACCAATGACAGCAGTGATGCCCCTCCTGATTTCACAGTATGTAGCTCTTCCACTTGATTTTGCATAGCAGCTAGTCCTAAAGTATGGTGGCTTTCATTTTGCTTAAAATTGATAAGGTGTGTAAAAATGGTACGGGGAATAGGCCAAGAAAGCTTTTGCAAAATTCCAGCTTTGGAACAAGCAGCAAAAGAGATGCCTCCAAAATCCATTCCTCTGCATGCCCATCACTCACTGCATAAATTTATAAGTTTACATCATGTGGAGGATTGGATGTTAAACTACCTCACCATTTCTACAGCACTGAAGTTCACTATGTTGGACAAATCAATGGTAAAACTGCATAGAATGTGGACAGGTTAGTATCCCATGTCAAAAGGCACAAGGAAATGCATGTATAATGCATTAAGCCACATGTTCATAGTACGTCATGGATATTTTATACTGGATGATGGGATTAGTGGTGTGGAGGAGATGCAAAAGACAGTTGCCATGAAAAGTGAAGAAGTGCTGTCATGTTGCACATATATTTCCAGCTGAAGTTAAAATGATTCTAGTATTGAATTAGCCATGGTGCTGCAGCCAAGTGGTAACTTATTTATTTATTTAATTTTTATACCACCCAACAGCCGAATCTCTCTGGGCGGTTTACAGCAATTAACAAGACAGTCCCTGTCCGCAGGCTTACAATCTAAAAAGACACGACACACAAGGAAAAAGGAATGGGGAGGGAAGAAGGGGGAATATTAATGAATACTCCTGGGCAGGGCTGGTGGAATGGCCCTGTGCGCTCCCTCTCATCTCCCTCCTCTCAGCCTGCTGGAATGGCTGGTGGTGGTGGCAGTTGAGGGAGGAGGAGCTGTCATGAGGGAGGCCTTTCAGCGGGGCTGGTGGACTGGCCCTGTGCTCCCTCTCTTCTCCCTCTCATAACTTATTACCTTGTACATATAACCACTCAGAAAAGGGTTGTCTGTGTAGTCCTGCCAATTGGTGAGAGAAAATCCCACCACTTCTCTGCTTACTTCCCTGGATTTCTGATCAAGTTCACAAGTATGACAAGACTTTCTTCACTACTTTGCAATTACCCAGTGATCAGATGCACACACTATACTACATTACCTCTTGGCAGCTAGTTGTCTATATTCATCCACATATTCATCCATTCATGTGTCTCAATCCAGCCTACCTCACAGGTTGAAGAGATAAAACGTACCCCAATATCAGTAAAGGCCACATTCTGCTAGATTTTTTTAAAAAGTAGTTCTGCTTAATTTTTAATCCGTATCATGGAAATTCCCTTCAGCACACATCTGGCTCTTCCTCCAGTCATGTTCCATGTAGAGGAAAGATAGCAATAGGTCAATGTGCATGACCAATATGGAGGAGGCGTGCATAGCTGATGTCAGATTGGAGCAGGAATTGAGTTTCATCCAGAACCCATCACAAAACACTTGGGCTTTACAGCAAGAACAGAGATAGAATACTTACCATTTAAGAAGTCCCTCTGTGTGTCCAACACTTGATTGATATCCTGTACCCAAGCTTGCTGGATTTCAGGATTGGCTGCCTGCAAGATGAGCCTTTCCGACGTTTCTCGACTCATGAGTGCAAATTTGCAGGGATCATTCTCCACATTCTCCTCAAGGATTAGGTACGTCATCTACAAGCAACCAGAGAAATCTCAATGCCAGTTTAAAGGGGACAAGGAAAGGGTCACATTCAGGTCAATCCTACAGCAGCCAAGCCAAAAGACAGCCTCACCACCACAGTTCAAAGGAAGAGCAGCAGCAACTTCGCCTTTCCAGATAAGGAATTATCTGGGAGTAACATCCCAAAGAAAACATTTGGCTTTCAGTTCTGTTCTTCAGCTGCTGTGCCAACTACCTTCAACAACTGTTGGATTATCTTTGAGTTACTGCTTTCTTTAAAAGGCAATGTCATTAGAGGCAGCACTGCTAATAATTGTGGGGAAAACAAATTGCTGTACATGAAGGTCCTCCAAAATAGAAATGGCTTTACTGGCATCTTGCCAATAAATAGGAATATCAACAGAATAGTGTATTTCTTGAAGAGGAAGACTATAATTCTATTTGCCCAGGCATGTGAAAGAGGATTTTACCTGCCAGCTAAACATTTTGTTGATTTTTTAGACTGTTTAAATGTGATTTTATATTGCTGTTTTATTATTCTGATTATATATCCTTATAGCTGTACTAGGAAATGGTTGGAGGAGTGGTTGTGTCCCCACCTCACTATATCTCTTGCTCCCAGTTGCTTTCCCCTGAAGTAGCTGTAGCTTTTCCTTCACAAGGAGAGCCATAGGGCTAACATTACCACATCTGCATGTACCAAGTAGTTCAACCTTTAGTTATACAGTATACAGTAATTCCTTGGATTGCAAGCATAATTTGTTCCGGAACCGTGCTTGTAATCCAAAACACTCTTATATCAAAGCGAGTCTCTGGTGGGTGTGAGCGGGGCCGATTTCGGCCCGCTACGCCCACTCGAGGCGAGCGGTTACATCCCTACTGATTGCAAGATGTCGCTTGTTTATCAAGCCAAAATTTATTTAAAAAATTTGCTTGTCTTGCAAACACTCTCAGACCAAGTTACTTGCAATCCAAGGTATTACTGTATGCTTATCAAATAGCCATTTGCAGATTTTTTTCTTGCTTTATGCTACCATGCAAGAACACATGAAGCAAGGTGTACACAATACAAGCACACCCAGGGTTGTATCCAACTGTGTCATTCTGCTGATGGAAGCAGTTCCGTCAGTGGAACCAGGAGGGAGGAGATTCTCTCTCCCTCCCCGGAGGGAAACCCTCCGGAGTAGATATTTGGGCTATGGGAAGAGCTGCAGGGAGGATAAAAGAGAAAGTCCTGTTGCATTAGCAGACTCCTGCTAGCATGTCATTGGATTTAACCCATAGATTTTATTTTTCTCTAGTCCATCACAGTTGAAATTATTCAGGTTAGAGAATGACATGATGGAAATGGAAAGGGCTTAATAGCCAAATTTTCCAACCTCCTGCACTGAAGCAGGAGGACTGCAGCTCAGTGACAGGGCACATGCTTTGCATTCAGACAGTCCCAGGTCCAATCCTTGGCATTTCCAGGTAAGGCTAGGAAAGAATCTTGCTTGAAACCCTGGAGAACTGCTGCTAGTCACTGTCAACAATACTGGGCTAGGCGGACCCATGGTTTGACTCAGTAGAAGGCAGCTTGCGATGTTTCTATGACCCTTTGTAGCTACCCACTTTACTAACTACGTAGTATGCCACAAATCATGAGCAGAATTAGAAAAATATGCACTACCCTAAAGTGACTCAAGGAAGCACACCATATACAAGTGTTGACCATATACACTTAGGAATTTCTTACTTTTATGCTCCGTTTAAACAGGTACCCTGGTGTTAGAGAGCCTTTCCTAAGAAGTTCACTAAAGATGACTATTTGCTCAAAGAGGAAAACTCTGCGTTCCTTCGGCCGAGACAGCCCTCCAGAATCCTGCTCTGTTACATAGAATGTATCCTGCTGCAGCAACTTCCCTTGGGCTGCCAACTTGCCCTAAGACAGATAAAAAATTATGGTAAACACAGATGGTATGGAAAGGCTTTTATTTATTCAATGTGTTAGTTTCTCTATAACAATTGTTCTTTGTGGGACTTACATAAATACAGATGAAAAACACAATAAAGTCCACATACATAAAATCAGCAAGGGAAGCACACCCAAAAAATCCATTTAAAAACAGCAAAGACTAAAACATAACAGGCAGCAATCATTGAGAGATCTAAAGCCTTCCACAGAGATAAAACTACTTTAAGATACAAACTGGGCAGCAAGAATATACAAGAATTTTAAAACCCTGTGAGAATAAAATGGTACTAGCCTGGTACCAAAAAGATGTTAGGGCAGGTGCTTGGTGGACCTCTCTGGGGAGGGCATTCCACAATGGGGGGGGGAGGGCTATCCCCGAGAGGGGCTGCTCATGAGTAGCCACTTGCTAAAACTCAGTATGCAAGGGTACTTGGACTAGGGCCTCTGACTGCGCTCTCCGGGCACAGGTAGGAATATATGAGAAGAGGCTCTCTTTGATACTGTGGCCCCAAACCATGAATGATAACATCTTGTCAGATGGGGAGGAATTCTGTTAGGGTTTGTTTTGTTTTATGATTTATTATAACTTGGGCTCATGCCTCTCCAGCCAGTTCACACACTCATCAATGCGTGCACATGCCCAGTGTCTTATCCTGCGTAAGGATTTATGTATGATGCAGTGTATGGAAGTCCATTCATAGTCCCCACTCAGCCATGAAGGTCACCTGGTGACTTTGGTCCGGTCACTGTCTCTCAATCTAACCTACCACACAGGGTTGTTGTGAGGAGAAAATGGAGAGGAGGAGGAGGATCATGTAAGCCACCTTGGGTTCCTTTCAAGGGGAAAAAAAGGAGGGATATAAATGTAATAAATAAATAATAAGTTGATCCCTGAAAAATGTCTGCATAAAAAAGCAGAAGGGACATAGTAATTTGGCATATGAATGCTCAGATGTAAAAGCATTTATCCCACACTACATTACGTTGTAAATGTGCTGAAGGGCTTGTGTCTAGTGTTCCACCAGACATAAGAATTCCACACTGGTGGATCTGTGAACCAGATGTCTGTGTCTAGAGGTTTTACTCAAAATGGCTGTTAACATCAATTCTCCCCTGTGGGATTGTTTTGCATAACAGTGAATTTCTCTGTAAGCTATGGAACTTTAAACACAACACTATGTAGATTCTACATTATAGAAGCTCCAGGTTTTCACTGAATAGAGTGTCACAATGAGCTCTACAAGAAAAAAGGTGATAGGCAGTATGTATAAGAAACTGCTCGCTATGTGGAGACAGGTGCTATAGGGAATGATTGAAGGATCTTTATGAGGCAGCTTGTGCGCACACACACACACACACACGCCCACAAGTGTACAACCAAACACTTCCTCCCTCGGCAAGATTCAACTCAGAAAATGGTAACAGTAGTTTAAACATACACCCCAACCACATTTTCAGGGAAGAAAGCTTGCCCTGAGCGGTTTTTTAATGCACTGTTCGGGACACCGACATGTGCATTATCACGTTCACATCCAAAAGCAAGTATAGACTTCTACCTCAAAGCCCTGAAGACGGCCCAGATTCATCATGTCATTGCAGCGTTTAGGAACAAGGCACATCAATTCCACAGCTTTCTGTTAGAGAGAGTGGTAACACATCAGAACTGGAAGGGATGAAAGGCTATCTAGTTTGCTCCTTCAGTCAAGGTAGGGCCATCTACCTATCAACCCTTCCACCACAGTCAGAAAGTGGGTCCATTGTGGGGAGATTCCCATGGAACAAATAGCTCCAGATACCTCAAGCAAGGGAACCAGGGCTTAAATTGCAGGAAAGGACAACCAATTTCCAAAGCAACTAGCCAATCTAAATTATGGAGAAGTTCCTTCTTCACACAGTGCACAACGCATAGTTAAACTATGGAATTCACTTCCACGAGATGTAGTGATGGCCACCAATTTGGATGGCTTTAAAAGGGGATAGGACAAATTCATGGAGGCTATCAATGGCTACTAGTCCCGATGGCTATATGCTACCTCCAGTTTCAGAGGCAGTATGCCTATGTACACCAGTTGTGGGGGAACATGGGCAGGAGGGTGATGTTGCACTCATGTCCTGCTTGTGGGTTTCCTGTGGGCAGCTGGTTGGCCACTGTGTGAAAAGAATGCTGGACGAGATAGACTTTTGGTCTGATCCAGCACAGCTCTTCTTATGTTCTCAACTTTTCAAATATAGCTTCCAGGCACACCCAATGTGACTGGAACTTTGATCTAAAGTAATGACCCTCAAGGTATGCAGCGACATAATTTGCTGCTCTTAAGGCTAGGTTTTAATTCACTCATTTTAGCCCTAGTTTACATTTTTCATCTAACATTAATGAAAATGAATATTTTTCAATATTCGTATTTCCCACATATTTTTCCACCCTTCATTCAAAATCTCATCCTCAAATTCCTTATCCCAAACTATCTTAAGATTGTCATTTTGTTCTTCACCTTTTTGTATAATTATATATATCTCCTTTGCTATCCCTCTTGATGAAGTATTCCCATCTACAAGTTCTCTGGACAAAACCCTCTTTTCAAAACCAGTTAATTCCCTTTCATGCTCCATTTTCCTCTTCCATTTCTTTGACCACTGATCCAATTGCATTAAATTTAACCAGGAAATTCTTCCTACTTCAGCCATTTCAATTATTTGTTGCCTAGTCTCCATTTTTTCCTTCCTTGGGGTTTCCCCCCACTGACTGCCATATTTAAATTACTCTTCTAATATAAAAATAAGTATTTTCTTATTTGCATCCAGCCCTTCTGTTAAAAAACAGACACCCAAGATTGCTCACAACATAATTAATATTATGACCAATCAATGAAAATAATATTAAAAACAAATACATATAAAAAGGCAGCTGATAAAAACATACCTCTGTCTCTGAACACTCAAGTCCAGCTTTTTCACTGTATTTTAGAAAGTCCTACAGGAAAGAAAAACATCTCCTTAAAAATCATTCACTAGATTACATTTCTAAAGATGAAAATTGTGTGTTTGTCTACATTCTGAAATGATATTATATGGGGACACATGAAAATCCACTAATTTACAGATATAAATACTGAATTGAAATGCAATTCTAGATTTCATTGTCCCCAGTGCTTGGGCTTCGATTACGGCACTCTGTCAGCAATAGAGTGCAGAGGGGGAAAAAAGATACATGGCTTTATTGCGCATAGCCATTTTTAATTATAAGAGACAGTTAATGAAGCATCCCAATGGAAATGGTTCTGATGCTTTAGAGTGCATGTTTACTTTAAAAAAATTATACGTCACCCAGTGCTTTTTTTCTGGAGAAAAAGGTACCGGAACTCTTGGATTACATTTCCTCGGGAGTAGATGGCGATTAAATTGTAATGCAATTAATAGAAGAAAAGGTGCTGGAACTCAGTTCCGGTGAGTTCCACCAGAAAAAAAGCCCTGACGTCACCTACTAACCAATGATTCTCTGTGTACATTTAATCTATCTATCCATCCATCTATCCATCTACAGATATGGATTTCTGCTGTTTTTAACTTGTTGGTGGGGCTTTTTCAGTTATACATATAATCATGCAACATAATAATACATCTAGATAGATATAGTTGTATTATTATGTTGATATTATATAACAGAAAAAAACCCCACAAACAAATTAAAAGCAGCAGAAATCAGTATCTTTGCTCCCACCCAAGCCTGCGTAAATAATATTTTCACTCAGTACCTAAAGTCCAGAATACGAACCAGGCAAATAGGTGTGAAGTGGGAGCTCTGCAAATGAGATGCCACTGTAGGGAAAGCTGTGACTCTGGTAGCCACCCACCCCATATCATAAAGTGGGAACACATAGACAAGGCATCCGATGAAGACTATAATGATTACGCAGGTCCACATAGAACAGAAAGGTCATGTTTTACTAGAGTAATTATTGAAATACTTTTAATATTGTTTTCCATAAGAATAAAGTTCTAAAAGACATCTAAAGGGAGTAAACAAAGTATTAGCTGCACTTAATTTGACTTTTTATGCATTATACTTTTACTAGACTGTATTAGCATATTTCAAATGTTATATGCAGCACCTTAGAATAAATATGCAGCTATATAAAATTTATTGTTTGCAAATCTATTTGTCATGGAATTAGGCCATTTATGTTTATACATGGGCGGCATAACTGCAGACCAAAGCAAAATGTTTGTATTTACATACAGTATTGTACCCTAATTTAATTCTGTAATATGAATACACTCCAAGAACTTGTAAACGCTAAACACTTCAGGAGTAAAAGCATGAAGATTATCTTCCAATTTTAGATGGCATTCAGAGGGCAACCTGAAGAACATCCCACCTGCTACCCACCTTCTGAGTGCAAGCCCCCTGCACTGCCCAACAGGCCATTCCCTAATCTTGAGTTAATGTTGTCAATGGATGCAGAGTTTTGCCAATGGATGCACTATGGAAAAATCAAACAAAGAGCACCCCATAGTGCAAACAGAAGGCCTTACATGCATCCAGGGAGGATTTTGAGTTAGTCTGTTAGCAACTGTTTTTGCCTTTGCTGTTACTAGTATACAGATCTTTGCGTCATTTGTTTTGCTAGACATATAACACCATTAGTGTATTTCACCTTGAGTAGCAACTGGTACTTGGTTATTCTTTGAATGGGTTTGATTAAGAAGTCACTAAGAGTTAGCCGCTGGTTTATTTCTTGTTGCACCTCCTAGAAAATGAAAGTAAGCAACATCAACATTAAGAAAAAAGAGTACTTATATCCTGCCTTTCTTCCATGGAACTCAAGGTAGCATACAAAGGATCCCATCCAGGCACTGACCAAACCACACCTTCTGAGATTCAGCAAGGTTTTGTATCATGTACCTTCACTCAAGGCCCTGAGATGATGGCAGAACATGACATGATTACAAGCCAACAATCCAAGCAGGAGATAGTAGCTGACACAGTCGTAGGAATATGTACGTGCACATATAAGAGGGGAGAAACAATCCTGTCAGTTGTTATGTTTAAACTGCAACATGAATGTGGCATCCTATGAAAAAGGCCAAATCTTACCTCAAAATACGGACCACATTCCGCTACTATATATTCAGATTTTGGTTTGTTTTGACAGTACACCACATACATATGTAATCGCCGCTCCTGTAAAAGCAAAATTTAGATAGCTGTCTTAGATTAAGTCCATGCTACAACTTGTACCACTTCATGGACAGCAGCAGAAAGCAAATTTAATTATTCCCATCAGCCTGAACCCAGAAGTGGCTCAGGGAGTGTGTGCTTTATTTATTTATTTTATTTTATTTATTATATTTATACTCCACCTTTTTTCCTGAAAGGAACCCAAGGCAGCTTACATAATCCTCCTCCTCCTCTCCATTTTACCCTCACAACAACCCTGTGAGGTAGGTTAGCTGAGAGTCAGTGACTGGCCCAAAGTCACCCAGTGAGTTTCATGGCTGAGCGGGGATTTGAACCCGGATCTCCCGAGTCCCAGTCCAACACTCTAACCACTACGCCACACTTTCCTTGCTTCCATTTTGCTCTGTCATCTGATCACAGGATTCTGGAAAAGCAATCAACCAGCTGTTTTCAGAAAAGGAAAGAAAGCAAGAGAAACTAAAGTCCAGTTCATACACATACTCCAACTGGCAAAGGCATTTTAAGGAGGATAAGGCTATCAATGGCTATTAGTCATGATGGCTATTACCTCCAATATCCAAGGCAGTATGCCTGTCAATACCAGTTGCTGGGGAACACGAGCAGGAGGGTGCTATTGCACATGTGTCCTGCTTGTGGGCTTCCCATGTGCATCTTGGTGGGCCACTATGGGAACAGAATGCTGGACTAGATATGCCTTTGGTCTAATCCAGTAGGGCTCTTCTTAGTGGTGGAGCATGTATGCCCCTCTCCTCTCCATCATGTACGATGTTTTCATTCCATGTGGATGGCAGGTTCACACAATTCCTCCTGCTCAAGAATGGGAAGATTGCTAGGATTGGCCATTGCTGCTTTCCCTTTGCTGCAAGTTCTTTATCCTTCCTCTATGCTTTCTGAAGAAGCCAGGAACTATCAACAAGGCTGAATATGGGGCTATGTGGGGCTTCCCATGAGGTTTAGCCCAGAAGCTGCAGCTGGTGCAGAACATGGAAATGTGGGTGTTAAGTGAGACATTAGGTCATACACATATGCCCATGCTGAGGGAGCTATACTGGCTGCCTATTTACTACTGGGCCATCTTCAAAGTCTTGTTGTTAACATACAAAGCCTTGAACAACTTGGGCCCAGGTTACCTGAAGAACGGTCGCCCCCCTTATAGGTCCACTAGATCACTGCCTTCATCAGGGGAACTTTTATTAGTGGCACTACTTCCTCCAGATTATCATAAGGCAGTGACGTGGAAACCAACTTTTTTTGCTATTGCGCCTATCCGCTGGAATGCTATACGTGAAGTGTCATCTGTGCTGTGTTTTCAACATCTTTTGAAGACATACCTTTTTTACTCAGGCTTTTCCTGATGATTGTCGTTGGACCATGTACCTTGCTTGCTACTGGCATGTTTTATTGGTTTTTATCTTGTTTTTATTATGGTTTATGTTGTACACTGCAGTTAGAGGTTATTTTTAATAAGCGGTTTAGAAGTATTTAAAAATAAATAAAATAAATAAAACAAACAATATGTGAGCTGCTGTAATAGTAGTGCTGCTGAGAGAACTGGAAAAGTGTTTCTTGGCTGGCTGTAACAACTATAAGAGCAGATAGTTGGTACAGCCAACCACAGCCTTCTGTGGTATATAAGGGTTGGTTCACAGGCTTCTGTGTTAAATGTTCCTAAGTTACTGTTATTTCCTCCAACCTGAAATATAAGGCCATCCAGAAAGTACATGATTAATCCAAGTTACAAATCCTGGTCCAAGCCCATCAAGCTACCATCAAAGAGAAACTTGTTCTGTAATTCCAATTGAAGTAAATATTTAAAAAAAACACCACACTACACAGTTGAGTAAAAATTGTATTATTGCAAGTTGTGGGTTTGGTCTTGAATTCACTTGAGGTATACATCTGTGTTAGTTTAGTTCTTTTCTTTAAGACACACATCCTGTACACATACACAAAAGCTCTAGCCAGGAAGGAAGAGCCTAAACAGGATTTTAACCTGCACTGGCAGAGGGCAGGAGGGGTACGTTTCCAGCCAAGATTCCCTTTTGAGTCACTCATGTATTTTGTTTAAGGCACAAAAAGTGCCAAGTAAAACATAAAATTACTTAGGTTATAGCTTTGTTAACACATTGCTTCTGTGGATATTTTCCAAAGTTACCTTCAGTACAGAACAACAAGAACACTTAAGTTTTATGACTTGAGGGAAATCTCTGGACATTGAGGTCTATGATATATAAATCCTAGCCTTATTTTTTTTTTAATGAAATCTCATAGTCAGAATAACTGGGATACATTTAGGAACTATTTTTATATATGATTAACATGTAACTCACGTGTTTGATGAAGAGCTGGGCTAAACGGTCATGCTCCTGAAGGCACTTTTCCAGTTCAGCGAGAAAAAAACTGCAATTTAAAAAAATGGCATCTGTTTTTAAAATCTCATTCTTCCTCTCTTAACATTCTTCACTAATATTGCAAAATGATCCTCTTGGCAACCAGAGCTGCCTGCTGGATCCATTGTACTCGATACTAATGAAGAACCCATAGAAATTAAAATTTTAGCTGTATTATGCTCCTATCACAGTTGATTGGGTGGATGGTAATTTCAAACCTTTTGAGATGCTACATGCAGAATTCCACCTTCCAACCAGATCTGGATGCGAATACATGCAAATGAAACACTGCTTGACCTCTGTTTGGGTCCTGAAGCCTTTGCAACTTGAGCAGTACTAGCACTTTTTTCACTTCCCCAGTCCCATGAAACTGTCTCCGAATTTGGCAAAATAATTTACATTTTTTAAAGAAACCAAACCTGACTTAAGATACTGTTTGTTCTCAATGGAACTTATTTTATTTATTTATTTATTATTTATTTATTATATTATTATATTATACCCCACCTTTTTTCCTACAAGGAACCCAAGGTGGCTTACATAATCCTCCTCCTCTCCATTTTATCCTCACAACAACCCGGTGAGGTAGGTTAGGCTGAGAGTCAGTGACTGGCCCAAAGTCACCCAGTGAGTTTCATGGCTGAGCGGGGTCTAGAACCCGGATCTCCTGAATCCCAGTCCAACACTCTCACCACTACGCTACACTGGCTGAGTTCCCCAATTAAAAAATCCCAATGTCAGAATGCACTCAAGTTCATTAAATTCTATACTTTAGACTTTTGGATAAGGCCTATTTAACAGAAAACTCTCCTATGGGTACATTGGTACCCCACTAAATCCTGTATCTTTGGGTTTAGTGATAATGATGCCTGTCGGTGCTGCCAGGCTCCTGAAGCCAATCTGGTTCACATGTTTTGGGAATGCCCCCAAATTGCTCATTTCTACCAAGACACTGTAACTCGAATCAACATGACATTATCTGCTTCATTAACTCTTACAGCTAACAATTTAATCCTGGGCTATATACCAGCTCTATGGGCACTTCCTAAACATCAATCCAGTGGGCAGCTCTGGTTGCCAAGGGGATTGTTTTGCAACAATGGAAAACTTGTGTCTTCCCCTCTGTGGATGACTGTATCAGTGACATGTAGGGATGTCAGGGAAATCTGCAACGGATTCAAATAAGTCTGGATTTCTATGAATCCAACCTGTGGATCCCACAGTGGACCAGTTTTACCATGTTGCACATATTCCATGGACTTGCAGACCAGCTTTTTTTGTTTGTTTTTTACTTGGGGGGGGGGATTTGTGCAAATTCGCACTTCTGAAAGTGGAATGAAATTCTCGCACATCCCTAAATCTGATCTCATCGATGAGCGGACAATGGAACCAAAGATGCCTGACAATTCATGAAACACAGACAGAATGGATTTAACCAAATCCATATATCCCTAGTAACATGCTGGATCTTTGTACAAAGCAGAGGATAACAGATGGGATACTCCTGACACCGTCATTTCCATTCGGCAAGTCTTTCTCTGTCTCTTTGAGCAGTGACTCCTCACCATCTTTATTCCACTCTTAGCCTGATCACACTGTTGCCTTTTCTCCCCTCCACCCTCCCTTATTGTCTTCTTCTTATCTTGACTTTTCATTTCCCCTTCCTATTTCTTTTTTTAAAGAAAAACTGGTCTGGTAGCATATTATTATTGATGCTATTATTGTTTGGTAGGTTAGGGTTGTGGGGAGGAGGTCTGAAAGGACCTTTTTGTTTGTTTGTTCTGTCCTCGGTGTTTTGTTTGGAAAAGCAGTAAAAAAAATCTTAATGATAAAAAGACATCAGTAATGATAGACAACCTTTCCTGAAAGATAGGTTATCTTTCATTAGCAATCTTCTCTCAATGTGCAAGTAAAGAGAAATCTTGAGTTTATTCCATGGCTCAGTATTCCCATGTGCACAGAGAAGAACAGCTAGGCTATTCCATCTTTTCTTCCTTAACATTTTTTTCTGGTAAGAGAAAAGACAGGAGAAGAAGAAGGTGGGAAAACACAGGGAGGGCTACAACATTAAGACATCATCATCTGGACCCCATGTAAAATTGTGTGAAACACCCAGAAAAAGGCTTCCTAAGGTTAAGAAGCTTGAAATCCACTGGTCTATCCTTTTCAGGGCTTTTTTTCTGGCGGAACGCACCGGAACGGCGTTCCGCCACCTTTTTTCAGTGTCCGTAATTAATCCCTGCCGCCTCCTAGTGAGCATTGCGCGCCTTTGCTTCGTGCTTCCGCTTCCGGGTTGTCGCCGGGTGGAGCCTTCACGACCGGGTGAAGTGGAAGCGGCATGGCGGCGCCCGAGAAAACAGCGTGGGAAGCGGAGTACCGAGACCCGGACCTGCACAGCCACCCTCAAGCAGACGAGCTGAGGGTGGAAGTGTCCAGACATCATAATCTTCAATTTGTAGCCCTCCTGCATTTCCCCACCACTTCATCAGTCTTTTTCCTTACCAGGAGAAAGAAAAAGAAAAAGAAAGGAAGGAAGAAAAGATGGAATAGCTGCATAATGTCCTTTGATTACCCATTAGGAGCCCTCCATCTGGATACCTGCAGATTCTGTGTCTGAAGTAAAGAAGAAGCTTAGAAGCTTAGCTGCCTAAGAATCTGAATGAGACTCTGCATGACTAAGGCAGCCTTATAGTCATGCAGAGTCTCCTTCAAATTCCCAAGTATCATGTGATACCGGGTAGTCCAAAGTCCATTGGGAGATCAAGAGGAGACAAAGTCCAAGTAACCGGGTGTGAAATGAAGCCTCTGCTTTTCTTCTTCATTTTCTTACATCTCCTTGGTAATTAAAGTAATGGTGAGTAGCTTCTAAGACTAGGAAATGGAGGCAAAATTATTTTTCCCTTCTCACTGTTGTTATGTGCAAGAGAACAGTGGATTCGGTAGTCAGTGACATATTTAAAATTCAGGTGGAAAAACTCATTTCCAGATGGACAAAGAGAGAAAGTATTGCAGTGGTGATCTACATATCCAGCACGCTCACTGCAGCTCTGCAGCTTAGTTTTTGCTTTGCTTTGCTTTATATTCCTGCCTCTCTCTCCCTCCCCTCCTCTCATGTAAAGCCTGAAGCTATCTATGCACTGCGACCTGACTTCTATTGAATATGCATGGCTATTTAACATTCAAAGACCATGATTCCTTAGTGCAAGAACTGATTAAAGCAGAAGGCAGAATATTTATAGAAATGCAAAATCTGCATTAAGGTAACAGCACCATGGCTGTCCACGTGAAATATGATGATCATGATCATGATCATGATCATGATCATGATGATGTAAAAAGTAAGCTTCATAACACATTAAAATCAAGCTACAAGCAAACATAGACCTCCTTATGTTAAAATCAATTTTCCCTAGCTGAGAAGGTGGCAATATTATATTGGATTTTGCAGCATTTTATCATATAAAATAACATGGTAATTACACAAGAAGGAATAACATGCAATCAAATAAACTTGAATGTTTCCCCTGCACAGTAATGATAATAATACTTAGCATTTATATCATGCATTTCAAATGTTCAAAATGCTTAGCCTTGTCTCATTCAGTTTCACAACAGCCTTGTAAGGTAGGTCAATATTAGCCTCATATTACAGATGGAGGACTATGATTAAGAGAAGAGTGACTTGCCTAAATCTATCTTGTAAGTTCAGAGATAAGCTGAGATTTGTAGCAAGAACCTCCTGGCTCATAGCTCACACTTTCAACCCCTATACCAGTGTTCTCCAGCCTTGGGTCCCCAGATGTTTTTGGCCTACAACTCCCAGCATGCCCCAGCCAGCATAGCTGGGAGTTGTAGGCCAAAAACATCTGGGGACCCAAGGTTGGAGACATCATAATCTTCAATTATGCCCTATACTATGCCAACTTTCATATTTGTGACATTTTGTGATTTGTACTTGTTTTGAACATTACTTTTAAAAAGATAAGGGAAAAAAAATAAACGAATGAACATAGCACTTGCATCAAGACGCACTTCAGAGAGCAATTTAAGCACGTGCATCTAATTTTAATTTCACTAATGGCATGTAGCTTGTTCTTTTGTTCCACTTGAGAGGGTTTGACAGCAAGGTTTGGTCTACGATTTGACAGGGTGGACGACACCTTGTCCTAGGTGCCATCAATGGGGACCGCCAAGTATATGCCCAACGCATGGATTCATTTGCCTTCCTGCCTTGCAGCCTGTTCTCCAAGGCTGAGTTATCACTGAGGTTGTCAGCCGGTTTCTGGGCTGTACCATTTTGGACTGCATGTGGGGGCTTGCATGAGCCTCCAAACAAAAACAATTTCCTCCCCACGGAGAACTAGATGACAACTCGGTTGTTCTTGTTCTTGTTTATGTGCTCAATTTATTCATTTATATGAGGGAGACTTCAACCATCTGAGTCCCCACCTTCATATCACCTGCAATATGAAGTGATCTAGCCCACAGGTTTACCATCTCAGTGAGGACTAAACTAGAAGAGATATCAGAGATCTCTTTAAATGTAAGCAAATAGCAGCTGGGGAGCCATTGCATCAGGACTGGGAAAGGTACCGTATGTGTGGGTGGGTGGGGGGTGTTCCTTACTCTTCCCCGAAGCACCATTTTCCTGATGAAAATTGCCCTTCTGCTCAAAGCTGCTTTTTGCCCCCTTCTGGAAAACCTATCTCTTTGCAAGCTGTGCATGCCACTTTCTCCTAATGAGGCAAACAACAGCTGGGTGGGAGATTTTCATCAGAAAAACAGCACAGAGAGAGCATGTGGTATATTTCATTACTATACCACATGCTATTTTCTCCACCCGAGGTAGCTTTCGGGGATTTTTCTGAGCTCGGCCGTTGTGCCACGTGCAGTTGATGCTTGCCTTGGGGGTCACTTCGTGTTACACACACACACACACACACCTCTGCATAGTTATCCGACCTGACCTTTCGTAGACCGGCATTTGGTCTGGTGAAGGGATGCCCGGTCTCTGGTTTTAAAACGAAGCAGACTACATTGACTGCGCTGCATTGTTTTACAGCCCAATCCTATGCATGTTTACTTTGAAGGATTTCAGGAGAGCTTACTCCCAAGTAAGTGTGCATAGCATGGCAGCCTTAGAGCCTGGTACTTTAATTTAGGTTTACAGCTGTTTTGTGTTCCAGGTCGTTCTGTCTCTTTTAACACGTGGTAACTCACTGTGAAATCTCTTGGGCTGGACTGCAGTATAATTTTTAAATAAATAAATGTAAGTTCTGAATGGCTGAGGTTGCCTGTTGGGAGAAGGCTGTTTAGAGGCATAATTAGCCAACCTTACACCTTTGCTGGTTATCATGATCTGATCTCATAAGCTGGCAGCCCAATATTACATTTAGGGGAAACAATTGAGGGAAATAGTCTCTCTTGTTGAGATACCTGAAGAATTTGGGGGAACTACCAAAACAAAGCAATGTTTTGAAAGAAAAATAAAGAGTACTGGATGCCTCTTCTAACTGTTTCTGGAGGCATCTGTAGCAGCAAGCAACATATATAACCTCCCATAGGACAGCTCTATGATAATGGAAACTGCCTGTTTGGGCTTCCATTCCTTCCCCTGTCCCAGCTGCATGACGACAATAATTCTGAAGAAGACTGCATCAAAATATAAATACATACAGGTACCCAGTTTCTTGGAACAATGGAATTGTTGGATCACCCTTTATATAGTATTAAGCGATGGTGTGCATGAGCCCTCAACTCATTTTTCAGCATGGTGCAGGACTGCACTAAGGTAAAGGAAGCTAAAGGGGCGGTTTTAGGGGGCGGTCCTAGGGGTGGGTAGGGGCGTGGCCAGGGGAGGGGGGTGAGTTCCACCACCTTTTCTCTGAGAAAAAAAGCCCTGATCCTTTTCAACTTGATCCGATGATAGGTCTGTGGCACACGAAAAGGCCACATGCAGATACATGGATCTTTACATCTCCTAATATGCGGCTGTAGTCATTTTGAAGTAGTCGATTTCAGGGTTAACCCAAATGCTGCGGCTTATCATTGAAGCTTGTAAGACAGACATCTTGAAGTCTAACAGATGTTCAAAACCATCTACCTTGTAACAGCAAATGAAATTACCCTTGGATTGCCACTGGGTTATATAGCACTAATTGTGAATTTGGTGGGGTGGGATGGGGTGGGGAAAGAGAAAGAGGAGTGGTTCAGACCAAATAAAATATATTTGTACATGGACAAGTATTGTGAATTTTAGCAATAGTCATTTAAAGCTAACTACAGACTTACTCTTTGTGCCAGTCATAGATCTGGTGAATGTTTCCAAATACAATCTTGTCTTTCCCTTTCATGTCTTCGGGAACACCTTTTTCTTCTATTCTTTTCATGAATCCCTTTAGTAGAAAATCAGTGATTAAGCTATGGCAGACTGGAATGGGAAGAGTAATTATGCAGTTACACATTGTAATAACTGGGATCTTTTTTATTGTCACAGCACAAGCTTATCGTGACAGCACAGGTTCAAATCCCAATTTTAGGGTTACACTTCATGTTTTAAACGAGACTTATTGTATATGCATACAGCAAGTCAGAAACTAGGCTTTTAAGTATATTAGAATAGTTTGCAAAAAGACAATGTTAATACATTTCTTCCTTGTCCTCAGATGTTAGATAAAATTATCAGTTTTTGGTTCCTGAAGAAAAACAAACAATGTTAGGCTTTTATTGAGGAGCTTTTCAATTTGATTATATATATATCCAATGTAATTTATTTTAACTCACCTCCACCACAGTCCCTAAGTCTTTCACATAGTCTTTCTCCGTCTGTACCAGTTCATTTAGAACAAACCTAGAATTCAAAACAGCTGTATATAGTGGCCAGGCTAAATATATGCCAGGTATATATGTCTAGGAGCTACCTCTTTTCACTAGATTATTTATTTATTTATTTGTTGTATTTATGAATCGCCACCAGCCACTCTGGGCGATTTACAACATGATAAAATATAAAATACATTTAAAACAGTATAAAATTTTAAAATCTTAACCCACCCCATATTCCTGCCTGAACAGCCAAGTTTTTAGTGAGCGGCGGAAGCTCAGCAGAGAGGGGGCATGGCGGAGGTCACTCGGGAGAGAGTTCCACAGTACGGGGGCCGCCACAGAAAAGGCCCTCTTCCTAGTCCCCACCAGTCTAGCTGCTCTGGCTGAAGGGACAAGGAGAAGGCCGTCTGTAGCAGATCTTGTTGAGTGGCCTACTTGGTGTTCCTGGAGACGCTCCTTGAGATAAACTGGGCCGGAGCCGTATAGGGTTTTAAATGTCAAAACCAACACCTTGAATTCGGCTTCGCAAGCAACTGCTAGCCAGTGCAGCTCCTTGAGCACTGGAGTGATGTGATCCTGCCAGCGGCTGCCTTTAACCAGGTCCAAAGCCTCCTCCCCGAGAACTACCCTCTGGTACCTTATTACATTTCCATCCCATCTTCCTTCCATGATAGGACTTAAAGTGGTATATATTGAGGTTTCACAGGTGGTCTCTCCTCCAGGCACTGACCAAACCCAGAATTAAGTAGGGTGACATCAGGACAACTCAGGTTGATTAAAATAGGGAACCACCACTGAGCAAGGAGCCCAATCAAGGTCTGTGTCTAGTGAACAGGGATGCAAAGAGCTTCAAGTTACACTCTCATCCCGCAGACATGGGCTGAGGGAAACAATGACAAGGTGGTACAAGATGGCTTGAATCCACCGCAGTAGCCATCTTATTCCAGCTTTCATCACATACAACAATATCCACAATGGTTACTCTACTGGAAATAGTGGCTGCGGACCTATGTAACAGTTTAAGAACAGTGGAAATGGGTTCAGGGCACCCTCTCCACTTGCAGTACAAACTGCCACAGGGACAGTTCTGATTGATTCTGCAAGTTTTCAGAATGACTTGCTTTGTACAGGAGCAAAGCCAGTGCAGGGGGAGCCTATCGGCCAGCACCCATGACCTTACCACTATACTCCCCACCCACTAGCCCTGAATAAATGCATTTTTCCACATTACAAGTATCAATTTTAGATAGCTACTTACAAAAGTAATGAACCAAAGTTAACTTACATCCTGCCTCTCATAGCCTTGGCTTTTTGTTCCTCTTCAAGGTTTCTTGAAGGAGGAGGAGTTGAAGGTGTCACATTTTCATTCAAGCATCCAGTGGCATCTTTTAAGCTTCCTCTGTAGGAGCCTCCTTCTAATGTCTTAAAAAAAAAAAAAAAGCCAAAGGATTAAACAGAAAATCTTCACAATTGACTATATATCTAGAGCTATGTTATTTCTCAGGTGTTCTAGCTTTATAATCACTAGAAAGGGTGAGGGAATAAATTTCCCAAAATGAACCCCTAAGTCACATTCAGGATTTCCCCCCCAAGCTGATTGTTGAGGGATAGCAGAACAGAACTGGTATCAGACTTCCACTGGCCCCTCATCTGGGGCTGGAGAAGATTTGCGAGTGGGGGAGGAAAGGGGAGTCAGGTAACAGGTCAGGTTGGTCACAGATACTGAGCCAATGGCTCAACTAGGGCGGGGACACAGGAAAGGGCTTATCTAGGCACCTGGGTTCCCGCCCACAGCCTCTTTTGCTGCTGTCAATTCGGATACTAAGAAGATCTCATTCATTTCGGAGAACTATTCCAGTGTTTCCTGAGAATAGTCTGAACCCCTCCTAAATAGGACAAAACATAAAAGTCTAAGGCTGCAATCCTATAGTCACTATTCTGTAGGCCAGTTTTGGGTAATCCCACACCAAATGGTACCCAATTTGCAGTTAAAGGCAGATTTCTCCCAGAGGCATATGGGTTCTCTATAGGGACATGCAGCTGACTGAGGTGTTGTTGTTTTTTCATTTATGCCATCACACATTTGTCCGGAGGAACACATCCAAGGTTTTACAGTAAAAAAGGGAGGGGAGAAATTGAGGGGTAACACCAGTAGCAGAGTGTTGCTGATCTGTAATACCCAATACCACACCAAGAGAGAGTGGCTTAAACATATATGTTAGGATTGTTTTCCTGTTAAATGAGTCTCATTTTATCTCAAAATCAGAGTACCGTATATGCCATTTTTCCAGATTTTTTCACAAATTTAATTAATCACTTTTTATTCCAGTCTGACAACTTTCACTTAAAATTTAATTTATCCCACAGAATACAAAACCTTTAAGACAATACTAATTTAATCTAAAGAAGCATTATTATCCATCTGAGATCTGGATCTCACTATGCTTTCAAGATACAGGAGAATACCATCCTGGTGTCGAAAAAATTGTAAAAGGAGTACAAGCGTCTGAATGTCAATTCACCTAACTAGATTCAAGATGAGAACTCCATATTAAGAAACACTACAGATCCTTGTTGATAAGTGGTGCTGAAACCACAGTTTCCTAGTTCCGATGTCATGGGAAACTATGGTTTAACAAGTCAGAATATCAGCACTGCAGCCAGGTACACACGGGGAAGCAGTACGGGGTGGGGCAAAGAGGGAGCATGAGGGCACAAGGCTTGTTTTCAGTTGGATTCAACCATGCTTTATGGAACCAACATTATGTCTGAACCAGGCTTAAGAGACTGAACTGTTGCTACAGTTCATTCAGCTTGTCCATACAAACAGATGTTAAAAAGGAATCCCTACTGCATCTGAAAATAAGGTGGCAGCTTTAGCTATGAATGAGGTGACACTGATTAAGTATTGAAATAAGTGTGTCTGACCCAAGATGCAAGGTGCAAGATGCAATCATTAAAATATCTGAAGTAATGCAACTCAATCTTTCTTTGGATATGTCCCATTTAGTTCAACTGGGCTTGTGCCTAAACAAGTTTGCATAAGATTGCAGCCTTAGCTTGCCAATTTTAATTAGACTGCCTCAGATTTCTTTGGTGCTATATTCATTACTGTATTTTGTACTTGATTTGTAAGTCAGCCAGAGTGTTAATAGCTATGGTGGGATATTAAATTGAAAATATGGCTTCATGAACAATATACTGAACAGCCCTTGAATCAAGCTTTCCAAAACTGGTTCTTCATTCTGGAAAAAAACACACAATCATCACAAATGAAGCAATAGGCATCAAATATCCCCCGTATTAACAAAAAAAAGAAAAGAAAAGAATGCACTGCTCTACACATTCTTGTCAGCTTGTACTGGCATTTCATTGAGTACTGTAAAAAAAAAATTCTAACAGGGAAACTACTTGTCTGCAAACTTCAAGACATTTACTAGGTAGCTAATGATGTTATGGATTGTGCTACAACTTGCTGATGTATCAGCAACACAATGACCAATAGAGGCATTTGCAAAAACGTTTTCTTGTAATGTAACTCTATCAACAAACTGACTATGGAACCAACATGAGATGGTAGCTAAATATTCAGCATTTATGCAGAACAACAATGATGAAGAAAGCAGGGAAAGTCAGCAATAGGACCAGCCACTGATTTATGGTGTTGCCTGGCTAGGGTATTTTTCTTCCCTAGGATTCCAGGACTCCACACTTACCAGCTTGCTTTTGACCAGTTTTTCTATTGCACTGACAAGATCCGCAGCAGTTGGGACATCAGAGGTGCTCTGTCGAGCAGCTAGCAAAGAGGAGGACTGCAAGACACCAGTTTGCAAAGGAACAGCAGGTTAGCAGGAATGAGAAGGAATTAGGAAAGCCAACAGCCTAGCAGTTCGATGTCACACATGTCAGGGTACAAGCAGGAAAAAAACATGACAAGGAGCATGAAGAGTTGAGGGGAAAGGTCATGACATACACAAGGCAGCCAGCAGCACTCAGAAACAGACTGGCAAAGCAGAGAACCAACCCTGGGAACTGTGGTTAGAACTTACACCTACAGCGGTTCAGGTTTGAGGTTTTTTAGACCACTACTTTAGTCACCCAGAAGAGCGAAAGAAGAACTAGATCAGACTTCCCCAACCTGGTGACCTCTAGTGGCCATGCTGGCTGGGAATGATCAAAGTTACAGTCCAACATATATGGGGGGCACCAGGTTGAGGAAGGCTGAATTGGATGAGTAGTTTGGCTCTTTGCTTACTTAATCTTGAGATCTCAAAAATCTTTATGCTAGTTCTGGAACAAGCAGGGCTCAGGACATGGGAAAGGAGCTATCCTTTTTTCCAGGGCTCCACATATCCCTGTCAGTCAGCATGTAGAACGGGGGGGGGGGGGGGGCACCATTTACTTCTCTTGCTAAATTCATGCCTATAGTTTAAAACAGCATGAAAAAGGCAGGTTGGATTAAATTTGGGATTTGCCTAGCCCAACACTCCATCTGGAAAAGCAGATCTATACGTTATTACTAAATTCTGCTAGATGTCAAATACATTGCCAAAGATTAGAAAATGAAAGACACTTCGAATGTTACCCCTCCCTAATAACGTATTTAAAAACATGAGTGGGGAGATAAAAGTATCAGCTGCAAACATCTTTAGAAAACCGAAACTGCCAAATGAGAGTCTACATAGAGAAAATGTATATACACACAGGCTGCAGTTTCTGTGTGTGATGCTTAACAGACCATGAGATATGAGAAAGTTATGTCTAAAGGTATTTTCTCTCTCCCTGTCTATGATAGGAGAAAAGCAACATTTGAAGCAGTTGCTGAGTTATCCCCCAATTCACACACTGCCTGTCCAGCTTCAGAGAACTAAAATACAGTGTTGCTTGGTTTGCGAGCCTCTCCCACAATCCTGAGGGTTAGATTGTGAGTGTGTGTGTGTGTGTGTGTGTGTGTGTGTTTGTGTGTGTGGTGTTCCAAGGCCAGGTGCAGAATCCTCTGATGCAAGTGGGAAGAACATTTGGGTCCCTCTGCTCGATTCTTTTTCCTACAGACAGACACTATTTCCTTTGGAACATTAGGAATGGGACAGGTAAGAAAGTCTCACCCTGCCAGTTCTTTAGCAGGACTGGATCTCAGGTGAAGACAGGTGGCCTGTATGTGATGGATGTGGGTGTCTGGTCCATTCCTGCTCCTTAGAGAGACCAGAAATTCACCCAAGGTACCACTGCTAATGAAGAAGCAGATGCAACCTGTCCTAGAGTACTGAGGCCAATCCAACCATATTCTGTCCCAGCGCTAGCAGGGTCATGGTTTCTTTTTTAAATCTTAACTGCTCTAGCCTATGTTAGTACTCTAAGTGCATACTTTGCCGCCGCCACCCCCACCCCCCACTCCTTACGGTACCATCAATCCTGCCTGGAAAGAAACTGAACATGCACAGAAATATGAATAAGAGCAGTCTGGAAATGGCATATTACTTGAATATTGGTCACCTGACCTAAAGGGCAGATAGAGTTTAAAACCTAATCTAAGGGGATTAATATATAAAGCTTCATCATCTGCACAGGTGTAGGCTTGCAACTGCTTGAGAAGAGAAGAGCAAAAGTAATCAAGTGCCAAGGAAAACATAGTGAAATTAGTATGTGTGGGTGAACTGGACCCAAGAAATGACAGTAAAGATTAAACAGGTAGCTATCTCAATAAAGCAGACTATTGTCCTAGAGACAGCCAGCACTGGCAGGTGAAGGCTTGTTAGGAACTGCTGCTGAGTGATGCATCATTCTAGTCATTTTATCCCCAAGAATACCTACACTAGACATTTTGTCAGTGTCCTCTGATAGCTTCTCTCTCACTTCGGGCCAACAAGCAAACCAAGTTAGTCTGCAAGAACAGAATTCCAAGTAACTGGAAAGGTTACTTCAACATGGAGCATAGAAGAATTACCTTTCAGAGGCCAGCAATAATAAATAAAAGCTTTAAATAAAAGAAAAAGAATACAGGCCTCTGGGAACATCTTTCTGGGACCAAATACAACAAACCCATCTCCAGCCTGGAGAGTTAACACTACTCATTTATGAGAATTTATCATATTCCCCTCCAAGGTAAATGTAATGACAACATATGAAATCTGCCCTGACCAAATCACCCTGTCTAGCCCTGCCTAGATCCCTGTTTCAGAGAAACCCCTACCTTTGACAGCTGTCAGAAGCAAGTGGGAATACTGTAAAAAGGAAGTGCGGTGCGGGTGCACTTTTCCACCTTCACAAGCACCTAGACTCTCGGGAATGGGTGGAAAAGTTGGGGGCACTGGAACTTATGCAGGGCACTCAAAACTCTGAGGATCTTGCTGCAAAGGGGGAGACAAAGGTTCCTACCCCCTTTCACAAGCAAAAATCACTCGCGGCTTTGCTTTGACTTGACAGCTGTCACATCAAAGCAAAGTGGGGAAAAAACAACTATTTGGAGCCTCTCTGGATCAATGTCCAGGGTTGGTACCTGCTGCACTCTGACAGCAGACACCTCCCAGAACATTGCCCAGGGGAGGCTTCCTGTTTTCGGACCCACAGAACTGTGCATCTCCACAGTTGTGCAAGTCCAACTAAAAAAAAAAACAATTAAAAGAAACTACCAAAAAAATTGTGTACATTTTGGGCACAATTAAAAAAAATAGGTGGCCAACCAGTGACAGCTCCTCCAATGTTCTGCTTGGGCACTTTGGAAGGGCAGTCACTAGCGGCAGCATGGGCGAGATTGTCAAGAGCAGCAAGGGTTTTTTTGCTGCTCTTGCCGAGCACCTCGTTCCCCACAACCCAGGGCGGGATCGGTTGCCTGGGTTCGGACGACATGACAACCCATTGTGGGTTGAACAAACCCTAGAACAGCCCATGGGTTCTCAAGGTGGCTTGCTGGAAAAAATCAAGCCATCCTGCGGGATGCAGTCTGGGTTCGGATGGCATGACAACCCACCATGGCTAGTTACCCATGAGGGGTTGTCATGTCATGCGAACCAGGTCAGTGTTTTCACTGTTTCATTGAGATGATTTTGTTTTGATTTCAGCCAAATTAGCTGTGGCAAGCTGCATCAGAAATTTATGCCAGGGGGAGAGGCCACTTATCTCTTTTCCTGTGCGACATTTATCTCTTCAGAATCACCTCTTCCAACCGCTTTTTGCCCCATGGAGAAAAGATATGGGCATTCATATCTTTTTTCCACACAGGGCAAATAGCCTCTTATGGTTGGGAGTTGGAAGGTAGTGTTATAAGAAAACAGTCTGCGGGGGAAATGATAAGTACCCCTCCCCCAAAACACTACTGATCCAGATTACAAGTCCTTGCAGCTGCTTTGGTGGGAAGAAAAAATCCTTGGGATAACATTCCAGAACAGCATCATGATTAGTTTGACCCAAAAGTAATATGCCTATAATACTCTGTAGCTCTTAAAATAAGGTGCAAATACAACTTAAAAGAAGCAGGACACTTTTGCCTCTCCAGTAAATCCAGACAGCTGAGCAACAAGCTTTCCCATGAACTAAGAGAAGCAGTGCTGGAATTGCACTTGCAGTACAAGATGTGGGTGAATACAAGGCTACAGTTATCAAGCATGAAGGAACTTTTAATCAAAGACCTGCCCATGTCTCTTCTAGGGCTACCACACCTAGCCACCATTAAACCCACCTGACTAAACCCTACACTCTACAAGCCCTTCTTTCATTGTAACAGACACTGTGCTATGGTGCAAAAAAGAACAAGCCTAGGGGAACCAACTGAGGACCATGTCCCACAGCCAATTTCCCTTCATGAGGCAGCTTTGGGACACAAAGTTGTGCAGAATTGCATGGATCCAGTTTTTGTATGAAAATGGATTTACCTCATGTCTTGATATGTGGTGGGGAATGCTAAAACAAAGGTCATTTATGCACAATGCAACAGGGAACCCAGTCATTGATTCTATTCAGATCTTGCCATGTGGCTACTACTCTGCTGGCAGAGGAGCAGAATGCTGGTCTTTAAAAAATACTTGGAAGGTACCTCCTGCACAGGCCTGTGGCTTATGCTGGCTCAGCTTGTCTGAGTGTGGAAAGCTAAGCAGGGTCAGGCCTGGTTATTACTTGGATGGGAGACCCCTCCTCTAGTTTCCTGCATTGAGCAGGGGGTTGGACTCGATAGCCTTGTAGGCTCCTTTCAACTCTATGATATCTATCTATCTATGACAGAAGCAAGAGACACCTGCACACAGTACAAGCTGTAACCTCCTTTTCTGTGGACACTTGGCCATTTTTGCGCAATTTATGCCTTAGGCTCACTTGACACCTAGGGTCACCTGTGTAGGTGTCCAGTTATAAATGCAACTTTGTGGGTAGACCTCTCCATGTTTGTGTAAGTGGATCCCTAAATGGTGTGGGCAGATTTTCATGACAAGCACATTTTGTGGGGATTGAGAGAGATTGTATTGCTGTTCTTAAAATCCTCCAAAATCACATTGGGAGTTGTTCATACAAATAGCTCACCAAGTAGAGCTCCACCCACATAGTTGCATTAGAAGCAACCACGGGCATCTGCACATAACAGCCCTGCTGGGTAAGGGCAAAGATCCATCTAGTCCAGCATCCTATTTCCTACAGGAGACAGCCAGATGCCTCTGGGAAGTAGGACATGAAGGCAATAGCTCTCTCTTGCTGTTGCTCCTCAGCAGCCTGGTATTCAGTGGCACACTGCCTCTGAACCTGGATGTTGCATATAGCATGCCTAGTAGCCATCAGTAGATTTATCCTGTAAGAAATTGTCTATTCTCCTTTTAAAGCCATTTAAGTTGGTGGCTGTCAACACATTTTGCAGTACTGAGTTCCATAAATTAATTATGTTTCGTGGGAAGAAACAGTCTCTTTTTTGACCTGAATATCTTGCCAACCAGTTTCACAGCATAACCCCAAATTGTAGTATTGTAAAGAAAGGAAGAAAAATTCTCTATCCACTTTCGCCACCTCAAGCATAATTCTATAAACCTCTGTCATGTCGCCCCTCTCTTAAATGTTGCAGCCTCTCTTCATAAGGAAGGTGCTCCAGCTCCCTGATCATTTTGACTGCCCCTTTCTGTACCTTTTCCAGTCCTACAATAACCCAGTTCTAAATATCTATTTCAGCATTCTCTAATCCTATGACAAAATAAACTTGGGCAGAGCTGTAATTTCATAATGTAGATGGGTTGCCCTGGTCTGCATTTCTGTGGGAGGGGGAATGTAAGATGACTGAGCTTGCTCCTATCTACAGAGCAAGAAAGTTATGGCACTGTGAATAGCACCTGCATCTGACGACTAGCCAAATATGACACCTGTCACAGTAAGAGGTGAAGAAATAAGATGAGGGAAGGTAAGAACGTTCACCAGACTGCTTATGGATGTGGAAGGCTTTTCCAGACTTTGGCACAACCTGCATTA
Source organism: Shinisaurus crocodilurus (assembly GCA_021292165.1). Classification (NCBI taxonomy): domain Eukaryota; kingdom Metazoa; phylum Chordata; class Lepidosauria; order Squamata; family Shinisauridae; genus Shinisaurus; species Shinisaurus crocodilurus. Next base: position 177,409,026 of record CM037876.1, read on the forward strand.
AAAGTATTTGGCAGATTTACCTTGGCTCACCCATTTTTTCCTGCAACACAGCTGGATGGAACATCAGCATTATGCTAGAACAGCGCATGCATAACTCTTGCTCTACAGCAGTGGTTTTAAAACAGTCTTCTTGGCAACCCTGAGGATCCCTGAAAGCTTATCAAGGGTTTCTCAATAAGAAGTTCTGAAATAGCAGACACGTTCCCCTGAAAGATCGCTTCCCCACCACCACCCATCCCCCATTGCACCTGTGAAATGCAGGGGACATGTTGGGTATTTTTTAGTGCTCATTCTCAGCTCACGTAAAGAGATGGCGAGCCCCAGCAGATCTGGCCTATGCCCAATGTGAACTGAATGTTCTCACTAGAATATACTTCAGGACTGCACAATGCCCATGAGCTCCTCAGCAATTTGACTTGATTTTGCATGTAACAGTGGCAAATTGTGGGTTAATTAATTAACCCACTGATTTGCCAAGTTGCGTGTCTGGTGCATGCTGCTGCTGCTTTGCATAATCAACCACCAATCAGAGGTTGTTTTGTGATGTATGATCCCGGATTTATGGGTTACTTATGGATTAAACAACCCACAGTTAATCTCTAAGTAGTGCTTAGGTTAACTGTGGGTTGTTTAACCCACAAATAAGAACAAGTTGCTTACCTGTAACTGTGGTTCTTCGAGTGGTCATCTGTGCATTTACATATATGGGCTCTGCGCCTGCGCGGAGCCTTATTTTGGAAACTTCTATAGCTGAGGAATTTTGGCGGGAACCCCTCCCCCACTGTCCTAGTACGCGTCTCCCTAGTGGGTTCCCACCCATTGCCTCAGTGCTCTGAAACTGCCTATTGTGGCCTTGGAACTGAGAGAATCTCGGTGTCAGCATCAGTACAAGCAGTGACTTTGATACCAAAAATATATCCGCTTCAGGTACTAGCATCAAACTCGGCATTGACACCGAAGCGGGGACGGTGGGTGGGTTGTGTGAATGCACAGATGACCACTCGAAGAACCAGTTACAGGTAAGCAACCTGTTCTTCTTCGTGGTCTCTGTGCATCACACATATGGGCGATTTAACAAGCTGGCTTACCGGAGGTGGGTAAGGTGTCATTACTACAAAAAAAATGGACACAAGCCCTGCTCGACCAAATAAAGCATTGGTCTGGGCACAGCCAGTCAGTCGACAGTGGCAAATAATGGGGATGGAGTCAACAAAAGGCTGCACAAGTAAACCAATATGAGTTTACTTCTGGCAGATAGAGGATAGGTCAAAGTCTTCCATCCCTTTCCAGGACTGAACTGAAATGGGAGGGTGACAAACTGGACCCCACAGTCCAGTGGATGATGTCAAGGACTTAGGAATCTGATGATATAAATGTCCAAGTAATAAAGAAAAGGGGGGGGGTGAGTTCCGAAGGTATGGTGGGAGGAGGGAGAGGAAGCAGAAGGAAATAAAAGATGCTGCCAGTTAGCTGTGTCTGTTCCCTTACTGTTAAAGCGGTGCCGAGCTGCTGCATATTATTGTCTCAGATTTGAGTGGGGGAGGGAGGCAGAGTTCCCACTCATGTTGCATGTAAAATGGAAGAGACTGGCACAGACCCTTCCAGGCTGTGGTTTGGCTGTCTGCACAGAGTCTATTGTTGCGTTTAGCAAGAGGCAAGTCCTGCATCGGGGACTGAACCGGTTGAGAGCACCCAGCAAAGCGAAGCTAGGTGTGTGTTGCAATGCTACTGCCGCTACCATCGCTATTTAACAACATGGTCTGATGAGTTGCTGGGTCTATTTGCTGGCGGGAGAGACGGGATGCAAAAAATTGCACAAGGGCCCTGTATATTGTCCCAGAGGAAACCATTGATATCTAGACATTGTGGCCCAATAGTTGGCCACTCAAAGCGTAATGCAGCAGGAGAATGCCACTGCATTACCCAAGGTTTAAATGTCTGTTTCCCTAGAAAGTGTCATGTGTGCCCACAGCAGCACGCAGAAAAAGCAGGAGTGAAAAACTTCTTCCAACGGATGCAGGAGATGCAGTTGATGCAGCAAATAAATCCTGTGTCTGGTGCCAGAACCAATAATATTAGGTCTGGGACAGCAGAGGAAGAGACAGACAGAAGAGCAGTCTCATACTGCAGATCATATGAATGTTCCAATTGCTGGCATTGAGGTGAACGAAGAACGTGGATGATGCAGTACATTTCACATTCTTGTCTGTATCTCCAATCCTTATAATAATGGAGTCCCTAGGAAGTACGGACCAGATTGCCTGTCTCATACCGAGATAGACAATTGGGACCAAGTATAACAATCAATATCTCACCTCAGTACCAAAGCCAGGGACATAATAAAAACCAGCATTTTGGTATAGAATAGTGGATCGGAAGGGGGTGGGGATGGATCCTGTATTTCATTGCCTGACAGAGAGGCAGCTGCAACAGACTCTGTAATTGAGACCAAGACTTCGGCTACCAATACTGGAGGACCTGGGATGGAGGACCATTTTAGCCTGATCTGGGGAGGCATGCCTTTGTGATCGGCATGTAGCCTGGTACGAAAGCCATGCATGCAGCCCATGGTTAGAACCGGAGGCAGCAACTGGTGGCTGAGGCAGCAATGCAACCTGGTACCGAACCACACAGCCCTTGTGTAGAGCTGGAGGCGCTGAGGCAGCTTGGTACCGAACCACACAGCCCTAGTTTAGAGCTGGAAGTGGCAATTAGAGACTGAGGCGGATGAGAAATTGAGGCGGATTAGAGGCTGTACTAGGGAGATAAAGCTGCTGGAGCTCGGCTATGGCATGGTAGCAGACACTGGAAACATACAGGCGAGTGCCTGCCCATTCACAAGAAGCAGTTTAATTCCACACGCTTTGTAAACAAGCCCAACGGCCTGAGGGAAATGAATGACCATGAAGATCGTGGCGAAAGAATAATTTACATACTATGAAGTAAAATAAAATCACGAAAAGAATTATAAGAAAATAAAGCCTCAGCAGTTATAAAAAATATAGCCCAATGAACTAGAAGTCTCCTACGAGGTCACCACAATGGCGGTCGAAAGAGAACTGAGGGAATGGGTGGGAACCCACTAGGGAGACGCGTACTAGGAAAGTGGGGGAGGGGTTCCTGCCAAAATTCCTCAGCTATTGAAGTTTTTGAAATGAGGCTCTGTGCAGGCGCAGATGTGTGACAGAGACCACGAAGAAGAACCCATGGTATCTAGGTTCGCATGTCATGAAACAACCTCCAATCAGGCAGATCAGGAGTTGATTATGCGTAGCAGCAATGGCATGAGCCAGGCACAGGACCTAGCAAGTCGTGGGAGAATTAATTAACCCATGATTTGACAACATCATGTGCAAATTGGCCAATTGTGTCCTGCAGGTAAAAGTTAGAAAGCCACTGCTCTACTGCAAAGGCATGAAATACAAAATGAATGAAGAACGTTCAAGCTACAGAGGTAAGCAAGCTAAGTCATGAATATTCTGACTGGGTGGGGTTCTGGGGGAGGAATGGAGATTAATAATCCTTAGGCACTGTAAAAAGGACTTTGAATGTGAATTGCTCAGTGCTATTCTTCTGGAAAGGAAGTGAGGATGGGTAACCAAGTTTAATATATCGTAGCCTCATTAATCGTCATGCCTGGCTCCCTGGCTCCTAGTAGGATTTTTTTTTTAAAGCAAAGTTATTCAAGGGGGGCGGGGGAAAGGGTCAGAGCCCTACCATCTCATCCTGCGTTGGGTCATTATCAAAAATCTTCATTGGAGGAGGGAGTGGTGTATGAGATTCTTCATCTGGTTCATCTTCGCCCCAACCTTTCTTGGTCTTCTGAAAGCAAGAGAATTATAATTACAAACAGGAGAAAAGAAGTGAAGCTACAGAGGCCCCTCCAGGTATGTTTAGTGATCCATGATTGGACCAAATCCAACCCAGACCGTGCAGAAGAAAGGGACAGAGAAGAGGGCAATTTTGTTGCGATGTAGAAAAAAAATCAGCTTTACGGCAAATAAGGTCCTTTAATTTCTAGCCTGTCCTCTCTCTGATGCTTGGGAATTCTACACATAATGGGTTGGATCCAGAATTGCGCTTAGCAAAGTTCTGCTGGTGCTGGAGGAAGGGGACAGGGCAGTGATTTTCTCCAATTCCCCCTTCCCCCTGCAGCGCCACCTCCCATGCTAAATTCCAGAGAATTGGGGGACTCTCAGGAACAGCATGATAGGTGGTACTGGGGGATGCAGAGGAAGTCTGAAAAAATTGTCGCCCTACCCCCTTCCTTGAGCAGGCATCCTCCTCTGGAACCTGGCTCCCTCTATGAATGAAAGCAGCCCTTCTGTTTGCAGAGGGGCAAGTTTGGATCCAACGCACAATGTGCAATTAAAGGTCTAATAATATATTTAAAAACTTACATCATTCAGATGCATCAAATTACCATTTAAATGGTAAAGGCAAGTCTACAATAAGCCTAAGACTCATCACAGCATAAGATCTTTAAAATTTGCTCAGGAATGACCACTGTGCTTCTTAAAATGGCAAATTATCACCTGGCTACTTACAAATCAGAGTTCCATTCATCAGGCTTCAAGATCCTCATTAAACTGGATCAGGCATGATCAAACTTTTTTTTTTTTTTTAGGCTTGCTAAATTCCTAAACACATATTTGAATTTACATACTAACTCCTTTCAATGGTCCAGTTCCATTTATTTGTTTCTAGTATTGCTATATCACTCTCTGCCAAAACAGCACCTGAAATGGTGCATAATATGCCACCAATAAAAAATAAAACAAATTAAAATGCTATCAAGAACAATTAGTACAGTCAAAGGCATCCATATCAGCTGCAAAAACACAAAAACAAAAAAAGAAACAGAAAACCTATGCAGACCAGCAAGGGGTGGGGAGAGGCAGGAAATAAAAATGCTGCAAGGGAGTTCTTGCTCCCTTTGAGAGTCATGGTGGTATTTTACCATACTTAATAGATATGGTAGACAGTGGACATGCCCAAGTCTAGAAAAGCAATAAACTACATGGATGTGAAGAGTAGGGAGAGGAAGTAAAAAGCCTACATGGTTGAATGCAAGTTTACAGTGTATAGTAAGGAGACAGAGGCTTCTCTATTTTTGTATGGGATCGGACATTTTTTCTACTGCTACTTTAGAACTTATTCTGAATCAAGCATATACATGAACATAAATGAACACCACAATGAAAGTGCTAGGCTCAAGTAAGCATTCTTTTAAGAAGTGTCAAACTGTGTTGTCTGTACCTCATCTGCACTGTCTCCCTGAGGCATGGTCTCATCTCCAGGCTTGGGGGATCCCAGGTCAAAGCTCTTCCTTCCTTCACGTACTTTCTTCTGTTTTTTGATGTTACTGTCTGCCTTCCCACTGTTCAGTCGGCGTACAGGGCTTGTTAGCCATTTTTTCAGTGTGTTGGTTGAGCGCTTTGGACCAGGGGAGCTCTGGATAGAATTGAGGGATGTCTGAGGCTGCAAAGTGGCCACCGATTCCGACTTCCCTCCATTTTCATTGGAGGAGGCCGAATAGGAATCTGCCAGAACAAGAGAATACGGATGCTAAGCAACGCCCTGAATTAAGTTCAACCATTCTTTCTGGAAATGGCAGCTGAGATTTCTTGACAAAGGTTTAAGCTAGAAAGAGAGAGCTATTTTTAAATTAGAAGACACATTATGCTAAGTGCTCACTAAATGCACCCAATTCTCTCCTGCTCTGCACTTGTGGATCACTCTAGAACTTCAGTTTTATTGACGGATCTATTTGGCAGGTATGAGAATAAAGAATCCTCTCTTAGTACAGAGGACCTATGGACCCTTCCTAAGTCCACATTACTGCTACTTCTACCTGTCCATACATTCATCGAGGGAAGTTTGCTTTTTCTGGCCAAATTAGTGGGCCTAAGTCCCCCTAACACTCCAGAGCTGCCTTATCTGTAAAAATAGCTGGCTCGGGCTATTCACTGCTACTGTTATTTTCAGTCTGTTTGTGCACACTACGCAGCACTAAACTGGCAAGAGATAAGCAGCCGTTGAAAATGGTTCCACTCTGCTATCTTATGTATGATAGGCTTCGGACATTTTCCATTCACAGAAACCACATGATTTGGAGGTGGGGCAGGGGGAGAGAACCCGAACCATTATCAGAATGCTGTTTGACTGCAAATTCCAAGGTCTGAGGCTGGTTAATCTAATACTCTGAAGAGATATGCAGGATACTCATGTCCACCCAGCCTCTTACCACTCCAGTTTTACAGAAGTGCCTTAAACTTACTGTATGCTCACTACAGAGTGAAGAATTTTATGTACACCATGTCTCAGCAAGACCTTCCCTCTAAAGAAGAGTTGTACTTTGGAACAGACCCAACTATCCATTGCCAGGGCACTTTGATCAGCTGGTTACACCAGCAGTTGCTGAATTAGTCTGTTAAAATACCAACATATACGTGGGGGGTTGGATGCCTGGGGAAGTGCCATATTGACATCTCTGTACAATGGAGCCTTGTTCATCAGCACACGAGGCCCAGTGTAATGCAAGCCAAGCCTTGCAAATTGGATGAACATTTTTACTTGTCTCCACTCCCCTTCTACACAGACACACACACCAGTGGGCCATTACTCAACATAGTATTATTTTATGACATTATCCTTTTACACAAAACTCTATGTCATACACTAAAGTTCCATGGCATGCTGTGTATTTGATCCAACAACCTTACACGCATATTACTGAATAGGCACGGTAGTCATTAAGCTACAGACAAGCCCAGGCCCTCCCAAAATATTAGTAAGAGGTGAGGGTTTTTTTGCACAGTCACCAAACCAACATATTCAGCACATGAAACCTCTACATAGCCAAGTAAAGAGTTAAAAAGAAAAAGAAAAAGGTAAAGCCTGAATTTGCAATTACTTTTTCATATCAACATTCTTTTAGGATTTCATAGATTTCATAGATCATAGATTTGGAAGGAGCCTACAAGGCTATCGAGTCCAACCCCCTGCTCAATGCAGGAAACTAGAGGAGGGGTCTCCCATCCAAGTAATAACCAGGCTTGACCCTGCTTAGCTTTCCACGCTCAGACAAGCTGAGCCAGCATAAGCCACAGGCCTAGTCAAAACATGTGTGGTGAACTTTGGGTATGTTTACTTGTTCAATATTAGCCATCTACATAAGAAAAAGAAATATGGGAAGAGAGAATCTGGTAGCAGGTTAGGGTTTCAACAGCAGCAACTGATTTTATATTAATATAATTTTAAAAAACAGATTATATCCTGTGTAGAACCTTTGGAATTGTGTGAGTTACAGCATTACATTAATTCTGGAAACCTGGAGAGAGGCCAAGGGAGCTGTACCACTCAATAGCCCAATATTCCCCAATATCCTCCAGATGTTTGGGACTACAGCTCCCAGAATTTCTGACCATTGACCATGCTGGCTTGTGCTGATGGGAGTTGAAGTCCAAAACATCTGGAGAGCATCCGGCTGGGGAATGCCGCCGTAGCATATATTACACAAGTGCAAAGAAGAGAAGCAGTAGCTATTTTTGCACTACAATCTTTATAACTTATCTCTTAACACCACATGATTGGTTGAACCCTAGGATAGGTTATATGAAAGGAGCCTTCTTCTACCTTCGGAACATTTGAAACACACAAAGGGCCAACCTGCAATCATGACCAACCTGCAGTCATGGCCCTGTTTTTGCAGACTAAAGGTAACAAGACATAAAATGAATACAACTTCAATGACACAACTTCAGTAGCTGCAACACCATGTTAACAGGCCAGTCCCACTGCTTCTTATACACATGGAGTTTCTATGTGAGCAAGTCCTTCCTCATTTATTTCAAAATCAACTAGCAAATCCCAAGAGCATTTCACTGAGTGAACAGAATTACCCTTCTTACAGAAGTGAATGTGGGAGCCCTTGACACGTAGGGTGTGTTCACATATCATGCTAAGCCACCCTGTGAATAAGCCACCATGTCTGTTCACTGAACAAAACCATGGTACACCCGACAGATGATCGGGCTTACTGTGGGTTGTTCTCCCTCTCCTTCCCCCCTCAGTCCCCTAGCCAGTTCTGGCACGTATCTCAGTGTCTTTCATGGAAGAACCAGTCTTGTCTCTCCCTCCCCACTCCGATTGCTACCCCTTTTTGTTTGCCACCATTTCTTTTTTTGGAGCCTCAAAAAAGCACAATTGGGGTTGTATATAAATTTAACCCCTGAAAATTGCACAACTCTGTTCATAGATATAAAAAAAATATTGGTTGGTCTTCCGCAAGTGCGCAAGTGTGCTCTTATGACTGTCTGATATGCGTAGTCTTCCCTGGTCAATTTCCTTGTCTGTTTCAGCTGTCAAAGGGAGAGGCAGAAGTAGAGTAGATAACAGATTGACAAGGCAAAGCTGCACATAGACTAATTTGTACGCAGCTGCCAGGGAACAATTGCCAAGTTGTCAATTGAAAAGCACTGGTGTGTGTGTGTGTGGGGGGGGGAGCAGCAAAAAGTGGTGCACCAAAAGGGGATTACGACAATATCTCCCGCTTAACAATGTAAGCCTCTTGATTTTAAGTGTTGAATTGATAGTTCTCATGCCCTCCACCTTTTCAACACTTCCCCAAGTCTCCAGCTACTCCAGAAAGGGGAGATATACCCCTCTATTTTTACAGTTCCTTTTTGGAGCACTTAGTGCTGCGGTTACTGCAGTTCTAACCACCACCACCACCACCCCGCAGAAATATACGCAGATGTAATGACTAGTAAGTAAAGGGAGGGGACATTTGGGGCAATTTAAGGACTAGGAATTAATGGAGGAAAAAATTGTGGACCTGCAGTAATTGAGCAGTTAATGCAGGTGTGCAAATTTCCCCTCCATTTACTTCCCAGCCATTAAATTTGCTTACATTTCTGTCAGCAGTAACTACTCCAATGAGGAGCCGCAAAAAAGGGGAGGAGTTAATATCTCCCCTTTCTGGAGTAGCTAGAGGGTTGGGGAAGTGTTGACAAGGTGGAGGACACTAAGAAGTGTCAGTTCAACACTTAAAACCAAGAGGATCACATCATCAAGTGCAAGGTATTGCCCCCAGTTTTGGTGCACTTCCTCCTTTGGTTCTGCTCCCCCCCGCCCAATTTTCAGTGGTTCTGACTTGCACTACCAGGTCCTTCCTTTCTCTTATTGTTATTTCTCCCCCCATCCGCAACTGTGCACAAATTAGCTGACAGGCAACCTTGTCTTGTCAATACTCATTTTGGATAGCTATAAGTACGTATTTGCGAAAGACCGATAATAAATAAATAAATAAATAATGACCCCAATTGCACATTTTTGATGCGCCAAAAAATAAAAAACTGGGGAACAAATGACAGTCCTTCCAAAGTGCCATTTTGGCATTGGTGGAGGGGAAGTCTCTGGTGAAGTCACGAAAAGCATGCTGCACAGCTTTTTTGTCTCTCTTGCCAAGCAGCTCTGAGTCTGAAGCCGATTGTGGTAACCCACAATAAAATTGGTCTCCCGGGTTCAGGCGACACCCATCATAGGCAAGAACAACCCAGCAACAAGTCATGGGTCCTTTGCATGGCTTGTTCCCCCAAAAATAAGCCACTCTGCAGAAAATGCTCCAGGTTCAGACAACATGACAACCCACCATGGCTGGCTGCCCATGATGGGTTGTTGTGTCGTGTGAACCCAGTCATAGGGTTCCAGGGTTCAGAGTACACAGATCTTCCATTTGGAGCCTATATGCTTATATTTGTACACATGTTGTTTTGCTCTGTTGTGTAGCACTGAGCCCACACTGGAAATTAACTTTCCCCACCACATATTCAAAACTTCCATCTGTAACTATCAAAACTAGAAATGTACAGTTGTGCATATTTTCGTTCTATTACTTAAAAACCCAGTAACATGGACAGTGGCCTTCATTTACAACCGTCTCAGAATAACAGGTTGTACTCAGTGGTGGCTTTGCCTTAGCACTAAGTGCTTCTGCTTGTGTAGGTTGGTTTCTACTAACCCCCCCCCTACCTACTGCATCCCTTGTACCATATCCTATTCTGTTCGGGGTGTGTGTGTTGAGTCCTGCAACAATTAGGAGCAGCTTTTCAGAGGGGGAAGGATAGGGGGCTTAAGTGGGTGGGGGAGATCTGTGAAACTTGGGTGCCTTGCCTTATGTACATGAAGCACTTTCTAGATCACTGGACACTATCACTGGATAAAGTCCAATGTATACGCAGGTGATCATTTTGGAGAAGCCAAAAGGCAAGGGTTAGAGGTTGACTTGTATGTTGCAGAATTTTGTACAATTCAAGAAAAAGCTGAAAGAACAGAATTCAAGGAGTAGAGACAATTTTCTTTTTAGGAAATCATTTTTTCCAATGCTACCAATTTAGCTGGTACAATAACAGAATTTGGGGCACTGTACCAGGTTTCTATAGACTTCAGTTTGCACTGATTTTCCCCACTGGATGCATTAATCAAATGGATCAATTTTGCGCGCGCACGCGCACACACACACACACACACACACACACGCACGCACACACCCTTTGTTCTCATTCACCATGACTACAGGTAAACATGAAGCATAACTTATTTAGAATGCTGGGAACTTAGAACTGTGTAAAAAGATCCCCAACTCACAATTATACTTCCTGGGTTTTCACTGGGTCACTGGTAGGCATGAAGCCATAATGTGTGAGCTGCCCTGAGAACGTTTTGTTCTACGGCAGCATATAAATATCTCAAATAAATGTTTAGCACTGCCATGCAAAGTATGATCTGAGTAATAAGATGGCTCTTTTAAAAGGTGCACAAGAATCTCACTCCTTCAGTTTAACAATTGTGAAATTGCAAATTCAGTGGAGTTTTCACATTTGTTTCAAATTTTAAAGCGGCTACTCAATTTCCATTGTATAGTTCTTACACAGCAGCAACACCATGTTAACAGACCCATTTCACTGCTTCTTACGCACATGCAACTTCTATGTGAGCAAGACCTTCTTCATTCACTTCAAATAGCCAAGAAAACCCCAGGTGGACTATGATAGGTTATACCAGCCTTCCCCTACCTGGCACCCTCCAGATGTTTTAGACTACAACACTTATCAGTCTTAGCCAACATGACCAATGGTCAGGAATACTGGGAGTTGTAGTTCAAAACATTTGGAGGACACCAGGTTGGTGAAGGCTGGGTTACACAAAGAATCTTTCCTGTTGAGAATGTAACTAGGTAAAACCACTTCCACCCAAAAAACAGTACTTTATTACCAAGCGTGCACTCTTACCTATTTACTGAACCAAGATGGTGACATCTGAATCCATTGCTATGCAAGGGTCAAATTATTTGCCAAATTATTATTTCAGAGAGTCTATAGCTAAGAAACATGCAGCTTGGCTTAGCTTCAGCCAAAATTAGAAGTCTCAGCCAAATATAGACATCCCAAACACCTGACGTTTTCACTGTCATGAACACATGCCAATTTTGGAGGTTAGCAGGTTGAGGGAAAATATAGTACTCTTGGAAAGAGACCACCTGTCTACAATCTGTCCTGTATATAAAAATATATATTTCCAACATGCGACAACTTTATTTCTGTGAACATGAACAGAACAGAGAGTTTTGAAAAACAGGAGAAGAAAGAGCAATCATCAGATAAGAAAACAAAGATATGCAGTTGCAAATGAGGAGACAGTTGCATGGTTGTCAGTATGAAAAGAAGCCAGATTAGAGGTGTTACTGTGGAACAAATGATCTTGTCAACATGCCTATCTCAAGATGTTAGTGTGCACACAAGTTAAAATGAGTGTTCATAATTTGTTGAATGTCCACATTTACATGGAGAGTTGTTTAAACACACACACAAAGTGGAACAAGTGTTTGTTACAAATCCAGTTTTGAAGCATAGTTGAAAGACACTTAAATTGCACTGATAAGTATTTTACTTTCAGAAACACAAAATAAAAATCTTTTAAATCTAGAATAGCTGCATTTATAGAATACTTGCTAATAGTAAGTGAGAAAGAGGTAAGGGCCTTGCTGTAATAATACAGATAGGAACCTTTCCTTAAGTGAAAACAACTGTTTAAGAACAACCATTATCAACTCTGTGGGCATGTATATGTTAAACACAGTTGAATCCAGACTAAATTAGTTATATACAGTTACCATTAAAATAAATCAGACTTAAGTCATGACTAACTTAGATCCTATTAAAATCAATGAGACAAGTGCAAGTAACTTAGTCTGGATCCAACCTAATGTGTTTATCACAACCATCTCAAAAAGTTTCAGTGAAAGACTAAAACCCATTGTTCACACAGGAAGCAGTGGACACCACAAGATCAGGCAAGGAATTACTTCATGCCATCTTTCCTTGCAAGTTCGAAACACTGGCCAGGCCAGCTCCTTTAATGCTGGCAATTTGGTCAGCATTTTAATAGATCCTAAGAAGCTTTGGTTCCAAGTGAGATTCATAAGATAAACTATGGTTTTAAATGAGGACAAGATTTCAACACCTTCCCCCAAGTGGCTTCCTGAATCAGCACTTTTGCTGTAGCAACACACAGGTCACACCCAACTTATCTTTCACTGCTTAGCAATAGTAAGCAGCAAGGGAAGGACGGGTGTGTGTGTGTGTGTGAATTTTTGAGGCTCACCTCACCTCATTAATGTAAGTCAAAAGCAGATCAATCAGTCAATAGCAGGCAAATCTGGGTGAGAATCAGCAGGTCCAGTACCTCTAAGATCCAGTGAGGGTAGCATTGTAATATTTTATCTCTAGACTCTAGAGCAGTGGAGTCAAGCCTCTTTCAGCGCAGTGGCCAAATTCAATTTTGGAGAAGCTCAGGGGGTGGGGGTCAGGGGTGCAATCCAGTGCTGGGCAGGGCCAAAGGCAAAAGCAGGTGGGGCCAATTTACACCAAAAGTAACGGTACATTTTACTTTAAAGCTCTTACTGCCAGTAACCAAGCTTTAGGAGAGGCATTTCAACTTTTAGATTGGGAAATAAACTGTGCAAAAACCAGAAAACCACAAAATGATATGCGGAAAGGGGATGGGGCCATGGCCATATGGGGACTCCGGAAGGCCAGATTGGGAGTCAAAGCAGGCTGGATTTGGCCCATGGGCCTGAGGTTTAACACCCCATCCTAGAGGCTGGATTTGGAGAGACAGGCAAGCTAAATTCTTCTTCTTTTTAAAAGAAGCCTGTATCAATTGGCTTGATATGCCATTGCTCGTTCGCCTGCTTCCATCTCATTTTCCAGTTCAAGTAAGTATTTTTTGCATGGTGTACTGTAGGTTTTGTGGTTCATGTTGCTTTGGAGCGATTTTCTTGCTAAATCAAAGACCTGCTTGAAAGGCACAGTCGAGCAAATTGCTGCAGGTTGAGCAGAGAGTGTCTAAATGAAGGCTTTCCAGTTAAAAAGAAAGAAAGAAAAACTTTTCATGTTAATCCCATAATCGCATTCCCTATAGTAAGGTGGGAAGGCAAGTTCTTGCACAGTAATGTAGAATGTCTTATTGACCTGGACAACCTGGATGAAGAAACCAAACATTAGAATCAAACATCCTTTCAGTTCCTTTCTGGATGTAAGTAATGACAGCTTTGCAAATTGTCTTCAAGTTTTAAAAATCTGTCACTTTGTATTTAGTCTATTTCTTTTTGGAGTATTTTTGTGTCCTTCCTAAAAGTTTGAAGTTTGTTGCTCATCCTTGAAGCAGACAGGTTGCACCTTAAGACTTGTGAATTACGTCAAGGTAAAACTGTAGGTGCTTGTACTTGACTTTTTTTACTTTTTATTCAGTGAATAGTGTAAGTAACCTATCCCTGAAAATGAAAAAATCTTTTTAACTGGAAAGCCTTTATGAAAACAATCTCTGCTCATGCAGCAGCAGGCCAGCAGTTTCCTTGACTGTGTCTTTCAGCCAGGTCTTTGATTTAGTAAGAAAATAGATACAGAGCAAACATGAACGAAATAAGTTGTAGTACATCATGCAAATACTACTCACTCAACTGGAAAATGAAATGAAACAAGAATAAGCAATGCCTCATCAGGTGAACTGTTGTAGGCTTCTTAGAAGAAAGAAGAATTTATCTTGCATACCCCACCAAATCCAAGTTGTAGGAGATACACCACCACAGGAGGAGAAAGAAATGTCTTTCGTTGGACCAGTATCTCTTGGCAAACATATTCTTAGTCACAAACACTGACGTAACAGAGACTGAACCTGCCATATAAACTGGTAAAGGAAGAGACCTTAGTTCAGCAGTACAGCACTGCCTGGTAACTCGAAGTGAAGGGTTCTGAGTAGCAAGCAAAGAGGTATATAAACGCCTTTGAGAGCAGCTATGGGTTATTATAAATGGTACTGGATTATACAGACACACACACCAATGATTCACAGAGCAGCTCATCATATAACAAATAAAGACATCCTCCTGCATACACCAAGTCTTAAACCACCTTAGTTTTCTTACAGCGGTGAAGCTAGACTAACAGCAGCTTTGGATATTACTGCAGCTCAATGCCTAAGTATGTACTTGACAATGCTTCTTTAGTGTCCCAAGAAAAAGAAAAGAACAGACACACCAAAATTTCACATTTAATCTCACTATGGACTGCAACATATTTTATGTGTGTCTCACAACCGCAGCTAAATTTTGTAGTGTTACCAAATACACATGACATCAAATCAGCATTAGAATACATAGCATGTTCAATTTTCCTTTGTGATTCAAGGGTAAGAGCTGAGCTAACTTAAGCCAAGGTTACCACAACCAAACAGAAGATTGGGAATTACTCTCTGCAACTCAAAAGCATGCTCCAAGTGTGGACTACTGCCCCCCACAGCTAACTGACATCAATGGCCCTGGGGGAAAGAAGGAACGAGGCAAGCAGGAGCAGGCAAAGGGAACATCAGGGTCTGCTCCAGTTGGACTGTCCCCCCTACCCCATCCAGGGAGATGGGAGGGGAAGCAGGGCTGCAGGGAAACCGGTGTTTTTGTGAATTGTGAACTGCCCAGAGAGCTTCATCTGTTGGGCAGTAATGAAATGAAATGAAATGAATCATCATCATCATCATCATCATGAGGAGGAGGAGGAGTTTGAGGCAGGTCACACAACCAGTAGGAATTGGATAGCCTTTGAAGACTGCAGACTCAGACATGAACAGTCTCTTTTTAGAGCAACATTCTCCAAACGTTGATAGTGCAAGCGTGCATATACACCCAAATTAAATTGGGAGGCACACTTCAACCTTACAACCCCAAACGTAAGGGTATAAGTGTAAGAGTAATCCACCCTCAGAAGCGCCCACCTGATGGCAGAGTACAATAGCAGCAGCAGTAGTCACCCAAACAAACACAAGCACACACAGGATTTGTTTCTAAGTGGATGTTTTTAAAGAAAATAACAGAAGTAACATAAGATTTCTTAGGTACTTTAAGCTTGATCATTACAGACTTTGTAAGTTCAGCTTCTTAAATGTTACTCATACTGTGAGGTAAGGAAAACCACAGAACCTGTGTTCTTTGCTTAAAACCAAGCAAGTGTCAGTTAAGTCAGTTAACTGTAGACTGGTTTAACTGTCAGAGGAGTGGTAGAATGGAATTCTCTAACCTGCTGCTAGGCAACATCCAGCATTCCCTCCCCTGATACCCCTAAGTGGTTTGCTCCACTGAACCCTGCCCCCTGACTTCTCAGAGAAGCTTGGTTTCTGCCTTTGCCCTTCAACTACTAGACTATAAAAGTCTATCTTTTATAGAGCCAGTGTGGCGTAGTGGTGAGAGTGTTGGACTGGGACTCGGGAGATCTGGATTCTAGTCCCCGCTCGACCATGAAACTCACTGGGTGACTTTGGGCCAGTCACTGACTCTCAGCCTAACCTACCTCACAGGGTTGTTGTGAGGATAAAATGGAGAGGAGGAGGAGGATCATGTATGCCGCCTTGAGTTCCTTGCAGGAAAAAAGGCGGGGTATAAATAAATAAATAAATATCTTAACCCTTTACTGGACAATCAACTTAAAAAAAACCTCCCTGCAGAGTTGACATCTTCTCGTTGCATATTCCAACACCAACACCCATGCTTTCTGCATAAATTACTGATTGATCTGACATGCCTTCTGATTTATCAGTGACTTAAGCAGACCTGCAATGGGCTGCCTCTTCTGAAGGTAAGTCTGCTGATTCTCCACATCTGGAGCGAAAGCTCTGATCGTGCCCAATGTAGACACACTGCAAAATTACACACCCACAGAAGAGTCTGACTTGAATGAAGCATAGCCAAAACACTAAATCATGTAGAGAAGCAACAGACAGCTTCCTCAGTGATCAAGTTCTTTGTCTCACACAGGAGCTTGCCATTATTTAACCAGTGCACTTCTTGACACACACAAGTAGTTCTCTAATGGCACACAGTTCATGGATTACTACCATTGAGTTATTAATAAAGGACTTTCCCCAGACACTATTTTCCCGAGTGAAAGATGCAGCCATTCATTATCTGCCTAGGTGACACTGGCCTAGCAAGTGCTCCTGTTTTATGCAGATCATTTCCTACCATGAAGTCTGTCCTCAGCGAGCATGACTAAGCTTTTTTTCTGTGGCGTGTTGATGTTGTACTTGTGTTATAACCTCCTATTGGATGGTGCCCATGACAGAGCCATGTATGTCACAACAAGTTTTGAACGGCCAGAAAATTTTAGTAGTTTCTCCATATTTCCCTATCTGCTGTTTTTTCCAAGGCTGTATCCTCTCTTTTCCAATGCTTCAGCACATATCTTTTACATTAAAGAGCCCAAACACAGACTTCACCTCCCCCCCATGAGCAAGGCTAGCCCTATGCTGCGAAGATGTGGCTTCTCTCCTGTGATAAGAAAGTTGTTGCAGTAGGAAAGGAGAATAGCAAGAGTGTTGGACTAGAACCAGGAAGACCCATGTTCAAATGTCTACTCAGTGATGAAGCTCAGTGGGTGACCCTGGCTTGGGCCAGTCCAACTCTCTCAGTCTAACCTACCCCAGAGGGTTGTTGTGACAGGAGTGGTGGTGGTAAGGAATATGTATCCTGCCCTGAAGGGTGAGACAAATACATAAAAAATAAAAAGTAAGTTACCTGTAGCACATGCTGAGCAAGAAGAATCATAAAAAGCTCAAATTGATCTAAATCTATAAATTTTAAAACATGTTCATTACTGCTGTGCTAAATGTAGTTGTCCAAGCTAGTCAACAGTAAATAGAGTGCCACATGTGCACACAACTGCAAAACAGACCTGGTCTGTTTTGCAGTTATGTTCACATGTGGCACTCTATTTACTGTTGACTTGTTATCAACTGCAGCCTTCTTGGCTTTTTTGGTGTTGTCCAAGCTAGACCAGAAAGAAAAAAAATGAACCATTTAATTTCTTATGCTTTGTATTATAAGTTGAACCTATACCAAGGTTGTAGGTGATATTTAGGGTAGAGGAAAGAACCGAGTCACTCAAAGGGTTGAAAGAGTACATTTTCCATAGAGGAACTCAAGAGAAAAAGAGCAGCACAGAGGACAGTTAATTAGTTGCACAAGGTCGCCAGTGACAGCTAGGGAGCTATGAGCCAATATACACACTTACAGATGGGAGGGAGAGCAAAGGATGAGTTGGCAGACAAATATTTCACAATATAGGAGTATGACAATGATTTCCTTCGTGAACTCTATTAACTTGACTTCTTAGGAAGCTGGTGCCTTTATAGAGTTAAGGCACATCATCTTTACTGCTCTGCCTCATGCAGTAAACCAAGCAGGAAAATTAACTAGTTTCTTAGATCCCTATAGGAATCCCTCTGAAAGAACACACTTATGGGCCATTAACTTGACAGTTTTTCCAATACTGCTGCAAACTGTGAAAGGAAGGAAAGGATCTGGGGAACTGGGTAAGTGAAAGCTATGAATTAGCTGTTCTAACCTACCAGATTTGTGGCTTGGGAGAAGTAGAGAGAAGGAAAACTTGCTTCAGGAATTTGGCAGAGTGCCTTGGAATTAGTCATAGGAATCTTCCCTATTTCATTCATCCTCCATTTACCAGACATCAACCCTCAGTTGTGTGACAAGGGTGTAGTGAAGTCACCAAGGTCAACCAGTCATTAAAAAGTAATCAGCCCTTCCCACTCTTTTGGGGACAATTCTGGCTGAATTCAAAGGACAAGAAGCCACACAGTAGGCACTTACAAGCCTGCCACATAGTGCTTGCAACTACACAAAGTGGTTGGTTGCAGCCTTCAACCATGGGGTTAAGTCAAGAAGGGTGGGCTTAACTGTGTTGTCAGACTTTTATTATATAGCTTCCATCCAATCATTGGACTCCATCCTCAGAAACCGGTTTCAAGAGATGTTGAAGACAGTTACAAGTGCATATCACCACTTCTAAGTTGGCTATTATGAAATTTGCAAAAAACTATAGCTATAAAGCCACACATATTAGCCACTGAATTAAAACAAAAATTAAATTGTTGTCTAGCATCCACACACTTGCTATTGCAGGGCTTCCTGCTTCTAAATTGCTCTCAAGCTTGATTTGTGGGTAGTTTACCCACTAGTCTAATCAGACTGGGCCCCTCTGTAAGAATGCTTAAGTAGCAATCTCCACTTGTTGACTGGCTTTGTACAGGCTAGTGCAGGCCTTAGATGATGTAATCTCTTCTAATAAGGAATTTATTTCATTAACAGTTGAAATGGAAATTCCACAGCTGAATTTTGGAGCCAGTAAACGAAGATGGTCGCTGATGCTCTGCAAAACAACGGGGCTTGTGTTTAGCTATACAGCTGCTCGGAAAGTATGTGTATAAGAGCTACGTTAGAACCTTGCATTACGACAACCGTAAATGGATGAACGTGACACGTTTAGTAAGGAACTAGAACATGGCAATATTATTCAACACATTACTATTACCTTTTATACAACACCAAGAATGCTAAAAGATATATTGAAAGAAAAGGTTTAATTGCAGTTGGATATGCAACATTTTATTGAAAGCATTTACAGTTTTGAACCATATGAGGCACACTGATATATCTTCCCATATTAATTAGCGATTTACTTATCTTAAAACACTGATAGTAAATAAGGAGCAAGATCTATATAATGTTTGCTCATTAATTTGGGCTTTTACCTCACTGATAAAATCTTAACAGATTTCTATCAATATGTCTGCATCAGGGATTGAATTTGTTCCGCATGTGCTTTTTTAGGGGGAAGCAGGGAGAATAGTTTCTACTGGCACCATCCTTCCTTCAGCAAAGAACTGACATCTGATGACCACATTCCTTTTTAATATAGTGAAGTCTCAACAAATGTTAGGGACATTCACATAAAAACTGAACTGATACTATATTTTTTTCCTAAAAAGGGGAGTCCACTTGCAAGTCAACAGTTAGGAGGGAGTTAGCATTAGCACCACACAGTAAGTTTCATGTGATGCTATAACTTTAGAACTGTTTTAATCAGTTTGCTCCCTTTATTTGATCTGAAAGTACATTGTCAAGGTGTGTGTACGTGGTGGGGTCAACCACAATCATGGCTAATGCAAGTACGTCAAAAGATGGAACAGGCTGGTTGTGGGGTTTTTTTGCAATTTTATATTGGACGTGTCTTTATGTATTGTATGGTTTTTGTTTTATTACATGAGCAAATTTGAATTCAGCTCATGAAAAAAGTAAGATGTAAATAATTTAATAAATATAAATATATGATGATGATGATGATGATGATGATTAACAGCATTTGTATACTGCTCCATATCTAAGTAGATTCCAGAGCAGTAAACAGTAAAAAGATAAAGATAAAGAACAGTAAAAGGATAAATATAAAGAAACAAAAACATTGAAAACAAAGTAACAATTACACTGATGGTTGGAGAGCAGAAACTGTTTCACGGAACAAGGAGGTCTTCAGCAGGCGCTGAAAGCAGCACAAAGTCAGAGCTTGCCTAACCTCCAGAGGCAGGGAGTTCCACAGAAATGGAGCCACCTCACTGAAGGCCTTTCTCCTGGTGGACTCCAATCAGGCTAAAGGTCCATGGGGAACCACCAGGAGCATGCCATCTGATAACCTCAGCGACTGGGCAGGTTGGTATGGGAGGAGGCGCTCTCTCAGGTAACCTGGTCCCAAGTTGTTTAGGGCTTTGTACACAAGTACCAGAACCTTAAACCTGACCTGGCAGCAAATAGATAGCCAGTGCAGTTCCTTCAGCAAAGGAGTCACATGCTGAAAAGGGGCAGCTCCTGAGAACAGCCAAGCAGTTGCATTTTGCACTAGCTCCAGCTTCTGGAAAAGCCTTAAGGGCAGCCCCACATAGAGCACATTACAGTAATCCAGTCTTGAGGCACCTGTATCACTGTGGCCAAGCTATCCCTGACTAGGAGAGGCAGTAGCTGGTAAACCAATCAAAGATGGTAAAAGGCACTCCCAGCCACTGCAGTCACTTGGGACTCCAGCGACAATGATGGATCTAGGAGTTCCCCCAGACTACGAACCTGATCTTTCAAAGGGAGTGCAACCCCATCCAGAACAGGCAAGGAGCCTATCTCCTGGATTCGGGAACCACTCACCCACAGGGCTTTGGTCTTGCCAGGATTCAGCCACAGTTTATTGGCCCTCATCCAGCCCATCACTGAGTTCGGGCACTGATCCAGGACTTGCACAGCCTCTCCTGATTCAGTTGTCACAGGGATATAGAGCTGTGCGTCACCAGCATACTGATGGCACTTGTCTCGATACCCCCTAATGACCGCTCCCTGCAGCTTCATATAGATGTTAAACAACACATTGGGGACAAGATGGTACCCTATGGAACCCCATAACGGAATTGCCAAGGGTCCGAGGAATAGTCACCCAATCTTACTCTCTGAAATTGACCCTGCAGGTAGGACCAGAACCACTGTAGCACAGTGCCTCCAATGCCCAACTTGCAGAGTCGATCCAGGATATCATGGTTGATGGTATCGAAAGTTGCTGAGGAATCAAGTAGAATTAACAGTTATACTCCCACTATTCTTCACCTGATGAAGGTCATCCATAAGGGTGGACCAAGGCTAATTCAGTTCCATAATCAGTTCGAAACCCAGACTGGAATGGGTCTAGATAATCAGTATCCTCCAAGAGTGCCTGCAGTTGCTTTGCCACAACCCTCTCAAGAACCTTCCCTAAGAAAGGGGTATTTGCAACTGGGCGGTAGTTATCAAATACCATTGAGTCCAGAGTGGTTTTTTTCAGAAGTGATTGCACTATTGCCTCCTTAAGGACAGCAGGAACCACCCCTTCACGTAAAGAAACATTTACCACTCCCTGGATCCACCCAGCTAAACCCCCTCGGCTAGCTTTTATAAGCCAGGAGGGGCAAGGATCAAGAGGGCATGTGGTCAGTTGCATTGCTGCAAGCACCTAAGCTGCAATATAAACTGCAACGTCAGCCTGAAGATGAAGATCAAGAACACAGGGGGATCAGATTTATGGTATACAGTGGCCAGAAAACTTTATGAATTACTTGTAGTTTCAAGTGTTGGTTCCATATGACCCTACAAAATGTGTTCCCTATTCTATAGCATGCCCCATTCCAAACAGCTCAGTGTGGGGGCCTTAAGAACAAAATGACCACTCAGGTCTATAGCAATAAAAAATGGGCAGTTATCTTCAATTCCCTAACATACTGCCAATGATAACCTGATCTACTAGATTTGGAGAAAGTCTCCCCCAAAGCAGTCAGATGTGCAGTACACTTCCTGTTATAAGACCACAGAGACTAAACAAGGGAACTTGGGGAGACTGGCAAGACCTGCCTTCAGACCCTACTAATTTTAAGATTGTTAACACTGAGCCCTTCACCTCAAACATTATAAACTTCAAGAGCTGCTGGAAATCGTAATTACATGTTCTCCATGGCTACTTAGAAATAGCAATACACTTCCCCCAAATCTGAGAATAATCTACTGATATAGATACATATTGTAAGCAGAATGAATTACTTTGGAAGAGAAAATGTCAAGCAAAATTAATTTGTTATGTATTCTGACATAACTGAGCTCCTGTATCTTTTCCCCAGCAGGGTGAAAGTAGCTTGGTGGGAGCAATATTTGGCAAAGAAATGGCCCAAGGTGAAAGTGTTAAGAAACCCCTCCCCCCATACTAATCTTCAAATTGCAACTTCATCAGATGCATTTTATTACACCACCCACACAAAGAATCATAGAACTACCTGTAATGCACAGTTCCCCTTTAAACTCCCCCACCTCATCAGGCTTCCAGCACTGGGAAGATACCACAACTTTGAAAGGGTGGGAAAGAGTTGAGAGCAAGTGCTAATCCTCAGCCACTTGGGCTACTTTTTCCACTAGTGCTCCAATTCTACATGCACATGGCATGAAGGCTTGCCACAGAATATCGTGCTATTCCTAGAGTCCCTTCATACCATCAGTTTGGGTGGCAGGGGAAAAAGATCATTACACACAGAGCAGAAGTTCATTGGTATTAAGCCCATTCATTCACACCCAAATTTGGCATGAAAGAGCATGCAAGGTTTTGAGAATCCTCCATCACCTGTTTGATGGAGCTCTCTCAACTAATGGACTTGCAAACTTTTCCCCTTCCCTACAAATGAATTTTTTAACGTATCTTATGTCTTATATAAAAGCATATAAAATGTCTGTTTGAGCAGACATTACTGGCTGGTAAGATTTAAAAGCAGTTTACTGACTGGTAAAGAAGGGCTTTCACAAGACAGTACATCTTAATAATTCAATTGGTTTCCTCAGAGTTATCATTCGGGAAGCACAAAGAAACTTGATGAACGTACTTGCCGAAGGCTCTTAATCTTCACCAAAATGTTCTGTGCCATGCAGAATTTCAGACAAGCCAATTTGAATATGTATTTACATATTCTGCTTTAGAGAGCTCAATCGAAAAACAGATGATCAAGTCTTCAGATGCGGAACAGTCCCCATAAGAGCTGATTGCAGTACAAATCATACCAGGGGAGGAAGAGATTAAAGTACCATAGGGCCGGTTCGCATGATCATCGCAGCCTACCATGTCTTATTTAAACCACACTGGGTGTGGCACATGCTGTTGGCCATTTTGAATATTCAGCACCCAATGGGGGTTACAGTGGTTTGTCATGTCATCTGAACCCAGGCGGCAGGGGTTGTTAAACAACCTTCAACTAACCCTTGGTCTGTTGTAGGGAACAGCAAACATACCATGCAAATTTCTAGCCCAACATTCAAAATTCCTCACATTAACTGTATTGAACATGCCTTCCCTTTGTATTGGCCACAGCAAATCTGCTTGCAATATTTGTTTCCACATTTGTTTCTTATGCAAGCTGCTTAGGCAGCATAGTGTTCCACACATTTTCCCATGCTTCAAGGTCAGTCCTCAGGTCAGATCCCAATACTGCTAGAAGCTTCTCCTGCCACTATTCATGAAACATGTTTTAAACAAACAAAAGGCCACACACACCACCCATGTTTTCACAATTTGCTTTAATAATTCAGCAGAGAGGTACCTTATCAGTACAGTACTTTGTACAGAGAAGCACATTACAAATAGTCACGCTCATTGCCATTTTTGCTGATTAAAAGTTTTGGCAAACTGCAAGAGCTTGTGACATATTTTCTAAATCTAAGGGGAGAAAGTTACACAAAATTGGTTACCATTGAATTAGTCCACATGCTGGGCCAAATGTTCAACTCAGCCATGGATAGCTCTGTAAATGTTACCATCTCAGCCTTAGCTTGCACATCCGTAACAGAAATGACTGTCTTATTATGACAACTAAGATGAAGGATTTGCCCACTTTGAAGCAGCAAGTTGATTTAAGTAAACTGATCTGTAATAAATTCAAATGCATTCTCACTAGGAACTTAACCGAGTGGTCATACTTGACAAAATGCATGTACAGTAATACCCTGGATTGCAAGTAACTTAGTTTGAGAGCGTTTTGCAAGACAAGCAAATTTTTAAATATTTATTTTAATTTTTTTTACTTGATATACAAGCGACATCTTGCAATACAAGTACTGTAGTACGGCTTAAATTAAAAATCTCTGTACAATTTTTTTTTGGGGGGGGGATTTCATTTTGATATAAGAGTGTTTTGGATTACAAGCACGTTTCCGGAACAAATTATGCTCTCAATCTAAGGCCTGACTGTACACCAACATCTTCATATAGACAAGATGTGGTCCAGGACATTGCTAAGAATAGTACCACAAGGCACATGCCCCAAGTATATTTCTTAGTGAAGCAGTTGATTTTTTTGTTGCTGTTGCTGCAATTCACCACTGACCAGGGCCGGTGCTACCATTAGGCCAACTAGGCAGCTGCCTAGGGCGCTAAAGGGGGTGCCAGAAACGCCTTGGAAAAAAAAAATACAGCACTCTCAAGTGGGAGGGGGGCGCTAAATATCTGATCTTGCCTAGGGCACCAAACTGCCTTGCACCGGTCCTGCCACTGACTGGGCTTGGGAGAACAAGGAATGGTGTCTGGGGCCTGAGACACACCCTGCCTGCCTTGTATGCATGTGGTGACCTTGAATTCACTTCTCCCTCTAGTCTACAGTCTTATTTCCAACAGTTGTCAGTCAAATATTGTGCAGTGGTAGAGTGTCAGACTAGGACTTGGGAAACGTCATATCAAATCTCTACCATGAAGCTGACTGGGCAACGACGGGATAGTCACTCCCTTGCAGCTTAACCCACCTCACAGGGTTGTTGTGAGAATGATGAAATGGGCACAGGGGAAAACCATGTACACTTCCCTGAACTTCTTAGGCAGGATAGCAATATAATAAATAAAATGCATCTGGGAAGTTTACAAGTGGGGACATAATGATAATAGCATCCCCCTTTTATTTGTCCTCACCATCTGGAATTCACAGAGAGAGAAAGCTGCACCTTGCAGGCTTTAGTCTTTTTTACATCACTCAACCTTAAGTGTTCTGTTTCCTATGGGCTTACCACCTATCTTTCTTCCCTATTCCTTACCAGACTGTTTGGAAAGTGGAGGAAGAACAACAGGAAAAGGAGCAATGGCTGTGTGGCAACTCAACACAACCAATGGGTGAAGGAAGATGCCAAGCTGGGAAAGCATAAGCTGAACTCATTTAGACTTTTCAGATTCAAATGCTGGACATTAGTTTCTTGCCTTCATGGTAGAGAAGAAAGGAACAAATGGGTAATTCTATCAACAGCCACTATTTTCTAGCAATAAGAATTTCTGAAACAGCGAGCTGGGGGTTGGTACTGAAGTCCAATTCAGAAATCCCCTAGCTGTTACAACATCTAAGCCCAAGTCCCTATGAATGTTGACTTGTCTCATAATACTCAGCACCAGTCCACTCACCTGCCAGTTTCTTTCTTCTCCTCAAACTTACCAAATAGTTGCAGAGTGGAGAAAAGAAAACAGCCACCAGGCATAAAGTCAAAGACTAAGTTGTTCCTGTAGATGAACTCTGGGAATTGTCATTTTTCATTGCTCATTGTCAGGAAGAAACTCCCAGAGTTAAGCCGTGATTCTGCACTGTTTCTCACTCTGCACTGAAGACTTCCAAGCAGACTCAGAGCTTATACTGCTGAGTGACTTTGGGAACTGTAGTTCTTTAGTTACCTTGACTCATTTACCAGGAGGTGTAAAAACCTACAATTCCCAGAGTTCACGTGGACAATGGAAGGTGCAAACAAGCTCAGAAGCCTTCACTGCAGAGAGCTAGAAACTTAGGGAGAGACCTTGACTTTTGCAAGCATTGTCAGCTGCTGATCTCACTTTTCCCTCCCTGCAACTTGTAACTTTGGGAAAGGGTGGTGAAGGAAGGTAGCAGGAAAGTTGCTGACGGTGGAAGAGCTCCTGTGCAGCGTCTTTCGAAGCTTTGGAGAATGCATGGGAAAACCTTTCCCTAAGAATTCTATAAAAAGGCTTGGAAAAATCCAGCTCATCTGAATAAAGATGGGAAAGTTTCAACCACCTCTACTTCCTAGCATGTCATGAGCCCAGATTTGTTTAATCCTATCCATCAGACTTGTTTTGCCCTTGCTACAAAGAAGTGTTACATTGAAAGCCCACTACGACTTAAATATCCTTCCAAATGTTTAATTAGGATATATCAAGGGTGCAAGTTAGCAACGTTAGAATGAATACATGGAAACCTATTTTGTTACCAGACCATTAGGGGAAACTCTTGGAATTCCTTCAGGCAAACCTGTGCCTTGGCAGTGTTGGCACTGCATGGACAAGGAAGTTTTTGGACAGCTTTTTTGAACATGCACCTTAGCACTGAAGAGACAGAGAGAGAGAAAATGAGAATGTCACAATGTCTTTATATGCACACAGAGAATGTCTTTATATGCACACAGAGGCTGAAACAGAAACTCAATGTAGAATTGAACTGCTGATTCAAAAGTGTCTGCAAATATGCATAAATAGTACATATACTATGGAGTTACCCAATAGCGAAGCCTTTCTGACTTGAGGTCTTAACCAGGATCAACATGGTCCTGGAAACCTCACTCAATGTAAAAGATACTCATGCCTTCATGATACATTATGGGCAAATAGGACTTGACAAAGGGGCACGCTGCACGGTTTTAGTAAGGCCCAGGGATGGGGACTCGGACTCCAGGACTCCAGGACTCGACTCATGAGTCGGACTGAGTCCCCCCTCTGACTCGAGTCAGACTCGAGTCCCAATATTTTTAATGGGACTTGAGACTTGACTCGGGACTCGAGACCAAGGACTCGACTCGAGACTCGTGTTCCAAAATCGTGTTCCTCAAATGCAACATGGATAGGTTTTAGGAAGTACAGCAAGTTTATTTTTTAAAATCATTTTCCTAAAATGCAACCTTTCAGACATTTTGGGTTTGGCTGCCTCTGCCTGCCTGTTTGGGGTTCCCAGCCTCCTCTGCCTGCCCAGTCTCTTCTTAACCAGTTCCACACTTTGAATTGTCCAAGACAAAGGCCTCTGCCTGCCTGCTTTGGGGTTCCCTGCCTCCTCTGCCTGTCCGGTTATTTTGAGTTTGTCAGCCTGGTCTGTTCTTGCCAAAATCGGTTGCAGAGTTTTGAAATAAAAAGGCACACTTGTGCCTAGAATTTATTTAAGCCACACATCTGAAATAGCCTTATTTTGTTGGGGAAAACCCCCATTGATTTTAATAGGGACTCCTGGAGTCAGCTTTGGGAGTGACCCGTGACTCGTGAGTCACCATTTTGGACCAAGGACTCGGACTCGAGACTCGGGTCCAAAGACTCGTGACTCGAGACCAAGGACTCTTCAACATCATAGAATCATAGAATCATAGAAAAGTAGAGTTGGAAGGGGCCTACAAGGCCATCGAGTCCAACCCCCTGCTCAATGCAGGAATCCAGGTCAAAGCATCTCTGACAGATGTCTGTCCAGCTGCACCTTGAATGCCTCCAGACTGGGAGAGCCCACCACCTCCCTAGGTAGTTGATTCCATTGTCTTATTGCTCTGACAGTCAGGAAATTTTTCCTGATGTTTAGGTGGAATCTAGGTTCCTGTAACTTGAGCCCATTATTCCGTGTCCTGCAAACTGGGATGAACGAGAAGAGATCTTTGCCCTCCTCTGTGTGACATCTCTTCAAATACTGGAAGAGTGCGATCATATCTCCCCTCAGTCTCCTCTTCTGAAGGCTAAACATGCCCAGTTCTTTCAGTCTCTCCTCATAGGGCCTTGTTTCCAGTCCCTTTATCATCCTTGTTGCCCTCCTCTGAACCCTCTCCAGTTTGTCTATGTCCTTCTTAAAGTGAGGTGCCCAGAACTGGACGCAGTACTCAAGATGAGGCCTAACCAGTGCCGAGTAAAGGGGAATTATCACTTCCCGCGATTTGGAAGCTATACTTCTATTAATACAGCCCAAAATTGCATTTGCCTTCTTTGCAGCCACATCGCATTGCTGGCTCATATTCAGTTTGTGATCTACCACAATTCCAAGATCCTTCTCACTTGTAGTATTGTTGAGCCAAGTGTCCCCCATTCTGTAACTCTGCATTTGGTTTCCTCTCCCTAGGTGCAGCACTTGGCATTTATCCCTATTAAATTTCATTCTGTTGTTTTCGGCCCAGCGCTCCAGCCTATCGAGGTCACTTTGAATTTTGTTTCTGTCTTCCAGAGTATTAGCTGTTCCACCCAACTTTGTGTCATCTGCAAATTTGATAAGCATTCCCTGTACCTCCTCATCCAAGTCATTAATAAAAATGTTGAAGAGCACCGGGCCCAGGACCGAGCCCTGTGGTACCCCGCTCGTTACCTCTCCCCAGTTTGAGAAGGAACCATTGATAAGCACTCTTTGAGTCCGATTCTTTAGCCAATTGTGGATCCACCTGATAGTTGTTCCATCTAGCCCACTCTTAGCTAGCTTACTAATCAGGATATCATGAGGCACTTTGTCAAAAGCTTTGCTGAAGTCCAGATATATAATGTCCACAGCATTCCCACAGTCCACAAGGGAGGTTACCCGATCAAAAAATGAGATCAGATTAGTCTGACAGGATTTGTTCTTGACAAATCCATGCTAGCTTCTAGTAATCACTGCATTGTTTTCAAGGTGCTTGCAGACTGACTTCTTTATAATCTGCTCCAAAATCTTCCCGGGGATTGATGTCAGACTGACTGGCCTATAGTTCCCAGGTTCCTCCTTCTTGCCCTTTTTGAAGATGGGAACAACATTTGCCCTCCTCCAGTCGTCTGGCACTTCACCTGTCCTCCATGATTTCTCAAAGATAATAGACAGTGGTTCTGAGAGTTCTTCTGCCAGTTCCTTTATTACTCTAGGATGCAGCTCATCAGGCCCTGGAGATTTAAACTCGTTCAGAGTAATCAGGTGCTCCTTGACCATTTGCCTATCAATCTCAAGCTGCAATTCTGCCCCTTCAGTCTGCACTTCAGGTTTGCCAGGGGGGTCATAGACCCTCTTTTGGGAGAAGACCGAGCCGAAGTAGGAATTGAACACTTCTGCCTTTTCTTTGTCTTCTGTTATCAATTTGCCATCCTCATTGCGTAGTTGAACCACCAGTTCTTTCTTCTGTCTTTTACTGTGCATGTATCTGAAGAAAGCTTTTTTGTTGCTTTTAGCATTCCTCGCTAACCTTAGCTCATTCTCAGCTTTAGCCTTCCTGACACTATTCCTGCAGTTCTGTGCTACCTGCCTGTACTCTTCCCCTGTAGCCTGTCCTTCCTTCCACTTCCTATACGTGTCCTTTTTTGTTTTCAGGTCATCTTTGAGTTTATTGTGAAGCCACATTGGCTTTTTCTGTTGCCCTCTGCCTTTTTTCCTTGTGGGAATTGTTTGCAATTGTGCCTTTAAAATTTCCTTCTTTAAAAACTCCCACCCCTCCTGGGCTCCCTTTCTCGTGAGAGTCACTTGCCATGGGATCTTACTAATCATTGTTCTGAGTTTGTTAAAATTGGCTTTCCTAAAATCCAGGGTACGTGTTTGGCTACACTCAGCTTTTGCTTCTGTTAGAATCAAGAACTCTAGTATAACATGGTCACTTTCCCCCAGAGTTCCCGAAACTGCCACTTTATCCACTAACTCGTCTCTGTTGGTTAGAATCAGGTCAAGGATAGCCGATCCTCTAGTTCCTTCCTCCACTTTCTGTAGGAGGAAGTTATCAGCAACACAGGTCAGGAATTTCTTGGAGGGGCCATGTTTGGCTGAATAAGTCTCCCAACAGATATCAGGGAAATTGAAGTCTCCCATTACTACCACATCGTGCCTCCTTGAAACAATGGCAATTTGCTTTTCAAAAGTTCCATCCTCATCTTCTCCTTGATTGGGTGGTCGGTAGTAGACTCCAACCGCCATGTTCGTTTTATTCTTTGCCCCCTTTATTTTAACCCAGATGCTCTCAATGGGGCTGCCAAGCTCCTCTTCCTGTATCTCTGTGCAGAGATACGTATTTTTAACATACAGTGCAACTCCACCTCCCTTTCTGTTGCTTCTGTTCCTTTTGAACAAGTTATACCCTTCAATTGCTGTATTCCAGTCATGGGAGTC
Organism: Shinisaurus crocodilurus; assembly: GCA_021292165.1. Taxonomy (NCBI): domain Eukaryota; kingdom Metazoa; phylum Chordata; class Lepidosauria; order Squamata; family Shinisauridae; genus Shinisaurus; species Shinisaurus crocodilurus. Next base: position 177,439,080 of record CM037876.1, read on the forward strand.
ATCCCACCAGGTTTCAGTTATCCCTATCAAGTCGTACTTGCCCTCATGTATCAAGAGTTCAAGTTCGTCTTGTTTATTGCCCATACTCTGGGCATTAGTATAGAGACATTGAAGACTATGTGCTTTATAGTCCGACTTTCCCCCTACATTTTGTGGTAGACTATCAATGGGCACCGCTGGAGCTGTTCTCTCCATTGTGGCATAGAGGCCTTCTTCCATTGGTACCCCCGAGTTTATGTCTCCCTCCCCTGTTGGATTCAGTTTAAAGCCCTCCTGATTAAGTTCCTCATGCTGTGTCCAAACACATTCTTCCCAGTCCTTGTGAGGTGCAACCCATCCTTTGCCAGCAGTCCATCTTCCAGGAAGTGTAGCCCGTGGTCCCAGAATCCAAATCCCTCACGTCGGCTCCACCTTCGTAGCCAGTCATTCACTCGGAGTATTTTTCTTTCCCTTTCTATGCCTCTTCCAAGTACTGGAAGGATGGATGAGAAAACTATCTGGGCCCCGAAGTTCTTGAGTTCCCTTCCCAGCTCTTCAAAGTCTGCCGTGATTTCTTTGTAACTCCGCTTGGCAGTATCATTTGTACCCACGTGGAAGAGAAGAAAGGGGTATGTGTCGGTGGGCTGCATGAGCCTCGGCAGCTGTTCTGTCACTTCCTTAATCCGTGCCCCAGGGAGACAGCACACCTGGCGAGTCCATGGGTCTTCGCGACATACTTTGGCTTCGATCCCCCGCAGGAGGGAGTCTCCCACTACGAGTACTCTTCTCTTCCTCTTGCTGTAGGCCTTGGTTTGATTTCCTCCACTTGACTGACCCTCAGCCTCTTGCTCGCTGTCACGTTGGGTGCCCGGTAATCCGTCCTCTGCAGGCTGTCCTCTGCTCTCGTCCTCAAGTACATGGAAGCGGTTCCATAGCTCCACTGCTTCCACAGGCGCAGAGTGTCTTGTAGTTCTTCTGCTCCTAACAGTCACCCTTTTCCACGGAGTTCCCCCTGTGTTATTTTCCCTTGCCTCTGCAGTCTCTGACTCCGCCTCATCCTGCAGTTGCCCTTCTGGCTCCGGTACTGTGCTTTGGTGCTGTAGATCCACCGTTCTGTCTAAGAACTCCTCACTTTCTCTTATGCTCCTGAGGGTTGACACTTGCTGCTCCAGTCCTCTGACCTTTTCTTCCAACAGCGTGACCAGCTTGCACTTGTTGCACGTGTAGGCCATGTTGATCTCCGGCAGGAAAACAAACATTGCACACCCCTTGCAGGTCACCACCACTGCTGAGTCCTTTCCTTCCATAGTGCTCTGTTTCTGTCTTCCTAGAATATATATATATATATGTGTGTGTGTGTGTGTGTGTGTGTGTGTGTGTTTTGTTGTTGTTTTTTTTAGGGACCTCCCCCTTGACCTCCCCTGCCGAACTCCGCTGCCAAACTCCTGTTTGCTCTCCCTGTTCACTCGCTCTGTTCGCTCGCTCTCTGGGAGCCTGCTTGCCTTATCACAGTCCCGAAAACAGTCCCAAAAACAGCTGGAGCCTCTCTCCTGTTGTGCTCCTGCTCAGCTGGGAGTCAGGAACAGAATGAGCTCCCAGGCCACGCCCTGCAATCAGCCCCACTTCCTGCAATCAATCAGCTGCAATCAGCCCCAGGTAGTTGCAGTCAGCAGGAGCTTCTGCTCAACAGAATGAGCTCTCAGGCCACGCCTTTCCCTTGCAGCACTTGTTGTTTTACTACTCCGCTGCCAAACTCCTGTTTGCTCTCCCTGTTCGCTCGCTCTGTTCGCTCGCTCTCTGGGAGCCTGCTTGCCTTATCACAGTCCCGAAAACAGTCCCAAAAACAGCTGGAGCCTCTCTCCTGTTGTGCTCCTGCTCAGCTGGGAGTCAGGAACAGAATGAGCTCCCAGGCCATGCCCTGCAATCAGCCCCACTTCCTGCAATCAATCAGCTGCAATCAGCCCCAGGTAGTTGCAGTCAGCAGGAGCTTCTGCTCAACAGAATGAGCTCTCAGGCCACGCCTTTCCCTTGCAGCACTTGTTGTTTTACTACTCCGCTGCCAAACTCCTGTTTGCTCTCCCTGTTCGCTCGCTCTGTTCGCTCGCTCTCTGGGAGCCTGCTTGCCTTATCACAGTCCCGAAAACAGTCCCAAAAACAGCTGGAGCCTCTCTCCTGTTGTGCTCCTGCTCAGCTGGGAGTCAGTGTGGCCTTACATCCCTGGTAAGGCCACACTAACAGCTAAGCATATTACTCTACAATAGTGGAAAGCTAATAAAACCCCAAATTTACACAGTTGGATTCGGGATCTATTGACCTTAGCTACCCATGAAAAGGTATATTACGTCAAATTACTAAAAGAAAATAAATCCCAACTAATATGGGGAAATATTCTTGAATTATATGCAGAGTAACATGATCCACCGCAAAACCAGTGCAGGCCAGCAGACAGAAGTGATTGACACAACCCTTTTATTTTATTTTATTTTTTTCAGTGCAACTATCAATTTATCCAATTTTTGCTTAATGATTTTACTTATACTCATGAAACCTTTACTCTTTAAATACAGGATGATATAAAGAAGGGAAGGGAAAACCTAAAGAGAAAGGAATGGGGCAGAATATTTTCTATTTTACTGTATTGGAAAATGAAAAATGTGAAGAGAAAGCCATAGCCCACACACACACACACACACACACACACACACGTATATGCACACATACCACAAGATAGCATCAGACACCCAAGAATCACAATAGGAGTCATTAACATGCCCCCTGGCAAGTCCCTGGTCTGGCAGCCAAAGGAGCTGTGGAATATTCATTCCCAGGTGCTGGATAGAAGAAAGGAACAGCCAAAGACTCCTAGGTGCCGGGCAAACAAGAAAAACCAGTCGTGCCAGGAGGGGGCACGACAAGAAGGAGGGGGCCCAACAGAGGATATAAAGCCCAGGATCAGTGGCGGGAAAAGGGTTGTTGGTTGTGAGGCAGCAAGCTGCAAGGTCCATGGCTCAGGTCAAACCACCTTCAACCCTGGGGGAGCTCCCAGTGAACAACGCTAACATAGAACAGCCCTTTTGGAGTTAAGCGGCTTTCTAAGAACAAGGCATTTCCAGGTACGACTGTCTGTATTGCTTTTGCAGCTCGCTACCAGCTCAATTGTAGGTGTGTGCTTAGCGTGGTGCTTTGTATATGTTCTGTTACGCTCCATTAAACTCTGTTTACCCATAACAGTATAGTAGCGTCCATTCAAAACTCGGTCTCCTCGCTTTGCCTGCGTTATAACTTATAATTGGTCGCGGCTTCTGCCAGAGAGCTGCGTACCGCTGATAGAGAGCGACCCGAGTCCGGGTTAACCCCTGAGTGGCTGAACCCGCCAAGAAGGACAGTTGCAGTCTTTCTCCACATGGTGGCAGAAGTGGGATTATAATGCAGGATCAGTGACGAGACCTACGTAGAAAGGGACGTGGAGCCTAGTGGATTGGTGTGGAGCGAGCCGTAATAAATACAGACAGAGTGCATGTGGGAAATGGACACCGGGGGACCGAAGTTCGGGAGGAGATTTCCGGACGCCGCAGACCCCGGCGGAGGGGGACTGGCAGTCCCTTTCTAGGGGGAAGACCAAGGTGGTCTGGACCCCAGGGAATGCCTCAGCGCAGACGGCTAGAGCCGCGTCCACCCTCGCCACCCTAAAGAGTGTGGGTAGCGGACGGCAATCGCTAGCCAACCGTGTCCGCCTGATCAACTTCTCGGATTATGAGAGTGAGGGCGAGGAGGATGACCCTGAGGAAGAAGAGGAGGGAGCCTCAGGCCAGTCCGACGACCTGGACCTTCCCCAAATCCCAAGTGGGGGGCTGGGGACCGAGGGCCGCGTGCCCAGGGGGCAAGGGACACAGCCCCGGCTGGTCAGCCCTGACCAGGAGGAGTGGCGGAGGACCGAAAAGGTGATGAAGCACAAGCATGAGGTGATGGAGCATCAGCGCGAGGTGCTGCGCATGAAGCTGGAGTTGGCCCGCCTGGCGGCCCCGACGACCATCACCGACTCATCCCCCCAACCCTGACCCTCCTCCTGGGACCGCAAGTTGTTTCCCGTATACCTAACTCGACCAGGACCCAATGACCTTCTTCACCATGTTCGAAACCACCTGCCGGGATGAGATGGTGCCTGAATCCCGCTGGATGGCGATCCTGCGCACCCAGGTGAGAGGGGAATTGGCAGAGCTGCTGGGGCTAATGGTTCAAAAGGGCCCCATAGACTATGAGACATTTAAAAGGGCTGTCCGGCAGAGGTTTGCACTCACGGCTGAGCGCTGCCGGCTGAAGTTCCGCCAGGGGCAGCCTCGGCAGGGGGAGACCTACGGAACTTGGTGGGCGAGACTGGGGCAGGCCTGGGACGCCTGGCTAGATGCCACTGGGCGGCAGGGCTGGGAGGAGTTGCGGGAGTTGATGATCCTAGAACAGTTCTACGCAACCCTCCCTGAAGACCTCGCCACCGCCGTCCGGGAACCCGCCACTGGCTTGGAAGCCTCCCGGTTAGCAGATGAGGTGGGGCTCTACCGACAGTCCAAAACCAACCGGGCAGGGGTCCCTAACTGTCCCAGCAGCAGTGGAGATGAAGCCCCCACGAGGACCCAGAAGGAGGCGGGACTGAAGTCGAAAGGGGGCCCTTTCCCCAATACTGCCCCGAGCTCCAGTGGGTGCTTTAACTGCAACGAGCTGGGACACATCAGGAAGTATTGCCCCAAGCTGCAAGAAGACGGAACCTGCTGGGACTATCGAGCAAGATGGGGCAGGTCGTTGCCCCCACCCCGACTCCTCGGGAGGAAGAGGGAGACGATTCCCCCACCCATTCTCAAGGGGAGGACTCCGACGACCCGGCGCCAGATCACCGGCGCCAGATCACCGCCGCCCGGGAGACAACCCCTCGGAGGTCGCTGCCCAAGCCTCGCTTCTACGGATTGTGTCCCCGGAGCAGATGCGCTGGAGCCAGAGCCAATTCTGTGAGTCAATTTGGGTTAATGATGTTCCCTATATGGGTTACTGGGACACGGGGGCGGATGTGACAGCTCTGCCCCAGGGCAGTGTGCCAGCAACCCAGTTCTTGCAAGGGTGCACCTGTGCCATTAAGCCCTACAATTCCCCAGACATTGAAGTACCCTTGGCCCGAGTTCTGGTTAAATACCACGGGTGGGAAGGGGAGCTGGACATGATCGTCCATGGACAAAAAGAGTGGGGGATTATCATTGGCAATGACTTAGGCTACCGGGTGGGCTAAAATGGGGGTGGTGACACGCAGTCAGGCTAAGCGGCAGGCACAAGCAGGAGCGGAACCTCCGTCGCCCCTGATTCTGGAGCCAGAACAACCACCGCCACCGCCACCACCGGGGCCAAGGGTGGGGGAGTTGACCCAAAACCCCAACGAGGGCGCCCTGCTGATACCCATCACCCTGGACGCCACTCCCGCCTTCCAGCAAGCCCAACGAGACGATCTCTCTCTGCGGGGGCTGTCGCGCGGGGGCTGTCGCTTGCCCGGTCACTGGATCGGCCCCTCCCCCAGAAATATTCTACTGGGACAACGGGACTCTCTACCGCGAGTTCACCCCCCGGCAGGGGATGGGGCAGGGGCAACCTAGGCGGCAACTAGTGGTTCCCCAAGCATATTGGGCTGCCGTCCTTCAACTTGCTCACGATGCGGCATGGGGGGGGCACCTGGGGCAAAAGCGGACCCTGTCCCGGGTGATTGCTGGCTTCTACTGGCCAATGAAGTGAGGGAATATTGCCAGACCTGCGACATATGCCAGCGGGTGGGACATAACCAAGACCACCCCAAAGCCTTATTGCAACCACTGCCCACGGTGAGCACCCCGTTCGAGCGGGTGGGGATGGACATTGTGGGGCCCCTGAACCCCCCCACGAAAACTGGAAAGCAATTCATTTTGACCGTCATTGACTTTGCGACACACTACGCGGAAGCGTTTGCCTTGTCCTCCATCTCCGCCAGCCATCTCGCTAAGACTTTACTCTCTCTCTTTGCCCGCCTAGGAATGCCCCAGACTATTGTCTCGGACTGTGGGACTGGGTTTGTGTGTTCCAAAAAATGTGGGAGTTGGGCAGCGTTGCACACCTAACCTCAGTGCCTTATCACCACGAAACCAATGGACTCATTGAGCGGTTCAACCAAACTCTGGGGAAGATGATCCGCGCCTATGCCTCTCAGCATCCGGGAGATTGGGACCAGGCACTGCCTTACTGTTTGCCTACCGAGATGCCCCCCAAGAAAGTTTAGGGTACTCCCCCAATGAGCTAATGTTTGGACGGGAGCTGCGGGGACCCCTGGCATTACTACGAGCGGAGTGGGAGGGGGGCATAGCAGCTACACCCATGCCTGTACACGCCTTCATGCAGCGGCTGCAAAACACCCTTCGTGAGGTCCGGCACAGCAGCACCTGAGGGCAGCCCAAGCGCAACAGAGTGAGTGGTACAACAGGACAGCGGTACCCCGGTCCTTTGAAGTTAGGGAAAAGGTGCTGGTCCTGAGGCCCCTCAAGACTGACAAGCTGTGCCTAAAATGGGATGGGCCAGCCATGGTGACCGAGCGGGTGGGGGAGGTCAACTATAAAGTCGTTTTTCCGGACCGCCCCACAATGCACAAACTGTACCATGTAAATTCGTTGAAATTATATCATGCTAGAAATGCCAGTGTGATGAGTATGCATGCATGTATGGAAGAAGGTCTGTTGGATAGGGATCTGCTGGGGGAATGGGAACAAGAGGGAGGGGGGCTGGAAGCACTCGAATTGTCCCCCTCACTGTCTGAAACCCAACAAGCCGAGGTACGGGCAATGTTAGAAGACTTCGCCCCCATGTTCTCAGACCGTCCGGGTCGGACCCCCCTCGTACAACATTCCATCCTCACGGGGGACAGTCCGCCCATCCAGTCCCCCCCGTACCGCACTGTGGGGCCCCATGCTGATCACATTGCCAAAGAAGTGCAAGCAATGTTAGAGCTAGGCGTCATTGAACCTAGCTCCAGTCCCTGGTCGTCCCCAATCATGTTGGTAGCTAAGAAGGATGGGGGGGGGTGCGCTTCTGCGTGGACTATAGGAAGGTGAACCGGGTGACTGTCCCCGACCCCTACCCCATCCCGAACATGGATGTTCTGCTAGAACGGCTAGGGCGGGCCAAATATATCACCACCCTGGATCTGACCAAGGGCTACTGGCAAGTTCCCTTGGATCCCGATGCGATGTTGAAGTCAGCTTTTGTCACCCACCTGGGGCTGTTCCAGTTCACTGCCCTCCCTTTTGGGGTCCGAAATGGACCCTCGACCTTCCAGAGACTGGTTAACGGGCTCCTAAATGGGTTAGGGGAGTTCGCCCGTGCCTACTTGGATGACATTGCCATCTTTAGCTCCACTTGGGAGCAACACTTAGAACATGTCCGCACCGTTTTCCATAAGATCCATCAAGCCGGATTAACGGTGAAGGCAAAAAAATGCCAGGTCGGGTTGGGGGAGGTCGAGTACCTCGGACATAGAGTGGGGGGGCAACATCAAATCCCTAGAAGCCAAGATCGAATCAGTAAAAAACTGGCCCCAACCGCAGACGAAAAAGCAGGTCCAAGCCTTCCTTGGGCTAGCTGGCTATTACAGGAAGTTTGTGCCTCATTTCAGCCACCTGGCTGCCCCCCTCACGGATCTGTGTAAAAAGCAGTACCCGACCAAGGTCCAGTGGTCGGAAGCCTGCCGTGCGTTCGATGGGCTGAAAGCCTGCCTGGTGGCAGCCCCCATCTTACGAGCACCCGATTTCGATGCCCCCTTTTTCCTACAAACTGATGCCTCCGAGGCAGGGATGGGGGCTGTCCTGCTATAGGAAAGCGAGGGTCAGGGGTTGTGCCCGGTTGCCTACCTCAGTAAGAAACTCCTGCCCCGGGAACGCAGTTTGGCCACCGTAGAGAAAGAATGCCTTGCAGTGGTATGGGCAATTACCAAACTCCGGTCCTACTTGTGGGGGCGGCCCTTCAAACTGCAAACCGATCACTCCCCCCTGTGCTGGCTCGACCGGGTGAAGGGCTCCAACCAGAAACTTCTCAGATGGAGCTTGGCGCTGCAAGACTTTGATTTCTCAGTCGAGCATATCAAGGGCAGCGCCAACATCTTGGCCGACGGGTTGTCCCGGGCTTTCTCTCAAGAGGAAGGTAGATGGAGATTGGGGTGGGCAGAAACCCCAATCCCATCTTCCCCAAAAGGGGGGATGTGAAGAGAAAGCCATAGCCCCCACCCCACACGTATATGCACACATACCGCAAGATAGCATCAGACACCCAAGAATCGCTGAGCAGGGATTTGAATCCGGAAAAGTACACAACCCAATACTAGAAAAATTAAGTTCTCTAAATATGATCACATCTTGTGCTGCATTAGTTAGACTGTCAAGACTAGGACTGGGGAGCCCAGGTCCAAATCGCCACAAAGCTCACTGCGTAATATTGGGTCAGTCACCATCTTTCAGTCTAACCTACCTCAAGGGTGGTTGTGAGGCTACAATGGCAGGGAAATCACATGTGCCCCCTTGAGTTCCTTGGTGAAAAGGTGGGAAATAAATGTAAAAAAATTAATTTTAAAAAATGTGTGTCAGCAATTCCATGAATGCCTTATTCAACAGAAGGCAAACTGTCTATTTCCATATATTATGCATTTATGAATAGGAACTCCAGCATAACTAAGACCAGCTCCAAAATCAGTAATACCCTATAGCTGTCATAGGGTATTATTACAACCAAAAGGGGCAATTACAATTATTACAACCAATTAAGAAAATAGCAGAGCAACGTGCCGGCTAAAGCAAGTCTAAGAAAAGAATGTCTTCATACAGACACACTGGGCCTAAAAAATACAAGCCCTGTCATTTCCTATTGAAACTATATAATCAGAAGTTCACAGGCCAATGTATAGCCTTAAAAGAGAGACCTGTGCTACTAAAAGGGAGACTTGTGCTAATTATGGCATTCAGAAGACCTTGCAGTGGTTTTTAGGAGTACACATTCTCTACCTTTGAATTACATACTGTGGTAGTAGTTGTTCCCTTCTCAAATGTAACAGAAAGGGGCTGTAGGCCTTCTTCCTAATCTGGCAGCAAAGAACACTAGACACAGAGAAGACACAGAAGAAGCAGTAATTGATTTTTTAGACATGGGGGTTACCTAGAGAGTTAGAGGGAATGATGGTTGCCTTGGTGCTGCTGAGTGAAGAGAAGTAAAGCAAGCATCAAGAATGTGCAGAAAAAGGACTGACAACTCACAGGCTTTTTGGTATTTAGTGTATCTGATCTCCAAATATTGCCTTGGGCATATGCCCCTTTAGGACAATTAAAGGCTTGGGTGGATCAGAGGGAATTACGGTATTGCAGCACCACTTTCAAAGGAGTTTATGAGGGGGGGCACCTTGGAGTGCATTTTGTGCATCCCTCAAGGAAGGCTGCAATTTATGAAAGGTGCATACATACTTGTGAAGAGGCAAGATGATGACTGGATAACAGCTTACCTCACAGACTCTGAATAAAGGAAAAACAATGCATTCAAGCTGCAGCATAACAAATTCAGGATAGAACTACTAGTTAGACAGACTTGCTAAATGTATCAATAGATGGGCAATAGATCAAATTGCCATCACTTAATGATACTAGATGGGCATATGTTTTAATGATATTTTTAACTGTATTTTATTGTTTGTTTTTAATTATTGTTGCATACCGCCCAGAGAGCTTCAGCTATTGGGCAGTATAGAAAATGTATAAATAAATAAATATGTTTATTTATTATACTTATTTATTATATTTATATCCTGCCTTTTTTCCTGCAAGAAACCCAAGGCAGCTTACATAATCCTCCTCCTCTCCATTTTATCCTCACACAAGCCTGTGGGGTAGGTTAGGCTGAGAGTCAGTGACTGGCCCAAAGTCACCCAGTGAGCTTCATGGCCAAGTGGGGACTAGAACCCGGATTTCCAAAGTCCCAGTCCAACACTCTAACCACTACACCACACTGGTTCTCCCAAATGGCATCATTTGGATGTTGACCAAATGTTGATGACAGCTTACCATTCATCACCCTGCCATTGCAGAGGGTTGGACTGGGATAAATTCCTGTCAAGGCTGTCAACTGATTCAATACATTTTAGTTGATCATGTGTCTTTCATCCAATTGGTTAATAAATTAAATAAATTTGCAGGTTGCCAAAACTTCAGTACTGGTGTGTCTGCAGCACTGATATGAGATTTTACAGTTAGTAGATTAACCTCTCATTAGAAGGCAGTCTTGAATATTTTATCTCACTTCATATTACAGTAAGATACTGGAATCAAAGTAGCTGAAAATATGGGCTTAATTTGGAAGTCTTTCCAATTAAAGTTGGCATCCACCGATTAATTGTAGTTAAAATCTTGGCTGATTAGAGCTACAATATTTACCCAGTAGACTGCTTCCTACATTTTTCTTCCCGCCATAATTCAACCATCTTGCACAGTTTACCAAAATACGTACGGTAATCTGAGTTGCCTGAAAAATCAACCTTTGTTGCAGTTGCACAAATGTACCCTAGATGGTCTTAATGATCCTTCTAATTTACCGTAGATCTAGAGTGCTGCCTGCCCTCTTCTGCAGCAGCCCTGTCACGCAGCTGGGTGAAGCAACCTGATGCAGGTAGCATCTTGGAAAGGGTGGTGGTGGTGGGGAGATGGATGAAGGCAGGAATTGAAGTCTGAAAGGTGCAATAAGAACTGATAAAGTGTTGGCCCTAGCTGGGAGTGGGAAGCATTTAGGCTCTACTTCAGGCAGCAATATGTCTTCGGCTGGCACTGACAGCAGTATTCTTTGTGGAGCGCTCTCTCCTCCGAGGTGTGTCTCTAGCCAGTGCTCTTTTAAATTTTCAGAAATTACCGGTAGCCAAGACCTTTATTTTTAGGAATGTTTCTTTGGACTGCTGGAGTAGGCAGTGTTTTGATTCATGCTTGCTACTGTCTCTTGTATTTACTGCTAATGTTTCTTGAACAATTAAAAAAACTAATTTACATCATTTTAAGAGTGTAAGAGTTCTTAATATTGTGTAAGCTGCTGTGGCTAAGCATTGTAGGGTGTAAGGATACAAAACAAATAATTTATGGTTTTAGCTCCATGGACCCCAATGGTTAATAATTCATGCACTCCACAAATATTTAGATGCAAACAAGTTACCACAGTGTGCCAGTCTCTCTTTCTTCTAATTAAGACAGGTTCCTACCAGTTCCTCATAATTTGTACACAAGTTGCTCCTGATGGGAAAGAGGTGAGAATAGCCAGGTATAAAACAAGCAGACAATATGCCTCTTGTTATGAGCATAGAAGACAGACAAACATGAACACCTTGCAGTCCAGACACCAGGAAAGCACTAGATATTAGAGTAATATTAATCACCCCCGCCTTTAAGGTCATATGCAGATGCCCAGATCAACCAAATGAATACTTAGAAGTGCAAAGCCACAAACTGAGATATGCTCATGAATCCAATATGTCCATAATTAAAGTGCTGCCTTTGCATAGAAATTAAGGTACTCAGCTTGGCTATGCCTTTTAGTTGCCCTCAGCTCTTCTTGTTTTGGCAACATAAGGAGGAACATCTGTATTCTGTACCATTACCCCCCCCCCCCACACACACACACACTCATTGGGTTGATAGCAGTTTGGGGAGGGGGATTTAGATCAGAGAAAAGGTGCAGAGAGGGAAGGCTAGCAGTGATGCTCTGATCAACTCTGGAATAAATGGAGACAGAGCATATATTCTCAGAGGATTTAACTGTGTATAGGTGCAGGAGCAGCAGCCAGCAGCAGAGTCAGATGGTGTTCTACATAATAGGTATATATAGCAGCAGCATGCCAAGAAATCCTACGAAACTGAATGCCTATTTCTGGAGAGGCACTGTTCCAACTAACATTTGAAACCTTCATACTCAAGCAGCTTTATTCAGAACTTGGGGCTCATTTTTTGTTTGAGGGAAAATTAAGGAACCAGTAGTCCAAGCAGGATGTAGCATATAAGTGAGCCCAAACTTCAGCAGAAATATAAAGCAAGGTTTTCCCTGTTTGAGAAGTTTGCTTTCACATTCTCTCTAGTTTGTTTTATTGCTTTCTGAGGCTGACCTTCCATAAACAGTCAGTGACAGCACCCACTTATCTCAACCTACATTTTAAGGAACAAGGTCATGGGAGAGTTGAAGCAGCTAACAAACAGTACAAGCTTTAAGAAATCTCAAATACAGTGATATCCCACATATAGGAATACCCATGTCTTTTACCATGGTCCATTTACACTTTCACACAAAAGTCTTTACATGTCTCCATGTATGCACACATGCATTACTGAGAAATATTTATGCATTTAAAGACTAGGAGCCAGAATGCTAACATTCGCCTAATGTCAACTGGCCTATCACCAAACCAAAAAACTGGGATTTGGGTAAACAAACTATCATCTTATGTGTAGGTTATATTTACTGAGTTTCCTTTCCAGGCTCAGTGGCAATCCAAAATAGGTAAGTGTTCTCTGTCTCTCACTTGTCTTCAGGCCACTTCAGGAAAGTGTGCCCATCCCTGTAAGAGACCCACTTGAGGTAGAGATCGAAACCAGATACTTGAGAGAACCCAATGGCTAGAATCCAGTGGAAATCTAATAACTTATAAGGACTCATTCAAAGTCAGCAAGACAGTCCAAATATATTCTAAGACCACACTGGTGAATTGACTTTGGAACATATCTTCTCGAACAAAAGCATTAGAACATGCAAAAATGTAAACGATCCATATTTATATCACCCACTCTACTAGCTATTCTCTCTTTTAAGCTATTATATTTTGTACTACACGTCTCCCCACCTCCCAATGGAATTTATTACATCAACCTACTTTAATGCTCTGGAATACAACTGGGAAGAATGCTAGAGGTTCCCCTACTGTTATATTAAACTGAAATTATGCAAAAAGCACCACTTTATTTTCGCTAGCAAAAGTCCCTGCACTCAGTGTGACCTTTGGCACTATTTTGCTCCTTTTTTGGAGCACATGAGTAACTGGTCAGGGACGGATAAATTAATTTTTCTCTTAAGTGGCTCTAATTGTTTTGCTTCCCAGAGGGTTGCCTTATTTGCTATTAAGGCTGCCTGTCTAGGGAAAAAAGCAGAAAGGAAAACTTTGGCATAGGCAATTTTTAAAAAAATACGCTAAAAATTTATATATTTTATATTCCAAAATGGAACTATTGCAAGGATTTTATTGTATATTTCTGTGTATTATATTGTTTTTTGAAAGTGGTCTGCAGACTGATTCAATAAAATTTTTGCTTTGCTTTGTAATGTGACCTTTGGAATGACCCAACAAAGCAGTAACTAAGCCACCATGTTGAACCCTGGCTATTTGAACCCTCTCTCATCTCCACCAACATCTACAGTTGATAAACAGCTGTCTACAACAGTTTTTAACAATGAAAGTTTACACTGGATTTTGAATTTGCATTGCCAGGGTGGCAAAGGAAAGGAGATCTTGTTGCCTAGTGTTTCTTGTGAAGAAATAGAATGGTTACTGTGTGTTAGAAGTGGAGGAAATGAAAATAGCAAAACCATAGCATGACAGAACACAAGTCACGTCTCTGGAAACCCACCACTTTTTAATTTCAGCCAGAGGAAACAAAATTATTCCTAGTGGCAGGAATATACAGGAGCCTTTAGATGAGGCAGCAACTAGCATATCTTTTTGAAGTTTAGCTTCTCATTTTTTCTTGAGAAAGCCAAATATCCAAGGTCCTTAATAATAATTTAAAAAGTGAATAGATGTTGCAAGTTGCACATTGAATATGGATTATCAAGGCAGTTGTACAGTTTCAGTATCCTATTCCAAGATATTTGCCTTTCTGAATGTATTTCAAAAGAACTGCTTTCCTAAAAAGATTCTCTCTCTCTCTCTCTCTCTCTCACACACACACACACACACTTTGAAGTTTACAGAACTGTATAAAAAAGGGAGGGTATTTTAAAGAAATAATTCACTGACTTTTTTTTTTAAAGGCTGTTCAAATGAGAGCTGAGGGCTGTTTCACACATGGTATATTTCCTATGACACATAGGGATACAAAGTGTAGAAAACTACAATTACCCCATATGCACATTATCACATGTGATTACGGCATACATACCCATTTTGTCATGCATCCATATGGCAGGAAGTCCTATTGATACTAGGTTCTCATGACATGTATATGCAAGTTTTTTGTGTGTTTTTTTAAAAGCCTGCATATTCATTATGATAGCCTACCTATGGGGTATATGCAATTTCCAAATGCAGAAGTCATTCCATGTAGGAAATTAATCAATAATTAATTGATTATTGGTGAATAATACAGCACCTTCCCAAGTACCCCACATATTTTTCTCAGTAGTCCTTAAGCCCTCTAAAGGTGGATTGGTATTACAAGTGCAAATTGCTGCTGGGCAGGCCACAGATGAGCAACAGCCACCTAAGGCCACCAAGGGAAATGGTCCTTAGACTGGAGGAATCGAAAGCTGAGGATAGGATGCAAGAGCAGAAGTAAAGAAGCCGATAATGCTTTCTACAAGGACCAGAAAAGGTGAGATGCATGTTCCATGTAGTCCAGCAAACAGACAACTGGACCTGATTGGGTTGAAGCCCAAAGTCCATCAAGGAGAGCCAGTGTAGCGTAGTGGTGAGAGTGTTGAACTGGGACTCGGGAGATCCGGGTTCTAGTCCCTGCTCGGCATGAAACTCACTGGGTGACTTTGGGCCAGTCACTGACTCTCAGCCTAACCTACCTCACAGGGTTGTTGTGAGGATAAAATGGAGAGGAGGAGGATTATGTAAGCTGCCTTGGGTTCCTTGCAGGAAAAAAGGCAGGGTATAAATATAATAAATAAATAAAGGACTCCTATGCGCCAACCAAAAGATCCTCACACACACAGAAAAAACTATGCACATCTACTGTGCCAGTGTGGCGTGGTGGTTACAGTACAGGACTGAGACTCGGGAGACTGGAGACCCAGGTTCTAGGCCCCACTCAACCATGAAGCTCACTGGGTAACTTTGGGCCAGTCGCTGACTCTCAGCCTAGCCTACCTCACAGGGTTGTTGTGAGGATAAACTGGAGAGGAGGAGGATTGTGTGAGCTGCCTTGGATTCCTTGCAGGAAAAAAGGCGGGATATAGATATAATAAATATATAAAATTAATATAGGGATCTTTCAACTGAGAAACTTGGGAAGAAAGAGGTGGAGGTGGCAACTAGGATCAGTCCATCTCCAGTCTTTCCCCAAGATGTATAGGAGTTGGCTAGCCCAAAATAAAAATGAGCACTGCACAGGCAGCTCCAGATGCTGGATGGGTTTTTATCTATTTATTTATTACATTTATACCCCACCGTTTTTCGTGCAAGGAACTCAAGGCAGCTTCCATAATCCTCCTCCTCCTCTCCATTTTATCCTCACAACAACCCCGTGTGGTAGGTTAGGCTGAGAGGCAGTGACTGGCCCAAAGTCACCCAGTGAGTTTTATGGCGGAGCGGAGACTAGAACCCAGATCTCCCGAGTCCCAGTCCAACACTCTCACCACTACGCCACACTGGCTCTCCCCATTCAACAGACTTTTTGCATGCATGAAATCCAGGAAGCAATCCGTGCATGCACAGAAGCCTGTTGCCCTCTAACAAGTTCCCTTGCTGGACTGGGGAAATTGCATTGGGTGCTCCCCTTCTCAAACTCACTTGCCCATCTGTAAAGTGGGAAATAAGCTTATTGCGAGGCCAAATTTGGTAAGCGGCATACAAGTATAAATGGTCATTATTTACAAAGAGTACTTATGACAATTGG
Organism: Shinisaurus crocodilurus; assembly: GCA_021292165.1. Lineage (NCBI taxonomy): Eukaryota > Metazoa > Chordata > Lepidosauria > Squamata > Shinisauridae > Shinisaurus > Shinisaurus crocodilurus. Next base: position 177,454,955 of record CM037876.1, read on the forward strand.
AGTGACTATACAGTAATACCTTGGATTGCAAGTAACTTGGTCTGAGAGCGTTTTGCAAGACAAGCAACAAATTTTAAATTTTTTTGACTTGATAAACGAGCAAGGTCTTGCAAGACAAGCCCAGTAGGGATGTAACCGCTCGCCTCGAGCGGGCTGAAATCGGCCCTGCTCACGCCCACCAGAGACTCGCTTTGATATAAGAGTGTTTTGGATTAAAAAGCACGTTTCTGGAACGAATTATGCTCTCAATCCAAGGTATTACTGTATATGTACTTGGCGAAGTGAAGTGAACATTGGGCACTATGCAAAACTACTTAACAAAGTTAACACCTTGTCTTCCCCTCTTTCCTAATATACAGATTTAGATGTAAAATGAAGATGCGAGAAAAAATATATACCCATTGCAGTGCTTTGACTCCAGTAACTGGAGAGATTTTAAGTTTGGCAAAAAATGTCTGTGTATGAGTAAACCAAAGTATCTTGAATTTGTAATCTAAATAAATACTAGTGGGACAAAATATTAAATTCTGTAGTTCTCTCATAACTTCTTAAACATGGGTTTTCTTTCAGTGACAAAGTAAGGCCACCGCAGTGCCTGCTGAAGTACTACTAGCTCTTCCCCACCCTTTTTAAATCAGTCATTTTTATAAAATGCATACAGCCTTGGTTCATTGAATCAAGTAACAAACTACAGCCTAGAATCTGGAATTGTGGGGCACTAGCAACCCCATTCCAAGAATGTAAATAAGTTCTGCCATGGTTAATGGGGCTTACTCAAGGATAAAACACACACCAGACTGCAGCCCTAAGGGCTGTATATCAGCATATGAAAAAGAATAGCTATATCAGAATGAACTATATACAGTAGTTCTAAAAGTAGTGGATACTGTCCAGAAGAAGTTACTTGTGAGAAGAAGTCTCTCCCCTGGCAAAAGCCATTTCAAGTGATGGACAAACAGAGATATGAAGTTGCATGACATTAGCAGTAACTAGAAACCACTACATTGTGTGTGTGTGTGTGTACACCTCCGCATGTATGTATGTATGCATGCATACATATACAGAGAGAGGGGGAACTTGGAAAAAAAACTAAAGAAGCATAAACATAACAAAACAGTATCTTTTCCCTAATCCCTATGCGGAAGAAGAACTCCAAGGACACCTTGGATACCAGTAATGTAACAGAGTCAAGGTTACTAATTTCCAGTTTAATCTTTCCAACGCAGAAATAACCAAATATTTAGCTCTTGATTTAAGCAAAGTATCTTCCAACCCAGCCTCTCCCTTCCAATTCAGAAGAACCTCCAGCTTATTAGCTACTAACCTCTGCACGTTGGGAAACAGCAGCAGCAACACTTTGTAATGAACCAGCCCAGACAAGGCGTGCTGGCATACGCCTGCCTCCCACCCTTCATTCTGCCTCGGGGATACTCATGGTAATCATCCACTGGACTCTGCAAAATCCACCGCCTGGCTGCAGAAGTAGCGACACAGTATCGCCAAAGAGAGGGAGGAAGAAAACTACCTTTGGACGGGGGAGTGGGAGGAGCCCCCGCAGAAGGAGGCGGACCCACTGGCTCAGTCCCAGCTGGTGGCTATCTGCCTTTGCCTGCCAGACCGGCTGAGAATGTTATTATGCAACACGGACAGGCAAAGAGAGAGAGGCAAACACACCTACTACAAATCGCGAAGCTTTTCTCTGTAGCCAAAACATTGCACAAAGAATTCTTCTGTTTACTCGGAAAATAAACGACAATCTGTCCCTGTTATAAGCCTTGCAATTGACAAAGTAAGAAGCCTGTCACTTTCGATTACATCAACTTTAGTTTTTGTGTTTGTTTTGTTATAGATATACTGCAATCAACAAGCCCCCTAAAGCGAGACTTTTTAAAAAAAGTCCTCAGAAGAGAAAGGTACAGATTTCCTCCGCTATATACCGTAGCTCTTGGTTCTGGTCAGATTGTGGTCGATCAACCCACTGACAATGCTTCTGGATACAGCCTGTTGGTGACGCAAACAACATAGAAGCTACGACGAACAACCAACTTGCTACTTCTTACTAAACACTTACTTTCACATCTTGTTTCTGGAGTGGAGTTGCCTCTTTATTTTCTCGCCTGGTTCTTCTTTAGGGTTACCAACTGGCTAGGAGTGGGAGCGGGAAAGCCAGGTATGCTCCTGCCTTTTTAGTATAGATTTACTATGCAGAAATAAATAGGTGAGCCTTTTTCAGGGTGTGAAGCTAACCATTATAGCCAACTAATAGCTGCAGATTAAACTGCTGTTAAAGGGGAAGCTATAGGGGCTGGTTCAAGAGTGGACAATCCTATTGCTGTGCCTTTAACAGCAACACACGAAGCAGACATTCAGCAGGAGAAGATTCCCCAGCTGTCAAGACACAGTGGCAGGGCGTGTGAAAAAGTTGGCAACTCTAGCTGGATCAGCCGCTAGTGAATCACATTCTGGTTCTTTTCCAAAGTGCAGTCCTTCCTTCCTTCCCCTTGGTCAATAGCCACTCTAGGGCTACCTATGTCATGTGTGATATTTAAAAATATCAATGAGTTTGGAATACATAATTAGAACAAAATGTGTGCATTGCAGTCAGTGTAGGTTTTCATTAATTTAAAGGCATGTAGATTAGTTGCCTTATGGGAAGAAATTCAACAGGAGCAGATTTTGCCAGCATAAATATGCAGTGATGGGGAAAGCTGCATCTGCTAAATTTCAACATGCCACAATGCAGCTGTTAAAGCCAGAGAACATTATTTAGGCAAAAAGCAGTAATAACGTTGCAACCTTTTTTCCCCCCTGGCAACGCTCCTGTGCTTTTTTTACAGCAACTCAGCAGGTGAAAATGGTCATGGCATGAGATGCAGGGATGGAGAAAGCTTCACCTGTTGGATTTCTGTCTGTCAATGCAGGCAGACTGCCAGGAATCAAGAGGGTAACTAATAATTTGTAATTCAGATACAGATTTTTAAACAATCAGAAGTTCCAATGTGAAGTCCATTAGTTAATCTTCTAATGTTGTACTTCAGTATTTATATGAGCCGGGCTTACTTGCTTCTAGGATAGTATGGAGGAATAAGGTTGTGGCTGTTAGATTTCAAGGTTCAATATTCAGGAATATTGACTTTGCTTCACTGGTAACTTCACTACTCATTACCTTCAGAAGCCCTATTCTGGAGTCAGTGGTTTGCAGACTACAGTACAAAAGGGTGTGACTGACATCTTTGAGCAATGCTGAACATGATGTTTAAGGAAGGAAACTGTCGAACTTCGCTGTGATTCCTTGCCACTCCCTTCCTTGTTTGTTCTTAGAGGTACCTAGCTGTTTTATCTATTTGAAGAATACCACAAGGAGCTGTTTGCTTTTCTTAGTTTATTATGGTGTGATGCTTCAGGACTAAAAATTCCTTTGGAATGTCCTTAATAAACAGTGGCATTATATTAGGTTTGGCAAGTTCTTTTACTGGCCCTGCTCCTATGTCTTTAACAGCAGCTGAACACAGAGAAATTAAGCAGGTGAAGCCTTCCAGAAATAAAGTGAAGGGAAAAGTTACACTTGCTTAATTAGCATACCGACACCCACAATTTTGGAAAAGGGGGGAAATATGAAAAATCAACACACATGCATGCAACTGGACTGATCTAAAAACTTTTTTTAAAAAAAACTTTCCAAGCTGGTACCCAATAGTAAAAAGGGCTTTGTTCACTGCCTGCACATAAAGCTGAGCACTGAGTGGTAAGGGCAGGCTGCCTATCAGGGTACTGATGGATGCTGACTGGACAGCAGATGCCCAATTTTTAAAAAACCTGAGCCTTTGTTCTCTAGCCTAGAAATGAAGCTGGCAGAACAGACTGGGCTGCCTGCATAGCAGACAAATGAAGGGGAGAGCTTCTTCTGGAAACTGAAAAATGGAGATTGAGGCTGCATGGGGGAAATTGATAGGAAAATGAATTTGGTGAAATCTGGGAAATACAAACCTCCACCCACTCTTCTAAACCATACCCATCACACACACCCTTAGCTCTTCCCATCAAAAGCCCCTCCTACATGCTCTGTGCCAGCTCTGCCTATGGAAATGGGCATGAAGGTTTACTTCTGTAATCATACAGTATGTTTTCTCTGGTAATATCTGGGGTTGGTGATTGGTGTTACATAAAACTACATGAAATTAGAAACAGGAGAGATGAAATCCTCAATTACTTACTACAATAAACAGGTTTGCAAATCACAGGAAAATAATTATACTGTCTACCAACAATAGGGCCCTAGTATTTCAGTATACCTTAGAATTGCCATTCTCCCCCTCCCTGAGTAGAGGCTCCTCTGCTTTTAATAGAAGCAGCACTGGCAGATAACAGCAAATGAAACTTTTTTCTGACCGAGATTTAGCAAAGGGATAGCTAAATCTTCTGATTCCTGCGTGTTATATAGCTACTGAGGCCTTGTACTTGACAGGAAAAAAACTAGTAATCTTAGAGTCTTCTTTTGAACTGACTCACTTACTACAGCATCCTGCTCTCTCCGGCCAGATCCACACCTAAGGTTTATTACAGGACTGTATCACTGCCGTGACTTGTGGGGCACACAATGCACGCACTTTTCAGTGCCAGTCGCAGTAGTCCAGTGTAATCATTCTTCGTTTCTTCAGAAATTTCCCAGACTAGATTTATCACGGTTTTGCCAGTTATTGTGGTTCACTGTCGCAGTATGCAGCTAGTGTGTGCTAAACTTGTGCTGCAGTTGCCTGTCCGAGGTGTGGTCACGAAAGTGTTGTCACTGGAGTTAGCCAAAAGTTTTCGAGAGGCGGGGGGAATGCGGCGTGAGGTGTCTCTCCCAAACTGGTGGGGAAGAGAGGTGTCTGCCATTTGTTGTTGTGCAGCGGTTCACCCTCTTCCCCGGAAACTACTTAATTTTTTGTTGTTTGTAAATATTCCTGCGCACCTCTGCACCTTTGAGCAGCCTGCTTCAGATAATGGCATGTCGGTGTTGTTGTTTTTGCTCCTGCGCACGTGTGCACCTCCGCATAAGTGGCGACCAGAAACAAAAAACCCCTTCTTTTGAAATTGCCATTTCCCCTGCATGTGAAAGGCAGTACCCCCAGGATAACTGCCATGGAGTTCAAGAGGGGACAGGAGCGGGATGCTTCCCCCCCTTTTTAAACAACTGTGTTCACCCCTGTTCCCCAAAGAACAGAGAGCTGTAAAAGGCATGTCTGCTCAGAAGTAAATCACATTCTCTCCAATGCCCTTACTCCCAAGTGTATCACACTGATTTAAAAGGAGCCTTGTGCTCGGGAAACTCAGACCGAAAGGAACAATTCTTTCTCCTTTCTTTTTTAAAAGATTGCTCCTGCAATCGTTCACACCTGTGCAGAGCCTATGAAGCAATTCCCCCCCCCCAAAAAAAAACCCTGTTCAAGGGAACACCCAGTTCTACCACTACAGAGTTAAGTGTGGGGTGGCAAACCAGGATGACTGCAGTACATTTAATGGGAGTGTGCCCTGTGAGTAGCGATGGCGGAATATGAATGTAGCAGAACCATTCTGCTAACTTGACGATATACCGTGCAATGTGGATCCCCCCTCCAAAGCACCCAAGAACCAACCAAACTCTTCAGCCTGCATTTTTCCTCTCTGTCAAAACTTGATGTCCTTCTGAGCCACCTAGTGGCTATTTCTAATCCAACAATGATCAACCAAGCTGTCTTTCACAGTTCGTTGCCAGGTCTGTGTTGAAATCAGCTGTGACTTGTTTTCATCTGAACAAGACATCTAGTGACAGTGTGTCATCTGTTTCACTGAAAGAAGACTATGAAAACGTGTAAAGAGATTTCCAATGGAAACTTGTAACAGAATATTTGTCTCAGCAAAATATTTATTCCAATAAACAAATGCAAATTTCCCAGCATCCAAGAGCTCTCTCTTGCTTCTCCAAAGCTAATGAGAAAGAGAAGCATAAAGGGCCATTGTCAGCTTTTGAGGAAGTGTACAGATGGCATGAATGCACCTAGGAAGGTAAGGGAGAGGGAAATGGGTTTCTTTGACTGTAAACAACACTTTCAGTAAAGCTAAATGTACTTTTTGGCCTGTGGAAACATTCCAAATGACCAGTTTCTTCAACAAATTATGGAGGGCGAAGCAAAAGCTAAGCAGGCAGGTTTTTGCTATATTAAACTTCAGTCCCCCAGTTCCTGGAAAATAAACTAGTTACTGGCAGAACAGTCAAACCAAACCTGCTGTTTTAATTTTGCAACAGACATGCTGCTGTAGTACCTCAGGGCAGGCAAAACCACTGGTTATTTTTGAGCCTTGTGTGATGACACAAGCATCAAGAAGTAAACGGTGGGAGTCAAGTAATTATGACTACAAGTACAACGTGAAGACAGGGGTGGACTTGCCTTTATTATGAGTCCAACAACATGGGCTGACCAATGCTAAACACACAGGCAAAAGAAGGGTTTCCGTTGAAGAGGGAATTTCAGCAACTTCTGCTTTTCTCTCCCTTGTATGACAAACTGCTTCTCCCTCCCTCTTTTATTTAGCAATGAAAGGTCCAGGAATACTGCCCCCCTCCTCCTGAATGCTCCACATATCCCATTGCTTTTTAAATTTTTATTTTAAAGAAACTACACACAGTAGGCTTTGAATAGAAGTTGGAGAGTCCCGTACACGTCCATGCTAGATCAAGAAGGTGTTTTTTTTTCTTTCGGACAAAATTCAAAAGTGTCTTTTGTGGCAACCTACAGAGGAGATTTATGATGTAAATATACAAGAAGAGCACAAGGTTTCCTATGGGAAAACAAGAACTGGATTATTTTTAAAGATCTGGGAAATAGCCACAAGCAGAAATAATGCATCTTTGTACTGTTTTCTTCTCTAAGAGGCATTTGATTCATTGCAGATTGCTGTTGTTTTCCAAATTTCCAAATGAACAGTCCTGGCCTTCCTGAGCATACACTGGCAAGGACAAACATAATGTGTGTGAACTAGATAGTCCTGGATAGATACCATTCCTGTGATCGTGGTGACAAAATATTTCAATAAGCACTGAAATTACAGCACCTTTTAGAAGTATTCACCCTCCTTTGACTTTTCCACATTTTGTTCTGTTACAACCTGGAATTGAAATTGATTTAATTGGCATTGTTACTACTTGATGTACACAAGTAACTCAACACTGACTGTGAAAGTGCAAAATATTTTACTGTGGCACAAAAGTTAAGTAAACAGAAACAAACTGGCACTTGTTGGTTGCATAAGTATTCACCCCCTGTGCATGCCTAAATAAGCTCTGGTGCAACCCACTGCCTCCAGAAGTCACACTGTAGTTGAATGGAGTCCACCTGTGTGCAATTCCAGTGCAACATGATCTCAGATTAAATGCAACTCTTTCTGGAAAGCCCCAGAGTTTGTCGGAGAGCGTATCTAAACAAACAGCGACATGAAGACCAAGGAGCTATCAAAACAACTCCAGGATAAAGTTGTGCAAAAGCACCAATCAAGGTTGGCTTATAAAAATATATATCCCAAACTATGAACATCCCCCAGAGCACCCTTAAATCCATTATTATAAAATGGAAAGAATATGGCTGAACTGGAACTTTGCCTCAAGAAGGCCGTCCACCAAAACTCTGTGACCAGGTAAGGAGGGCATTAGAGAAGCAACCAGGAGGCCAATGATAACTCTGAAGGAGCTGGAGAGATCTGCAGCTGAGATGGGAGAAACCGTCCATGGGACAACTCTCACTCGGACACTGCACAAAGCTGGGCTTTATGGAAGAGTGACAAAAAAAAAGTAATTGCTGAAACAAACCCATATCGAAGCCCATTTGGAATTTGCAAAGAGGCATGTGGAAGGCACAGAATATTTCAAGCCGTGTTCTGGGAATGCTGGTTTTTCAGTGGCCTAACTAGATATTATGTGGAAGTGCTACCCACTTTGATCCAAACTGCCCTGCCCACCCCCAGCTGCTTAGTAAATTATGTTGGGAGGTCCAGTCACAAATCTCCCATGTAACATCTACTTAAGCCCTAAGCACTACAATATTGTGGCTTGGAAAGTCTCCCAGCCACTTAGAGGTTGCTGACAGCTTACAGTGAATTCTAAGCTCCTCCCACCTCTGCATACCCAAGATAATGACAGTGAGCACCATCCCTTGGGAATTTCTTTGAACATTTCTCTGCTGAAGTCTGTAGGAGTTGTATAGAACAGATATCTTTTGGTGGAGAGCGCTGGGGAGTGGGGAGAATAAGTGAGCTCTCTCAATGACAATGTGGGAAATCCCACCCCTCCAAAGTAACAGTGATGTGAGAAGTTATGCCTACTCTCCTTAAAAGCCTCATTAGATTTCCCCCTGCCCACCACCCCAGTTACTGTGGGAGCTGAGATAAGATTTTGAAGATGTAAAAAGTTAGTGACATTCCTTATATGGCGCACTTACTCAATTTGCAGCTTACAGTTTTACTTAAGACATAGGGAGACTTTTACCCTTTTCTTTCTGTCATGATAAGGTCAGGTATTCCATTATTTTCTTTCTTTTGCAGCCTATCATATATACTGGCCTTCCTCAACCTGCTTGGTGCCCTCCAGATGTGTTGGACTACAAACCCCATCATCCCCAGCCACACACAAGAGGGAGGTATCAACAGACTCAGAGAAACACAAGGTTTGCAAACATACAAAAAAAATATATTAGGAGGAAAAATACCTCAGGGGGAACCCCCCAAAATGAGGACTGAGTATGTTCAGTGGGCACAGAATATTGACTTACTGACAGAGGAGGGGGAAATGGAAAGGGCATCCTGAAAGAAAGCACAGCTGAACCACAGCACCCCACACTGCAACATTTTATTGCAGGTTTGTATCACAGCAATCTTATGGGGTCAGGAGAGGGAGAAGCAGTGGTGGATGAACGGCCAAACCGAAAGCCCCACTGACGTCACATTAGGAGGGGAAATAAGTATACCAGTTCAAGGGCTGGTGTACTTCTTCCTCCCCCATTCTGGGGACTTCTAGAACAACCAAAGCCTTCCCCGATCTACCTTGACATGCCTCCAGAACACCTCCTCTTCTGCTCTCCCTGCTGTCAGAGCACTGACATATCCTATGGCTTCTGGAAAGCTCACCAGGGACCATAGGATTGCTCATTTAAAGGTTACTGAGAACACAGAATGATTTTATCAAGTGAAACCTCATCATAGCCAAATAAAGGAAGTGGCAGGCATGCACTTTCTCTCTCTCCCTCTAAATAAAATCTTCTGGGTTTAAAATAGAATGATAACAATGTTGTTTCCCTAAAATAGCCTTTCCTGTTTTATTACAGCATTTACAGGGGAAATAAAGAACCTGAAAAACTGACTTCTTCCGGGATATCTTCAGGGATGCATTCAACAAGATCAACGGACTTTAATGATACAGTTGGTCTCCCAAATCTGGTAAACAAGCACAAGTCTGGATATACTAGTGTGCTCAGAAACAGCATGACTGTAATCCAAAATATAGGTTACATACAACCAAGCCTCCAAACTGTCTACGCTGGAAATCTAGTCTATCGCAATGCAAACATTTCAGTTCCAGTTTTCATCTCTCCAATATTCTGTTTACAACCTTACTTTAGGTAGTGAGGGAAAGGAAATGTTAATAGAAACATAGGCTGCAAGGGCAGGTTTGCATGCCATGACAACTGATGCCTGACGGTGAGGAGACCTGAGCTGGCTGTACCATCCCGCCAGCCACTCTACATTCCAGCCAGCCCCTCTCTACCATCCCGCCAGCCGCCTTACCATCTGGTCTACCTGCTTGCCTTGGCTGATGCTGTTTGCTGGCTGGATTGGGGCTCCTTCCCTGGGAGGAAGCTCTGCTGCTGTCAGGAGGAGGGGAACACCCACCCGGCCTGCCTGATTGGTAGCACCTGCCACTTGGCTTGCGTGACACTCCACAGGCCTTTATCTGCCGGCCCAGAGCGGGGCAGCGACATCTCCGAAGGGGACGACACCAAAGGGGGTCGCCCCTTTGGGGGAGCCACTTCGGGGGTGGCATGAGGGTGAGGGCCCTTCCCCCTGATTGTTAGGGCAAGGGAGGTGTGGGGGTGGGTTCCCGCCTGATTGGCGGAAGCAAGGGGGCATGTGCTTATCTAATGGAGATAGTGGGGGGAGTTCTGGGGGGCAAAGTATACCAATGTTGAGCGGCAGGCGCTGGCAGAGCGCTAGGGGCAGGCCACGCTGAGTAAGGGGAACAAGGGATAGATGCTTAATATCTATCCCTTGTTCTGGGTCTGCTCAGAGCCAAGGGATAACTGGGGGATGCGTGTCTCCTTCCTCTGCCTTGCGTTTGCTGTTGTGTAATGCCAGGTCTGTTACCCAAAAAAAGAGCCTTTGCTTTTGGGTACACGGAAATGAGGGTACTGATCCTGCTGGCTTCACCCCATGGGAGGTGGGAGGACAGCAGCACAACCTCCCCTTCTCCTTTTCCATGATTTTTCTGTGGGTGGGCAGTGTGACGATTCTGGTTCTATGCAAAGGAAAAATAACTATTGAGGTTTGTATATACAAACCTTTCCCCTGTATATACGTAGTGTGCTGGGGGTGGGGGGTGTATGATTGACAGCTAGACTGAATGGAATGTTCAAATGCAGCTTGTGTGTGATTGGCTGGGGAAGGAGTGACTGGATTTTAAAAGAGGGCAGTTAGAGTTAGTCAGTCAGTTAAGAGTGAGTTCCAGACAGGGAATCAATCTGGGAGCTGGTTAGTGAGGGAGAAAGTTGGACTTGGATGAAGGGAGGTGGGAGGTAGAGAGAGATAGGAAGGTTTGAGAAATTAGAGTAGAAGTGCTATATCTAGAATATTATTATTTACTTGTATTTACCTGAAATCCATATTTGACCCCTGAATCCCTTATGTTTCCTGACCCTGATATCCTACCTGTGTTCCCAAAATAAACCTTGTTCTTTTGTTCAAACAGCCTGTTTTCTATTCAAAACCATAGATAAGGCTTTGGTTAACCCCACGTGCATCACAAGGGACAAATGCTACTTACGGGTTTGGTGGCAGCATACCTGAAGGGAAAAACCCACTGACAGACGTATTCTGAGAGTTATGTCAATAAGGATAAAGGAAAACTTTTATAAATTGATTTGGAGATGGTATTTAACTCCAGTAAGATTAAACCGAATAGACAAGAATTGCTCTGTATTGTGTTGGAGAGGATGTCAAGAAATAGGTACATATGCTCATATATGTGGTGGAGTTGTAAAAATGTACTGGAATTGTGGCAAAAGGTTTTTGGGGAAATTTCTGAAATTATTGGTATTAATTTGGAGGTCTGTCCAAAATTAGCACCGTTATCAATAACAGAGAAAGTTTCGTGTTCTCAAAATACGAAGGAATTAATTGTAAATTTGTTAACAGCAGCTAGGTTAATGACAGGGATGTTGAAGAGTCCTTGGTTCCAAGTCACGAGTCGAGTCACGAGTCTTTGGACCCGAGTCTCGAGTCCGAGTCCTTGGTCCAAAATGGTGACTCATGAGTCACTCCCAAAGCTGACTCCACGAGTCCCTATTAAAATCAATGGGGGTTTTTCCCAACAAAATAAGGCTACTTCAGATGTGTGGCTTAAGTAGATTCTAGGCACAAGTTCTAGGCCTTTTTATTTCAAAACTCTGCAACTGATTTTGGCAAGAACAGACCAGGCAGACAAACCCAAAATAACCAGACAGGCAGAGGAGGCAGGGAACCCCAAAACAGACAGGCAGAGGCCTTTGTCTTGGACAATTCAAACTGTGGAACTGGTTAAGAAGAGACCAGGCAGGCAGAACAGGCTGGGAACCCCAAACAGGCAGGCAGAGGCAGCCAAACCCAAAATGTCTGAAAGGTTGCATTTTAGGAAAATGATTTTAAAAAATAAACTTGCTGTACTTTCTAAAACCTATCCATGTTGCATTTGAGGAACACGATTTTGGAACACGAGTCCTTGGTCTTGAGTCCCGAGTCGAGTCTCGAGTCCCATTAAAAATATTGGGACTCGAGTCAGAGGGGGGACTCAATCCGACTCACGAGTCGAGTCCTGGAGTCCGAGTCCCCATCCCTGGTTAATGACTGCGAGGAAATGTTCAGCATGAATTTCTAATTACTGACTGGTACAAGGAGATATGGGATATATCTCTTAATGATAAATTGACTTGTAGTATTAAATGTAAAAAGGGACAGCTAAAGATAAATAATTTTAAGGATATTTGGGGTCAGTTTCTAGATTATGTGTTAATAAAGGGGAAAGGGAGTATGCCTTGTGAGGATATGTTATATTTTTGGAATACGGAATAATAATTGTTTAATGGGTTCGAAGAATATCAATTGGTCCCTAGGATGGTGGGGGGTGCACTGTATGATTTATTGTATGCAGTTTTAGTTTAAATTTTGTGTTTTGATTGTATTTCATTATATTTTGTTATATTTTGTTTCGGAATTTTTTAAAAACAATTTTTAAACCCCCACTGTAGGTGGGATAAACAAGTAAGAAAGAACAGCATCTATTAAGTTTACCAGTCTGGGTTACATGAAAGCCCCGGAGGTGGTAGCCTGCACAAAAGTGGTGAGGTGATAGGCACTGGTCATCTGGGAGGAGCACCTGGGTGGCGGGGCAGATCCTAAGGTGAAACAGGTGTCCTTGGTCACTAGGTGAGGCGTCAACACCCCACCTGGGTATAGGGTGAGCGGTGGGTGCCCCACAGGCAGGAGCTGTCAATTTTTTAAAAAACTCCTTCACTTGTTTGCATCTGAACATAGATGAACAAAAGAACAGCAAAAAACAAAAACAAAACCCTTTTCTTAAAGGGCCATTTCCCCTGCACACATCATCTTTCAAACTCCTCCTACTTCTCCTGCAATTGCATTTGTGTTGTGCCTCCGTTTGGAAGACATGGGGCAGCTGTGCCAGAGTGTGTCTGGGGTGGGGCCAGGCCCGTGTCATCTGCAGCCTGGCCCAGCTGTGCTGCCTTGCTAATCAGTGCCTGTTTAAAAGACAGGCCCCAAACACACTTCAGACGCTGGAAGCAATTGTCATTGCAACTCGACCGTAGCCAGCTACTCCTGCCAGCCCCCGGACCGAGACTCGTGCTTCCTTGACTTTGGAACACCCCTGACCACGCTTCAGCCTGCTCCTACACTGCTTCGTTTTATTTTGGTTTCAGACATATCTCTTGGCTTTCAACCTTGGACTGTGTTAACGACAACGGCTTATCTGTGGACCGGACTGATTTACGACAATTTGTGTGTGACACTAGATCACGTTTTCAATACGCTGTATTCATTAGCATGTGCCCCAACAGCGGTGAATGCATTTTGCATAAATACCACGACAGAGGTCCCTGATTAACGAAAGGGGCTCTAATGTAGATTTGCCCCCAGTTTCAGATAGAAAGCTGCTTGTCTCTCTCCTCCCTCCCTAAAGTTTTAGGTGGGCTGTTTGCTTCGTTTTCAGTTTGTTTTTTAAGCACCTGACCAAATGTTTAAAAAATAGTTTATCTGATTAAACATCTGTTTTAAGCTTTTTATTTTATGTCCTATCCCCCCTTTGATTTTTTTCAATTGAAATCTACTACAATAGGTGGAGGAGGTGCTTTTGTGACTGACACAAGGGACAGCCAATCAGTGCTACTCCCAGACCAGAAATTGTCAGAGTCCCAGTCATCCCAAGTCCAAGGTAGACCTCTTTGGAGGAAGAGGAAGAGGATTCCTCAGCAAACTCCACTCCCATAGAAAACATGGGGAACCTGAGGAGTCCCATTGTAGGGATGCCTTGCCTGAGGTCAACACCATCCTGAGCCCTGCTGTGATACCTGACTCTTGTCCTCTGGCTCTCCATAGCACTGGCAGCAACAGACCAGGTGGGACACTGGGAGTCATCAACATGCCTGCTTGGCCGCCAGAAAACACCCAGGAGGAAGGGTCCACTCAGGAGGAGGAAGACCCAGCTGTAGCCCCTGAAGGAGCAGACCCAGCTGCAACTGGTGAATCAGGAACAGCAACTATATAACCTGCCCCCTGACCTTTGCTGCCTTAACAGCTCTCACAGAGCTACCTTGTTCCAGCTGTGTGCTCATGCAAAGATGGCTTCTACTTGAACAAGAAAAGCAGATGTGTGTCCCCCACCCTTGCCCAGGCTCATAAAGGTGTGCATCAGAAATACAGAGAGCACAGTTGTACAGTGGGCTGAAATTATGTACATCTCTATCTTTGCTAGTGAAAGTACAGTAGAGGGAAAATCAGTATTGTTAAATTTCTGCCTACCTTTTCCTGATGGAAAAAAGCAGTCCATCTCCACACTGCTCCGGGAATGGGAAATGCAAAGAGCACTGCTGGGGACCAGGCCTTCTTGAGGCGGACTCCGCTCTGTTGTTCGTACCAAACACCAGCCCGGCCTTTCACTTGGCCTTTCTAGTAACTCCACAGTTTGTCCCACCTGGATACTCAGCTCACTACTGTGGCTGGCAATAAAGTCTTGTAGCACCACAGTTAGTTCACATCCTCCAGACAGCTGTGAGGGGAGAAAATGGGAGTGGAAAAGAGGAGAAGTGAGTCACATCTAACAGGATATAATATTTGGTATTATTACATTAGACCCCAATAACCAGAATCTTGGCTCAGTTATACTATGTCCTCTGTGACTCTTTAGAATCTTAGGAATAGATTATTATTATTTTTTAGGAATAGATTTTTATTATAAACAAATCACACTACTAAAAACAATATTATTTACAACCCACCACGAAAACATGTTACAAATTCGCCACCAAAATTTCAAGATTTTCAATGGCATCTTTAGACAGAAAAAAGTCCCACAACTCCCAGCATTCCCCATCCAGCCATGCTGGCTGCGGAATGCTGAGAGCTATAGGACTTTTTTTCTGACTAAATATGCAGAGGACTGCACTGCACCCTTAGTTAATCATTTTCTTCAACCAAAATCTAGTTTGCTATAGCTTGCCTTGCTCTCACTTTGCACATCTTAGAGTCTCTCAGTTCTACTTGAACAGATCACTTGCTCTCAAAATATCAGTGATGGCTCTGTCTACAGCATATGCAGAGTGAGGGCAAAAATAGATGCAACGTGGGATTACTGTGATCAGAATTAAGAAATTACTAATTAAATATTAGTTGTGGCCGGGATCCAGTTGGGACTGTAGCACTGGGTGTGTGTGCTAGCCCTTCCTTCACCCACACAATTTCCCCAGTTAGCATCTCCTCTGAAGCTGCTCTTTGCCCTGTGGGTAAAGGGACATGTACGTTTCCCCATGTGAGTCAAACAGCAACTTTAAAGGGCACAGATGAGGGGAGAAAGGGTTAGATCACCCCAGCAGTAGTAGTAGGCGATCACTCGTGACCAAGTAAGATTGTCTTCCAGGGTAAAAATTAACAAAAAGAAAATTTTAAAAGGAGAAAATTCTAAAAAATTGTGTAGACTCTAGCGATGGGTCCGTAAGTGACTGTGGAGGCCAATTTTAGATCCACACAGCTTCCCACAGTGAGGACACAGGTTACCAGCTGGAAGATGGTCCTGCAAAGGATTTGTTTGACTTGCTTTTTGCTTAGCACGTTTCTCCCTTTCACCTTGCACTTGGGCTTCTTCAAAGTCCATAGAACCTTTGTGAAAGGCCAACCTCCAGTTAAAGTGTTCATGGGCCAGAGCTTCCCAGTTCTCTATGTTTATATTGCATCACCCCAGCATTGTGGCCCTGACTGGGTTTGCACCACACGCATATGCGCATTCATACACATACACACAAAAAGCCTATTGATTTTTTTTTTTTTTAAGCATAAAGTTCTGATAATGGACTTCCCATATCATATATAGTATGATTCTAAAAGTACAGTCATGCCTTGGATTGAGAGCATAATTCGTTCCGGAAACGTGCTTGTAATCCAAAACACTCTTATATCAAAATGAAATCCCCCCAAAAAAATTTGTACAGAGATTTTTAATTTAAGCCGTACTGCAGTACTTGTATTGCAAGACGCACTTGTATATCAAGCCAAAAATAAATAAATATTTAAAAATTTGCTTGTCTTGCAAAACGCTCTCAAACCAAGTTACTTGCAATCCAAGGTATTACTGTAGATGGAAAACTCCACACAGTGCAAGGGCATATGATATTATTTCTTTGTTAAAGTCAAGCAGGTTTCTCACCCTGGCTACTACTCAGGTGGAAGACTACCATGCACAAAACAAAAGTGTCTTTGCTTAAAAGGTATGCCTCAAGAAGCCCTCTATCTGTGATTAGACTGCTGTTACCAAGTCATCAATAACCTTGGGTTATGATTTATGCCTGCTAAATTTGCCTTCAAGAGTCCCTCACTTTCTGTTTCCTGGAAAAGGTTAGTTTATTGCAGGATCACTAGTTTTAAAGTGATGGAGCTTATGAGGCATCTACTACTTCCCTTGGGAGACAAATGATTATTAGCATCATTGTTAGCTAAAGAGTGCCATCAGCGTAAATGGTGCATTACATAATTAAATAAAGCAGACACTTGCTTTAAGAGTTTACCATCCAAGAATGAGACAAAGGGGAGAAAACAGCAAAGGAGCACTGGAAAAAGCTATGCTGAGAGGATATTTATTTATTTCAATGCTCCATTTATATGGAAGCAAGAGTTCTATCCTGTCCCCTCCCCACCTTCAGAATGTAACATAACATTGATCTGCCCTTTATTCATAACACTGCTTAGACCCAGTGGAGAGACTGGTGTTTCCAGTGTCACTGGGGTGGTGTATCCACTCCAGGTTGTAGTCTGAACTTTAAAGGAGCTATCCATGGTGCTGAATCCTAGCCCAAAATTAGTTCAGCACCGTGGATAGTTCCTTTAAAGTTCAGACTACAACCTGGAGTGGATACACCAGCCCACTGACATTGGAGCCAGCAGCCTCCACTGCATAGCCCCTGATCTGCCAGCAGGCTCACTAAAATCAGTCTTCTTAGCATTTCTACACCATGGATATTCATAATCTTGGTGCCTCTCTCTATATGCAGCATATATAGAGCATATGTAAGCGCTCTCTCTCTCTCCCTCTCTATATACAAAGATATATGATGAATATATGTATGCTCTATATATGGATGTAAGCATACATATGTATGTATGTGCGCTCTCTCTCTCTCTCTCTCTCTCTCTCGCTCTCATATATATATATATATATATATATATATATTCAGCATATATGTTCACTCCTAGTAGCAACACAAAACGCTGAATGTCTACACAATTGCCTTCCACAGTAGTTCTACAGCTGAAAGGTATATGGAATTTCCAGGGGAGGTGTAAACAAAACTGCTTCCTGATCTATCTTCATCTCCAGGTGTTTTTGTTTTTTTCTTGCTTCAACGAAGCTGACTGCCAGATTTGTCCTTGGAGGTTGGCTGCCAAGCCGCCCTTGGAATCAGTGCGGGGCACATTCTTCTGTGGACTATCCACTCACACACATGGTGTGCAACATTTGCTAGAATCTAGGTTTGGCCCTGCAGGTTTTACAGCTTCACAGTCTCCTCCAGTATTGGAAACACTTATTGAGGCTGATCAGTTATATCGACCCACAATCCATGTTTACAAATATTTGTTATCGGTAAATAAATATGATGCACAGGGTCTAAGCAGGAATGGACTACAGAATTGGATTGTCCTATTTGGTCTAATCAATGGATTGTCACTTTAGCGTCTATATCTGAAGCTTCAATGGATCTCAGGTTATGTTCTATTAAACAAAAACTCTTGTTTTGTGTTTATTGGATGCCACAACGTTTCTTTAATAAGGGTTTGTCTAAGTCAGTTAACTGCTGGAGGTGCAATACTTCTAATGCTTCCTTTATTTTATTTCATTTCATTTCATTTATTTATTTATTTATTTCATTTCTATACTGCCCAATAGCCAAAGCTTTCTGGGTGGTTCACAACAATTTAATCATATGTTTTGGCAATGTCCAGTAGTTGCATCTTTTGGGGAGGAGGTTATAATATCGATAAACTGTGCATTGGAATACTCTAATGTTTACTAATGCATATGTTCTTTTAAATTATCTACCTGCTTCCTGAAAGTTGATGCATGGTCAACATAAATGGATTTTCCGCACCCTTTTCACAGCTAAAAGACTAATATTACAGCATTGGAAGGATAAATGCTCACTTCCTATAATGCGATGGATTGGGGACCTAACAATGCTTTCAATGTTTGAATGGATGGCATATAAATGCCACTCTCAAATGGAAACATACATGGCTATTTGGTCTGCCTTTGTTGAAGTTTATATATAATTGATATATTCAGATCTATGTCTGTCTGCCTGTACACACACACATATATCCTTTCCCCCCCTTTTTTATGTTTTCGTTTTGTTTTGTTGAAACCTATTTAAATTAAAAAAAAAAAAAAACACCTGGTGGTGCTGGGTGTCATGGCCCTGGCCTCAGAGGAAGAGGAGGAGGAGGAGGAGAGTGAGTTTGTTGAGCCAGAGGCTTTAGTGCTGCCAGCTGAGGAAGTGGACCATGTTCCTCATCCTGCGCATGAGGCTGATAATCCCACTGAACATGAGGCTGGCAGGCAGGAGCCCACTGAACTGGATTCCACAGCACCTGGGTCCATAGAGCTAGAGTTGGGACCCTCACAGGCACCTTCCCCATGGTTCGAGGAACCAACTTCCTCCCACACTGCCTCAATGGCACAATGGTAAAGGGAGTGCACCAGGCAGGAGACCACAGAGTGAAGTAGAAGTGCCCGTCTTCAGGTCAGGGAGTTTATACAGAAAAAAACCTTCCAGCATCCCCCTGGCTGGGGCATGCTGGTAGTTGTAGGCCTTTTTCCTGTCTAAACATGCATAGGATTGCGCCCTAAACATATTTTATCACAAAATATAAATTTTAAATGTATTGGCTGTTTGTTTGCTTCAAGATTCTTTTGAGGAGCTTAAAACTCAAGTAGGTTCATAATGGAGAATGCGGTCTTTCAAATAACCTGGCCCCAAGTCATGTAGGGTTTTATAGGTCATAACCAACACTTTGAATTCTGTTTGGAAACAGGCCAGTGGAGCTGATGAAACAAGGGAGTCATGTGCTCCCTATAACTGCCCCCTGTCAAAAATCTGGCTGCAACATTCTGGACCAGCTGAAGTTTCTGGACATTTTTCAAGGGTAGTTCCATACAGAGTGCGTTACAATGGTCCAAACGGGATGTATCTAATGCATCTGTCACTGCGGCCAGATCCAACATCTCCAGGAATGGGTGCAGTTGGCACACTAGCCTTAGCTGTGCAAATGCACTCCTGGCCACTGCTAAAACCTGGGCATCCAGGTTCAGGGCTAAATCCAGGAATACATCCAAACTGTAAACTTGAGTTTTCAAGGAGTATGTAACCCATCCAGCATAGGTTGAATCCCTATTCCCTGATCTGCCTTTCAACTGACCAGGAACACCTGTGTCTTGTCTGATTAAATTTCAATTTGTTCACTCCCATCCAGTCCATTACTGACATCAGATGCCTCATCCAGTAACACCTGGAAGTTACATTTTGGAAGGCTCAAACAGGTGTCTCCCTGTTCCCGCAGGAGAAAAGCAAACTACAGCTCTGTAGTACTTACATGGTCTTGGATTTTTCTTATTGTTGATTGTTTAAAATTGCTTCAATATGTGTATATGTGTACTGTCTGTTTATATGTCTATATGTAAACGGTTTTTATACTATATATAATATTATATTGTTAAGGTTTTTAATCACTGTAAACTGCCCAGAGAGCTTTGGCTATTGGGTGGTATAGAAATGTAATAAATGAAATGAAATGAAATGGTGAAACTACCATGAATTTGATTCATTCAGAGGATTTCACCCTAGCAACAAGTACTCTGACTACCTTGACATATGTTAGGGTCATGATGTCATAATTTAGGCTTATGCTACATGGATAATATAACCATTTCATTTAATAAATTGGGAGAAACTGGCTCAAGTTAAGTTTTAGAATAGATCAATTAAAAGAACACAGTTTGCATGCAAGGCAAAAGACAACCACTAGGTGTCCATGTTTCCTGCCTTATGGCAAACTAGTGCTGCATGAAGCCATTCTATTCTGGATTAAATAGTAGTGCACGCTCTCTCGCTCTGTGTGTGTGTGTGTGAGAGAGAGGGGGGGGGGTATAAGTCCAGACAGTGTGTGTGATGCCCATTAGCATCAAACAGCATCAAATGAAACAAGTATTTATCCAGATGATGAGATCCACCTGTTGCTTACAGTCATTGGGCTGGTAGATATTACGAAGGCAGAATCTCCAGATACTTCATACAACTTTTGAAAAAGATAGCAATTTTCACTGTTAGAAAGATTCAAGGAAAAAAGGAAAAGTACCCTTTTCCCATTGAAAAATAAGACCAGCCAGGTGGCAGAATTCCTAGAAATCTATATGACTGCAATTGCACAAAGAGCTCAGCATCTAGCTTTCTAGTACAAACCCAAATAAGTTACAGCTTCATTAGAATCCTGAAAACTACAATGTTGTTGTTGTTGTTGTTAAAAAGAAGTGACTAGTCCTTATATTTATGGAGAAAGCCTTGAGAAAACAGAGGCAATGTCTGCTAAACGCTCAGAAGGTATTCAGGGACTGAGGAAGACCTCTGCTGACTAGGGGGCACTGGATTTTGGGCGCTCTACAACTTCCTGGTTGCAGCATTTGGCATTTTACTGATTTCTGGATCCCCCAATGGCTTCATGGGAAACTACTTTCAGCTAAGAAGCAGTAAACAGCCAAAGCCTCCCCCATCAATTATTTGTGACCCCATGCCTCAGACAAGGACTAACATAAAAATCAATTTATGACATGGCTCCTGTCAATAGCTTATTACATTCTTAATGCTCTGAGATAACAAAGACCACTTTGGGAAGGAGGACAGCACATCTGAACTCTGGCGCTTAAGGAGCATCTGAACCCTTTGACCCTCATATATTGTTTGTAATAAGTGACCTCTTTTAGACTTCTCATCTTTTCTCATTTGTTAAATGTCACTCACGGTACAAGTCGAGCTATGGCTCCATCACAGTGGGGGTACAGCTAGACTAATTCCACTGAAGTTCACCAAGGACAGAAAGTCAGCTTTAGCAGAGTTCCTTGAAGAGTGCTTGGAGAGTTCATTGTCATCGTGAGGGTCAGCCGGCACTTCCAGCCTTCCCAGAAGTACTACTAAGCTTTCCTTTCTATCCTTTTTCAAGCAGATTGTTAAGTATCAGACATACCACAAGCCTTGTGAACCATAATCTGACATTTTGCTGGGGCAGAGGAGAGGAAAAACTAATTGTCTGGCTGTTTTATTCCAGTTGTGATGAAAGCTCACTTCCAGTTTCCCAGAGCAAACTATATACCAATAGGACCAGTTAAGTGCCTCCCCTCTGTATCAACAAATGTATATAACTCTAGCTCATGTAGGCAATTGGGAAAGAAACTATAAATGTGTGTGTGAGTTTCTAGATGAAGTATACAGTAATACCTTGGATTGCAAGTAACTTGGTCTGAGAGCATTCTGCAAGACAAGCAATTTTTTAAAATAAATTTTGACTTGATAAACAAGCAACGTCTTGCAATACAAGCCTGTAGGGATGTAACCGCTCACCTAGAGCGGGCGGAGCGGGCCGAAATTGGCCCCGCTCACGCCCGCCAGAGACTCGCTTTGATATAAGAGTGTATTGGATTACAAGCACGGTTCTGGAATGAATTATGCTTGCAATCCAAGGTATTACTGTACATACAAAGACAATGTACAATTTAAGACTCTTATAACAGCTGTCTAGTTCCCCCAAAACAAGTAATGTGGTGCAGGTTTGCGGCAATAATTAGGGATGTCGGAGAAATCTGCAGTGGATTCAAATGAGTTCAGGTTTCTATGAATCTGACCTGCAGATTCCAGCAGATCAGCTTTTTCCAAGTTGCATGGAGTCCACAGACTTGCGTACTGGCTTTTGCTTTCTGGGGGGAATTGTGCAAATTTGCACTTCCACTAATGTGTATTATTGCACGTGTGCATTATCACTAATGTGCATTAGTGCAAGTGGAATGAAATTCTCATACATCCCTAAAAACCTGATCCTATCAATGAGTGAACAAGGGAATGAAAGAAGACACCTGACGATCTGCAAAACACAGACGGAACAGATTTAACAAAAACCCTACACCCCTACATGAATCAGATCAATTAGTGTTCAAAATGATGGAATCAAGCTTCCAAGATACCCAGAATCCTTTTTCAGAAGGATTAGGTGTTTAATCAACAGTTTTTTGTTTTGTTTTTAAATTAAAAATCTGGGTTTTCTGCTAACACAATGAACAGACAAAGTAGGTTAGTGTGTTTAAGCTTTCAATGGAACGTCCATGTTCATGGGCAAGATGCCACTGAATACCAGTTGCTGAGGGGCTGTGTTGCCTTCATGCTCTGCTTAGGGGCTTTCCAGAAGCATCTGGCTGGTCACTGTTGGAAACAGGATGCTGGATGCCAAGTTCAATGGGACTTACTCCCAGTAAAGTGTATATAGTAAATACACAAACCTGAGCGTAAGTCCCCTTGAACTTGGCATCCAGTTTCCAACAGTGGGATTGCAGTCTCAATCCTCAATTCTGAAATGCTGTAATCCATATATTATGATATGCATGTTAAAATGAACCTCTGCAAATTATTGCTCTCACATGTATGTGAATACTAGCTTTTGCCCGCGGCTTCGCTCGCATGATGAAGAGTGACCATGCCAAGTTTGCACAGGTCGTCATTTTCCTATAGGCACTGTTTGTTCGAAATTCCTTAAGGTTGCTGACTGCTGTTTTGAAACGCTCCATAGGAAAGGTCCCCCTGGACTACATAATGGAATCCTAGCTCCCCCGGGACTTCCATCTCCCCCGGGACTTCCATCTCCCACGGGACTGCACAATGAAATCCCAGCTCCCCCGGGACTACCTGCTCCCCTGGGACTACACAATGAAATTCCTGCTCCCCCCCCCCCCCCGCGACTACAGAATGAAATCCCTGCTTCCTTCCCTGGATTACACAATGAAATTCCTGGACCCCCGGGACTACACAATGAAATCCCAGCTCCCCCAGGACTACACAGTGAAATCCCTGTTCTTCCCCCAGGACTGCACAATGAAATCTCTGCTTCCCCCCCTGGACTACACAATGAAATCCCTGTTCCTTTTCCCCCGGGACTGCACAATGAAATCCCAGCTCCCCCAGGACTACACAGTGAAATCCCTGTTCTTCCCCCAGGACTGCACAATGAAATCTCTGCTTCCCCCCCTGGACTACACAATGAAATCCCTGTTCCTTTTCCCCCGGGACTGCACAATGAAATCCCTGCTCCCCCCAGGACTACACAGTGAAATCCCTGTTCTCCCCCCAGGACTGCACAATGATAGCCCTGCTCCCCCCCTCCAGGACTGCACAATGAAATCCCTGCCCCCCCCGGACTGCAAATCCCTGCTCCCCCCCCCCCAAGGACTACGCAATGAAATCCCAGCTCCGCCCCGGCTGTGGTTCATATGAACATTCTGTTTTGACGCAGGAGAGATTTGCATATCTGCTCCTGATTGGCCCCTGTGGCAGTTCATACGAACATTCTATGTCATTGGAGCTATTTGCATAACCACTCCTGAATGGCCCCTGCGAAAATTCCAAGTGATGCCATTGGCTCTCATCTATTTTGGGCCGTACAGGTGCAGCGAGGTTTTTTTTGGAGATTTGAACCCACCAGTCTTTATCCTTGGGTGATGGAGAGTATGTGTGCCATGTTTGGGGTGGATCCATCAAAACGTGATGGAGCCTATGTGACGACGCCCTACACACAACAGTCATTCAGTCATTTAAAAAGTTTCCCTCCCTTTTCACCCCCTCAGAGAGCATTCTAAATGGCCTAGGGGAGATTTGCATACCCAGCCCTATTGGCCCCTGCAAGAATTCATATGAACATTCTAAGTGCCCTATGGGCTATTTGCATAACTGCTCCTATTGGCAGGAGGAGCAGGAATTCTGAGGTGAGGCCAATTTGCATAACTGCTGCCCTGTTGTTTTGCCCACAGGAGATATGAGTGTGGGGCGATTTTGCCCCCTTCTTTCACCCCCTTAGGGACAGAATTTCCAAAAATCCTTCCTTAGTGGGGCTCTGCGTCATAAAAGCAATGTTCCTTCAAAATTTCACGTTCCTAGATTAAACTGTTTGAGCTGGGCGTTTATGAGTCAGTCAGTCAGTCCAGTCAGTCAGTCCACTTTCTTTTATATATATAGATTGTCTGATAAAAGTCCAGGCCATGAGAATAAAGAAAAATAGAATTTTCCTGAGGTAAATGGGTTGGTACCATTCCCTGCAATATGCTCACATCTCGTTATTTTTGTAATACCCCCCCATTAAATTTTATCTGTTTTTTTAAACAGTTGGGTTTTTTTAACCAGACACCTGCATGTTTGCATTCAATAAAAGGAGGAGGAAATATTAACATGCGCCTGGGCGGGAGCAAACAAGAATGGGGGGTGGGGAGGGGTGGGAGAGAGAGAGAAGATAAACATCTGATTCAAGAGCAAATCTATAGAAACTCAGTCAATTGCCATTAGATTCACAATTAACATCAAGAACAGGGAAACACAAAGTCAAATAATTTAGTATGGACAAAGAAAAGGGGCTATTTTAAACAGTATAACAGCTCAAAGCATTTTGGTGCAAAAGTCAGGTGCTTTAGTAAACTCTAGAACTGGAATGTACTAGCTAAACCTCTCCATTGAAGCAGGATCCTCTCTACCTGTATCTTCCATACTGAAACTGAATTGTAGATGATGCATACTATGATCATTCAGACAGCTGAGTGCCACAGGAATAAAGGCAGTGTGTCACCTGAGGAGAGGATTTGCCCCAGCCATTTCCCCCAGTACACTCATGTAGAAAGTGAGTCAGTATGGCTAAAAAGACCACACTAGTTTCTATCGGCAATGTGGACCAGGGGACACAGGGAAATGTATTTCCACAGATCTGGACTGCAAGGATAGGAAATGCTATAGTGGAAGTTCTTGGATCTGTAAATGTCTGCTACCAATTCTAGTCATTGCTCAATCACAGAGCATTATCCAAGTCCATCATAGCTAGCAGATTAACCATGCCTGGTCTGCATTTGACACTTCACCAGTAAGTCTTAAGCATGAAACCATCACATGGGCAATACTAAACTATACTGAGTGTGAAAGTAGTTGGATAAAACTTCAAGACACAGGTAGTGCTTCTCTGTTAAAGAGCCATGTTTCCTCTGTAGCACAAACCGATTTTCTTTATTATATTTGTCAGAAGGAAAAAGAAAACTGTTAAAGATAGAAAGGCTCGAGTAAACCATTGTAAATAAGGAAATGCCATCAACAAACCACCCAAATCTAAAACTCTATTCAAAACATTCAACAACTCTATTCATAGACATTCAGCAACTCTATTCACAAACATTTAATGAATGTTTTAAACAAAGTGCATGTCTTCATTGAGTACCAACACAAACTGCCATTTTTGTTAGAATTGTTGCCCATCAGGCTTGGATGAACCCCAATTTTAGTCACTATAAACATGCAATTCAGAGAAAGAACAGGGGAGTCAGAAAGGCAGAAAATGATGGAAAGACCAATATATATCTACAACAGGAGCGGAAAATGGAAGATTGGATCCTGACTATAGGAAATATCAATGCAGCTAGGAAATTCAAGCTCTTTTTGGGTTTCAATTTACAATGTTCAGTATTGTTCTGGCACCCACCTGGGTGAAAGGGAAAGAGCAGAGTGTAATGTTCTCTGTGCAATTTATACAATGCTCCTTGCATAATTTTATGAGATTCCCCCCCTCGTTAAACTGGATAGCAGTAGTTGTCTATCGCTGCCTGTGTGCAAGTTTAGTAAGACTGAGCATATGGCCAGAAAAAATCCAAACATTTGGATAATTAAAACAACTGCTTTATAAGCAGAATAAGGCCTCGTAAAACTGTCTAGATACACTGGAGCTAGATCTAACATAGGGCATGGGGATGCTGCTGCTATGAGTGGATATAGTTATAATCATCTGATTGTAACTATGGCTAACAGGGAAGGCCACAGCAGGCCCCAACAAGAGCCTGCGTAAGCGTGGGTTCAGGAGGAATGAACAGTCCCAGAGACTGGACTGGCACCCAGGATGCAAATGAAGGTTTGAATGGAGAGTGATTGAGAGCCTGATGAATAGGCAGTGACCGAGAGTCTTGCAATGGTCAGACTAACACACATGGCCAGAAGGCACAGGAGAGACTTTCCTTAAAAGAACCTTGGAATACGCCCTGCAAGAGGATGGCTCCCCCACCCATAGGAAGATTCAACCAGAGACTTAAGCTCCTCAAGCAAGGAGAACCCACAAAAGGTTTTCCTATGACACCCATCAAGGACCGTGAGCACACAAAGGACAGGGCATTAGCAGTGATTAAGACCATCAGGAGAACAAAGGAAAGCCTTGCCTCTCATGAAGCCAGGGACTCAGGGAAAGGTATAAGAACTGTGGTTTGAGTAATGGGAGGGTGTGTCGGGAGAGAGTCAAGAGAGTCATCCTAAGTCGTCCAAGCATGCTTGAGATGTAGACCTCTTGATCACCTCCTGCCTCCACGGGACTACCATTGGGGAATCCACTGCAGGGAACCGCCAACAGAAAAGGTAGTAACCAGAACGTCTTTCTCTAGCTATCCTTCTAGACGGAAGCCTTTCTTCCACCCCCTTTCTATCTAGACTGTTAGGGTAAACAGGGACCTTTTCCTCTCCAGAATATAGAGCATGTTTAGACAATAGCATAAAAGTATTTTGCTGCCTGAAACCATTGGATTTACTGTATCACCAAGAGTAAGATGCTGTACCTGTTCTATATTTCATCTTTAATAAACAATTCTTTTGTTTATGACGTCAGTGTGTCTATGTTTAGTGTTAAAGGGCAAAGCACATACTCCACCCAGCAGCGTGTGTCTTTACCCCAGCCAAAGATCCCAAACCTTTCATGAGAGTGTGGGGTTAGCCTCTCTTCTATAAGGGAATCTAATGCCCCAAATTATCTGTTGGTAAAACAGCACTTGTATGATCTCTTCTCCCCAGTAATGTGAGGGATCACTTGCCCCATTTCATAACCTCATCACATTCCCCACCTCTGTTCCACATTATTGTTATATGGTATGCGATCCTACATAGTATGAGTGGGAGAACTCAACATGGGGTAGCTGATTTTGCCACCAAACTCATATCATACATAATGTGTAGGACAGGGGTGGGCAACTGCAGGACCAGGGACATTTTCGCTGCCAGGACCTCCCTGTAGGCTGCATCTCCCACTCCCAGTGGGCAGCATTTTTAAAAATTAATTTTTTAAAAATAATCTGTAGCACCATGGAGCACCAAAACAGTCAAAATTAGCTTGTTTGTAAACTAAATTTGACACTGTTGGTGCTCCATACCCACTACGGATGCCATTAAAACACACACACACACACACAAACAATTCCAGGGGCAGCGGGGGCTGCATGTGGCCCACAACTGCATGATGCCCAGCCCTGGTGTATGGGTTGGTAAGGTGATGGCAACAAAAACACCCACCCCATGTTGAGTCCTCTAGCTTCCTGCTTTTCTTATGCTTTGTAGGATCACTTACCATGTGTCAAAAAAGTGGAGCAGAAGTGAGGAATGTAATGATGTCAGGAGGACATGGGGTAAGTGATCCTACACATTACAAGGTAGATGAATTCATACAAAAGTTCTAGTTTTGGCAGCATCCCTATGACCTACATAATATGTAGCTCCAGTATATCTGTGCAGTTTTAGGAGGCGTTATTCAGTTCTCACTTAGTGAAATCCCAAATTTCTTCAGGATACAGGTACTGGTGCTCTGTGTGTGTTTGAAGTAAGAGAAACATGGACTTGTGATAGCTTTGATCAGACCATCTTTCCATGAATCCCATGTTCCTGAACCAGGTCTCTTAATTACTGCTAATTGTCTGTCTGGTTGGAATAATGAGAGAGGGAGGGAGAGATATGTAATCAGTTTCACTGCTGCCAATGAAAAGAGAAAATATCCTGTAGACCAAAATCCTGTAGACCAAGATAAATCCAATGTGTTCTGCAACAGGTAGAAGAGACAACAGCAGCAAGTAGAAACATGTGGATATATTAAGTAAAAAAATCTGTTTTTCTATGCTCAGATAACATCTACCTTTCAGTGTTCCAGATTGCTTGGGCAGATTGTGGCTCATCAGGAGCCCTTGACTACAACCATAACTACATCCTGACTCTGCTGATTTTTGGACTGATGTAAGCAGTCTGTGTACACACATCTGCTACACAGCTTGAGTAGATCCATCTGAAAGATTTTTAGATATACTTCAGGAAATAAAGGCCATGCATATATTGCCCCAGTATAGCAGTTTATTCACATTCTCTTAGAATGATTTCAAGGACAGGAATGTCCATGTCATGATGCTTGCTATTCTTTTCTTCTTTTGCTCAACATCTGGCTGCAGAAGTAAGATTTGGGTAAGGAAGTCAGTGCAGGTCTATACCACAAAGCCCTCAAAACCTTCAGCAGGTATCAAATATAGACCAAGCTGTATACTCAAATACCTTAGCTCACATTTTGATCACAACAAGAGAACATATGTAAAAGATCATATGAAAAATGCCACCATTTTTTAGATAGTCTCATTGGCCTTCCCATAATGCCTGCTACTACAGCGAGGCAAAAATTAACGTTATTTAAAAAATAATATCTGATACCGTTTTAGGAACACAGGAAGCTGGCTGCCTTATACTGAGTCAGACCATGGGTCCACCAAGTCCAATACTGTTAACACTGCCAGTCAGTGGCTCTTCAGGGTTTCAGGCAGGACTTTTTCCAGCCCTAGCTGGAGATGCCAAGGATTGAACCTAGTACTAGGGATATGTGAGGAATCTGATAGAGGGGTGAAAATCCAACAGTTCTTCTCAACTTGGCCCCATGGATTCTGTTCCGTCAACCCAGCACTGGTGCTGACTCTATCTGACGTGAGTTGAGTTGGCACATGGACTTCTGTTTTTAAAATGGGCCATGATTTGTGTAATCTTTTTTTTCAAAAGCCAGGGAAATTTGTGCAAATTGTGGTTTTTTTGGTGAACAATTTCACACACATTTCTTACACAGAAAAATAAAAAAAAATATTCGAGCAGGAGCAGGCAAGTAAATGCCCTCAAGGTCTGAATGCCAAGATGTTTGTGGTGGTAGGATTCTCAGAGTGTATTACATTTCAGCACAAATTATCACTCTCCTTTACATTGTGGTTGGGTTAACGATCCCTAAAGTATGGATTGTGGTATGGATTCAAAATTGATCATCTCTTCCTGTGCTTGTGAGCCAGTGTGGCGTAGTGGTGAGAGTGTTGGACTGGGACTCGGGAGATCCAGGTTCTAGTCCCCGCTCAGCCATGAAACTCACTGGGTGACTTTGGGCCAATCACTGCCTCTCAGCCTAACCTACCTCACAGGGTTGTTGTGAGGATAAAGTGGAGAGGAGGAGGAGGAGGAGGATTATGTAAGCCGTCTTGGGTTCCTTGCAGGAAAAAAGGCGGGGTATAAATATAATAATAACAATAATTAAAAATAGTTCAGTTTTGCATGGGTTTCACAGTTATAAATATCTCTGCTTATGTTCAGAAAAAGTGATCTGGATTAGTTTTTTCCCCTAGGAGACCCTAGTGGAATTTGGCAACCTAACTCACTATGATAGCTATAAATCTCTAATACATTAGCAGAAAAGATAAAATGAAATAAAAACCTGATTTGTTTGATAATAAGTATTATTGAACACACTTGGCAACATCACCTTGACCAACCAAATATCAATTCTGAATGCATAAAATAAAATCCTGATGGATGGGTTCAAATTATTCCCTGGTGTTTTCATCTCCTAAAACACTGAAATTGGAGAACAGATGTTTTATATGAAACTGGCTTTAATCTTAACTGGAAGGGATTATTCAAACTATGCATAAACCAGATGGCTCTTGAAGTCAGGCTCCCTTTTGCCCCTTTCTGTAGGGGCTTCTTTCCATCTTTGTCATTTTTGTGAGGTTGTTTCCCATTTATGATTCTGATTGTTGCTATTTTTCATTTTTATCTGTCCTCAGGTGCAGCTACTGTAAATTAGGGCCCAACATCCAATTTTGACTCAAGGGAAAACTGGAATAAATTTCACTTAATGGTTCACTGGACTGATTTTACAGAGATGAGTTGAGCTGACTGAGCTTACTGGGGAGGAAAGGGAAATGTTGAGGTATTAATAAACAGCAGAGCATTCTCCTCTTACCTAGCAAACATTTAATACTTTGGTTTTTGAGGGCTGGGGTCATAGGTGTTGTGTTACAGAGAAGTAATGTTCCAAGGGATCTTATATGAATGGTTGCAGCTTAAGGTTATACCGTTAATGCCCACTGTTCAGAAAATGCTGAATGGACAGGCCATACACTGCATGTGCACATACTGTTAAGAAATTAATTCATTATAACATTTGAAAAATTCCTCAAGTGATGGAACAATGGAAAAAGCAGCTTGGATTATGAATGGCCCATATATTTTGGTGCACATCCCTTTCCTGTTCACTTCTATTCTGTTGATTAAAAGAATGCATGTGCACTTGAGGTATTCTGTTGCAGTTCATTTTGCTTTGCATCCTTTTGTCTTTCTCAGTGTCTCTTCTTCTCTCCCATTTGTTCCTGTGCTGCTGGAGAACTCCTACCCATGCTCCTGCCTCACCTAATAGCTGACTAGCATGAGAAAGACATCATAGAAATATATGCAGGAAAGTTGTAGATCACATATCACTCAAGGGGCTTTAATTTTTCAAACTAGGTTGACTGAGATTTATAGTCCAGTGAACTACCCAGTGTGAGACCAAGACTCAAATACATCAGAAAAATAGTGAGATGCCCCAGACCATAAAGGCATAAACAAAATCATCATGAACATGATGCTGCATTAAAGCTTTGGGAATATGGGGGAAGAGGAGGGACCTGAACGAACTGAAAGCTGAAGCAAACTGTGTAAGTCCCGTGCTTTGTACAAAATTTGTGAATTAAAAAAATGGAACAGTGAAGAATTCCTAAATGCATTGGTTCTATTTTGGAAACAAGACCAGGTTAAAAAAAACACAGGGAGAAATTTGAATTGGAATGAGAAGAATTTCAGAAGCATCCCTGCTCTGAATATTGGTTGTTGAGGGGAAAACAAGAGGAAAGGGTTGTTGCCTTCACGTCCTGCTTGTGAGCTTCCCAGAATCATCCATATGGCCACTGCTAGACAAACAATGATGAACTAGATAGACCCTTGGTCGAATCCATTGTTATGTTCTTGATGTTTAATAGATTCCCTCCCCATTTTCCAAGGCATTTCATAAGTTATGTTGCAAACAACAACTCAACTTTCCTGATTTTAATAGTGTCCTGCCTTTGGGGGAAAATAATTCTTAGCTAATAGAAAGTGCTTACTGATTGCTAGTTACTTTTCCTATAACAAAATCAGAAAAACCTAAATATGAATCAGCAAAGTCTGTTTCAACAACTGAAAAAGAAACAAGCAATGCCCCTCAAAAACATGTTATACTAGTCCTTCCTCGTCTTTGGTTCTTTAAATTTAAGCAATACCCACAAAACTATTTTTCTTTATTAATTTTAGCAATGCTATATACCTGTCTGATAACTTTTTGTCAACAATAACAAAAGTATTTATTAAAATAATGTTCTAGTTATCACTGTATAGTGTGAAATAATGGTGGCATGCCACATAAAAAAGAAAACAGTCCCCAATCGCCACTCGCTGACCCCATAGACAGCTACCACCTATTTTACCACTGAACATCTCCTGGTGATATTTGGTAGATCATTAATAGCAAATTCAATGTGATACTGTTCTGAGCTTCTGACCTTGCAAAGTCCTGGTTGGTATTGTTTCCACTTGGGGTTAAGGGTCATTCCATGTAAAATCAACCAAAAAAAATGAAAAATTTACCTCACCATCTGCGATTTTTTTAAAAACTGGCATACTGGCAGACCAGCATGAGAAATGAACATACACCAAATTATAGGTCATTATACCTCACGGTTCAAAAGTACAGTGTGCTCAAATAATGCCCCAAACACGATTTTTCAGCATTTGTGACTACACAAAAAGTATCATAACTTCCTTCAGAATTGACCTAGAAAGTAAATCATGGTGTCATATGAAAGCTCTCAAACTACCCTTTTATATGATATGTAACATGAAACATGCATGTGAAATAAAATATTCAAGGTCATAGTTTCTTTAATTTGACCTTGAATTAAAAAAAAACCAAATGTTTTTTTTTGCTGATTTTTTTCCTCAGATAACCCATGTTTACCTTGAGTATATGTACTGATTTCCAGAATGGGGTTCTGAACAGTTCAGAAGATGTGAATGTTCTTATACATGCACAGTACCTCCCTACAATAACTTCACCCCCTTATACACACTTAAAACAGAATTTTTTGGAGGGAAATTAAACTTAAGCCCGCCCACTCCCTTCCGGAGTTCCGTGGCCTTCAGGCTGAAACCAAACCAGGCATGGGTAGGCCTCAAACCTTCACAGAGATATATCTCTTTGGATGTCTACATTAAATCAAGTTTTATTCACAAATTCTGATAAGAAAGAAAAAGGCAGGCCTGAAACCGTGAAAGTGCTGACCCCACTTCTGCTGCAATGTGTTCATGACTTTTTCAAATCGTTGAATTCCTGCACACCATTTCTACAGGTAGCATAACTAAGATCTATTATTTCCCTGATGGTGCAGGAGCACAGTATAAAAACGGTAAAAACTTTAACAATTTAAGTAAGCATAAGTCAGATTTCGGTATCGATGCAGAATGGCACTTCTTTGCCACATCGCATGGAAAAGGGCCTTGTGATGGTTTGGGTGGCACTGTGAAAAGGTTAGCTGCTCGAGCAAGTTTGCAGCATCCGTATGAAAAACAAATCATGACCCCTCGTCAGCTCTTTGATTGGGCAAAGGAGAACATCACACAGGTTGCATTTCAATACACCACAAGTAAAGATTATGAACTGGAAGAAAAGCTTCTGAAATGTTGCTTCGAGAATTCAAGACGATTCCTGGGACACAGAAAATTCACGCTGTAATTCCATTAACAAAACACACTGTTGCTACTAAAAGATATTCATTTCAATGCGAATCCAGAAAAGAGACAGTGACTATTAAAGAAGGAGAATTGGAATTGCAAGAAATACGAGGATTTGTTACATGCGTTTATATCTCACAATGGTGGTTAGGTTGTGTTTTACAAACAGATGATCAGAGAGCAGAAGTGTTAGTGAGCTTTCTTCATCCAGCTGGACCAGCAAAATCATTTATGTATCCAGATAAACAAGATGTCCTATGGATACCATCTTCAGATGTTTTGACAAAAGCTGATCCTTGTTGCCCAACAGGGCACTTCTATACACTAACAGACAAAGAGTGTCAAGCAGCAACTTCAAGACTAGAAACTACTGTTATGAAAAGCTCCTTAATTTAGGACTTGTTAACAAAATGTTAGCAAGTAATATTTGAACTGCATAAAATCTGATCAGCATATATAAAAGTAAAATGGAAAATCTCATCTATGCACAATAATGGTTTTTCAAGCCCACATCTAAGTAAATCAAAATAACTATGCTAGTAAGAGTCCCATTTTGAAATCAAGTACATGTTTCCAGGGATGCTAAACGTTATTTAAAACAAAAGGAGCTTTTTGTCATTATTCAAGGTCAAACTTCTGTATATTTATTTGAAAAAAATAAAATGAACATGTTTTCCCCAAGCATACTGTTGAGTACCTTTTTAAAAGTACATATTTTAAACCTCATTCTTCTGAAAACAATAGGCCCTGCAACTTATTTTTTAATAAGTAGAACAAGTTCACCAAATCTTAAGCAATTTGCTTTCAGTTGGAAAGATTATTTGATTGATTTCATACCAGAATGACCACCCAGAGGAAGTATCATTATTCTACACAAAATGTCAGAAGTATGCTATTGTGAAAAAGAATACCTAATTCAGAGCTGCACAATTATGACAGGGTAGCTTGTACTTGTGCACAATATTTTATTCAAAACCTAAGTGATAATGCATATTTTCTTAAGATATGTACAGTGAGATAGCAATTCATATGAACAATTCATACACACAGAGCGCCCCAAAAGATTGTAACTCGTTTTCTGTTAAGAACCCCATTTTGAAAATTGGTACATGTATTAAGCACTGTCAGATGAAATACTAAAAGAAAAATCATGGAGAAATTTTTTTTAGTTTTTGCAGAATTCAAGGTCAAATTTTACTATTTGACCTTGAATATATATTTATTCCAAAAAACCATTTAGTTTACATATCAAATGAAAGAGCATTTTAAAGGCTTTCCATCAACACCATGATTAACTTTCTAGGTTCTGTAGAACTGGAATTACTGTAATTTTAATGTTGTCTGATACACAAAAATTAACATTTTTCTTCATATTTTTGATTGCCATATCTCCAAATGTTTTTGTCCTAGAAGTCTAATTTTTGGAGCAGCTTATTTTCTCAGCAGACCCAACAAGTTCACCAAGTTTTTTCAAAATTGGTGACGGTCAGGTAAATTCATTGGTTGATTTTACATGGAATGACCCTTAACCCATTTACAGTAATGTCATCTGACACTGGCTGTATCTATTTAGTTTAGTTTCCTTTTACATACTTCCCTTTCTCAAACTTACATCCATTTAGCAACCTGATATAATTTTTGTATGCTTCGTATCACCAACAATTATGCCCCTCCCTCCACATCTCATGTATGCTGTATTCTAGGAATTTATTGGTTTCACTCATACGCTTTTTGCCCACTACAGTACAGCATGTAAAATTTTGAAGCAATTATCATATACTATTGTGACCAATATACCTGCCCATTGTGTGCGCAACTGATGCAAAAACACATCAGCTTCTTGTACCCTATAGTACCTCATTTTTTCCACCCTAGTTGTGTGGACTATAACTGATGAAAAAAGAAATACAGAGACAACCTTTAACTCATTATTGAAACTATGTAAGTCAGCAACAGTATTAGATATGAAAATCAAGCACCCAGCAAATAATAAGTAGACATTTTTCATCCTTATCACGTGCAGTTTTGAAGGAATTTTTATTATGACCCTGCCATAATGACTATCTGCTATAATCTTACATTGGCTAGAAATTAGAAGCTTTTGTTCACATGCAAAGAGGGTAAAAATAAACAGAAAGAAAGTTGTCCCTGCAGAGTGCACAGGTTAAATACCACTCTTCCAGACAGAAAGAAGATGAGAAAAATTTTCAGAAGACTCCAACCAGCAAAGACTCCTGCGAATTACTTTTGCATGTCAGTAAAATGATCCAACCCATAATGAAGAGGAACAAAATCGATTACTGAGACGGTGAGACCTAATGAAAAGGTTGCCTCGCTTTCTAATGCATTAAAAAAAACACATACACCAAATTTTATCATACCAGTGCATGGAAAATGTAAAACCCTCTGTACCTTGCCCTCCTGCTGTTGAACAGGTGTGTTCTGAACAGACTAACACTTGTCTTGGTGACACTGTCAACCTAACGTCATTGTTACTGGGTTGACAAGATGTTTCCATGACAAATCTGAAAGCGGATCTATTATTCCCTTCAGTTCTGAGAATGCTTCAAGACTACCTCTCTTTGCCCCATTTTTTATGGGTGCCACCCACCTAGTAAATTGGCTGAGCTCATAACTGAAATTTAACATCTGTCCTCATGTACTTTGAAAAAGTAAAACAAAGCTATTTGCTGATCTCTTCCCCCAGCTTTCCATTCTGGCCCTGCTGTGACTACACCTTTATGACCCATGACACAATGTACTTTCAAAAACTGTTGGCTATATCCACGTTAAAAAAAGAGAACCAACAACACTGGAAAGGACAGACTTTGTAAGCACACAATTCTGTTAACACTTTGAGACACATCCTCACCCCCACCGCAATGGCTATGAGCTATCATATCTAGCAGCCAGGCAGAGCTCATAATAGCTAGCAGATGTCTGAACTTTGCATGATTGGGAAGAGATTTCACACGGATTATGAAATGACACAGCTTTCCATACGCATCAGGGTGTTTCAAGGTAAAGTAATTTATATTCTATAGTCACGGATGACAAGCTACAGGGCTACAAGCAGGATTTGGGTAGCTTTCACATTCCACCCCACCATAGCGATAACCTTCTACCCCACATCAGAATAATGCTAGCAGCAGGATTCTGGGGGCAGAGGAAATTCCCATGGCACCTGTTTCTGCTAACACAGTACTGGTCTGTAGATGGAATAGAAAAGTTCTCCCATCAGTGCCAGCTCCAGGCCTCTGAGATCCCTAAGCAAGGCACTGTCAATGGGCCCTTCCATCAGTTAGTCTACCTTCTTACCACCATTATCACCAGCTGCTATTGCTCCTCATCCTTTCTCAGCATTGCTACTTGTTTGCTTGACAGGCAGGAGCCAGTGAGCAATTAGACAGTGGCATCCACTGCTCCTCCTTCTCACCACTGCCATTATCTGGACCCAGAGTGAGAAGTGAAGATGAAGAGCAACTCCAGTCAGTGGACCCCTGCTGAGGTGTGGGTCCTTGGTAGATATCCAGCCATGACTGCTCTTGATGTTGGCCCTGCATGTTCCTCCCTGTTTATCTTTTTTGTGTGAGCAGATGCTAAAGGAAAATTATTAGCTTGATGGCATAAATTTATCAGGGCCAGGGAAGTGGGTCTGAAGCCTGTGTCACCATAAGTACAATAGTACAGTATAACACTGGAGTATCTGGCTATGACAGGGCTCTGGCCCTGATTCCAGAATTGCATGAAGGTCCATGGACCAGGGCAGGGGTTCTTCAAAAAGTCCACAGCATTGTTCTCTTAAGTCCTATCCTCTGAAACATGTTTAAGGGACAGGGCTTGAGAAAGATGGGGGAACGTCAAGGAGTAGGAAAGTGGCCAGAAAAGAGGAATTCCCTGCTGTTGTTTTTGTTTTAAAAAATACTTGATTCCGTGCTTTAAAAAAAAAAAAAGCTCTGCATTTTAGTATATCTACTTAGAGCATTCTTCTAAATGTCTACATGAGGGGTGTTGAACCCCTTCAGCCTGAGAGGCAAATTCCATTTCAGAGAAGCGCTTGGGGGCCACATTCCAGTGGTGGGAGGGGTTGAAGGCAAAAGAGGCGGGGCCAAAGTACAAAAAATACCAGCACATTTTAGCTTAAAGCTCTTACTGCCCGTAACTAAGCCTTGGGAAAGGCATTTCAACCTTTTAGAATGGGGGGAAAAACTGCACAAAAGCCAGCCCAGGAAAGCACCAAATGATTGGTGGTCAGGGGGAAGGGGTGGGGCCAGAGGAAGGGGACATGGAGAATACTGGAGGGCCAGACTGGGAAACCCAGAGGGCCAGATTTGGCCCCCGGGCCTGAGGTTCTACACCCCTGGTCTACATGATGCTCTGTGAATCAGCTGTATAAAATTAATTCTTCTTCTAAATATTACCAAGAACAAAAAAGCCTCCTGAGCAATTATATGCAAACAAAATAATTCAGGAGGAACCAAAGCAGAGTTCCCTCCTCAAAATAAATCATTGTAACAGTTAAAAGTTTCTTCATTGGCAACCAAGGATGTGTAGTAAGGATTGGCAACTTCCTTCTCCTTATTCCTTAATAAATACATCTCATTCATGATTCTCATGATAAATGCCCATACAAATCATTTGTTATATGTCTGGTCAGGCCAATCAATTAGAACCAGATTTCCAGTAGGGAGCATCAGCACATGTGTTTCCTTTAATGCTCTTCATCTGGTTTCAAGCACATCGTACTTTTCATGTCATGTATTTTGCTTCCTGCTTGTACACATGTTGCTTCTTATTTGGTAACATGTTGCTAAAAAGACCAGATGCTGTAGGATAGATGCAACTTAGGCCCTTTTTTGAAAGATATAACAAACATTAACAGATTGCATTTCTCAGTTTGGTCTGCATCTAGATAAACAAACCTCTATATCAGAACAATAATGAACAAGGGCAAACCACAACTGAGAATGTCACCTGCCTCACAATGCAAGATTCCCATCAATAATATGTCCAAGAGTACAAATCCAAATCAAGGACAAATTTGGCACGTATGGTCCATGGACAAGAGGACAATGCCGTTGCTGACCTCCATGATCAGTACAGATAAACTAATGGTCACAAAATAATCTACTTCTCTTTTAATCATCTTAGGTAAACTATTGTCTTAAAAGAGTTATACAATACTTGAACCAAGGACTGCATGAAGAGCTCAAAGCTATATTTAAATGAGTTAAAATCCTTGCAGGGACTTCTTAACTGTACAACTATCTGAACAATTTGGACATATGTGTAGTCTCTCCCCTCTCTTCTCTGGGTTTATAGTGTTCTCACAAAACAAAAGGGTGGAAGGGATTAAAAACCTGGACACTCTGAAGAAATTTAGGGTTTCATCTGCATCTGCTTCTCTAGATAAACACATCTCTGTATCAAAACAATAATGAACAAGAGGAAACCACAACAAAGAATGTCACTTGCCTCACAATACAAGTTTCCCATCAATAATATGTCCAAGAGAACAACTCTGAATCAAGGAAAAAATTGGCAGTTTAACTCTGTTAGCTCTGTTTAAAGTGAATGTTTTTTTTACTTGGATAATTAAGCAATATTTTCTGCACACATTACAGACTGAACAGATTCTCTCTGTACACATATATTTTATACACGCACATGACTTTTAGAGTGGTCTTGCACATCATCTTCCCCAGGCTCTGCATGTATCAACATCACTAGCACAGCAAATATATCTACTGCACACATTTTTATTTGATTACCACCATTTTTGAAAATTTTCTCTGAGCTGCTCTACGGTGTCTATTCCAGCCCAGAGTTTTTGAAGTTCATTAATCGGTGGGTAATCTCTTTGAACAACAATGAATAATTTAGCACTTCAATCACTTCAGCTCCTAGGAGCCAGAAACATTTTGTAAAGCAGTGCCCATATTGTTTGAAAGCTGTTATTTTATGTTCAGGCAGTCGTCATAGTAACTCATGAGTATGTAAAAAGCCCAGTAAATGAATGTAGAATTATTATAAGCATAAATTTAAAATTTGAGAATGGATTCCATTCCAGGATCTACTGGCTGTCCAAGCTGTATGTTTTAAGGCTTAGGGAAGCAAACATTATGTGCTCATTTATGGAGTAGTGATAGCCTGGTTACATACGATCACTGATCATCTCCTTTAATAATCTGCCCATTTCTCTGAAAATAAGTAACCTGTTTGTAAGTCACTGGAAAAAACCTTAAAAGATGAAGAGCACATCTAGGGACAGAATTAAGAACTACCTGGCTGGATCAGACTTCATAATTCTGTTTCCAACCGTGATCGGACAGAGATGTAGCTTTATAAATCCCCCCTTTTGTTTCCCTTTGCAAGGGAAGGTTGGACAGGCTTCTCTCAGAGCGTGCTTTGGATATACAAAATCCATTATTTATTAGGCCAAAAGTTTTTGGATTAAATTTTGCACATTTTGGATTAATTTATACAATAGCACTCTACCAATGCTGATTCTATTTAAAAAATTGGTGTGGGGAGGGAAGGAAAATATTGAAAACATTTGCTTATATAAATTACACACACTTTCCCCCCTGTATTTCCTTCCAAAATTATTTTCTGTTCTACTTTTCCTATTGTACCAAAAGGGGGGGGGATCAAGCTACAGAGAGCCACAGGCAGCCCCATCCTATGCGGCTGCCCATAACCCTCCAAACCCAGAGGATTACAGACATCCAATTGAGGGTGGTAGGAGCATGAGGATAGGATCACCGCCACACTCCCCTTGCCCTCAAAAACATCTAGATTTCAGGTGTCTAAATGTTTTACACCTCCTCCTGAGGAGGAGAGGCTGAGGCACCGCCTGGATTCCTCGGAAGCCAGCGGTGCCTCACTCATCCCCTCCCCTGGAAGTAACCCCCCCACGCCGGAACCAAAGTCGGTCTTCCCATGCTGGCTGTGAGGTGGGGGGGAGGGTGCTCCATGCTCGGACTTCCCACTGCGACCTTGGAAGGGATATCTGAATTTGTAGGGTAGAGTCTGACCAATCCTATGCCCCCCAGGCAAGGTCAGAGGGCCGTAAGATTGCACCCTTTGGAAGCCTATCATGAAGTAATTTGCATTTGTCAAGGTTAATATTAGAGCTGCTACTTTTAAAGGCAGAGTCTTTGGGTGCTTCTAGATGGAGGGATCCTAGCACTGACAATCAGAAGGCATTGTGCAGCTATTCTGTTATATCAGACGGTGGCATTGGATTGGTCTTCTGCTGTCAGCTGACTCCCTGGGCCTGGATCATTCAGGGCAGTTATGTGAGGGTCCCAACAAAACTACCTGTGATTTCCCTCCGCTGGCGCTGACCATCAGGGACCAAGCTTGATTCATACGGCGCCCTGGTATGAGCCTCATGGTTCCTGCCAGCCACAAGGTGACATTCCTCTGTAATGTCTCCCTAGTAACTCAGTTTTGTGAATATAGTTTTGTGGATATAACCCCTGCGGCAGAATCAAAGTTTGCCACATCTTGGAAAATTTCAGCATTGAGGTAACTCATGATATGATGAATGGTGATCTCATCTCAAGGGGCATATGATAAATGGTGATGTCATCATAGGTGGCATAATCATGATGATACTTCTCTAGAGAATATTTCAGAGATAGTTATTTATGAATGAGGAGATAATGAGAGCTGTGGGGTAGCACACAAAAAATAAAATAGTGTAAAGGAAGATGCAGGTCTCAAATTTGTTCTAGCAAGTAATAATTCATTTTATGAAGAATGCCTAAGATGTGTCTTTCTTAGGGGCAAAGTAATTCTATGACCTGGCTTGCACAACACAGCAACCCACTGTGGGTTAATTAACCCTCGAGGAGCTGTGGTGCGTGCTGACCATCATTATGAATATGCAACTCCTGACGGTGGATTCTTGTGTCATGTTGTGAACCTGGCCTGTGGGGTTACTTGAGGGCTAAACAACTCTTGCACAACCCATGGTCTGTTTTAGGGTTATGCGAGGGTTGTTTAGCCCTCAAATAATCCCTACCTACTGGATTTGCACAATGCAACAATGTTGCATATTCATAATGGCAGCCAGCACACGTTGCAGCTCCTCAAGGGTTAATTAACCCATGATGGGCCATTGTGTTTTGTGAACTGGCCCTCTTTTGTCTTATTCTAGTACAATAAAGTGTCTTCTTTAGGGGCAAAGGGTCTGCATGTGTCTTATTCCAATACAATAAAAACAGCTAACTCACAAGTACTACTTCCTAGCACTTGCTTCAGTCCCACTTCTTCCTTTGCTCTTCTATTTCTGAATTAGCAAACGAAGACTGCAGTGGGAAGTATCTGGTTGTTTCAAGGATTCAGTTAGGGTTGCTCCCAAAGGTGAGCACTCCTGATCATATGCTTGAAAGCAGGATTGCTACTACCTCCCCCTTCTTCTGCCCCAAGGCCCTGCAGAAACTTCTCTTGGGCAGGGAAAGGCAGAGGCAACAGCCATTTTTGGCACCTCCAGTCTGAAGTAGAGTGCAGACAGATTCGAGATGATGATGAGGATGATGACAGCAACGACAACAATAATAATAATAATAATAATAATAATAATAATAATTATTATTATTATTATTGTGATTTCTGGAGTGCTCAAAGTTCTTAATATTCATTAGTAATCCTTTCAGCATCCTTGTAAGGCAGGTAAGTATTTATCCTCATATTGCTGGGAAATGGTGCTGGGAAACAATAGCTTGCATAAGGCTACCTAGTGAGCTCATAGGAGAGATAAAGTTTGAACTGGAGACTTCCTGGTTTGCATTTTAGCCACTATGCTATGCCAGCTCTTACTTAAGTACAAATAAACAAAAAGACTATCACATCCATTATGTCTAAAATGATCCAAACAAGAATATGCATCTTATCCATAGGAGGAAACTAAAAAGCCATGGTCGTGAGGATATCTTCTTCAGTGGCCCCAGAATTCAAAGGAAGGATCCTGGGTGGAGTTGCCACTTCTTGCAATATGAGTTGTTTGATTATTATTATTAGATTCTGTGTGGCCCGAAAAAGATCCCTTTGATATGAAACCCCCTCAGGGTCAGGGTGTCTCTGAAGCATACAAATCAGTGAACATATCTGACCTGAAGCAAGAGCTAATGAATCCTGCCACACTTATGTGAATGTTCAATTAGAATGTACAATCAGAATGGCTTGTTAGCCCAGTTGTCTTTTCTTTCTTCTCCTTTTCCCTAGCTCCCAACCTTACAGCCTACCCTAAGATCATGAATCACTCTTCAATGAAATCATTTTTAATTAAAGCTAGACCCACAGCTTGTTTTCTTACCCATCTAGAAGCCATGTGAATGTTTCAAACAGTAAAGAGGTTCCAAAACCAAAACCCCAGAAGGGATCACAACCTTTGTGGAAATTTTGATTCAAGGCATGATCTGAACTTCTTTTTCATCTGTAATGGCACAGCGCAACTACAACTTCATACAAAGTTGCATGACCTACAATAACATTCTCAACATAGCCTTGAATCCCCAGTTAAGCAATTGTTCCCTTTAGTCTCTTCAGACAAAGATTTTACTGAAATGTTA
Organism: Shinisaurus crocodilurus; assembly: GCA_021292165.1. NCBI lineage: Eukaryota > Metazoa > Chordata > Lepidosauria > Squamata > Shinisauridae > Shinisaurus > Shinisaurus crocodilurus. Next base: position 177,497,751 of record CM037876.1, read on the forward strand.
AATAATCATATCACTTATGGAATGATAAAGTTGCTTGTTAAAGATTAAACCCAAAGAGTGGCCCTATCTCACTACACAAAGTTAGGATGGTTAGCTCTTTTTAGCAAATTTGCAATGTAGAACAATGACAATATTTGTAATATATTGTAAATTACTTTCCTTTGTGGATTTGCCTGTCACTCCATATCAATAATATACCCATTTTAGACATTCTAACTGATCTGCCAGAGTTACATTACCACCTCCTTCACCCAGGGTATATTCCTGAAGTTATTTATTGTGCCCCCTTCATCTTAAATACTTTATAAACAACGTGCATCAAAAACAAGCAAATTGAAGAGAAAATGGGCAGGGGTGTGTGTAGTTATATATATCTCCAAAAACCACAGCACTGAAAAGGATTCTAATTTTGTGTAACACTCTGAATTAACAATGGCCAAATCTTTATTTGTGTTACCCTTGTAATGGGGATAGAGTGAAGGTAAGGCAAGCTCTGTGTATGAAAAAGTGAGCAATAAAGAATGGAAGTGACAGATAACAGAATTGGGGTCTAAATCAGATTAACATTTTGGTATGGGAAAAGCTTAACCCATGTTAAGCTTGTGCCAAGTTGTTCGTGTGCATACACCACTGTGATCAGAGTTTGGCTTCTGGAACGCCACTGCATAAGTGATGGCATACTATCGTTCAACCCATACAGGCATGTACACACAACTAACTTGGAATGGGCAGAGGCAGCTGGGAGTCAACATGAGCTATACGTTCCCCTAATTCTAAACCCATAAGATAAAGGTAACTGCCACCAATACCAAAACAATATGTTCATATATAAATGTTTACTTACACTATATATAGCCACTTAAATTTATAACAGTGCCTTTTACAAAAACAAGCCTTTCCTTGCACGATCATATGCCATTTCTCCCTTAGTTAACTTTCCACAACACTTACATTTATCGAAATACGTTTAACTGCAAATAACTGCTCTGGTCCACAGCATGACAGTTGCCTGAGCAACAGAGAGGAACATTCTGCAAAATATTGCCACACCCTCCATCCCCTTTTATGAAGAGCAGGACGGCTAAGTGGGTGCCCTGAGAAAGCACCTCCTTGATACTTTGACCTCAAAACTGCTGTTGTATATAAAAAAGGGGAATCTGTGGGCTGGATTTGGTTGCTCTGGAGGAATGGGGAATTATTTTCCAGGCCAACCATAAAACACTCAAGTGGGCTCTAATATGCTGTAACAAAATACAATATTCTTCAGCACTTTCCATTTCAATTTTTACTTCTACTTAAGATACTTGTAATCTAAGAAAGCCTGTTCTGATCCTATTAAGTTCTCCACCCATTTGCTAGAGGATCTTTACTGAATGGGTACCATGTGAGTGATCACCCTCCTGCAACACAGAGCTCCTTCTTTAGTCTTTCCTGCCTTTATACAAATTCCATTTTACTGCATTTTCACAACTGCCAGTTCCACTCTGCAAGCTCTTATTCCATTCAGAAACTACCCATACACATTGTATGGGTTAACACAAGCAGCAAAATAAAATCTGGCTTCCTCAACAGAGGAAAAAAATAAACAATATGTCCTACTCCTAAGTTAGAAATTAAATCAGAACCTCATTTGCATCTTTACTGACTGGATTTTAATAGTTCCTTTTGCTAACTAATTATGCTACTATTACCCCCTTGATTTAAAGTGATGTAAGAGGAAAGGGGAGGGGTTCAGGTCATACTTACTCCCTTCTTGATCTGTTTTGATTGCTTCAAACTGATCCACTTTAACATTCTGCTTCTTTGCTGGCTGCAGCCTCTTTGTGGTTGAAGGCAAAACTGAAAATGTTTCTGTCTCTCTCTCCCTTTTTCCTCCTCCCCTCCCTTGTCTGATTTTCTAATGAAGCTTTATAGGTTTGCAACATGATTTATTTCCTGCAATTTAGCATCACACAGACTGTCATTCTGAACAGAGACTTTGTACCACCTCTGCAACTTGTATACCGTATACTGCCAAGTTCTGTATCAGGAACTGGGCTTTTCTTATGCCTCAGAAGATTCAGCCATTCTGCCTACAGCAAGATCACATGTAGATCAGAAGCATCTTGTGATTTACAGACATCACATAAGCAATTAGCTCTAATAGCAAATAACCCACTAACGCGCGGTTTAGCTTTATAGTTATGGTGTTTATACAAAGATGACAGTTTGTGAAAATGGATTTGTAATTTGATTCTTTTTCATACTGTATGCACTGCAACAAGGCATTGTGGCTGGTTGGCTAAGAACACATGACTACTATCTCAATATTAATGAATTCAAGGCCTCTTTCTTTTTTTTAACTATTTGACAGTCTATTCAATATCTACATTAAACTAATATCAAAACAATTCGGCTGGAAAAAACAAAATAAAGCTGGATTGTAATATGGGGGAGGAGGAGAACTACCCTCTTCTCATATACTGCAGTGGTGTCCACACCTTTACTCAGTTTACTTCGGTAGGGAAAAAGTCATACATCCCATCGAGGCTGCATGTGTTGCCTCAGGAAGCTTACTTGCCAATACTTTGGAATGGATAACCTATTCTGATGAAATGTCTTCCAATCCAAGCATCTGTAGGAATTGCTCTGAGCTCACATTGTGGAACGCAAAATTGTAACAACAGAACTCACTCTACAATGATGTAGAAATGATTAACGGAACAACTCAGAAGTTAGAAATTAAAGCCCTTTGACATAAAATGCTGCACAGCACACTAAGGAAACGAAAACTGGGAAGCATCTACTTCATGACATGTTGTAGGAGCATATTATATCCCACACAAGAAGCCTTAAGCTCTTCTTTATTTTCTCCGTTGCTCAGGATGATCAGTTTTAAAATTAACAAGAGATCTAAAAGTGTACATGATGGGTGTGGGTGCTTATGAAAACAGAAGTGTTTTATACAGAATGAACCAGATGCCCGTAAGAACTGTACAGCATAAAAGCTGATTTATGAGCTAGACAACAATGTCTCTTTCTGTCCACCTCTTAATTAGGTGGGAAGAAAATTCATTGTATGGAAAGAAGCAGGTGAATTTAAAAAAATGGTTTCACTCCATTTTATTTACAGCAGCTTTTACAGAGTAAAGCTCTGTATTTCATGGATAAAACAGAGTTTCCGTGGGGGGTGTCTTGTCAAAATATAGTTCCAAATTCAGAAGAGAAAAGACTTCACAGCCTCTTTTGCAAAAGTTAGTTATTCTCATAATTTCAAAGAAATGCTATTTATCCCTTCCTACGCTGCTCAGAAGGCTAGGAGCTTTTTGCTTTGAAACTGATCAGATCATAATAAACGGCAGGTGAGCTGAGAAGTTTGTTTCAGAAGGATATCCTCTGGCAACCATTCAAACGTTCCCTTTGGATGCCATGTAAGCATATTAATAATACACATCATGTGATTTGCACTAGGCAAGCATAAATGTTTCCTGCTGACTTTATTTGATTAAAAACATGTAGAATCATAAGACTGGAAGTGACCTGAAGATCATTTAGGCAACACCCCATCTCTCAGTGCTACAGATCACTTTTCCCCAACCTGGTGCCCTCCAGATGTGTTGGACTGCAACTCCCATAATTCCCAACCAGCATGGCCATGGTCATGCCAATGGGAGTAGCGGACCAACGTATCTGGAGGTCACCTGGTTGGGGAAAATTGCTATAAATAGGATTCCTTCACGCATTTACATACACACACACAAACACACCACATTCATCCTATATATAAATTAGTCCATATAGTCCAGGTTATATTAATCTTATATATAAATTAGTCCATATAGTCCAGGTTATAAAATAGCACAAAAAGAAAAAAAAAATAAGCCAAGAATGAATAAAGTGTGCCATGCCACGCAATTCCTGGAATTGTTAGTGAAACAATCCAAATGAATTAAGTAATTGATCCAAGTTGCATACAACTGTAAAGGACAGACAGACAGACACAGACACATACACAGATGCCAACCAAGCTGACTTGGAAAAAAATCCTTCCAAAGTCCAAATTCAGCAATCAGTTAGACCTTGAGCATGAAACACAACCCTTGCTCTCATTGTTCTATTCCTTCTATAGCTGATTCCGAAGGTTTACATGGGAAAACCAGAAGTGAAGTTCTCCAGTTTTATAGTTTTTCTTTCTCTTTCCTTCTTACATTTCTATACTGCCCAACAGCAGAAGCTCTCTGGGCAGTTCACAACAGTTAAAACCATAAAATGACATGATAAAACACAATATTAATTTTTAGTAAGTTTAAAACTACAGGAGAAAATCAAAGTAAAAAGTAAAGACCAGTAGCAGTGTAAATATCTAAAAATACAATAACAAATTTAAACCAATAAAAACTGAAAATGCCTGGGATTTTGTGGCTGTGTATTAAATATCATTTTATAGGAGGACATTCAGTTCATTGTTGAATCTCTGATTCCATTTGGTGGCCTGGGGACTTAGTTCTCTGGACCTGAAATGAGGCTGATGATCTTGGACATATGCAACCAAATATGTTCTTTAGCAGGAGAGAGGGAGACGTGACTATGGGATCAAGAGGAGCATGGTGACAACTTTAAGGAGCAAATGGAATGAATTCTATCCTCAAAATCAAACCAGAAGTCTCAAGAAACCCCCCCTCCAAGGCAAATACACACATTGCCCCAATAATAATTATCATTCCAACTCTTTTTATATCAAAAGCAAAGTCTTCCTAATAAGTCTTCCCAATTTCATGGAAGCCTATGCACATGCAACTGCGTAAACGTAAGTTCCTTCACTTCAGACACCCACACCAATGCATGGACATCTGGGACAGGGTCAACAGCATGTCTGATGCTGAGGGTGGGGCCAGCAGCACAGCCCCACTCCCCAGTAAATGTGTCATGTAGGGATGGATGAATCAGTCTATTTCTATTCTGTGTCACTCTGAAATGTATTCAATCATACAGTAAGTCTGTTCTGCCCAATTTCTGCATCCACTGGCATATTTTTTTTAAAGTCCAAAGTTTGCATTTATTTTTGTCCAAAGTTTGCATTTATTTTTGTGCACAATTTCCCCTAACATGCACATTTCGTATGCAACTTTCCCTAATATATAAATGTTTGCAGGCAATTTTTGAGCTGAGAACTGCACTGCAAGATTCGGAGAAGTGCACAGTCCAGAGGATAACTGTGTTCTGATCCGCATATTAGTTCAGAAAGTGCAAATTAGTTCTGTTTGCTTAAAAATCTGGATCAAACAAAATTATCCCACATCTCTAGCAATTCAAGCTTCCATCTTCAGTAGCAAAGTTAAATAAAAATACCCATTAGGTACTACACCTGGAAAAACTTCATGCATGCAGTGTAACATTCCCTAGGCTTCTATTCCTTCCTTCCCACACAAAATCCATCAATACGTGTCATTAGAAATGTTGAAGGGCAAAAAAAACCCACCAATCAAACAAGACCTATCCTTTAAAGTAACCCTAAATCCTTGTACAACTTCTGGAGTCTACAGAATCTAATTTAGGAATACAGCTACTTTGGTGGCATTTTTTGCTGCTTTTCCGATCTAATGGAAGAGTGGAATTCCTCCATTCAATTCAACAGCTGTGGAATTTTGTTTTACAAATCCATAATGCCAATAATTCCAACACATGTTTTTCATACACATATAGAACATACAATCTTAAGTGACAATAAGCAAGGAAGAAATATTAATAGAGAAATCCTAAAGTGGTGAGAGTGGGAGATTCTGTGACAGAGAAACTGCTACTTCCAAAGTCTTGCTGGTTCATGCTGCCCAGGGCGAAAGTTAGGAGTGCAGATTTTCCCATTTGGTCTTTCTTAAAACCTTCCCTTCCATTGACACGAATGGGAGGGAAGATAAAGTATGCCAGCTCCAAGGCTGGCGTATGTTTTCAACTTTTCTGGGGGTGAAACAAGGGGACTTTGAATCAGGCGGATCCAAGATCTCCTCAATTCACCCTGACATGCCCCTTTTGACTCCTATCACCCTGGAAACACAGCTGCTGATAAATCTACACTGGTGGAGCTTTCCATTGGCATAGCAGGGGCTTGAGAGGGCATAAGTGCAGCCCCACCAGAGGTCCCCTCTGCTGGCAGAGGAGCACTTCTATATATAATCCTACAGCTCATTGGAGGATCACTGATGGGCTGTAGGAAATTTAGCCTGAGCAGACTTTCTTTAATTTCAGAATTTTCTTGCATGACTTCTGACAATGCAACTTGGGTGTAGTGGCAATGACACAAGCAACAGCTACAAGTGTGGTTTTGCTTTGAGAGAATCTAAAACAGTTGGGAGGGGTGAGGGTTACATGTTGCTCAGTGACACTGTACCAAAACTATACACCATAGAGATACACACCATAAACAACTTATGCTGAAAACTATAGAGAGAGCCATGCTAATCTGTTTACAGCAAAAACAAAAAACAACCCAACCAGATTTATGGCAGCATAAGCTTTTGTGAAATAGAGCCCACTTTGTTTTCCTCGATCTGCAGAGATATATTTGTGTACATGGACACATAGGAATAAAGTTCAGAGGAGGGCAACAAGGATGATAAAGGGACTGGAAAAAAGGCCCTATGAGGAGAGACTGAAAGAACTGGGCATGTTTAGCCTTCAGAAGAGGCGACTGAGGGGAGATATGATAGCACTCTTCCAGTACTTGAAGGGTTGTCACACAGAGGAGGGCCAGGATCTCTTCTTAATCATCCCAGTTTGCAGGACACGGAATAATGGGCTCAAGTTACATTCCACCTAAAATTTCCTGACTGTCAGAGCAATAAGACAATGGAACCAACTACCTAGGGAGGTGGTGGGCTCTCCCAATCTGGAGGCATTCAAGGTGCAGCTGGACAGCCATCTGTCAGGGATGCTTTGACCTGGATTCCTGCATTGAGCAGGGGGTTGGACTCGATGGCCTTGTAGGCCCCTTCCAACTCTACTTTTCTATGATTCTATAAGTGTAAAATGTGGGGCCAGAAGACCATGAAAAAGAACAGAATGATCCATTCATACACAAGGTAAGAACAGGATGACCCATTCATAACAGCAGTCATTGTGATAATACTATATTTCTAGTTATATTATTCTAATTTAACACCTCTAAGTATAGTAATGTTATTCTAATTCGAAGTTGGAAACTGCTGAAATCTTCTGCAAGATCAACTCCCCTGACAAAGCAAAGAGAAGTTTTTTTTCATGGGGGTGGGGTGAGGAGATAAATTTTTGAATAATATTTGCTACACACACAGCTGCATTTAGAATCTTTCAGGGAATCTTTCACTTGATGTATGAACAGAGAGATGGATTGATTCAGCTATATGAGGAATGGCTTTTATAATTATTGTCACATGGAATTGACCAAGTTACCATCAGATGCTCTTTATTGGAATGTTTTGTTTGAGAGCCTATACTGAAATGGTTATGATTGCTATCAAAACATGGTCATGTCTACGAGGCCTTAGAATGTACACTCTGCTCTGCCTCAACTGAAGTCTTGCCACATAGGAAAGAAAATCACAGGATCAAACTAGTATGTAGTCTGTGGTAAGGATTTTGAAGAGAAACAAAAGGGGAAGTGATGTCCTTTACTGGATTGTTTATAGCCCCAGCTCCTTCATCAGGCTACATCAAAAATGAAATAGTTTCCCCCCCTTCCACATCCAGGTTGATTGAATGCCTTAATCAACTAACAAAGAAATCTGGAAAGTATCCAGATTGGCATGTGCCTCACTCAAGAATAGTACCCCGATTCCAATAAAAATGTAATTTACAATACAATTTACACAGCTATCAAAATATGTACTTCGCAGATAAAGTCAATGAGGATGCTCATACTCCTCATAGCTGGAAAAGCTAAAGAAAATAACACTAACCTGGTCTTGGATGCTGACTCCTCACTGAGCAATTTATTCCTCCAGTAAGATAACCACTCTACTACAGCACTAAACAGAACTAATAATTGTTGGGGCATGCCCCACTAATGCAAATTAAAGTATCTAAATATTTATAATTATTACTTTTCTTCCCAATGAAATGCAACCACCAGCTTCTCTGTTTTCTGTAAGTGGTGTGACCATCAACACATGCAGCAACAGCCAAGAAATCTTCTATAAGGTACCTATGCACTGCAACCATCTCATCTCATATTAGATAGTATTATACTTTCCTCTTCTATAAACTATATTAGACTGAAGAATCTGTTTTAATAATAAACAATCAAGATACAAGACATAAACTGACGCAATACTACTGGGCCCATCTCAGCAGACGTTTGGACTGAGTGAGCTTGAGTTCCTCGTTGCTGTGGTTTTGCATTTGCTTTTTAAAATCTTTTTAAATCTTGCTGTTTCTATTATTCAATATTATGAGCTACTTTAGGAGTCTTCAAACTGAAAGGTGTCTTACAAATGTTTTAATAAACAAACATTTGACCTAAAACCAGCATCCTCTAAAGCAAATGTGACATAGCTGTCTGCTTGTTTTCAAGAAGAATTCTTATTTCCCTGTCCATCTTCCTGCTTTACTAGTGTACTTTGCTAGTGCAAAGCTGTGCTAGCACTAGGGGCAATCTGTTATTAGTTTGGGGGGAGGGTCAAGGAAGTTCTTCCCTTTTCCAGTGACATTTCCTGCGTTTCTAGTTACACACTAGAACAGGGGTGGACAACTTCCAAGGGTCAAGGGCCAATTTTCACCCATGGTACCCACCAGGGGTTGCACCCCCTGCGGCTGAAATCACCGGTGCCACCCCGCTCAATTCTGGTGGCATGGTGTTGGCAAAAAAGCTGTATTTTCCCTTTTAAAAAATTATCAGAAGCCCTGTGGGAGCACATTTTTGCATTAAAAATAAGGCATGTGCTCTGCCGTAAATCCATCCAGTTCCGAGATAAGCCAAACTTGTTATCACAGTCCAAGTGTCGGAGCAAACGTAAACCAGTTTGGGATCAGGCAAAGTTGTGGTCAGGGTCGTTCCAAGGTTCAAAGGTACAAGTCTGAGGTCAGGAATGTCAGGAGCGTCTGGCTGTAGCTGTGGTAACAAACAATTGCTTCCAGCAGTGTGACCTGCCTTTTGAGCAGGCGCTGATTGGTAAGGCTGCCCAGCTGGGTCAGGCTGCACATAGCCTGGCCCCATCCCAAACACACTCCGGCCCAGCTGGTCTCTGTCCGACCTACTGGAGGCACAACATGCTCCTTGCACACCCTGTAGCATTTTTGGTGGTCAGCAGTGATTGGGGGGGGCACAAAAAAGGCCACAGGCGGGCACATGTTGCGCACATGTTGCCCACCCCTGCACTAGAAGGATGGATGCTCTGCTCCTAACAGTGAGCAGCTATTGTGTGGACATGTCCTAAGATGGCAATGAGGTGGCTGCAAAGGTTTTATATATGTATTTGTTCGTTTAGGGTACGTATATGCAACCTTTCAGGACAAAGCCCTCCGAAGGCAGCTTACAAAAGAGAATTAAAACCATAAAGCAACTTTTAAAATACAAAAGAAACAAACCCATTTCAAATTTAAAAACAGCAACCGCATCCAAAATGGGTTGCAAGCCCCCATCCAGATCAGCAGACTTCCCAACCATCAGTACCAAGTACTTGGTACTGTACTTCCATCTTGTGTTTGCCTTCATCTATGCAGGGAGGTTGTTAGGCAAAAGGGTGGACAGTACACAAACATAAACTCACATTCGCAATGCCAGACACACAAAACGGGTAGACTACTGGTTATCAGATCAGGCAGAAGGAATCCTTACAGACCACAGCTACTCTGTCTCCCTGCCCCCCAAGCCAATCCAGATGCTGCACTCAATACCCTGGTGGGCACAAGTGTGAGAGATATACACTTCCACCTTTATCCAACCCAGTTTCTGTTACACGAGCTAAGTTGCCATCTCTTCCTGAATCAGACCCTACATAGTACTTACATTAGTTGTATTGGCATTCACTAGCAGCAGCACCTTTAGGCCTGAGGGGACCGTGTTAAGGCTACCAGCATTAACGAGGCTGGAGGCAAGACCAGAAGGGGCGACAGCACATAGATGTCTAATAGCATACAGATGTCAACTTCCCCTCACCTGATGCACCTGCTTACCACTGCTATAACACCCTATTACCCCTATTTCTGCAGGGCGGACTCCATCACCTGGCCTCTCTCTTGCTCTATCCATGATATTGTACTGGAAGAAGGACAGAGAACTAGCATCATCATCACAACAACAATGCACTCAGTATGCTCCCTTGTGCCCTCCCACACCACCATAAATACTGGACACAGCTCAGATATTTTAAAAGATTGGCAGGGTGAGGGGGAGAGAGAGCGAGAGAGACCCCTGCTGCTATGATTCCCATATGTACTGCCCCCTGGGTGCAGATGTGAAAGGTCACAGAAGCACAAATTATTGCTATTTGAAAGCTAAACTTCAAAAACATTAAAACACCTACCTGCCCTCTTCAGCACAGAACCCCAAAGATGGCAATGGAAAAATGAATAGTCCCCAAAGCCTTGAGTGTGGGAAGCAAACATGACATCTTGGTGCTCTTGATTCATTTGTGTGTATATCTTTCCACCCAAGCAACTGCTTTGAAGATCGACCCTTTTATGCATCACAGTCAACTGAAGCGCACACAAGGAGGTAGGGGGAAATCACACGGACATTTTTACGTGGGTTATCCAGAGAGGGAGGGGGGAGGTTATCATGGTTGCATTGAGCATTGTGGGAGTTGCTGGTTAAACTCTGCTCAGAAGCAGATGGGGTAATCTAAATTTACACTCCTAGCACATGCTTTGGATTATTTGCTTTTATAAATGGTGAAAAATCAATAGCAATGGCAGAGTTTTTTCTTCCTTCCCACCAATAATAAGCCAGCAAATTACTTCCTACCTATGAAAATTAATAGTTTAAGAACCTGAAGTTTTTTTTACCCCTTCCTTACTGATCACTATTCTATGGCTCACTCTAATAACACTTAATATTCCAGAAACTGATCCCAATGTATCTTTTAAATCAAATGTATTTTAAAGGGTGTTTATGCACCTGTCTTTACAGTTATAGCATAGTTAAAGAAGAACTGAACAATTGTTTTAAGAACATAAGAAGAGCCATGCTGGATCAGACCAAGGGTCCATCTAGTCCAGCATTCTGTTCTTACAGTGGCCAACCAGCTGCCCACGGGAAACCCACAAGCAGGACATGAGTGCAACAGCAACTTCTCGTCCATGTTCCCTAGCAACTGCTGTACTGGAGCCAGCATATAGCCATCAGGGCTAGTAGCCATCAATAGCCTTATCCTCCATGAATTTGTCCAATCCACTTTTAAAGCCGTCCAAATTGGTAGCCATCACTACATTTTGTGGAAGTGAATTCCATAGTTTAATTTTGTGTTGTGTGAAGTACTTCCTTTTATCTGTCCTGAATCTCCCAACAATCAGCTTACAGGATGATCCCGGGTTCTGTTATTATGAGAGAGGGAGAAAAATGTCTTCCTATCCACTTTGTCCACACCATACATACTTTTGTACACCTCTATCATGTCTCCTCTTACCCACATTTTTTCTAAGCTAAACAATCCCAGATGTTGTAACCTTTTCTCATTGCTCCAGCCCCTTGATTATATTAGTTGCCCTTTTCTGCACTTTTTCCAACTCTACAATATCCTTTTTTAGGTGCAGTGATCAGAACTGTACACAGTATTCTAAGTGTGGTTGCACCATAGATTTGTATAAGGGGAGTATGATATTGGCAGTTTTATTTTCAGTTCAATGGTTCTGGATCCATTGGTCCAACACTGCTCAGTCTGTCGATCCTAATTATGCCTAACATGGAGTTTGCTTTTTTCACAGCAGCCGCACACTGGGATGACATTTTCATCGAGCTGTCCTCCACAACCCCAAGATCTCTTTCTTGATCAGTCACCGCTAGCTCAGATCCCATCAGATTATATTTGAAGTTGGGATTTTTTGTCCCAATGTGCATCACTTTACACTTGCTTACATTGAGCTGCATTTGCCATTTTGATGCCCATTCTCCCAGTTTGGAGAGATCCTTTTAGAGCTCCTCACAATCCCTTTTTGTTTTCACCACCATAAATAATTTGGTTTTGTCAGCAAACTTGGCCACTTCACTGCTCACTGCTAATTTCAGATCATTTATGAATAAGTTGAAAAGCATTGGTCCTAATACAGATTCCCACGGGGCTCCACTGTTTACAGCCCTCATTTGGGAGAATTTACCATTGGTTCCTACTCTCTGCTTTCTGTTCTTTAACCAGTTACTGATCCATAATAGGCCCTTTACTCTTATTCCATGACTGCTAAGTTTGCTCAGGAGGCTTTGGTAAGGGACTTTGTCAAAAGCCTTTGAAAGTCTAAGTAAACAATGTCTACCAGATTACCCCTGTCCACATACCTTTTAGAACTCTAAAAGGTTAGTGAACAGGACTTACCTTTGTGGAAACCATATTGATTCTTTCTCAGCAGGGCTTGTCCTTCTACAGGCTTACTAATGTTATCTTTAATAACGCTTTCAACCAATTTGCCTGGAACATACTTTTAGCTAACCAACCTGTAATTTTCCAGATCCAGCCTGAATGAATCCCTTTTTAGAAATTGATGCAGAGGCTGATCTTAGGAACATGCTACATATTTTTGTTAGAAGATCAGCAATTTCATGTTTGAATTCCTTAAGAACTCTACAGTAGGATGGATACTATATGGGCTCGATGATTTATTAACTTTCAATTTCTCAGTAAGGCTAAGAACTTCATCTTTTGTCACTACTATTTGCCTCAATTCCTCAGACTCCCTTCCTGAAAACAGGCACAGGTATCTGTCTTATATCTTCTGCAGTGAAGACAGATGAAAATAATTCATTCGGCTTCTCTGCAGTCTCCTTATGCTCCTTTAGTACTCCTTTAATTCCATTATCATCCATTGGTCCAATGCTTCCCTAGCTGGTTTTAGGGATGTCACCACGAATATTGGGGGGGGGCTGAGTGGGCCGAAATCGGCCCGCTCGCAGCCCCCCGATATTCGCAGTGACTCGCAGGCCTACCTTGATGCCCACTCGGTCCGCTGCTCAGTCTGTCGATCTGCGCCGTTCGCGCTCCCATCATGTCATTTCCAGAGGTGACGCGGCGGGCCCTGCACCGTCGCGTCACATCCGGCCCTGCGCAGGCGTGCTGGACCCCTGTGCGACGTATTGCGCCTGTGCAGGATCCCCGTCACGTGGCTTCCGGGGGCAGATGTGATGGGACGGGACCAGCGCCGGCAGCTCGAGCGGCATGGAGAACTGCTCCATGCCCCTCAAAAGATTGAGGCGGGGGGCCCGCCCCCGCGGAGAGGCAAGCCGGCGGAGAGGCCAGCCCCCCACAGGTTTGTGGCACATCCCTAGCTTGTGCAAAATGCGGCAGCCAGACTCATTAGTGGGACCAGAAGGTCCAAACACATAACACCAGTTCTGCCCCCCTTGCACTGGCTGCCTGTATGCTTTCCGAGCCCTATTCAAGGTGCTGGTCTTAGCTTTTAAAGCCCTACACGGTTTGGGACCACAATACTTGATGGAACGCCACTCCCAACCACAATCTACCTGGACACTACCCTCAGCATCTGGGGCCTTCCTCCGGTTGCCGCCTCTGAAGGAGGCTCAGAGAGCGGCGACCAGAGGGAGGGCCTTCTCTGTGGTAGCCCCCCAACTCTGGAACAAGCTCCCGCCTGAGGCCCGCCTGGCGCCAATTCTACAATCCTTTCAGTGCCAGGCTAAGACTGCCCTCTGTGCTGAAGCTTTTAACAACTCTACATAGTGCACAGTGGGGTGGTTATTTTTTAATCTTTTATGGGTCACGTTGAATTATAATTTGTTTTAGCTTTTTGTGTAATTTTAAACTTGGTTTTAAATTATTATAATGTTTTTATTGTGTATATTTTATATTGTATTATGTCTTTTATTGATTGTTGTAAACCGCCCAGAGAGCTTCGGCACAATCATCATCATCATCATCACCATCATCATCATCATCATCATCATCATCATCATCATCATCCCTGTGTACCATCCCCAGAAGTAGCAAGGAGAAGGAATGGGGGGGGAGTGTCAGCAGCAATGGGCACCTGCAGCAGACTGTGTAAGAAGTCTCTGAGGGACACATGTGACCCACAGGCTGCAGGTTGCCCATATGTGGTTTAAAGTAATCCATGGATCAGCCAAAGCACCATGGTGCTTCACAATGCTTGAGTTTATTCATTTCAACAAGTGGCATTGATCTGGCTCAAAGTTACCTGATATATGACATATCAGGGAAGTCCAAATTGCTTCACGTTACTCCTATTCACATTGTTAAAGCTAAAGGTATAAATAACTTCAAAACTATGAGTTCTACACATAAACTGTTCCTAGAACTGTCCCACAAAATTGCTCCTCCCAAAGCAAGTTTAGTATTTGCAATATAACTGTCCTTTCAGCAGCAAGAGAAAAAGATAACACAATACTTGTTACAGTTCAAAATTTCCAAGAGCCTAAAGAGCTACTAAGCAAAACCACCAATTTTACATGAACACAATTCCCTCATCTGATACCTTTCATGTACTCACACACATGAACTTACACTCAAAACATTTGGGATTTTTAATACCAGCAACCCCTGGTGGTAAACCTAAAACCACTTCTATACCTGGTAGAGCCTAATTTGAAAGTCTACAGACTCCTCCCAATTTCCATCTTAAAACTATAGCCAAATCTTTGGGCCAGTTCACACTATCAAACAGCCCACCATGGCTTATTTAAGCCATGGTGGGCTGTGGCATGTGTGGGTGGCGATTTTGAATATTCAACGGCCAGCCGCAGCATGTTGTATTATGCAAACCCAGGCAGTGGGGGTTGTGCAAGGGTTAAACAACCCTCACATAACCCATGGTCTGTTGTTAGGTTATGTGAGGGTTGTTTAACCCCCACACAACTCCCATTGCCTGGGTTTGCACAACACGACAAGCCATGGACAGGCGTTGAATATTCAAATCCCACCCAGCACGCGATGGGCTGTTTTGATCATGCGAATCAGATCTATAGCTTGAATACTATCCACTTTTTTCCTCCCCTGCCATGCCCACCCTTTTGCTTTGTTTACCATTTTCCCTGATAAAGAGTTCTGGAAAACGCAAAACCTTGTATAGTATTTTGTTACTGTAAAGGCAGCACAATATCAACATTTAAGCTTAGACTTCAATTGATGAACCATTTCTCTCCCCACTAGACATCCCTGTTTCCCAAGCTGAATGCCATTGTTTTAAGGATCTATATCAACTTAATCCTTCCCCAATCTCCTGATTTTTGGTCTACAACTCCCATCAGCCCTAGCAAACATAGCCAATAATCAGGGATGATGGGAACTATGGGCCAAAACATCTGGAGAGACCCAGGGTGGGGAAGGTTGATCTAGAGCAGTGGTTCTCAACCTTTTTTGCACTATGCACCCTTTTCACTATATGTCAGAATTGTAATTTGTAGAAACATCAGTATTCCAAAAGTTTGAGTCTGTGGTCCCAATCCCCCCCAACCCTAACCCCCCCCCTGGAGGAATTCCCCTCTGGTTGAGAACCCCTGATCTAGAGAATGCTCTTCATGTGCATAGAACCAGCATTACTAGTCAAATACCATCCATGCATATCATAGTTTGGTAGGATAGCTTTGATAAAAATGAAGATTTTACCGAAGATAAATTTTTTATTTAGAATGATACCATATAAGATATCAGAGAAGGAAATTAAAGAATGGCAAGTAATTTTAACTAGTTATTGTAATGGGGGGGGGGAGATTGAGGATTACTAAGAATAGGTGGTATAAATCTCAAAAAGTAGGGGGACTTGGTCTTCCAAACATAAAATGGTACTATATAGCAAATCAACTTAGATATATTATGGATATTATTGCTAGGAAGGATCTCATGTGGTGGGAAATAGAAGCATATGAATTGGGAAATAGGGTGGAGAATTTTTTATTTGCAAAGCAAGGGTATAATATGATAAAAAGATTAGAAACCCCCTATTTAAAAAAATGTTAGAAATTTGGAATAGAAACAAGAAAATATTTATACCAGGTATATCACCGCTTACTCCAGTGGTGGTAATGGCGGCCTTTCCAGAGAACGTTAGACATTTGGAACGAATTTATATAGAGAAAAAGGTAATTAGATTAATGGACTGGCTGGAAAAAATGGAGACAAGGCAACAAATAATTGAAAGGGTTGGACCAGGAAGAATTTCGTGGTTAAATTTAATCCAATTAGTTCAATGGGGAAAGAAATGGAAGAGGAGACAGGAGCATGAAAGAGAATTCACCGCATTTGAGCAGTTGGTTGTGTCTAGAGAACTTATAGAAGGGAATGTATCAGCTAGAGGTATTACAAAGATGATATATAAAATGATTCAGAAATCAGAAGAGCAAGCGGAAAATCTTAAAATAGTTTGGGATACAGAGTTTGAAGAGGAAATAGCAAAAGAAGAGTGGAATAAGATATGGGATAGGAGAATATTGAAAAATATGTCAATAAGGATAAAAGAGAATTTCTATAAGTTACGGTAATTTGGAGATGGTACCTGACTCTGATGAGAATAAACAAAATAGATAATAAATGTTCTCCAATGTGTTGGAGAGGTTGTCAGGAGCTGGGTACGTATGCTCATATGTGGTGGAGTTGTAAAAATGTATTAGATTTTTGGAAAATGATTTTTGAAGAAATATCAGAAATTGTTGGTATTGATTTAGAAGTTTGTCCTAAATTAGCATTGTTATCAATAACCGAAAAGGTGGCTGGTCCTCAAAATGTTAAAGAATTAATTATAAATTTGTTAACGGCGGGTAGATTAATGATAGCAAGAAAATGGAAAGTTCAACAAGTTTTCTCTATCACTGACTGGTATAAAGAAGTGTGGGATATGGCTTTAAATGACATGTTAACTTGTAATATCAAATGTAAAAGGGGACAATTAAAGAAAAACAATTTTAAGGATATCTGGGGGTTTATTTTTGGATTTTGTGTTAAATAAGGGGAAAGGGAGTATGCCGTGTCAAGATATGTTGTATTTTTGGAATAATGAATAACAATAGATTATAGAGATAGAATGTATTCTTTGGTCCAGTGGTGATGGGAGCACTATATAAGTTGTATGTTTGTTATTTAGTTGTTTTATATATTGTTTGAAATTTTTAAAATAAAAATTAAAACAAAAAACAAACAAAAACAAATACCATCCATGCAGAGTCACTATAACTCTCCCCTGGCTGAAACATGCTCTTTGAGATGGGTGAACTTAATTGCTCTCAGCCAGGAAAGTGAGTGATGTTATAGAAATCCAGGGATGTGGTTCTTCTGATCCTCAAAGTGCCCTGGTAGTGCCAACTGAGAATTGGGCTGTGTGCAACTTTAAGATAAAGCAGTGATCAAACAAAAGTTTTAGATTGTTACTGGCAGTGAGGAAACTAGGTTATTTTAGCCTGGAATGATGCATGCAGTGTATATGCCCCATAATGCTCACCTATGCCCTAAGGGTAATCCTCAAGCAGAACAGCAGGAATTATGTTGAGGACAAGGATTATAGATTTTAGCTTGGAATTTCTGTGCTTCAGAAGGCTTGTATGAACTTTATGCCATTCTTCATTTACATTAGTGTAACTCCACTGATCAAGGGAGGGCAGCAGCCTGTGTTTAGGAAAGAATGCACAGAATGCCTTCCTTTGCCAAAGACTTTCCCTGCACACCTTAAAACAGCTTCCTGTTCTACCTATGGCAATCCTTAGTCATTCAAACACTTCATACTGACATCTGTGTCATGCAGAACAGGAGAGGTTGTGAAGAGGGAGAGATTCTTAATAGTAGTTTTTCACTTTGGAATTTGACCAAAGGCTACGCCTAAGTGTTATCCAAAGGATGATCATCCAAGCATTTAACAGCCCAGGATACATATTAGTTTGTTTTCTTAAAATATTCATATTTTGATTACACATTTAAACACATGCATTTAGTGATCCTGACCAAGTTTACAAACAAGAGATTGGCATATGTGATTACCCTATGTGATTACCCTTATTTTAAAAATGATTTTATCTTCTGTGATTGTCTTCATTTCCGTACTGTTATTACTGCTATTTGATTTTATTGTTTTTAATTCTTGCAAGCCATTGTGAGTGATACAAATGCCGTGGAAGGGCAGGGTATAAGTGTATGTGTGTGTGTATGTACAGTATATATATATATACCGTAATGAATGTTCACTGTTTATAACTTTAGTTTTTATTGTGAGTCATACCCCTTAGCCTGAAACTCTTGATTCATAATAACAAGCTGTTGTCCCACATTTACACCTGTGTGGTCAGCATTCATCACACTAGGCCATCAAGGCTGATAGCTACTGTTTGACACATACTTAGAACTTGGTTACTTTAATTCCCTTAGTTTCCAAGAACTGTATTTTTATCCCCATTGTATTAGTATCCCCATTGCTGTGTGTGTGTGTGTGTGTGTGTGTGAAGTGTGGATTCACAACCTCAATTTATGTCCTATTGTCTACCCCAATGATTCCCACTTATCACCATTAGGCTCCATTTCCACACTGGAAGGGGATGGTGGGAGGAGATTGCTGATGATACCTGTTGCTGGAATACACACCGCTCAACTAGGGCAGCAGTCACATGGTTCTCTGATCGGCAAGACTGCCACCACCTATGCTGCTGGAGCTGCTGACACATCCTCCCCCCTCTTCGATGTTCCAACTGCCAATCAGGGTACATAGCATCAGCATTTATGATATAAGATGAACAGGAGTGTAGGCAACACACTGCTTACCTGACTGCTCCCAGATGGAATTTCAAGAATACACAAAAACATTTCAAGTCAGTTTAGAAGCAAAGGCTATCTATCGGGGGGGGGGGGTGTTATGGAAGAAATTTGTAATGATTTGCCGAAATGCAATTAAACTAGATGTATGCATAATACAATGTACATTATGATATGAAAATATAATATGAACAAGAGCTTCATACAAGAGGCCCACATACACATGACTAACAGGCAAAGTTTATTTATTTATTATATTGATACCCCGCCTTTTTTCCTGAAAGGAACCCAAGGCGGCTTACATAATCCTCCTCCTCCTCCCCATCTTATCCTCACAACCACCCTGTGAGGTAGGTTAGGCTGAGAGTCAGTGACTGGCCCAAAGTCACCCAGCGAGTTTCATGGCCAAGCGGGGCCTAGAACCCAGATCTCCCGAGTCCCAGTCCAACACTCTCACCACTACACCACAAGTTTGATAAGTATTAAGGGCTGCATAAGCAACAAAGAGCAGTGGATGGGACATGTTATAGATTTAAATAAAATCAAGCAAATCAGTATTAGATCTTCTATTTGCAATGTACAGATTTTACATTTGGTGCCTGTCCAGAGCCATTAAACAGCAGAAGATTGCAAATTTCCAAATATTTACCCAAATGCAACCAGGTGTGCTATAAAACTGGATGTGTGGCAAAACTCCCATGATGCAATAGTAGCTTCTGTGACATCTAGTTGTATGTACTCCTAGAATTCTGACTGTACAGTATGTGCAGATAAACCACTTTGAGATCCTCACACCACCAGAGGCTTACTTTCTCCTTTAAACTAATGGCGTGGATCTTATCTACATCAGAGCTTACTGCACCTCAGGCATGCATGGTTTTAACTCATTGCTTTCTATCTGACCATCCACTATTTTAATCATTGCCAAACTACACATGAAACCTGTGTTTTTATAGTACTTAGTTCTCCTACACCCAGGGATGTTGACGAGTCCTTGGTCTTGAGTCACGAGTCGAGTCACGAGTCTTTGAACCCGAGTCTCGAGTCCGAGTCCTTGGTCCAAAATGGTGACTCACGAGTCACGAGTCACTCCCAAAGCTGACTCCACGAGTCCCTATTAAAATCAATGGAGTTTTTTCCCAACAAAATAAGGCTACTTCAGATGTGTGGTTTAAATAAATTATAGGCACAAGTGTGCCTTTTTATTTCAAAACTCTGCAACTGATTTTGGCAAGAACAGACCAGGCCGAAACCCCCAAAATAACCAGGCAGGCAGAGGAGGCAGGGAACCCCAAAGCAGGCAGGCAGAGGCCTTTGTCTTGGACAATTCAACTGTTGAACTGGTCAAGAAGAGACCAGGTAGGCAGAGGAGGCTGGGAACCCCAGACAGGCAGGCAGAGGCAGCCGAACCCAAAATGTCTGAAAGGTTGCATTTTAGAAAAATGATTTTAAAAAATAAACTTGCTGTACTTCCTAAAACTTATCCATGTTGCATTTGAGGAACATGATTTTTTCTAAGTGTTTGGCCCCCATTCTGAAACGGTGAGATCTCATCACAATCCCACCCTCACTGAACACCCGCTCCACTGGTGATGAACTTGCTGGAACCAGAAACACACTCAGAGCAGCCACACAGAGTACGTAATCTCAGGTCCTTCTTCTGCCTCTCCCAAGTACGCAACACATCAATCAAAATAAATCTTGACACACTGTTGGGGCTGCACTCCTGGTAGCCGTCCATAGTGGCCGAGCAGCGGCACACCTCGCTTCCATGCACTCTTCGCCGGCAATCATGCTCCTCTCCACTCCTTCTTGCACAGCCCAGGGATGTTGAAGAGTCCTTAGTCTCGAGTCCCGAGTCGAGTCTCGAGTCCCATTAAAAATATTGGGACTCGAGTCCGAGTCGAGTCAGAGGGGGGACTCAGTCCGACTCACGAGTCAAGTCCTCGAGTCCGAGTCCCCATCCCTGCCTACACCCAAAAGACAGTTCCTAGGCTTTGTCAGGATGACATTCTTCTCTTTCCCCTTAGAATGGTTTTGCCTAACAATTTGATTTTCTAAAAATATTTATACATGTTTAACTTTCACAGGTAAGTGAAGATTTGCAAAACAACTTTTTAAAAGTTTGCAAAAATGCAAACCAGGTAGAAAAACAAGCCTGCCTGCTACACAATCACATCTTGTACCAGGCAAAATTGAGCTACAGGGTGGTGTTGGGGAGGAATGGCAAAGAGCAGACCAGTTCTACCTGTGTATCAACCCCTGCATGCTGTACATGGGATAAATAAAGATCTCACAAAAATGAATTTTCTTGAAAATCTTTAGTGGGAATTTTTGTCTCTCTTCAACATCTCTAACTGTTTGTTTGGGTACAACTTCTGGTAGCATCCAGATGTTTTTAGCATAAATGTTGCAGCTCGGTGGCTGGTTAAAATCAATACTACTGTTGACAAACTTCTCAGCTGTTGAGTGGCAGAGTTGTGGGGGAGAGGTGGAAGTAGAAAACATAATCTCCTTCCCTATAGCATGTGCAGGGATTGGGAACAGCTGAAGAAAGAATGCAGATACATTGCCATGATAAATTTGCCTTAACTCGTCATGGAATGTATAATCTTCTTCAAGGGTGGGGTGTTGGTGGCCACCATGGTCAACAAGGGAGCAGAAGTGTTGTATTCTATCGGCAGCCAGAAACTGGGAAATTATGCCAGTCATAGGCAGCTGCTGCCAGGCGCTAGAGCTTGGAGTTGCAAAATTACTGCCAGAATAGAGCGGACATTCTATGAAAATGGCCAAGTTCTGCCATAGTTTCCAACTTCTGAAAAAACAAATCCTTCGATCACAGAATTGCGGAAGTCAAAGTGTCTTCCTTATGTATACATATCATGGCAATGTATCTGCAATGGTTCTTTTTTTCTTTTTAAGTCACCAAGCCATAGCTTTTTCCATGAGATTGTTGTGATTTCTCAAAGACTTTCACTATGTGCTTAATTGTAATCTGATACTCCTTATAACATTTTGAAACCCAGAGGTTAAGACTGTCAATAAAGTTAAACAGTTGTGCAACCATGCTAACAAACCAGAGTATTTATCGCTATTCACTAAAACAAAACATGGTCTCAAAAGAAAAAAAGAAGAAGCACCGCTAGCTTTTGCATTGTATCTGAACAATGCTTTGCCCAGCCCCACTGACCTTTGGGACATCTATGGAAGAAAATACCACTGCCACTTTATTGGCAGGAAAAGAAACCAACAACACCGGAATATGCGCTTAAGGCAAACATAACTTATCTTAAGAATCCCATAAAAGTTATTCATTTAAGATTTACTCCTGTTTCACAGGATGGTTCTCCCAACAATGCTATCGTTTATATTTGCCCTGCTTCTGAAAGGACATATGTTGCATGGCAGGTCCCATTATAACACCACCCAGCAATATATCACACACAACTCTCATTCAAGGAATTTAGAAAATATAATACTTTTACTACATTTGAAACCAAAACTCAAACCAAACAGGATATTTCAAAATCTAACAGCAATGGGCATAAACACAATCAGATATATAATTCTCAGCAGGTTGTACAAAAAATATATATCTACCTGAATCTAATTATTGATATTTTTAAAAAATTACAGCACATTAATTGCTTCTGTATGGTGACCCTGGGACCAGTGAAAAATATCAATGAAGATCATAGTTGGAGGAACAAAGGGCAATACCAGCCAGATCCAAGTTATCCTCCCAGTCAAATTAATAAGCCAACTGTAGATCCCAAAACTGAATAATGCCTCCAGTGAAAATTGAATCCAAAGCACCTCAAGCATTCGACTTTCCCATGGAGAAAAAAGATACAGACAGACCCAGACTCTGGCATAAGAAGTCTTGCTTTGCAATCCTGCAAAATGACTACTTAACCATTTCAGTGATGCCATCTAGGGTTTGCACTAGGGGCACCATATTAAAAAAATGTTGCTGTCCCTGCTCACAGTCCTTGAGTTCCTGCATCTGGAACCCCATCTTTGTATGCAGCTTATCTATTCCACCAATTTTCACAGCTGCACTGTCTACTGCTGAGGACAGTGGTTCCAACAGGCTCATGCTCACCTCTCCATGCCTTACTTCTGGGCATGGGCACATTGGAGTCCCTATCACCTACGTCCCATTGTCTCTGGAATCCTTACATGTTGCTGTCAGGATCCGCTCCTCCAGGGTAGCGCCACAGCTCCACCTGGTGGCAACGCTACCTCCTTGCAGGAGCGAGCCCAGGGTTTGTAGGCACTCGCAGGGTGTAGCCTCCTGCTCCTGGCTGCTATCAGGCCAGCTAATGTGGCCCAGCTTGGAGCAGCCAGAAGGACCTATATAAGAACTGCAGTTTGCCTTCAACCCTTGCCACAGCAACACCAACCTCTGTGTTGACTGCAGCTAGTTCCTGCTTCCAGTGACCAACCTTGCTTTGCCTGGTCTTTGACCTGTGACTGCTCTTGACCTATGCTTCTGCCTCTGGCCCTTGCTCTGCCTGGTATGTGTTTGGACTTGTCTCTCTGCCTCTGACCCTTGCCTGGACTCTGCTTGACTCATCTTCTCCCTCTGGCCCCTGCCTGGACTCTGTTACTCTGACCTGTGCTGAACCTTGTGCCTGCTGCCCGGACCTGCCTTCTGCCTCTTCTGCCCATGGCCCGGACCTTACAGTTGCCAAGATTGCAGCACAGGTTCACTTGCCACTCTAATCAATTGTGCAGGGCAATCTAAGATGTGCTTCCTAGAATCCTTCAAAATGCCAAAGGGGATGCTGTGGCATATCTTTTGAAGCATACACAGCCTCCAAAATCTAAGAGTTCCACACTGACAGTCAATGGAAAATTGCAAGGGGTACTGGGGGTGTGACTTATACATTACTTAACTTATTTACTTATACATTACTTAATTCAGATGCTTAAAAACATTCCTATCCCAAGCAGCTAATTGGGTTGCTTATGCTGTTAGGTCAGCCCTGCTAATCTGCCCTTGTCCCCTGTTGTTTTTCAGCCCATCCTTCCTCCCCTCTCTGCTATTCCCAAGTAGAAGCTACACATGAACCAAGAGCAATACTTGGAAAAGAAAGTCTTTTTGGTTTTATGCTGCAGCTAGTTTGAGTGACATCCATTGCCAAGACCAACTCTTTTATCTTTAAATCGTGTAGACCAGTGGTGGGGAGTCAAATGACAACCCACCAACCCCGCTGCAGGCTGGATGACATCAGAGGGTAGGCCATGCCCCTTGATGTCATCCCATCCCTGGCTTCGCTGTATGTCGGCTTTCCCTTGCTGGAGATCAGAGACAGCAGAGGGGAGTCATCTCCCCACTTGTTGCAGGAGGGGGGCAGAGCTGGAAGTTCTGTGGGCTGGAGGTTCCTTATCTCTAACGTAGACTCTTAGTGACCTCTTAGAATAACTGCTTGGAGGATGACATGCAATTCACAGTGCCCATGTTGGAGTCTATGGGTCCAATTTATGAAGTTAATTCGGCCTGGATGTTTAATCTTTCCAGGGTGCTAGTAGTAGCAGCTACTCACACCACTTACAAAGGATGTGAACAATGTGCAACAGCGGAATTCACTGCTGGCATGTAAATAGCCTACAATTATTAGGCTGAGATGTTAATCCCAGGTAATGTTACTAAACCCAGTGTAATTTACTTCCAAAGAAAAATAACACTTCATTTTTGTTTCTCTGCATCACCTTCCATATTTCAAATTCACTTAAAAAATCCTACCTTGTCACTGTCCACTGTATTCTGAGAAGTCCTGGATGCAATTGAAATTGTATCAGGCTGACTGCTCCCATCTCCTTGGCTGTCGGCATCTTCTCCTCCCTCTCTGCAGGGAAAGAACAAGAAAATTTCGTCAACATACTTGATAACTGCTCAGCTAGTGTGTGAACAGTCAGTTGCTCTGCTGATCACACATGTGTTACAACAACTCAATCTGTAATTTAGAATGATGATGTCATATCTACCATGAGGTTAGCACATAATAACCACCTTTGCTCTTTGAAATTGACTATCCTGGGCTTACAGGGTGACAGCAATAGATCTTAAAATAGCTCTGTAATGAATGTGGCAGGCCAATGCCCCATTCAGCTTGGATTTCTCACTTAACCAAACCCAGCCATCTAAATTATAGCTTTGCTGATTTGCAAAACTGATGTCAATTGCCAAGGGTCATTTTTCAGTTCTCACATTTTCAGTAGTTTAAATTAGGAGACCATAAAAATCTTTAAGAAAAATGTACAAAATATGAGTGTACTGTATATTCCAAAATATACTTGCCAATTATATTTCCTATTTGGAATATGTTCCACCCTTCCCTCCAATTCTTCTCTATATAAGTTGTATTGTTTCACCATGACAGATGTGCAAGAAGCATTAAAGTTGGGACTCAATCTTTTTCAATAGGACAAGTGGATCTTCTAAGATTCACCATCATTAACCCAATGTGGTTCCTGTCACTGGGTCCTAATACAGGACTGAAAACATGAAGATATCTAGGAAAAGTCAGTGTCTACTATAATTTCACTAATTTTTGCTTGTCCCAGAGGTTTTACAATACATTTACCGCACCCAAAAAAGGAATACACTCTAGACCAGTGATGGCGAACCTATGGCACGGGTGCCACACCTGGCACGCAGGGACCTCTCTGTGGGCACTCGAGCCATTGGTCACCAGATCGCGAAAAGACCGTCCCCTTCTGCAAACCACTAATGATCTTGTTCTTTCTCAGTGTGGAACAGAATGATTTTATTCTAGAATGCCTGTTACAGAATTCTTTTCTACATTGTTATCACATTTAAAAGATTTTGAAGAATGATGCACAGAGCATGGCTTCGATGTAAAGCCCTAACAGTTGACCGGAGTGCTGCATGTGTTGCTCTCAAACTAACGGAGTATGAGCCAAGGTTTGACAAATTATCAGCATGCATGCAATAGCAAAAATCACATTAATTGTGCAAAAGCATGCCCAATGCAAACTTTTACCTAATGCAGTGTTTGCAGTCCAAGACATAAAGTGTTTAAAATGTGTTAAGCACCTTTAGTTTTCTTGTTTATCTTGCTCATCCTAGTACAGGTTGACTTTTACTTTTACTAATCCAACACCTGTAGAAGCAGGGAAAGGACCCGGAGTAAAGCTTGCCTCATACAATTTCAGTCTGGCATATAATCATATTACAAGTTGAGAATCCCTTATCCAAAAATACATGTGCCTAATTATTTTAAAAGTTTGTATACATTCCCTTCAGGCTATGTGTACAATGTAGTACTATAATAATTTTTTGAGTTGATTTTTTTCCCCAACAAAAAGCTGTTTGTATCATTGAAAGCTCTGTTATTGTGTTTTTCTTTAAAGACAAAAGATGTTAATTAGTTCGGACAACTGTATGAGTTGTTTTTCTAAAACTAAAACCTCGGTATTCAGGTTTAATTGCAGTGTTGGCACTTTGAAATAAATAAGTTGGTTTTGTGTTGCAGTTTGGGCACTCGGGCTCAAAAAGGTTCTCCATCACTGCTCTAGACCAAACCCAAGCTGTCTAAGCCTTGACTTATTCTGCAGCCAATTCTATTGACTACTTTAAGACCAACATTATGCAAAACTGTTTTTGATTTTGAATCATCCTAGTCTAATAGTTCAAATATCCTTTTTAGTCAGCTATGGGATGAAATGACTCACATATTCGCAGCGTGACAATTGAACACTCTCTCTTTCAGGTTTATATATCACCATATTTAAAAAATATACCCAAGCCGAAGGGGTAAATTTAACCAGCACATCTCATGCTCTGAAGTAATATCATTAGACTTGCAATATCCTGGTGTAAAACCAAGCATTGACTCAATATACTAGCTTTGTATATATAAATAATTCCCAGGTATGTCTCTTGGTCATGGCGGGCTTCCTGAAAAAGGCATAGGATTATTCCCTTCTCCTCTTCTACAGTCCCTACTGGCCTTCTCCTTCTCCACACAAAGCAGTGTTTGTGTGCAGAGAAGCAGGTTTTGCCCCCTTTCCTCTCATTCCTTTTTACTTTTTTCTCATGGAAGTCAAATGGGAGCCATTCGGGTTTATGGGAGAGAGTAAATTTAGCTGTTCACACCGACAGACATATTACTAGTAAAGCAAGAATAGTGTTTTCTTTTCTTGGCTTATATTACACAGTGGAATGATGTGGTCAGCATACCTCCATCTACCTTGGTCTTCCTTAGTCCAATATATGAACAAATTTCCCAAGATCCTGAGGGTTATAGTCAAGAAGCAAACCCACTGGCGTTCTCATGGGATTTGAAATTAGAACACAGTTAAATTGTGGACATAAATTTATTTATTTAATTACGTACATTTTTTAATCACCCATCTGGCCGGTCACAGATTAAAATTTAATCTAGGATAGGAGATCCAGATAAAAAAGCCCTGGCTTTGAGAAAGAAAGATACAAGGTGGTGGGCAAAGGCATTCTCACGTGCCCTGCTGCTGGAATTCTCTTCATACTGCCTTTTTAGTTCTGGGTTGAAAACTAGAGAGCAGCAGCCATTTGCTCAGGAGGGCAATGCTAGAGGGCAAGATTTGGTCTAGAGACTTCCTGATGCTAATCCCTGTAGGAGAGATTTATTGTGCTGTTGATATTCATAGACACAGTTACTTACACAGTTTCTACACTGTTGATTAATCTGCATATACCCATTGTGTAGCAAAACAATTACTTTAAGTAGAGCATCGATTAAAAAAGAATTACTAAGATTACCTCTTACTGTTGTTTCTTTGCTTTGCTGGGGTCTTGGGGAGCTGTATTGGCTCTTTCAAAGCTCCTTTTAAGTGTATAATCCTTTCCTGTATCACTTCCCGAATATTTTTTATCCATTCTTGTTTTGTTTCAATACTGGATGCCTACAAATTTCAACAGAGAAAGCAGAAGACAAAATTATGAAGTTTCTCAAGTGAGGGTCACTGTTTTAATGCTTTGTTGCCATTCTGCCCATTCCTTTGTCTGCATTATAGTACTAACTGGGGAAGCCAGCAAAAGTTCAATTACCAAATGTACATCATCAGCTGCACTAGCAAGAATAGGGCAGAAAAGTGCTGGATATATGTGTAGTACACAAATGCAATATGCTTATGGAAAGAAAATGGGATGTTTTTCCATTACTAGGATTTCTTAAATAAAACATCCACAATACAAGGTCTCTGTTAAAATAAAATTAATCAGCAAAAATTACTAGCTTGCTCAGGTGGGAGGAAAATCACTGGAGTCAAGAAATCCAGTGGCACTGGGCAGTAGTTCAAGAAAGTGATGATTATCATGGAGCGATGATTATCAAGGATCTTTCCACAAACTGGCTTCTCTTCTGCTATAAGCAATGAATAGTAAATGTGCCCCTTGCTACATGCCATGTCAACACTGCAGACTACTTCACTTTAGATTGGCAGTGGGTAAAGCCCTCTATAGGGGTAGTGGGCCCATCGAGATGGTCCACCCTCAGAGTTTTATGGAATCTGAAGGATTTCTGAATGCCCTTGAGGAATTTCTTGTTAGCATGGCTGGTGCTCCTGTCAAGAGAAGACTGTCGACACAATCACTCCCAAGTGCCTTCCCCTGCTCAATTAGCTCCCTCATTCTCCAGTGAGCTGTGGGTTATGAAACAGGCAAGAGAACAGCAGGAATGCAGACAGTGCAAGTTTCATAGTAACTATGACTAGACACAAGTGAGAGCACATTATCATGCCTAATTTGTGGCAGGGATGGCAGCAAAGCGCTCTTAGTTTGCTTCTTTTCTTTTTTTTAAACTTTATTTCAAACATTATATAAAACAAATACAAAAATTTAAAAAAAAACATACATATAACTACTATAGTGCACCCATCACCATGGGGCCAAGAAAATTTCTACATAATAATCCATTATTATTCAATATTCCAAAAATACATCATATCTTGACATGGCTTACTCCCCTTTCCCTTTACTAAAACATAGTCTAGGAATGGTCCCCAAATATCCTTAAAATTATTTTTCTTTAATTGCCCCTTTTTACATTTGATACTACAAGTTAATTTATCATTTACATTTATCATTTAAATGTATCATTTAAGGCGATAACCCACACCTCTTTATACCAGTCAATAATTGAAAACTGATGTTGAACTTTCCATTTCCTTGCTATCATTAATCTCCCCACGGTTAGTTTGCTTCTACCATGATGTCTCAAGTAGCCATCCAGCAGAGCCTTTTCGGTGGTAAATGCCCACCCAGTTGAAGCTTAACTGGTGCTAATGCTGCTATCATTTCAGCACCAGGGCAAAACATACTTATTTGTCCAAGCATTTTAAACTATTATGCTGTTTTGTTTAGTTTAGTCAGCTGTTTTTATGCTTTCAATTTGTTTTTATTGTGATATTTTATGATTTTATTGCATTATATTGTGCCATATTTTGGCTTTTATGCTTCATCCTGATATCCTAGGATGAAGGGCAGGTTAAAATATGTTAAATAGATAGATAAATTAACTAATTAATTAATTTAAAATACATTAGATCTCATGAAGTTTGTGGTTGTACTGTTAATAATCTGCATCTCATTGTCTGCTCATTGTAGTGCTCCAATATTAGAAGCACATGTGGTGTCAGCAGTTATTTGGGGCACATATCTTTCCCTAGTGTCATGACCCCCCTCCAGGAATCCTCCTCTGGGGACAAGTGTGACTCCCCCAGGGCCCTGGACACTCCTCAGGAGCAGAGTTCAGACACTGCTGCTCCAGATGGGGCCGACCAGGCAGCTGAAGAGCTGGCAGGCCTCTCTGGCATGATCCGTGGGAGTTCCCCAGCCCGGGAGGAGTCAGAAATCAGAGGTGGAGATGGTATAGGTCCTGAGTCCCAGACAGAGGAGGAAGATGAGAAGGCAGGAACAGATACAGGCCCCTTGACGCAGCGTCCGGCTGCAAACCAGGATGTCGACCTTGTGAGGCTTTTATAATCAGCCTGCTGCTAAGGAGCTCCAGCTGTGGGACGGGCGTGCCCAGGCAGCAGGCAGTAGAAAAATGCTCACTCACTGAAGCCTGGGTATTGGGAAACAACGTCTTCCTTGACTCTTGTTCCTGATCCCTGACCCTGCTCCTGAACCTTGCCTTGAACCCCGGACTCTTGGACTCAACTTCGGACTGACCCTGACAACAGCTTTGCTTGATCCTTGGACTTTTGTAAGAACTTTACTGGCTAAAATCCCTTGACTGGCTGACCATGCTTCGGCTTCTCCCTGCTACATTTCTCTGAAACAGCATAACTCCTAATCTCATCCCAGGTGTACTTTTGGCAGCGCTCCCAGAAGCAAGGCCAGCTGCTGGCTGCCGGCCAGCCTTAAGCCGGACACCTAGTGATATTAGGGCACGGTTTAATTTCCCATCAGCCTCCTAGATCTTTTTTTTTTTTTTTAATGTAGTGCATATTGCACAATAATGGGGACCCAGTGGAAAAACCTGGGTTGGATGTAGGAACATGGGCATGGTCAGAGCTGAATCAGTAGCTAATAATATGTGACATAAGCTGGAGGCCACTTTGCTAGATGCATGAAGTGAAACTGGAAGAGTGGTTGCATGTGCGAAGCTGGGTCTATCTGTTATTTTTATTTCTCTCTTTATATATCTTTATCTATATATCTCACATGGGTACAATTACCTGACTTGACTCCAGCTCTGCTACCACATCATTATGACTGAAACATCATAAGTGGATTCTGTAGGTATGCAGTCTACCACCTATAGCAGGTATAGGACTGCTAAGAAGCCACAGTCTAAAAAACTGAACTCTACTGATAAAGCATAAAACTTTGAAATGCTTCCACAAGATCCAACAGCCCAACTGTTTTACAATGTACCACAGAGCTTGACTTTATGTAACACTTTCTGGTTGCTGAGCAAAAACAAAAGCAATGAAAGCACAGAAATTAAGACTGGAGACTCACTTTCAGCACTGTTTTGTTATCTGAGGAGGGAGTCCGTCCAGACCACAAGGCAAACTTGCAGGGATCTCCTTCCACGTGCTCCGTCACTCCCAGTTCTGAGGTCTGTTAGGAAGGAGAGATACTTGGGAATCATATTTTCAAGAGGTCTAGAACTGAGGCTAGGAAGAAGCTCACATATAGTTGCACCCTTATGCAATGAGTGTAAATTAATCGTAATGAGTAGTGTTAGCTTTTACAGGTGTCCTGTGTACTTTGCTTCCCAGGTAAAATAGAATTAAAACTAGCCCTTGTGGTACTTGACCATGTGGCTCCAAATTCATCACATCTTCCAAATTTGGTAGAAAGACATGCACAACTTAATGTTTTAACTATATTTTGCAAAGATCCCAAATTCCATAAAATGCTCATCCTAGCAGACATACCAATAATTTATTCTTGTAAACATATTTAGTGTGTCCCGCAGAATCTTTGATCTCTTTGCTGAAAACAAGAGAGATTTCGAAGAGAAACAAGTGCCTCTCACGGCCCTTCCGGATGAGAGACTTGGGATCCCATACTTGGAAGGAATCCTGAAGAATCAGTTCTCCCTGAACATCCAAGTTTTCATCAAATCCTATAAATAAAACAAATCAGATCAAATGAAAACACAAAGATCACCATGTGAAGTTAATTTCAAACACTAATAAGACCAAAATTGAGAAATGAAGCTTGTTCTTTTGAGAATTACCAAAAGAAAGGGCAAATGTGTAACTTTTATTCTATCAATGCCATGAAATATTTTACTAGTCTGAGGTTATATCTGACCTCCTTGCCAGATCAGGTTTGATTCTATCTGTTGTTTGGCCACATAAGCCCCCCTTTCCTCTCCATTAGGTTTGGGAAGAAGAGGCCATAGCTTAGTGGCACAGAGTTTGCATGCAGAAGGGCCCAGGTTCAATCCCTGGCATCTTCAGGTAGGGCTGGGAAATGCTCCTGTTTGAAACCTTGGATGAGCTGCTGCCCGTAGAGAAGGAATGTAGCTGTGGACGTGGAGCTGGACTCACAAAATTGGGATGAGAAAGCAGTGGCTGTTTGACACTCTTCTTAAAATTATACACAATCACTGTGTGGAACTGGAGGTCCATAAAATATGTCATGCAACAAGTGGGGAGGGGAATACAAAGTCATGACAAAGGAGAAATTAGGTACAGGTTAAAATTGGACAAAGCATGACAATTGCAAACAGGTGTGTGTGTGTGTGTGTGTGAGAGAGAGAGAGAGAGAGAGAGAGAGAGGCAGAGCAGAGCAGAGCAGAGCAGAGCGCAGCGCACACTCATGTATTCACATAAAAAAGGGCCTGAGAATATACGATATGGCTTATGGAAGGTTCCAATGTATTTTTCAGTTGGACACAGGAATCTTTATAGTAAGTCAATAAAGCGAAGTAACTGAAAAAATCAGCCATCTCTCCACAAAAACGCCTGTCCATACAAAACAACAATGAATTTCTTCAGGCCACCCTGATACATTTATGTAAGAAGCAGCATTCCCCTCCCAGCAATCAAAGACTGCTTACCTTCCAGCATGCTGACATGCATGGCATCATTGGCTTTCTTAGGAACACTGAGCATCACTTCCAAACCATCCTTGAGTTCTCCCTTCCCTTCTTCACAGCATGTTAAAAGCTCCTGAGCAGAAATATAAAACAAAACTGAGCTCCAGATAAGATTGTGCCCTTTTGGTGGTAGCTAATTCAGGACATTTAGGGTGCAATCCTATGCATATTTAGATAGAAAAAAGTCCTACAACTCCCACCATTCCTCAGTCAGCGATGGTGGCTGGGGAATGCTAGGAGTTGCAGGACTTTTTTCTGTCTAAACATGCATAGGATTGCACCCTTAATCAAGGAGCCTGGGTATGTGTGTCTTGTTAGCTATAAATGATGTTAATATAAAATCAATAGCAAGCACTCATTCCCAACTTTACTGAATGTTAAGCTTAAGTTGGGTTCCAGGTAGGGATGGACAAATCAGACTAGTTTTAGTCTGTGTCACTTTTCCTTGTATTCATTCATAAACCAGATCCGTCCTGTTTCTGCATTAATCTGTGAATAGAATAAAATCTGCACAAAAATTCGTATTTATTCTATACACATTATCCTAAAATATGCATTTTTATATTTTTACATTTATGTTATTATAAATGTATAAAATATACATTTCATATGCATTTTATGGCTGAATATGATTTTATATATGCATTTTGGTATGTTTCTTAAGCTGAATACTGCTAAGCCACATTTGGAGAAATGTGGAATTGAAAGGACACCTACATTCCAATCCACACATTTATTTGGCAGGTGCTAATAAGGTCCGTTCAGTTCTAAATTCTGACCAAATGAATGCTTGAGCATCCTTGATACTAGGCATTCAATGTCTCAGCCAGTTCGCTTCTCCTGTGTGATCCAACCGCCTAAGCTCCACCCAGTTCTTAAGCAAATAAGAACTGCTTTTTAGATAGTGTGTGTATAGATTAGGTAATGGAGATGGGACATTTGAAGGATCCACATGGTGCTAAGTTATGAGCCCTATTTGAGTTTTTCCATGATTCATGTGATGAGAGAGAATGGGGGTGCACTGGCAAGCCCACCCCCTCCGGCACTTCCCCTTCCTCTTGTTTACAGCAGTCCATGAACTGAAAGATGGACTTCTGAAGCGGGGAGCCTCCTCTACACACTGAGGTCCAGTGTGCGGTTTAGAATTCTACATACTCAGGGTTCTGAATCACCCATAGAGTCTCTATGAGCAGAGGAGGCTCCCTGCCTCAGAAGTTCGTCCTTCAATTCACAGAGGGCTGCAAATAAGAGGGAGGTGATGCACCAGAAGGGTTGTGGCTCGCCAGTGCTCCCTTGCTCCCCCTCACATGATTTCAATTGTGTGAAGAAAGAGAACACTCAAATAGGGCTACAGTTTGTGATAGTACTGTGAAAACTGGACTGTAGATTCTCAAGTGTTCAATTTTTGTCCATTTTCAGTAAAGGAAATGCACAATTCCTTATCCAGGACATTGCCATAACAAAATCAAAATTGTCAATGCACCTAGAGCCCCAAATATCTATTGATTAATCCTATATCTCTTGGCATTATTGGGATGGAGCAGCATTCCAATGTGCTGTTCCAAGCACCTGAAATGCAAATCATATCCAGCTACCAAGGTGGAGACTCAAATCGTGTTAGATTATGTGTACAATGAAGGGTGGAAAAAAGCCATTTGGATCTGGGCAGAATCAGCAGCTTTGGGGAACCTAAGGTGCTGACATTGCTTGTCATACCAACACTGCCTGTGCATGTGCTTGTATCTGTGATTCTGTAACGGCTGCTCAACCTGTAGATTTGCTTGCTCTCCTCCAAAGGAAACAAGCTTTGCAAACGTTGCTTTGAACTTCCCAGGGAAGGGGAAATGCAAAACATTATCTTTCAGTCAAGGCTGCTTTTTGATGTCACATTTAATCCTGGAGTAAGGCATGAAGTGAAGTGTGCATTTCCAGTGAACGGAGATAGTAAAACACACATTTATTTATAGGCACTGCTCAAATGGTCTTTTTAATCTCTTAATATTATCATGACATTATTCCATAAAAAATATTACCAACCACATATGAATTCCTAGGATTCAAGGGCAGTTCAAGATCACAAACACGAGAGTAGAAATAGATACCTACATATTTTCACAGGTGATGATCTAGCTATTTTTTCATGATAGCATAATGGAGATTGGAAGTTTGGTATAAAAGAAATCAAAGGTGTACATGCTGCTAGCGATTGACATTGGCAGAAGGAAAGTGGCAATAAAATTGGATATTCTTAGGAGTACTCAATACCTGGAGACGAGAATCCTACCTCTCCATACCTGAAAAAAATATTTCTTTAGCTAATGTAGATATATAATTTTATTTCTATTACTGCTAAAAGTAATAAAATAGAAATAGAAACAAGACCCATTTAAATGGATGTGAATGGCTCATAATCACGGCATTAGAAGAATTCACATTCATTTCAATGAGGTTTGTGCAGGAAGATGGACTGTGCCCTATCACTCAGTGTTCTCCAACCTGTTGTTCGCGACAAGGTGGTCTGGAAGTGTTTTCGGGGGGGTGTCATGAAGCCCCTCAGTCTGGGCAGGGCAGGGCCCGCCTCAGGAAGCACGTGTGGGGGCGCAGGGCAGGCGAGGCGCATGCGGGGAGAAGGCGCAGTGGGTGAGTGCGCTGCAGGTGGGCCCTGGTGGACAGCAGCGGGAGCCCCCGCCTCAGTGCCCTGGCCGGAACACCAGCAGCAGGGCCCTGGCGCTTGAGCAGGCCGAAGGCTGGGCTGGAGAAGGCATCCCCGCAGGGGCCAGGCCCACAGGGATCCCACAGGCAGGACAGGAGCGCAGCAGCACCCTCCGCCCATGCTCCCCAGCAACTGGAGTACACAGGCATCCTGCCTCTAATACTGGGGGTGGCATAGAGCCAATCAGGACTACTAGCCATTGATAGCCTTCCCCATGCATTTGTCCAATCCCCCTTTAAAGCCATCCAAATTGGTGGCCATCACTACATCTTGTGGAAGTGAATTCCATAGTTTATCTATGCGCTGTGTGAAGAAGGACTTCCTTTTATCTGTCCTGAATCTCCCACCCATCAGCTTCATGGGATGACCCCTTTGGGTTCTAGTATTATGAAAGAGGGAGAAAAGTGTCTCCTTGTCCACTTTCTCCACAGCATGCATAATTTTGTACACCTCTATCATGTCTCCCCTTACACATCTCTTTTGTCTTTTCTAAGCTAAACAATCCCAGCTGCTGTAACCTTTCCTCATAGGGGAGTTGCTCCAGCCCCTTGGTCATTTTTGTTTCCCTTTTCTGCACTTTTTCCAACTCTACAATGTCCTTTTTTAGGCACAGTGACCAGAACTGTACATGGTATTCTAAGTGCAGTCGCACTGTATATTTGTATAAGGGGAGTATGATATTGGCAGTTTTATTTTCAATTCCTGTCCTAATTATGCCTAACATGGAGTTTGCCTTTTTCACAGCAGCTGCACACTGGGTTGACATTTTCATTGAGCTGTCCACCACAACCCCAAGTTCTCTTTCTTGATCAGTCACCACTAGCTCAGATCCCTTCAGATTATACTTGGTTGGCAGTTTTTGCCCTGATGTGCATCACTTTAAACTTGCTTACATTGAACCGCATTTGCCATTTTTAGGCCCATTCTCCCAGTTTGTGCAGACCCTTCTGGAGCTCCTCACAATCCCTGTTTGTTTTAATTACCTGGAAGAGTACCCTCCTCCCTTCCTCCTCCTCCTGCCCACCCCACCGTGCTTGGCACCCTGAGACTTGCTACCTGAGTTGCCTCCTCTGTGCTTCTTCATATCAAAACAAAGGTGAGAAACAGACTGAATGTTGAGGATGACATGAGGTTGGCTTTAGCAAATACTCATCCACGAATTTTGAAGCTGGTTGCCCAGATGCAAGAACAACTATCACATTAAATATTAGGTTAGATTAAATTATATTCTGAAAAATCTATTTTTAATGTGTTTTCTTTACCCTATTAAAAATGCAAACTTATGCAAATGTGGGAGGGGGTCCCCAGTTATTTTGCTATTATAAAAGGGGGTCACAACTCAAAAAAGGTTCGGGAACACTGCTTATAACTCTCACCAGCTCTTCAAAATAAACTGTGGATCCTTTACCCACACACAAACCTCTAATTAAAAATAGAAAACAGTTTGCTATAGGCCTTATATATTGTTGATGGGGGAAACAAAAAAGCATACGGTAATAATCTATATGAGTCTGCATCAGATTATGTGAACTCTATTTACTCGCTTCCATTTGGTGAGGAGCAATCTTACGTCCCCCCTTCATTTTCTAGCATAGCTGCCTCAATCTAATGCTGCCATCCATCCACATCAGGGCATAACATTTGAATATTTATTTATTATATATTATTATTTATTAATTAATAATATTTATATGCCACTTAATATTAAAATAATATTAATATTAAACATCTCCAAGAGGTTATAACATTTGAATAGGGCCTACATATGCAAAATCCAACATTGTATGAGTTCAGATTGTGCTGTCAATTCTTGAATTCTATCTGGGTATATCAAATGCACAGAACTGGCCTTTGCATCTTGGAGTATAGATGCACAGGCCCTATCTGAACACCACTTCCCTTCATGAATGGCTAGTGGCATCTGAGGAATGGCAGGGTGAGTTGGCAGGTATGGTCTGCTTTTGCTATTGCTCCCAAGCACACATATAGGATAGGAATGACTGGGATTTGGATTGCCTGACTCAGCTCCGTGGTTTTCCTGCTTTCCTGAAACCTAAAGATAAAAGAAACGATGAAGGAAAAATAGCAAAATATACCAATAGAGCCAGTGTGGCATAGTGGTTAGAGGGCTGGACCGGGACTCAGGAGATCTGAGTTCTAGTCCCCTCTCTCGGCCATGAAGCTCACTGGGTGACTTTGGGCCAGTCATGGAATCTCAGTCTAACCTACCTCACTGGGTTACTGTGAGGATAAAATGGAGAAGAGGGGGAGGATTATGTAAGCCGCCTTGGGTTCCTTGCAGGAAAAAAGGTGGGATATAAATAAATGTTATTTGCTACCAACTGTGTGATGCGCACTGTACTCAGAACACAAGATTAGCACAATTCCTATCCAGAGGCCTTACAGCTGAAGATAGGAAGACCTGGCAAAAGTGAGGGGAAGGACAAGGAGGATGGTGGAAGTGGGGGACTCTGATTGGAAATGGCAATACTCTGGTGGTCCAGGTAATGTTACTGAAAAAGTTAATGTACCCATCAGCTACATAAAGAAATATGTA
This sequence comes from Shinisaurus crocodilurus, assembly GCA_021292165.1. NCBI lineage: Eukaryota > Metazoa > Chordata > Lepidosauria > Squamata > Shinisauridae > Shinisaurus > Shinisaurus crocodilurus. Next base: position 177,535,452 of record CM037876.1, read on the forward strand.
AATAAATATCATAGGAATAATAACAAATCACTGACATACCTTCAATAAAAGTTGATACTTGGTAATCCTCTGGACAGGTTTGATTAAGTATGAGGAAATAGAGTTGGCCAGACCATGCCTTTGTTGGATTTCCTTTAAAAAGTAAAAACAAAAACTAAATAAAACCAAAATGCAGTTAAACATATAAACAGAACACAACAAAAATGCTCCTAGACTCTTACTCAGTTTTAAAATCAGCCACACACAATCAATTTTAGCTGCGAAGTACCTGAGCTGACCAGTTCTTTGGAGCTGGTAATTATTATGTGGTTTCTTGAAGAACAACAGTACACCACAGAGAAATTTTGTAATCTCCCCTGTGGTCATTTCAAGAGAAGTGCTCTATGAAACCGTGTCAATTAAGGCTCTGCCCAGAAAATAATAAATGGTTTGCTTCAAGTAGATATTTACTCCCATTAAAAAAATACTTTTTTCCTGATTTATGGAGATTTAAATCAGATACTTACCATTAAAGCCTAGGTGAATTTTATGTCTGGCATGGTGGTAGATCACTATTGCAAGCGCTTATACATTTGAGACTTAGATTACTTAGTAACCTATAGGACTTCTTTGGCTATGATTTACTCAATTTGAGTGCAATCCAGACCCATTAAAATCCATAGGACAGAATATGGACCATACCTTTCTGTTCAGCAAACAGAGGGAGCCAGCTAAATCTTCCTGATTCACATCACAATCCCTAAGCATAGGAAAGTCCTCACTGACTTCTTCAACTTGCTCTTGACCTCAAAACTTGTTTTGTGTCTGTAGTGTATCTACACACTGAAGTGCAATGACAAATGTCAAAATCTCCATCCATCCTGAAAATGGCAGTCATGTTGGCTAATGTTCAAGTTATGGGAGAAAAGGGTGGAGGGCCCTTTATGAAACCCAGAAGCTGTAACCCAACTCACCCCAATTTTAGTCAAATCATGTCCTCTTCGAAAAGCAGGAGCTAAGGGGAGCTAAGCACAAAAGGTAAGGGGAGTGAGCCTTCCTCTGACATCCCTGTAATTTGAGTACTAGTGCTGGCACACAATGGAATGTCACAAGGGATAGGAAGGTCCTTTCCAAGAGGTGGGTTGCTGAAATCCATGATGCTAGGCTGTGAGGGTTTGAGGCCTACACAGGCTTCAGTTTGTTGAGGCCTACACAGGCTTCAGTTTGTTGAAGCCTGAAGGCCCAAACACTCCACGATGGGAGGGGGAGTTTGAGAGTTTTAAGTTACCCAATAGAAGTTTAGAATCAGTTCTCCAGTGCAAGGTCACATGGTTATAATCTTCCAGTCCTGGGAAGACTATATATGTGGGGTGTGGTCAGCTAGCAGTCAGAGAGTGTGTGCTGAGCAGCAGAGAGAAACAGCAGAGAGAGAGAGAGAAAGAGAAACTGGAAATAGGTAGTCTGAAGTTATACTAGAGAACATTGGATTGTTTGTTTGTTTGTTTTATTTTATCATACCTGCTTTTGATTTAAAACCACTCTATTAAGTAATTTCCCTAATACTATAAGTAAAGTTTGTTGTGTACCCTGGAGTTTGGAGTGACTTATTCACCACGCCTACAGCCTACACCCACGTTACTGGAGGAAGCAGGCAAAGGACTGGGTCTTTGGGAAGAGGCAGAGATCTCCCAAAGGGCAGATCAAGGGGTCCTTCATAAACACTGGTTTATGAAGCCATTGTATTACCAACTTTATTGTATGTCTGCGAAACATGGACTATCTATAAACGTCACTTCCACCTCCTTGAAAGGTTTCATCAACTTTGCCTCCGGAAAATCCTGCGAATTACTTGGGAAGATAGACAAACAAATGTCAGTGTACTGGAAGAAGCAAAGACTACTAGCATTGAAAAAATGATCCTTCAACGCCAACTTCAGTGGACCGGTCATGTTGTTCGAATGCCTGACTGCTGTCTCCCAAAGCAGTTACTTTACTCCCAACTCAAGGATGGAAAGCGGAATATCGGTGGTCAATATAAGAGGTTTAAAGATGTTAATAAGGCTAATCTAAAAAAATGCAATATAAACATCGAAAACTGGGAAGCTCTGGCCCATGAACGATCTAAATGGAGGTTGGCCTTTCACAAAGGTTCCATGGACTTTGAAGAAGCCCGAGTGCAAGGTGAAAGGGAGAAACGTGCTAAGCGAAAAGCACGTCAAATGAATCCTTTACAGGACCATCTTCTATCTGGTAACCTGTGTCCTCACTGTGGGAAGCTGTGTGGATCTAGAATTGGCCTCCACAGTCACTTACGGACCCATCGCTAGAGTCTACACAATCTTTTTAGAATTTCCTCCTTTTATCCCAGAAGACAATCTTACTCGGTCACGAGTGATCGCCTGAAGATGATGATGATGATGATGATGATGATGATGATGATGATGATGAACCTTGACAGGTATGAAAGTGGCCTTGAAGCTTTGTGCATTCTTCTCCCCTCCAAGAAGAAGTGTAGTGAGAAACACAGTGTGAAGAAGGATGACTCCATCTAAAATAATTCTCTCGTCTTCCTCTCACGGGGTGTGTGAAGGAAGGCAGTGGATGCAGTAAGAACAAGCGGCAGCTCTTCTCACAGGAAAGGGGTGGATCTACTGTTGTATGGTTCCTGGGGAAATTAGGAAGTAGCAGGACCACAGAAAGAAAGAATCTATCTAAGTGATGATGGGACAGACACTGAGCAAAGCCAGTCTGCTCTGCTGTTCCTAGGTGCTGGCTCATGCTTTAGCAACAGTGGAATGATTCACTATTCTAATTTGCACAGTCAGTTTCGGTTACTAAAATAATATGCATGAAAACTAGCATGTAAATCAGAAATTGTGATGATCCTACACACAGCTGGCCCACAACTTTTTCTTTTTTCTTTTTTACTGTATACGATACTGAGAAGACCAGTTGGTCACAGCTTCCCAGAGCATGTACACTGCATGGCATATATAATGAACACATTGGTTTTCACATTTATTCCTACTACTAAGTATAGAGTACTTCTTCTCAAGTGCTTTAGCTCACTCATCCTTACAACTGTGTGAAGGAGATCAATGTTATAACGCTCTGAGAGGTAGTGGTTTGTCTAAGGTCACCCAGGGAGCTCATCACTGAGGCTGCGATTTGAACATGAGACTGTCAATTCATAGCATTAGCTCTTAATTGCTATGCTACATGAACTCCAAGTTCCTCCCACAGAACTGTGCAACAGGTGAAGTGGCCCTAACTAGTCCAGGTTTCCCGCTGCTTTTTGTCTTGGCTGCACAGAATGATAGAATGGTATCCCATATCCCTATGCAAGGAAAGCACAATCCAGCTCTTACATGCATGGTTCAGGAAGCACATATGAGTGGTTGCCAGCCCTGAATGGATTCTACCCCATGGGGAACAGAGCAGATACAGAGTGTGAACCTTATCAGAGTATGAGGAGGTTAGGACAGGGTCAGAGTGATCAGCAATCGGCACATGGTCTCAAGACCAAGAAGAACTCTGTATTGCCATTCTTTCTACCACCATCCCCAGACTGTAACCCCCACCCAGTAATGAGATACCCACTCTGCACCATGACTCACACAGAATGGGCTCCCACTGGTAGGCCACCGTCCTCAGCTGCATGCTTGATCCAGCCCCAACCTGTGCTACTGGATGTCTGGTTGGGAGCCACCTTCCTGCTGCCACATCACAAGTAATTGTTTTCTGGTACAGCTATGGCGCAGTAGGAGGCTCCTCAAACACAAATCCCCAGAAGCCTGAATTCAGGTGCCTTCTGATCATTTTAGAACACGGAGGTCTCTGCAACCTACTCTTGGTAAATCTTGCCTGTGGCCTAGGTCAATGGTCATACCCAGTGTTATTGTTATTATTGTGTGTGTGCCTAAGCGAGTGCTAAATTTTTTAGTGCTATTTTATATTGCTGTTAGCTCACACTTTAAAAAGCATTTTCAGTTCAAAATATAGGGCCAAAGTTAGTCAAGGAGTTGTCTGTTAATGTCCCAGAGCACCTAACTTCCACCATGATATTCTGTAGACCTGGTTTTCTGCTGCCCTGGTTTTGAAAAGGTGCCAAATCAAGCCAGGAGCATTTTGCAATCATATTTGCATGACTGAATGAGTATATAAGCAGCTAGGACAAAGTACAGCCAGGTCGTAAGGAATTTAACTCTCAAAAATTCAGAGAAGTTAGTTTCTTTTCTTCCTGCTGCTTTTTAGGAAAAAGGATTCCCTACCCTATCAGCTTAAAAAACCACACATCATCCGTTTGCAAAAATCATAAATGGCCTTAAACACCAGCTTTTTGGTATTAAGCAATATCAAAAGGTTTCCACCCAGGGTAACACAGCTGAGCTGCAAAAGCTTAGCTGGGCAAATGCTTTTTAATCTGTGTCAACACCCTGTTAAACATGTAAATCTGCTGAAATGTTACATCCCTTCTGGAAACCTTTTAGTAGGCTGGAATGCCACCTGCTGGTTACTGTATTTAACCATCATCCATATTTTCACCAAGAAGACAGGGATAATCCTAAAAGAGACTCCTATGAGACCCTGTTCAATTAATAATAATACATTCTCTTTATCTTTTCCCCCCTTAATTCACTTGAAAAGTTACAAACACTGTACTGAATAGAGAAAATGTAATCAAGGGCATGTAAAGAAGCATGCCATACAATGCTCCAGCAGCTGCATCTAGGTAGAAAGACTGTCAAGGGATGATATTTCTAATTAGGGATGTCCAATTTAGGATTAGATTAACTATTATGCTAAGTAGAGCAGAGACCCAGCCAAACTGAATGCCTACCTCTAGTGCAATTAGTTGAGAGTGGATCTGTACAGTAAGAAATACTATCCTGCTTCCAAGTTTTGGTTTCTGAACCCCTCCCTTGGCTCAGAACAGAGAAAGCAGTGGCATGTTCACATACCCAAAGGGAAAATAGAAGCGGGGGCTGGGGGGGGATTTTCATCAGCTAAACAGTGCTGAGGGAAAGCGTTAACCCTCCTTTCTCAGTACCGCATTCCCAAACTGAAATGAGCCCCTTGTGGTTGCTATTTGCTGAAGAGAAGGAGAAGCCAATCTCAGATCTCCAATGACTCATCTAGTTTGGTCCTAAAATAGTTACAAATTAAGTATAATAGTGTGTTTGGGTGGTTTTGTTTGAGAAATTTTAATACACAGTCTCAAATTCTGGGGGTAAATGTGAGTCTTATTAGTATATTGAAAATTTTTGTAATAAGAATGTGAAATTTCTCACTGAAACTTGAGTTTGTAATTGAATGTACACTTCCATTAATTACTGGAATGAAAATAGGCCTGAATTCAAACAGCTGCATGGGAAAGTGCAAGTGCATCAGGGCTTCTCCGACCTAGGGATAGCAACTTTTTACTGGAAGGGTTTCTGCATTTTTAATAGATGTGTGACAAGCAGAAATCAAAAGTAAAGCTTATCTCAATTCTGGGGCAGACTCCTAGAAGTTCTATCCCAGACCTTTGAGCAAGAAACTGCATGGGAATGAAGGCACCATAGCTTATTATTCAAACCTGAACTTAAAAAGCACAAATTCATATTATGCAAACTCTATACATCAGAAAGTGAATAACTGCAGATTTGAAACGGATTATACAGTTCAGCTCCAGGTTTGGCAGCTTAAGTAGTAAAAAATCAGAAGTAGAGAGATACTCTCATTTTGTCTTGACATCGGAAGTGAAAAAGGAATGACGGCACATTCAAGTATCTAGAATGCTCAGTGCTTTGGTTTTTAAGTGGATTATGTTCCCCACAAGAAAATAATTTAATAAATAATTTTAGTAAGTGTATTATTTGAACCAGGACCTCTACTTTCTTTTTCGTGTGATTTGTTGCAAGTGATCCAGACATCTTCCCTCAAATTAGAAATTTTCTTGCAAAGATATCACATTTTCCTAGCACTCAACCTGCATTATTTTGTTCCCAACCAATGCTATCATTTCTGTCCCAACTATTTACGCTTTTATTTATTTTATTTGTACTATTTGTACACAAACATTAAGAAAAATCCCTAAATGGTTTCCATATAAATATTAAAACCACAGTTAAAATCACATTTAAAATACAATTTTAAAAACAATATAATTAAAATAATAATAATAATACACAATAATACACAGCAGTACAAAAGCAGTAAAAATGGGACAGCATGGTTAATTTAATTATGGGCCAGGAAAAGCCTGGGTGAACAGGCGTTTCCAGGAGGCATTTAAAAGATGCCAAATCTTCTGCCTCCCGAACTGCACAAGCAAGTTTTTTTCACAGGGTGGGTGCCACTACCCAAAAGGCCCACTGTCGAGGTATTGCACAGAGACATTCCAGTAATCTTGGAATGACCAGCAAGGCCTCCTCTGATTATCTTAATGGTATTTTGGGTATATACAAGGGAAGGTGGTCTGCTAGGTATCCTGGTCCTAACTTGTTTAGGGCTTTCTATGACAATGCCATAACCTTGAATATGGCTCAGTAGCTACTAGGCAGCCAGTGCAGTTCTTTTAACACAGGTCTTATGTGAACATAGCTGGGTGTCCCAGTGAGCCCCCTAGCTGCTGCATTCTGCACTAGCTGCAGCTTCTGAACCAGGCCCAAGGGCAGCCCCACATAGAGTGCATTGCAGTAGTCTAATTGTGAGGTTACCAGTGCATGGATCACCGTGGCTAGATTATCCCTATCCAGGAATGGGTATCGTTGGTGTACCAACCGAAGCTGGTAGTGGGCACTCTGGGCCACTGTGGTCACCTGGGCCTCCAGTGACAAAGATGAATCCAGGATTACCCCCAAACTAGGAACCTGATCCTTCAGATGAAGTGCAACCCCATCCAGAACAGGCAAACATCCCAATTCCCAGATTTGGGAACTGCCAACCCAAAGGGTCTCTGTATTATTGGGATTCCGCTTCAGTTTATTAGCCCTCATCCCAGCCATAACTGCATCCAGGCACCGGTTCAGAACGTGCACATCCTCTCCCAATTCAGTTCTCACACAGAAATGGAGCTGGGTATGAGGATGAGTGCTGATCTAGTTCGGGGGGTGGAAGTCCTGCGAACTCACCAGGCTTAACCCTCTGAGCTCCGCTTGACCTACCTGCTTCCCTGTCTTGACTCGCATTCTCCTGAGCCGAACCGGGGAAGCAACTTCCGGGTTCCCTCTGGAGTGCTTTTAAATGTAAGATACATTAAAAACGACCGCAATTTGCACAAGTTACGCAAATTGCAGCCGCTTTTAACATATCTTATACTATTTTCTATGTAAAAAGCGGTCTGGAGGGAACCCGGAAGTCCGGCAAGCGTCTCAGCTGGCACTTGCTTTTAGCCTGGCTTGGCAGGCATGGTGACAGCACTCGCTGAGCACACCATGAGTCGGGTGGTGGGAGGACTGCCCACCACTAGCTGGGTATCATCAGCGTGCTGGTGACACTTTGCCCCAAATCTCCTGATGACTGCTCCCAACGGCTTCATATACATATTAAATAATATTAGTGACAAGATGGTACCCTGTGTCACCCCACAGTTCAGCTGCCATGGTGCCAAGGTGCAGTCACCCAATGCTATTCTCTGGAACCGACCCCACAACTATGAGTCAAACCACTGTAGAATAGTGCCTCCATCTCCCAACTCATGGATTCGGTCCAGGAGAATACCGTGGTCAATTGTATCAAAAGCTGCTGAGAGATCCAGAAGAAGTAACAGGATTGCATTCCCCCTGTCCCTCTCCCGAAGAAGGTCATCCATCAGGGTGACCAAGGTCAATTCTGTCCCAAAACTGGGCCTGAATCCAGACTGGAATGGATCTAGATAATCAGCTTCCTTCAAGAGTGCCTGCAGCTGAGACGCTACCACTCTCTCGAGCACCTTGCTCAGGAATGGGGTATTTGTGACTGGACAATAGTTGGTATGGATTTCTGGATCCAGGGAGGGTTTTTTCAGGAGTGGTCACACCACTGCCTTTTTCAAGGCAATAGGGACCACTCCATCTAGCAGTGATGCGTTCACCACGCCCCTGATCCATCTGGTCAGTCCCCCACAGCTAGCTCAAATAAGCCATAAAGGGTAAGGGTTGAGAGAGCATATGGTGGGTTGTACAGATGCCAGCATCTTGTCCACATCCTCAGGCTCCAAAAACTGAAACTGTTCCCACAAAACAGGATAAGACGATGCACTGGTCACCTCAACAGGTACTGCTCCAATAGTGGTGTTCAAGTCAGCATGGAGATGAGCGATTTTCTCCTGGCTTGAAGTGTCTTGCAAACTCATCAAGCGGGCCTCTGAGGGTTCCAATACTGGGTTCACTGGGTGAGATGAAAGTAACCCCTGGACCACTCAGAAAAGCTCAGCTGGACGGTTGCTCGAGGATGCAATGGAGGCGGTAAAGTATGCCTTCTTTGCCGCCTTCACCACCACGATTATATGCTCATACATGTGCTCGATCAGCTTCATGACGAATCTTACATGGCTAGGGATGTACAATTGAGCCTCGCCCGGGCAAAACAGGGCCGAAATCGGCCCCGCTCACGCCCGGCGAGGCCTTCCCTTCTCTTCTGGGCAGCTCACCTCTCCGTGGCGAGCCGCCCGTGTGGCCCGCTCCGGTCCCGTCCCGTCACTTCCGGCACCGGAAACGACGCGACGGGACCCTGCGCAGGCGCGCTGGACCCCCGTGGCACGTACTGCGCCTGTGCAGGGTCCCGTCGGGTCGAGCGGCGCGGAGAACTGCTCCGTGCCGCTCAGAAGATCGAGGCGGGGCCCCTGGCCCCGCGGAGAGTCGAGGCGGGGGCGCGGCGGGCCCCCACCCAGGTTCGAATGCATGGCTACTTACACCACATACGCTCCAGTTGTCTTCTGACCTGTTACATTGTCTGGAGCTCCCCAGTAAACCAGGGAGCCTTCTGGGCTACACAGTGCCAAAGAGGGCACTCAGGAGCAATTGTGTCAATGGCCCGTCAATGGCCATGACAGAATCGCTGGCTCTGGCTACTTAAAAATCTCCCAGATCATTCAGGAATCCCTCAAATTCCATAAGTTTCCAGGGGCGGACCATCTTAATGGGTCCCCCACCCCTGCAGGGAGGGAATGGCACCATGAGACCAAATTTCACCAGGAAGTGATCTGACCATGACAATGGAGTGATTTCTCCCCCTCCCCCATATCTAAACCACCCCTCAAGCCCAGAGGCAAAGGCCAAATCAAGGGTATGCACTGCCCTATGAGTTGGGCTAGTGACAAATTGAGACAGCCCCATGGTTGTCATGGAACATGGTTGTACAAATATAGGGACACATATGGAACAGTGCCTGTGTGATATAAATGAAAAGGGAATCAACTCCCCTACTTGCCCATGTCATTTCTGAAATGTGTTTTTCATCCATAGCTTTTTTTAAAAAAATTATTTGCTGCAATACATTGAAGGCAAAAGGGAACACATATACATGTGCATGCACATGCACACCCCATAGGGAAATAACAGCCCAGCCTAAACTATTTTGCCTGGTGGAATTTAAATTCTATAGGAGCAACAAGCTGAAGGGGGAGCCTGTCTATTGAGACTCTTTGCAGCATGAGAGCTTTGCTGGATTAAAGCTCTCAGCACCACTTTTTGGTGACTTTCTCCCATACTTGAAAAAATATTTATGTTTTTATTGGGGAAAAGGGTAACTAGTCACACAATCTGCTTTTTTGCAGGGTGTGTGTATGTAATTTCTACTTCACTAACATTGCTAAAATGCACTCAAAATACAAAAGTGGAGAATATTTGCCACAACTCTAGGACAGGCAGCTACTGCAGCAATCTCAGCTTCCTCCAGCTGCTGTCAGGAATGCTGCTGCAATTGCTGCCCAGCTTGGATGCTTGTCTGATGGAAAAAATTCTCTATATTGTTATATGAGAGTTTTTGCACTACTACTGTAAGAGTCTTGGTGCCTACTGGGGCTCATCTCATTCTCCCCGGTCACCACTGAATTAAACCATAGGGTTAAATAAATCCAACTTCACGCTTACTGAAGTCCACCAGTGCGAAGGGACTTTCTCCCTCTCTCCTCTTCCTGCAGCCTTCTGTGCCACCAAAAAACTGCTCTGAAAGGTTTCCCAGCCCTCTGGAGCAGAGTTTGATGGTATGCAGGGGATTGTGCAGGGCGGGGTGATCTCCCCTTCCTGGTTCCACTGACAGACACCATTGAATACAACCCATATAGGTTTTGTGGGGGGGGGGCAGTTTAAGAGAGAGGTGTGAAGCAAGACAGAAGCATGAATCATTGCCTAATCTACAGGGATGAGCAGTAAGTGCTTACATCGAAGAATGTTCCTGCGTGCTCTAGGATCAGTTGGCTGGAGTCAGGCTTGTTTTTGCAGTAGGTAACATACATCTGAAATTTATCTGCCTGTGAAAATAAACATGGGGGGGGGGGGGGAAAGCAAGATAAGCAAATGTCATGCTTGCACCATCTCCCATTCAGCTTCTACATAATAAATAAATGAATAATATAAATCTGTCCCTTTAGCAATAAAAGTATTACAGATAAATGGAACAATAAAAAGTAAAACATGTGCTTAATGTCAGAACGCTACAAGAAATGGCTACTTTCCTCTGGAGATAAGCATTATTGTCTTTCCCATGAACTGAATGTGAGCCCTTTCAGTGCTTTTGAAAATCCTATCCATAACGTCCACTGATATCTTTCAATGTGTATTAAAATTCCCTTTTGCCACTGAAATATGGGTAGTATAAAAAGTTGGACTGGCTGGGTCAGAACTAATTAGGTTAGAACAGAGATTTTCTAAAAATCTAAACATACTGTACATGTTTTGGTTCCCTACAGGTACTGCACGCTTTTAAAATCCTGGCCCTATCTCAAACTTGCACTTAAGTTCATAGAAGTTCTTTGATCAAAAACAAATCCATCTTAGCAGATGAATGCTAGAATTTTAAAATTTCACAATATATCCATCTACGGTATATGATAGGAGAACCAGAACAGAGGGAACAGGATAATGAAAAGAAAAAGAGACTATACTTTATTCCAGTGGGTCCCAACTTTAAAAAACACTCAAGGGAGCTGATTTGTCCTTTTTGAAGACACATCATTCAGCCCAACTCCCTGTTCTGGAAGGGATCACCTCATCTTTTTAGTCCCTTTTGTGCTACATTAACCTCATCAGCCATTGGCAGAAGCCTGGCATTCCTGTGATGAGCTGTAAATCACTGACATTGGGTGGCTGGCAGGAAAAACTCCCTATAAAAGATTCACAAATGCTTCAACAAATTACTACCTGAAGGATTACACAGTACCTTGGCCTATTTAAAACTGCCCAGACCCTATTACAAATGCTGGGACACCCATTAACAAATGGTACTATGTTAAGACACATTACCCAGGTGACAAAGCAATGACCCACATCTTCGGGAAGTTGTTCATATTTTTCTAGTTCTTTCAGAAAAATGCTGAAAAAGTAAGAGAAAGGACTATAATTAGTTACAATGTCCTTTGCCCTCCCATCACCACAGCCTAGTTTCAAGATATTAATAAGTATTTATACCCTCCAATCTTCTGTGGAACCCTATTCAGCTGAATGAGTCAGCAGAACACCTCACACATCTGATCAAAGCAGGTGCTGAATGATGAAACATGCCTGCACATATTTAAAAAGGACCCTCCAAATTTACCTTGGATTTTGCTTTACATAAAATTTGCTGGCAGATTAAGGATGTGCAAAACATACCCTGTGAAATTTTACTAATCTTACTGAAATGCTTTAAATTTCCCTTGAAGTTCCTATACATTTCAGGTCAGCAGGACCCTCCAAATTCACCTTGAGTTTTGCTTTAGATGACATGCAATACCGACTCTGGCTTTAATACAGATTTAGCCACATTTCAGATTAGGCCAACAGAAGCTACTCAGTTCTGGTTACCTTATCTGCACAGTAGAGTAGATAGAGTAGGCCACTTTCACATGGCAACTCTTAATATGAATGCTGCAATATGGAGAGCCAGTGTGGTGCAGTAGTTAGAGTGTTGGACTGGGACTTGGGAGATCTGGGTTCCAGTCCCCACTTAGCCATGAAGCTCACTGGGTGACTTTGGGCCAGTCACTGACTCTCAGCCTAACCTACCTCACAGGGTTGTTGTGTGGATAAAACGGAGAGGAGGATTATGTAAGCCGCCTTGGGTTCCTTGCAGAAAAAAGGCGGGATATAAATATAATAAATAAATAAATCAAAATATCTAGCGTGGACTGCCACACCACTCTCTCTATCGCATAGGGGGTGAGTTTCTAAGTCAGCACTAGATATTTCTGGAGTGTCTATCACTTGTGTGGAAAATCTTGACACCATTGGAAGGATCTACAGGGCAAACCACAATGGACATTACTTCTGGACATATATGTGTGCATGTCTGGGGGCGGGAGGAAGGAGTGTTATCACACAGAAGCTGCCTCAGTCCAGAATGCGGTAGCATGTAGGCCAGCCCTGCCCAATATTTCCCAGGCTAGCATCAGGTGCCAGTAAAAACAGTTTAATGCCCAACATGTTTCAGTTTACACCTTTGTCGGGGGCCAAAAGTTTATCCCAATGTGATAGAAAATAATTCTTAGCCGAAGAATTCTTTTCTATCATATTGGGATAAACTTTTGGCCCCCAACGGTGTAACCTGAAATGTGTTGGGCGTTAAACTGTTTTTACTGGCACCTGAGACTTCTCTTTTGTTTTTGTTTACACATTGGTGCCTTCCCCTCTTGTTCTTCTACCAGGCTAGCATCAGCAACACAATGATCTTCCTTATCCATAGTTTAGGACCTGTTCTTGGCATACATTATGCGGCCTAACCGAACAGGATATTCTTCTATGAGGGAACTTTTCTCAAAATATTTAAGAAAACATACGTACTTATTATGAAAGTCGTAGATCTCCTGTATGTTGCCAAATATGATGTGCTCTTTGTTAAGAATCCCTGGGGGTATCTCCTCTACTCCACTTGTCATTTCCCAAAGGTAGGTCTAGAAAACAACAGCAGTTCTTAAACACAGAGAAGTAGTACAGAACAAAGGAACGGATCTTCCATTTCCTTGCCAAAGGTACAGAACGTCCAACAAAAAGTGCAGTTCTAAGCTTTAAAAACAAAACATCAACCCCACTCCCACACCTCCAAAAAGGATCGTGGCTGGTCCAGTGATATGAAAAATCTCAACACTCCTAGACAGAACTGCTGACAGTTCTAAGGTTAAGTTCAATGGCTGCAGCTTCTTTGTGTGCTATGCATACACAATCCTTTTCTGAGGTCCCATTTGAATATTACTTTCCCCCCTTCATACTGCCACACTGCATATCTACAGAAAATGTAATATGCTGCTAATTCTGAATACATCATTTGCACCCACATTCTGCATCATTCCACCTGTGCAAAAGTAAGAGGTTTGCACATGTACAGATTGGTGGTACACAAAAAGCATGAACCAGGTCCTCCACTCTCATCTGCCATGCAATAACAGCAGCCTACAGAGCACTGTGAACCTCCACACAGGCAGGCCTCATCTGCTGTGATGTCCAGGCCAGCTTATTTTCTTGGAAGCCCTGCTGCAACTGAAGTAAAGAGCATGACAGCGCATCACAGTTGCCTTTCAAGCCTTTAGCATTTACAACAAACTTTACTATGACATCAGAAACACCATAGGATCTTTTTCTTTAAAATCCTGCAATCGTGCTTGCTTAACATACCTCTAAACATTCATGCAAATCCCTCACATATGCCTTCTCAGTCTGAAGCAGCTCAGCCATGATGAATCTAGAAGGAGAATTGCCTTTGAATAAATGGATATAGTAAACACACACATGCACGCACGCACGCACGCACGCACGCACGCACACTCACAATTGTGTCCCTCCACTCACAGAAGGTTCTTCATTCCAGCAATGGTTTCTATGAGTGGGGGAGAGGAGTCATTTTTGCTGACTTCCCCCTTCCCTCTGCAGCCCCCTGTGCCCCCTAAATCTGTTGGGGGACTCTTTGTAACAGCGTAGGAGGTGGCACAGGCTGTTGCAGGAGAAAGGGGGAAATTTTGAAAATCACCTCCTTCTCTCTTCCATTCACGGGAGCCTTTGCTGGAGCAAAGAGCCTACTGTGAGCGGAGGAACACAACTGGATACAACCCAGTATTACTAAGAAAGAAAGAAAAACTTTACATGCTTTAAATGCTGTATAGATAAACCCTATGCATATTTTCTCAGAAATAAATTAACATAGGATTGCAGTCTTTATCTTTCTGGGCAGGCCGAATTACACCTTGCAGATAAAATAATAAAATATCATTTACTTGGCCATCTCATTATATATGACCATATTTCCACATGAGAAAAGTGTCATTCTGAAGGTATGTAAAGACTACAGCCTAGAAGAGTAGGGACCTCTTCTAGTATACAATAAGCAAGTATGGTTACCCTTCTGCTTCCTACTGTTTCATACTGTTATGTATGAAAAGGGAACTTAAGCTTCTAAACATTCATGCAAATCTCTTCATGTTCTGGTGAGAGTGTTGGACTAGAATGTTGGAAATGCAGGTTCAAATCCCCACTCAGCTATTAAGCTCATTGGGTGACCTTGGGCCAATCATTCTCTCTCAGACTAACCTACCTCACAGGGTTGCTGTGTGGATAAAATGGGGGAGATAATTATGTACACTGACTCGTGCTCCTTGAAGGAAAGGCAGGATTAACTGTAATAAATAAATGAGTAAGATGAAGATATTTACATATAAGATATATACTTGTACCACTGTAAATGCCAGGCAATTGTGCTACATAACTCCCTATGACATTTTCTCCCTTCACATTAACCTACATTGGTTCCAGTCTGTAATATATTTGTATTTTCTTCCTGTTTTACAGAAATCTACTGTATTTAGAACATATTGGCTTATGTTTGAAGCCTTGTGTATTGTAGCTATCTTGGCATGACTGTGTAATTTGCATAATACTTGCATAATTCCATAAACTGTAAAATTTCTGGAACCAAGAATAAAAGAAAATATTGTTAATCTTACTGTAGTCATATTACTAAACCATTTATCTTAATAAAAAAATCAACAAACATTTACTCTCTCACTCTCTCTCTCTCACACACACACACAGAGAAAGAAAGAATACAGTATACAACTTCCTCCACAACATTCCATCGTAACATATTTTTGGTATATTTATTTCTATGTTTCATTGCTGACAACCATGCAATTCTGTTCAACCATTCAATGAATAAAGGATGTAATGCAGCAACAGGCAATTCACATGCAGACCACTGGATCTCCATGTGAAAACTGAGGGTCAAACGGAGTTGGTACATTGTTGGTACACCATCCCAGCCAGTTAACAACAAATCATCCCTCAGATAAAATTGTCAAAAGGGAAAATTATGAGAGGATTTCTTCTACAGCAAATAGGTAGCAATAAGGAAAAGACACTGTGATTTACTCTTTGTGTCTGAAGGCAAAGTTCCATCAAAGCAATTCCCTGGTGCACTTCCCCCCCCCCCCCAACACATCTGCAACAAGTCACTGTCAAAGGCAGAATAGAATAGATACACCCTTTGGTGAGATGCAGCAATACAATTATGTTTTCAATTAATCAGGAATGGATTAATCCCAGACGCTTTGCAACTATTCAACCACACACGGCATACTTCTATCCAAATTCTGGTCTTTTGCCTGCATAACATTCAGTACAAATGTACAGAACGTGCTGTCCCACGTGCCTCACAACTGGGTGGGCTTGTTGAATTGCGGAGATGAAAGGACTGCTGTTTGCCATTCCCATTTCTCACCACTTACTCTTTCTTTCTGGCTGACTTCCTTTTTTCTTCATTAGCCTCATGATTGGCATCGCGTAGCTTCACCTCACGATCTGACAGACTCGCTGGAATGATGTCCAATTCCAGGTCCTTGTTATCCTGAAAAAAAAGTAGTGACATGGATTTTAAACACATTCCTATGCTTTGTAAAAGTCAGCACATCTACAAAGTGAGAAAGATGAAAGGAATGACAATAGCATCAGAAGGGGGGGGGGCACTGATAGAGTGTTGCAGAGAGAGAAAAACCCAGCTGCACCTACACAGTTATTAATGACTAGCTACCAACATATCAAATTTGACAGGTGGTGAAGCAGGGAGGTTTGGAAAGTTTCAGATATTTTCCACCCAAATTGTCATCTTCCATCCATCAAGTGCCCCTTTCCCACAGCACCGGAGCTGCTTTCAGGAAGGCATGGCTTCCCTCATGGGGAACCTGGGCCACCTAATTTCAGTGGGGAGGAGCAGGTTTTGCCCCTTGCACAACATTGTCCCTAAGAGCAGCACTTTCCTTTTCTCAAGAGGGCCGAATGAGCACTTATATTTGATAAAGTTAGGTAAGTGATATACACTTGGTACCTCTCCATTCAATTATTTATTCGAAAGAACCAGATCTGAATAAAAACACTGGGTGCCTAATTTTTGCCAATTCCCCCTTCCTGCTGAAGCCCCCTGCATGACACTCCACACTGTTTTCTGTTCCATAGGGGGGGCCCTAATCCTCAGGAGCAGTTCTGGGAGAAGTAAAGTGGCTGTAGGAGGATGGGGTAGACAAGGAAACCTGTTCTGCGAGAGAAACTCTGCTTCTGCAAGGTAGGATTAAGCCATTTTCCTGACTTTTATATTCCATAAATTAATTTTCATGATGATTTATCCAACAGTGATTTTGCAAAACTCACTAAGGGAGTAAAATAGTAATAATAAATATACAAAATTGAAAAAGCCTATTAGGTTTCAGCTCTAGTTTCTTTTTATAGAAACATAGCTGTCTACAAACTTCATATCTTGCCAAGTGAATGGCAGTGCAACTTATCAATAATAATTAAAAATTCACAATGATCCCTCCTACACATGGGCCAGCCTTCGCATTAGTCAGCCTTTCAGGTGGCTTACCTGTTCAGAGGACTACTGCTTTCTGCCTATCTATAGCAGGATGTGTGGGTTGCAAAGCTGTTGTGCTGCCCAGCATGGCATCTATTTAGCTCCCCGGGACTCCATTAAAACGTGTACAGTTATGCCTTGGATTGAGAGCATACGGTAATTCGTTCCAGAAACGTGCTTGTAATCCAAAACACTCTTATATCAAAACGAAATCCCCCCAAAAAAATTTGTACAGAGATTTTTAATTTAAGCCGTACTACAGTACTTGTATTGCAAGACATCGCTTGTATATCAAGTAAAAAAAAAATTAAATAAATATTTAAAAATTTGCTTGTCTTGCAAAACGCTCTCAAACCAAGTTACTTGCAATCCAAGGTATTACTTTATATGGAAGGATGCACAAAAGGCCAGAGGCCTGAACTGAAAGGCTTGGCAAAAGACCATGAGTAGCCCACTGGTTTGCAGTCTCCACAAGTGGAGCATCCCAGCACTAATTGGCAATTAATTATAGATTAATTATTTATTTCAACTGCTCTTTTCAATGAATTAGCCCTTTTGTTTTATGTTGACCTGATCATAATCCACATGAATACATGTCTGGAAAACTACCTGATTATCAGTTGCACTTTTTGTAACTTCTGGGACAGGTTAGATGCCTACCCAACCATCCTCCTGTCATTTATTCAGACTTTGTGTCACAAAATCCAGCTTGGGTGATCTTCATGCTATATGCCAAGAGAAGGCGAGGGTGGCAACGTAATCCATGAAAGTACTTTCACATATGATATGACAGACAGTTCTAACTCCTCTATGAGTTCTCACTTGTTTAAGGTATGTCAGCAAAACATGTGACTTACAGTACCTCTGTATTGATTCCAAGAGCTTTTTCCAAAGAGTAGCGGTATTTCCCCATCCTCAGTGAAAAGTCCCGATAGCGTTTGTCGACGGTGGTAACCCATTTCCTAATTTCAGTGGCATGAGTATGTCCTTTCTCTACAAAGCTATCAGCCAGCTGAATGAGAAGCTTCACTTTCTCCTTGGTTTGCTGCCCGAAAGAGTGTTCCTTGGTTATCACATCTTCCATGAACATTTTGTTCAATTTTATTCACAAAGTAGCCATATGGACCTCATGTTCTTCACAAACACCACTAATATAATATATTCTTGAGATCTTTGGAGACATAGTATAGGTGGGATACAATCTTTTCATCTACTTATCTAAAATGTTTTTGAATTTACACATTCTCTGTCAGACATAAATATACAAAGCAAAAATAAAATAGAAATAAAATAGATTGTCCAGGCAGTTAATTACGTTCAGCTCAGTCTGAGATGGTTTGAAAAATCTCACTTTCACACAGGAATTATTCTGCTGATACTCACTGCTATTCAACAGAAGTTTATCTCGGCAGCTAGCAATACTTTACAAAATTGTCTGGCTCTGAGCAGGACTGGTGCAAGGCAGTTTGGTGCCCTAGGCAAGATCAGATATTTAGCATCCCCCCTTCCCACTTGAGAGCGCTGTATTTTTTTAAGGCGTTTCTGGCGCCCCCTTTAGCCCTGCGCCCTAGGCAGCTGCCTAGTTGGCCTAATGGTAGCACCGGCCCTGGCTCTGAGGTAACATTTGGAAAGTGACAGTGTGAGTAGAGAGTAACAACATTATCCAGCTTATGTATGCTAATTTGGACTAGAATTTCTGATCAATTTCTGAGGAACGGACATTGTTCAACTGGACACTTTGGTATGCAGGGCTAGGAACTGACAGGAAAAGATGTGTGCGTGTGTGTGGGCAGGAATGTATTTATTTATTATTATTTAAGAGATTTCTATGTTGCCTTTCAGGGCCATGTCCTCACAAGGTAGCTTCCTATATGCAGAACACAAAACATCATTGAAATCAAAACATATCAAAATAACATAAAACAATAAAAAAAAACCAGAGTATAACAACAATAAAATTATCAATAACAATCCAGCACAATACTCTTAAAAATAGTTTAAACTAATTTTAACCAATGTAAAACCTATTTTAAAAAAGCAGTGCCCAAGGTTATGGCAGGGAGATTGCAGAGTGCAGTGGCAAAACAAGCAGATGCTGGAATTTAGAGAATAGAGGCAGGAGATTCTGAGGTTGGGTTGTCCTTTTGAAATAGTTATAATCATGGGGCAGGATATAAAGAATGTGGAACTAGTTCAATAACCTAAGGAGGCTTTCAAGTTGTTTTCTTCCGTCACATGGCAAGCTCCTTTTGAAACTGAAGGGAGTTCAAAAGCAGTTTGTTGTGATATGCATGGACTCAACTTCTCAAGGAAAACAGTCAAAAATTCCACTGGGCTTGCACAATCCCCTTGTGCAAGCCTAAGTAGCTTGTTGGATATTAACCACACAGTCCAAAATTATATGAACTGCATTTAACTCTTAGAGCTATTAAATATTTCCTTTTCTGTATTTATTTAATAATATAAACAGGTAAACAGTGTAAATGAGACTATATCCTAGAGAGGTAGTGGTCTCTACAACACTGAAGGCGTTCAAAGTACAGCTGGACAGCCATCTGTCAGGGATGCTTTGATTTGGGTTCCTGCATTGAGCAGGGAGTTGGACCTGATGGTCTTGTAGGCCCCTTCCAACTCTACTATTCTATTATTCTACCCTGTGAGGTTGCTTGTAAAGACTAAAGAGACACAAGTCTCTTCAGTCTTTACATAAGTTTTGCACTGCCACAATAAACAAATAGCATCAAATTTTCTTTTTCATGCACATAGTTTGTTGAAAGAAAGATTTTGTTCCTAGGCCAGCAATCTCAACAGCAGTTTTCAGAATCAAGCACAAATTTACTTGATTTCCTAACTGAAACTATTGAGCGAAGTTCATGACTTTTTAAAAATTAAAAGTAGCGTTCACCTTGGCAGGTACTTTGAATTCTCCATATTCTTTCAAAAGTTCCTCCGTTTCTTCTGCTGATTCCCCTGTGGAGTTGTGAGTTGAGAGATAATACTCTCCTGAATCTTGAATCCAGTCTAAGGCCTTCAAATAAGGGAAAAAACACCAAATAAACAAAAACAAAATGGATTGCTTGAATACATGTAATGAGTTTTACTGACATGTTTCAGAATGAATGATTCAAGTTCTAGTTATAGTGCAATTGAGGAGAACCAATTGGCGGTATAGAAATAAAATTTATTATTATTATTATTGATGATGATGATGATGATGATGATGATGATGATGATGATGATAATCACTGTCCCTAAGAAAGGAAGACTTATTAGGAGGGGGCCATAATACAAATCTTACAACTCTTACCTTGAACTTTACATAATCACATATACATATGCAGAATACATGGGTTGTATCCAATGTTAGTCCTAGAGTAGATCCATTGAAACGAATGAAACGTAAGTCAGACTAACAATGGATAAAATCCTGTGTAACATACTACCACATCAGAATTTCCTGCTCGTTTACTTTAGTAGCAGCTGTGTTCTTCAGCTTACATTGGCTCCTGCCAGTTTACATGGCTGCTAGGCACAGGAGTTGGCTGTGCAATTAGTAGGGGTTAGGCGTGTGCTGACTTTCTCTGGGTCACTTTGTGAAACTTTATTTATTTATTAATTTATTTATTATATTTATACCCCACCTTTTTTCCTGCAAGGAACTCAAGGCGGCTGACATAATCCTCATCCTCCTCTCCATTTTATCCTCACAACAACCCTGTGAGGTAGGTTAGGCTGAGAGTCAGTGACTGGCCCAAAGTCGCCCAGTGAGTTTCATGGCTGAGCGGGGACTAGAACCCGGAACTCCCGAGTCCCAGTCCAACACTCTCACCACTACGCCACACTGGCTCTCACTACGCCACACTGGCTCTCACCTGCATGCATGCCACAGTGTTTAACTGGAAGCCTGGTAGCTACTGTCTTGAATTCACCCATAGTCAGTTCAAAGGGGCGGCGGGGCGGGGGGGAGGCACCTTATACTTAACAGAGTTGCTGCAACACAGAGATCTCTGCAAACGCATATGCAGTAGGAAAGGCTGCCACTGCTAGGTGTCTCACCGCATTCTCTCCTGGATTCTGTTAGTCACCCAGTCTTGACTGATGAAAAGGATTGAACGTGGGGTCTCATAATGCAAAGTGTGCACTCCCCAAGATATAATCCTTCCCACAGCTAATTTGTTAAACCATGTCTTCTTAACTGTCAGCCCTAACAAATAAAGAAGAGGGGAGGGTTTTGTGAAGCTACCTGCTTAGCACTGCGCTCAAAGACCACATATTGCTGGCACTGATCCAATCGTCGTTTCTTCAAGGTCCAGAAATGAAGAACACGGTTTTCCCTCTGTAGCAGCTCACTCAGAATGGCTGTGGAGAAAAAGAGGAGAGCTGTTACCCTCAGCGCCTCAGTAAGCCCCAGTAAGTGTACGCAGATGTAAGTCAATACCAATTCACCTTGCTACTTCATCACAGAGAGATAAGCTCCCTAGTGTGAAGCACTTCAGACCAGGCTTTGAAAAACAAGACAGCAGAGGGAGGGCAGCCATTAAAACTAGTGGCTCTCACTAAGTGTAAGTGGACATCAGCCAACACAAAACATTTTACATTCCCATCCCAACACAGACATACAGAGTCCCTAAGAGCACTTCAAGGCACTTTTTAAAGCCAAGCAGCAGGATGAAAAAATAAAAATTTGCAAGACAGACAGACAGCAACAGTTTAAATGTCCAGCTATTCAACGTAACTTTGTAAAATCAGAAAGGACAAGCACAATGTCTGGCCATCAATAGTGGCCGAACTGGATTATTTAGAACATTTTAAAACCACCCTTCATTCTGTTTAGAATTTCAGGGTGGTATACAATCCATTAAATCACAACATAAAATACAACAATAAAACAACAGGTAAACACATTATCATGATCATGATCATCATCATCATCATCATCTAAACATGCAGAAGTTAAAATGCCTGGGTGAAAAAAAATGTTTTAGCCTTGCTCTGGAAAGATTTCAATGCGGGCACAAAGCAAGCCTTTATAGGGGCAGGGTGTTCCATAAATATCCACCTTGCACTTCACACATCTATATGATATGTAATTATTATATATCATTTATATATATTTAATTTATATAATATTTATGTATAATATATATAATAGAATAATTTATATTTATTTGGAACACTGTCAATGATGTATTAGCACTGCAGTGGACATAATGTACTATGGTAACAGCTCTGTTATGCAGTTCTGATTCAAAGAGGTATCTATATTTTACATAGGATGGCATTACAATTTTAAAGCTGCAATCCTATACACACTTACCCAGGAGTAAGTCCCACTGAATTCCACGGGACTTACTTCCCAGTAGACGTGCACAGGATTGTGCTGTAAGTCACTGAAATGTCCATAGAATGAGTCCTATGTCTGAAAATGTATTTTTCAGAATGCTTGATCCACATTATTATTTCCTATTCGGAAGTGGTGGTGGGATGAAAGACTCACAAAATGGTTCTCCCAGTACACGGCTTCAAACCATTACAAGATCCACTAATTAAATATTCCAACATTATTTTTTAAGGCATAGTGCAGGGCTAGCCCAAGACATTTTGGTGCCTGAGGTGGAAGACCCCTTCCATTAATGAATATGGGCCAAAATCCACCAAGACATTCTTCTGCGCAAGTTTCAATGAAATAAAATTCTATGGGGCTTGCACAAGATCATGTCTCAGTGCATTGTGGCCTGTCCGTCTGTCTCTCGCTCAGCCACCCTTAATGGATCCAACATCCCCATTCATGGTAGAACCACCCCTGCCTGCAGAAATGTTCTTATGGTCTTAAAACAGTAATATGGGATGCTTATGTCTGATGCTAACCATGTATAAACAAACCATATGATTTAGTAAGCCTTCTCTCCATTCTTAAAATTGTATTTTAAGAACCTGTCTGAATGACATGATTCATTCAGTATTTTTCTCCATAGACAGACACACATGTACAAGAGTGCAGACTCTTTTGACAGAGTTCTTGTATAATACAAACCAAAGAAATACATTAAAGTGTGGGTTTTATTTTAGTCATGAGCACTTCCAACATCTTTAGCTAGAGCAAATGTCCCAATGCCTGGAACACACAGTTCCAAACTACATAATTATTACTGTATTGCACTGCCATTAATCTGTTCTTTTTTTACAGCTTTAAAAGTAATCCAATCAGAGATGAAAAATGGCTTAGTTCTGCAGATTTACTTTGGCTCATTTTTATCAGCACCTCACAGAATCAAGGAACAGATTAGCAACTGTTGGATTATGGTCACAAAAGAGAGCAGTGGAAGCATCACCCCAGACTACCCCAAGAATGTATCATCACCACAGCAGACCATGTTCTTTTCTTCATGTGAAAGAGGCAAGCATAAGAAGGTAGTCTAATGATCACTATAGCTAAATGGCTGAGAAAGGAGAGGGGGCACTGAACTCTGAGAAAAGTGATCATGTTGTGAATTTCAATTTTGCCTTCTCTTGGAAGAAGCAGGGTGGTATGTAAGCCTGATTTATACTCTGCAATAGTTCCAAATGCCAAGAAAGCCCATTATGATAACCTATTCTGTCCTTGAACATAGCCTGAGCCAGATACTTTCTCCCCACTGGTTCCTGCTGTGGAGGGAGTTAAGTGATCCTTCCTTCAACAGAAGAAAACTGCTCTTCACTGCAGCATTTTGTACCTGGACTAACAGTCTACATTTTCCAGTCTTTCCCCCTCCCTCCCTCCCTCCCTCCCTCCCTCTGAATGCTTAATTAGAGCAGTACTTCATTGCTGTCAAATGCCAGCACTGATCCCTGAATCAAATGGGATGGTTTCTCTACTACACCTGGTTGGAAATAAGAAGGAATTTGTACATGCACAGAGTGCTCTTCCCTAAGCTGAACAAATCGATCACTGTTCGATCAATGCCCCACTAGGGTACAGTCAGCATGCACCTGTAAACAGTCCTAAGACTTCTACACAGTTCTGATTCTGTTTCTGCCATGACTTCAGGCTAGAGGAGAAAAAGCCATATGGATTTTTCCCAATGCTAAAGACAAGGGGCTGGCTGCATATTTAGGTGCATGCAACTGGGCTGACGGGAGTGGAGTCTCCCGCCCCCTCCTCCTCATGGCAGTCCCTCCAGCCCCCTGAAAACACTACACAGAGAGTCAGGGGACTCTGCTGAATGCAGTAACCTGTGGTGTAGAGGGGTGGAGTCCTTAAAAATTGGACAGAGACACCTTCTGTGAGAGGAGCTCTTCTGTTCACGGAAGGCAGATCCTAAATCCAGCCTGAAAACTAAAGTAGTAAGTCAAGGGATTCCAATGGGAAAGGTGTGTGTGTGTGTGTGTGTCTGTGTGTCTGTGTCTGTGTGTAGACCCTACAAACTACTAATCTAGCATAACCCTCACCTTGCTTTTTCTATCCCACCTTTCATCTCTTCCCCCTAGCTTAAGTGACCTAGGGACAGGCTATGCAAAGCATCTTTGTCCTACTTGGACTCCTATTTTGTATATAATCCTTAGCTGGACAGCTTAGAGAGGCTTGATCCTACTATGAGCACCATACCCTGAGAGACACTGAGTCTTTCTGAGAACGTTAACAGTATTTTTGAAGATAGCTGAGGGTTTGTCAGATTCATAGCTAACAAAACCCTTAGCCAGGACAATTCTAATTGTAACCATTATGCTATCGAAGTTCTTTGAGGACTGGAGGTTTAGTGCTGATTTCATAGATTTCATAGATCATAGAGTTGGAAGGAGCCTACAAGGCTATCGAGTCCAACCCCCTGCTCAATGCAGGAAACTAGAGGAGGGGTCTCCCATCCAAGTAATAACCAGGCTTGATCCTGCTTAGCTTTCCACGCTCAGACAAGCTGAGCCAGCGTAAGCCACAGGCCTGATCAGCATGAAAGAAGTATCTGACGGGTATAATAGAAGAAGAATGACGCCTGCTTTTAAAAATACCACTAAACATACTAGTATGAGAGGTAATAGCTATAGATTGTATTGAATTTTACTATCTACAGAAGATGCCATATTGGTACATTTTTACACCAAAGATTTCATTGGATCCATTTCCCAAATTTCTGAGCCAGTAAGACCAGAAAAAAGTACTGTGCAATCCTCTTGTGCCATCTGATTTTATCCTAAACTTATTCTGTCCAGTGTAAGAATGGAAGGTTGCATATGCAACTATCGTATGTGGCAACTGTTTACTAAATTTCATCTGGTGTAAGCAAGCTTCTATGGTGAGCCAAAAGCACAATCCGTGATTGTGTGGTGCAGTTCTAAAGCCAAGCTGCCATTCCATTAACACATCTCCCAAAGAACACACTGACCTTTGACTTGTTGCTCTGGTCCCCTCGTATGGCTCACTACCCCTGGCATGCTGACGTTGTTTCGGTGTATGTACTTGAGAAACACTTCTGCATTCCTTCGTGCTAGTGTGCAGGCCTGTGGGCAGCAAACAACACCCCCCCACCCCCCAACACAACAGTTACCCTTTTGACAAGCGCATAAGAAGAATAAAACATCAAGGAACCTACTGAACTGTGACATGAGCTTCTTTTCTCATTTGACCTCTGAAAGATGTTGATGTGCATGAGAAAACACTGAGAGAACCTCAGACTGCATTCACACACATCCATCATCTTGGGGATGGTATCATATGACAGAAAATGCTACATGAAAAATTGGATGATTCCAGCAGAAAAGCAGTGGTATAATACCCCAACAGGGAGGGATACATCTTGATCTTTATTGTAGGAGATGCCAGTCGATTTCTTCTGGAACATAGTCATTGAAATTTATACTATTACATGATCTGTAAGCTGTCACTTCGAAAAACAAATGGGTTAAGAGTGTGAGCTATGGCTTTCTGAGGTAAAGAGCTAGAGGGCATAGGGAAGAAAAGCCAGCTACTTCCTGCTACATCTCTGCCAGGGAATATGTAAGGATAAGGTAGTGTCTTGTCCTTGACAGACCAATGGTCCACCTAGCACAGTATTGTCTACCCTGACCTGTCAGAAAGCTCTGTTCAGACAAGTCAAAGGCAGAGGTCCTTCCCAGCTCTGAATTCCTTTGAACTAGATGTGTCAGGGATTGAACCCTGCTATTGTCTACATGCAAAACATGTGCTCTGCCACTGCGATATGATCCCTCCCTCCTACTGCAGCTGCTCAGCCAGAGAAATGAAAGCTGGGAAGAAAGGAAGAAAGGAGGTCAGAAACAAAGGATATGGCTTGAGTTCTTTACCCATCTCAACACAAATATAGCTTAGAAGACCAAGAGCAGAAAAAAAACAGAAGGCTTCAATATTCCCTCCACTTTGGTAGTATAACCTTACCCACCCACCACCCTCAGACAAACATACTTCTCAGAAGTCATGCAAGCACAGAGCTACCTACCTAGAAAGAGAACAAATGTGGTGGTCTACCCAAAACCACCTTCCTTCATGCTATCATGAAGCTACTTGCTTTTTGCAAAAACATTATTTAGCAACACTTAATTCTGATTATACTTCAGACGCCAATGCACAAAAGCACCATTTAAATAAGCAGGTTATTTAGCGGAGGCGTGTGACATGAGAGCAGCAAACTTGTGTGGGATCATCTGTTCCCTTCCATGTACTGAAAAATCACAAGTTCTTATTGTCCAGTCTATGAACTGGAAGGTGTGAGCTGATGCAAATTGGTTGTTTCCACATTACACTGCTGATGCACATAGCCACTCACATGTGCAGTGTTATTGCAAAAGTCTATTTTTGTTTTGTTGGAAGTGATTCTGAGAATGAGGGAAACCCAGAAAATCTCTCCTCCTGGGGGAAATTGTGCAGGCTGTCCTGTCATGAAACCATTACAGAGAAAAGGGACATTTGGACTGCATGCACAAGCTGTGCTGTATTTATGACTCTCATTAAATAATATGCAGATACAACTTTGTTCTACAGGGATATGACAGCATACAGTACATAATCTGCATATTCTGCAGACAGGTCCCCACCCAGGATTATTGCCTAACTCCTTTCGCAGTTCAGAAAAACAACTACTGTTAAAAAGGAGGAATAGAGTAGACCTTGAGAAAGGCTTCTTTCTGTTCCAGATGTTTGCTGATTAAGGGAATGACGTGGTCTATTTCAGATGCTGGTCCAAGCTTATCCCGGCCTCCACACCAGTCTTCATCTCTTCGATACTCCTGCTCCAAACTCTCCAGCACACTGCAAACCTGAGGCACAAGCCAGGGCACGTTAGCTCAGCTACCAAAGCTACCTCCAGAAGCATCCAGGAACTACTGCAAGTGCATTAACTTATTGTTATTTAACCAACCAAAAAGGGACAGCCTCACAGATAACACTGTATGTGATTCCTAACTCAGGCAGCATTCTCCAGCCTGGGTCCATGCAGATGTTTGGGCTACAACTCCCATCAGCCCCAGCCAGCATGGCCAATGATCAGAGATGACAGAAGTTATAGTGCAAAACTATCTGGAGGGACCCAGAATGGAAAAGGCTGCCCTATATGAAAAGTTTTTGTTAACAAAATATGGCGCGTGCGCGCACACACACACACAGACACAGACACAGAGTCTCTCCACACACACCCCATATTCTTTGTATTCCATTAAACTTTATTCTTATAAAGAAATTCATTTTTGAGGATTACTGGAATAAGATGTGTCTTGTCTGCATATAATATAATATAATATAATATAATATAATATAATATGGTGTCATTATTTTGTTATTATTAACTACAATTAAAATGTAAAAACAATCTAACACCTAGTCATTCCTGTAGTCATAAAAAAAACAAAAATATTAAAATTTAAGCTAGCAAAAAGGTGTTTCAAAAAATAAACCGAAATGAAACAAAAACAACAAGAAATAGCTTCTGTAAAAAAAGAAGAAGCATCCAGCCCAATTTACAGATCAAGAGCTGAAGAAGCTTGATTCCTAATGTTGCTTGGACTGGCACAGATATAAGTGAATACTAGGCTTCCCCAAATTGTGACAGAACTACAGAAGTATCATTTTGTAGGTTTGATTCTCACTTGGTCTCCTATGAGACAGCTGCTTTCAATCTGCCTAACTATGAATAGGGCAACTGGGGTGAGGGAAGTCAACAACATTTGTCAGATGTGGTGCTAAACTCACCAATCCTCACCCACGTATAGGATGCTCTCAAGGGTGCTAATGCAGCATGGACAATCTGGAAATGGCTTGAAATGAGTTTTGTTTGGGCTGTTATGCCCAGACCATGTAGGAAAATCCTGGTTTGTAGATGGTGTGGGGTTTTTTTTCTCTTCAGGATCTCTTTTTCTCACAGATAATCCATATATCAGTGATACAGTTTGAATCAGGGCTGATCACAACCACTGCCAGTACACTTTTGGAAAATACACAGAGAAACTATCTGTATACATACGGAACAGGCTGTGCCAAGCGTTCTCTTAAAAAACATTTTTTTTGGCTGAAAATGAGGGGTCCTGGGGCCGGGGGAGGAGGAAGGAAGGTTTTTTTTAAAAAAAACATCATCCCCGTGCACCCTGTTTTGCTGCTGCTGCTACATGTTTCATAGCCTTGCTAGCAGCAGCAATGACACTCCCAGGTGACATTTCCCCCCAGCAGGCTTCAGAGTGAGGGCAGGAAGCATTGCCCTCACTCTTGTTTGTTTGTTTGTACTATATATACTGCTAGATATTTTTTAAAATCCTTCATGATCTGCTTCATGATGACACAAAGTGTACTTCCAGATGAGGCTTTTAAGGTGCCACCACCCTGCTTCATTCACAGGGGTTCCAGATGATGTATTTTTCATCTAGCAACCCTCCCGTGTTTTTCCACCACTTGTTCCATCTCTTCTCTTATCATAGATAATCTGTTAAGAAAGACCAAGGTGGACTACCTGCACAATGCCTTCTAATGCTTAGGGCTAGGGGCCCTTCGTCTGGAAGCACCCAATGTCATGATGTAGCATCATCACGTAGCAAATCAGAAGGTAATTCTTCTGGTCCTCACCAACCAGCTGCTGGGATTTCCCAGAGTGTACTGGTGATAAGTTCATTGCATGGTTGCTCCCTTTCATGCCACCTCCCAATTTGCAGCTCAGCTGGACTTCCATTTTGCCATAGACTAAAAACTCACCATTCATCCCTTAATCAATGTCTCACCGTGCCAATGTGTTGCACGGATAAACCCTTTGTGCTTAATACAGTGTTTGAAAACAGGCTTCAGTGAGTCTCTACTGCTGTAGCTCAGAGCTGACACCCGGAATAGGATCATAGCAGAACAATGTAGCACTGTATAAGATCCATCCACTACAGGCTACAGCCGGCATCAATGACTAGGTGGTAATAGATGCTGTCTCATATAATTGAAGTCAGGGCTGCTTTAAATAACATTTCTTTTTAAAATCTAAATAAAATAAATGTCGCTGCACCAATAAGGCATCATTCAGCTCACCTGCTCAGAGGTTTTATAAAAAGCGACGGATGCATTAACCAGCTTCAGCCTGTCCTCCATCTTCAGCATGAGTTGCTGCCAGTGCAATGCCACCTTTTCTGCGCATTCTCTGATGGCGTCAGCATCATAGTGCCCAGCCTGCAGCAATACCTCTGCCTTCTGCTGCACCTGGAGAGCACTCTGGTGTGTCTTCTGCAAGGAAGTGGCATGAAAGAGGGACTGTGTATGAGGGGAGGAGAGAGAGATTTGTACAGATGTGCCGGGCAAATGGTATAAGGAGGTAACAGGAGTTGTGAGCATGAAAATGTGAGAGAATGAAACATTTCTTTAGAGTGAGTTCCATAACTGGCAGATTTTCCTCAGCAATCATTTTGTAGATTCACAGTGTCTTATTTATTTTTTACTCATAATCAAAATTTATATCCCACCTTCCTATAAAATATCCAAGGTGGCATATAAGCTAAGGGATGCTGATATTATTAACAATTTCCATAGCAATTTAGGACACACCCTGCTTAAAAACCTTTCTTTGTTTGTTTGTTTTCTCCCAACAACCCTGAGAGGTAGAACACTATTATGCCCATTTTTAGAAGGGGAACTGAGAGAGTATGGCAATGGCATCTCCAGGTCAATAGGGGTTCTGTTCACTTCAGTAAATCCACCTGTAATAATTTAACCCCTAATCCTAAAAGTCAGCTTGATATGAGCGCTTCTTTCCACACACTGATGTGGAAAGTGCAGCATACAGAAAGCAGTAACACCCTTCCTCCAAAAATAGTTGCTGGACGTGGACAATTGTGAAAAAGAAAACCCAATACAACAAGCAGACTTTCCCTGCTTCACCCTGTGCTTTTGCAGATACCAGCCACATGCTGAGATTTTAAGCACCATCAATATTTAATCTGGTATTCCCTTCTCTGAATAAACTTTTTTCTCTCCCGTTGGCAGCATGAGAACCCACGTCTCACTAAGGGGCTCTTAGTTAATACCAAGTGCAAGCATCTCTGAAGTGCAGCAAGCTGTGCTAACAGGAATTATGTGCCTTGCTCCACAGATGTGCCAGGTTAATGCAGCCAAGATGTAGCTGAAATGATACAGAATCTCTTCCACTGGATGATAAACTCTTCACACTCCTTCAGTGCTTGCAAATATGACAGGCTAACGCAGAGTGTTGTTAGGTGCTTACTAAGAATCAATACTTCTTCTGGAAAATGACGCTCTTTATTTTGAATTATTTGATAGGGAATAACCACCATTTTCTGGTTTTGTATTTAGGGTATTTTCACAGGTGACACTAAAAGAAGCTTTGAAACTCCACTTGGCTATCGCTGTGCATATGTGAATGCTCTTAATGTGGGATAGAAAGCTGTAGAGAACCGTTTTCAGATTGGATGTATATTCTAACCAATGTAGGCTTTAACTTTACATTGCATATTTTATCTATCTCTCTATCTCTATATAGATATCAGAAGAACAAACAAAGCCCCCACCACTTTTAGTGTCATATCATTACAACTACTAAAAGTGAATTAGAAATTCTATTTCTAGTATCCCCAATTCCATTCATAAGCAGACACTGGGGGGGGGGGGAATTAAACTTTAAAGTAAAGGCAGTTAAAGTGTTCCAAGGTTACCTGATCCGGGGGAAGTGATTTCAGGTTTGCACCCAAAAACAAAGCCTATCTCTTGTGATGTTTAACAAGCTGTTATTCTCTTAAACAAGTATTTAGGCTGACTTTGCAATTCTAATCCTGACCTGTTCATCTGGTGAGAGCCATGTGGTGTAGTGGCATATCAGACAAGAACAGGAGAGATCCAGGTTCAAATCCCCACTCAGCCATGAAGTGCACTGGGTGATCTTGGACTAGTCACAATCTCTCTATCTATCTATCTATCTATTCTATCTTTCTAGCTAATCTATACTATCTATCTAATATATCTATTATACCTAATATATATTTTTCTTTTCTATCTATTCAATCTATTCTATCTAATCTATCTATCCATTTATTATCCTGCCTTTCTGCCCCAAATGGAGCTCCTCACAGGTTTATTGTGAGGATAAAATGTGGAGGGGAAGAACCATGTTTGCTGCCTTGAACTCCTTGAAGGAAAGGTGTGATATAAACATTACTAATGAATGACTATTGCTTCCAGGTGACTAACAGAGCAGGATACACACTGCCTTTGATAGGTTCTTCCAGTCTTTAAGCCTTGAAAACTAGAAGTACAATCCAGTGGGAAGAATTCCTACTTAAGCCTCATTGAAATGAATACTATCATTCATTTCAATAGGGCCTGTGTAGAATTTGCAGCTGGACTGTGTTCCAGAAAAACAGCACATGCAGGCCAAACATTAATGAGACAAAGTCCTACCAGTTGAAGAATGATGCTTGTTAAATGTTAAAAGTTACACCATTTCTGATTGATCATGATATAGCCACATGGGAGAAACAGTACTGAGAAATGGTAATGCTACTCGAACACTGGACCTAAAGCAGGGAGACCTAGATTCAAATCTCCCCCCCCCCCGCCCCCAAACCTCTCTCCTTCATAACCCAAATCCACAGGGTTGTGAAGGATAAAAGGGTGAAAAACGTATGGCACTCTGAATTCCTTGTACAAAGAATGGAATACACATGAGAAATAAATGCCTCCTTCTGTGGCCAGAAACCAGA
Source organism: Shinisaurus crocodilurus (assembly GCA_021292165.1). Lineage (NCBI taxonomy): Eukaryota > Metazoa > Chordata > Lepidosauria > Squamata > Shinisauridae > Shinisaurus > Shinisaurus crocodilurus. Next base: position 177,567,576 of record CM037876.1, read on the forward strand.
ACAGATCCAACATCATTGCTCAGATCAAATGTTCCTCCCCATTATGTTTAATATTTAATTCCCACATCATTTCAGAAAACAGCCCAAGATACTTAGAAAGTAAACACGACTGATTTCTGCAACCTCTTTGAAAAAATAAACTGTTGTCTATGGAAGCCACAAATTGGGTACTAAGAAAAGAACACATAGGGCAACCCAGCTGAGCATGGAAATCACATGTGATGCTTGAGAAGAAGGCATGACTTAATCCATCTTCACTGCACCTTTTTTCGCCTCACATAATTTATTTCACAGCCAGTGCCTATTCTAATCTTTTATCTTTCACTCTGTTGCAACAAATCAAGTCAATGTTTTGACAGGCTTTTTTTAAAAAAACTTGCCCTCTACCTATTCATCACCAACCAGCAAAACCAAGCCTGTAAGAAGAGCAAAGGCTTCTGCCAGTAGTATTGCTTATCAAAGCATAAAAACAATGCAGAGTACATAGAAAAGGCTTGAAAGAAATTGAATGCTCCTATCTTTACCTTCATTTCCAGGAGTATTTTTGTTGTTTTTAATTTGCAAGGTATTAAAAGGGTGGTGTGGAGAATGAGCAGTGTTTCATGATTAAGATCTTCTTATCTAGCAACAGCAATTAGCTATTGATAGGAAATGCTTTCTTCCAGTCCTAGCCTCCTCCTACAGTAAGTAACAACTTGCTTTTCTGATGTTTTTGTTTCCTTTCCCTTTAATCACCATTCAATTTATGCCCAAACACTTTATGTTTGTGTAGGGAAAGGGGAACCCAAATAAGCCCATTGCTATTACCTCTATGGCCAGCTGGAACTGTTCATGCTCTCTCTGGAGCTGCTCAGCTTCTGACAGGGAGCTTGCATTGACAAGGCTAGCATTGAGCATTGATTCTCCATTTCGGATCCAGCCAAGGACCTGGCAGAAAGAAAGAAAAAACATATCTTGAAATATAACTTTTTAACATCTGCATGAAACTGCTGGGGGAAGTAGCCCAGAGGTTTGGGCTGAAGTGTCCTTAGCATGTAGATAATACTGAGCTCTACCTCTTGTCTCCATCTACTTCTCCTACAGAGGATGTGGAACTTTTGATTCAGTCCCTGACAGTGACAGTGGGTGAGGCATGAGGGTGAACAAGCTGAGACTTGAACCAGAAAAGATGGAGGTGTTGTGGGTAGGAAAATTAAATACTCTGGATGGAGGTTTACAACTTGTCTTAGATGGGGTTGCACTGCTCTTGAAGGACCAAAGGTGGAGTTTGGGAATTCTCCTCTACTATGTACTATGTGGGTAAGATCAGGTGGTGGCCAGGAGTGCTTTTTACCAGCTTAGGCTGGTACACCAGCTGTAGTCCTATTTGGGGAGATCTGACCTTGCCTTGGGATCCATGAACTAGCGATGTCCATTCTGGGCTACTGTAATGCACTCTATGTGCGAATGCCTTTAAAGACATTTCGGAAACTTCAGCTGGTGCAGAATGCAGCTGCCCAAGTACTGGTGGGGGCTAGGCGATTGGCTTATGTAACACCTGTACTGTACCAGGCATACTGGTTACTGGTACATTTCAGAGCCCAATTTAAAGTGCTGTTTTTGTCATTTAAAGGTGCAGGTTACTTGAAGGAGCCAACGAACCTGCCCTCACTTTAAGGTACGCAGCTGAAGCCCTACTCACATGCTCGCTTGGGAAAACAACTTGCTTGGTTTTTCAGCAGTGACCCATATTTGTGGAGTGCATTGCCATCTGGGATTCACCAGGCCTCATCTCTGCGGGCTTGCAGAAGAGCCTTAAAAACTTATTTGATTCAATTGTACCTTTATAAATAAATTGTATTGGGCTGCGGATGGTTTTAGTTGCAATTATTTATTGGATTTTACTGTTTAACTGGGCTGGATATTTTTTTTAAATCATTATTACTGGTTCTTATTAATGGTTGTTTAGTTTTAAGTTTATTGTTATTTGTATTTTATATTGATTATTGGAAACTGCCCTGGAATGGTTTTCATCCTTAAAGATGGCCTATAAATATTTTTTAATAAATACATAAATTTGGGGCAAATAAGACACATGGTTATATAACACATATACAGTTCTCCACCATTATAATTCACATAACATCTTCTAAGACTACGTTAAATGTTGAAAGAGAGTTTGAAACAGCACAAGAAGAGTGCCATATGTAACTCTTCACTCTTTGACATCTAGCAGAAAAAACCCTTTGGATAGTTCCATAATCCATCAGGCTGGCGGCCACTGCAGAATGGGCACACTACGTAGTTGCTCCCAAATTATGGAATTAGGTTTCTGCCAAGAACCTGGAACTTTCAGATGGGCTGTTAAGGCTTATCTTTTGGGACAAGCCTTTTAGAATTGAGGGTTTGCATGTACGGATTTTTTTTTAATTGGCTGCTCTATAGGTTTTTGGCTCATTTTCTCTGCTGGTTTTACTGATGTTTTTGGATTGTATATTGTAGTTTTGTCATTTCCTGCATTAAGAATCATTGTATTGAAAGGTGGGTTCAAAATAGGTAAAAGGTGAAAGGTTCAAAATAAGTGCATTATTCATTTATTTGTAATATTTTTATGCCGCTCCTCCGCCAAAAAGGCTCCCAGAGAGGCTTACATATAATAAATTAAACAAGACAGTCCCTGCCTGCAGGCTTACAATCTAAAAAGACACAAGACACAAGGAAAAAGGAATGGGTAGGGAAGAAGGGGGAGAATTAATTCTTCTGGCAGGGCTGGTGGAATGCCCCTGCACTCCCTCTCATCTCCTTCTGTACAGCTGGAAGTGTTCCACAGGTCTATTGCTGACTAGAGTACAAAAATAATCCCCACCTAGCCTTCTGTTCCGTTCTGCCTGTGTCATGGCAAGTGCTTAGCATCATTGGGCACTGGTGAGACCTGGGTTACCAGGTTCTACTATGGATCACATCTCTACCAAGGTTTTGGGCAAGTCAGGTTTCCCAAAGACAGGAATGGGAATACGAAAGCACCACAGAGAGCTCTGAGTGGGGCTGGAAATTGCCTGTACGTTTCTCCAATAAGCAACACATCATGACTGAGCCTTAAGTAGTGGTTTGCTTTCCTTTAGGCTGATTAGCAATGAGACGGGGTGGCTGTAGCATGCTGGTGTCTTTATTGCTAGAGTCTTCAGAGTCCGAGGACAGAAATGAGACCTCCTCTGGATGTAGCGGGGAGGGGGAGCAGGTTCTTGGGGTCTTCCTGGAGAACTGGGTCCTGAGGAGCTTGAAGTCTCATGACACCTTTCTGTAACCAAGCCTTCTCCCTGAACAGTTAACTCAGGAGCCTCTTCTTCTGAGGATGAGGATTCAGAGTCCTGCCTTTTGTCTATTGAGCAATGTAGCAAGCAATGGCATAGCTTGGGTGAAGCAAGCAGGAGGAGTACAATCCTGACTCTATGGCCCAGTTCAGTCACAGTGACACTGAACTGGTTTGAGGTATTCTGGGAAAGGGAGCTCTGGGCTCCATAAGCCATCCTGAGTGCTCTGCAGCTGCCAGCCTGCTTCCCCCTCCCTGATGCTACACCTCTGCTACCCTGTTTTCTCCCCCATGCTCCTCCACTTTCTTCCTTTTGCCATAGTCACTCCGCTCCCCCCCCCCACACACACACACTTTCTTTTTTTTAAACATAAACCATACTTTTAAACAACCAGTTTCTAGTTTAGATGTAACAACAAACTGGTTAGTTTAAAACCAAGTATATTTCCAATCTTCTCCTTGTGGCCACTTCAAAAGAAGGGGGTGGAGTACCTGAGCCAGAGCTTGTCCAGGATCTTTCACATTGTGTAAAGTGAGCCTATACCATAGCCAAGCCCACAGGACATCCTGCCATAAATATTTGCTGCATGTGTCATACCTGGCATTTCTGCTGCAGAAATTGACCATCCATGGTTTACAGGCTACTGATACAAGGACTTTCATCACTAATTGTTTGCTCTTTTTTGAAGAGAACGGGGTGGTTGGATCCAAAGTTAGTTGCAGTTTAGGCCCCATTGAAATCAGTGTGAAAAGTTAATCATGACTAAGTCCATTGATTTCAATAGGAACTAACCCAACAGGATCCAACTCAATGAAAATATGTATTTATTTTACACAGTCACTCACTGCTATGAATGAGTGCTGCTCTAGCATGCAGTGATAGCAAAGGGGCATGGATAATTTTTAGGGTTCAATCCAACAGGATTGACATTTGATAGATGGAGGGCTCTGATCTCAGAATCCTCCATCTATCCTAAGCCCTATCCAGCAGGGTGAGAGGAATAACAGAGACTTTTTCACCTCCCATTCCTCCCTGAATGCATTTTGAGCTAGACGGGCTCAGGGGCCAGTTTAGCTCTCCTCCCTTCTTGGGGACTAGAATGGAAGCCTTGGGGGTAAAGCAGATACACATCCTCTCTTCTTCCCTCCCTGCCCTACCCCGTCAAGGGCGATCTTGGAAGAGGAGGTGCCATGGAACTTTCCATGGCAGTTGGAGGGAGGAAGGGGAAGAGCCATTATCGGATCTCCTCCTCCACAGTATTACGTAGTTCTGTCCACAGCAGCAGAGGTGGTGAACTGCAGCATCCTATGGCTCTCCAGACGCTGTCTGGGAGCCATAAGATGATAAGATTGTTCTCTTAATGAATATTCTGGATTATATATACTAAGGCAACTGACTCTGAAGACATTAGCTCAAGGAGTGAATGGAAATAAGTGAGATCCCATCTCTCCTCTTCTTTTACTAGTTAGTAACAAGCATAAAAAGCTGGAATTTTTGGGTGATGTGAGGTGGGGATAAGGCACAGAAATTCTCAATTTACCTCAAAATGCATTTTCTTCCTTGAAAAATCTCTTGCCAATACCTATGCATCACAACACATATACGCATTTCAGTTGAATATACAGAACTGGACAAAACTAGCATGAAGGAACTTCTAATACAGTATAATGAAGGAACTTCTAATACAGTATAATGTATGCAAAAGAATGTAATATCTCTCCTGAGTTAGTTTTGCTTTTTATATTTTAAACTATACTCCTGCTCCACTTTCTGGGCTTAAATTGTTACTTTTAAATGTGTAAAATACAATTTGTCAACTGGAAAATATTAACATGTAGATGCAGAACTCCTGGGAATTGAAAATCAGTGAATGGCACCTTTTTACTCGCTTTCTTGATGCCAGTTGTTAAGCATTTTACCATTACATCTTAATGTATATCTTTGTACCTCTGTGGACTAGAAACTTACTTTATTATTTTAATTGAAACTGAGATTCCTAAGATTTTAATAAGAGCTGATGGGTCACATAACAGAGCCTCAGGCACCACAAGTAGCTCACTTACCATATGTCATCCGTTACTTAATGGGTTAGAATGCAAATTATTTCTGAATATAAGTTCCCTTGTTGAATATTTGCAGTTCTAGATATATTTGACTGCACCTCCTGGAATTATTGTGTGTGGTAATTGTAAATAATGTTTCATTATTTCTAAAATGCCTTCTTTCTTTCTTTCATAGAAATTGATGAATCCATTTCACAAACAGATACAGCCCATCTTTAATGCACAATCAAATATTGTTCATGATCTACAGGGCTTTGAAATCCAATAGTTTTGGTTCAACAGTCTCACTAGCACCCTCTTGCAACTCCACCTCCATCCCAATTGTGATTCATTAAAGTATCTTAAAGAAACCCCTTCCCCCTGCTCTTGGTACATAGTATATCACTTTCATCACAGCAATTTGCCACCCTTCAGAGTGGTAGTTGTCATTAGGTGGAAACAAAAAGAAGTTGTCCATGCATTTGGCAGACCCTAATTTGTAAAAATAAAATTAAATAACATTCTACTTAGTTCAGCAATGCAGTTAGCTTTTTTCTCCGCTTCATCAGTGTATGCTGTTGCTGTAAGATGTACATCAGAGATTCTGAGAAAAAGCAATAGATAGAGCTTTCATACAACAACCAGGATACTGAAATAGTAGACTAATGCTGCATATGTTACCAATTCATAGATATCATAGATTTCATAGATCATAGAGTTGGAAGGAGCAAACTGTGCAATATCTAGTACTGAAACTCTGCACCTCAAATGAATGACCATGATAGCTAATTATGATCTATGGTGATACTGGAATTTTTCAGCAGATACTTTACCACTTAAATTGCTATCCTAGGATGCCAACATGCCTAAGAATTTTAAAGAGCGCTGACTTTTCCCCCCTAAGCACAACCAGATGAAGTTTATCCTATGGTGCTGAAAGCCACCTGGAGGTATGATAATTTGTTATTTATATAGAAGCACATAGAGTTTTATAGCATGAGCAAAACAAGACAGTAGCAATCTCACAAAGATTACAATCTGAAGTTTGATAGGGGATAAGAAACAAAAGTAGGAGAGATTCAAGGCAAGATACAGCTGCACGAGGGATACAATGTGTGAGCTAGATGCTCCATACTTGGAAACCCTGTTCACCTGATTTTTTTTCTTTGAAAGTGTGGGGGAGTGTGGGGGGGGAGGGGGAATTCTGAAAGTGTCATCTCTGTGCAATTCACCATTGGTATGGGCTTCTCAGCTCACAGGTTGCTTCCACACATGACTGCAGCGTTCAGATTGGGAAAATACTGAATGAACCAGGGCTTTGTTGCAAATAGAAATTGAGACCAGAAACAGGGTAAACAAAGGTGTTATATGCAGATGTAAAGGTCAAGGAGGGATTTGAAGGAAGAGAGAGAGGGTTTCTGGGAAGGAAATAAATTAGGTAGACATACAGAATTACAACTGTTTCTACCATCACTTTGTTACATGAGACATGCCCTTCTGCATTTCTTTCTGCCTTGTAGTGACTAGTTATAGAATGTGTGTCACCACCACAACATTTTAACTATACTTTCTAAATTGGGTTTTCCAGTCAATTTGTGGAAAACAACAAAGAACTTGCCACAGTGTAGGCAGTGTAGAACTACTTTTGGTCTCTTTTCTATCATAGAATCATAGAATAGTAGAGTTGGAAAGGGTCTATAAGGCCATCGAGTCCAAGCCCCTGCTCAATGCAGGAATCCAAGTCAAAGCATCCCTGACAGATGGCTGTCCAGCTGCACTTTGAATGCCTCCAGTGTGGGAGAGCCCATGGCCTTCCTAGGTAGTTAGTTCCATTGTTGCATTGCTCTAACAGTCAGGAAATTTTTCCTGATGTCCAGGTAGAATCTTGCTTCCTGTAACTTGAGCCCATTATTCTGTGTCCTGCAATCTGGGATGATAGAGATGATGACTCTGGTCCAGATGACTGTGTTTATTGTATTCTGAGCAATACTGCATTCATTTGGAAATCCCAGAGTGAAAGCATCCTCAGTACAAAATCCACTACTAATATAAAGGGATCTCTGAAGAGTAGCATAGAAAAATGGATAAGAATACGGGAATACAAGTACTTCGTCACAATGTCAGTCTTGATTGAATATTGCCTTAAACAAAAGGGGAAGCTAAGCGAAGTGCTTTTCTTCCATTATATTTCCATGAGGGCTGACTGTCTCTTCATCTTGCCAACCAGTTATGTCAGCCAAGAGCTGTACAAAAAAAAATCTTAGTATAGGATCCCATCCTTAATGCATGTAATGTTTCTAAAACAACTGTTAACAGAAACCTGCCAAGCTCTGTGAAACTACTCATAAGTAGATTGACCATGGAAACATGTGAAATGATAGTAAATATCTTCAGGTTTCACTTCCTTATTATAGGTGATATAATATACGCAGGGAACTGAAAACTAATACAAGGCAATCAGACACACCAAAAACTGGGGAATATGCATCAACAACTGGGTGATAGATGGTTGGGGGTCTGAATCTCACTGCTTCACTGCGTGTGAAACAGCAACTTTTGAATGTAACTTCTCCAATCCCAACCTCCAAGGTTGGCTCATTTAAGAACAAAGAAAGAATAACCAACAGCAATGCTGTTGTATTACTATGAGAACTTATGGTTAGTACACCTAATCAATACGAAGTATATGAAATACTGTGTCTAATTGCCACCTACTTAGTGATCAATATCTTTTCTGCATCACCAGCTTCTGTCTGGCTTGTTACTGACTTAAACAGACAAGAAGTGTAAATAACTCAGTGAAAAGGATTACAATACATTATCTCAGATAGCCTTCAGTCTTACAAATCAGGGCCAGCTCTGCAAATCAATCTAAAGTCACTAAATGCAGTCTGTGATAAGTTGATAACTTAAGGGTCAGGATGCAGACCAGCAGTGTTAGATCATCTGCCCACAGTCTTAATTTATTTGTTTACACTGATAGCTTCTTTAAGAAGTGTGGCTCCTCTTATAAAGCCATTAAACTGATCTCTATAAGCAGGTGGTTTGGATTTGTGAAAGTCCAGTATAAACAGCTAATAAGCATTACAGTAGCTAATTAACTACAGGGAAGCATAGTGTTGTAGAGAGGCTGACCTTTGCAAGGTGAAGATTAAATAAGGAAGCCAGTCCAGAAATTGTTTGAGCAGTCAGACAGGAGAGGTTTTAGTTAAAATAAAAATGCAACTGTAGTTTCTCCTACCAGTGTCAAGTACCCCTTCCAAAATGGCCACTATTCAAAAAATACTAGACTTATTTTTTTTTTTGTGGAAAATTGCTGGACCCATTTCACAAACAGATACAACCTATCTTTAATGCATGATCAAATCTTGCTCATGATCTACAAGACTTTGAAATTCAATAGCTTTCATTCAACATTTTAGCTAGCAGCTGTCCTGTTTGCCTGAATCCCTCCATTTCCTCATCATTCACTGATGTGTTTTAATAAAACTCCCACTCCTGGGAGTAGGAACCCTAACATATGTCTACGAGGTGGAACATCTGGTACGTGGACATGCAGACTCACTTCTCTTTGTGTTGGAATCAAACAAGCTGATAGGACCGTACCAACACTTATGGAAGAGAAATCCTCAGGAAACCTGAAAGGGATCCACAGGGACCTTGGTGGTTCCCTTCCTGGGTTCAAAATGTGGGTAAACACACATTTTGAACCACACACCACCCAATTCTCTGCTCAAAATCCTCCCCCACGCAAGTTGTTTTTCTTTTCGTTTCTTTTTAAAAACAACGACACAGTAATTCAGGGGTGTGGTAGTATACACATTTGTGCATAAGTGTAGTTAATCCCTAAAATGCAGTACAATGTAGCCGCCCGTATCTCCCTGTTGTGGAATCATGCAAAAAGGATAACATTCTGTGTACAGCTGTAAAATTCTGGTTGGTTGGTGACCTTAGCTGTATGGAATGGTGTTATGGGAGGATAAAGAAATATCAGTTACCCATCCACATATTCTGGAGACAGTAATTACTCTTTATATCTTCTTGGAAATTTAATACATGTTCTATTTTGCAAAGCTCTTTGTAAGTGAAATTTGTCTAGAGGATTCAAGGATAACAGTAATTGTGCTGATCATTATCATAGGGAAGAGAATTTAAGCTACTACAATTAGAAAATGTTAGAGTAATCTCCTAAATGGTCTGCTGAAAAGCAGAGGAGTAGGGATTAACCTCATTCCTACAGCTCTGAGTATCTCTCATTTACCTTTTTCCATTCTCTTTGGGAGTCTCCATGAAAATTCATGTATTACATTAATTGCCATAAATACAGTAAAGAGTGGAACTATTGTGCAGACATTCCAGATTTAGGATCAGCCAAGGAAATGAGGCACAATGACTCCAAATCCTCTAATCAATTTGGGAGGAGGGGAACCTTCTGTCAAGGTTTAAGTGCTGCTATGACCTAGGAAGCCAGATTTAGCAGAAGATTTAACCCATAATGGTTTTCAAAATAGGTTTTCAAAAATGTGTACTGAGTGTTTCTGAATGCAGAGTGCTTTCCATTTGTTAAGGGAAGTGATCTAATTAGACCTTAGGTAGAATGTCTTTGAGCTGGCCTGAGTTACTCCTATTTGCCTCAGTTCTTCAGACCCCCTTTCTGAGAAACACAATTCAGGAACAGGGCCCACTTTATATCTTCTGCATGAAGACAGACACAAATCAACCCTGGGCTCATAGCCACACAGAGCTATTATTTCTGTAGTAATAATTTTTGTAAGCAAAAAATTGCTTACAATCCTGAATGGGGGAGGGGGAGTTAACTGCAGAAGTTCAACAATAGCAACATTCCAACTTAACACCAGAATGTTATAATTATAACTTCGAATTACTATTTTACTTGTTTTTATCTGAATTGCACATCTAGCACTTGTTTGAATATACTACACATAATAGCCTAGGTAACAAAGTAATAACCTGAAAAGCCTTTTAAGCATTAACCCCATTAATTTGGGTCTTAGGAGGTGGCTGGAGATCAGCATTTATTTGCATCTATAATATCTAGCCACCTTACAAGACTTGCTTGGCAACTGGCACAGGCTTATATGGTGTGTTAAAATGATGTTAACAAAAAAAGCTATGCATAGGGGCTAATGCAGTCCCCAGACATTTCTCTGATCACCACTTTCAATTAAATAATAGATATGGCTATTATATGCTGAAGTGCATAGATAAGTGAACAAAAGGCAGTAACCTTTAAGCAGACATTTCATTCAAACTGAAGATTTTATCAGTTCTGGAAGACATTAAACAGGATTTAAGTAGAGCCTGAAGACACCTTGAAAAGCACCTACCGGTAATAATTTCCTTTTTGCTTAAAACCCCTCAGAATAATGTTGTGGAATGCTCTCTGAACCAAACCATTTCCCCTCAGATTGAACAATTCCAATACAAGCTAGTTTTCTAAAACTGTAATTACTCTGTCTACAATTGCTGGTGAGTTACAGACTCCAGAAATTAGCTCAGAAGTATACAAGAGCTCAATAACTTTATGCTCAAATCTTTTAATTAAAACTGCTTAATTCTGCACATTTTTGCATTGCCTTATTATTTTTAAATCATTTTTCTTGGCAACTCAGTGAACATTAACTCTTCTATTCTTACTGAGTCTTACAACAGCTTTCTTTCTAGACAGGCAGCTGGACAATTGTTTCTATAGTATAAGTTGTCTAAGGCTGCAATTCTATACCCACTTACCCGTTACTTACGTCTTAGGAAACATGTTATAGGATTGTTTGTACTGTAAGCCTGCCTAGTAGACTCACAACTGAAATAAAATTTGCAACCATGTTTACCTGGTCCATTTTGAATTCACTGGCTCTAGCATGCATCTTGTGATGCATGCACAGAGCTTCCAAAACATGAAGTCTTCAGCAATGACTTTTCATGGGGGCAGCTCTGCCGGTACAATGGGTATGCATATGCTGAACTAACCTGACACTGGAGAAGGTGTACATCTGGAAGCTCAATGTATGCACAATGCTTCTTTCCACTATTCCATACTGGTATGCCTATTTTTTTATTCTTTTAGGGTGCAATCCAATTGGGATGCCTGTAACCCTCTGAACTTGGAGGATTACGGGCATCCTATGAAGGGCAGGAGGAGCGCAGAGGTGAAGGTCACCTGCACACTCTTCCTGCCCTGCAGCTCAACTGGATGGCCATCTAGCTGAAGTGCTTCAGAGCGGGAGGGAAAGAGGCTGAGGTGCTGCCAGGATACCTTGCGGTGCCTGTCTCCTCCCTTCCCGCTGGATCGCCCCCTAAACCCTGTCTGCAAGGTCGCTCTTGTGACCTTGGAGACGCAGCTGGTACAGTTCTTTCAGCGCCGGCTGCAAACGGGGGGAAGGCACTCCAAATGTGGATCCCTAGCTACAAGGTCAGAACCATTTTCCAACCTCGTAGCTGAGTCCCCAAAAAATCCTATGCCCATCTAGACACTGTCTAGCGCCCATAGTATTGTGCTGTACATTACGTATCATTTAATATAATGCTCTTTGGAACAAGGACTCTTGTTTTTTGTTTTTAAAAATATCTTGTGAGGGAGTGATTTCCAATCCTGAATCATTTCAGTCTATTAATGCTTTATTATTTTGTTTGAGTGGGCATAGGTTCAGACACAATCCCAGTCAAATTGTTACATCATGAAGAAATTAGATTATACATTTCATGCTATAATTATGGCATAATAAAAGCATGTTGACAGAATGGATCCTATATGGTGTGTGTGTGTGTGTGTGTGTAACAATGGGTGCAATCCTACGTCCCTCCAACCTTTTCTGGGGGGACATAGGATTGGGCCTGGAAGGTGCTGTGACCTTGGAAATCTTTTCCAAGGTCTTAATGCTGCGGAATGCCCAACCCCCCACCTCACAGCTGGCAGGTAACCGAAGATGGCCTTCCGTCTTCGATTCCCCCATGTGGGGGACATTCCTGGGGTGGGGAGGGGAATGGCGAGGCTCTGCAGGATTCCAAGGCTCTGCCTCAGCCTCTCCTCCTCGCAAGGAGAGGAAAAACATCTAGATGGCTGAAGTCTAAATGTTTTTAAGGGCAAGGGGAATGTGGCGGATATCCTGTCCATCACGCTCCTCCTGCCCCGCATAGGATGCCCATAATCCTCCGGGTTCAGAGGGTTGTGGGCACCCTCATAGGATTGCGCTGAACAACAACTATTACAATTTCTTTCCTGCCTTTCTACATATAGCACCCAAGGCAGCTCACAGTGATAATAAAAATAAAATAATATAGTTTTAAAAATAAGTCAGTAACAGTAAGATAAAGAAAGAAGAGCAGGTAAAAACACACACACACACACACACACATATATATATATATATATCTCACCAAACAGCTGTCACATTAAGACATATAAAGATGAGCTGGAAATAAAAAATAAGTGCAATAGGCCAAACATCTGTCTAAATTAAAAAAAAAGAAGAAGCATTTGCCTGATGGTGGAGGACATCAGAGAGGGGACTAGATGACCCTGCCTAGAGAGGGGTTTCCAAAACTTGGATGCAGCCACTGAGAATGCTCATGTTCCCACAAGATGCGTGTCAGATATGGGCAGGTCCAAGAGAATGCTCTCCAGAAGATCTCACATCTCAAGCAGATTCATATGGGAGAAGGTGATCCTTCAGGTAACCAGGTCTCAAGAAGTTAAGGGCTTTGTGGGTTATAACCAGCATTTTAAATTCTGTCTGGAAATGAACTGGGAGCCACGTGCTCCCTGTAGCTGTTCCTGGTCAACAGTCTGCTGCAGCATTCTAAACCAGCTGAGCATTCTGAACCAGTTTTGAAACACTCTTCAAACGCAGCCCCATGTAGCCTCTTTATAGTAATCCAAATGGGATAACTAAGGTATATGTTACTATAGCCAGATCTGACACCTCTAGGAATGGCTGTAGTTGCACTCCTGGCCACTGGAAAAATCTGGATATCCAGGGTCAGTGAAGGATTTGGGAGAACCGTCAGTCAACGAACCTGGTATGTATGTATGGATTTTGTGAAATCAATTCCATCTGTGTTTTGTGGATTGTCAGGGGTCTTTCGTTCTGTCATCCACTCACTTCTGGAATTGGATTAAAAATTTTTTAGGGATGTCCGATAATTTTGTTCCTCTTGTGCAAGTGTGAATTTGCACAAATCCCCCCAAAAGTATATTTATTATTATTATATATAATAAAGTATATTTTATATATATATATATATATATATATATATATATATGGTATATATATATCCACAAGTCCATGTGACTCAGAAAAACCCAGTCCACTGTGAATCCACCAGTCAGATTCATAGAAATCTGAACTCATTTGAATCCATTGCGGATTTCTCTGACATCCCTAACTGGGTCTTCAAGGGAAGTGCAACCCCATCCGAGACTAACTGGACCCCGATTCCCTGGTTTACTGCTCTAAGCAGCACTCATTTTTTGTGCTGCAGTGCCTCAATTGCTGTAGCATTTTAATATTTCATTTTAAGGTACCAGACCTTTGCTTTTATTCTGGTTCAATGGAGCCATATCTAGGGAGCCACTGAGATGCAATAGAAAGAGTTTTTGCATCTAGATTGGAGACCTAGCCTTTAAACCAGGTCTGAGCCAAAAAAAAGAGAGCCAATGTACACACACTTTGCACCAGTGGTATCTGACTTTGATCCTCTTGCTTTGGAGATGAAGGACTAACAAACAGTGCAACCAAGATGCCTTAAAGGGGCAGCACCACCAGAACTCTGACACTATAATATTTGAGAGTAGTCTAAAGTAGGTGTAGATAGAATGGAGATATTTGTTTATTTGTTTATTTATTTAAAATATTTATATCCCACCTTTTTTCCTGCAAGGAATCCAAGGCAGCTTACATCATCATCATCTTCTTCTTCTCCAGTTTATCCTCATAACAACACTGTGAGGTAGGTTAAGCTGAGAGTCAGTGAGCCCAAAGTCACCCAGTGAGCTTCATGGCCGAGTGGGGCCTAGAACCGAGATCTCCCAAGTCCCATTCCAACACTCTAACCACTATGCTACACTGGCTCTCGCAGCAACACAAGCAGAGTCTTACACTTAGCAGGGCAGTGTCTGAAGAACCAAACAACTAGATGGTTTTAAGAAGAATTACTGAGATCACCACTTGCTAATATCTTGCCAGTAGCTCTCATAAGAATTCTAAGCCTTGCCATTATTTTGCCAATGGACTGGAAAACCTGTGGTAAAAGACCCATCTCAAGAATTTCAATCTCTGTTCCTGTCTCTCTCTTAACATAAAAGAGTGTGAAAACCCATCCACCCATTTTATGATGTATTACAATGAGAGAAGGTGTGGGAGGGGCCCTGCACATATTGCACTTCCTTTGTCTCCAGTTGTTCCAATTTTCAACTCATAGCCTTGACATTCAAACCTATGGAGTATACAGTTGAAAACAGAAACCTTTTCTAAATGAGGCAGGAGAGAGAGAGAGAGAGAGAGAGAGAGAGAGAGGATTTCCAGGTTTTCCAAGTGCCATTATGTTAAAATGCAACCATATGTAGGCATTCTAGAACTCTCCAGACTTTCTCTGAATCAGCAAAAGCTGAGTTAGCACCAGGCATTGCTTGGTGGCAGCCCACTCTTCCTCTGCTCCGAAGAGCAAGGGCAATTTGGTAATGAGTTTAAGACCATACATCGTCTTAGATGCTCTAAAGTGAAAGTGAAGCCCATTTGGATGTGGAGTGGAAGTGAACAAGCAGCCAAAATCAATATAGATTCCAATTTCACTAAGTGATTTTGATTATGACTCATCCCACAGGAAGCCAAATCCAGCCACTTTATGACAGGGCACTGATATATTTAAATGCAGCTCTTTCCAGGGAAAGCTATAGCTGCAATAATTCACAGGTTAATAATCAATTGACTTTTAAAGTATTCAGCTGAACAAATAAAATGAGTTCTCACCATGGGCTTGCTGAAAAGCATCCGAGTGAGGAAGGCTCCCCAATAATGTTAAAGAAACTCTAATGAACCACAGCTGTTAACATCTCTCTTGAAGTTCACTCCTAAATCCATGCATGCTTTGCTCTTTAGATTATTCTAAGGCATAAGATTGTAGATGGTGGGAGCATACTAGGGAAATAACATGACTCATTCAGCATCTATTAAAACAATAATTCCCTTAAAATGAATAAGAAATGTGGAGAGAATGTTACAGATGCATATATAGCAGGGCTCTCCAACCTTGGGTCCCCAGATCTTGCTGGACTACAGCTCCCAGAATCCTTTGCCATTAGCCATGCTGGCTGGGTATGCTGGGAGCAGTAGGCCAGCAACATCTGGGGACCCAAGGTTGGAGAGCCCTGATATATGGAGTCCCCAAGCAAGTATAAGAACCAGATCGGAAAGGGAAAGGTACAAAATAGGTTAAAGCTACAAGCAAGCACCACACATTTTCATAAGCGTTTTATGGCTACTATAACGTGCTTTATGTGGGGCTGCCCTTAAAGACAGTCTGGAGGCTTCAGTTAGTTCCAAATGTGAGGACATACAGTATTTTTCCATGTATAAGACTATACTTTTTCCTAAAATCGTTAGACTAAAAATTGAGGGTCGTCTTATACCCTGAGGTAAGCCAAGGAGAGAACCGCGTGGTTGCGAAACTGCCCAGTGGGGGGCGTCTTATACATGGGGGCGTCTTATACACGGAAAAATACTGGTAATTTTCAGCAGGTGATATTATGACGCCAGTCATGTTACTCCAATGTTAAAACATCTTCTGTGGTTGTCAGTTTGTTTCAAGGGTGTACAGGTCTCTTACTTTCCCTCTGACTCCTACTCTCTGATGTTCTTCTGCCGATGACCTCATTGTTAAAGTCATGATGCCTCAGGGCAGTTTTGGAAACCATCTTCAGTTGGCAGCAAGGGTAAGCAAAATGGAGGCTTAGGTCCTACCATATTTTTTTTTGCAGGACTAAGCCTGACTTACTGTTTGAAGTTTAGAAAGAGTATGGCATTTTACATAAGGCTATTTTGACCCATTTTGGTCTGGGTTCAGGCCTGGTTTGGGGACAGAATTGGCTCTGGTGGCCCTGAGGGATGTCCTCTTGTGGAAGGAAGTCAGAGAGAGTGCAACGCAGTTGATCCTGCTTGATCTCTCAGCAGTTTTTGATACTGTTGACCAGAGTTTTCCTTTGGATCGTCTCCATGAATTCGGAGTACTGTTTTACAGTCATTCTCCTCCTACTTACAGGGACATTTCCAGAAGGTAGCAATGGGTGACTGTGCCTTGGCACCTTGCCATGTATGTTGGGTGTGCTGCAGGGTACCATCTTGTCTCCAATGCTATTTAACATCTATATGAAGCTGCTGAGGGCGGCCATTAGGAGGTTTGGGGCAATGTGTCATCAGTATGCTGATGACACCCAGATCAATTTCTCTGTGACATCTGAAGCAGGAGAGGCCATGCATGTTTGAACCAATGCCTGGATGCAGTGATGGGTTGGATGGGGGGCAACAAACTGAGACTTAATCCTGACAAGACGGGAACTCTATGGGTGGGCAGTTCCCAGGTACTGAAATTGGGGGATTTGCCTGTTCTAGACAGGTTGTACTCCCTTAAAAAGAAGTGTTATGTGGTTTGGGAGTACCCCTGGATTCATCATTGTTATTAGAAGCCCAAGAAACTTCTGTGGTGAGGAGTGCCTATTACCAGCTTTGGTTAGCATACCAACTATGCCCTTTCCTGGACAGGGATAGCTTGGCCACTGTAATCCATGCATTGGTAACCTCACATTTAGATTGCTGTAATGTTCTTTATGTGAGGTTATCCTGTGCTTGGTTCAAAAGCTACAGCTAGTGCAGAATGTGGCAAGGAGGAGGCCTTGCTGGTTGTACCACAACCTGCAGATTGCCATCTGGCGACAACCTGTAAGCAGGCCCTCTCTGTGGTAGCGCCCACCTTATGGAACCTCTCCCCCCTTGTATTCAGGATGTGCCAACTGTGGTGCGTTTTAGGCACCTGTTAAAGACCCATCTCTTTCCCCAAGTCTCTCTGAATTATTGTGCTGCCCAGTTAGTTTGTTTACTAATTATTGTGCATTTAGCTTTGGTTTAAAATATTTAACACATTTTAACATTTTTATCTCATGATGTATTTTAATCCCTACTTTGATAAACTGCTTAGAAATTTGCGCGTGTAAAGGCGAGATAAAGAAGAGGCAGACACAGGGTATATGGTTTCAAATCAGGGCCACATTTATTGAATTGAAGATCTGTGAAGGGTGAAGTGCGGTTCTAACCTAGCCCAGCCCTTGGCCGGGAAAAAAGACCAATATTTGGCGAATGCATCCTAACTGAACCGGAGGCGGGATGGCCCGCCACCGCCCAGTTGCCCTCCATGTGGAGCTGGAGGGCCTTACCATCGTCACCTTACTTTGGCGCCTCCAGGCTCCCAAAGTAGGTGAGAAAGGTAAAACCCCAAAGCCGTCCCAATCTCCCTTGTGCCAAGCCTCATGGCATTGGCGAGGGCAGCCTTGGGTAAACGTCAGTCACCTTGAAAGGTGCCACTGGATGATCACCATAACCCTAATTGTTCCTGCCTAAACCCGCACTTCCCGCCAATGTGACCAATTTAGCTAAGATCCCCCTGGCAGGATCGAAATCGAATTCAAAAAGTCCCATACCCTGCTTCACAGTGTAGAGTAGGCGAAACACGCCCATTGCCCCGGCCAATTGAGACAATGAGCCAAAATTCCTACTCGACCCCCAGGAAACGGGCGGCCAGAGGAGCCTACACTGCTCAGAGGGCGGGAGTGGAGGGAGCTGGAAAACAGGAGCAAGAGACAGAGGGCGGGAACCCAGGAGCTTAAATAAGCTCTTACCTGTGTCCCCGCCCTTTTGAGCCATTGGCTAGTTACCAGTGACCCACCTGACCAGCTGCCTGCCTCCTCTCTCCTCTTCCACGCGCAAGCCTTCTCCCCGGCCCCAGGTGAGGGGCCATTGGAAGTTCTTTGCGCGTGTAAAGGCGAGATAAAGAAGAGGCAGACACAGGGTATATGGTTTCAAATCAGGGCCACATTTATTGAATTGAAGATCTGTGAAGGGTGAAGTGCGGTTCTAACCTAGCCCGGCCCTTGGCCGGGAAAAAAGACCAATATTTGGCGAATGCATCCTAACTGAACCGGAGGCGGGATGGCCCGCCACCGCCCAGTTGCCCTCCATGTGGAGCTGGAGGGCCTTACCATCGTCACCTTACTTTGGCGCCTCCAGGCTCCCAAAGTAGGTGAGAAAGGTAAAACCCCAAAGCCATCCCAATCTCCCTTGTGCCAAGCCTCATGGCATTGGCGAGGGCAGCCTTGGGTAAACGTCAGTCACCTTGAAAGGTGCCACTGGATGATCACCATAACCCTAATTGTTCCTGCCTAAACCCGCACTTCCCGCCACAGGGAGAGACAAGCTATCGCTTAGTTGAATCCCCCCCACCTGCACGATAAAATAGCGAGCAGTGCCCTTCGCAGATCTCCAATAAATATCATTGCCAATATCAGACAGGTGGACCCCATCAGGCCGATACAGCTCCCTCCGGACCAAGGTTATATTGGGATGGGGAATACAAAACCCGATCCCACCTATGGCCCTACAAATTTCGCCATTCACCTTCCTAACCGCCCTATTCAAGGCCTTAGGCCAACTGAGGCGCGGTATGATGAACGACCAAAATATCCGAACCCCCTTTTTTTTATATCTTTGGATATTGTAAGCGGTATATAAATTGGTTTAAGGAAGAACAAATAAGGCTTGAGATTTAAGAAATTTTGAAGTGACCCTGATTAGTGATGTGATAGGGCCATGGGGAGAAACCATAAACAATGTAAACTGCAGAGAAACACACACACCCAGGCTGATTACTGGAAGCTCTGTCCACAGTCCATTTGATATTTTTTAATGTTAGTAAAATCATATAGTTTTCAGCTTTTTTTCATTATGTGATGGATTAAAATTATTTTTTTTAAAGTAAAAGCTGAGATTTCAGAGTTCTCGCACTACATTCCTGAACTTATGCTGCTTGAGAGCACATGATCATATTGTCATATTGAGAAAGTTGGTTGAGTGGAACTGTGAAGCCGATGTGTGACTGAGCAGTGGTGCAGCAGTGAACGAAAGCTAAATGCAAACTGGGCAAGATGTTGAAGCAGCCACAGAGCCACCTCACTACCATATGCTAACTCTGCATGGATCCACCCAACCAACATTCCTGGTACCGGTACTTCAAATTTGCCATGTCAGTTGGCCCACACAAGCAGGCAGTGTGAGTCATATATTCAGTCATGATGTTATTATTTATTAAAAGCATTTATACTCCACCCTTCTGCCTCAGTATGAGGCATTCAAGGCACACAAAAAGTCAATTATGCCAAAGGGGCAATAAGACATCCAGAATCAAACCCTAGAACTTTTTATGGCAATGTTTCCTCGGCATGCAAATAATGAAACCTATTTAAAAACAACAACAACCCCATACACATCAACATGATTTCTTCCAGTTTCTCATTCAGCTATACCAACTGTCTAGTTCTCAAAGATTTTTACCAGTAACAAAATGTTCCAGATCTGTGTATCACTGATCACGACACAGGCGTTAACCAACATTTGCATGAACATTTGCAGCTTCACAGCAACTGTGTTCATTTGACACTCCCCACCCCACCCCCTGAACAGTACTCGAATTCTTGTTCTACTTTGCTCACAACAGAAAGAGAACATATTCTACTCGGCAGAACGGAATAATGCATCATGACCAAACCTTGCGCTTGCTATAAAAACAATGACATTTTTCAACTATTTTGTAAGAATTTCTCAGAACTTTTCACTACAAATGAGGCAGGTGTCCATGCACTACAGCTATAAGAGGTTTAGCAAGGCTGAGCATCTCCAAATATTTAACTCATCCTGCCTCACTACTGTATCCTACATTACTCTGGACAGGTAGCTCCTTACTGTCAATCTCGGAAGAAAATAGGAAAAGCTGGAAAGGAAGGTCTCATCTGCCACTTCCATAGGTGAAGTGATGAATTCAAGGTTGGTTTATATAAGCAGTAAGGGGGTTTGGGGAGTTTCAGATTTCATTGTCTAAGCAGGCAGGGCTTCCGCTTACCCAGTCACCCATCACAAGCTGTTGGACAGAGAAGGAGAAGATCTCTGTGCAGAACACAAGAGATGGAGAACTTGTGCAGAAGCTGCTGCCTACTAAAGGTCCATGCCCTGATCCTATTCAAGACACCCCTTCTGCTGTCTGAGCCTTCATATGTGATACTGGCTACATAATTTAATCTGTTCCACAGAAAAACAGGGCTGGAAGCCTGCTTTTTAAAATCTAATGCTGAATTTCCCAGGATATCAGCTTCTGGATTAGATACCAAATTCCATGTTTACATCATAAACAAGTCAATGCATGACATATCTACAGACCTGGCTCTTTTGCCTTTCTAACAGAGTTTCTTCTATAGAATAAGGAACATGCCTTTAAAATAAAGACATCTCCTTCAAATATAATAAAGGATAAGCAGTATATCCTTTCATGTATTAAAGAACATGAAAAGAGATAACGGATATTTCAGGTATTAAAGAAATATTCAGGTTGTAGGGGGGGTTTTTTACACCTGAACACTAAAGTTGTTAA
The DNA here is from genome assembly GCA_021292165.1 of Shinisaurus crocodilurus. Classification (NCBI taxonomy): domain Eukaryota; kingdom Metazoa; phylum Chordata; class Lepidosauria; order Squamata; family Shinisauridae; genus Shinisaurus; species Shinisaurus crocodilurus. The sequence goes on from CM037876.1 coordinate 177,588,610, forward strand.
ATATGACTGTTAAAAGAGCATGGGCAGGTTAATTGGATTATTTCATGTTGATTCCTTTTTGCTGGTTCCTAGGATCCTAGCTCCAACTTGATTTGAAAGAACACAAGAATTACTTTGTTGATCCAAGAGCATCTAATTTCCAACGTGGCCTTTCAGATGTCTCTGGGAAGCTCACAAACACCTGAAGATAGGCATCCCACATTCATTGTCCCCATCATCTGGTAATTAGAGCATACTTTTTATGAACATGGAGGTTCCACTGTCAGCTACTAGGGCCAAAAGCTACTGATAGAGAGATCTGTCCTCCATTAGTTTGTATAAAACATTTTATATCTTTCTATACCAGAACTCCATCCTTCCATAATTCCTATACCACAACTTGCATCAGCAATATTATTGCATCATAATACCTTATCCCATGATGAAGTAGTACTTTTACTGATGCATTGTTACAAAGGCAAAATTCAGAAGATGTGTTTTTAAAGAAAAAATGAATGCTTGTACCGTGTCTTGCTATGAGGATTATGCAATTATCATTTCCCCCTAGTAATTAATTTTATTCCTATGATCTGGTTTAATGAAAAACTCAAAAGAATCAATTTGTAAGATGTTAAATACACTTAATGTGCAGTTAAATGTGGTGTAATTAAACCAGAGCCAGCTGCAACCACCTGCCACTTTGAGAATACATACATCTGTGAGACAAATATTCTGCAGTGATTTTTGGAATCCTTTCAGTTACCCTCACTAATTCATTGTTTTCCAGAACATGTGCAAAGTGTAAACACATTCAGCTTTAGAATCTATGAGGTCAATCCTGCCTGGAATGTGAATATGAATATTAAAGGGGCCCTTTACACAATGGGAAATCTATTCTTGCATATATTCTGGGACCTGTGACAATTACAGAAGCTTAGAGCCTAACAGATTTTGAATGGTACAGACAGGGATTTTAACAGCCTCTATGTGTAGCAGCAAACATAACTTCTAGAAACATTTTAAGTCAACATAAAAACAGTGTAATGGCAATGGTGAAAACCCCGGGGCCTGACCTGCTTGACCTCTGCCTGCAGGTGCCGGAGCTGAAGGCACTGCTCCAGCCGCTTGTGCGTCTGATCAGCATTGAGCTCCAGCTCATGCTGCTTCTCATGAAGAAATTCCAGCAGCTCTTGCACTTGTGTTGCTAGATCGATGTCCTTTTCACAGATCAGTTCAATGCCTGTAATGAAATAAATGTCCTCAGATGGAAAAGTAGACAGTCTTGCTGCTGCTGCCACAAAAAAATGCAGCCTGGAAAAGTGCTGTGACCTGTAACAAGCACCTGCATTTTTCTGTTGATAATTTATTTTAGATCAACCCATTCATATTTAAAGGTGCTTTGTGAAGCACAGAAAAGTCAATCTGCTAGCTGCTATAATCTAACATATCATATGGGTTTGCTGCAGCCGGTGTCTGTACAGGATATGTGTTGTGTAGCTGCAAAAATGTTATTCTTCAAGATGCAGCCTTTCTTGCCCATGGTCATTTGAAATGACCATTTTGCAATAAATTACATACCCCAGCCTTTTTGGGCTATTCCTCACATGTTTTGGTGAAGAATACGGATTACTTTTTAAATCAAAGCAAGAAAAAAGCCCACCATGTGTCCTATACTTCATTGATTTTATGAAATAAAGAACACAGGGAACATGTTACTGAAGTTCATAGTAAATATTCCATCGATTCCGGTGAGTCGGGATTATACCACTCTTTTACATCACATAATAAAAAAGAAAAAGATAAAAGACAAAGAAAAGTAAGAAAGGCCTTTAACTAAGGATGTAGAAAATTGTTTTACAACCATTTTAATAACCTGTTTTTGAATGTGCTGAACTCAGACTGATGGGTTCAGTGTGGGCATTCATGCATTTGTATAGTGGTTCATGTGGTTTGTTCAGTGCTAAGAACCAGTGCCTTGCTTTGCAGCCTAGAGGAGGTACCTCCCGCTCATCATATGTTTCTAAAAGTTATATATGCCTATCTTAGGACAGAGGACTCCAAGTAAATGGCTGTAAAAAAGACAAAAAGAAGACAAGGGTTTCAGCACTAGGTCAGCTACCCTGTGTACTGCTACAGCTTCTGGCTATGTTAGAATAGTAGAAGAAACCAAGACAAAGCATGGTTTGTGATTCCTGTGCAACTCGACTGAAGTGAGTGCCAATGTATCACATTATTTATATAACTAGAAAACAATTTCATCATTGAATCTTGGACTGTTGGGAGATATTTTCACATTCTGGCTGTTCAGTAAAATTGTTCACTGGCCGCCTGGTCCCATGGAATCAAGTTTTGTTATTGGTTTCAGCAGAAGCACTGTATCTGAAACAAGCTGATTTTTATCATTAGATTGGAATTGTAGTGTTATTTCAGAAATTGAAGGAAATTATTTCTATGTGCATGCCTACTTATTTATTTATTCATACAAAAAATTATGTAACACATCAATTGCTGTGTCCTGGAACTTCAGTTTCCATGTATTGGAACAATCATATTAAACTAGAAAGAACGAAAAAGGAAAAGGCAAATACACACACACACACACACACACACACACACACACCAAACTTGATTCACCCTTCATTGCCTGAGCCTATTTACAACCATCAGCAGCCTCAGGAATGTTATATTAAGGGTGCAATCCTATTGATTGCATGCTCAGTGTTTGGAAGCCCCCAAATCTGGAGGTGTCCGATCATCTAACGCAGGGCGGCAGATGCAGTGGAGGCATTCTTTGCCTCCCTATCCTCCCACCCTGCAGATTTAGCTAGACAAGCTCTTCAGCCCATCTAGCAAAGGTGCTTTGGAGGGGGAAGCTGGAAGAGGCTCAGAATAACTCATATCCTGGCCTTTCTGGTCTCCTCCCCTCCCACCCACTGAAATGCCCCCTTTTCCCCCTCTCCAAGGTCATGTTTCTGACCTTGGAGAGGCAGCCAAGTGGTTCTCTCCACACTGACGGCATGCAAGGGGGGTGGGGTCAGATTTCTGATCCCCCCCTTCTAAGTTAGCAGCACTGTTTCTGACCCCGGACGGGTTTTATGAGCCATCCTATGGTCCCTGGAATGCTCTCCCAGGGACCACAGGACTGCTCTCTAAAAGACTTAATTTAGGGTTGCTATCCCAAATCAACAAACTCATCAGATTTATTAACGCATCCCAAGGTAGATACTTCATAACACAAAATAACAAATCTAGCCCATGGACATTCTACTTCATTAAGGAGGAAGGGAATATTCCCTTTAGGTATTTCACTAGAGAAGCAAGTCAAACACACAACCTTTCTGCTTATTCACTATGTAGGAACTCTTTGCTATCACACCCATTGGAAAGGAAATACAAACTGTCAGGCAGCCTTAGTAAGTTGAGATCATAACATTAAATAATTTATTCTGAACTGTTTTAGCACTCATGAAAGTTTAATCTAGTTACAGATGGGGTAAGGTCCCATGAGTATTAAGCTGAGACTGTTGACCAGGGTGATAGAGGTGATAAACAATAGGCAGGAAGTGTAGGGCTAGACAGCCATATAAGCAGCAAGATGGCAGGACAAATGGATCACTATGAAGCACACAGGCAAGGTAGCAGGTGCCATGGTTAGAGAAAAGGTCTGAAGCACCTGGAATAGCTCTGTCGATGGCATAGGTATTGCTCCAATGAAAACTAGACTTAGACAAGCCTTCCTATTGCTGAGCAAGCCAGATGACTACCAGAGTCCCTACCCTAAGCTGAAATTGTGAGGAATTCAAAATGGGCAGTGCTCTGAATTATTCATGCATACTATAGTCCTGTAGAATAATATCAAATTCTGCTGTTTGCCTCCTAAAGCAGGGATTCTAGGGAAGATGTTTAGGTGGTTGGTGGGGTTCTCCTCACTTGAGAGGCCTTAACCACCAGTCCTGAGATCAGGGCCTGGCAACACCTCCTTGAACCAATGAATTCAAAGAAATGATTAAAAATACTTCAGTTAATAAATATCAGCGTGTGAGAAGTACCAGTTTTGTCATTGTGTATGCCAGCAATGTGGCTTAAAACTGTGTGACATATGACAAGACAGAAAGGGCAAATCATTCATCACAGGGGAGCTGACTGCCCTTTGATATCCTAGGCCCTTTAGTGATTGCCACTGATGAGTTATTGCAATCAGAAATACACCAGCCGTGGATGTGATTGAAATTTGTGAATGCAGTCAGATCAAAGACATGTAGTGAAGTCAAGCATACTAAATGCTGGAAAAGTCCTGAGGACACAACACCATATGCAGGCTAATTATAACAAATGTGTGCAATGTCTGGCATTTAGAAAGAACCTTGCTCCCAAAGGGAAGGATACATTACCAAGCTCTGAATGTGAAGTTCAAGAGCCATTCTACCTTATTTGGTAATGAAGTTGTTTTGTTTGGATCAAGGAAGAGAACAAACTAGCCATTTTTACTTCGATGTGGTTTTCAGTACAGCTGTTTACCAGACCACATATCCCAAGATGGCAATGCTTCACCTTGCCTCAGTCTTGAATTTACTTGCACTTGAAGCAGTAAGATAAGCTTTGAGTGAAATAAGAGCCCCTAGATATGCAGGAGCCTTTCCTTACCTCTGTCATGATTTCAAAGTAGCTGACATTGCATAAGCTCTCTGTGGTATTCTCAGGCACAAATCACATGAAAAGCAGGGCAGACAAATCCTTAATGGGAAAACAGAAACTACTTTCTGACACACACACACACACACACACACACACACACCGTGTTTATGTATACTGTGGTAGGGCTGGTGTATATCTCCTCTCCATTCATTTGGGTCAATGGCACAGGGCAAGGAAACATTTTTTCCTGGTTGTTTTATTTCTTGAGATCATCATCAATTTATTTGTATGCCACTTTCCCACAAGATATACTCTCTTGTAGATGTAAAAAACTGGGTCCTAAGGTGGTGGTAGGGGAACAGAACTAGCAATGAAAATAAATAATTGTATGATGGGCCCATGCCTTCCTTTCCCATCCTATTTCATTTAATTACCCAATCTGAGATGTCTTGCTGTGCTCTCATTGTCTTTAGGTATGACTTGAGAAAATAAGAAGAGCCATTTCTGTTCACACAGTGGCCAACCAGCTGCCTGAGGGAAACCCACAAGTAGGACATGAGTGCAATAGCACCATTCTGTCCATGTTATCCAGTAACTGGTGTACATAGGCATACCCTCTCTGATACTGGAGCTAGTATGTAGCTATCAGGATTAGTAGTCATTAATAGCCTTTGCTTTTGTGAACCTCTGGGAGATTTAAATAGGATTCCATCTTGACTTAGGAAGGCTCACTAGTGGGGAGAAAAGTAAAGTGACTCCTGATTTAATTTCCTTTTGTATTGATTCCTGTCAGAGATCTCTGCTCATATTACATTTTTGTGATGTCATATTTACCAGCCAACACTGTTCTGCCTACCTGAAGCTTGGACTTCCATGATGTACTGATGCAAATCTTGCCCTTGTTGGATGACCTCAAAAGTCATGTTATTCATAGCCAACTTCCGCTCTGTGTGTCGCTGCAGACGTTGCTCTGCTAGTGTCAGGTCCTCGGTATTGAAATCATTCATTTGCCTTAGCAAGTCCTCATTCCAGGCATCCAACTCCGCTGTCACCTTCAAAGTAAAAAAGAAGCAATACAGGATGAGCACTGAAGGCCATCAAAACTCAGGTTACTGAGAAAGAGTATCTAAAATGGTTTTATGCTCTTCTGTGATTACAGCCTTTAAGTCATAGTCCAGCAAATTTAACTGGTCATTGTATAAGCTACAGTGGAGTTTAGAAGCAAGACATTATAGATGTTGTGCAGAAAGTAAAGAGATATAAATATGATAATATTTATCATAGTAGAATATCAGAGGTAAAATCACATTGGACTGGAAGTTGTAGGTAATTAAAGGAATCCCCCAAATCAGGCATTTTCAAACATCACAAAATCAGTATTTATTATTTATCTATTCTTTTCTTCACTGCCTCTCTGAAACCAACCAAGATGGTTTACAAAAAGAACAGGTTGCTTACCTCTAACTGTGGTTCTTCGAGTGGTCATCTGTGTATTCACACACATGGGCTCTGCGCCTGCACCAAGACTGCTTCAGGAAAGTTCTATAGTTGAGGAGAATCAGGTGGGAGCCCCTCCCCCATCATGCATGCTCCTTAGCAGGGCTCCTGCCCGTCCCCTCAATTCCCTGAGACCTACATTGCAGCCCCAGGACCGAGGGAATCATCGTCGACATCGATGCCGGTCCTGGCATTGAGGTCGGAATAATAACGCCCATCTGCTTATGGTAAATCCATCGAAATCGATAGTGACACTGAAGCGGGGATGGAGGGCAGGTTGTGTGAATGCACAGATGACCAATCGAAGAACCACAGTAATAGGTAAGCAACCTGTTCATCTTCTTCGTGGTCTCTGTGCATTCACACCACCCGTCCTCCCTCCCCAGGGAGGGAGCGCAACGAACTCGATCCTGTATCCATGCTGGATGATGTTCAAAATCCAGTGGTCCATCGTTATCTTCCTATGATGGTAGGAAGTGGGATAGGCGGCCGTTGAAGTCGACCGGAGAGTTGGGCAGCTGAATGCTGCGAGTTGGCTGGCATGCAAGTCAAAGGAATTGCTTCAAGGGGTCCCCTCCTCTGTGGGAGCCCTGATACCGCGGCTGATTAAATGAGCGCCTGGGTGCCCAGGGCTGCTGCACACACGGGTGATGATCTTGCACGCTTCGTTGAGAATACGAGGGCTGGTAAGTTGCCGAGGAAGACACGAGCTGGGGCCACCCCCGGTGTCTGAATGGCTTAGACAATGGAAGCGGTCCAAGACCCATCTTCCTAGCATTAGCTCAAGCCTTCTGGACCATGTCAAGTGATTTGTCCATCGAGGAGTTAAACAAACCCACGCCGTCGAAACTTAAGTCCTCTATATGGGATCGAACCTCAGGGGTTAAGGAGGTCAAGCATAGCCAGGCATAACGTCTTAAAGCAACCGTGCCGATTAGGGAGCGACCGTGGCAATCGGCTTCATGTCTTGCTATATGGATCTGTTGTCAGGACAGGCTGGTTGCTTCTCCCTGGAACACCCGTGCCAGCTCTCTCTTCTTATTGGGCAGGTAATCACGCAGGCCAGCCATCTTTTCCCAAAGGAAAAATTGGTAATGGGCCATGGTGGCCTGGTAATTAGCCACCCAAAGTCTGAGAGAGCTGGATGAGTAAATCCTGCACCTGAATCCATCCAGTCGCTTTGTCTACTGGCACGGAATACTGTCTTCCTGATCTGGACTGTGCCGATTCAACTATGATGGAGTTTGGTACAGGGCGCAAGAAAAGGAATTATGCGTCCTCTTCCCACACCCTGTACATAGACTCTAGATGTCTGTCCATTGCGGGAGCTGATGCCGGTGTCTTCCGTGTTCTCTGGACAGTTTCCAGAAGTGTAGGTAGGAATGGGATCAATGTCGGTGTCGACGTTGGAGATGAAACAACAACACCAAACACCAGATCTTTCTTCTTCCTTTCCTCGACTCTTGTTTCTATGCCCAGCGCCTGTATCATGCGCTGGACATGATCAACAAAATGCCCCATGTCCTTTGATGGTGAGAGTGTTGGACTGGGACTCAGGAGATCCGGGTTCTAGTCCCCGCTTGGCCATGAAACTCACTGGGTGACTTTGGGCCAGTCACTGACTCTCAGCCTAACCTACCTCACAGGGTTGTTGTGAGGATAAAAATGGAGAGGAGGAGGAGGATTATGTAAGCTGCCTTGGGTTCCTTGCAGAAAAAAAGGCAGGGTATAAATATAATAAATAAATAAATAAAACTACCACTTGTTGGTCCGGGGACAAGGAGGATGGGGTCGCAGAGATGCGAGAGGCAGAACCAGAGGAATAATCCTCCGGAGTAGAGGAATGGCGAGTCGGTGGAAGCTTCAGGCTCAGTTGAGTCAATTCCTTTTGCAAAGGAAGGACCAGAGATGTCTGTTGACCTGACATTGTTGGTTCCGCATGGCACTGAGAGCGCTGAGGTGTCAAAGAACGGTCTCAACGGTGAACTGGGGAAGGCGGCTTGAGATAATCTCGGTACTGATAGTACCTGCAGGACTGAAGAGAATCACGGTCTAGCCACCATGATCTGCTGTGATGGGAGTCGCGGAAATAATAGTCTGGCCGACGGCTGTATCCTCCTTCATAGGAACCATGAGAAGATGCCATTGAATATTCAGATCCCACTTCATACATGGGGGACCAGGACCAGTAGTGGCAGTTCTTGTCTCCCTTAGGGATGTAACTGCGAGTCTTGAGGGGGCTGAAAGCAGGCCGAAATCGGCTTGCCCGCCCCCCCCCGAGACTCACGCGACTCATCTTTCCACCGCTCGACATAGGACACACTGGGGAAAGGAGCTTCCAGGTCCCTGGCGTGTCTTTTTCCGGTTCCCTGGTGCTGTGTTTTTAGCGTAAAAACCAGGGCAACTTAACTTGAAATGGCCACAATTTGCTATTCACTGCCGTTTTAAGCTGGGTTGCCCTGGTTTCTATGCTAAAAACGCAGCACCAGGGAACAAGAAGTGACGCAGGGGAACCCGTCGCGTCACTTCCTGTTCCCTGGCAGCGTGTGCGCGGTGAGCGTGGAGAGAGTGGGTGGGTGGTGCTCGGGAGCACCCCCCCCCGAGCAGGTAAGCTCCCCGCTCAATTAACACCACTATGTAGGTGCCAGAGTTGGTCGGGCATGGCATGGAGAGTTCATGATTTGAAGTGCCATCATGGAGACATCGTGTGGTTGACGCCGAGATGACTCTGTATCTCTCGAGGTAGATCAGTCCAGATCACACTGCTGGGAAACTACGGGCTCCGATTGGGATCTGGCAGTGAATGGAGACTCGATGATCTCGCCCTCTGACACTGAGGTGACCTGGATCCTCAGGCCCGAGGATCCCTTCGGTGTTAGAAGCAAGACTGGCTGCGTCTCTGTACCGACGTCTTCAATGTCGAGGCCAGAGTGGGCTTCTCAGGTCCTGCACTCGATGCCACTGCTGTTGGGGTGGCCGGTGCTCTTGAGTTCGAGGTGAGCGATGGGGAGGCAGCTTTTTAAGGAGAGGCCTTATTATCAACCTTGGCTTTCTCCTTCTCAGCGGCTTATCTCCGTTTCCAGTGTTCTGCCTCCTCTTTTGTTTTATGGGCCCGTTTCGCTAACTTTTTAGCCAAGAGGGACTCCACAGATTTGCCCAGTGTAGAAGGGCATTCCGATGTAATCATGTGGGAAGGCAGAGTCCTGGGCCTAGGCGCTGGTGGGGCTGCCAGAGCTGTCGTCACCGCAAGGGCTTTGTGCCAAAGAATGGCCTTCAGTTTATTGGCCCTGTGCTTTCTGGCCTGCCAGGTGAAGGCCTGACAATGATGGCAGGTGTCCATGATGTGGGCCTCCCCTAAGCAGACAAGGCACAGGGAATGCTGTTTGCTGGGGGCAATTTGGTCCCGCATTTAACACATTTACAGAAAGCTGCTTTAGCGGGCATGATATGATTCCACGAAGGGGGGGAAACGTCGGGATGAGAGAAGAGAAGGAATATATATATATATATATATATATATATACACACACACACACACACACACAAGAAAAAATGGAGGAGAAAGATGAAAACAAAGGGAGAAAAGGCCTCAGCCAATGACACTGTGAAAAAACCCACAGGGTACAACCTCCCGAAGAACCAACCAGTTGCAATGGCGGTCGAAGAGGAACTGAGGGGATGGGCAGGAGCCGCACTAAGGAGCACGCATGATGGGGGAGGGGCTCCCACCAGATTCTTCTCAGCTATAGAACTTTCCCGAAGTGGTCTCAGCGCAGGTGCAGAGCCCATGTGTGTGATGCACAGAGACCACAAAGAAGAAGTTAAAAAAATAAAAACTATAATCAAATTAGAACACAGTAATACATTAAAAACCTTAAAAACCATAACAATTTAAAAAGCCAATTTTAAAAGGTATGTATTGACACATACCCCTTCCTGAATGCAGAAAGAGTGGGGACCAGTCGCAACTCCAGTGTGTTCCAGGGTCTTAATAACTGAACAGGTTCATAACAAGAAGCCAGGTGATCCCTCAGATAGCCAGGGCCTAAGCCATTTAAGGCATAATCCTATGGAGATGAGCATGAGTTCCTGAACTCAGAGGCTCACAATCTTTGCCTCCCTGCTCCTCTCGCTCTGCATTTTCGCTAGACGGCTGTTTTCTAGTGACAGTGTTTTGGAGGCCGGGGAAGGAGGCTGGAGTGGCTTCAGGCTACCTTGTACCCTTGACTACCCCAGTGTCCTCCACTCCCTGCCCCCCAAAACACCCCGTTTAACTCCTCTCCGAGGTTGCTTTCCCAACCTCAGAGAGTAGCCGGCATGGTTCTTTCCATGCTGGCTGCAAGGGGGCGTCCAAGCTCCAATTCCCAGCTCTGAGCACTGTCTCTGACCTCGGAGCTGGAAATCGGAACTATCCTATAGCCCCTCAGACAATGTCTAGGGGCCATAGGATCATTCCCTTAAAGCTTTAAAATTTAAACCCAAAACCTTGAATTGAGCCCAGAAAACAATTGGCAATCAGTGCAGATCTTTCAGTATTGGGGTGATGTGATCACGGCACTCTGCACCAGTTAGCAGCCTAGCTGACGCATTTTGCACAAATTGATGCACCTGGATGCTATTCAAGAGTAGCCCCATGTAGGGTACACTGCAATAGTCTAACCATTATGTAACTAAGGCATGGATAACTCTTGCCAGATCAGACTGACTCAGGAATGGTCTCAGCTGGCACAGTAGATGGAGTTGTGCAAACACACTCCTCACTGCCACTGTCACCTGAAGATCTAAGGACAGCGTAAGATCCAGGAGCACTCCCAAAACATGAACCTGATTTTCAGGGGGAGCACAACCCCATCCAGAACAGGTTGAATCCCAATCCTGGAGCCAGATGTTCTACTGCCTAACAGCACCTCTGTCATTTCTGGATTTAATCTCAACTTGTTCAAATTAATTTGCCTGTGGGAATACATGGAGCTTCCTTAGGATTATCCTGTTTATGTTTTACCAAAATCACTTGAACTTTGAAAAAATATTACAGTGAAATGGTTTGAAAGCTGCCAGTGTTTTAAGTTCACAGCAGGTGAATAAATAAACGGGGAAGAAGTTCCACAAATGAGACCTAGCCACAGTGATACATGCCTTGGTTACATCCAGGTTAGATTACTGTAATGTGCTCTATATGAGGCTGCCCTTAAAGATAATTTGGACACTGCAACAAGTACTGAATGTAGCAGCTAGAACACTTGTGGGAGCTAGGTGTTATGATCATCTTATTGCTATTTTGTATTGTTTACATTTGCTGCCTATTAGTTTCCAGGTTCAATTCAAGGTGCTGATTTTGGTCTTTAAAGCCCTAAATGGTTTGGGACCACGTTATCTGAAGGACTGCCTACACCTGCATGAGCCTGCCCAATCACTAAGATCAGTGTCAGACACCCTACTTTCTGGCCCAGCAGCAAGGACGATTAGGCTGGCGAGTACTAGGGATAGAGTATTTTCAATGGTAGCCCCACACCTTTGGAACTCCCTCCACAGGGAAATATAAGATATGACCTCATTACTGCTGGCTTTTAAAAACAACAACCTGAAGGAAGATTTAGCTGAAGAGCTGATGGTTCTATTCGAAGCATTCCCAAAAAAATTGCTGGGGAGGTTGGTGAAATCAGAAGTGTGGGCTGTACAAATGACTCAAAAATTCCAGGATAATACAGAGTGTGACCGATCGTCTGTGAAGTTTGAACAGGACAGGGAGGACAAGGGGGAGATTGATATGCTACGAGAGATAGCAACTGGAACTTCAAAAAGAGGCTTGATTTCGCATAAGCAGGAAGAAAACTTCACAGAAGTACAATCGCAGAAGAAAGACCTTGCCATTGAATCAGAAGGTGAAGATGTCTTTGGAAATGTAAGGGGGAAGCCAGCCAGCTACGGAGAACTGGAAGGACAATTGCTGGGCTTCTTGGAGGAAGCCATTTACGGGGGCTTACAAGGGGGGAAAAAGTGTTCTGTGGAACATGAGCCTGAAAAAGATTGTGAATACTGTGTTTGATCGGGGGAAATGGTTTGCTGATTACTGGATGGAATAAACGGTTTGACCCATGATAATTGCTGACTATTGGTGGAAGGGAGAGGTTCTTATGAAAGAAGTAAGAGGGTTTAGTTCCCCAAATGGATTGGTGGGAGGAATCCAAATGGGAGAAACCTAAAGGGATCGCTGATAGTGATCCAAAGAGAACATTCATGGATCTGAACCTAAAGGGGTTGGTGAGAGGAACCCCTTTGAGAGAAAAGAGAACTTCTCCAGTCAGAGGTGGTTTTTCTTTGTATTTTTCATTAATGTGGTGACTTTGATCCTGAAGGGGGCATACTTGGGAAGGATGGGATTAGAAAAAAGATGAGTTGCTGAGTAAAATAAGGATAAGGTTTAATATTGAATTAGAATCTGAATAGTAATTGGTTATTGGTAAAAATGTATTGAGCCTGGATGAAACTTAACATTGAGAATAAGTAATGGAAAGGAACCAACTAAATGTGGGCTAAAATTTGGGATGTGAAGTAATGTGGAATGTGAAACTATTTAAAAAATAAAAAATAAAAGCTAGACTGTTTGTTTTTATAAAAAGAAGATAGAGATTTTCATTAAATATAAGTAGAAATATTAAATATTGTTTAAATAGAAGGATTTTTATCTATGCTTAGGAGTAAAGGTTTCGAGGCTTTGTGAATTTGTGAGGTTGATAAATAAGAGAGGGGGGAATTTTTATTTTTATTTTGCTTAAGAGAAAAAAGAAAGTAATTTCTTTATAATTATAATATAGACTATTTGATGTTACTTATACTTGGTTGTGAAAAAATTGGAAAAATCCTTTTTTAGTTTAATGTTGTTGTTTTGTCTTTGTAGTGTATGTTTGTTTGGTTTTTGTTTTTGTTTTTTTGGATTTTAAAATTCAAATTAAAAATTTACCAAAAAACCCGCAAAGCTATATAAAAAGATAAACATAATAATATGAACTGGACCTAGAGGTGGTGCTCCCACAAGGTTAAAGTGGCTCGTAGTAGCACATTTTAAAGGTTTCCTGCAGAGGTGGTGCTCCCACAAGGTTAAAGTGGCTCGTAGTAGCACATTTTAAAGGTTTCCTGCAGGAAGAAAAGGAGTGAGAAGAAAGTAAAAGGCTTGAGTAGAAAAAGTGGGATGCAAGCAGGGCTTTTTTTCTGGTGGAACTCACTGGAACTGAGTTCCAGCACCTTTTCTTCTATTAATTGCATTACAATTTAATCGCCATCTACTCCCAAGGAAATGTAATCCAAGAGTTCCGGTACCCTTTTCTCCAGAAAAAAAGCACTGAAGGAATGTCAGCTTTAAGGCAGTAGCAGAACTCTACAGAAGGTGGACCCAGGGGATGAGAAGTATAGAGATTGAGGCTGAGAGATATCGGCAGGTAAAAGACCAGAGTCTAGCAGAGTGGCAGGAAAGAATTATTACTTTCATTTGAAAGTGGCCAACCAAGCCAGTTGATTCTAGAGATTCCTGCATGGTCGTGGCAGTCATATATATAACATGAGCTCTTAGAATTGCATTGAGACTTCATGGAATGGTTGGGGGGAAATCTGAAGCCTAATTCATCTTACTATTGGGGTTAATGCTTGGCTGGTAATTTATATTAATTTTGCCTCTCTAGATTTTTTTAAAATTTATTTTTAGTGCCCTCCATGTTAGGAAACAGACCATTTTATTAAATTAAATACATTAATCTATGAAAATAACTAGGACAGCATTTCTCACCCTCGATTCTTCAGAAGAAATAGCAATCAACTACTGTATATTTGTTATTGAGCAATAACAGTGTGGACAAAAAGGACATAGAAGAATACAGTGCTGTCAGAAGAGAAACATTTAGAGGACCTATGAAAAGGCAGAACCACAAGACAGAATAAACAATGAATAGGGCTCTGTTCAGATAAACCAGAATAGATAGCACTACAAGCTGAAGAGGGCTTAGAATGGGCAACTATACAAATACCAGAAAGTTGGTCAGTTGAAAGGTGGGGTAAAATGCAAGCTGCCAAGGAACACTGATGTAATTATGAACATGCAATTTTATGAACAAACAGAAAATTGTGCAATGTACACAATTGCTTGGGCACCATTGTTCAGCTGAAAGTGAAAAGAAAAACCATGATGAATGTAGAACCAGAAAGCTGCAGTAAGCACAAACACTTCATGTACCATGCTTCTTTCTATCAGAAGCACTAAATTAGAAGGGAGGGGGAGATTCAGAGGGAGAAAATGTCAGAAGTATCCCTGAAGTTTACGCCTACAGATCACCCATACCATGAGTTACAGAATCTATTTGAGGTGTAGGAGCAGAATTCAAACTCTCATAGGAGGCATGAGTTCTGTTGCTGTTAATGTCTTTTTTAAAAAGCCTCTCCTAGCATAGAGACAAGCCAGAGTGCAGACATATATCCGGATTACAAAATGCTGAGTACTGTTCATGCAACATGGCACCACCATGCCTACTCAAAATCTGTTCAGATTGAAATCAAAAAGTTCTTTAATGGCAGTGACAAATGAAGGGGAAGATTCCTTAAATGTTTCACATTTCAAATATTAGATTAAATTAATTGTATGAAGAACAGCTGCTCTGAGATTCATGCTGAGACACTGGAGGAACACTTCGATAACAGGGAAACAAATGTGGTAGTCCTTCTTCCACAGAGATGTAAGTGGCATGCAGTGAAGCCCCACAGGGTTTTGGATCAATAATTCTTGGGATAAACCTTTTCAGATTAAACAAACCATTTTCTCTTTTTATTGCAATATTATTCTGCCACACCAGTAATATTTGTTAATATGGTTGAAAATACAAGTTCTCTTATAAAGTGCAAGCTGCAAATATCTGTCCCATTGTTATATATATTCAATTTGGTTTCTCTCCTTTATCTCCAAGGTTATTTTCCTTGCTTGAAGTCTAATAATTTTCAGTATTCTTTCGTATGTCAACTTCTACTTTGTTTTTATCCATAGTTGTTTCCTTGAATATACTGAGGTGAGCATTGGAGGGCCTGCTGTGTGTCCCTTCAGTATCAGATGTACAGCAGGAGGGAACAAGTGGCAGAGCCTTCTGTGTTTTGGCAACAAGGTTTTGGAATGCCATCCTGAAAGAGGCCTGCCTCTGCTCACCTTCTCACTGCCTCTGCTCATCTTTTGACAGGCAGTGAAAACATATTCCTCCCAGTTGGGTTTTGGGATGACTTTAGTGGCAATGATGATGCTTGAATCTGTTGTTCTATACCATATAAACATGTTAGTTTATTTTGTTGATTGATATGTTATTATATGAAATTGTTAGCTGCTTTGCAAAACTTTTAAAATAGAAAATGGGATAAAACTGGTGTCTGGAAAGAAAGAAATAAAAACCATAAAGTCGTAACTATGAATTACTGGAAATATTTGATAACCTTAGCATGGCTTGCCCTATGAGACAGCTGCAAGTCATGGTCAGCTAATCTCACAGGGCACATAGCTGCTGCAATGTGCCGGGCAAATAAACAGTCTCCCTTAAATGAACCAATGAGTAACAACTCACTTATGTTTTGACCCAGGATCTGAGTTCCATGCCCATACTTCACCACTGGACCAACTTTAACAAAATTGTGTTCAGTTATATTAACAGAAAATAGAAAATATCTGCTTCTTACCTGACTATAACATACCAACTAGAAAGGTGTGTGTGTGTGTGGGGGGGGTCACTTTACATCGTAGTGTATATTTATGACATATGGGGTAGCCTGGTTCTCTATTAGTAGTCACTGTTTTTCTTCTCACTATAATTTAGTACACCTGTTTAGAAACAGTGCTATACACCTGTTGAGATAAGTGCTATATCTCAATACCGCCTCAAGAACACCACCTGGATTCTATTTAATAGTTCCTCCTGTTATGAAATGCTTCCAGTAAAGAGACACATTAGCAAGTGTTTCCATTTCCTAAGGGGGCATGAGGAAGCTACAAGGTAACTGCAAGCCAAATCATCCTACAGTTCATGAAACCTATAGCAGTTTGCATAAATTAAAATTTCCTTAGACATATCTTTACTTCAGGTTACATTCTACCTAGCCTGAGGTTGTATATTTAATCCAGCTTTTATTTTGATTGTACCATTCCTAAATGTAAGGGCACTGCTCCTTATTTCACAGTTGAAGCGTGATGGAACATTGCACAAGGCTGAGGATTTTTCCTACATAATTTATTTGCAAATTAAACTGTGCATTTATTTTCTGTTTGGAGCTCACACTCCACACATGTTTTGCCTAGCTAATATTTTCTGAGTAGCTGAAATGCAATATTTTATGCATTGGAAAGTTCAGGACCTTTCCCAGAGATTCAATCCACAGCCTTTGTGAAAGAGGTATGAATTGTGGTTCTGCAAAAATCAAAGGCACCTACTGGGTATAGACTGTGACATTATTTCTGACAGGGAAAGACCCAATGTCTCTACTTCGATCAACCATGTTCCATTAGTAGCCAAATCTACTTGTGCTGTGGAGTACACATTTGGGACACACATTTCATAACTATGTGGAAAGGCTCTGACCTGACTGCAAAAATTACCGTAACAGTCAAAAAGTTATCAATGTTTTGATTGTTAAACACATGTTTTATCCTTCTGACTCCTTCCCCCATTTCCCAAAAGGCTTTTCCTTTCCAGAATGCACAACACAACTCTTACCTCAATGGTGTACTGTTCAAAAATCCGGAGCTGAAGGAAGATGTCTAGCTTAATTTTTCTCTCATGGAAGAGCTCTTCCATCTGTACCTGGGCTTCATCAAGCTGCTGAAGGACAGACTCTATGTGGCTGATGGAGCTATTGTGTGGTGTTTTATTGTTGGAGACTGCTGAATCCCTGTGGTAAAGTCAAAGATGAATGGTTAAATACCCAGTGTTGAAAAAAGCAATGAGAAAGATTTAAATGCTCTCAGTTCTATAAATTGCTGAAAAACCCAAAGGTTGGAAGACTTGTCTAGGATTTACCTCTTTCAGTTGAATACCTGTATTTCCTGAATGCTACACAGTGAATTGTATTCATCCTTTCATATCTAATGACATTATGACCTCTACACACTAAGAAGGACTTAGGAGTTGGAAAGAAAGGGGAAAGAAGGGTGTGAATGGTGCATAAATCTCATGAGAACTCTGACTAGCAATCTTTCTTGGTTTTATGTCAAACAGCCCCAGTTCTCTCCCAATACTCAGTCTACTTCAGAATCCTCACCATCAAAGCTGCTATGAGCATGCTGTGCAAAATACTGTTCATAGAATTTATGCAAGAATCTACTGCTTGCAGATAGGAAATGTGTCAGAGAAACTATATGTTAATATACAGAGAGTGGAATTTCTTGATCCATGGTCAGGCAATACCTTCATTAAGATCAATGAAAAATGCCCAAAATTGTGAGTCAGCAGATCTCTTCATCAGGAAAGATGTTACAAAAGCAGGTGGGAGGGAGCAGGAAAAAACCTGCATGATACCTAACTCATTTAAAGTCTGTGCCACCTCCTCTTCCACTCCTGCTCAAGACTGACTATGCTGACTTCAACATTGCCAGGCTTTTTTCAGTCTTCTTCTACCTCTCCATTTGCTTTTTGAAACATCTTGTCTGACAAAGAGATACAAAGATGTCAAAATGTTGTGCATGATTTGTTGTTCCTGTTCAGGCAAAGGTATTGCCTGCCATAGATTTTGGAATTTTTCTCATGGACCAACATCTCATACTTTATTTTATAGGATTCCTTGGCATTTCCTAAAATTTTAAACCCTAGAGCTTTATCATATGGTCACAAAATGGAGTTTAAAAACAACACTAGAACAATTTGCAAATGTCTCAAAGTAGTGTGAGTTTAATTATATTTCAACAAAACATTTCCAGTCAGAAAAACATATTATTTAAATAACACAACAAACAATACTAAATTAAGTAGGAAGGAGACTCCCCCTCACTTTTTATGTACTGGCAGCAGTGTTGCTGCCGACAGAAACACTTGAGGAGCACTCTGCAGGCTCCCTGTGAGCTGAGAAAACGAACATAAATATCCTGCATTTGTTTTACAGGTGTAGCAGAAGCATTGCTACTGACAAGAAAGAGCAATTACCGGTAGGCAGCAAAAACCACTATAGAAGCAACTTGCACAGTAACTTTTTTGCCTTGCTGCTTCACATTCCACACCAAAGAAACTCCTGCCTTAAGTTGTTTAATAGATTTTAATCTTATGTGGAGCTTCAGCATAAAAAATGTTTTTCACAACCTTAACTAATAACCTGAACCTGCTTTTGAACTGGTCAATGTAGCTTCAGTGACAAGAATACGGATTTTAGAGCAAGTACTGGAAACTCAACATTTAACATTCAGACCAGTGTACTGGAGGAATGAAATCATTCAAAATAATCTGAGACCCATTTAGTGTAATCCATTGCTCATTTTAACCATTTGCTTGTTAAGGTTCCTTTGTTCACACAATCAGAGTGGTTGGAGTGTGGTTAATAGAGTTATTCAAGTGTTCCAAAGGGCATAAAATGGGCCATGGGATAATTTTAATATGCACTGATGGTATTAAGAAAAAAAAACCCAGTTTACTAGTACTGTTTTATAATTCTGGATGGAATAAAGGCACAAGCCCTTTTCAGGCCAGCACACAATTAGAACTCCATGAGGGTGAAAGAGCAAGGATGAGCATGTAAGCTCCACCCCAAGACTTGGAGGGCGACTGTCTGCCATGGGGATCCTGCTATATTTGTGTAGGCTCCCTGTGCAAATTAGAAATCTAGAAAATGTGGGTTCTGGCATGGGGATCCTCCATGGGATGAGCAGGCTCCTTGCTAAAGACTGTTATCCTCCAACACATGCAAGACGACGGGGATGGAGACCCAGGCAGAGCTGGCCTGGTGCACTCACCCCAGCTCACCCTCATCACGTGGGATATCTGGAATGCCTGAATAGGGCTACAGTATAACACAGAATTGAGAGAACTCACCACTAGGTGTTGAAAGAAGTCAAAAGGCATGCTTCTACCACACTTTAGTCAATTGACTTTAAGGGGAAGACGTAATACCAGCACACTGGTATACCAACACACACGCCACCTGAGTTACACAATGCACCCTAAAGCTTGTGACAGTGATTCTAAGAAGTCAAATAAAATTTTAGATTAATCAAAGTCAGTTTAAATTTTAGAAAATTAGTTTAAATTTTAAATTAATTAAACTGAATACAATCTCCCAAAGCATAATCTTGCGAACAGTTCCTAAAAGATAGTCAAAATTGCTGGTGTTCTGTTGATTACCACACAAAAGCAAACATGTTAGAAGAAAATTTCAGCTGCTATGGGATAATAAAAGGAAGGACTGAGCGCTATTTCTAGAGCTGCCACTGAAGTTTGATTAAGATGAAATCTGACACAAATTTGGGGGGATTTGCTCAAGCAAATGTCCAAGAAACTTATAGAGAAGCTAACAGAGTTTTGACCAGGGCCAGGCTAGTGAAACTTGATTAGGCATGCGGGTGGTCCATATGTAGCCCTCTGCCTAATTTCAAAAGCCATCTGCAAGGATCAGTTCAGACCTCTGATAAGTGACCTTTCCCTGTCCCGGTAGCCCGCTAGATAGGGAGGAAGGGGAGAGAGGGGTTTGTAGAAAAGAGAGAGAGGAGAGAGAGAGAGAGAGAGAGAGAGAGAGAGAAGAGGGTGGTCCTACCACTTTTGGCTCTGCCCCCCCTTTGCTGGCTTCTGCCCTGTCCACTGCCAGCATATGGCCCCTGACAGATTAACTCTGAGGGAATATAACCCTCAATAGAAAAAGGGTTCCCCACCCCCACCCCTGCTTTAACAGATCTCGCATTCTTTTTAAAAACTTGAATAGCAACCATGGGGAGGGGGGATTCAGATCAGGACAATGGTGCTAGGGTGCCCCTATGCTGTTTTCTCAATGAAATATTTCCCTCTGAAGCTGCTATTTGCTACATGGGGGAATTTGCAGGTACCATCTGGGTGCTACTCAATTTGTTAAAAATTGAGATCCTATTGCAGCTCTCCTAACATCACTTCCAGTTTAGTGCTCACTCACAAAGTGACAAGAGAAGAATGTTTAAAACTGGCAACTATGTATATAGATTTTTAAAAAGATTTCTTAACTGTGTTGAATATTCTTTACCTTCATGCACCCTACCATCAAACAGGTAAAAACTGTGATCACATTAAAAAAAAAAACATTTTACAAATAAACTGCTTCCAGGGCAATTCTATGTAAAGCCTGTTAAAGCCAACTGCATAAAGATGGGGTGGATAAGAGACTGCTAATACCATACTGTTGTCTGGAGGAAACAAAGCTATTCGACTGAGTCATCCTTTAAGTACACTCTGAATAGTGTCAACCTGTATCTTCTATTTCATAATGAAAGTGCCATTGCCAGTAGCAGGCACTATGGGAAGAAATGAATGCACCACATGCCACCACAGATCCTACTAAACCAAAAGCTCCTGCAGGTGGTAAAATATTGTATTCAGTGTTATATGAAACTGTATATACTTATTTAGTGGTTGCCAGACACTGCTTAGCAGGGGCAAGCATATAAATCACCAGGCCTCAGTTTATAGCAGTTTAGCAATATTCTGTAAACATCCACTTCAAAAATATTTATACAGTAACCATTTAATCATACTCGGTTAAACTTGTCTACAGTTCTTCTCATCCATTACACACAGTGGTGCAAAGTGATTTAAGACTATTTTTTATCTGTCTCTACAAATCATTCCTTGTAGTTTCAATAAAATAAAATATTCTGAATCATGCTAAATAAAGTAACAGGGAAGTGATAAATTTTCCCATTAAATTCTAAGTTATCCCCCTCTATTCAACTGTGCCTCTGATGCAATGTAATGAACTTACCTGAGCTGCTGGATAAGATCTTCACCTTCCTTGATGACATTGAGGGTAGCATCTAGAGTAGCTGTTTGCTGCTGCTGGAACTGCTTAATGAGTTCTTGAACAGCATCCACAGAGTCAGCACAGACATCTTCCAAGAGCTCTTTCTGCAGGTCTTCCATCCATGTCCACAGCTGTGAAGGAGGGAAAAAAGCATACATGAAAAGATGTGGAGTGGGGAGGGCTTAAATGGGAGGGAAAGAGAGGAAGAGATTGGGTTTAACCCTTTAATCCTCTAAAACCAGCTCAGAGTATTTAATCAGAATAACTACAAAGCACAGCATGTCAGATGCTAAAGGGCACTGCAAATTACACGTCTTAAACAACTTTTATATTAGATGAAATAACATTTTGAAGATCACATTACAATAAGTGTACAATATGAGTGTAAATGGAATGGGCTATCATTTTTTTTGACATTTTTATTAAGTAAAGAGAGAGAATACAGAGAGGAAAGAGAAGAAATGTATACCACTGCTGTATAATTACATAACATAATCAAAATTCTAAAATATTGATCGATAAATATTGTTGATGCCACTTGTTCAAATACAGGATAAATAGATTCCAGTTCTTATATAGTCTGTGGTTTATTATTGTCTTTCTTCTTTCTCTGAACCATACAAAAGTTTAGTTAAGAAAAGAATACTCCAATTTTTCGGGGTCAACTTTCAACTGATGGGCTGTCTTTTTTGTTGTTGATGCATTTGTGCAGAAGCTTAGCTTGTAATGAATCTTGTGATTCTGTAAATTATACTGTAATACTGTAAATTAATATATTAATTTAGCAAACCTCCCGTGCATTTGATACACATTATCTTATCAAGTGGAATACCACTCCTGCAATTACTACAATTTAGATTCAGCAAAGTATATCTCTTCTATAATGACTTGATCTGGTGAAGTGAAAAAGTTCTCTAACCTTGTTGTCTTTGTGTTGCATTAAATGCACTCAGCATTTTACAAGATCGGGCCCTAAGGCAATGGGTTCCCATCAGGATCCAATAAAAGAATTTTGGCTTTATTCAAAATCTATCAGGGCCCATTCAATGTGTGTGTGTGTGTGCAGGGCCGGCGCTACCGCTAGGCCAACTAGGCTGTTGCCTAGGGCGCGTAGCGGAAGAGGGCGCAGAATGCTGCGCTCCTCTTCGCTGCCGGCGCGCTCCTGCCTTGCCCGCCCGCCCGCCTCACCGAGAAAGCCAGGTCAGTGCGGGGGATTGCGCCCGGAGTAGTGGTGGGGCCGAGCCTGGGCGCCTCCCCCCCACCTTGCCTTGCCTCCGCGCCGCCTCCCCCCCACCTCGCCTCGCCTCGCCTCTGCGCTGTGTGTGTGTGTGAGTGTGTGTGTGTAGCAAATAAGGGACCGCTTTCCCTCCCTACCCCAGCCTCTTTTCTTTTGTTGCCCACGGAATCCGACTTGCTAATTACAGCAAAGGGGGAAAGGCATAGCAATGCAGGCTGCCTCTAACTCCTCTCAGCGCTGTGTGTATGGCAAAGCAAAAGACGAGGCACTTTCCTCGGTGCTAGACAGCTGGGGCTGAGGCGGCTTGGCTCGCTACCAGTCACCTCGTCCAAAAGCAACGCCTCAGCCCGGTTTCCCCCCGGATCTGGCCTTTTTTACTCCGATCGGAGCCACTTTGAGTTGGAAAAGGGGAGAGCTGGGGGATCGGAGGATTGGAAGTTGCCTAAAAAGAGGTTGGAAGTGAGCGGGGGTGTAGAGTGGGGGTGGGGATAGAGGCATCGCCTGATACGGGAGTCTCCCCTAAACCAGGGCTGATTCATGAGCCTCCACCCCCCTATTATTTATGGGGTGATTCCCCAATATCCCACCCACTCCCACTCTGAAATCAATCGAAATCTCCCCCCCACCTCGCCTCGCCTCGCCTCGCTTCGCCTCTGCGCCGCCTCCCCCCCCACACCTACCTTCTCCGCGCTGTTTCCAGAGCTCCGCCCGCGCTCTGTTTTGGCGGGAGGAAACAGGGCTTAAACAGCCCTGTTGCTCTGGTTTCCCCCGGCCAAAAACAGAGCGCGGGGGTCCCTTTTTGGAGGAGGCGTGGGAAGGTAGGTGGGGGGCGGCAGCGGCAGCGGCAGCATGTAGGGGGGGATCCGGCGGCGGCGGCAGCCGGAGGTTGCAGAGCAGGGCTGCTTTCCGGAGCCCCCCCCCACGGCACGAGAGGGGGGGGCGCTAAATATAATTTAGCCTAGGGCGCCAAACTGCCCTGCACCGGTCCTGTGTGTGTGTGTGTATTGTAGTACATTGTACTCTTTCCGGCGCCAGGTGAAGACCTTTCTATTCTCCAAGGTTTTAATCCTCTTAATCATTTGTAGTTGTTTTTAACTCTGTTATTGTAATTTGAACTGCTGCTGCTAGCTTTGCTGTTTGTTTTTAATCTGTGGTTTTAAATTTTATATTTATATTATACAGTATTGTATTTTATGGTTTTAACAGTTGTTTTATGGTTTTAACAGTTTTAACAGTTGTAAACTGTCCAGAGAGCTTTAGCTATTGGGTGGTATAAAAATGTAATAAATAAATAACCTGCTTGCTGTGCTAAGTAGTAATTGCAGAGTTTAACCTTGAATAACCATACCTCTAAGTAGAAGTTAAGACATTTTGCTAGAAGTGATTATCTAAACAGAGTCTTCCTTTAGGGTAATGTGGTGATACACAGCAACTGCCTCTTCTAAATGTTGAAAAAAATGGAAAACCTGTGATCCACTTTCCCAGGTTGAATCAAATATGCACTTGAAACTCTTGCATGTGCTGGCTTTCCACTCACTTCAGTGGAGAAAGTAGGCTCAATACACACAGAGAGATGTGTGGAGGTGCCCCATTCACTGAAGTGAAGAAGGAAACAGTTTCAGACATGCTCTTTTTGCACATAGAAATTTATCATAAAGGTTCCCTAGAGGCTCCACTACTACCTGCCAGTACTGCATGTTTACAAGGATAAACACCCTCCTAAAAGGGGTGCCATGGAAAAAGATTAAGCAGCCTCTCTCTTCATTCCCCATTGCATTTCTACATAAAAATTGCTGCCCCCTGAGGCTGCTTTTAAAAAGAAACCCTTCAGGGATTCATGGCATGCATTTCCATAAATTTGTTTGCACCCTCAGTTCTTTGCACATTATTTCCCCCAAACATAGTAACTACTGGCAGCATAGCAATTCGTATACCATTTGGAAATTGCTGTCCTAAGGAGTAAATATATCCAGCGCCTGATATATTATTTGTGGCCACGTCAGCCACTCTTTCACCAAAGTCATTTTGCAATGTGCAGCATAAATCTGACAGTAGGCTATTTAAGATAACACCAAAAGGAGATAAATTGATTGGTTGTAATTATACTCTGCTACATGGCCCCAGTGCCCTTAAGGTAGTTAAATAATGAAGTGTATTTTTATCTGTTTTTCTAACAGTGAACCAAATACATTTCAGATTGATCCACTAATTCTATGCAGTCAGAACTATCACTTAAGTAATAATTTGTCTACATTGTTTAGATTAGAGGGCCCAGGAAGCTGCTCACCCCGGTGGTGAACAATTTGGAAAATGGTAGTCAACTCTATGCTCCTCAGCCTGTATGAAATCTTTCTAAGACATACTGGGCTGTTCCCTGTCAAGATAGCTGGCAGCAGGGCCGGCGCTACCACTAGGCGGACTAGGCGGCTGCCTAGGGCGCGTGTCTAAAGGGGGCGCAGAAATGCTCCGCTCCTGCGCCTTCCTTCCTCCCTCCCTCCCTCCCTTCTGCGGAGGCCAGCGGTGGCAGCAGCAGCAGGAGGAAGCTCGCTCATTCGGCCGACTCTTCCTCGCCGCCGGGACTGCTGGGCGACAGGGACTGCTGGGCACAGGCAGCCGCGCCAGGAGCAGCGGCCGCCAGAAGAGGAGAGCGGCGGGCAGCCAGCCCCTAGCTCCTCCCTGCTGGCAGCGCATCCCCCAGGAGTGAGTGAGCACCCGGGCTAGGCTAGACGCCTCCGGCCGTGCCCACCTCCCCCCTCACCCGCGAGAGCCCAGCGCGCTCTCCGCAGCCCCCTCCTAAATCTGCTTTAAGGCTCTACAAGTCCCCCCCCCCAAATAATAACAAACAAAAATCTTACCAGCGTTTGATTTGGCATTGGAGGACCAAAAGAGTTATTTCACAGTCAAAAAGTCTAATATTGCGTGCCTCCCCCACCCCAGCAAATGAAAACCTTGTTAGGTTTTGCATAGGCAGAACGAGATTGCCACCTGACATCGGGATTATCACCTGACCTGGTGGGTGTTACTTGAGTTCAAGTATACAAGGCCTTTGGTCAGGAGACATGGTCTCGAGGTGACATGACTCAGCAGCCTTGAACAGGTTTTAGCAGATCAACATGTTGATGAATAGGTTATACACTGGAGTGAGTAATATCCTATTTATAGGTGCAGGGTCTGGGGTATATAAGCTGGCACACTTGCTGATAGCTTACACTTGCCTCCGTCATTCCTCTTCATATCTCTCTGCTGCTTGCTCGTCTCAACTCGACATGTATTGTCTTGGACTTCACTTCATCTAGCCTTACCACTGGGGTATAGGTTTTGAGTCTGCTATGATGTAGTGAGTAGAGATGCATTGATTGCCTTAATCCCATGTAATTGGGTCTTACAAATAAACTCTTTAATCTTTATTAACTGCTGTTATCTCCTCCTTCCGCTTGCGTGACTGGGACTGAGGGTCATTGTCTAGGGGAGCTTTTGAACCCGGGTCAGTCCAGCTCTCACATCGGTTATGGGCCCAGATAAGGATCAGATAACGATCTGATGGTTATCTTAGATGGGAAGATAAGCCACAGAGACGCAGTTTGGAGAAATTCAGCAGTTATAGAGTTAAAGGAATTTGTTTACTATTTGTAAGAAATGGTTTGTAAACAAACCGGGGAAGGCGATGGATGTTGCTAAAGCTGGTGCTAATAACAGCGGCTTGGAATGCAGCACAACTGAAAAATGCTGACACAGAGAGACGGAGGATTTTTCGTTTTGGAAGCAGCTGAAACGGAGGTGCCAGGCTTGGCAAAATCCGAGGTTCGGGCAGCTACTAGGCTGAAAAGTGAACAATGCTGGACACAAGGATTTGTTTTCCACAGCTTGCTGGAGTGATTGTCAAGGAGCTGTATCGGGCAAGGAAATAATCTTCAGGAGGCTCTGTGTGTCTACTCATCAAGGCTACAGGCAGGAGGATCATATTTCATTTACAGTTTTCTTCACACAGCAGCGGATCAGCTATCTTTTGCATTGTATCAACAAGTGGCTTGGATTACAAATGCGTGGATTACGTCTGACGTGGGCAAAGCGTCTGGAGCGTCATGTCGCAGCAAAGCAAGGTCACGTGTGACAAACGTATCTGGGAAACTTGATACTACAGCGGAGGCTGTATCAAACCAGCGGAGGCGTGGTTTTGAAACAACAGAGAAAAGCAGCGCGGCAGTTTTGAACAGAGAAAGCTGTGCTTAAAATGAGAAGCTGTTCTTCATTTTCTTCATGTGGGATCACAGAAGAAGGAGCTTGAAATCAGCAGGGGTGCTGCTGATGGGAAAAACTTTGTTTTAACCCAGGACATAACAAAATGGACATTATTTTGTTTGGACAGAAAACAGTGGATTGTTTAAACGAAGCTTTCTGTGTTGGACATAAATAAACAGGAAGAGGACTATGCAAATGGTCAGAGGTTTAACAGTCATGTTTTTGGAAATGTATTTCTTGAAAGTTTGGATAACTTGGACTCAAGAAAGTGTAATATATGCTCTTGAAATGTCAGGAAATGTACTGAATGTATATATGACTTGAGTATATTGTGGATTTTTCTGTAGCAAAATGTGAAATACTGAATAATTAGTAAGTATGTTTATATGGCAAAGCTAAGAGATGGATTATTTCTTTTATATTGTAATGGTGTAATAAAGAAATGGAAAGTTGTACTGATGCAACTATAAAAGGTTAAATGCTTATATGTATGACATGTACATGCATGCATATCACATGAATGTTTGATCATTTAGATTCACAGGCTTGTGAAAGAAAATGCAAACTGTGTTGTGGGGAAAGCATTTGGAAATTGTAATTGTAATACATATGTATTTTGTGCACATATACAAGGGATGCTAGCTTCAACAGGTAAACTGGAAGGCAAGCTGAAAAAAACCAAAAAAAAAAAACCAGTTCATTTCTTTCAATTTGTTCTTGGTAATCTTGTGGATACTCTGATAGTCTTTAGAGGAAAAGCACGTTATTTCATGATGTCAATTGATCAATACACAAGTACAGGTTGTGTACATGTTAGATAGAAAGCTGGAATGTTGAACAGAGTCAAGGTGTTTTGTGCTTGGATGGGAAACAAGCATATTACCCATGTTACCTATTTCTTTTCAGATATAGGGAAGTTCAATTCAGTGCATGTTTTGATGACTTTCTAACAGGATGTGATATTGAACACATGGATTGTGTGGAAGAGTAAACAAACACTCAGAAGAGGTGATACTAATTTGGATAATGAGGTTTGGGTAGAAGCTCTTAAATGTTTTGATTATGTACATAATAGAAGTTTTAGTTCTGTGTGATGAACTGTACACCTTATAGAAAGTAGTGTAGAAGGAGGAATCTTCTGGAGAAACATTTCAGGATCTTGGATCTGATATGTAGGTACATACACCTCAAAGTTAGAAGAAATCTGTAAGGGAGCTTACATGAGATTTTTCTAGAAATGAGAATATTGTGTTTTACATGAATAACACTTGGATAGTGAGATTATCTAGAAGTGTTAAGTATAATGCTGAATGAAAAGGTGAGATCAATTTTCAAAATTAATTCTGTTAATGCAGGAGATGCATCAAGCTCAGAGTCAGAATAGAAAAGCATTTGCTGAAAAGACAGTCAGGTAAATTTGACAAAACTCTGATACACATTTGGTTTAGTGGAGACTAAACAAATGATTGTTCATCATTGGTGCAAGTTTATTGGAACAGGAACCTGATAACTGATGAGGTAAGGAACAGGTGAGTCAAACAACCTGTGAGATATCAGGATGAATTTGCAGGGAAAAGCCATTTGAAACTTCAAAATTTCAAAGAGGTGAAAAAATTATCTGTTAAGGAAGCTAAACCATAGCTTCAGGCTATGCAAGCTGAGTTGAATTCTTTGGATAAAGAACAAAACATGGAAGCTGGGTGAAACAAACAGCAGTCCATGGAACTCATTGTTACCAGATAGATTTTTTAAGTGAAAACTAACCAGATTGGAAAAGGTTACATGACAAATAGCAAGATTGGTTGCTTGTGATTTTTGCTTTAGTTAAAAGGAGCTGGAAAATCATAAGTGAGTGCAACAACAATTTGCTTTGGAAACAGTTAGACTGATGTTTAAGAATGTAAAGATGTATGGATATTTCACAAGGAAATATTGGAACATAAGCATTTTAAATGAGAGGAAGTCTTTGGAAAACTGTCTGTGAGATTTTCTGTAGGAAAAGTTAGAATCAGCTGGAGGCTGGAATTCTGTTTTGAACTCAAACATTGCTGAATTGTGATTTGCACAGAGAGGCAGATCAATGTTTGTTTGTTAAACAGGAGGAACAGAGACATAGACTGTATGTACTTTGTTTAGATGGATGATCTATTGTTTTTTCTGGATAGATAAAAGCAATATGATATAATTGATCCAGGGTTTGGGATTTCATGGAAATGAAACTGCTTGGTGGTGGATCAACTGTTTATTTGTAAATGGAAGTTGAGGGAAAAAGAACCAAGAGGGCAGTACTTACTGCAACAAACCAGAGAAAAATCATGGATGTGATTGAGAATTTTGGAGATAGTTAACTCAGTGAGAAACTCCAAATAATTGAGGATTTTCAAGCACATGCTGGTGGAAAAGCAGTTTGAATGCTACACAGAAGCATTGGGATGTTGAGCTTTACTGTACAAGCAACAAGGCCAGGTATTGCTGTCAGTGTAATGGGCAGACTGTTAGACCAACAGGACATGCTTGGAGAGCTCTGAAAAGGAGTTGAGTGTTATCTGGAAGGAACATCACACTTCAGACTAAGAGTTACAAGTCAGAGCACAGGTGGCTTACAGATTCACAGAAATGCCAGTTGTGGTTGTGATAGTAAGAACAACAAGAACACACCTGAAGTTTGTTATTTTTATAACCATACTTTGTTTGATTGATTTTGTAGAAACAATCATCTAAAAGTTGGAGTTCAACTGAAGCAGAACTGAATGCATTGTATTATGTATTGTGCTATTATGCTATTGTAAAGCTTGAATAGTGAATGCATTTGTTTAAATAGTTTAAATTGTTAAAAATGTTTAAATGATGCTGAGATTGATGTGAAAAACCTATTACAGTTTTTTCAGAAATCCAAGACAGGATTGCTATGCTGCAGGCAGATAGCAATACACAACGTTTTGGGTTTGCAAATAAAACTGTGTCATAAGGAGGGATACATCAGAAGTGATTTGATGGTGGTTCAAATTTCTGACAGGTAAAGTAATTCCTGCAAAAGTTTTTTTATCAAAGTTCATAGATAAAGGAACAGCATCAGATGTCAACAAAGCTGTTGCTGTTGTATGAGGTAAATAACCACGTTCTGCGCAAATGCAAAAGCAGGGGGATGTTAGGTTTTGCATAGGCAGAACGAGATTGCCACCTGACATCGGGATTATCACCTGACCTGGTGGGTGTTACTTGAGTTCAAGTATACAAGGCCTTTGGTCAGGAGACATGGTCTCGAGGTGACATGACTCAGCAGCCTTGAACAGGTTTTAGCAGATCAACATGTTGATGAATAGGTTATACACTGGAGTGAGTAATATCCTATTTATAGGTGCAGGGTCTGGGGTATATAAGCTGGCACACTTGCTGATAGCTTACACTTGCCTCCGTCATTCCTCTTCATATCTCTCTGCTGCTTGCTCGTCTCAACTCGACATGTATTGTCTTGGACTTCACTTCATCTAGCCTTACCACTGGGGTATAGGTTTTGAGTCTGCTATGATGTAGTGAGTAGAGATGCATTGATTGCCTTAATCCCATGTAATTGGGTCTTACAAATAAACTCTTTAATCTTTATTAACTGCTGTTATCTCCTCCTTCCGCTTGCGTGACTGGGACTGAGGGTCATTGTCTAGGGGAGCTTTTGAACCCGGGTCAGTCCAGCTCTCACAAACCTGTGTTTTTTTTAAATAGGAAGTCAGATCCCTCCCTTGGTTTAAATACTTTTGTTTGGTCAGGTAATTGGAAAGCCTGAAAAACAAGGTCTCTCTTGCAATACTACAAAGGTGTGTCCATCCGGTGAAGCGGCTCTCCTGCATTTGTCCCAGAGGATGCTGGTTTCCCGCCTCCAACGCTGTCCACGCCCTGCAGCGATTTCTCATTGGATGCCCACACGGCACCCCCAATGCTTCCTCTCCCTTTTTTTTTTGTATGGCTCCTACAAATCTGAAAGCTTTCTGGAGTGAGGTAAAAAAGTTGGGCCCTCCCCCCTCCTAAAAACTTTCCCAAACTTGGTGCCGCCGCCTCCAGGCCTGTGGAGGGCTGCTGGCCCCGGTGGCAGGGCCAGGGCGGGGGGGGTGCTGGGCGAGCAGGCGTTTCCCGGCTGCTTTGCTCCGGAGCCCCCCCTGGAGGGAGGGCTCAAGTGGGAAGGGGGGGGCACTAAATCTTATTTTGCCTAGGGCGCCAAACTGCCTTGCACCGGTCCTGGCTGGCAGAGCGCTAGGGGCAGGCCACGCCGATTAAGGGGAACAAGGGATCGATGCTTAATACCTATCCCTTGTTCCGGGTCTGCCCAGAGCCAAGGGATAACTGGGGGATGTGTGGCTCCTCCCCACACCTTGCGTTTGCTGTTGTGCAATGCCAGGTCCGTTACCCAAAAAACATCTCTCATCCATGACTTGATCCTGAATGAGGGTGAGGACCTTGCATGTATTACGGAAACCTGGCTGGACGAGGCCGCTGCTCCAACTCTGGCGGCCTTGCGTCCGGCTGGTTTCTCGTATGCCCAGCAACCAAGGGTTGGGGGATGGGGATGGGGAGTGGCTGTTATCTACCGGGAGTCCTTGGTCCTTACCAGACTCCCTCTCCGGGAGACCAAGTTTATTGAGTGCATGTACTGGAGGTTGGGTCCAAAGGGCAGTCTGGGGATTCTGCTCATGTACCGTCCACCCCGCTGCACGACAGACTCCCTGGCTGAGGTGCTGGAGGTGGTCTCTGATGTGCGTGTGTTGTCCCCCAGGCTATTGGTGCTGGGGGACTTCAACGTGCATTCGGGGGCTGCCCTCACGGGGGCACCTCAGGACTTCATGGAGACCATGGCTTCCTGGGAGCTGCACCCTGTAGTAATTGGACCTACCCATGTAGCCGGTCAGGCACTGGACTTGGTTTTTGTTTCTGGAGAGGGGGAAATGATCTGGAAATCGGGGGTATATCCACCACCCCCTTGTCATGGTCAGATCACTATCTGGTGGGGTTGGATTTCTCGATGCCACAACCCCTCTGCAGGGGTGAGGGACCTATTAGGATGGTCTGCCCCAGGCGTCTTATGGATCCGGATGGATTCCTGAACGCACTTGGGGAATTGGAGCACACAAATGGTAGCTCGGTCGAGACCCTGGTGGACAACTGGAATGCTGCAATAACCAGGGCATTAGACCAAGTTGTTCCGAAGCGCCCTCTTCGCCTAAACAGAGCTCGTGCGGCACCATGGTTCCGCACGAGCTCTGAAACGAGGTGAGAAGGCTAGAGCGCCAGTGGCGTAATTCGCGCTCCGAAGACGATCAAACACGGGTTAGAGCTGCATCTTCAGCCTACCGGGTGGCGGTGGAGGCAGCAAAAAAGAATTTCTATGCTGCCTCCATTGCGTCTGCGGAGTGCTGCCCCAGGAGGCTGTTCCAAGTGGTCCGGAGTCTGGTCGGTCCAGTCACTCTGGACCCAATGGAACAGTCTAAACCCTCCTGTGAGGCTTTAGCGAAGCACTTTGCAAATAAAATTGATCGGATTAGGAGTGGGATATCGTGCGTCGTGGACACAGGGAGTGAGCGGAAGGAGGTCAATGGTAGATCGGTTTTGTGGGATCGGTTCCAGCTTCTTCCTTCTGATGAAGTGGACAAGGTGCTCTCATCTGTAAGGCCGACCACCTGCTTGCTTGATCCTTGCCCGTCCTGGCTCATCATGAGCTGTAGGGAGAGACTGGGTGAAGGGATCAAGGCAGTGGTGAATGCCTCCCTCGAGGAGGGAGTGATGCCATCAGCCCTCAAGGAGGCAGTAATAAGACCACTTCTAAAGAAGCCCTGCTTGGATCCCCAGGATCTAAACAACTTTCGCCCAGTCTCCAATTTACAATTTCTGGGCAAGGTGATTGAGTGGGTGGTGGGGGCTCAGTTGAAGGCACACTTAGATGAAGCCAATTATTTAGATCTATGCCAGTCGGGCTTCAGGCCTGGACATGGGATGGAGACGGCCTTGGTCGCCTTGGTGGATGATATGAGGAGGGCTTTGGATAGGGGCGAATGCTCCTTTCTAGTCCTCCTCGATCTCTCAGCGGCTTTTGATACCGTTGACCACGGTATCCTCCTGGACCGCCTAGAGGGGTTGAGCGTGGGAGGCACTGTATTGCAGTGGTTCCGGTCCTTCCTCTCTGGAAGGTACCAGAGGGTAGTTCTTGGGGAGGAAGCTTCGGACCCTCGGCTGCTCACTTGTGGAGTGCCGCAGGGTTCCATCCTCTCCCTGATGTTATTCAACATATACCTAAAGCTACTGGGAGCTATCATCAGGAAGTTTGGGGTGCGGTGTCATCAGTATGCGGACGACATGCAGCTCTACCTTTCTTTCAAGTCCTCACCGAGATTGGCCGTTGAGACCCTGTCCAAGTGCCTGGAGTCAGTGGGTGGCTGGATGGGAAGGAACATGCTGAAGCTGAACCCCGACAAGACCGAGGTACTTCTGGTGGGGAACAAGGGGAGGTTAAGGGATGTTGACCTGGTGCTGAATGGGGTACATCTACCCCTGAAGGACCAGGTCCACAGCTTGGGGGTCATTCTAGACTCCCAGCTGTCCATGGAGGCTCAGGTGTCAGCTGTGAGCCGAGCAGCGCTGTATCAACTCCATCTGATACGGCAGCTGCGCCCCTACCTTCCTAATCACCTGCTCCCATCAGTGGTTCATGCCTTGGTCTCCTCTCGCCTAGACTACTGTAATGCACTCTACGTGAGGTTACCCTTGAAGATGGTTCAGAAGCTACAGCTGGTACAGAATGCAGCGGCTCACCTGGTTAAAGGCAGCCGCCGGCGGGATCACATCACTCCAGTGCTCAAGGAGCTGCACTGGCTACCAGTTGCTTGCCGAGCCGAATTCAAGGTGTTGCTTTTGACCTTTAAAACCCTATACGGCTCTGGTCCAGTATATCTCAAGGAGAGTCTCCAGCAACACCAAGTAGGCCGCTCAACAAGATCTGCCACAGACGGCCTTCTCCTTGTCCCTTCAGCCAGAGCAGCTAGACTGGTGGGGACTAGGAAGAGGGCCTTTTCTGTGGCGGCCCCCGTACTGTGGAACTCTCTCCCGAGTGACCTCCGCCATGCCCCCTCTCTGCTGAGCTTCCGCCGCTCACTAAAAACTTGGCTGTTCAGGCAGGAATATGGGGTGGGCTAAGATTTTAAAATTTTATACTGTTTTAAATGTATTTTATCCAGTTTTTATCTTGTGTACATCGCCCGGGGTGGCCGGTTTGCCGGCCAGATGGGCGATAAATAAATGTAAATAATAAATAAATAAATAGCTCTGAGAAGAGAGTGCAAAAATTGCATCAATAGTTGGTAATCAGACAGAGAGACCTAATGATTATAAAAGAGTACATTTTCCACTCGCTGTGTATGCACATTGGCTGTTAAACATTTCTATCATTGGGGAAAGGCAGTTCAAATTACCTAGTGGGGAATCAACTCTGAGATCCTGTGGCATTCAAAAGGGTCAGCATTCATCCTTGGAGTAGTAGAGACACTGAGTTTTGGATAGCAGCAATAGCATCTAAATCCCAGAAAGAATGTATTTATTTATAGCATTTTTACCCCACCCTTTAGCCAAAAAGGCTCCCAAGCCAGCTTACACAGATATTTCTTAAGGCAGTCGCTGCCCGCAGGCTTACAATCTAAAAACATGACACAAAAGGAAAGGGGATTGGGAGGGAGAAGGAAAAAAGCAAATTTAGGCTCTAGATTCTTAGCTGCAAAGTTCAGCAGGTCATGGACACAGTGGAAGGACTGCTGCTTCATCTCCCTCTGATGGTCTCAGCAGCGACCAATTAAGGAAGTACATGAAATAGTGAAAATGATCTTACAATTAACAAATCAATGGAGCTTGGTGCCGTGGACCACCCCACCCATTAATGTCTATAATTAAATGAAACTCTTTGTAGTAGTAGTAGTAGGAGGATGAGGAGATCACTCGTGACTGAGTAAGATTGTCTTCCAGGATAAAATTACAAAAAGAAAATTATAAAAAGGAGGAAGCATGATCATTAAAGGAAGAAGAAAGGGCCACAGTGAAGAATAATATTCTGTCTAAACACAGACCCTGTAATAGGGAAAAGGGGAGAGAAGGCAATAGGTCCAATTGACTTCTATGGGGAAGTTTATGGGGATGCTATGTAAAATATTGTTGAACTCCTGCCACAGAGGTCTACCCAAGTAAATCTTGGGCAAGTTTTGCCCGTAATGCAACTGGGCCTTTCTCTCCTAAGATGGAGCCAGCCACTTGTGTACTTAAAATAATTAACTTTTTTTAAAAAAAAATCTGTTACCTGATTAATCTGGGGTGGTTTTTTAATCAATCAAAAGGGTTTTAACTGGTTAATCTAACCAATGGTATTTTGCAGCCCTAGTTATTAGGGGTGCCCTGATTAGCCCTAGCAGCTGTAGCACAAGGAAGATAGTTACAGGGTAACTGATAAAGAGAATACCATTGCATACACAACAAAGTACAATACATCTTATACTATCTTAACTTCTTTAGTGGAGAATGGTAATAAAGCATGAGTGGTATTGTTCCAGTTTTTAGGTGGAGCAATAAATCTGTCTGATTACTCCTCCAGAAACATTTTCATGATCAACTACTGGTATTGCTCACCACCAGTGGTTGGAGTTGTGCATGGGATATTATTGTATAATGTGGTGAAAACCAATGGATATGTAGATTCCACATGTAGTCACTATACACTAAAAGAAAATGTTTAGTTTGTTTACCACAATGAAAAGCAAAGCTGGGCAGCTTCCTATGTTCCTAAGTGATAGCAGTACAAAAGTCAAGTTTTCTCTAGAATGAACAGGAGGGAAAGGAAGAGGGATGGACAAATCTGTCAGTTTCACTTTCTCCAACATTTGAATATAAAAAAGCAAAAAAACAAAATTCACACCCATCTGCACCAGTCAAGTTCAATAAGTACAGTTACTCCCAGCATGGAGAGGACCATGTTCTACCTGGCTGCCATGTAGCTGTTAAAGATGAGGAGCCTGTCAGAAAAAGAGGTGGCAACCTAATTCAGCATCTGAAACATGGTTGAATACACATGGATTCAAATCTAGAATTTAAAGTGCGAGCCATGCAGAACCCTTGGCCTAGATGGACAAATGTGCCAGTTTCACTTTCTCCCACATTCATTTAAAAAAATAAATAAATCTCAAGTTCTTTCTGTCCCATTTATGAAGAAATTTGTGATTTTTGGTAAGTTCTTATTTAAAAAAATATGCATGGAATATAATTCTCACCCATCCCTAGAAAGGAGAGGATAAATTCACTGAGACGAAAGCAAGAGTAAAGTTTGTTCTTGGTAAGCTAGTTATTATTTCCAAGTGACATAAATCTATAGCACTGCTAAAGATTATGCAACCTAAACTCCAAAGTATTTGCAATCTAACCACAAATATTTGTTTAAGATAACATTTAAATATCTAAATCTACATAAACAGTGGCTATTCCTAGAGCACTGACAACAAGGATTTGCATACTAAAACCTATTAGAATGCAGGCCTTCTTGACTGAGAAGGTTTTAATCCCCTAGAGTTCACTGATGCTAGGGAAATCCTAGTACAAAGTATTAATATGATTAAGATGATATTTCAGAAACAAAATGCAGTTGAAATCTGATTTCAAATTATCTTTTCTTTCACAGCTAGGTGCAGTACAATCACTAATCCAGACCACAATGAAGCACTGCTAGTGTTGAGCTTGGAGGTTCAGCAAAAGTGAAAGGATGAGCTAAACTGGCTTTTAACCCAGGACAGCTTTCACATGGTGAGCCACACTGACACTGCCCACTGCAGGGCATTTGTCCAAATATCAGTCCTGGAGGAAGTACTAAGTAGCCAGCACTTGGGTCTTCCCATCAGGGATTGCCTGTGACCACTGCTGAAAGGAAGGCCAGGTCAAAGTGGTGAACTGAATGTATCACATTTCCAGCACCCTGAGGCTCAGTTTATTTCTTCCCCATCATGCCGGTTTGATTGAACTATTCCCCTTAAGTGGTGGTACAGCCTAGCTGCTCACAGTGTATTTCAGCCCTAAGTGTAAACAGCAAGTAAATAAAGGTAACTAAAGGCAAGCAAAAATCCACTGGGAAGTAAACCACATCTTCCCACTAACATGGGGACATATGTCAACTACTAGTAGGTAACAGACACCAAAACAGCTCTACAGTGGTGAGTTTACAGCTGTATTTGTTTCATATCACAGCCTGTAACTTTCAATGATATGCTGTGTTAGGGATGAGAAGAACTTCTACTTCTAAAAGCTTTAGTGATGAATGTAAGTGGATTGTGGTACTCAGGACATGTACAAAAGAGGACTAGTAGGGCTAGCATATGCTCGGTGGCTTCAAGTGCACTGCAGAGGCAGTAATATACCTGCTAAACATACAGAGGACTTCTAACAGATGGGGTGAAACCTAATCCAGTTCTCTGGGCCACTCCAGACTTTCCTGAGGCCTCCAGCACACCAAAGGGGCAGTGACAGCACTCACTATTCCTTGTGCCAGGAGATGTCCTGCTTAAGGCTAGCCAGCAGCCAGCAGCTGTCTTGGCTTCTGGGAGCGTTGCCAAGTCCGACTGATAAGGAATTCACACAGGGAGCAGGGAAAAGCGTGGTCAAACAGTCCGGGGATTTTAGCCAGTAAAGTTCTTACGAAAGTCCAAGGATCAAGCAAAGCCGTCGTCAGGGTCAGTCCGAGTAAAGTCCAAGAGTCCAGGGTTCAAGGCAAGGTTCAGGACAGGGTCAGGGATCAGGAACAAGAGTCATGGAAGACGTTGTTTCCCAATACCCATGCTCTAGTGAGTGCGTGCTTTTCTACAGCCTGCTGCCGGGCACGCCCGTCCCACAGCTGCAGCTCCTCAGCAGCAGGCTGATTATAAAAGCCTCACAAGGCCGACATCCTGGTTTGCAGCCGGACCCTGCGTCGAGGGGCCTGCATCTGTTCCTGCCTTTTCATCGCCCGCCTTTGTCTGGGATTTGGGGCCTGCGCTATCTCCGGCTCTGATTCTGACTCTTCTCGGGCTGGGGAACTCCCACGGGTCATGCCAGAGGGGCCTGCCAGCTCTTCAGCTGCCCGGTTGGCCCCGTCTGGAGCAGCAGTGTCTGCACTCTGCTCCTGAGGGGCGTCCAGGGCCCTGGGTGAGTCACACTCGTCTTCAGAGGAGGATTCCTGGAGGGGGGTCATGACAGGAGACCTATTAGCAACCAATGCAAGTGGTCCAGAGGACCATGCTGGACCTCACCCAATCTGTTCCAAGGCGTGCAGCATGCTGAGAGGATCATCACTTCTGCACACCAGAGGTCACAGAGTAGATCCTAGCATGATACAGTGACATCTTCTGGCATGCCAAGTGGATTACAATATTTGTTGTCCCCTTCGTGAGCCAGAGGACTCCAGAAATATCTGGGAACATCCCAGGAAGCACTACATATGCTTTCTAGGTATTTCCAGACAGGGCCTGGAACCTGCCGAGAAGCAGCAGTGTGCTGCAGGTTCCAACCAGCAAATGGTCCATTAGAAGGGCCAAAGCTGAATATTTAATCTTGGTCAGGAAAACATCAAGGTCCAGACAAAGATCAAAGGAGCTAGAGGCAGGTAAACAGTCAAAGTCAGGAAGGCTTTGGTTAAAGTCAGGTCTATTCTATGTGATTTTGTAAAAGAAACCCTGTAATAACATCCCTGCCCATCATAAAGGATTTGTAATGTTTAAAATCTGATGATATTCCAAAGTTTGCCTCTGCTCAAAGCAAATGTGCTTAAGGTGGCTATGCTTGCATCAATGAGCATGCCAAGGCCCAAGGAAATGTGTGTGTTGAGTTCAGAGTTCATCCATCCCATAATATGAAATCATATTATTGGAGAGTCTGATGCTCATAAGTTGCAGCTCCATTCTTTTTTAGAATGCCTGGCAAAAGCATGTTCCCACTTTAAACAGTCTTTTAAGTTATCTGCCATGAATCTGCAGCCAATTAAGAGCACAGGAACTGTCAAGGACAAGACAAAATCTATGTTTACTTTACAGACGGGGGGGGGGGGTAATGGGTGAAAATACTCAGCCTCAAAATACTTTACTCAGGTTTTTAAAAGTGAATGTTGACAGCAGAATCTGCACCTCTTAAGAGATACAGCACTCTGCATTGAGAAGGAAGTGATTTATTAGACTGTCTGGAAGGAACCATGAAGTTCCCACCCTTTTCTCTGTCTTGAAACATTCCACAAATCCTTAGTCAAGGGATGTAAATTCTCCAGCATCTACATATTTTCCTTCTGGTCTGTATTATCATTTGCTAAACATGACACAGGACTTAATCCTGAAAGACATTTTCAAGTGTTTTACGTGACTTCTTCAGCACTTTCCCATAATTTCAGAACTAAATCACTTTTGACAACTTTGAATCATTCTGTGAAAACTTTCTAAGCATTAAACAAAGTATCATGCCTCTTATTTAACAAAAGGAAGGTCCCAATAAATCTAACAGGCCTGTGGCTCAGCTGGCTCAGCTTGTCTGAGCGTGGAAAGCTAAGCAGGGTCAGGCCTGATTATTATTTGGATGGCAGACCCCTCCTCTAGTTTCCTGCATTGAGCAGGGGGTTGGACTCGATAGCGTTGTTGTAGGCCCCTTCCAACTCTATGATCTATGAATCTATCAGCTTCTTAGAGTATCACTTTGATTTTTGTCATTGTATACAAGTTTAGAAGTTTAGAGAAAGGGCACAATCCAACAAAAGTTAGTTGAAACTAAGTGCCATTGACAGCAATGGAATCAGTATGTAATAACTAGCTGAAGTCCAGCTGATTTAAAAAGGAGTTAGACATGACTGGTTCTTGGTGGATTGTGCCCATTGACAAGGGTTGCAATCCTATTCTATTAAATTCAATGTGTGATTTGCTACTGCTTTCTGTAGGCTAATTGCACTCTTGGATAATTGTGAAACCAGTGTTGCCTGCGCTATCTCCGGCTCTGATTCTGACTCTTCTCGGGCTGGGGAACTCCCACGGGTCATGCCAGAGGGGCCTGCCAGCTCTTCAGCTGGCCCATTCAGTAAGTTAACAGGATACAGGCATGTGGCTTACGCTGGCTCAGCTTGTCTGAGCGTGGAAAGCTAAGCAGGGTCAAGCCTGGTTGTTACTTGGATGGGAGACCCCTCCTCTAGTTTCCTGCATTGAGCAGGGGGTTGGACTCGATAGCCTTGTAGGCTCCTTCCAACTCTATGATCTATGAAATCTATGAAATCTGCTTGGTGTTGTTATGCTGGATAGACACTGTGGACACAATGCTTTTGAAAATGTATTTTGCTCCACCCCTTCTTGCTTCTAGTAAATACATCACAAGCATGACATATTAGGAAAAGCTTGCCTCACTTATGTCAGAATTGTTCTCTGTGTGTAAATGGCTCCTAAATAGTCATCATCATCATCATCAGGCGATCACTCGTGACCGAGTAAGATTGTCTTCCGGGATAAAAGGAGGAAATTCTAAAGAAGATTGTGTAGACTCTAGCGATGGGTCCGTAAGTGACTGTGGAGGCCAATTCTAGATCCACACAGCTTCCCACAGTGAGGACACTGGTTACCAGATAGGAGATGGTCCTGTAAAGGATTCATTTGACGTGCTTTTCGCTTAGCACGTTTCTCCCTTTCACCTTGCACTCGGGCTTCTTCAAAGTCCATGGAACCTTTGTGAAAGGCCAACCTCCATTTAGATCGTTCATGGGCCAGAGCTTCCCAGTTTTCGATGTTTATATTGCATTTTTTTAGATTAGCCTTATGAACATCTTTAAACCTCTTATATTGACCACCGATATTCCGCTTTCCATTCTTGAGTTGGGAGTAGAGTAACTGCTTTGGGAGACGGCAGTCAGGCATTCGAACAACATGACCGGTCCACTGAAGTTGGCGTTGAAGGATCATTTTTTCAATGCTAGTAGTCTTTGCTTCTTCCAGTACACTGACATTTGTTCGTCTATCTTCCCAAGTAATTCGCAGGATTTTCCGGAGGCAACGTTGATGAAACCTTTCAAGGAGGTGGAAGTGACGTTTATAGATAGTCCATGTTTCGCAGGCATACAATAGAGTTGGTAATACAATGGCTTCATAAACCAGTGTTTTGGTCTTCTTACAAATATCCCGATCCTCGAACACTCTATGTTTCATTCGAGAAAATGCGGCACTTGCGGAGCTCAAACGATGCTGGATTTCACTGTCGATGTTAGCTGTAACAGAAAGATAGCTGCCAAGATAGAGAAAATGATCGACATTTTCCAGTATTGTCCCGCCAAGCTGGATAGATGGCATCACCAAATGGTTAGCTTGCACTTGCTGATGAAGCACTTTGGTCTTTTTGATGTTAAGTGAGAGACCAAGTTTTTCGTATGCTTCTGCAAAAGCATTTAGGATAGTTTGGAGATCATCCTCTGAATGTGCGGAGACCACATTATCATCAGCATACTGAAGTTCCACAACGGAGGTTGTAATTACCTTACTTTTTGCTTTCAGCCTGCTGAGATTAAAAAGCTTTCCATCTGTTCGATATATAATTCCCACACCAGTGGGAAGTTTCCCCTTGACAAGATGTAAAACCATGGCGATGAAAATGGCAAATAATGTTGGGGCGATAACACATCCCTGTTTAACACCTGAT
Organism: Shinisaurus crocodilurus; assembly: GCA_021292165.1. NCBI lineage: Eukaryota > Metazoa > Chordata > Lepidosauria > Squamata > Shinisauridae > Shinisaurus > Shinisaurus crocodilurus. The sequence goes on from CM037876.1 coordinate 177,629,864, forward strand.
CCCACTTTAAATGGAGCACCATGAGAGCCGTTGTTGTCCAAAACCGTTGCCGTCATGTTGTCATGGAGAAGTCGCAAGATATTCACAAATTTATTGGGGCATCCAATTTTCATAAGGATAGTCCAGAGAGCTGTACGGTCTACAGTATCAAAGGCCTTAGCCAAATCGATAAATGCCATATAAAGGGGTTGATTTTGCTCCTGGCATTTTTCTTGGAGCTGACGTGCAGTAAAAATCATGTCTACTGTCCCTCTAGAGGGGCTAAATAGTCCTAAATAGTAAGCAGTCAGGGAGTACAAAGGGACAACTTTTGTGAATCAGAATCTGGTTAGCAGAAAGCAGGCATAAGCAGTCAATTTTTGAAGGACAAAGGTGAACACCCCAAATGAATTGCTTTTCTTAATATTCAAACTAAAGATTTAGACATGGATATAAACAATTTAATGGCAAAATGTGCAGATCATCATCTTGAATCAAATTTTGCAATACAGTCAGGTTCAAAGCAGACTTTGCAGGGCCTGCAGGACACTAGGACATGGGTTCTCAGACTTGCCACAGTGACTCCCCATAGCTTAAGAAACAGTTATTCATTGCTTCACAGGTTATCTCTTCTGACAGAGAAATTAGAAAAAAGCATGCATTTTGTATCATATGAATAGTGGGGCATAATGGTGTGGCATAATGTTTTCTGGCACAGATGCTTAGATGCCCATTGTGCAGTTGCATATTTTAAAACATATATATCCTACCTAATCTCTGAAACATTCAAGAGACCTTAAATTTAAATAAATTCAAGTTGGAAATTGGAAATTAAATGTCTGCTTATTTATAATGGCCTATATATTAGCATTCAGGAGATATTTAAAAATGGCTATGAGGCCAGTTTGAAATAGTCTGGAGGCAACTACTACCCACACATGAGATGCTAGATCTGGGATCCGAAATGACAGCCATGTAGCCAACACAATTCCTGCTACTGCTGCTTGCAGCAACAGCAAAACAAAAAGCAAAACAAAACAAGAACACCTTAGGAAGAAAGGAAGGAAGGAGAAAAGCCCAAGAACGTTTTGGATAATTTCTTCTCCTCTGGAGAATATTCAGCAAAATGGTACCCTCAATTTCACTTCCTAAAAATAGGGTGAAGAAATTTGGGAGGACATTTTCACTTTGCTCTAGTTCCTCTGACTGAAAGCAAGATGTGCTACCAGTTCCTTAATCCCTTGAACAAACTCCTATTTCTAGACAACTAGCACAACCCACTGCCCCATCCCAAAAAACCTAGAACTCAGTAGGCAAGCACTATCCCTAAACTGTCCTGAGTGCTATGATTGCAGTAGAAGGGCAGAGTATTAATTTTTCTAATAAATCAGAAATAAATACTGTTACCCTTGATCCATAATTGCAGAACATTACCAGCAGTAGAGATGATAATCCACATGATGAGATCAGACAATGGAAAACTAATGTCTAAACATAAAACCAGTACGAAGTCACAGAAGATCATGAATGGTATAAATGGTATAAAAAAGAACCACAAAACTTCGTATACCCTTCCTCTTGCTGTAAGAACCAAAGTGACACTGATTGAAATGAATGAGCTGCAGATCAACAATAAACTAAAGTAGTACATATTACGGGGCACAAATGCTCTGAGATTTCAAGGGAGAGCTGAGTCCTAAGTGCAAACGCATTGTTGGCTTTGTCCAAAATATAAATCATACCACTGGGAGAAAGTTTCATTCACAGTTACCACCCTAGGCTATGCCATGAAAGCATTGTCTTAATTTTCCTACCTAAGTTTGCTTACAGTCTCCAGATGGTGATACTCACCTACCTACTATCTTCCTTGTCTCTTTGATCTAAAAAGTAAGATCACTATACAGTAAGGTACACACCTATGGGAACGCAAGACCCTGTCAGAATAGCAGACAGAAGAGTTGTGCATATATCTCCCAACAGCAATTATGAACACACACATACACATTCCTCAACAAATCAGTCAATATTAAACAGTTTACAACAGGGGTCTTCAAACTAAGGCCCGCGGGCCACATCCGGCCCGGCAGGTCTTTTTATCCGGCCCGGCGGCCGATCTAGAGGCTCCCTGCCCGCTGGGAATCCGCCCCGCCGGAGTAAGCCGCTGGGAAGAAAGGCGTGGGGGAAAACCGCAGAGCGGCGCACCCGCCAAGCCACTGAAGTGCGCCCGCTTCCCCTGGGGAATAAACAGCTGTTCGGCGTGGCCGCCAAACAGCTGAGAGGCGGACCGGAAGCAGGGGCCGGGAAGGAACACGTGCGCCGGCCGCAGCAAACTCTGCCCTTCGCCCCCTCCCAGCCCGGTGGGTGGGCGCTCTGCTGCCCCTTCCCGGAGGAGTCGCGCCACCGCATCACTATGCTGATGCGGAGCGGTCGGAGGATCATTCTGAGATGACGGGGGGCAGCGGCGGCTCAACAGCCTCGGCGCGCGGCCTGTCGCCGGCTGGCCGGGGCGCTGCGTCACAAACGCTTGCCTGGCAACGCGCTGATGGCGCTGCCGAGTAGGCGCTGAGCGAGGACTGGGTGTGCGGCCGGCCCTGCGGGGGCTCCTGCCAGATGCGCCCGCGTGGGGGCTCAGGTAACGCCAGGGCGGGGGCCTCCGGCGGTATCGCACTCCTCGCCCCCGTGCGGGTGCACCTGGCCGGAGCCCCTGCAGGGCCAGCCGCACGCCCAGGCCTTGCTCTGCGCTTGCTCAGCAGCACCATCAGCGCGTTGCCAGGCAACCCTGCGGCAAGTGTTTGTGATGCGGCGCCCCGGCCAGCCGGCGACAGGCCGCGCGCCGAGGCCGTTGAGCCGCCGCTGCCGCTGCCCCCCCGTCGTCTTAGAATGATCCTCCGGCCGCTCCACATCAACATGGTGATGCGGCGGCGCGACTCCCCCGGGAAGGGGCAGCAGAGCGCCCACCCACCAGGCCGGGAGGGGTCCGAAGGGCAGAGTTTGCTGCGACCGGCACACCCTGGCCCCTGCTTCCGGTCCGCCTCTCAGCTGTTTGGCGGCCACGCTGGGGAGCGGAGTCCTTGCCGTCGGGCATTGGCCGGCCTAGCCCCGGGCTGCCCATCCTGGAGGGGGCGCGGAGCAGGGAGCCGCCGGCTGGCCTTCCCTCCGTGCGGAGAACAATGAGCAATGAGCAACGGGGCCCCCTCTATCACAACCCACAACAACAATCAGCCAAGCCAAGCAACACAACACCAAAGTAGCAAATTTAAACCACATCAAACACACACACGCTCACAGCCACAAACTCTCTCACAACCGGAACGATACCACGAGGGACGACAATTCAATCGGGCACTCCCTCCTCCAGGTAAGCAGGTATTGTTTTTTCCTGTTTTATTAAATTTTAAAAAGGTATAGAAAGGCTTGATTTGCACACTCCACATATCTTATTTGTAGTGCAAAAAAACAGGAAAAAACAATACAATATTTAAAATTGTATATGTATATAATATTTTAATGTATTTCAATTTTAGACAGCAAATTAAATTATAATTAATTTATTATTAATTAATAATAACTTTCCATTTAATCAAGTAAAAAAAAAGGACCCGGGTCCTTTTTTTTCCTTGATCCATTCGTTCATATTTTTTTCAAACTATAGTCCGGCCCCCCAACAGTCTGAGGGACAATGAACTGGCCCTCTGTTTAAAAAGTTTGAGGACCCCTGGTTTACAACAAACAAATCTTATGACCATGTGTGTGTGTGTGACTACTATTGTATCAGGTGATACTTATGGAATAGTTGAATAGGTGGATAGGCCCTCCCAAACCAATCAAGAGATACTAGAATCATGAAATGAAAGCACATTATCTACTATATTCCATCCATAGTTAAAAGCTCTTCATGCTATTTGAGATGCTGAACAGAAAGAACCATGCATGGCAGACCATTTTCTTTATACCAGCTTATCTGTTACGAAAGACATTTGTTTGTTCAGACTCCCCTAACTCTGCTGTAGCTTATTAAAAATTACTTGTTTGTAGTACATAATTCAACTAATACTGGCAAAGCCTTCAGCTTCTATGGGTGCTTTTATGGATCAAGTGTGTTGTGGTACATGGATGCTACACTGCATGAAAAAACAATGATTCAGATTAATCCTTTCTCCCCACAGAATAAAACTTATCTTCTGAAGGCACACACTGCTGAATAGCCTTTGGTCTAAAGGGGAAAAATGTGAAGTATGCTTTAATTACACCCCCAGGGCCCTTCAATTTCAATGCCCTGCCCTCTGCATCTGCTGCAAGAGTGTCTTATCTTTGTACATTTTTCACTTGAACTAAAACAGCATTTATAGTCTACTCCTGAGCGAGACACTGAAAAACACATGGGGATATCCATTTTGGACCCATTTTGAATAGTATGGAAAGGAAAACCATGTCTAATCACCAGCTCATTTTTTGGTTAGAAATATAATAGAATAGTAAAACAAACAGATGCTTCATTAAAATAGAATTCCTGAAGGAGTACTTACCGCTCACTATGTCTATAGCTGGCATTGTGATTGATACTCTTTTGAAAAGAGCTCTCAGACAAAATACAATGAGTATAAATTGTACATTTATGCAATCCTATGCATGTTTAGACAAAGAAAAAGTCCTACAACTCCCAGCATTCTGCAGCAGCATGGCTGACTGGGGAATGCTGGGAGTTGTAGGACTTTTTTCAGTCTCAACATGCATAGAATTTCACCCTTAATTATTATAAACTCAATAATGCACCTTGCTGCCCTGTTACGGGATTGCTGTAAACTTGCATTTTAAAATATATTATATTATATTGCTTCTACCTTTTCTTGGAGTTAGGATGTGCATATCAGATCAGGAGACAGTTTGGCCTTTACTATTTGCAAGATATACAATTTGTCATGTCTTCGGAGTTTTCATACTTTCATACATTCAGTCTAGTGTGCCTTCGGCAATATAAAACTACTTGAGTGACGCAGACTTTTCAACATAGACCCAGTATTATTAGAAGTCCCATCACACTGCAAGCATCTTACCTCTTTGGTATGAGTGTGGAAGGAGACTGACATGTCCAAAAGAAGCTTCCTCTGTTCTACTCTTCTGACAAAGTCCTGAATCCTCACTTCTAGATGCCTTGCTGCTTTGTAGATCTCTTCAGGGTCACACTCCCCAGTCTGAGCCAACTGCTCTGCAGCTTCCAATAGCTTGTCTGCATTTGTATAGGTATTCTGCCAGTGAACAGAGTGAAAAACAACGCACAAATCACACTACTGTGGAAATGAATACTCTAGTATGAGTATTTAGTACCAAAATGCAGGAACAGAAACCAGCATCTTAAAGTGACAGCAGTTATTCCAACAGATGCTCTTTGCAAGAAGATCTAGTAAAATCCCACATAGAATAATCTTCAAATAGGCATGAAATAGTTTCTCATTTGAAATGTACACCCCCTCCAGAGCTAGCTTGTTTGATAGATTAAGAAGGCTCAGCAATCACTTATTTCTGTGATCCCTGGAATCTTTCAAAGATGACGTAAAGAAGCAACTCAAAGTTAACCAGTTCAGAGGCAGAAGTGGTCTCCCAGGAGATATTTCACAAGAAGGAGGGTTGATGGATAGCAGGTTGCAACATGTAAACCACATACACTGAGAACACTAACTCTGAAAAAATGTGTTGCCTTTTCCTTGTATTTATGTACTGGCCAAGGAAGCACTCCCTTTGTGAGATTTTAGCCCCATTTTAGTGCAGTTACAAACATCTTTAGGTGTTGTGGAAATTAACAGGATTTAACAACTCACTTATGGGAATGCTTGATTATTTTCACTTCAGCTTTCCCAGTGCACACATAGGGGCTCAGACATGCATGTGGAGCTCCACGTGAGCAAAGGACACCCCATTCTTTCCAACATCAAACAAGCTCAAATGCACATTCTTAGTGTCATGGAATATTATCTGATATTGAGGAGAATGAGTCATGTACCTTCATGCACAGAGCTCTGTGTACATTACAGCCAAGCAAGCCTCTCCAAAATATTTAAAACTACTCCCTGTATTCTACCAATAAGAAGGCTTTTGCAGAAAGTGTCATTTACCAGCTGGGTGGATAGCCTGCAGGGTGCTATTCAAGACTTAAATAGGGTTTGGCTGAAACAGGAGTCGGCTGGAACCACACTGGTCAGCTGGAATCATGCAGTAGATTCCATGCAATAGATAGTAGATCTATGAAAGACTTAATTACTGGTAATAATTTCAGGTTCCATGCTGCAGGTCCAGACAACATGACAAGTCTGAGTTCTTCAGGACTTGGGAGAGCTCTAAGGCAAACTGGAAGTTACGGTACTTTGTCTGAGTTCAACTCAACAGCTAAATATCAAAGTAGGACAGCTGAGGATCAAGCTACAAGTTTTGTTAATTGTGTGGCTAGCAACCACATCAGCTTTAAAAAAAAATAATAATCCTTGGCCCCTCCCCCTCCTCCAATCTTCCTCTGTGGTCTTCAAGCTATACATTACATTAATTGCATGGCTAACAGCCACATCAGGGGATTTCTTAAATGTAATCCCTGACATGGGGAAGAGAGCAATTCTCATTGGGACTGTAGTGCATAGGGTGGGGAGGTTTAACTCTTCCCTTCCCCACCATGGTCCCAACGAAAATCCACCTCCTCCCAGCACTGCAGTTGGCTTTAGAAGAAAAGCTCCCATTTCTCAAGGCTACCTGCAGCATGGGTGGTGCCGGCTGTGGCTGCTAGCCACACAATTAACTAAAGCAGGGGTAGGCAGAAGATAGATCTCCAGATGTTTTGGACTTCAACTATCAGCACTCCTGAACATTGGTAAGCTGGTAGGGACTTATGGGAGTTTATTTTATTCATTCATTCATTCTATATCCCACCTATACACAAATGCCCTAGTTGAAGTCCAAAATATCTGGAGAGCTACTTTCTGCTCACACCTGAACTAAAGTGTAGTTGACCTGGAACTGATTGACCCCCAGCCCTTCAGTGAGACCTAGCAAGAATTTAAAGGCAAAGACCCCTGCCTTGCAGCTGTGCACTGTCTGCTATATTCTCTGACAGGAACTTACAGGGGAGTGAGCAGCTCTGGGCAGCTCTTACTGGAGAAGATGTATTCCCTGGGCCTAGGTCTAGTCAAATATCAAGTCTTCTTCCTCTGACTGGCCCACAGGGTGCTCTCCTTCAGATTGGGTCATTGGGTTGCTTGGGGTCTGCAGGATCCCCCAAGCAGGAAGACTTCTGAAGTCCTGCATGTGTAGTCCTCAGCCACTTTTAAATGTGTCTGGGGGCTCGGACATGACACTGACTCCCAGTTACACATGCATGTAGTCATTTGATTCCTGAGTATTTGATGGCTCATAGCTGAATGTGTGAACTGACTGCAACACATTGTGCTTGGGACGATCAATGCAATATGAAAATTTATTTATTTATACATACCCTGCCTTTTTTTCCTCCAAGGAACCCAAGGCGGCTTACAAAATTCTCCTCCTCCCCATCTTATCCTCACAGCAACCCTGTGAGGTAGGTTAGGCATTCTGTCTGTTTGATCTGTGATGGCTCATCGTGAAGGCAGGTTGCCACTTATTAATAATGCACACATCAAGTGATAAGTTAACCAGTCCTAAGACTCCAAGAAAGACATCCTCATTTAAATCTAATAATCTTGACAGCATTAAATAATGAAGCTGTCATTGCTGCTGCTAGCACCATTGGTATGAGATAATCTCTCCCCTTTGTTTACTTGATATACCGGTAAGCATCTTCTTTCCTTATTACCAGCAAACAAGTATGCTATGCCAAGACTTCCTTTTGCCTTCCAAATTAAATGATACTCAAGCAGATAATTTTCTGTTTAGGTACTCTCCCCTTTCTCCCTCTAATCTCTGGTAAGTCCAGTAAACACCCTGGAATGGGGGGAGGATGTCCTCTTTCCTTCCCTTCCCTCCAGCCAAAGTACATAGATTTCATAGATCATAGAGTTGGAAGGAGCCTACAAGGCTATCGAGGGAGTCCAACCCCCTGCTCAATGCAGGAAACTAGAGGAGGAGTCTTCCATTCAAGTAATAACCAGGCCTGACCCTGCTTAGCTTTCCACGCTCAGACAAGCTGAGCCAGCATAATAAGGTATACAGTACAGTTCTTGCCTGCAGTTTTAGGGCTATTTCACTGGGAAATTACTGGTTACTGGAAATTAAGCTCTGGTTTACAAAATAGAATCCCTTGTTGTCTGTTGAACAGAACTAGGAAGTGAGACCTATAGTTGATTGAAACATTCGGAAAAAGGATATGAAACAACTCTTATGGCATTTTACCAGTTTGGAATACAAGTAGGGAAGCATTTGAACACTACCACAACCACCAGATAACACCCCCTGAATGTGCAAAAGCAGCACACCAGGAAGAAAGCTTCTAGAGTAGCCTTCTAGACTGGCTTTCCACACACTGGGCCTTTTTGATGTATGGGTGTATTGGAGGGCAGGAGAGTGTTCAACATGAGATTTGCTACTTGCATCAGCTTTTAGTTAGTACAAGCCTGGTTAATAAATAGACAGCAGAATTTTGCATTATCTCTAGGCACTACTCTCCTCATGGAGCAGTCAAAGAACAAAAGCAGAAAATGATCTGACCTAATGTAATTTTATGCAGCTTAGGGTTCAAGTAATCAACTTGAGATCTGAATCATAACTGCTCTAATTCAAACGGGATCTCTGAGAAATGAAGAGTGATGGGAGAAAAAGGTAAGAGAGGTCTCCTAGGTAACCCAATCCATCTTTCAACCTAATGAAGGCTTATTCTTTTCTTACTGTATATTACTCTAAAATTTTTGCCAAGATGATTTTAGAATACTCAAAGAAATAATGGTTCCAATTCACCACACAGGAGACTATATTACAGCAAAACACCAGTCTGAAAATGGTTTCTCATATGCAGGGCTTAAGAGAAATTTAAGAGCCTGTTCCAAGCAAGGTCACACTTTCTCAATCATTTAGTATCTCCCAAGCTTTGGTTTATTGACACACCTGCCTCTTGCTTCAACTTTTCTACTTATCCTTAATATGCAGCATTAACAAAGAAAGTTCTTGCACTTTTGGTTGAGGAGAAAGGACAGAGTTAGTGACCCCCTTACAATTTCCCCCTCTTTTTACTGTAATCTTTGCAGGGCTTCCCAGACCAGGATATTCATAAATGAGTACTAGAGCAACCAAAATTTCAAAGATACAAGATCATACTTTTTTTTCTACCCAAGTACATCTTCCTGCACATCTTCCCAGTACAAGCTCAGATGGACAAATATACTGTGCAAACTGGATGGCGTAGTTTATATATCTCCAACAATCATTATGGATACATTGTGTCATTGGTTCAAGCCTATGATTGATGAGAATTATTACCCAGATCATGGATGCATCATAACAGTGTCTGTACTTCCTGGCCTGCTCCTCCCCCACACCACCATCGCCACTTGGCAGTGCTCAGTAACATGTACATAAATCTCTTCCCTCACATGGTTGCCACTAAGTTGTAGTGGCCAAATGATGCAGTTTGTCCTCCTGGCCCAAACACACACCATCTCTGGTTTTGCCATTGGAAAAATACAATATCCCTGGTTCAAGCTGGTCTTTTAGAACACAATCCTGCATATATCTATTAAGAAGAAAGGCCCTATGAGTGGTTGGGCTTTTCCCCAGGTAACTGCAGCCTTAATTACCCTCTGGAGTGGAGCATGGAATCTGGGTGTACAAATGACATTTGTTAATGGCCACAACATCACTACTGATAGGCAAAAAAATTATCTCACCATCTATGCCCCTGCATTTTGAGAATTTAAAACACACACACCACATTTTAAATAGATTTGTCACTGAATCATTTCAATCAGGCTTTCAGCTGGGATATGAGACTTAGACTGCTTTGGTTGCCTTGGTGGATGACCTGCACTGGGAGCTGGGTGAAAGGAGTGTGGCCTATTGGTTCTCCTGGACCTCTCAGTGGCTTTTGATACTGTCGACAATGGTATGCTTCTGGACCATCTGGTGGGGCAAAGCCTTAGAGGTACTGTATTGCAGTGGTTCCAGTCCTTCCTGTCAGGTCGTGTCCAGAAGGTGGTGTTAGGTAACTACTGTTCTGCACTGCAGCCATTGGTCTACGATGTCCCACAGGGTTCCACTCTGACCCCTAGATTATTTAACATCTACATGAAACTGCTGGGAGAGGTCATCCAGAGCTTTGGAATGAGATGCCATCAATATGCTAATGACACTCAGCTCTATTGCTCTATTGCTGAGTCCAAGGAAGCAGTTGACACCTTTGAATGTTGCCTAAATTTGAGAATGGGCTAGATGAGGGTGAACAAACTGAGATTAAATCCAGAAAAGACACAAGTGATGGTGGTCAGTAAAAAGCCTGGCTTGGGGGTTCGGATTAAACCTGCTCTGGAAGGGCTTGCACTCCCCCTGAAAATTCAAGTCCGTGGCTTAAGAGTGCTCCTGGATCCTACACTGTCCTTGGATCTTCAGGAGGCAGCAGTGGCAAGGAGTGCATCTGCACCACTACATCTAGTGCACTGGTTGCAGCCGTTCCTGAGTCAGTCAGGTCTGATGCATCATTCTGCATGATACAATTGTTCTTTGTTGGCACCAGAGACCTCTGTGCATGTGCAGCGATGCTCACTGCATTTCTAAAGCCTCTGGAGTAGCCAGTGCCAACCAATTCTAATATGTTTGCCACAAGAATAAGGACTTCTAATATTCAACACACATTCTGGGATGGGTTGTGGATGCTCAGCAGACATTTGGATGGAATATCTGGGATCACAGAATTTTTTCCAGGGTAGTAGATCTGGATGTTTCAATCTTCTCTTTCAGACTGTTATGAAGCTTGATCCTATGTATCTTTACTTGGAAGTAAGTGCCACTACGTTCAACATGACTTACACCCAAATGTAAAGGATTATGAGAGGCCAAGCACCCTTTTTGTGTTCTCCTTCTCCAATATGCTTCATTTAAGAAAAAGAACAAAACATCACAGACAACTCCCAAGAAGCACAGGTTTCTGCTTCCACTACACAGCAAAGCTACCTCTCCTGTCATTGCATAGGGACAGGATATTGGAGCCACTAACACTAGGGCCCAGGTAGCAGCCCAGGTACTTTACCACTAATAATAAAATCCAATTTATCTCATCAACTGTAAAGGCTCTATATCATAAAAAAGAAAAACCCACTCTCAAGTGCAGCTACCATTTTTTCTCACATTATAACATTATGTAACCTTGGGCACTATCCAACGGGGCACTTATACCTCCACTGATTCCCTTCTGTCCCGCTGATTCCCTTTTGCAAATGGTGGGTCCTGCCAATTCCACTGCACAAGCAGGACCCACCGCTTACGCAACAGAGATTTAGTGCTTTCCGAAGAAAGTCCCGAAATGAGTGGAAACGTTCATTTCTGGATTGGGACAGGTTGGCGGAGCTCCCTTATACAAGCTCCATTGACCTGCCCAGTTCCAGAAATTAGAATTCCCGCTTGTTTCAAGTTGTCCCTGGAAGAGCGAAATTCTAAATTGTCATTGCACAAGCAATGGGGGCTGCTTGCAAAATGGAATAAGCAGGGCCCAGAAAAATTAGCAGGGGTGTAAGTGCCCCATTAGATACTGCCCTATGGGGTTTTATTACTCCTTTAATCATTTTTATTCCCTATTTTTATCTAAAGAAAACAGAACTGATTCAGATATCTGCAAATTGATTAGGGACAATGGTGTTACTGTGATATAAAAAATCAGAGAATAATGTTTTAAAAATGATATTTGGGATCACACAGCCATTCTCAATGACTTCAAAGTCAATAGCCCTCACAAATGTGCAGATGACAGAGTGTCAATCCAACTGGCTGTGGAGTTTTATTATTTTTATTATTAATAATTTATTTCTGATTTTCAGGGTTTAAACCACAAGTTTTAACTACAATTTCCCAATTTCTCCACCCACCCAGAGCCCACCTCTTCCCAGCTCTGATTTGCAGTTTTATGTTATATATTTTCATTTAGTGCAAATTACTTGTTGCAATTCTTGTCTTCTGGGAAAAGGAAAGGGGGTGGAGAGATACAAAGGAGGAGGAAGGTAAAGCGGCAGAGGAGGAAAATGAGAAGAAAGACCAGAACAGGACTAGGAAGAGAAGGACAGAGAGGTGAAGTACTTGTTCATTGGCTTGTGTGGTATGGTATATTCCAGTTGTTATTGGCACAGGTTTTTACTTCACATATAGTTCAAGGAAGCTATGCCAAATTATTTGACCTTTTAAAAATCTTTTTGTAATTTAATATAAAATATACTTTCATGGGCTACCAGCACTAACAGGTCTTGTATCCAATTGTCAATATTCTGGGTGGTTTTGGATTTCAAGTTTTGCAAAATCATGCATTCTGCTGCTGGTACTGGCAAACCATTCTCCTTGTCCATCTATCAGGTCCCAGCTACTGGGTATAAGCTGGGTATAAGCTTGTCCACCAGCAAATCCTAGTGATTTATCTAGGACTCTGCTGATTCTTACTTTATCCTCTGTCCAGAAGGGGGCTATTATTTGACATTTCCATAGAAAATGTGTGAGATCAGCTTGTAGTTGCTCACATCTCCAAAACCTGGGAACTCGTGTATGTCCAGTATGTTCTGTACATGGTTTTTTTGTTGTACTAATCTCAACCTAATATCCAAAGAAGATGATCTAGCTGCTTGCGGAGCAGCTCTCCAGTGTGGAGGTTTTACTTTTATCATTAGTTCTGTGTTCCATTTGTCTCTTATGGGGCCTAGGTTAGGGGCTAAGGATTCTTGGATGTTGCTGCATAGGAATTTGTTGGTTGTGCATAACGTAGAGGCTGCTTGTGCTAGCTGGAGGAGATCTGGAAGGTCTGTTGCATTTAGTGTGCCGGGGCCAAATTTTGCTCCTCCTGCCATGCAGTGCTAGGGAGTGATTGATATTCCTTTTGAAGTTCTCCAAGGGGCTTGAAAACATTGTCTCTAGTCAGTAGCTCGGATAGGTGGCTTATGCCCTTTTCTTCTACCAAGGTTTTCCACATGATCGGTTTATGGGCAATAAGTACGTGGGGACTGTCCCAGATAGTGAGCTGGCTGTGTGTGTATGGATCTGAATGCTGCTGAAGTATTCCTGCCTTCCTGGCCTGCCTGGTGGCCCTGACTGTGGGGTTGTAATGTGTACGGCAGTGTTGTTAAAATAACACCAGGGAACTACTTACAATTTCCCTAGAGGCAAGAAGTATCCGATCTTTAGCACTTTCTATAAAGCTGTGTTCTCTTCTGTAACATCCAAAAGCATGCTGGCCAACTTTTATTATATTCCCCTGTTACTTCATCTCCATGTCAGGAGAAGCCTCATTTACTACACTTCTGCATGTCAAGCTGCTGTTAAAAGCACAGGAGCAATGCCAGTAAAAAAGCTAGCCTAGCAACATAACAATGCAAGTATCAGAAAGGGAGCAGCATGCCAATACTACCACAGTGTTTGGAAAGCTAACAATAACACCTTGGCTTCAGCATAAAATGCAAAGCAGCATTGCTACAGAAAACTACCAATGTGTTCCCAGAGGACAGCTGGCCACAGAACAAAATGAGATGAGTACAGATGGTTATCTTCAGTGTTACTGGAACTCAGTGTACATTTATAGCTCCCTGGATTTTCTTTGAGCTGCTCTTGGGCTACACTTCCACCAAGAGGTTTTTGATTTTACTTAACTAAATATTATATCTTCTTCTCTCATACATAGTTTCATTTTTCTAAAGGTAGAATTAGAGGCCTTGCCATGATGACCTTGCAGTCCTTTCCACCTATAAACAATGCATCAACCATGCATCAGTTTCATGGAGGATAATCTATCAGTGGGTATTATTAGCCATCACAACTGGAGAGCCAGTGTGATGTAGTGGTGAGAGTGTTGGACTGGGACTCGGGAGATCTGGGTTCTAGTCCCCGCTTGGCCATGAAACACACTGGGTGACTTTGGGCCAGTCACTGACTCTCAGCCTAACCTACCTCACAGGGTTGTTGTGAGGATAAAAGGGAGAGGAGAAGGAGGATTATGTAAGCTGCCTTGAGTTCCTTGCAGGAAAAAAGGCGGGGTATAAATGTAATAAATAAATAAAATAAAAACTAAATGGAATCTCCATGTTCAGAGACAGCAGACATCTGATTTCCAGATGCTGGGGTCAGGCCAGCCCTACCATTAGGCAGAGTGAGGTGGACGCCACAGGCAACTGATTTTAGGTGTCATGGTATATTTATTGCCAGGGAGGGAAGAAGTGCATGTGTAATTTTCTGTCTGAAGTGCCAAAATAACATGACTTGCCTTGGGTACTATGCAACTTGAGTTGGGGGGTGGAGATGCTATTGCTGTGCCACCTCAGACAGCAAAATATTTTCAGCCAGCTCTGCGCTGGGATAAGGAGCAAGTGATGGCTATCACATCATGTTCTGCTTGTGAATTTCCTAAAGGCATCTGGCTGGCCAGTGCTGGAAACAGAATGCTGCTCTGTTGGTCTGACCCAGCATGGTAATCCCGATATTCGTAATCATTTCCTCCATCTTACTGCCTCACATATTCCAAGTAAAACCAGTAAGACTGGCCCAAGGAATTTTTGCTGTCACTTTGGACAAATATGTGCATGCTATTCCTGAAAAGCTGAAGTGAGGAGTTTCTCATTCCCATCTCCTTCTGCCTATAAAGGACCAAGAGGTGACATTGAGCAATGAGCTCAATGAGCTCAATGAGCTCAATGACAAAGAGCAATGAAGCTCTTCATCAAAGGACTAAAGAAGGATTGTACCTTTCCAAAACACAGCTGAGCCACACACACCCTTCTACTCCCTGAGGAGAGAGATGTATCAGAAAGGGAGCAGCATCCCTAGCAAAGCATCTGACTTCCCCCTTCCTTCCTGGAAGTTTCAGTGACCCCTGAGGAGGGCCTTTATCCTTTTCTGTCATGGGGGACTATGGGGTGAAGGTAATGGGTAAGAGAAGCCTGGAGAAGGAGTGGGAATGGAGCCTGGTGGGTGTTCTTCTCTGCTATTATCATCTTATGCATATCAGTCCGTGAAATCAGATGAAAGAGCATGCAGATGACTGAAAGGATAGGGTTTAGTTTGTCATTGAATACTATCTTGTTGTATTGTCTGCTGCCAATGGATGTAAAGTGTGTGGGAACTGGGAAGTAGGTAGGAGTGGGGCTAACTAGTTCTCAACATTTATAGGACCAGTCAAGATTAACACAGTTCTTTCCTAACTCTAATGTAAGATCCAATAACATCTGTGGCTAATAGGAAGGGGGACAGATTCTCCTATGAAAACTTTTATTTTAAACTTAACACTTTATTTAAAAAGCCAGTGGGTTTGTTTTTTTTAGGGGGGTACTAATCAGATATGTACATCATGACTAAGAGGAGGAAAGCTCAGAATGAAAAGGCAAATAATATGGAGATCACAGATATCAAAGGGAAGATGAGTTGCTTTGTGTCCAAACTGATTGTATTCCACCTTGGTTCCTTTTTTCTATGTATTGGTTTTGATAAATCTTTTTATGATACTGTGTCATCTGTATGTGTATGTAGTGTTCTGTTCTGTTTTGATTGTTTTTTATATACAAAAAATGCATAATTCATTGTTATGGCCTGTAGAGTGAAATAAATTCTAAAGGCATTGTGTGGTTGTCATGTTTGCTAACTGAAAACTGTTATGGACATATTAGAAAAACCACCTTTAAATGTATGAAACAATATAAATCAGAAATTCTACTTCCATTTGTACACATGTATTTTGAAAATTATTCCATTTTCTTGTCAGAGTGGGTTTTTAAAACTACATTATGTATGAAATATACAAGAAAGGTCAAACTTGCTTGAATTTCTACACTCTTCCTTTCCCTCATTAGGAATAAGTGCTAAGAACTGTAAAGGCTGTGCCCACATCAGCACTTGTCACATTTCATTTAATTTCATTTTTAGTTCTTGACAGGTCTTGAAAAATCTTGCTACGTTTCCTGCACAAGCATGTTTCTTCCTCCCTGAATTGCATGCCCAGGGTTTAAAATATTTTTAATGAATAAATGCTGAATTTGTGTAATTGCTCTTGCGCATCAATCCTATATGCAGTTAGTTTCATGCATTGTGCTGGAAAAGGGAGAAAGAGGTGGAATTGCAAAGTTAGCTGGTTTCTGAAAGCATGAAGTAGACACGTTTTTAACTTCTACTAGCAAGAAAGTTAACAAGTTGTCTAGACAAAGGATTGAGGTGTTTTAAAGAAATGCTGTCCTTTGCCAGTGTCTACCTGTCACTATTCAATGTTTTGCAAGGCTGGATTTAAAAAGAGGCCATTAGGACACCTTTTAGAGAGGCGACAGTCTCTCTAAATGCAGGGAGAGTGCCATCTGCAGGACTGAAAATGCAAATTCCAATTTGCATCTCTTCTGCCCATTCTGCAATTTGCATTACCACTGTCCTTGGTAAAGAGAATACCACAGCATTGACTGAAATAGTTACTCTGAGTTACCATAGCATGTTTTGATCTTGTGTTTCTGCCATTGTATCACATCAATGTTGCTGTTGGTATTTCTATTTCCAGTCTGAATCCCTTATCTAGTAGCTGTCAGGAACTGATGACCACTGCCCCATGTGGTATTGCACATAACTGTAGCCTCTCAGCAAATCAATACCATTTTCACCAAGTTCTTCTCAGGCCTGGCTCCCTCGCTACATCAAAAGCCAAACACATGTTAAAGAAACAGCGGAATCCTTTATTACAACAGAACACAAACACAGGCACTTCACTATAGTCCACACCTCCCTGATCGCCAAGTTCAAATAAACTCAGATAATCCAAACAGGAGCCAAAATCAGGCTCTTCTAGTCCAGTAGTATAATCCAAAACAAGGTCCCAAGGCATAGGATTCCAGGCATGCACTAGTTGAGGATTCAAGAGTGTCCAGGCTCTGTGATGTTGTACTCAAAAAAACCCTTTGCCTGTGTGTGCCAGCTTTTTGGGGGTGGGTGGGTGACTAGAGTTCCTCACTTGTCAATCTCGCCCTACATGAAACCTTAGCTTGAAGCCGGGAACTCCACCTAATTGGGTGTCTCTCCTTGTTCTTCAACTGCCGTCATTGCCTGGGTGACAACTTTGGGCAAACCATTTCCTCAGCCAAGTCTACCTGTTGACCCCTTACCAAAGAATGTTTCTCAGGCGGGGCAATTCACCCACTTTCCCCCATGCTTGCTCTGGCTGTAGTGGAGACAAAGTAGCTGACTCCCCCAGAATGCAATCTTCTGTGAAACCATGCAGAGGCGAATTCTTGGCCCCCTCACATTCCATCCTTTGACTAGGCCCTAAAAAAAAATCTTCTATCTCTGAATCAGATTCTTCCTCTGAAACCATGGCATCAGGGAAGCCATGAGACTTCTGTTGGTGTAAGAGATACAATATTAAAATTAGATAGAAGTATTACCACGTGATCTCCACATATTTGTCCCACTGTATTTCCCTGAGATGCTGGTGTGCTGTTCAAATAAAGCTCAGCTGCAACAGGAGGTTCTTAATATTCCTTTATGCCCAGAAGGATTCAGTGGCCAGCCAGGATGGGCAGAGTCAGTCCAGATCTTGAAGGTTCTTTGCAACATGGTCTATCTCAGTTCTTGTGTTTCTAATCTTGCGCTTTGGTCCCAACTCTTGGCTTGTTCTCTGGTCCTGCCTACTGGTTTGCCCTCCAATCCTCATTGCTCTTTGGTCCTGACTCTCAGTTCCCAGCTCCTGACTTGCTCTGGACAGCTGCCCAATGGCCCAGCCCTGACAATAGCATAGGAGGTTATAGGCGCAGTCCGTACATAATGCTGGTCTGACTATTTAGGATTGGAAAGTAGGAATTCTTTATTACTCACCTGTGGTTTGAGAAGGAAGAGTGATATTTGTATAGGACAAGGTTCACAGCAATGTTCAATGGCCTGATATTGGAGTTGCAGTGTATTTGAGGAACATTGGTTGCGGTTCTCTTTTTTTATACCTCATAATAACCAGAAATATAGGTGCTCATGAAAAATAATCATGTGACTCCTGAACTCCATAAATTATGCCCCCATTTATATTCTTTTCTATATTCCCATCCAACACATTTAACTTTGAAAACAAACACGAGAGAGAGTGTGGGCTATACAAGAGAATACTATCAAACAACCAGTGGGTGAAAGAGAAATTCCTTCCCAAACCACAAAATAAAACATATCCAACACAAGTTATAATTCCTCAAAAGAATCTCAGTTTTGACAAATGTCTGGCCTCTGCACTTTGCTCCTACTATTACACTTTTCCAAGGCAACGAGTATTATTTTCACAAGCCTCTAACCTTTTGATACAACGTAGGAGTCTCCAGGTTTCCTGCTACATATGTCCTAGCATGCCACGCAGCATTCCAAGGTTGCATTTCAGACAGCCCCCATAAATTAGTAAGAAGATTCTGGTGTAAATCTATCCAAAGGCAAGACACAGGTCAAGCCGCTACTGAAGTCAATGGGGAATCTGGTAATTTACTCCACTAGAATCAGACACACTCCAAATTAGTAACTAGCTTTCTGGATCAACAGAGCAAAATATTAAGGACCAAAGGTTTGAGTAAAGAGATCATGTGAAACCCTCTTCCTTTACCCAGGACGTTTTATTCCTATTTTGGGGCTTTCTTTCTTCCTTTCTTTCTTTCTTTCTTTCAAGTGTGTGGAATTTTGAAATTTCACATCTCTGGCTTGGCATCCTCATATGAAGAAAGAAGGGACAGGGAATTCCCCCGGTTTCCTTTTGCTCAGCATAAACAGATTGATTATGTTGCTCAGGACAGCAGGGAAGCCCTTCTGTTCTCATTACTTCCCTGCCATGGTCTTCATTGCCTGCCAAGATTAAGCAGGAGGACAGCAGACACAGGAGGATGTTCCCTCCCCAGCTCTGCAGCCCCCTCACCACATTCTCCTACAAAATCTTAAGAGACAAATTTCAATCAGCAGCTTCCAAAACTGGAAGGTTCAGCTAGAATCTTAAACACTGTAAATGCATGTGGCTTTCCTAATTCAGAACAGGCAGGCCTTCATGAATACCTGCCATTCATAAGACAACACTAAAAGAGTTCAGTGATGATGATGCTCCTGATGGTGATGTTATGGATAAGGGCACCTAAAATTCTGTATTAAGAGAAACCTGCATTATGTATCCTGAAAAAAGAAGATTGGGATTTGTGGAATTCTGGAAAAGGCATTATGTTCCTAGGGACAGTGAATCCAGCTGGAACAGAGATGGGCAACTTTTTGGCCCTGAAGGTCATATGATATGCCAGGTGGTGGGTTGGGGGCCACATGCATGCATACGTGCACACACATGGAGACACACATAATTCATACACATGCACATGCACACACACACACAAGGATGGGATTGCTTGGGAAAGGAACCCAACTGGGGTTGCTGCTTCTCTGCCACCAATAGTGATGTTGCAACTGCAACTGGGACTGCTGCTTTCCTGCTCATTGGGACCATTGTCCTGGCACTGCTAAACAGTTGGGCTGTGGAGGAAAGTGGGTAAGGCTCTTCCAGGCTCTCATAGGTCTCATGGAGAGCAGCTAAAGGCTAAGTGCAGCCTGCAGGCCCTAGGTTGCCCACCCCTGAGCTAGAAGGAAAGAAGGGGCTGAGACTAAAAGGTTCAAGCAAATACTGTAGTTAAGGATGGGAGCAAATACCCAGGGCACAAATATAACATAGGAAAATAGTCTAAAGTTGTTTTCACTACACATATGCTTTACTGTGCATGTACATTTTTTTTGTTCACTTCCCTTCTAAAAGCTAATCATCTCTCCCACACACTGCATGACAGAATCCTGTAGCCCCTTGTAAACCTACAACATGGATAACCTGCACAACCAGTCCTTTATGCATCAGACTCAAGAGGAATATACTAATTCTCTTCTTCAGTTCTAGTGAACAAATTTAAGTGTTATCATTTCTTAGGGGTCTGCCCAGACTGGAGAAACTGTTAGTATTTATGTTTCATTATTAACATTTGCACAAATGTCATGTAATATAGTTTCATATTGTTTATATTCATACTCCCCTGAGGAAGAATTCAGTTCAAAACATATGGGGATCAATTAAAAAATATATCTTTTGCAACTAGTGGTTTCTTTCCTTCCACTTTCATGAGACTGCTGCCTTCCCACTTTTTCTTTTGCAAATAAAAGCAAAGATATTTATCAGAGTATTGATACCAAATAGCAGATGTATTCTGCTATTCCTATCAAAATGTGACAATGCAAGTTCCTAGATGTCCCACTGAGCAATTTACCAGCATCTTCTGTTTCCACTTGGCACCAGCTACTGCCTTCAGACTATAGCTTGCTCTTAACGTTACATACTAGCTTAATTTATGAAATTGATGGGACTCTATTGTGCTGTGGGGACATTTTATTCATGGACTCTTCAAAAATTACTGAAATGGAAACCTTTATGTTTACTTTGGAAATAGATTTTGCTTGATGGATTTGACTGGCACAGTAGCATAGGAGACCACATTGTGGTGAAAATGTGGAAGATACTGAGAGGAGATGAACTTGACAATCACCCACCTACATTAAGTTGTACTTCGAAGGGTACTAATTCTGAACAGATCTTCCACCATTGCTGGCACTCACTCAACCTTCTTCCCAGCTCTTCAAATATATCCTAATTCTCCCTTTCTCTGAAGTCCCTTCCATCCACTGAAGATTGTAACCACTAACCAGCCACTTGTGCACCCTGCACTGATTGTGCGTGTATACTGCTACTGCCCTACAAGTGAAGTACATTTTAATTTGTTTATTTGTAAAAATCTATGCTTTAAAAAAATACAGTGTGACATTAGCACATCGTGACCAATGGGTGAATACAGTCAACTATTTATCCAGGGGTAAACTACCATAATGTACATTTATGTATGTATATGGTTTGTTGATCATCTGTAACATCCTAGCAAATGATTAGGAGAATATTGCCATAATCTGTTACCCAACAGACATTCAGGGAAGCAGGGGAAGTGGGAAAATTCTCCTTCCCACTTGACAAGACAACACAAGATGCTTCCAGTCAGAGGGCTCCTAGTGCTACCAAACAGGAGGCATTTGCAGCTGCATTGCGCAGCGGTTCTGTCTGTCTTTACTTTCTTAATGGATTTTTCTACCGCATTTTATTGCAGTTCCCACTGGTTCTACCCAACTGTAGTAAGTCCCCGGTAGTAAGCCCCACTGGTGGCAGTAGGTCTTTCTTTGAGTTAGCATACATAGAATTGTGCTCTGGAGGGCTGTGAAATCCTCTGGTGCAGGGGGAGGAAAGAAAGGGGAAGTTGCATCATGCAAGTGAAGAAGCAGTAGGAAGACAAAGGAGGGCTACGAGTTGAAGACAACAATGTCTGGAGTGGACCCCACGTAAAATTGGTGAATGAGGCAGGGTGATGGCACCATAAAAGCCTAATCTGGAAGCATCCACATACAATTGACTTATCAAGTGCTTAAACGTAAGCCATCGTCACTTGGTAAATGATGGTGCACAATTCAAGACTGGCTATTCTAATGGCCAAGAACTCCTCTATCTTGTCTGGAGGTTCAGCAGTATATAGTCAGTTAGAGCCAGCAGACCTTGAAAGATGATGGGGATGGGATTTAGGGATGCTTAAGTAATTAAAAATAAGCCCAGAGGAATTCAATATGTATTTTATGGGAAGAGTCAATTAAGGAGAGACATATTTGTATCTTCTTGTGGCTGTAAATGCCAAGGAAGAGATGAATTAATTATGACAGTAAAACAGAGTGTATAAGCAATAGGAAGAAATTAAGGGATGGGATGGCATCTTTCAGCTTGCAAGACAGTCTCCTCAGGGATGTGGCATTAAGAATGGTAGATTATTAAGATCCTTCATATTAGTATATTCGCTTTGTCGACTTTCAGAGAGATATAATGGTACCTCTGAGGGTGAAAAGCCTTACGGCTAAGAGATCTTAAGCCACCACACCAGCGGCTAACCTCATATCGTCTGGAGACTGGGACAAAGGGCTAGAGTCTAGGCATGCTGCCATGTCTACCTAATGAATTGGGTGCTGGTGCCTGGAAAGAAACCACACTGAAAAGCAAAAATGGAAGTTCTGGTGGAAGAGGCAGTTTATAGAACCTAGAGTGGGAAAGAGCTAGTAGGAGGATTTGGTGTGTACCATGTTTATATTTTGCCTAAGGTATAGCCAAGTACAAGGACAGCCACTTCCAGGGGTAGGCAACCTGGTGACCTCCAAGACATTTTAGAGTCAATTCCCATAATCCCTGACCACTTCCCTATGCTGGCTGGGGCTGATGGGAGTTGTAGTCCAAAACATCTGGAAGGAACCAGATTGCCTACCACATGCTTATTTGTGTTCCCTTTTCTCAGGGCATACTGTGAATTCTGCTTTTTCCTCCATCAAAGTGCTTTGTGGATGGATTCCCATGGAAACAGATACATACCGGTACTTATTTGTTTATTTATTTATTATATTTATATCCTGCCTTTTTTCCTCTTGCAAGGAAACCAAGGCAGCTTACATAATCCTCCCCATCCTCTCCATTTTATCTTCACAACAACCCTGTGAGGTAGGTTAGGCTGAGGTACCCTCTTACCTGTGCTACTTCTTCAAAATCATCATGTCTTTTCTGAAGAGCTCGTGCCCTATGAAGGGACTTTCCCACTCCAGTGTGTTTACTAAGAAAGGCTTCCCCATGGTTTTCAATCCAGTCCAGCACCTGGTCAGAAAAGAAGAATATCCCATTATCTTCCATCACTACTCAACTCAAAACATCCAATTATCTGTGCCGTGGACACCATTTAAAAACAACACTTTTGTATATAAGTGGATTCAACAGCCTGAGGAGTCTATGTACTCTAACACTCAGCAATATTTGGAGCCAAAACCAATCAGTTCCAAAGTAAAATGTTTGCTGTTTTCTGATTAATTGCCACTGCCAGTATTGAATAACTGTTATCTATTCATTTCCATCATATATAACATGCATTTCTTGATGATCGCCCAACATTTTGTAGCAGACATGACTTTACTCTAAATTACTGGGATTTGAAATTGAAACAAAATCAACAACCATTATCATCATCTGGAGGAGACATTTCAATCTATTATGTTTCCCTTCTATTTAATCTTTATGTAAACAGAACCCATGCCTTAGATGTGCAATGATTCACTTCACATGAGCAAGCTGTCCTAAGACAAAATACCTTGAATAAATCTGTACTGGAAAGGAAGGGATAAATTTAAGTTGAGGAGCTAGGGAGGGGAGTTATTTGGACATTTATGTGAAGAGGTGGAGGATCCTAGATCATATAACATTGTAAGACATTAGCCTTTCAAGTAACATCAGATTCCAACCGACCCACCGTAACTGATCCCAGTGAAAGCAAGTGGCAAACCTAATATTCAGTGGGTTTAAAATATCATCTTTCTAATATCTTTCTTCTAATACATAGTCCTACAGCCATGCATTAGAAGAAGCATCTTCCAAATAGTAAAAACGTTGTCCATCAAAAACACACTCCATTATTATAGGTCAACATTAAAAATAATAATACAGATATGCTATATACAGACGATTCAAGATGGAATGGATGTATAAATGCCATATCAGACCAGTAAGCTGGTTTAGCAAGGATGTAGTCAGAAAGTTTAATGCCATATTACCACCCTGCTTAACTCAAAACCCAGCAGGATTTTGCAAGCATTCCTTGAAAATATTCACAAAATCTCAAGTGGTTTTAAAAGTATTCACAAGGAATGCTCACAAAACTGGTTTTGCCCTCCTCCTCTTCCCTGCCAGTTCTCCCATCCACCTTGCAAGCAAAGGGGTGGGAGGAATTACTTTGTGAGGAAGAAAGGGAATAGCGGTGTGGAACCTGGTTCAGTAGTTGACAAGCTACTTGACCTTCCTGCCCAGCCAACTGTAAAACTTGAAATGCTACTTGTGAACATGATCAGAAGCAACTTCAGCAGTTGGACAGGCTGGCGGGACAGCTAGTCTGTTGACTAGTGAGCTGGACTGCCAGTTGTCCACCCACATTTTGCAAAGGTAAGGGTTTTTTACTTTGCTTGTGAACCAGGTGGGGAGGGGGATCAGGGAACCGGTTAGGAAGGGCTAGCAGGTGGGGTGGAAAGCAAACCCCATTTCAGCAATGATCTAGTCTCAAATGGGTCTGGATTGGACTTTATGCCAACTTTTTGAGTGGAGCGTGGGGGGCAAGAGCCTACTTTTTAAGCACCTCTTTTTCAAATACTTGCCCATCCCCATTTAGCACCCCTCTTCCTTATGCTCTCCCAAATATCTATTCATATACAAGGTGATCCTCATAAAACTTGGATTACATATTTTACTTTTAAAAAAAGTCTTAAACATTAGCAATTGCAAAATAATAATAATGCAATTTTAAAATTATTATTTATTTATGAGACTGATGTATTGCTATTCTGACGCAGATGGGCCCTCAAAAGATTATAATAGCTTCACTAATAACAAAACAAAAACATAACATATCAATCTCAAATGTAAAAATACCAAAGCAGCATTATCAATATTACCAATATTGAAATCAGCTATTTCAAAACCCATTGGGAATTAAATGCTGATCGTTTTTAGAAAACTAGCAAAAGCTAGTGAGCCATCTGATAGGGAGGGGCTGCATGACTGAAAATGCCCTGCTACTCATAATTATCAGCTTCAGCCTAGAATGAGAGGGGGGCAGAGCCTCATCCGATGACCTAAACGTACAGGAGTGTATATGTGGGAGAAGGCACTCCCTAAGAAATTACTCGAAACACAATTGAGATACTGGAGCCACCTGGTTCAATTTTTTTTTTTTAAGCGCAACTTTTTATTAATTACATTTCTATACCACCCAATAGCCGAAGCTCTCTGGGCAGTTCACAGCAGTTAAAACAATAAATTACAACAACATAACGTGAAACTTCTAAAAGTTTAAAGCTACAGTATAAAATCAACATAAAAACCAGGGTAAAGATCTAACAATACAATAGCAGATTTAAAACAATAAAAATGGAAGAACTGCAATGTCTGGGAGAATAAAAAGGTCTTCACCAGGCACAACGAGGACTACAACGAAAGCCTCTCTGGGGAGGGCATTCGACAACCAGGGTGCCACCACTGAAAAGGCCCACAACTGGGGGGGGGGGACACATTGTAATGCTCAGGGCTTTTTTTCTGGTGGAACTCACCGGAACTGAGTTCCAGCACCTTTTCTTCTATTAATTGCATTACAATTTAATCGCCATCTACTCCCGAGGAAATGTAATCCAAGAGTTCCGGTACCCTTTTCTCCAGAAAAAAAGCACTGGAATGCTTGA
Source organism: Shinisaurus crocodilurus (assembly GCA_021292165.1). Classification (NCBI taxonomy): domain Eukaryota; kingdom Metazoa; phylum Chordata; class Lepidosauria; order Squamata; family Shinisauridae; genus Shinisaurus; species Shinisaurus crocodilurus. Next base: position 177,655,325 of record CM037876.1, read on the forward strand.
CTGTATTTCAAGAGAGCAATATTTCCCCAAAAGATCTTAGAATCATAGAATCATAGAATTGTAGAAAAGTAGAGTTGGAAGGGGCCTGTAAGGCCATCGAGTCCAACCCCCTGCTCAATGCAGGAATCCAAGTCAAAGCATCCCTGACAGATGGCTGTCCAGCTGCACCTTTAATGCCTCCAGATTGGGAGAGCCCACCACCTACCTAGGTAGTTGGTTCCATTGTCTTATTGCTCTGACAGTCAGGAAGTTTCTCCTGATGTTTAAGCGGAATCTGGATTCCTGTAACTTGCACCCATTATTCCGTGTCCTGCAAACTGGGATGATCAAGAAGAGATCCTGGCCCTCCTCTTTGTGACATCCCTTCAAGTACTGGAAGAGTGCTATCATATTCATATCTCCCCTCAGTCTCCTCTTCTGAAGGCTAAACATGCTCAGTTCTTTCAGTTTCCCCTCATAGGGCCTTGTTTCCAGTCCCTGTATCATCTTTGTTGCCTTCCTCTGAACCCTCTCCAGTTTGTCTACATCCTTCTTAAAGTGCGGTGCCCAGAACTGGACGCAGCACTCAAGATGAGGCCTAACCAGTGCTGAGTAGAGGGGAATTATCACTTCACGTGATTTGGAAGCTATACTTCTATTAATGCAGCCCACTGGCTTGGATCATAACCTGAAATGGTGTGCCTCCCACCCAGGTAGCTTGGATGCTGAAATGGCAAAACACCAAATACTAGGTACCTGGGAAATATAATTTTTCCAGGATGCCCTTAGTATGGATGTCAGGTACCCTGGAAATGACATGTCCCAGGGCTCCTGTTGAATCCTGCCAGTTAGTCAGTTCCATACTTTAGAAGTTTGTCCTGAAGATGAACCAGTGGAGAGTGATGGAGTTAATAGGGTCTAGAAAGAATGAAGGAGAAAAGAAAGGAAGGAGTGGATAGAGTTATTTCTTAATAAAGTTCTCAGTTAATTTGCACCTGATGCCTTGTATTTTTAAGGAAACGAAGATGCAGAAATGTCTTCTGTACGTGATTAACTTATGAGTAAACATACACAGGATTAGCCTGTAGGTATATATTTTTAAAACTAGCGCTACTAAAAAAAAATATCCATATTTCTCTTTTCTAAGTAATGCTTAGTAATTTTATTACATACTGTAGGTTACAGACAGATATGAAACAACAGAAAAAGGTATAATATCCTACTTAATGCTCAGATCATGTACAGTTGTGGCAGTGCTAGTTGATGAATAAGCAAATATTATATGAGTGGGGGGGAAGTGGGGGAAACTGCCACCCTAATTTCCCTCTTAGGATAAACTCTAATATTTCTGAGAATCCAAAATATATTTTTTTCTTGACGAATATGACAGGTAAAAAGCTTTTCCTGTAATATGACTTTGATCTAGTATTTGTAGACGGGCTGTAATAACAGAGATGATTAAAGAGTTGTGGGCTAACTCTGCTGTTATTTAACCTATTAATACTTCCTTTAACATCCTTTTTCCTCATCAGGAACTAAGTGTCTCCTGCACTACCACTCCTGCCCAATGGCACAGGGAGTGCAACAGAGAGGAGGCCATTGAGAAGGGAAGAAGTGCCCAGCTCCAGGCCAGGCATTTGGCCCTTTAACAATCTCCATGCTTTGAGAAGGGGGGGAGCTTGGGATGGGTGGACTGGAGACAGACACGCATAAGGCCTCAGTCCACCTTCAGCCCTTGTCAGAGCAAGTTGCTTAATCAGAGGTATTGGTGGTGGTGCAGTTCACCCCCCCCCCGGGATGTATCCTCTTACCTTAAGCAGGCTCGCGGGCACTCAGCGAGTTCCCCCCCCCAGTCTCGTGGCACTTGCCGAGGCGCTCAGAATACTTCAGAGTCCCTGGTGCTGCACTTTTTACATAAAAACCATGGTAAGCTACCTTAAAACGGCCGTGAATAGCAAATCGCAGCCGTTTAAAGGTGGGTTTCCATGGTTTTTACAGAAAAAACGCAGTACCGGGGACCCAGAAGTGACACGCCAGGGACCTGGAAGCTCCTTTCCCCGGAGTGTCCTGTGTCAAGCGGTGGCACTGGTAAGTCGCTCGGGGGGGTCAAGCTCGGCAATTTCACTGAGATTTTACCCCCCCTTCGAGTCCCATGCACATCCCTTGCTGCTTTGTTTTGTGGGTGCCAGACATGGATGGATCAGAATAATATATTTACAATGAACATCTGCAACTTTTTTTAGTGCTTAGATTGAAAGATACATACAAAACACACAATGCTTCTCATTAGGGGGGGAAATGCTTTCTTAGCCAAAATACAGTTTGCCTCTGATGTAAGATACTGGGCGTACATCTTTGCGGAAAGTGGTAGTGTGAGCAGGATACAATATCATCACATTATGTCCTTCATTAGAAAATCTGATCAAGGTGCTTATTGCATACCATATCTTCACAATTATGTCATCAACTTTCATTCATCAATAATTATGTGAGAATACTTACTGTGAGATGGCCATTGGAAAGAGTGATGCTGTCATGCCCCCCACTGGAGGAATCTTCCTCAGATGATCTAGAGCTCTCAGAGATCAAGAGCACCTGAGATCAGCCAGTAGACCAGGAGGAGCTTGGGCCTTCAGGGGAGATGGCCACAGGTTCATTCCTGCGAGACTGAGCAACCCCCTGGCCCCCAGGGGTCTCACCACCTCAAGAGGCAAGTCAGTAGGTCTCAATTGAGAACATGTGCTCAATTACAAAGAAGGACTCCTCAAGAGAAATCAACTCCTCATGAGAAGGACTCTTGCTAGAGGGCTATAATGAACTACAGCTGAGCCCTGGGCAGGGCTCTGGTGATATAAGCCTTCAGTTTCAGCCTAGCCAGTGCTGGAAACAACATTGTTCTTCAGCTCCAGTGCCTTGTATTCTAGTTCTTCCAATTGACCCTCTGTGCTACTGATCCTTGGACTCCTGCTTGACTCTGCTTCTGGGCTGTGTATGGAATCTGACTGCTAAACTGTGCTTTCATCTTTCCTTGTATCTTGACTGCTCCTGCCTTAGCCTGATCCCATACTGGACTGAAACCTTTGTGCTTGACCATTTGCCTGTTTTGTTGTCTTGCCTTTTGGATTGCCCCATAATTGGCTGTAATGCTGAGTCTGATTCAGCCATAGTAGGACAGATGCTCCCATTCCAACCTCTACTCTTTGCATCTCTAAGAATACATTCTTCATAAAAGATACTGTAAGAATCTCCATTCACTGTGGACAGGTTGCTTACCTGTAACTGTAGTTCTTCGAGTGGTCATCTGTGCAGTCACACATATGGGCTCTGCGCCTGCGCTGAGCTAACTTCGGAAGATTCTTTAGCTGAGATGAAATGGGCTCGCTCCTAGCACGGTTCCCGTCCATTCCCTCTCAATCCTATGAGACCGCGATTGCGACCCCATGGACCGAGGGACACGTGGTAGTGTTAACATGACATGTCCTTGGACCACGAACAGCACTACTACTTCCATTCAGAGATGATCTGGAGCGGTGCACCCAGTCTCCACTGGCAGGTCCATCGAAATCGATAATGACGCCGAAACCAAAGTGCTTCATCAGCAAGTGCAAGCTAACCCTTTGGTGATGCCATGTATCCAGCTGTGGCGGGACAATACTGGAAAATGTCGATCATTTTCTCTATCTTGGCAGCTATCTTTCTGTTACAGCTAACATCGACAGTGAAATCCAGCATCGTTTGAGCTCCGCATGTGCCGCATTTTCTCGAATGAAACATAGAGTGTTCAAGGATCGGGATATTTGTAAGAAGACCAAAACACTGGTTTATGAAGCCATTGTATTACCAACTTTATTGTATGCCTGCGAAACATGGACTATCTATAAACGTCACTTCCACCTCCTTGAAAGGTTTCATCAACGTTGCCTCCGGAAAATCCTGCGAATCACTTGGGAAGATAGACGAACAAATGTCAGTGTACTGGAAGAAGCAAAGACTACTAGCATTGAAAAAATGATCCTTCAACGCCAACTTCAGTGGACCAGTCATGTTGTTCGAATGCCTGACTGCCGTCTCCCAAAGCAGTTACTTTACTCCCAACTCAAGGATGGAAAGCGGAATATCGGTGGTCAATATAAGAGGTTTAAAGATGTTCATAAGGCTAATCTAAAAAGATGCAATATAAACATCGAAAACTGGGAAGCTCTGGCCCAGTGAACGATCTAAATGGAGGTTGGCCTTTCACAAAGGTTCCATGGACTTTGAAGAAGCCCGAGTGCAAGGTGAAAGGGAGAAACGTGCTAAGCGAAAAGCACGTCAAATGAATCCTTTACAGGACCATCTTCTATCTGGTAACCTGTGTCCTCACTGTGGGAAGCTGTGTGGATCTAGAATTGGCCTCCACAGTCACTTATGGACCCATCGCTAGAGTCTACACAATCTTCTTTAGAATTTCCTCCTTTTATCCCGGAAGAAAATCTTACTCGGTCACGAGTGATCGCCTGATGATGATGATGATGATGATGATGATGATGATGATGATGTGTGACTGCACAGATGACCACTTGAAGAACTACAGTTACAGGTAAGCAACCTGTCCTTCTCTTCGTGGTCTCTGTGCATCACACATATGGGCAGAATAACAAGCTGACTTACCGGCGGTGGGACGGCAGCACACGACACTGCAACACCAATGAGAGGACTGCCCGGCCAAAGGCGTTCGCTTCCCGAGCTCGAAGATCAAGTCTGTAGTGCCTGATGAACATCGATGGCGCGGACCAGGTGGCTGCTCTACACAGTTCTTGCAGAGGGATGCCCTTCCCAAACGCCACTAACGTTGATTGTGCTCGGGTTGAATGCGCCTTTAATGTACCAGGTAGTTGTTTGTGTGTCAACTGGTACGTAAGCTTGATCGTTTCCACGATCCATTTGGCAAATCTTTGCCTGGAGACAGGTAAGCCTTTTGACTTGCCGCCATAGCAGACGAATAGTCGTGGTGATCGTCTGAACGAGGCTGTCCTGTCCTTGTAAAAGGCCAATGCACGACGAACATCTAATGCGTGCATCCTCTTTTCCAGATCAGTAACTGGATTCGGGAAGAAGGCTGGCAGTATTATGTCCTGGCTAGTATGGAACTCGGACACTACCTTCGGTGTGAAAGAAAGGTCCAGACGGACAATAACTTTGTCTTTATGGAAGACCATGTAAGGTGAGTCTTCCCTTAACGCGCAGATTTCACTGGACCTCCTTGCCGACGTTATGGCAACCAGGAAAGCCGTTTTCCACATTAGCAACCGGTGGTCTATGGTGGCGAGTGGTTCAAACGGTTTTTGTTGGAGTGCGCGTAACACTAGTGGAAGGTCCCAACCTGGTATTAAGTTTGTAACTGGAGGGATGATGTTCCGTAGGCCCTTCAGGAATTGTTTCACTAGCGGGTGAGTGAAGACTGTTCCCGTTGTAGAGTAGGGTCTATTGGCTGAAATTGCTGCCAAGTATACCTTTATGGATGAAAATTTCAGACCTCTCACCATTAGCGTGTGTAAGTATGCCAGGATAGTTTGAATTGTGCAAGATTTTGGATCTTGTCCACATGTAATGACGTACTTTGTGAAGTCCAGCCACTTTCTCGTATAAGATGCCCTAGTTGAAGGTTTGCGGGCAGCTTTTAGGATGACTTGTATTGCCACAGGTAAGTCTTGCACTAGGAGTGCCGTATCCTCCATGCCATGAGCACCAAACTCTTCAGGTCTGGGTGCCGGATCTCACCCCAAGCCTGAGTTAGCAGAGTAGGCGTGATGGGCAGTGAGCAATATTCCCCCTTGGAGAGGTGCAATAGTTGAGGGAACCATGGCTGTCTGGGCCACCATGGTGCTATTAGGATGCAGTCCGTCCAGTTGCTCCATATCTTTGAGACGACTCGTGTCAACAGAGGAAGGGGTGGGAAGATGTAAAATAGATGCCCCCGACCACTGCATCATAAAGGCGTCTGTAATGGACTCTGGATCTGAAGCTGCCCTGCTGCAGAACTGGCGGCATGCAGGTGTTCTCTGAAGTGGCAAAGAGGTCTACCTGAGGGTTACCGCAAATTGAGACGATCCAATGGCGAATGTCTGGATCCAGCTGCCACTCGTGGGATTGTAGGGAGACTCTGCTCAGAGCGTCTGCCAAGGTATTGTCCTTGCCTGCGATGTGAATCGCAATGAGAGAGATGGATCTCTGGATCATCCAGTGGAGAATCTTGAGGGTCAGTCTCGTTAACCTCATGGACCGTGTGCCTCCTTGTTTGTTGAGGTAGGCAACGATGGTCGTATTGTCTGTGACCACTTGGATGTGTTGGTCGCACAGCTCGGACTCCAGCGCCTTCAGTTCCATACAGGAAGTAATTCTAGCATATTGATATGCATCTTGCGTTGAATGGAATTCCATGTTCCCTGTGTTGTATGGCCTGTACAGTGCGCTCCCCAGCCCAGAAGGGAGGCATCCGTCGTTAGTATTTTCGTTGGTGTCAATGGATGAAAGGGGACTCCCTTGTTCAAGTTTCTCTTGTCCATCCACCATAACAAAGTTGCCTTGACCATTCTTGGGATAGGAAGGTGATTGGAAGGAGGCTGTCTTTGCGGATCGAAGGAGCGGATGAACCAGACCAGTTCTGGAGGGTTCTCATGTGTAGGCAGGCATAATTTACGACCTGTATTGTTGAGGCCATGTGGCCGAGAAGACGTTGGATTGCCTTTGCTGTTGGAGAGTGAGCTTGGTACAGACTCTTTGACAGGGTAAGTATTTTGTCCAACCTGTCTTGTGGTAGGTACGCCCATCCTTGAACTGAGTTGAGAACTGCCCCTATGAACTGGATCTCCCTGACCGGAGTGAGGACAGACTTCTTCGCGTTGAGACACAATCCCAGTTCCTCGAGTAGGTGTAATGTTGTGCGGAGAGCTGACTCTAGGTGAGGTTTCGTGGAGTCGACCACTAGCCAGTCGTCGAGGTAGGGGAAGATCCGGATTCTCCTGGCCCTTAGACTTGCGCAGACTACTGCCATGCACTTGGTAAATACTCTTGGTGCAGTGGAGAGGCCGAAGGGGAGAACCACGAATTGGTATGACTCGTCTCCTATCTTGAACCGCAGGTACTTCCGACTGTCTTGGTGAATGGTAATGTGGAAATATGCGTCTTGCAGGTCTATCGACGCAAACCAATCCGTCTTGCGAAGTAGAGGCAATATCGACTGGATGGTGACCATTCTGAACTTCTTCGTTGTTATGAAGAAGTTGACAAGTCGGAGGTCCAAGATCGGGCGAAGTCCTCCTCCCTTTTTCGACACTGTGAAGTACCAAGAATAAAGCCCCTCCTGGAGGTGGTGTGGGTGGACAGGTTGGATGGCGCCCTTCTGCAACAGAGAGTCCACCTCCTCCAGTAGTGGTGGAGTGGGCTGAGTGGTACTGATGCCGAGAAAAGGGGGAAGGACATCGAACTCGATCCGGTACCCGTGTTGGATGATGCTGAGGAGGACCCATCGGTCCATCGTGATGGTGCGCCACGATGGGAGATAGGTGGCCAATCTGTTGAAGAAGAGGGTTGTCGAGTCCGATACGTTTGTCAAGTTCAGTGTTTCTGTCAAAATCAGTGTTTGTGTCATGTCCGGTGGTTGTCTCTTGGTCTGCAATATTGAGTCAAAGGCGCCGCTTGCCATAAGAGTTAGCCTTCCTTGGGCCTTGATATTTGGATTGGAAGGGTCTCTTTGGTCCAGCGGGTTGACGGTCTTGTGTCCTTGAGTCCTGTCCTTTCTGTTGGAAACGCGGACGAAAGGGGGCTGTAGATGGTTGAAATCTAGACCATTGTCTTGGTCTATGTTGTCTTTGCCTTGGGAGGGCAGTAAGGCCCATCTTTTGTGCGGTGACTTTAGCCTTTTGGGCTGCATCGAGGGAGTCATCCGTTTTAATATTGAAAAGGCCTTCCCCGTCGAATGGCAGGTTTTCTATGTGGGCTCTTGCATCATTATTTAGCAGTGTTGAACGAAGCCACACATGTCTGCGAAGGGCGACCGAACTGATGAGTGACCTTGCGTGACAATCAGTTTGGTGCCTTGCATTACTCATCTGGAGGGTTGCCATGCTTAGGCCTTCCGCTTGCAGTACTCGTGCCAACTCTTTCTTTTCATCTGACAGTTCTTCACAGAGGTTACCCAGCTTCTCCGTCAGGAAGTGCTGGTACCTTGCCAGGATTGCCTGGTAGTTGGAAACTCGAAGGCCTAAGGCGCTAGATGAGTATACATGCCTGGCACAGGTATCTATTTCTTCCCTTCCTGATCCACCGGTGTTGTGTGTTGTTTACTTGTGGTGGATTGGACAATGATCGAGTTTGGACATGGGTGTGTGAATAGAAATTGTGCGTCTTCTTTCCGTACACGATAGAGTGATTCCAGTCATTTCCCAGTAGGTGGGATCGCTGCTGGGGCGTTCCAGGTGTTTTTCACTACCTTAAGTAGCGCTGGTAAGAATGGCACCAATGCTGGTGAGGTTTGTGTTGCTTGCATGAGACTGTATACTGGATCATCATCATCCGGAGATTCTATTACAGTCTCTATGCCTAGGGATGCTGTCATCCTCAAGACGTGGTCAGCGAAAGTGCCTAAGTCCTCTGATGGAGACACTGCTGCTTTTGATTCAACCTGGAGATCAGGTGAAGAATCTGGCAGGCCGGATATCATGGAGTCTGAATCTGAGTATGGTAGGTCAGAAGAGGATTCCTCAGTTCGATGTTTGGATGGTTTCTCCAGGTACTTCTTTTTGTACAGTGCCTTTCGTGGGGAGTTATGAGTTGTACCCATACATTTTTGGGGAGTTGTATGTTCTTGTCTTGCTTGAGGGCTGGCAATATCCCTTGAGTTCCGCCTCTTACGGCGTTTGATCTCGGGTGGGCTTCGGCTACGAGATCGATACCCTGTCAATGGCGGTCGACGTCGAGCGACGAGCTTCAATGTCGATCACCAGGTGGTGAGTTGTTACACCGTCGTACACCGTCGTTCGCCGTCGGACGAAGGGCTCCGTCGACGATGGAGGTTGATGTTGGGCGATGGACTTCATCGGCGGCGTTCGATGTCGAGTGGACTTCGTCGGTGCTGGCGTTCAATGTCGGGCGATGGAGTTCGTCGCCGGCGGCACTCAATGTCGAGTGAGCGGCTTCGGCGGCGGCCGGCATCAACCGAGGGGCTCCGGTGGCGAAGGCGGTCGGCTTTGGGTGAAGGACTTCTGTCTCGCCGGAGTTTAGCATCGACAGAGGGGCTCCGGTGGCGATGGCGGTTGACCTCCGGAGAAGGACTTATGACTCGGCGGAGTCTAGCCTTAGGTGGTGGGCTTCGATGGCGGTGATGTTCGAAGACGAGCGTGGGGCTCTCTCGGCGAGAATGCTCGGCATCGACGGGTGAATCTCGGCGGCCAATGTGTTCGCCATCGAGCCTAGGGCTGCGGCGTCGAGGCCATTCGATGTCGATAGAGTTCCGACACTGTGGGCTGCCGTCGTCTGATTCGTCGGCGCTACGTAGCCTTTTGGCACGTAGTCTTCGATGTTGAGGGGACTTAGCGGTGTAAATAAGGCTGGGTGCGCTGCCCGAGCCTTATTTCGCCCCCCGCCCCCTCTCTGTCTCATTTTTTCGTGCGGCGCACAGCGTCGCTCGATTTCCTACCGCATTCAGAGGTCCCGTCGCGTCACTTCCAGGACCAGAAATGACGCGACGGGGCCTCTGCGCAGGCGCAGATCGGTCCCGTCACGTCATTTCCGGTCCCGGAAGTGACGCAATGGGGCCTCTCGAACCCAGCGGCCAGTTCTCTGCCGGATCGGGCGGCTGGGGCGGCTCTCCACGGAGCGCACGAGCCGCCCCGAAGAGGAGGTAAGGCCTTGCCAGGCCGCGAGCGGGGCCATGCTCGGCCTCGTTCTGCCCTGGCGAACGAGTTTTCAACTCTAGAGGGGCTTCCTCCAAGTCGGACGAATTGTCCCGGTGTTTACTAAGGGACCTGCGTTCCTCTAGGCATTGCGTTGGTCGATACCGAGTTTCACGGTGATCTCACCCCCGGTGGGCTAAATCGTCTCTAGATCGGAAAGATTGTCTGTCAGACGCTTCCGATCGAGATCTGCTACGGTGGTGGCTAGCGGGTAGGGATCTCTCTGTGTTTTTAGCAGATTGTACTGATTTAACAGGGGAGTCCGGTATTTCGCCTTCAGATATCGATGCCATAATTTCCGCCATCGGGGACGCTTGGGCGACCCTCGGTGTCGATGGGTCTCTCCGTGTCGACGCCGAGGGTCGAAGATGGAGATTTCACAATCTCGGTCGCGTCCGCCATTTTAAGTGGCAGTGGCTGATTTAGCTGGAGACAGAGTCTTGGCTTTTTTCTTTAACTTTGTCTCCTTCAATTCCCCATGTTTGTGGGATTTTTTCTTTTTTTGTGGGGCCTCTTCCGATGCAGATCTTATCGAGGATAGAGGGCTTTTTGGACGTTGTGGCATGAAGAATTGAGGGTCTCCTGCCATAAGGCGGTTTTTAGCTTTAAGGCCCGTTGCTTTCTTGTCACCTTGGTAAATTTTTTGCAATGGCGACAAGTCTCAACAATATGCTCTTGCCCTAGGCATAAGAGGCATAAAGTGTGCCCATCTACTGGAGGTAGTTTTGCCTCGCAGCGTGAGCATTTTCGGAACGGGGCCTTAAGGGCCATCGTTCTAGAAGGAAAGTCAGAAGGAAGGTTGAACAAGAGATTTTTTCTTTTTTAAAAAAAAAAGAGAGTGAGAAACGAGGGAGGAAGAGATAGTTATAAGATAGTTATATAGATGGTTATAAGAGGAGTAATCTACTCAGCCGTTAGAAATTGTTCTGGAGAACCTTTCGAAGAGCACCAGTCGCAATGGCGATCGAAAAGGAACTGAGGGAATGGGCGGGAACCGTGCTAGGAGCGAGCACCATGGGGGAGGGGTTCCCGCCCATTTCGTCTCAGCTAAAGAATCTTCCGAAGTTAGCTCAGCGCAGGCTCAGAGCCCATATGTGTGATGCACAGAGACCATGAAGAAGAAGAATATTTACAGGACCTGGCTGGGACAAACAACCAGTCTGTTCTAATTACAACCAGCAGAGGGTGCTTCCAGTACACCATTGTTAATGCACAGCTGAACCAAAACCATTTCTACAGTTTTGGTTTTGTGTTTGCATTAAAAGGACTATTCTGGATTTTTGTGTGTGAATTTTTATACTACCACCATCACCACTCCCAGAAAGGCCATTAGTTTACACTGGGGCTATAAAATCTCCATGCAAGACCTAAAGGGAAACGTGTGGAGAAGCTCCATAGCCCCAGTCAGCTCTAATGGCTGTGCAGTCCCCAAGCAAGCCCTAAAAGAATAAGCCTTCGAAAGCTTTTCCTTGGCTAAAATGCTGTGTAGTCCCCAGTGAGTCCTAAAGGGAAATACTGAATGAAGTTGCCCAGCCTTTACAGAGCTATGCAGTCCATGAATTAGCCAGCTCAAATACCTAGTACTTCCTGTTGTGAGCATAAGAAGAGCCATGCTGGATCAGACCAAGGGTCCATCTAGTCCAGCATTCTGTTCACACAGTGGCCAACCAGCTGCCTATGGGATCCCACAAGCAGGACATGAGTGCAACTGTCCTGAACTCTGTGAATCTGTTCTGTGCTTTCAGATTCCCCACTACCATCACCGGCTGCATGATGCAAAGAAGCTCCCTCATTCTGCAGTGAGAGACAAGTTCAAACTCTTTCTTTAAAAAAAGAGGAATGGTGTGCTCCTGGAAGGAGGAGGAGGAAAAGGAGTTTGCCATTCAGCAGCAACAAGCCAAGCTGTTAACCAAAAGGAAGCAATATTGGCATCAGTCTATGATTGGTGGCTGAAAACCGCTGTCCAAGTAGATTATAGAATGAAAATGGAGAGGGGACAGAGAGGATTTCCTCAATAAATAGATGTTAATGCCAAAGACACAATACTGTGAATCCTCTGCCATTTAGGAAAAATCAGCAAATAGTGGGTTCCACATGTCAGTCTAACACTGTATAAATTGCGTATGCAGGAGGATTAATGTGCAAGGCTCACCTTTAGAAGGACAGGAGTGTAAGAAATGTTATAATGAAAGCAGAACAAATAAAAACAGAGAAAAAATAAAGGAGGCTTACTAAATACTAATCCTGCATAATGACCAATAATGCTTACCAAGTCCAATTTAATTAAAACAAAATTCTCCTTTTGTTGCATTAAAACCATTGCTTGAAATAGATTCTTGCCTCCCTTCTGCTCCCCACTTATCACAGCAGGTCTATTAGAGTGGGAAAAACACACATCTAAATACAAAAGAATTTATCCTCTGGCTTTTCCTGCCATTATTAATGACTTTTAAGAGCTGAGTTCCAAACAACCTAATTAGAACACTTCTAAAAGCATGTGTGATTCTTGATTTGGTTTTCTGCACCAACTTCTCTGCTTTGGAACAATGACAACAGGTGGACTTTCACATTATTTTCACTGGGATAAACTAGAGATTATGTAAATGACTTAGGTGGTGACATAAATAAGATCAGAATCTGACCAAAAATTTAGCTCCATGGCCTAGTTTAATTAGAAAATCCATGCCAAAGACACAATTCAAAAAGGAGAGAATGTCAACCCTCATCAATGAAATATCTGTCCTCCTATTTTGAGTCTTGCTTGAATTTTGTATGGAGCTGTCAGAACTGGCAATCAGCCATAGCTCAGTGGTTAGGAGCAGACTGTAGCTCAGTGATAGAGCACATGCTTTGCATGCAGAAAGTCTCAGATTCAGTCCCTGACATTTCCAGTAGGACTGTAGAAGATCTCTATCATTGTAGACAATACTGGGCTAGATGGACCAATGATCTTTGTGCCGGCTACTGCTAATCAAGTGGTGGTTGTTGTCTTGTTTTTATAAACTGGAAAATATTTTTCCTATTACTTGTTCAGAATAATTATCTGCAACAGCCAATATGCAATTTTTGCTCTAGGAACATTTGCTAAGTATATTTATTTATCAATTATTTACATTAATTATAAGCCACATTTTAGAGCAAGCCAATCCCTCATTATAAATGACGTTGCACAGCTCCGGGTATCATCCAGCCTGATTTTGAATCGGTCGTCATAAGCATTCTCTCCTTTTCCATAGAATTCACCACCAGATGGTTCCAAAAAAGAATGCAATAGTTTAAAATGTTAACTGGTGTAACATTGCCAAGTGGTGCATGTTTTATACTGCCACTATTACAAGCACAGCACAGAACATCACTGATCCTTCTGTCTGCAAGAACAGAATGGAGAGTCACTGACAGAAGTGTAGTAGAAGCTCAAATTGCACACCATGGAAAATACTGCCTGCCATATAGACAGTAAAAACAATTACACATCAGTCCAGAGGATTCCTATCCATTTAAGCAGCAATTGTATTTAGCTTGCCAATACCAAATCCATCACTTCCAAACAGTTCCATTTGTAAGCTAAATAATTCAACCACCTTTAAGGCCGATTAGGGAAGCCAGGATGACTATAGCAGCATTGCACCCACTGCTTTAGAAACATTTGCACCAACCAGCAAATCTCTTCACACCATCATTCTGCTGCAGTACTTTCTCTCACCAGCCCCCAGCCCCTTCTCCTTTACTTGTAAGAATCAAGCTTAAGGCTGGTCTTTTCTCACCTTATTTGTGCTTTCATCTTGTCTGTTATTGGTGATCATGAGCAGCCTGATCATCTGCAGCCTTAGGATTAGATAGCAAGCCTGCTTGGATTCCCCAGGCAGGCTTTGCTTCATCACTCAGGGGTTGCCTGATAGTTAAGTTGTGTATATTTTTCTGCTGCTACACCCCTCTGGATCTTCCTGCATGTTCCTTTATTTTTTGATGTGGAGATCAGGAACAGGGTTCACCTGGATGCGGCCTTTCTTAGCCCAGGGCTGGTTGCCTGAGCTATCATTCTGCAAGGTTTCTTGGACTTGTACCTTTTTCTGGGGACTGGTTCTGAACTATAGCTCTGGGGCTGATTCCCGCCAGTGTGCCCCTGAGTCAAAAAACAGGGAATACAACAGTTCTTGCAATGAGAGAGAAGGGGGTTACATTTGTACTGTTCCATGCAAGGATAAGATTTCTCTGCCTTTAACAATTGCATACCGGTATTTGCAATTTGTATTTATTAAGAGATTACAGCATTAAGATAAACTGAATGACAGAGAGGCAAGAAAGGAAGCATCTGACTACATATGTCTTTCAGTACTCGAGACATTTAGTGGATGATGTGCCATATGTAGTATTTTCTGAGGTGGATTTTTGAAAGAAACGTGTAAGAATTTAAAAGTTAACATAAAATGTTTTTTAAATCATAAAAGGGAACTTTTTGGCAGGTGCATAGTTCCCTGTCATAGTATTGTAGAGATAGGTAAAACTATAGGTGCATAGAATTATGGTGACCATGAGATTTTTCTGATTTGGGGAGCCCCTGGCCAGGCTGCTGACTGCCTCACCACCACTTGGGCGTCCTCACCCTGGTTCACAAGTGGGCTTCCCTGACACTGGTGCTGTAATGAGCTGTAAGCGAAGCAGCCACTCAGCTCTGACTAGCATGTAGTAGCTGCCATATTTACCTCTCACGGCATTTTCTTGTATGCCAGCTTGGGCAGGTTTACCCAAAGAGTTGGTTTATAAATCATTTAAATGAATGAATATGACACCCAGCCCATAAGCTCTGCTAAATCAGACCGCAGGCCCATAGTTCAGCATCCTGTTTCTCACAGACATGAGGACCATTGCCCCCTTCCACTATTGTTCCCCAGAAACTGCTATTCCCAATGGCAGCACTAGTAGTGCCACCAACACCATGCAAGCATGCCTGGTGTGTGTGTGTGTGGGGGGGGGGTTCACCACCAGGGTGCCCAAGTGGCAGGCAGTTGAAGATGATAGTGGGGCCTAGGCAAGACATCTTCTCTAGCATATGCCCCAGTATGCTGGAGAGGGGCTGTAGCTCAGTGGTAGAGCACTTGCTTTGCATGCAGAAGGTACTAGGTCAATTCCCACCCTCTCAAGGTAGGGCTAGGAAAGAGTCCTGCCTGAATCCCTGGGGAGCCATTGCGGCCAGTCAGTGTCGACAATATGGGCTTGATGGACCAACTCAGTATAAGGTGACTTCCTATGTTCCTATGCTGGGTGCTGATGCTGAGCCTGGATTTTCTTCTGTGGAACTAGAAGCAATACCGTGCTGCACTAACGCTGGGAATTCTAGGTGAGAAAAACAAGCATGAACAACAACTTCCCCCTACTCCTTGTTCCTTAAGGCCGCAATGGCTTTTCAAAGCAACAAATCTGTTAGAGAAATGCAGTGAGTTCTGAAATAAAGTGGACACCAGAGTTTAAGTCTCTGCTCCCTCAGATCCATTTTGGATTATATCCCGGACCTCATTAATTGCCACACATGGAGCTTTACATGCCACTCTAATCATTTCTTGCAACAGGGTTGGAGGGTGGGAGTAGCAGGGAGAGCTCCAAGGAATGCCACAGCAGGATCGTGAGCACATGCTTGCCATAGAATCAGGGGAAGCTGGTGACTCCTGTGCCAGTGGGGCTCCTTATCCACTGCAGCTTTTATTATGAACTTTATAGGAACTATCCAAGGTGCTGTTCTCCATTCCCAAAATAGGTTCACCACCATGGAGCACCAAGGATAGCTCCTATAAAGCTCAGAATAAAAGTTGCAATGGATAAGGAGCCCCACTGACATAGGAGTCACCAGCCTCCCATAGCACCCAAAGTTGCTGGAAACAATGGGAATTGTATTTCTCATGGGTCATTATCATCCCTAGCTGCAACTGCCAGCATGTACAGTAGGATCCCAGGCCTCAGTTCCTTCTGTGGCATTCTGAAGAGTCATCCATGGAAGAAGAAGTCATATTTGCCTTCCCCACCTGCTGCTACTACACCAAGCTGGACTTGACCCCTCCTCTCCTCACAGAGGCTATTAGAACCAACTGCCCTGTGAGTGGGGGGGCGGGCGGGGAGAAGCAAACTGTCATCATTGCCCCTCTTTAAATACTCTACTGTTTTAGTGACATATTAATATTCATATTAACCTAATGTAAGCCACTCTGGAAGCCTTGCCAGCTGAAGTGGGGTAAAAATGTGTAACGTAATAAATACATTCCTCTTCATCTCCAGTAGTAGCCATCCCCTATTGTCTCCACTAAGCTGCAAAAATTTGGAATGTTGCACTGCAGCATGGCCTAGGGCCCAATTTGCTCCAAAACCCAATCTTTAATATTGAGAAGAGTTGGGTGGGTTTACCAACTACTAGAATCTGTTGAAAACTACAATCACAACATATGCATGACAAGAGAGAGCTTTCTAGGGATATAGCTCTACCCTGCTCTAAATTCAGAGCCACTCCAAACATGACATTATCATCTACATACATGTAGGAAATTCTCTCTGGAGATTATCTCTATCTAGAAAAAAAATGTCACATTTTTTATTTTATTATTTAATTTATTATATTTATACCCCGCCTTTTTTCCTGCAAGGAACCCAAGGCAGCTTACATTATCATCATCCTCCTCCCCATTTTATCCTCACAACAACCCTGTGAGGTAGGTTACATATACACTATAGCAATCTTTATACAAACAAGCACAGCTTATTGGGATAGATCCTAACACTTAACACTGACAGAGTCTGCCACCTTCAATGTGCCCTTCTTTCTCCATAGCAACTTCTAAAAAATATATGCATGCATTAGATGGCAAACACTTCTTGCTAGAAAGTCTGGGAGCTAATCCAGGAGCTATTACAAATAATTTTCTAATCACATCCTGCTTACTCTCCCTGCTCCCCCACCACAGTGTTTAGAAACCTATCTCCCATATATAATCATCCAAGTATCTGAAAAAGAAAGAACATGCAACGTTTTCTCCTTGAAGGGAAGAGCAACCTTGCAGACCTATCGATATTATTCTTTTGCTCAGCACAACTAAATTAAGGAAGAAAATTAAGTGCCAAGGCAATTACAACTCTTAAATCATCTCTCTTTATCCTCTTGCCAACATTAAGGTGAAAAACTCCCTTAAAGTCAGCACATAGGTACATTTTATAAGCTGGCAATCCAGTCTGCAAGGCTTTCACTCAGCTATATATCCTCCCCTGTTATAAAATGAACAGTGCAATCCTAGATTTGTCTACTCAGAAATAAGCCCCTCTGAGTTCATTGGGATTTATTCCCAGGTAAGTGTGCACATAGGATTGCAGCATAAATATCTGGATATCATCAATCACCATCATCTGTTACTGCTGTGTTTTGCTTTTAATATATTTGTTTTATTATTGTTTCTATCAAGTTTTATTAGTGATTGTAAGCTGCTTGAGTGTCAGTTTTGGTAGAAAGGTGGGGTACAAGTCAAATAAATAAATCATCTATACATAGGCTACCTTTGCTCTTAATGACCCATGTACCTGACTCCAAATCCAGTGTTGATCTTTGCCCCTCCCCACATGCTCTGGGCAGGGTTTAGGGTTTTTTATCTGGTTTTGTTTACTTCTGCTGATCTGTTTGAACATTTATGTGGTTCTCTTCTTCATTTTCTTCTTCAGCCAATCTATTCTTTTTACTTGAAACATTGCTTGGGGCAGCCAGGGCTGGCTGAGGGCTGGAGAAATGGGTTCATGACCAGGGCCAGATTAAGATAGGGGCTATTGGAGCTGCAGCTCCAGGCCCGTACCCCAAAATAGGCCCACAATCAGGACCGGTGCAGGGCAGTTTGGCGCCCCAGGCGAAATAATATTTAGCGGCCCCCCCCTCTCCAAAGCAGCCCTGCTCTGCAAAAAAACAACCCTGCGCCGCCACCATCAACCTACCTTCCCCCCGCCCTGGCGGCTGCTGCGGCTGCTGTGGCTGCGGCTGCCGCCACCGAGAAAGAGGAGGAAGTGACGCGACAGGACCCCCGCACTGTTTTTTGCCGGGGAAACCATGGCAACAGGGCTGTTTAAGCCCTGTTGCCCTGGTTCCTCCCGCCAAAACAACGCGGGCGGGGCTCCGGAAGCGACACGACGCGGAGAAGGTAGGTGGCGGCGGGGGGGTCGGGGGGGTGATGGCGGCGGCGGCGGGAGGCGCAGCGGCAGCGAGCGGGGGAGGCGCAGCGGCGAGCGGGATGGGAGGCGGCAGCGGCGGGCGGGCAGGAGGGTGGGGAGGCGGAGGCCTGGCGGGGGCGGCGCAGCGGCAGCGAAGAGGAGCGCAGCGTTTCTGCGCCCTCTTCAGCCGCGCGCCCTCCTCAGCACCAGGCCCATAATGCTCTTAATCCGGCCCTGTTCATGACTACCACAAGGGTCAACCAATCAGCTCTTTGCACAGCCAGCTTCAGCTAAACACACTGGTTGCTCCTGACCTCAATTATCTGAGCAAGGCTGTACATCATCTGACCCAAAACAGGTGAGTTTAAAACTACAGCAGGCTCACTATGAAAAACTACCTGTATACAGCCTAAATGGTTTGGCCTCTACGCATCTTAGAATCTGCCTTAGATCCCTTGGTCATCCATAGCAAATAAGAACAAGCCCTTAGTGAGGCCTTCTATGTGGCAAATAAGAAAGGGGTGGGCATATAAAAGGATGTTATGAAGTCTGAGTTTCTGCCAGAAGAAATGGAGAAAAAAATTGTTTCATTTGGACATGCAGTCAGTAGCCATACATGAGTAGAGGAATCTTCTAATAGCATGTGTTTATTAAACACAATGACACTGTTGTATTTTAAATACTATATTATCATTGTAGATATTACCTGACCAGAGGCAGTTTAAATATTTAAATCTAGATTACAGAAAGGCTAGAGAGCTGCAGTAGAAGATTGGGCATTTTATTTTGAAACAATATGTGAAACTTTCTACATGTATCTGTCCATGCTGCTTTTCATCAGTACGACACAATCCCAGAACAAAATGTGACCCTGGACCCAAAATTGGCAATACTAACTTGTTTGATGGGCCTAATAAGGATTTATTATTTAAGGACTTACAGAGCAATCCAGTGGTCCCTGGGAGAGCAGGATTTTTTATTTTTTAAAGAGGAACTGTAGGAGAAATCACCTCCATCGTCCTCTCACCCTGCCTGGCTCTTGCCAGCAAGGCACAGGACAGAGAGCTCTGATCTCAGAGCCCTCTATTGACAGAGCAATGTATAAGAGTGCTATCTTGATCATCTTCATAGTAGTGGCTGCAGGACTGGGGATAGCTATGCAGTGGACGGCTTCCAGTAAAATGTCCTTCAAAAGCTATGGAACATTGACATGTCTGAGAACTTGACACACAAAGTACAACTGTCCATAGCAGGGGTGGGCAGAAGATATCTCTTAACTACTATTTCACTATGCCCTTTTCCCTCTTAAAAAAACTTAATGCTTTGCCTTTCAGGCGGGAGCAAATGCAGCCTGTGATCATCTATTTCAGATTCTCTAACTACGTAATTAATTTGCTCAGATTGCAAATAATTCCTCTGCCTACCAACCAAAACAATGGGAAGGTTTGCACATCACACTAACCTACCCTGCGAATAACCAATGGTGGGTTGGTTGTTCACAGAACCCACAGTGCAGCCGATAGACGAACAGGCTCACTGTGGGTTGTCCCCCCTCCCCCTCAGTCCTCCAGCTGGTATCCAGAGGACTTGGCGGCTAAACCACCTTATCTTCTCTCCCTGCTGCGATCACAAGCCCTTTTTCACTAGCTACAGCTTTCCCCCCTTTTTTATTTGGTGATGGCGTTTTGCAATCTCTGAGTTGACAGCCAGTGAAGCCCCTCCAAAGTGCCCAAGGAGGGTCTGTCACTGGTTCATCACCCTTTTAAAATTATTTTTTAAGTGCAAGAAATTTGAGATTTTTTTGCGTCAATTGTTCTTATTAAAAAAAAAAAGAGTCAAACTTGTGCAAGTACAAAGGTGCACACTTGCGGGGGTCTGAAATGGGAAACCTTGCCTGGCCAATGATGCCCTGGGAGGTGTCTGCTGTCAAAGTGCAGTGGGCACCAACCACAGACACTGACCCAGAGAGGCTGAAATGGGTCCATTTTTACTTTGCACTCTCTTGACAGTCAAAAGGTGCACTGTCAAAGGAAAGGAAAGCCACAAGTAATCTTTGCTTGTGAAAAGGAGTGGTGAGTAGATCACCTCCCTCACATCGAGATCCTTGTTATTTTTTGTTGGAACTGATTTTTCTCAGTGTCCTCACACTTTTCCACACTTTCCCAAGACTCTAGGTGCTCAGGAAAGTGGAAAAGTGCGAGCCACCCCCTTTTACGGGAGCACATAGCTTTGGCAGCTGTCAAAGCTCAAGCTTCCTTTTAAAATGGGGTTTTTGACAAGGCTAATCAGGTTTTTTGACAGGGACATATGCATATACATATGTATATGTCCCTGTCAAAAAAAAAACA
Organism: Shinisaurus crocodilurus; assembly: GCA_021292165.1. Lineage (NCBI taxonomy): Eukaryota > Metazoa > Chordata > Lepidosauria > Squamata > Shinisauridae > Shinisaurus > Shinisaurus crocodilurus. Next base: position 177,675,753 of record CM037876.1, read on the forward strand.
AAAAACCTGGGTGGTGGGAGACACCGAGCTCGTGACGGTACAGTGGAGGTGGCCTAGGTGAGTTCAGCAAGAGAAGCAAGGGGTTTTTGCCAGTTTTGCCGAGCGGCTCACTTGCTGCTTCCTGCAACTCATGATGGGATTGGTCGCCAGTAGGGATGTGTGCGTGCAGAGCTCGACTGGGGGGAGCAGTCTGGTGAACTCGCTGGGCTTGACCCCCCCAAGCTCCACTCGCACTACCTTTTCCCCAGCTCGACTCACGATCTCACTGAGCAGAGCCAGGAAAGCGACTTCTGGTTTCCGGCGCGATGTTGTTTACGTAGAAAATGGTGTAAGATACATTAAAAATGGCTGCAAGTTGCGTAACTTGCGCAAAATGCGGCCATTTTAAACATATCTTACGCCATTTTCTTCATAAACATAGCACCAGGGACCCGGAGGTCCGGTGAGCGCCTCGGCACTCGTACTCGGCTCTTGCAGTGGCAGCGCTTGGCTCGTGTGCCGTGAGTCGAGTGCTGGGCGAAGCACCCATCCTTAGTCGCCTGGGTTTGGTTGACATGACAACCCATCATGGGTTCAACAACCCTCAAAACAAGCCATGGGTTGTCAGGGTGGTTTGTTACCCTCAGACAAGACACCCTGTGGGAAGCGGTCCAGGTTTTCATGACATGACAACCCACCATGGCTTACCATCCATGATGGGTTGTCATGTGCAAAGCCAGTCAATATGGGTATATGTCTTGTCTAGTAATGACCAACTTGTTTCAAGACTACTTCACCGTTATATAGTGCTTTTACATATTCAGATTGTTTTACAAACATGATCTTGTAATCCTTAAAACAACCCTGTAAGGGGCACAACTATTATCCCCATATTTTATGTTGGGGCCGAGAGTGGCTTGCTAAAGACCAGAATAGCGACTTCATAGCAGAGGCAAGGTTTGAACTGGGGACAGCTGGAGTCATATAGTTCAGTTTCTTAGCCATTATGCTGAGAAACCACCAGCTCTCTATCAAAGCGTTCTCAGCACTTAGACTACAGTCCCATGCAACCTCCATTGCAAGCTCCATTGTAAGATTATAGCTTTATCCTTCAAGTAAATGACATAACTCAATATATTTCTATATGTACAGGGATGATGGCATTTATTTGGCATGAAGAAGCATTTATTTTGGATGAATCGACTTCAGAGTACAAGTGTGTGTGGTCTTGGGTGCGTAGGGTATGTTTGCATAGACTGAAGAATGTATGTGGAGTCTATTCCGGATAATGCATGCTTAAGTATTTTCCACGATGACTTACCTGTTTAATTAAATAACAATCATTCTCTCTATTAGCAATGTTGAGAGGTGAGTGTTGATCATTATGTAGCCACGACAGCATCATCCACACACAAGAGGGAGGTATCAGCAGGCCTCAGCAGGCACATGGAAATGCCAAGATTTGCAGAGGGAAAAAAATCTAAGGGGGCAACACTCCCAAAACAGCCCAATGATGACTGGTAACAGAATGCTGTTTGTTGTGGGGGGATGGAAAACAGGGAGAATGGGAATGGAATGGAGTGTCCTGGAAGAGGGCACGGCTTGTTGGTTAGAATTTGGAACAGGAGCACTAATACTGCAATGTTTTCTTGTAGTTCCCACTTAACTTGTTCACCGCTCCGGAATCTGTTCAGATGTGGAGCAGTATATAAATGTTGTAAATAATAAAAATAAGCTCTACTGAACTCAGTGGGATTTACTTTTGCAAAAAATATGCATAGAATCAGGTTACACCATATGGGTTTATTTATGAAAGTAGAGTGTGGAATGAGACAAGCTTGGAGCATGGAGCTGCTGATGTTCTTTGGAAGAGAACTGGCTTTCAAGGGGAGATAATTCCTCCTTTTAATTCTTGCTTACCATATTCTGAAGTAATAAACATTACCATCCAACAAAAGTCTAAAAAATACCTAACTGTAGTACAGCTCCCACTGCATCCAGAACTGTGGGATTGTTCAGGAAGTCCTAGAACAATTGCTTCAGTCATGATTGATTTCATACTGAGACTTTACACATGCTTCCCCTTCCTCCTGAGTAGGCTCATGTGCTGCTAGCCAGGCACTTTGCCAACAGGCCTGAAGCTCGGGCCTAGCTTGCCATCTCCTCTGCTCCTGTGGCCCTGGGAGTGATGAGGGGGCTCCAAGGGTTGGCCTGCAACCCAGGCAACTGATGTGGAGACCTCTGGTCCTGGGGTGGGGAGGTCTGGCTCTGATGGCTCCTCAGGTTTGCTGGCAGTGTGGGGATCTGCCGAGGGATCCTGCTTCCCTTGCTCCTCCAAGGAAACGGCAGACCCTGACAGGGGTGAGCCAAGGCTTGCGTATACAGTTCCCTCATGCCTTCATATATTACCGTAAATGAATAAACCATTATTTGGCGCAAAAGGAGATCTGCAAGGAACTGAAGATGGAGTGAGCAGAACAAAGGAAGGAGAAAGAATGCTTTTTTTGCTCCCGCTGCTGCCTCTTTCAGCTCTCCCCCCACCCATTCCTCTCCTGTTCACCTTATTTGCACTCCCCACCCACTGTTCCTGGCTGTACCCATTGTTGCCCCCTGCTCACCCCCTTTGAAGAATAAATGGACAGTAGCATATGGTACATGTTCTAATTCTACTCAACTTCTGCTATAAGCTTTATGTTACATATAGACCAAATTTGTTTTCTTGATCATCACGGTGATTTTCAGGATGAGGTTCTGTGTATCTGGAAGACTTGCTATTGGATCAGGAGTTGATCCAATCTGAATTATTTTGACCCTTTCTGTCTGTTGATTAAAAAACTGGCATAGCATCTTTCCCCTTAATTCCTAATTTGTTGATTAAGTACTTAATGGGAGAAATGTCACCAACGATGCTATTAAAAACCTTCCAAAGTATGCCATGCAGAAAAACAAATTGTTTTTTTTTTTTTAATTCCCCAGGTATTGATCCACCAAATTGATCCACCTTCCACTGTTATCTGTGTTCTTACAATTACGTCTTAAGAAGTCAGGAGAAGGGGATATCTAAAACTGTCAGTTGGGTGGGGAATCAGACTTTTTAATACTGAACCTGCTTCTTGTAGAGCAAAATTTCCAAGCTGTATGTGGGTGGAAGAGCTATAAATAACTGAATCTGTGCATGTTCCTGTACTAAAAGGCAGAAAATGTGTTTTTTGCCTCAGCACACTATAATACTGTACTGCCCTGCAAAGGAGCGGCAAGAGTACTCTACAGAAAGTTTTGTTTATTTTACGGTTTTTACAATGACTTAAAATGCTGTTGTGAGCCAGCCAGTGGCATCACCCAAAGACACATAACTCTTTCTTTGGGTGCTTCCAGGCGAGGCTTTCATTGTGTGATTACCCTGCCTCATTCATGGATTATTACAGGGAATCCAGAAGACAATACTTTAATTTGTAACACTCCCATGTTTTCCCACTGCTTTATTCTTTTTTCTTACCAGGAATAAAAATCTGTTAGGAGGAAAAGGCGGAATAGCTGCACAATACCTTTAGATTAGTAGCGCTGGGAGCCCTCCAGTAATGGTGTAATGGAGTAATGGTGTCACATTAGTATCTCTCTGTGTGTGTTGATGCCCTTTTGCTCTGTTTTGTTATGATACTGCAGCCAACCAGTTCTGCTTTGCACCCACTGGCCAAGATGCCAATCCCAAATGTTCAAATAACATAATTCACATTCTTCCTGATATAATAACAATATGAATAATCACGATGTATCATGAAAGACAGCTCTTTTCCTTACAAAAGATTAATGCAGCAGAACTCTAGTTTAGCCAAGCTGCCATTATCAAAGCTCCTTTTTAACCAAAGTCACTGTCAACCAGTTGCAATGCTACTTATCTTAATGATGCAAGTAGAGTGCTGGGGTTTAAATGGCTCAATGAAAGACACAAAGTTTCAGTAAGCTTGAAGGACCACCTTCACCCATATTGGCCTGCCTGCACTTTAAGATCAGCAAGAGAGGCCCTAATTATTTGCCCATCTGTGAGAGCAGTTAGGTAGGTGACCACATCAGATGCTGGAACAGTCAGACATGCGTCAGGACTGGTGGGCCAGCATGGGAGGCTCTGCCAGTTCCACTGGCCTCTGACTTTCCAACATAATGAAGATGAATACAACCATTTCCCCCTTGCTTCTGCACTTGCACTTTAATGATATGAACAGGGAAAAGTAATGTGAGATCTGGCTCTATGGGGTTCACTGTCAATAGAAGTCTATCTAATAAATATTCCATTTTACCGGTCCTTGTAATGATCTAAAGTCATGATGGGAAAGCAACATGTATTTTAATCACATCTTTGTCCCACATCTTCAAAAAGAAAGTGGAAGAAAAGTGCTTAATGCAATAGAGTACAGCACCTTAAGGTGAGGGTGGTTCACTCCCCTCCTTCCATGAACTTCTTTTCATAAACACCCCCACATTGCTTTATTTCCAGACTGGGCAGATACATAAATATCTGCCACATCAAGTCTTATTTGGCTTTAGACTCTTGGAGATCTCCTGGACGAGTGGTGGCCCAACATATTTGGCACATATGCTACCAGTCAAGCCCAAAGTATAGTGCCATTATAGGGTGTGCCACAGTATATGCAGTGTTGGGGTGCTTCTGCCTCTAGTCAACTAAGCTGGGGTCCAGCAGAATAACTGAGTCAGACATAGAATGATTACTTTTGTCTGCCTTTCTGAATCCTCCTTCTCTATTCAGAACAATGGAGGGATGTCATATAAATACATTACTGAATGACAACGCGTATTATCATTAGAATGAGAAGCAGTCCCTTGACACAGATGAGCTTCCCATGGAGGTACCAAGTTGAAGCAGGGCATGGCATGTTATGTAAAGCTGATGTACACATTCAGAAGAATAACATGGTACAGCCCTTTGATAATTGTATTAGCAGGTGGGGAAATTACATGACTAAGGGCTCCCTGCAAAACCCTGGCTTGCTAAGGAAAACTTATCTAGCTGCTACTACCATGAGTTGGATTAGTCATATGAAAAATGACGGCATGTGAAAAACCTTGATCTGTATCATGACGCTGCAAAGGTCTGATTCCTGACTATTGCAGCAGTGCACTAAAGATCTGTGTGGCCAGAATTCATGAACTATTGCTTTCATATGACCACCTCTGGGAAGGCTGTGGAAGTGTGTTAAGAGTATATCTGTACCACTGCCCGTTCTGCACTATTCAGCGTAATAGTTTGACTCCCAATGTCTTTTGCACATTTCTTGTACATATGCATTGGCTCCTCTTAGATTCCTTGGATCATTTTAATTTAGAAAAACAGTTTTGAGAATGCATAATGATGGTTATGTGCCCTACAATACTGTGATGAGAAGCAACTTCTTCTATCTCAAGGGAAGTGAAACTTGAGACTTTTCTGTTATTCTGTTCTGCAGCTGAATCATGCAAGATGAGAAACAATCCCCCTTTCATCATAAAGAAAGAAAACTTGTTGCAATGAGTATGAGGAAATTAATATTAAACATTTTAAAATATTATGGTGGATGAAGAGCGGTTGGCCACTAGCTGAGAAAAAACAGCATTCTATGGTTTGCGTAGAGGCTAATAAGAGATATATCTTTAATGAAGAAACCAAAGTGGAGCACTAACTGGCACAAGTTTTGCAATAATGTGTACGGGCTATACATTTCATAGTACAATTCTATAAAATGTGAGGCATCTGGAAATTTGAATTGTAAGCTCCTCAGGTATATGGACTTTTATATATATTTTTTTCTTTTGAAACTCTCTAAAGCACCATGTAGATTGATAGTGCTGAATAAATAACAGTATCCTAAAAGAAAACCTCTACTCGGGGCCAAACTATATGTTACATGCAAAGCAACATTACTATAGCCTGGCAGCCTTATTTTTCCACAGGGTGGTTGGAGAATAGACTCTGAGAATCAGCAAAGTGCTTTCCTACAGTTTTAGTCAAAGAAGGCATTGCTTTTGGGTAGTCTCAAAATGCAACACCTCTTGTCTTTTTACAAATTAAACAGCGTTGGTCTGAACCAACCCACCTTTGTTAGTCTTCAAGGTATCTGGCATGATCTAGCCAAAACAAGTACATTAAATTACCACTGATTTCAACAGGAAAGTTACACACACACGGGGTTACCCAATGCGAGTCCTACTTAGAGTACAGTCTCATTCATTTCAGAGGGTCTACTCTAAGCAGGACTAACATTCGGTTTCACTTAGAAAAAAATGGGTTGTACTTGTACCCAAAGGGATTTAAAACAGTTTCACTTTGGCTAGATCATATTCATTTTTAGGCTTTATTATATTGGGTTTAGGGATCAGCCTTAACCAGTTTAAGTTCTTTAGATTCCATTTCACAGGAGGACCATCAAATGTTGTCCCTGGAGTCCTACATCAAGACAAAATGAGCTTCAGCATTAAAAATCTATCTCTAAAAAATGAAGTACAGGAACACCAACACACTGCTTGGTACATGGATATCGAAAAACAGTAATGGTAATGATAACTCACTAATCAGAACCGCTTTAAAGCACAAAGTAGAGTAATCTGTTCTGATTAACAACTCTAGGGAGGAGAAAAGAATTACAGTTTCAGACTAATTTCAAATGAAAGTTCAAATCAAATTATGTAAATGACAGGGCATGGTTAAAGAATGAGCCCTGCAGAATATCCTGAGGAAATATCATTACATGAAAATGAAATTATTTAAAAACAGGGTTTTGAGGCAGTCTGCTGAGCTGTATTTAAGCATCATTGTTTGAAGTTTAGAATAATTTTATTCAGTTTCCTTGCAGGCTGTGGGGTATTTAATGCTTATTAACTGCTCAGCCTGATATCACTAGTCACCTGTAAGGTATTCTTGGAGTAATGCCTTCGAATATTAATTACTCTGCTCAGTGTAGTCATCTTTTTGAACCAGGGATTTAAACACACCTTTTAAGAATGTGTTAAAAACAACAACCAATTTCTACAGATGTACATTAGTATCCAACTGTGCCCCACCACTAGTGCTAATGACGTTGCAGTAGCATAAACCAATGCTTGTCCAATGTAACTAACACTTATTATGGGGGAAAGTGGCACAGTTGGATACTACCCATATATTTCAATTTGGAAGGAGGTTTTCAACTTCCTGAGGAAGAAAAGTTGCAGTTAATAAGAGTTGGTCCAGCAGTAAATATCATCTCCTCTAACAGCAAACTCACTCACTGCATCTGTACTGAATTGGAACCAAAACAGGGCCATCAAGAAACAAGACAGAAGTACCAGCATATTTGGGGAATCTCAGGGTTTGGAGAAATACAAAACATTTTTAAAAGCACATGGACCAAAATTAGGCAACCCTGCAAAAACAGCCCAATAAGAACTGAGCATGCTCAGTCGGCACCAGGAGCCATGGAATGTTGAATATCAATTGGAAAAGAAAGTGGAAAACTGAGGAGGGAGGGTTGAGAATGAATTGGCTTCCCTGAGCCCCTCATGTGTTATAGTATTCCTAAGGAAGGTATAGCTAGCTTGTTAGAGCCTTGAACTGTACATGAACACTCCTGTTAGAGGGTGAGGATATACTGCAATATATTGTTGCAGGTCCCACTTGTATCACTGATTCCTTAAGCAGCTCTGGAAAACACTACCATATACTGACTGGTAGATTAAATAGTCTGATATACATTTATTTTATCATACACATTATCATCACCCTCACCCTACCCATTTTTCTCCTGTCAGTATGAGAGACCTAAATTGACAAGATAGCTTCTTGCAGTCATTAAATCAAAGGAGGGACTGGAATATCATCAAAATAGGTGCTGCAACACTAAGACACTGAACCTCTGAAAGAGTCCTCGCATCCTTGGGATTCTGAAAATGCAAAATAATGCAATGTTTTTGTGGACACTATCAGTACGCATTTAGCAAGAGTCTACTAGTTTCTGTTTGTGATACTTATTCAGGAACCAATATGCCAAGATTGTGGTTCCTTGACTTTCCTTATTCTCGGAACCTCAAGGGAGAATTCATACACCTTCCTGCACAATCTGAGATCTTCTGTACCTCTCCCTACTGAAGTCCTCCCCAACTTTTTCCAGGGGCCATATACTCAAGATGATTGATTGATTTGAAGTATTTTTATGCTGCTCCTCAGACAAAAAGGCTCCCAGATACAATCAATTAAACAAGACAGTCCTTGCCCGTAGGCTTTCAATCTAAAAAGACACGGCATACAAAGAAAAATGATTCGGCAGGAAAGAGAGGGAAAAAAATACTATTTTAGTAGTGTTGGTGGAATGACTCTACTTCCCCCTCTCATCTCCCTCCATACAACCTGCTGGAATGGCTGCTGGTTGTGACAAGGGAGAGGGAGCCTTCATGAGAGAGGCCTTTCAGCACAGTTGGTGGAATGGCTCTGCTCTCCCTCTTATCTCCCTTCATACAACCTGCAGGAATGGCTGCTGGTAGTGGCTGCTGAGAGAGGAGGAGTCTTCATGAGGAGGTCTTTCAGCAGGGCTGGTCCAAAACTTGTTCATAAACATTGTGTCCTTCTCCTCACACACACAGATGCAACAACAAGGATTTGAGCCTTCTTGGTAGTGGTGCCCCATATAGGGAACTCTTAGGGCTGTCTGGACACTTCAGTGTCCTTTTTCAGGAAATTAGTAAAAACTCTATGCTTTCCCGTTTCTGAAGCATAAAAATGTGCTCTGTAATTCTCTGATTTTACTGTGGTTTCATGATTTTTGTGATGATGTATTTGGAGACTTTTAAATATTTCAGATTGTATTGATAGATTTAACGTATTTTGTATTGTATTTTATATGCTCTGTAATTCACTTTGTGGGCACAGAAATGGAATAATTAATCATGGCTCATGTGGCAATTCCTTTTAATACAGGAATACCACACCACAGAAAAGTAGGCATGGGACTGTATGGTATTAAATATGGTATTTGGGGGTTGTATGGTATTAATGTGCATCTTAATAGAACACTGTGTGTGGGGGTACATTTCACCTATATATGAAAAACCACTGGCACATGCTGATCTACCCTCACTCGTCTTATGGCTGCTATTTATGGAGAAATTTGCTGAGGAATAAAAGCTACGCCATTGGCAGTAATCTGTAGCAGTATGCATAGAAATATAAGCATTGTGACATTTATGTCTTCACAAAGACATGCATATCTTATTACAAGATTATTGTGAAGGTCTCAAAACTGAATCAATACTGTAATTGAAAACACAAACATCTGTCTCAGTATTCTGGGGAAACAAAGGATATTTCCTTGCCACTGTATTTAGAAAGGATTAAAGACACATTTGCCAGGTTTGTTGAATCAATATTGGTTTCTGTGTTTCTTGCACATATTGGTTCTGCACAATAACTCCCAAATGTGAACATTTACTTGCTGATGGAAGGAGAAGAGAGGAGAGTTGGAGAAAGGGGGTGATTTGGCAGCAATGATATTGGACAGAAGAATAGGCATGGTGGAAATAATGGGCAGGCTGTGAGGAGGAGGAGGAGGAGGAGGCGGAGGAGGCGGAGGAGGAGGATATTTAGAACTGTACTGTGCTTTCGAGAGTTCAAAGCACTTCACAAAAATGTGTAGAAGTACTGAAAGGCAAATATCCCGCACAACTTTATAGCTGTCCTAAAAGGCCAGATCCTAACAGTTGTTTCACCAACAATTAGAAAGTACTCTCAACACAGGAATCAACATCTCTCCACATATCTCTCTTCTTCAGGTGCTTGTTTACAACACTGAAAGCTAAGCTCCATATATCTCTCCACTTGGGCAGATGCATGTTATCTTTGTGAGCAGGTCTGTATCTGGACTATGTGCATCTCCCCATGGGGAGCACCTGCACTTCTTCTCCCCACAACTGTTTAGAATATCCCAAACTGCTCCACATCAGAAGCTTGTTACAGCTCCAACATTATGGGTTGGATTCAGAGGTACTTTGCATGAGCAAAAAGACAGTCTGCTTGCACAAGGGAGGTGAGAATTTCACTCACTCCCCACTCCATGGTTTAGTTTAGTAAGCCAGAAATGTTAGGTCTGAAACAGCCCAACAACTGTACTGTAATTTCTTTAGCTAATTTTAGATCTGCAGCCTGTTAATTTCAACAGCTGTGCCCAGAATTCTCATATTCCAAGAAAAACTAAACCTTTTCCAATTCACTTTCTACACATCACTCATGGTCATATACAATGATGAAATAATCTAGATGATAATACAGTAATACCTTGGATTGCAAGTAACTTGGTTTGAGAGCATTTTGCAAGACAAGCAAATTTTTAAATATTTATTTATTTATTTTTCACTTGATATACAAGCGACGTCTTGCAATACAAGTACTGTAGTACGGCTTAAATTAAAAATCTCTGTACAAATTTTTTTTGGGGGGATTTCGTTTTGATATAAGAGTGTTTTGGATTACAAGCATGTTTCCGGAACGAATTATGCTCTCAATCCAAGACATGACTGTATAGGGGTTTATGTTACCATTGCTGCTACTTTTTTCTTTCTTTCTTTCTTTTTTTACTTTTTTAATTGAATTTTCCAAAACAAAAACAAATCATATTTGGCTTCCGCCTCTTTGTCTGACAAACATTTTTTCTATTAGCTCTTCTTCAGGCAAAGGCAGTGGCTCTGATAGTTATTACCTGCTCACAAAGAGAATTTGTAAAATAATTTAGAAAGGCTTTCTTAATAGTTATGTAATAAATGGTGACATCTCACATGGCAGGGTCTATGAAAGTTATTTTATATATTTCAATATATTAGCCTCCACAGCATCAGGAGATATAAAGATTGTTTATAAGGTTTTCCAGATGAGCCTACAAGCCAATTTTAGGGCTACAATGGACTACATCTAAGCTTCAGTTTCTAAGCTGATAAATTACATTACCTGCTGAACATCTTGCTGGAAAACACAAAGTTGAAGCCTCTGATGTAACCGGACCTTCCTGTGCTGCCAGATGCTCTCCAAGCGCCTTTGGTGATGTAAGACTTCATGGACCACATCCAAAACTTGGTGAACAGCCTTGGAATAATTAGCTGTGGCAGTAAGAGATTCTGAGTTCCCAGGACTCAAGGGACGCTGTAGAACATCCAGCAAAGCCTTTCCATCCTGGCTTACCTGTAAGATTAAAGGGGGAAATCTGTCAAGCGTGAATGCTATGAAATTGCCCAAATAATTTTGCTTTATGTATCATTTAAAAATCATACATAATTCAAAGGGGATCAATTCTTTTGCTGCCCTTGTAAATTTGGCTGGAACTGCAAATTCAGAAGGTCATTGGATATTTTATTTCCAAGGCCCAAGCATGTAAATCATAAACTTCACTTTCAGCTTAGGAAATCAATTTTGCCATTTTTAATGTACTTATATGAAAGGATGTTCTAAATTGAAATGTTGGTGAAAACTGTATGTGGAAAAATAGAAGTGCCTTTAGTTTAGTAGTGCCAGTACTACAGAGCAGGATCGAACTCAAAAGAGTATACTCAAAAATATTTTCCTTCAGGACTGTTATTAAAAAAACACCTCCATAAATTTGAACCTCACTAACTACTTTGCTACATACAGTACTTACTATTTCACTTTGAATAACACTATGGGAATCCATACTTGGTTATAGTTTTGTTGCAGAAACTCGAAGAAAAAGAACATGAATTATCTGAGTACTGAAAGTCTCTACCGAGGAATGAATGGGTTTTGAAAGAAACCAATTGTTTAAAAAGTACGCAGCTAGCTGCCGTTTAAGCCTTCCAGTGCTCCCTTTAGGAATTAAAAATAAGTCTCTTTTATGTGAGTGCTTTGCATTTTTAAAGGATTGTTCAAGGTCAAAATGCACTCACAGAGCAGTTCTGCAGTGTATATCGTATCGTCAACTGGAAAAGAATCTACACAGACAGGACTAGAGATGGGTGAACTCCCTCCCCACAGCTCAAATCATAATTGGGTTCTTACCATTTACCAGCCCCTCACCCCTGGGTTGTTGCTGGCTGTCGGCTGGGCTGGACTGTTTGCCCCTGCTTCCGGGAGAGGCTGCCACTGCCGGCAATACAGGGACCCTCCTCCAGGCCTGATTACAATGAGAGCCAGCTGTGCTCTCTCTGCCAAGGACTTATCTGCCGGCATGAGCGGGGGGACGGACGGACGGGGACAGGACAATGACCCCAAAGAGGCTTGTCCCTTTGGGAGGGAGCTGCTTCAGGGGTGGAGGCAAGGGCAAGGGCAAGGGCCACTCCTCTAACATGCTCTTGTCTATTTGGGTTTCTTAGAGCCCTTGGTGGGGAAGATTGTTTTTTTGTCAGAGGTCTTTTTTTTTCTTTTTCCTTTTCTTTTTTTTCTCCTTTCCTACTAGGGCTTGAGGAAGAGGGCAGATATTGGGCCAAGTGGGGGGGGGTTGTGGGGGCTCCCATCAGTGTACTGACGGGTAGATGTTGGGAGGAGGGCTAGCCAGGCAAGGGGAACGTGGGCCAGACAGTTAATGGCTGTGCTGTGTTCCAGCCCTCCTCGCACCTGCAGGTGTGGTGGTTGCCCTATCAGCCTGCCTTCGGGTCTCTGGATGCTGCTTCCAAATGCCAGATCGGTCCAAAATAAAACCTCCCTCATCCATGACCTAATAGTGGATGAGGTGGCAGATCTGGCATGTATTACCGAGACCTGGGTTGGGCAAACAGGGAGGAGTCAGTCTCTGCCAGCTCTGCCCACCAGGGAACTTGGTGCAGCATCAGGGTAGACCTGAGGGCCAGGGAGGGGCAGTTGCTGTGGTCTATAGGAATTATCTCTCTCTCTTCAGGCTCCCCGTCCATCTGACTACTGGTCTGGAGTGTTTGCACCTTGTGTTGGGCCAGCAGGACAGATTGGGGATTCTGTTGGTGTACCACCCACCCCACTGCTCAACACACTCCCTAGCTGAGCTGCTGGAGGTGGTCTTGGTGGCGATGCTGAGGTCCCCCAGGCTGTTGTTCCTGGGAGACATTAATGTCCATGCCGAGGGCGCCCTATCTGGGGTGGCTCAGGATTTCATGGACTCCATGACAACCATGGGACTGTCCCAACAAGTCATCAGCCCAACACATGTAGCAGGGCACACTCTAGATCTGGTTTTTTCAGCCAGGCATTGGGATAGTGACCTGAAGGTGGGGGACTTTGAATCGGTCCCATTGTCATGGTCAGATCACTGCCTGCTGAGGTTTGGACCAATGGTGACTTTTCCCCTCTGCAAGGGTGGGGGACCTATTAAGATGTTCCACCCCCAGAGGCTAATGGATCCAGATGGTTTCCAGAGAGCCCTTGGGGGTTTCCGGCTGATATGGCTGGTAGTCCTGTCGAATCCCTGGTCAATCTCTGGAAACGCTGGCTCAGCTTGTCTGTGCGTGGAAAGCTAAGCAGGGTCAGGCCTGGTTATTACTTGGATGGGAGACCCCTCCTCTAGTTTCCTGCATTGAGCAGGGGGTTGGACTCGATAGCCTTGTAGGCTCCTTCCAACTCTATGACCTATGAAATCTATGATCCTGAGCACCCTCTCTGTAGTAGAGCTCGTATGACTCCAAGGTACACCCCGGAGCTGAGAACGATGAAATTGTTGTGATATGTATCACATTACCAGCTGTGGCACATTGTTTACAAATGGAAGGGACAGAATGGCGGGGTAAACAGGTTTATTATGTCTCTTTAGAATCTCGTGTTTTCACAGGGGTTACTAAAGTGTGAGAGCAATATGAGCTAGTCACATGGTTTGTATGTTCTGATGACGTGTTAACTTGTTTTCTGTCTGAAGCCATTTTAGAGAGAAGCTGAACTGCTTTCTTTGTTCTTCTTCATGGTGATGCTTGCTGGACTTGTTACTGCTACAATGTAACGTCTTTGCTGCAGTGGAGTGAGCACAACTTACTCCACTGGATGTAATGCTTGCTATGCATTTATACTCTGCACATGGACTGTAACTAGGAATTGTATACTCTGTAGAACTTTACTTGCTAAGTGAATAAACAGGTAGAATTAGACCTGTGGTGTTACAGAGTGTTTCCTGACTCCATGGATTAATCTGCAACGGAGAAGCTTTGCTGGTTCACTGGCACACACGCTGAACGCTGCAAGCGAGAGGAGGGAGGTGAGATCTGGAAGACCTGTGTGTGGAATGTACAGGCGTCTGTTGGCACACAGACAAGGATTATAAATCTCCCAACCTACACATACTCTGCTAAAGTCCAGTTCGAACAGAAATAACACAGGAGACAGCTTGAGTGCAGATGGAGAAAAACTCCTAGTGGATGCACATCCTCAGGGAAAGGGGGAAAAGCAATCCCTCCCCACAGGAAACTAAATAGGCAAATGTTAGGGGGGTGGCCCTTGCCCTTGTGGCTCCCCCCTTCGGCGGCGGCCCCTTCGGCGAGTTTGCCACCGGGGCATTGCTGCCCTGCTCCACGGGTCGGCAAATGAAGGCTTGCCCCAGCAAGAGCAGCTGGCATAAGTCCACAATCAGTCCAGGGGGCAGCTCCTCCTGGTTGGTGCAGACTCTCGAGGGAAGCAGGGCCCTAGTCCAGCAAGGAACAACCAGGGAGGGGAAAAGAGCTGGCTGATAGATGTTATGTACCAGCTTACCTCCCTCCCTAGAGAGTGTTCCAAATGCTGATGACACACAGCTCTATCTCTCCTTTTCATCTTCAGCAGGTGATGCTGTGGATGTGCTAAACTGGTGCCTGATTGAGACAATGGACTGGATGAGGGCTAACAAACTGAAGTTCAATCTAGATAAGACTGAGATGCTGTTAGTGGGTGGTTCCTCTGACCGGAAGGAGGGTGTTCAACCTGTTCTGGATGGGGTTGCACTCCCCTTGAAGGAGCAGGTTCATAGCTTTGGGGTCCTCCTTGAGCCATCTTTGTCACTTGAGGCTCAAGTGGCCTCAGTGGCACAGAGTGCCTTCTACCAGCTCTGGCTGGTGGCCCAGCTATGCCCCAATCTGGGCAGGGATAGCCAGGTTTCAGTAATCTATGCTCTGGTAATCTCTAAGCTTGACTACTGCAGTGCACTCTACATGGGGCTGCCCTTGAAGACTTTTCAGAAGCTGCAGCTTGTGCAAAATGTGGCAGCCAGATTAATAACTGGGACCAGGTGGTCTGGACATATAAAACCAGTTCTGGGCTGCTTGCATTGGCTGCCTATATGCTACCAAGCTCGATTCAAGATGCTGGTTTTACCTATAAAGCCCTACATGGTTTGGGACTGCAATACCTGACAGAACGCCTCTCCCAACCACAATCTACCTGGACACTATGCTCAACATCTGGGGCCTTCCTCCAACTGCCACCTCCAAGGGAGGCTCAGAAAGCAGCAACAAGGGGGAGGGCCTTTTATGTGGTAGCCCCCCAACTGTGGAACAAGCTCCCCACTGAGGCCCGCCTGGCACCAACTTTACTATCTTTTTGGTGCCAGGTTAAGACTGCCCTCTAGGCTGAGGCATTTAACAGTTCCAAATAGTACATGGGGTGGTGGTTATGCCACCTTTTTAACCAGTCTACTTTTTATAACCTTGTTCTTAGCTATTTAAGTAATTTTAAGATTGTTTTTAAATGTCTAGTGAAATTTTTTCGATGTTTTTATTGTTTGTATTTTATATTGTATTTTATTGTGTTTTATAATGGTTGTAAACTGCCCAGAGAGCTTCAGCTATTGGGTGGTATAGAAATGAAATAAATAAATAGTAACAAGAAGAAGAAGAAGAAGAAGAAGAAGAAGAAGAAGAAGAAGAAGAAGAAGAAGAAGCAGCAGCAGCAGCAGCAGCAGCAGCAGCTGTGAACATTCAGAAAATATCACTTTTCCCCAAGAGATCTAAATTAGTTCTGTGTGTGTGCACGCGTTGGGTCTTGCACTACTGCTTGGGAATTACTTACTTATTTGTTTGTTTAATTCATATGCCATCTTTCATTGATCATCTCAAGGCAAATGGTAATGTGGGGCTGAGAAAGGCAGCACGCCACCTATGCAACCATGCAATGTTCACTTTCCTTCTATGTACATCACAAATATTGGGATGTTAAAATTTTCCTGGTACCTTTTCTTTTTTTCTGTGAGATTCTTCCGGCATGATTGGTTGTTGAATTAGTCAGCATGCCTTTTGGGGGGGCGGGGGAGCGGGGGGGCGGGGACTGATTGCTTTGTCTGGCAATTCTTTTACTTGACAGCTTGGGTGAGGGTGTTTTTGTTTTTTTTTAGAAGGTCAAAGGTTTTTATTTTTCTAACAGTCATTCATGGCTTGCTTTTTTAAAGATAGTATGTACATGATGCATTCCCTGCACTTCAGCCATAAGTTAAGAGCTTTCCCAATTTCAGCAATGAACTAACATGCACCAGACAACTGACAACACAGCAGCTGCCTTTTTTTATAGCCTAGTGAGGAATACAGACTGCACAGGCAGAAAATATGAACATGCGCTTTTGACATTCTCAGTTTAAATTATGAGCAGAAGACCATTTTCGGGCAAGGAGGCTCGCCTCAAAATATACTGGGTTGCAAACTGGGTAATTGGCACTTCTAACCACTTATTAGCAAACCTTGATAGTATCACTACTCAGGTCTGATTATAGCACACTATGAAGAAACACCACAAAAGGAGCAAGTACATATGAAGGGGGAGCTTATGCGTTTCCATTCACCTCTTCCCAATGGAGCACCAGACCAGACCCAGCTCCTAGTAAAATGAAGGTGAGGTGAGGCAAAGCAGAAAAGGCACTTGGGCAAGCTAATGGTGATCCATAACAAGCAAGGAACAGAAAGAGCAGTCTCCTAGTTGCTTGGGCCAGTGAAAAAACCCAACTCAAAAGCCTTTACAGAGTGCATGGAGTACAATCTCATCCACTTTGAGCTATTCCTTGTTGGTGTGGCTAATCTCCCTGCAGAGCTATCAGTATAGCTCTGGGATTAGCCTGGCATTCTTGGTGCCAGTTCAAGATCTACTTTAGGTTCATGTTCTGGCATGTAAAAGCCTCAGATAGACAAACAGGCTGTATCTCTGACTTCTTTCAGTGCGTCCTCATAAAGTGCAAAACCATCCTAGGTACCTAGCCCTCACGGTTATGAAAGAAATATGGAGGACAGCTGGACTGGGGTTTCAGAGATTTGGGAGTTTTTCTGACCCTCACCATGACTCTTAGTCTCTGCTTCCTTAATTCCTCCCCAGTGAACTCAGTGGCCATGCTTGCTCAAGAATAAGCTACGCAATGTGGGCTGTTCGTGAAACAACCCACGGTGTGCCTGACAGATGATTGGGCTCACCGTGGGTTTGCCCCCCCCCTTCGCCCCAGTGCTCCTGTGGGTATCCCAGGGGACTCCGCAGCAGGATCCGTCTTCTCCCCTCTCCCCTTGCTGACCATGAGCCTTTTTGTGCTTGCCATAGCTTCCCCCTGCCTTTTTTTTTTTTGCAGATCGCTATCATTTTTCACAATCTCCGAAGTGACAGCCATTGACAGCCCCTCCAAAGTGCCCAAGCAGCACATTGGAGCGGCTGTCACTGGTTCTCCCCCCTTCATTTTTACAAAACAAGGCTACAAAGAGGTTAACTTGTTGCTTTGCTTTCCCCTGACAACTGTTAAATGGCAAGCTGTCAAATGAAAGCAAAGCCGCGTGAAAAGGTATTTGCCAGCAAAAGGAGGTGGCTTGTATATTACCCCCTTCCCAGTGGGATCCTCTAGTTTTTAAAGTTGGGCCCGACTGTTCTCAGAGTCCTGAACCTTTTCCACCCTTTCCTGAGACTCTAGGTACTCAGGAAAGTGGGAAAGTGTCAGCTACCCCATTTATGGTTACTGTCAGTTTTAACAGGAGCCGTCAAAACTCAGGCTTCCTTTTAAAACAGGGTTTTTGACAGGACTAATCAGAGGTTTTTTGACAGAGGCATGTGTGAGTGGAAAAAATGGGGGGAAGCCATGGCGAGCGTAAAAGGGCTCATGGTCAGCAAGCGGAAGACCAAGCCAGTGATGGTTGCTCCAAAGTGCCGTTTGGGCACTTCCTGGAGCAGCTGTCACTGGCGGTGACGCAGGTGAACTCGGCAAGAGCTGCAAGGGGGTTTTGCACTCTTGCAGAGCAGCTCACTTGCTGCTTCCCTGGACAGCCCATCGTGGGTTCAACAACCTCTTCTACAAATAGGGATGGGCGACACACCCGGCACTTGACGTGTGGTGCGCGAGCCAAGCGCAAGCACCAGCTGAGGCGGTCGCCAGACTTCTGTGTCCCCAGTGCTATGTTGTTTACGTAGAAAACGGCCTAATTTGCGCAAATTAGACCGTAATTTGCGCAAATTAGACTGTTTTCTACGTAAACAACGTAGTGCCAGAACCCAGAAGTCACTTTCTCTGGCTTGGCTCACAAGAATGCGAGTCGAGCCGGTGAAAAGATAGGGCGAGCGGCAGGGCCGGCGCTACCGCTAGGCCAACTAGGCTGTTGCCTAGGGGCGCGTAGCAGAAGAGGGCGCAGAACGCTGCGCTCCTCTTCGCTGCTGACGCGCTCCTGCCCTGCCCGCCCGCCCGCCTCACCGAGAAAGCCAGGTCCGTGCGGGGGATTGCACCCGGAGTAGTGGTGGGGCCAAGCCTGGGCGCCTCCCCCCCACCTTGCCTCGCCTCCGCGCCACCTCCCCCCGCCTCACCTCTGCGCCGCCTCCCCCCCGCGCCACCTCCCCCCCACCTCGCCTCGCTTCGCCTCCGCGCCGCCTACGCGCCGCCTCCCCCCCCGACACCTACCTTCTCCGCGCTGTTTCCGGAGCCCCGCCCGCGCTCTGTTTTGGCGGGAGGAACCAGGGCAACAGGGCTTAAACAGCCCTGTTGCTCTCGTTTCCCCCGGCCAAAAACAGAGCGCGGGGGTCCCTTTTCGGAGGAGGCGTGGGAAGGTAGGTGGGGGGCGGCAGCAGCAGCGGCAGCGTGCGGGGGGGGTCTGGTGGCGGCGGCGGGAGGTTGCAGAGCAGGGCTGCTTTCCGGAGGCCCCCCCCCACGGCACGAGAGGGGGGGCGCTAAATATATTTAGCCTAGAGCGTCAAACTGCCCTGCACCGGTCCTGGCGAGCGGAGTTCGGGGGGTGTCAAGCCCAGTGAGTGGCAACCCTAACCCCTTGATGTAAGACCCCTTTGCTGCACTTCAAACCCAGCAAGCAATGTAACAAACTAACCATGGAAAACTGGAACAGTCATCACTTTACTTTTTAAAGAAGGAGTTGACAACCACCAAGGATGTGATGTTGCCCAGAATAACTTCAGAAGTATTGGATCAGAGAACATTGATGTCTATTTCACGTGACTTATTCTATGCTTTCTGTTTGGATCACCACACCTGTCGTGCTGTGATCCTACCCCAGATTCACTTAACTGCTGTTAGGATCCCATGATTGGTAATGAATTTACAGCACAAACCTAGGCATGTTTACTCAGAAGTAAGTCCAACTATGTTCAATGGGGATTACTCCCTAGTAAGTATGCTTACAATTGCAGCCTGAGGCAGCAATCCTATGCACCCTTTCCTGGGAGTAAGCCAATGGGACTAGTTCTGAGGAGACATGTCCAGGATTGCACTGTTAGTCTTTTGTGTAAATGAGAACCCACATACTGCTAGAGAAGCATTACAGAAGACTCATTAGCTAAGTTGCTTAAGCAGTCACATCAGAATGGCAATAAAAAGCCAGATAAACGAGTCCTACAAATTATTCAGCTAATAACCTTTCTGCCCCCCAAATGCATATCAAACTATCTCTATTAATTAAGCTGTGCAATCTACTAGTGGTTATTAAAGTCTCTTCTGGAAGCACTAACCTCCGTGTAGGCCTGGGTGACCTGTTCATAAAGGGACTGATGGTGATGTATGGCCAATTCCAGGTCTTGCATTTCTGATGGGAGGCCTCCCTCGCTGCACATTTTGCACCACGCATCCACACCAGAGAGAAACTGAAAGAGAAAATTCCAAAAAGACTTTACTGGCTTGCAACAAATTGACAACTAGCAGCAGGAGGGAAAATCATCATCGTTGTTGTCATCATCCTCCATTTTAAGCACCATTATTTACTTATTTACAGTATTTGTATACCACTCCATATCTAAGCAGATTCCGGAGTGGTGAACAATACAAAGATAAAAACTAATAAAAAAATAAAAACAATGCATTGAAAACAAGGTATCATTAAAACCATGTCTGATCAGCAAGGAAGGCTTCCTGGAACAAGGATGTCTTCAGCAGCTGCCGAAAGCAACACCAAGTTGGAGCCTGCCTGACCTCCAGAGGCAGAGAGTTCCATAGAAATGGAGCCACCATACTGAAGGCTCTTCTCCTGGTAGACTCCAGTCCAGCCATAGGTCCATGTGGAACCACCAGGGGAATGTCTTTCGGTGAGCTCAGTTACCGGGCAGGTTGGTAAGGGAGAAGGCGCTCTCTCAGGCATCATGGTCCCAACTCCCAAGTTGTTTAGGGCTATACATCATAGCACAACAGAAATAGAGTAAGACAAACAGAGTCCCTTTCCAAGGAAAAAAACATGTCCAGGATCCACAGAACTGCACAACCTGTTTTATGGAGGCTCTGAGCCTATGTTTCCCAATCAGCAGCCCTCACTCTCTCCAAAACTGCATGGCAAATGGTTCTGGACAGCTTCTGAAGTTTCAAAGTCACTCTGTAATAATAGCATATTCAAAAAAAAAAGAAGGGGGGGGAAGCCACATGGCCCCTTGGGCACATTTAATCCCTTGAGCATACCTAAAGTAGCTCTTTGGATCTCAGGCTAAGATAGCACATAATACAAAGAGAAGAAATGTTACGCTTAACTGAATGCATAAACTTTCATTTTTAAGAACTACAGTGATAGAACTATGGCCCACTAACTCAGGGGTCCACAACCTTTTTGGACCTGTGGGCACATTTGGGAATTTAAGAAACTGCTGCAGGCATCACCACAGAATGGCTCCCATGGAGAATGTGGCTAGTCACATAATGACTGCCATGGGGGCCTGGCTAGTCAAGAGGTAAGTGGGGAGAGAAATAGTGAGGCTAGAGGCTGGGAAGAAGGGGTGAATGGAAAGAGCTGCTTCTTGGTCTGGCCAATCTTTTTCTGTCCACAGACCTTTCCCCTTTCCACTCTCGCTCTCCCTCTCCACTCCCAGCCTCTAGCCTCGCTATTGCTCTCTCCCAACCCCTTTCCTCACTATTTCTCTCCCTGCCCCATCCCTAGGCCCATCTTCCTTCTCTCCCTTCCTAGCCCCTCACCTTGCTTTTTCTTTCCCACTCACCCCTTTTATCTTCCTGTTTCTCTCCACTCCCAGCCTCTAGCCTCAATACTTCTCTCCCCCCACCTCTTTACCTCACTGTTTCTCCCCCTCCTAGCCTCTAGCCTCACTCTTTCTCTCCCCTCTACCCCTTTGCCTTGCTTTCTCTTCCTGTCCACTGAACAGCTGATCAGCAACAGGTTTAAGAATAGGAAGGAGAACCTGGCGCCCTAATGTTTTTCGATTTTATTCATTTTTTTAAAGGGGTCTTAGTGAGAAGATTTACAAATGCCATTGGAGGTGGGGACCCCTGCACTAACTAAATGCAACCTGCAGAGTAATTTCCTGAGGACAAGGAAATTATTCTTTTCATGAAGATATGCACAATATTTTATGTCTTGCAATGGACTGTGAGTTGTGCCACTTAGAACTATTATCCTAAAACAAGGCCAGGCCACCACTTCAGCAACAATTAAAAAAAACACCTCTCTTTAATACCCTTGTAAAAGGAAAAAATGATTCAGTTTTTCTCACCACTCTGTGTCAAGCAACACCTGCTGAAATATTCTACTATATACAACTATTAATGGTAGGGCTGTGGCCTATTTTGCTTTTGGTCATCCTAGATCTTACTTAAAAGCAGCAGGGCTAGGCCACCTCCAGCTTCCAAAAACAAGTGGTGAAAAACTCCTCAGTTTGATTTGAAATTCACTGTGAAGGTTACTGGAGAACACTTTTAATAAGAGTTCTCATAGTATTGGGGAGATGATACCATATTAAATTCTTATTTTTTACTGCACCTCAAAATTTTATCTATTTCCAGGCACTAACTGCAGCTTACACAGAGCTAAGAAAACACTCCAAAGGGTGTTCATGACTCCACTGGATAGGGGGTGAGCCTCAGGAACAAGGCTCAAGGATATACAATCACTGAATTTGTCTGATTAACTACAGGCATGCTACCCAAATGGGGTAGAGTCCACATCCTCCGCTAGCCCCTATCAGTGAGGCCAAAGATGAGATAATACATTTCAGGGCATGCTTTATGTGGGAAAGAGCAAGCAAGTGTTATGAAGGAACAAACTCTATTTTTGGTGGGTGCAAATTCTTGTAAGAGCATTCATGCAAAATATGGTCACTAGAACATCAGGACAGAACAAACTATTAAGCCAAGAGAGACTGGTTTTGCTACATGGCAGCAGTCACACTCTAAATCCAGTTGATTCATCCAATTCAAAAAATTAACCAATAAATCACAACAGGGCCACTTCACACATTATGGATCTAGAAGTTTTTTGTTGTTTTTTTTTAAATAAATTGGGGATTCTTGGTGCTAACATTTGTGGTGGATAGCAGATTCTGATTTGCAATTTTTTTTGTGTGAAAATGGCTTCTAAACTCAAGCAGTAAACACCAGCAATGAGAAGTCACTTAGCTGGCTTGAAAGTCCTATGTCCACGAGGTCTGCACACTTTTGGGGAGCTTATCCTGACCCTGCCTTCTCCGTACATAAAGTACACTGACTTCCTGCTTGCATGTTTGCTTGTTCAAATGGAATAGGACACACTGATATGCCTTTTAACATGCTTACATCTTTAGTTAATTCTGTGCACACTGAAGTCCACCAAATTACTCCTTATTAATTTTGTTGTTTCTCTAAGTCTTTCAAATGATCTCTTGCTCATTCTGCTATGCTTAAGGAGCTTAAAAATCTGCCAATAAAAAGAACATCTAATTATACAACAGCTGCACCGCCTCATTTGGGTAATACAAAAAACACCTCTGCAGTGCCAGGCTTTTTATCCACTTTTGAAGTACTCTGCCTATATCTTGCTGGCTGAATGCTTGTTTTAAGTGTGAACCCACACTTAGGTTTCCTAATTCACATGTCGCTGTACCAAATCTACCTGTTCTTAGCTTGCTATTTTTATCAGGATAATCATAGAATAATGGGCCTGGAAAGGTCATGAAGTTCACTTTATCTTTCCCCATTTCAACCCTACATTGGGGTAGAGTCCTCCTCTACCTAAACACATTAGCACATTTTAAGACAAGTATAATGAACCACAAGCATAGATCAGCATATGTTGTGCCACAGTAGCTTTAGGACAAGGAAACAACTTTAGCACAACACATCCATATGGATCAGCCAAGCTAGCTGAGTGAACTTTTAATGATGGCTGCACAAGCACTATTATATGAATCAAACTTTGAAAGGGTTTCTTTTCCAACATGGCACTTTCCCAAGTGACCAATGTGGTGATCTGTAGTATCAAACTAGAAGAGAGGGGAGTTTGCCTCCAGGAAGAGATACCTTACCTAACAGAACAAGAGGTTGGCCCTATGGCTCACCCTTTCCATGCTGATGACTGCTAGCCATTTGGAATAGCAGTAATCCAGCAATCACTATTCTCCCAGTGTGGTTTGCAGGTAAACCTGATACAGCATGTCCAACATTTAGAAAATGTTATGACAAGAAATGGCCAATAACATCATGAATGTGGGGCTTAAAAAATCAGTTTCTGGAATTTAAAAAAGGAACAATCCTACCATCTAGGCCAGCATAACTGCACCCCAAGATCACAAGAGGAAGACAGGAATCTAAAAGCCTGATGTTTCCTTGCCTCCTTTGCCATGCAGAGAACACAGCAGTAGATGCTAGTGATTAACAGAACTGGGGTGCCCATCACAATCAGCACTGGTATTTTATAAAATGCCAGATATTTAAAGGGTTATTGTCATAGTATGGCAATATACAGATACAAAAATGATCTGATGGTTTTAGTCTTTCACTAAGCCTTTAAAAAGCTACATAAAGAATACACAGATAATATGAAGTAACAGTTATGTATGCTGCAAGTGTTGGATACAGACTCCCATTCGAAAGATTAATTGTCTAAATATCTATTTATTCTATTAACTGGAACAACTCTTTTTGAGAGCATAAAAAGGCTGTTAAATGCAATTTGAAATGGTAGGGCAGAATGGCATCCACAGTCAGTTGCATATTTTCACATTCTTTCATGGAGGATTTAAAAAGACCAAGATGTTAGAGAGGAATTGTATAAAAGCTATAAGCCACAATTTATGACAGCAACAGGGCATGCACATCCACTAAGGATTGCCAATCCACATCCCTCAAGGGATTCCCACTGTCTCACCCCCCAAAAAACAACTTTACATTGCATGGTCCTTAATACCTGCCCTCAGCATTCTCAAATTTGGCTGTCTAAGGATTCTGGCAGTAGAGCCAAAGGGTTTGGATGAGTAAGGGGAAATCACACTTCTGAATCACACAACATGCTAAGCCACCCTGCAAATAAGCAACGCAGTGTGGTTTGTTCAGGGAACAACCCATAGTGTGGCCGACAGATGATCGGGCTCACTGTGGATTGTTCTCCCCCTCCTTCTCCCTCAGTCCTCCAGCTGGTATTCCAGGCTCCTGAACAGCAGAACCCATCTTGTCTCCCCCTCCCCGCTCTGATCGCCACCCCTTTTCATTCACTGCCTCAAAAATGCACAATTGGGGCTGGGGTTTTTTGGTTTTTGTTTTGACCCCACAACAAACAATTGTGTTTGTAATTTATTATTTTTGTCAGTCTTTTGTAAGTGCGCAAGCAGCACGCTCTTACAGCTGTATGATATGTGTAGTCTTGCCTGGCCAATTTCCTTGTATATTTTAGCTGTCAAAGGGAGCAGTGAAGTAGAATAGGTAACATACATGGAAATTGACAAGGTGAGACTGCATATAGGCTAATTTGCTCACAGTTGCCAGGGTCCAATTGCCTAGCTGTCAGTTGAAAAGCACCGGTAAAGGGGGAAATGCAGCAAAAGAAGGTGCACCAAAAGGGGGTGGCAATATCTCCCCCGTAGCAATGTAATCCTCTCAGTTTTAAGTGTTGAACTGACAAGTCTCAGTGCCCTCCACCTTTTCAACTCCCGGGTTTAGACGGCATGACAACCCATCATGAATTGAACAACCCCTGGAACAAGCCATGGATTGTCACTGTGGCTTGTTGCTGAAAAATAAGTCATCCTGCGGGAAGTGGTCTGGGCTCAGACGACACAACAATCCACCATGGCTAGTTACCCACGATGCGTTGTCGTGTTGTGCAAACTGGGTCATTATATTTATTTTATTTATTTATTACATTTATACCCCGCCTTTTTTCCTGCAAGGAACCCAAGGCGGCTTACATAATCCTCCTCCTCCTCTCCATTTTATCCTCACAACAACCCTGTGAGGTAGGTTAGGCCGAGAGTCAGTGACTGGCCCAAAGTCACCCAGTGAGTTTCATGGCCAAGCGGGGACTAGAACCCGGATATCCCGAGTCCCAGTCCAACACTCTCACCACTACACCACACTGACTCTTGAAATTAAGGTTTCCATGTCAGTCACAAGACATGCTATGACTTTTTCATACAGCTTGCTTTGTAACCCCTTTGGGAGCTGGTCTCATCTTATGTATAACCAGTGCACCTAGTTATTAATGTCTGATTGCCTGATTTATTGATATGAGAGATTGATCCCTGTCACCAAACTTCTTGCAGTCTAATTCATGAGGAAATGCAGGGGTAGCTAGACTGCAAAACAATACATAAAAATAAAAAGAAATCTGAATCCTCTCATTTGGATATTCTTATTCTTTTTTAAAAAAACTTTTATTCATAAGTATCATAACATAACCAAAAAAATCCATTTCAGCTTACATTCACATTCAGGAGTACAAATGCAGCCAAACAAGGGGATATCTGACAAATTTTTTTGAAGAAGACAAAAACATAGTTGTTGACAATTTTGGTCTCTAAAGGGAGCAATGTGGAGCTAAGATACCTAGTGAAGGGAAGCTGTCATAGTATGGCTAGGCTTGTCCTCTTTAGAAGATGCATTTAGTAGTTCCTGGATGCTACTAAATAGGGAGTTTCTGTGGTTCAGTAGCAGAGTACATGCTTGGTACACAGAAGATCCCAAGTTCAATAATCCATAGGTCCACCTAATAGGAACTCAGGTATAAGGGCTGGAAAGACCTCTCTGTCTGAATACTTGGAGAGCTGCTGCCAATCTGAATAGACAATACTGAGCTAGATAGAACAATTGTCTGATACAGTAAAGCAGGTTCATAAGTTCCCAGGATTGCTATTTATCTTCCAGAAGAAAAAAACAAACAGCCGGTACATACACATATATTTAACTCCAGGCAAATAAAATTTCCCATTCAACTGAACTGAAGCTGAGGTTTCTTAATGCTACAAAAATCCCCCACAGCCACCTCATTTAGCATGTTATAATAAAACTATCCAAGTTGTAGTTTTTTATTTGGGGTTCTTCCTTCTTCACCATATGTGCACTAGTGTATGCATTTGTGCATGGGAAAGGATATGCATCATGAAGACTAATCATATTCCTGAATGTAAACCCAAGTGGTCTTTTGGGGTCTGATTATCTGTGACATGCATCTATAGATAGATAGATCATTTATACCACAGCTTCCAGGGATTTCACTCTATTCTTTCCTATGGCTACAACTAATCTGGATTCTACACCCCAGCCCAAGTAAGTCAGAAGGCAAAGCATTCAAAATAACTTTGCTTTTGGGATGACTTAGAATCATAGAATCATAGAAAAGTAGAGTTGGAAGGGGCCTACAAGGCCATCGAGTCCAACCCCCTGCTCAATGCAGGAATTCAGGTCAAAGCATCCCTGACAGATGGCTGTCCAGAGCACCTTGAATGCCTCCAGATTGGGAGAGCCCACCACCTCCCTAGGTTCCATTGTCTTATTGCTCTGACAGTCAGGAAATTTTTCCTGATGTTTAGGTGGAATCTAGGTTCCTGTAACTTGAGCCCATTATTCCGTGTCCTGCAAACTGGGATGATCGAGAAGAGATCCTGGCCCTCCTCTGTGTGACATCCCTTCAAGTACTGGAAGTATTTCAAGTACTGGAAGAGTGCGAACTTGGAAGCAACCTGGTTTTAACCATGACCATAGAGAAGAACAAAGTCACGTACCTGAGGAATATTTCTAAAGGGCTTCCCAAGAGTTCACTGAATTCAGTGTATACCTGGTTCAGATAAACTACAGCTGCTACAATTTGTAAATGGTCTGCAAACAACAGGTCCTATAAGATATGTTTTAAAATAGCAGTCACCTTAGCAAGAGTTAAAAATGAGCATTCCACAAGGGGAAATAGCATATTCTGGTTACTAGGTGACAGGAAAGAGGTAGTGGGTGTGGTGTACGTGTGTCTAAAAGCACATCAGATAAAAACATAACTGAAGGATAGAAGATAATTTTATTAACACAGAGAATGGGGAGCTACTTAATGGGATCAAAGAAACCATAATGATAAGGCTGCCTAAGCACACTTAACTAGGGAGCAAGACCCATTTATCTCAGTTGGACTTACTTCTGAGTAAACATTCTTAGGAACACATTGTAAATGTTAAACAGTCTCCATTCTATGGGAATAATCTTCTGGAAATTACTGTTTGGTTCCCATCATAATTTTCACAGCATACCAGGGAGTTTGGTTTCCTAAATTATAAGACGATGAGTCAACAGGATATCTCCCTAGAAAACCAGAGCAGACTACATATTTCAGTCCCAGCTGATGGAACTGCAAGCCCAGCTTGCCAGCTCTCACATCCTTCCCCCATGCCCCGCCATTTGGAGTTTATTGGTGTCACATGTGTCCACACAATTGCCCCTTGTCCTGTTTCTTTTTTGTTGAATATATCTCATAGTCTCTGCTGTTAATTTTTTATTTTTCTCTATTTATTCCTCTTGTTCTGGCACTGTTCTTGGCAGATCTGTAGTAAACGTATGCAAAATGTTGTACAGAACAATGGATCCACCCAATGGTGAATAGTAGACTTCAACACCTCATTGCTGAATTGATCAATCCAACCCAATTTGCAACATATTATCAAGGAAAAAGCCAAGACATATCAATTGTATTATGTTGATAATGATCTAAACCAGACCAATACCCAAAGCCACCTAGAGGCCAGAGATTCATCTGACCCATTAAAAATTACACACCTGTTCAGCCTTCTGGTGAAACACAGCAGACATAGCCAGAATGGTGCTGCGCTCATCCAGTGCTGCAGCAAAGCTCTTCCACTCTTGATCTAGCTGGGTAGAGATCTGTTTAATTTGTTGAGATGCATAATGGCCAGCCTCTGAAAGCCTGGATGCCACTGACATGATGCGGTTTATATTCACATAGGCATTCTGGGGAGAAAAAAAATATACAGTCATGCCTTGGATTGAGAGCATAATTCGTTCCGGAAACATGCTTGTAATCCAAAACACTCTTACATCAAAACTAAATCCCACCAAAAAAATTTGTACACAGATTTTTAATTTAAGCCATATTACAGTACTTGTATTGCAAGACGTCGCTTGTATATCAAGTAAAAAAAATATTAAATAAATATTTAAAAATTTGCTTGTCTTGCAAAACGCTCTCAAACCAAGTTACTTGCAATCCAAGGTATTACTGTATGTGAGAATTACAACCCTCTCTGCAATTTTTTTTTCAAATATAAAATAACATAAAAAGTAAAGGATTGGGGAGGGGAGGAGAGAGATGTGTACAATCAAGTAACATTTAAGAGAATCTCAGGGCCTAACTGAAGGGTCAGAAGAATCATATGGTACAGTTCTCATTACTGGATAGTACCACTTCATCCTATAGATCAGGGATTGATAGCTTGTGGACCTCCATATGTTTTGGCCTACAGCTCCCATCAGTCCTAGTCAGCACAGGCAATGGCGAGGGAAGATGGGCATTATAGGCCAAAACATCTGGAGGGCCACAAGTTATCCACCCATTCTGTAGATGTAGATCTTATGCCTGAATACTTTTCATAAGCATTTTTTCCTGCACTTTGAAAGCAAAGGGAGCAAATGGCAGGGAGAAGGAGTCTTCTGGCTAGTTTCATAGGTGGAGGTTTATATGGAGGAGTATTTAAACAACACACAATAGCCCATTTACAAAATGAAGTGGTATAGTCCAGCAAGACCTGCACCACGTGATGCTGCTGATCATATAATTCATTTCTATCTGAAGTGGAATTCTAAGATTTATTTTTCTTTTCTTTTTAAAAGATCCTACCAACTGATTTCATTTCACACATATACAATTCTTCCACAATTTTCTTTATGAACAAGAAACCTGTATCATGGATAAACTGTATCATGAATATCTGATGTTCTTATTTGTTAATTTCCCCCTCTGTTCCTTTAGTTCTGGTTTATAGAACAAGCTTCGAGAACCAAACTGAAGTTGACTTATACCTAGATGATCTGCAGCATGAATTAAAAACCAGTGTGTCAAGGTTCCGCTACTGCAGGGACCCCTTAACCTTCCTTTGGAAGATCTCTGCCTCTCCTCAAAGCCCCTCCCGTTCCAGGAGATCAAGTCCTTTTACAGCTTCCAATAGCATGGGTGTAGGCTGTAGGCGTGGTGAATAAGTCACTCCAAACTCTCAGGGTAAACAACAGCACTTTACTTATAATATTAGGGTTTTTACTTAATAGAGTGGTTATAATTCAAAAGCAAGTATAATAAAATAAAACAAACAAACAAACAATCCAATGTTCTCTAGTATAACTTCAGACTACCTATTTCCTATGCAGCCAGTTTCTCTTTCTCTCTCTCTCCTTCTCTCTGCTGTTTCTCTGCTGCTGCTTCTGGCTCTCTCTCAGCACACTGACTGCAAGCTGACCACACCCCACCTATATAGCCTTCCCAGGAATGGAAGGTTATAATCATGTGACCTTGAATTGGAGATCTAATTCTTAACTTCTATTGGGTAACTTAAAACTCTCAAACTCCCCCTCCCATCCAAGTGTTTGGGCCTTCAGGCTTCACTACTCGAGGGAAGTGTTTGGGCCTTCAGGCTTCAACTACTCGAGGGAAGTGTTTGGGCCTTCAGGCTTCAACAAACTCAAGCCTGAGTAGGCCTCAATCCCTCACACAGTGCCAGGGCAAGTCTCTCTCTAAGACTATGAGCACATTTCTCTGTTGCAATTAACAGCAATGCAAAAAATAATGTGAATACAAAGCTCATTTTAACAGCTGACTTTGCCACAATTTGTGAGCAGGTGCTCCCTCTCACTCTCTCCCCTGTCTTTTGTTCTGAAACATTTTCCATTCCTGATGGCAACAAATGATGCACAAACCCAAGCAAACCTGCTTTTCACCTTGACTCATTATTGCAGTTGTATGCATTGGTGTTCTTTGCACATCTTTGTATAAGAGCACAATCCTATTGCAATCCTCATAAGACCCCAAACCCGAAGGTTTATGATCTTATGCAGGGTGGGAGGAGCAGAGGAGGCAATCTTCATCCTCTTCATCCTCTCACCCTGCATATTTCACTAGACGTGTTTTTGCCCAGCTAGCTGGAGGGCGTTGGATGGGGAGGAAGGATGCTGGGGAGGCATCAGGATAGCTGGTATGCTGGCCTCTCCAGTCTCCTCTCCTCCCCACCCCCTGAAATGCCCCTTTCCCCCACTCTCCAAGGTTGTTTTCCTGACCTTGGAGAGCAGCCGGTGCAGTTCTTTCCATGCCAGCAGTGAGGGAGCAGGGGAGGGGCAGAGCTCTGATTCCCAGCTCCAAGGTCAGAGTGCTGTCCTATGGCCCCTCAGACGCTGTCTGTGGGCCACAGGATTGCTCCCTCCATTATTGAAAATGCAATTTTACAGAATGATGGGTATATACAGTAATACCTCGGATTACGAGTAACCCGGTTTGCGAGTTTCTCGTAAGAGGAGGAAAAATTTGGCATAAATTTACATTTGAAAATCGAGCAAGTCTCGCAACACAAGCCGCTGCTGCCGCATGTGGCTCCTGTTGTGAGATGTCTTTCAAATTTAAATTTATGCTAGCAATGCTCGGACGCCCCCTTGCACTGCTGCGCCGGCCAGGCCGAGTGGCCAGGAGGCGGGGGCTTCCCTGGAGGCAAAGCGCCTTGCTGGCGCCTCACGCGCTGCCATGCCGGCTCCCGGGCAGGGAAGCAGCACGGCAGCGCAAGGCGCCCGCAGAGCGAGCGGCCGCGCCACATCTCCCTGCCAGGGAGCCGGCAAAGCACTTGCCGGCTCCCTCGCAGGGAGATGCGTGGAGCCGCTCCCTACCTTTGCAAGCGGCGGCTCGCCTCTCTGCGGCTCGCTGCCCGCGCCGCCAGCGGTCCCGTCGTGTCACATCCGGCCCCAGAAGTGATGCGACGGGCGTGTCACTGACGGGGCCAGATGTGACACGATGGGACCGTGGGCGGCGCGGGCGGCAAGCCGCGGAAAGGCGAGCCACCGCTTGCAAAGGTAGGGAGCGGCGGGAGCAACTCTACGCATCTCCCTGTGAGGAACCGGCAAGTGCTTTGCCGGCTCCCTGGGAGGGAGACATGGCGTGGCCGCATGCTCTGCGGGTGCCTCACGCTGGCGTGCCGCTTCCCTGCCCAGGAGCCGGCATGGCGGTGCGCGAGGCGCAAGCAGAGCAAATGGAGGCGAGGCGAGGTGCGGCCGGGATCCCGGGAGCCAGCACATCAAAGCGAGTTTCCCCATTAGAAATAATGGGAACTCCGCTGATTCGTTCCACAACCATTTAATCACTGCTTTGCCGGCTCCCTCCATGGGGCTCCCTGTCAGGTATTTTGGATCACGAGCATGGTTCCAGAACGAATTATGCTCGTAATCCAAGGTACTACTGTACAATTGTTATTTTCTTGTACAATGACGTGCTTTTTATCAGCTCCATCTGAGAAACCAGGTACAGTAATACCGTGGATTGCAAGCATAATTCGTTCCAGAAATGTGCTTGTAATCCGAAACATTCTTATATCAAAGTGAGTCTCTGGCGGGCGTAAGTGGGGCCGATTTCGGCCCGCTATGCCCGCTTGAGGCGAGCGGTTACATCCCTACACTTGTCTTGCAAGACGTCGCTTGTTTATCAAGTCAAAATTTAAAAATTTTTTTTGCTTGTCTTGCAAAACGCTCTCAGACCAAGTTACTTGCAATCCAAGGTATTACTGTATACAAGAATCTTGCCACCATTATTTGTCCCTGTAACCTCAAGGGCTGATTTCTGTAATACGTTCTACGTGGAGATACTCTTGAACAGTATTTGGAAAATTCCGCTTGTACAGAATGCCTCCTCACCAGAATTTATGGGACATGCAAAAATCTTTCACAAAGGACTGTCACCAGAATGAAGGGGGGGGGGGGGAACCCAATACAAGACCACTCTAAACTTAATGGAAGAAACAGAAGACTTTTTGAAGCCTGGAAGACCTTTGCATTAGGCCATGTTCTTCTGCAGGAACCCGACTCCTGCTCTGACTTTGCAGAAAATGAATGAGCAATCTTGGTTCAGTACCCAACAGTTGGAGAAACTCTAATCAACAACGACTTGTTCTCATACAATCTATTTGAAAGTCCAATTCCCATGCTGGCGTCTTTAACAAACTAATTGCATGTGACCCAATGCAGACTGTAATTGAAGTGCATATTGCCTTGGCATAATATGAAGAGTACAGTGTATGGAAATGACAAATGGTACGATCTTATTTCAGAAAGATGTCATTAGTGGGTAATTGTAATGTGTTTCCTATGCATTTTAGCTCTAGGAAGAGAGTGCAACTTGCCCTAGTTTTTGACAATTAGTTCCTTGACAATGGGTGGGCTAATGTAGCCATGTTGGAAAACAGCTTTGCACATTTCTCTGAAGTCATGACTCACCCTTCGAAGGGGTCACATACAAAGCATAAACCAATTTAAGTGAAGCAGTTATGAATAGCTTCAATTAGAATAAGCAGCATGTGCACTGGGCTATTCAAATATAAATCAGTATGATTTGTACCCATTTAAATAGAACAATGCAGCTTGGTTTAGAAAAGTAATGAGATTAATGGGATCATCGAATATATTTTAAAGCCAGTTTTCTCTTTTAATAAGACATATTAACATATAGACATAAATACTGCACAATTATAATAAAAGGCTTGTTCCATTAAAAAAAACCCAGTTCTATTAAAAAAAAAAGTTATTGCAATGTTTAGAGTACACAGTGCTATACATGTGTTAGTCTTTAAGGTGCCACAAGAATCTTTGCTGCTTTTGCTGCAAGAGACTAACTAGGCTACCCACAGGAAAATATAATTTTAATCTAATTTATCATCATAACTGCCATCTAAAACAGATTTTCTCACTATGCCTATTTTATCAATGGGATCTGACAATGACCCTCTTTGAACATAACACTGGTGTTCAGTGGCAATTCATGGGTTAATTCATCCTCAAATTGCGTGGACACATGTTGCTTTTAGTTTCCAGCAATGACCTACAAATGTGGCACTTGTAGGTTGTTTCCATGACATCCGAATCCAGGCACTTAGGGTTGTTTAACCCATGAACAACCCCAGGTGTACAGGTCTGTATGTCATGGAAGTAACCTACAAATGCCGCATTCGTAGGTTGTTGCTGGAAACTGGAAGCAGCTCACACACAGCGCACATTAATTTCATAGATTTCATAGATCATAGAGTTGGAAGGAGCCTACAAGGCTATCGAGTCCAACCCCCTGCACAATGCAGGAAACTAGAGGAGGGGTCTCCCATCCAAGTAATAACCAGGCTTGACCCTCCTTAGCTTTCCACGCTCAGACAAGCTGAGCCAGCATAAGCCACAAATTGCCACCAAACGCTGCCATTACATCTAAACAGGGTCAATTACCTGTTGAAAGCATCCAGTGGTATTTGAATTCAGCTGCCCCAATCCAGCAACTGCAATCTATATATTGGATCTACTGTGGCAGAAATGCAACAAATTATGACACGTGGAAACAACTCACCATCCAACAATGCAGGCTATACAGTGAGTGCTGCTGTTTTAGGGATGTGCAGATTTCCCACATTCTGTTATCATTGTATGCCCTTGTTTTACTCTGTTCCATCTGCCTACTGGTTTAATTCAAGCATTTTGTAAAACTAATTTTAGAATTGGTGCATACATAGTTTGCTACAGTTTTAAGTTTGGATCTTTTTCTTACAAGCACGTTTCCGGAACGAATTATGCTCTCAATCCAAGGCATGACTGTATATATAAAAGAAGTCCTGACTGACTGACTGACTCATCAATGCCCAGCTCAAACCGTTTAATCTAGGAATGTGAAATTTTGAAGGAACATAGTTTTTATGACGTAGACACCCACTAAGGAAGGATTTTTGGAAATCCCATCCCTAAGGGCATGAAAAAAGGGGGCAAAATCGCCCCACTCTCATATCTCCTATGGGGCAAAACAACAGGGGAGCAGTTATGCAAATCGGCCTCACCTCATAATTGCTGCAGGAGCCAATAGGAGCAGTTATGCAAATAGCCCATACGACACTTAGAATATCCGTATGAATTCCTGCAGGGGCCAATAGGGGTGGGTATGCAAATCTCCCCTAGGCCATTTAGAATGTTCTCTGAGGAGGTGAAAAGGGAGGGAAACTGTTTAAATGACTGCCTGACTGAATGACTGTTGTGTGTAGGGCTGTCATCGCATAGGCTCCATCACGTTTTGATGGATCCACCCCAAACTTGGCACGCATACTCTCCATCACCGAAGGACAAAGACTGGCGGGTTCAAAATAGATGAGAGCCAATGGCGTCACTTGGAATGTTCGCAGGGGCCATTCAGGAGCGGTTATGCAAATAGCTCCAACGACATATAGAATGTTCGTATGAACTGCCACAGGGGCCCAATCAGGAGCGGATATGCAAATCTCTCCTGCGTCAAAACAGAATGTTCATATGAACCACAGCCGGGGCCTACAGGGGGGGGTGGAGCTGGGATTTCATTGTTGGGTAGTCCGGGGGGGCGCAAGCTGGGATTACATTGTTGGGTGGTCCCAAGGGGGAGGGGGAACAGGGATTTCATTGTGTAGTCCTGGGGGGGAGCAGGGATTTCATTGTGTGGTCCCAGGGGGGCAGGGCTTTCATTGTTGTGTAATCCCGGGGGGAAGCAGGGATTTCATTGTGTAGTCCCGGGGAGACGACAGAGATTTGATTGTGTAGTTCCGGGGGGGGGGGAGCTGGGATTTCATTGTGTAGTCCTGGGGGGCCAGGGATTTCATTGTGTAGTCCTGGGGGGGGAGCAGGAATTTCATTGCGTAGTCCCAGGGGAGCAGGTAGTCCCAGGGGAGCTGGGATTTCATTGTGCAGTCCCGGGGGAGCAGGGATTTCATTGTGCAGTCCCGGGGCAAATGGTAGTCCTGGGGGATCTAGGATTATGTAGTCCCGGGGGACCTTTCCTATGGAGCGATTCAAAACATCGGTCAGCTACCTTAAGAAATTTAGAACAAATAGTGCCTATAGGAAAATGACGACCCATGCAAACTTGGCACGGTCACTCTTCATCACGCGAGCGAAGCCACAGGCAACAGCTAGTATATCATAAACTATAGCTAAACCATGCATCATTACATACAGTTACGGTTTCCAACCTATAACTTTTTGTGAACTCTGATGCATACAGAGAGTTCACACGCGTGGGCTTCTTTCTTGATTCAAAACTAAGAAAGTCAGCCACAATTGATGAAATGGTGATTTGTTTACTTTTACATGAACTTGGTAGATGCACCACCTAGTTGATCTATGGCAAATATTTGGGGATTTCTTGAAAAATTCTTATTTGAAGGGCAAATGTGAAAAATGTTAAGCTTTCTCAAAAACAACAACGCCCTTAAAGCTGGTTAAGAAATTATGTGATTTGAAAAATGTAATAAATTTTGAGTTGTTTTTTTCTTATTTTGCCACATGTATCACACATTTAATACCTACACTTTTTTATTTTTAACATGTTTTCAAACATATTTGCAGCTATGAAGACTACATAATTACCTTTTTAAAAAGGCTGAGATTTTCTGGATCCCAATATGCCTCAACGAAACACACAAGGAAGAGTAAATATTGCCAGCGTTTTTAATTATTATAATGATTTTTGCTTGGCTATAAAATTTTATGATATTAGCTATTTGAAAGGAGAGAGGAAAAATGGTTCACTAAGCAATGTACTGGGAGTTTATTTTAAAAAGTGATGGTGATTAAATTAACAGCTGGACCCAATATGTACAGTCCATGGTGAAGCTGATGGAGAAGGAGCATGCGAGGCGGGGGGGGGGGGAGTGTGCAGAAAATAAGGAGCACAGAGAGAATGTTTAGAGGAGTGCCCTTAATAACATTTTCCTTTAGCAATCTATCTTTTTCTGTTTTGTTACAGCAAAAGGAAAGGTAATTGGAAAGCTGTTAAGACCCCGTAGGGATTGGGTCTCAGCCATGGCCATTACTAGTGCACATACTGTGTAAAGCTGGGCATTAGTAATCAATACTAACTCAGCTAGTGACAGACCCTTATGAAACTCAAATATTAAACATTCAGAGGCTCAGTTTATGCTTCATGAATCACAGAATAATCTGGCTGTGAAGAATCCTGCATATAAAAACCCTCCCCTCTCAAACTGTCCATCCCACCCCTTAACGGTTCCTTCTCTGGAGATGCTGATTCTCTGCATACTCAGAAGAAAAGCATGGACAAGATAAGCTAGGTGACCTAGATGAGACAGGAGCACTTCATCTCCAGTGGCAGATCAAAAGGAAGGTAGCTGGAACATGAGGCCTGGTATTAACTTCTCAGTAAAGCTACATCATTTATTTATTTATTTATTTATTAATTTCATTTTTATACCACCCAATAGCCGAAGCTCTCTGGGCGGTTTACAGCAATTAACAAGACAGTCCCTGCCCACAGGCTTACAATCTAAAATGACACGACACACAAGGAAAAAAGAATGGGGAGGGCAGAAGGGGGGAAATTAATTAATTCTTCTGGCAGGGGTGATGGAATGGCCCTGCGCTCCCTCTCATATCCCTCAGCCTGCTGGAATGGTTGGTGGTGGTGGCAGTTGAGGGAGGAGGAGCCTTCAGGAAGGCGGCCTTTCAGCAGGGCTGGTGGAATGGCCCTGCGCTCCCTGCATCTTAGATTACATGAGTACTGAAAAAAACACTTATATAGGAAGTCCCTGGCAAAGTTTATCTCAACATGGTCGAATAAGCAAGCCCAGTAGCCAGTAGAGATGAACTGAGATAAACTACACAACATCCATACACTCACAGGAATTATTTTGCCACCAACTTAAGCTTCTGAAGAAAACCCCAGCAGCATGAATAGGCTGTAGTAAGTGCTTACCATGTGATGGGGAAAATATACTAGCCAACAAGTAGGTATTTTCGTGCTGTGTTTTTTAGCTGTGATGTGAAGCCACATATGAAGCATATTTGCTGGCTTCAAATTCATCTAGAACCTGATCGTGGGTGTCCCATTCAGCATTCAAACAAAGCATACAGACAGTGGGACTTGGGTCAGCAGATTATAATCACCAAAGCTAGTAATCTGCTAGAACATTAAGTTTATCACTCCCAGTCCTATGAAACATGACATGCAATTTTTAGTGACACTGAATAGTGAAGCAAATTGTTTTACATTTTCCCAGAAGGTGATGACAGCAGTACATTCTAAAATCACAATGAGTTCTTGACCTATGGACAACTTAGGCCAAACGCTTAGACACCCGCAGCTTGTAAGAGGAGGCCTCTGACCCCTTTAACCTGTGGTATTCTTTGCGACTGCATTTTAAAAATTATTCTTTGAAAGTTGTTCCAGAATTGCAGCAGATAAACACCAATTGTTTTCTTTCATGGATGATTAATTGTTTCAAGCATTTAGATAATAATTACCAATTATTGGGTGGGGTTGTGGATGCTTTGTGGGTCAAGCGCCAAGCTGCAGCTGCATCTCCTTCAGCAACTACTTTGATGTGAGAGAATGCCAAGGGAGAACAAGGAACCTTAGACCCACAAAAAACAGGAATGGTATGACACTGGTGCAGGAAGAACCTGTATCAACACTGCTTTGAGGCACCATTCATGTATGCATGCAATAGTATGGGAGCTACTTACCTGTTGTACATTAGCATGGGAGCAGGTGAAAAAGCAGCCAAGTAGACATGGGTCTGTCTGACCCAATTATTGTCCTCCCTACTAACTGAGTGATAACTTGGTGAGTAGGGGCAACATGACTCCTGGAATGGGAGGGGATCATACCAAAGACCTGTGTACTGCTATGAAAGCACAGGAATAGGACCTATGTCCATGCAAATGGCAGCAGCATGTATGTGCCAATCAGTGCAGTGGTCTATTATCTGGAATTCAAATGTTAACTTCAAGTTGAACATGGATGATTAATTGCTTAATCGATCAAATTTTATTTATTATTATACTTATTAATCGCCCATCTGGCCGGTCACCCGGCCACCCTGGGCGATGTACAATTAAAATACAGTAAAAACACAATAAAATATAATGATTAAAACAATAAAACAATTCTTATTAAAAACCTAACCCACCCCATATTCCCGCCTGAACAGCCATGTTTTTAATGCACGGCGGAAGCTCATCACGGAGGGGGCATGGCGAAGGTCACTAGGGAGGGAGTTCCATAATGTGGGGGCCGCCACAGAGAAGGCCCTCTTCCTAGTCCCCACCAGCCTGGCTGCTCTGGCTGATGGGATAAGGAGAAGGCCATCCGTGGCAGACCTTGTTGAGCGGCCCACTTGATGCTTGGCCATACTTGATGCTTTGATTAGACTTAGGATACAGAAACAGAAGTCATATGAAAAAGTTTAAATTATTACATTACTGACTGAGCTCTGTTTTTACTGACTCTGATTAAGGGCACCTCAGGAGCCTGGCAAAATATTACATTGTGCCACTCCTACTTTTAAAGATAGGCTTTAAAAAAATAATATAGAAAACAATCACATATCAGTGTCAAGAGAGATAAAGCAACACATCTCAGGAAAAAAGTGCTGCTGCCAGATGCTCAACCTGACCTTTTGCTCATCAAGCCTCCAGGGGCTTCCCTCTTCTTTTAACTGGTGTTTCTCCCCTGACTTTCTCATCTGTATCCCACACACATCCTTAGAAAAAAAACTTTATGTACTCACCATGGAATTCATAGCAAAGTGGTTATGCTGTGTCTGTAAATCAAGAGCATGTTGGTAGCTCACCCCAATTTCAGTGTGACTCTGCAGGAACAACTCTTTGTTGTGGCTGATCCAGTCAAACATCTAAAAAAGAAAGAGAATGTCATGGCTAGAAGCAGGAGGAAAGCCCACTTTGGTCAGAGAGTTGTAAGCTGTGGCAGAAGCACCCTGAGGCTGAACTTGTGACACATCTGTTAGGTAAATG
This sequence comes from Shinisaurus crocodilurus, assembly GCA_021292165.1. Classification (NCBI taxonomy): domain Eukaryota; kingdom Metazoa; phylum Chordata; class Lepidosauria; order Squamata; family Shinisauridae; genus Shinisaurus; species Shinisaurus crocodilurus. Next base: position 177,715,310 of record CM037876.1, read on the forward strand.
CAGTAAGGTACAATTGAATGGATTGCTCTAGATTTTTGTCCTGGGCCATTCTAAATTTTTGCCATCTAACTGTGAACATCCCTGTAGTGCTCAGTCATTCATGATTGATACAACTACCGCAACATCAACCCCAAAATGGATAAGTAACTGAGAAAAGCTATGAAGAGACACTTTCTGGTCTATCAGTGCACAGGGCTGGATTAAGGTTTGTTGGAAGGTGACAGGACTTCTGCAATGCAGAGTTGGCAGAGGGTGCTACTTAGGTGTGCTAGGAATTGTAGGGAACTCAGCAAATGGAACAAGAAATCGGTAGAGGGAGATTTCTTTGAGATCAACATTTCAGGGTTGCTAACGGTCTCTATTTCTATGGTGTCTGCAGGTCCGAAGTTCTACCATTTCATTTTCACCAGCCATAGAATAGACATTTCTGTTAACCAATTCATTCTGATAATTACTTTGGTTAGTAGTTTCACATGTGAGAAGAGGGCAGTCCAACAAAATTCCTAATTAGAAATTAAAAATTGATGTACTCTTGCTTATCTTGCATAGTATGGTTCAGGACCGGTGCAAGGCAGTTTGGTGCCCTAGGCAAGATCAGATATTTAGTGCCCCCCCTTCCCACTTGAGAGCACTGTATTTTTTTTCAAAGCGTTTCTGGCGCCCCCTTTAGCCCTGCGCCCTAGGCAGCTGCCTAGTTGGCCTAATGGTAGCACCGGCCCTGGTATGGTTACATAAAAGAACAAGCAGTACCCTTTGGGTTTTCTGATAAACTGTGTACATTCTGCCATTCTCCCAACCCACTCAGTTTGTCTTTTGAGGCCACCTGTTATATGTAGTGATGGCTGCCAACTTGGACGGCTTTAAAGGGGGATTAGACAAATTTATGGATAATAAGGCTATCAATGGCTACTAGCCATGATGGCTGTATATTACTTCCAGTATCAGAGGCAGTATGCTTCTCAACACCAGTTGCTGGGGAACATAAGTAGGTGAGTGCTACTGCACTCATGTCCTACTTGTGGGCCTCCCATTGGGGGCAACTGGTTGGCCACTATAGGAGCAGAATGCTGTACAAATCAGGCCTTTGGACTGATCCAGCAGGGTCCTTCTTAGGCTCTTATGTACATTATTTCTGAAGTTAGATGAGAAACTTTTACTACAGCAGGGAATGTCTTGCCCCAACCTCTATCTTGAAACAGCTTCAGAAGTTGGGGATTAATTGCATAGTCCTATGAGTTCAATAAGTCTTACTCCCACATATGTTTGCACAGGACTCTACACCATGCTAAGAGTCTACACCATGTGCACATGCAGTGGACACTCTCTCATTTGAAGTTGCCACCATTTACATAGCAGGGAGCTGAACTTCAAACATGATGTAAACTCCATCCAGAATGAATAGGGCAGCCCTTACACCAATATGTAGGCATAGAGTTAAAACTCTTCATGCTATGGATGTCAGTTCGCAAAACACTAGCAAATGCTCCATTTGCAAGCCCAAATGGGAGTGCATGCTCTCCTAAAATGTTCACAAATTCCCTGAGCTTGTATTCACATTTTAAAAATCTGCACTTTTAAAAATGCACTTTAAAGTGTGCATTTTTAAAATTGTGCATTAAAAATGCATACTTTTAAAAATTCACATTTTCATGCTTTAGTCAATGGAGAAGTGTGCACTTTTGAAAAATGCACACTTTTCCTATTTGAAATGCACACTTTTCACATTCAAATGAACCGAAAAAACAGGTTGCAAATGAGAACAAGAGTGAACCGAACAGTTTTGAAATGAAGTTTGGAAAATTTTGGTGAGCTTGAGCATCCCTGGTTCTCCCATCTCATGCTCCACCCAGGAATTAAGCCAATTGCAGCCAATTGCAACACGAGGCTGCTTCATTTATTACAATATATACATTTAACAGATACAGGGCCAAACTACCTGTTACACTGTAGCCATGTGTAAGGATAGCCCAGTTCCAGGAAGGGGCATTTGGCAACTGAGAAGAGACAGGGGGAAGAGGGTGCCCAACAATTCCCCTGCTGGCTGATCTTGCACCTGAAACCTCCCCTTCCAGCTGCTTGAATCTACCCAAGGGGGTCCAGAGCCAAGTTTGCAAAATAGTTTGCACCCAACATTGAACCTTATCTGCCAACTGCATGTACTTGGCTGGTGCAATATATCCTCTCTTAATTTAGTAAATGAATCTTATATCTTTTCAAGCATACTAGCATTCTAGCAATTCCTTATTTGCTTCAAAAAAAATCTGTGCCCCCACTTCCCTCCGTCACAACTCCAGCTCAATGATAGCCAAAACTGAGATGGAGGAGGGATAACCAGTACAGTCCGGGGCTGTTATACTGTCAGCTGAAGAACAGAACCAGTTCCTGATACTGAACCTGATGGTTGTGAACCTGGAGACCCCAAGCCATGACCCTCACAAACACCTCCCCACAAACCCAGTTTACCTGAGAAGCCAAGCACCCCATTCCATAGCACCTGCCCAATGGCATGGGGAGAGCAAGAAGCCAAGGAAAGGAGGAGAAGCAGCACCTGCCTTCAGGCCTCGGGATTGTCCCATTAAGAAACCACATTCCTCGGGCAGTGGGGTGGAGCACAACAGGGATAATCTGGATGCAAGGAATTATAGGATCACAGTGAAGTTTCAGCTTTTGTTGGAGAAAGTTGTGAATCTGAAGTGAATCTGAACTGCCTTGCAATGTAGGTTCCTGCTGAGGACAGGTCAAAAAGCAACCCAGTGTTGGGTGGTTTTCTTGTACATTCTAACTCTCCTTCTATACTTCCTTATTTTTTCACTTGAAAATTGGCCTGATTCATTCAAGATTGTCAACTCAAGCATCTTGAATAATTAAATGGAGGTGAGGGGAAGCACTTCTAATTCAGCCAAAAGTTATCTCGCCTCATTCCCTTTCTCATTTCCTCATTAAGAGGTAACATGTAATTTGAGTCAAAAAGACTGATGCAGAAAAGCAGTATCAGTAAAAAGATATAATCAGAGACTGAGGTTCATGTCCAAACAACAGATTTATCTCTGCAACAGAGATCCATCTTGTTAAGATGTGAACATTTTCCAAAGCAAGGTAGAGCCATTTAAGAAAGAAAGAGCCATCTGGCAACAAGCCCCAGAAAATAAACAGTACATCTAGTGTGTTAGGCACAAGCAACATATCTGGGACCAACTTGAAGTTAAGCAATTAAAAAACACCAGCAGATTGTTACTGTGGGACCAAAAATACTTTTCGATACCCATCTTCACAATAACTGTTCTGGAAGAACGAAGAACAAAGAACTGTTTGGGTAAACTATGGCTCTTCATGGAATGTTGCAGAATTATGTGGACACAGTCAATTGCTTTTTATGTTTTCTCTCTTCCTTTTCCAGATTTACTTGCAGAATGATGTTAGCAGCATAGAACAGCCATATCCACACATTTGCCAGCACTGTCAGATCTGGTCTTTATTATTTCCGATAGCATGCCAAAATAATAAAAGCCAAACAGCTTTTCCATGCAAAGTAACATGGAATTATTAGCATAATCCTAGAACGAGTGGCGTTTGTGACTTGCCTATCAGGATGCATTCAGACTTCACTTTTATCCCATGGTAATGGCAGCTGCCACAAAGAAAAATGCAAGAGCATAGGATTTATCCTTGAAGGCCTTGCTATCCTACTGTGTCTGCTTACACAGGATATTAACATATCAGCTAGAAGGTTTTTCAGTTAAACTTTTCTCTCTGAAGGGCTAGTTTTCTATGTTCAGGGACAGTTTGCTGTGAAGGCTCTTTCTAACAAGTGCTCCCCTCATATACATTCTGCTGCGGAACTGGCTTGTCAGAGGGGTGTTTGGATTGGTTCTAAAAGCTCCAACTGCTTAAACAACCCAGTCAGCATCTGGTGGGGGCATCACTGTGGACAACAGTGGGTACCTGTACTGGAGCTCAGCTTTAAAAAGAATGCAAGATGAGCCCTCTAAAGCTGGAGCTATACATATAGTATGGTCAGTTGTGGTTTGTCATGCATCTGGCCGCTATAATATCTATATTCTGTGTGTGCCTTTGTATGTATGGTGGGGTGTTGTACAGCTCGACCCTAGTGGGGCTTCAACACTCAGACAACTGCATTCCATAAGGCAATTACAATAGCAGTGGTGTGCTCTCTGCAACAACAGGGAACAGTCATTCTTCCCCTGCCTCCATGATAAAGTATCACTGTTGGCTGGTGAAACGTGATATTCGACAAAAGAAGTGCAACCTCAGGGAGAGACATGTGGACAGTGCCTTATGAATATGAGAAACTTTTGTTGCACAAAGAACTAATTGTACAGAAAGGCCACAGGGTTGCCTGTTTCTGCATTTCTAGAGCATATTCTCATCACATTCTCATACTTCATCCAGCAACTGTGAGAAGCAGAAACTTATCCTTCAATGGATTTTCCATATTCTAATAGGACCCTGGTAGCCACACTCTAATACCTCATACGACATTCATCTATCCTTGCTATAACCTGAAACTAGTATTTGGAAATCTAGACCATTGAAAATTTCCCACACATTTAAACTTGCCTTAATTTGGTAGTGAGTCAATGCATCATACACCATTTATGGAAAATTCATAACCAACAGACAAAGCTTTGCTCAATGAGCACTACAATACCTTAAAAAAAAGAAAAAAGTTACCACTACTGCAAATCGCCCAGTCTTATTTTTAAATCAAAATGGTTCTTAGTGCCAGTGATTTCTAGGCACCTGCTGATCTGACTTGCTGCAATCATGGAACTCCCTGTGCATTTATGGTAGTGCAAAAAAATAAAATAAAATAAAATCTAGACTCAAACAACAACAAATAGGTAAAACAGGAAAGTTGACACCCTACATGTCTCCCAGATTTGCATGTCTCCCCACTTTTCCCAAGCAACCAGGCAGAACCATTAATCTTTTATAATTTCTTGGTGATTTTTAAAAAATCTCCTAAATTATTTCACAGATAAATATCTTCCAAAGATTATTATCTCTCTCAGCTCATTATCTCTTGTGTTCCATGAATGGAAAGCAAAGGCACACACTGAAATAGAACAGCTAAGTGCTACAAAATTACATTTAATTTAGTGAATTATTCCCTCTTGAAGGAATCAGACACTGTGTGCAGGCTTCTTCCACACAATATTTTGCTAAATTATCCACCAGAGCCTGAGGCCTCTCTTCAGCTTATAAATAAAATATTCATTACTAGAAATCTGACCAAGACCCCTGCACATGTATTTTCATTTCTGAGCTGGGATTTAAAACTATGTCTTTGCTGGCCTATGTAACCCCCAGCAGTAGCTTATTTCTATCTGCTTAAAGAAAGATGCAGAGAACATACTAAGCTATCTATAATGTACACTGTTGACAAGAGTTCCAAGTTAAACAGCAGGCCAAGTCCCTAGAAGCAAACACAGTAAGATTTACGAAAGAGGTGAACAAGAGAGCTGCCCATTTGTTTCCAAACCTGCTGATAAACTCATTACAGTATGCAATGCCAGCAAAGCTCCTGTAGTAACAAATTTATCTGACTAATGGAGGAGGCACGTCAGGGATGCCCTCAATTATTGCACTGTAGAACACCCTGTGACACCTATCCTATTTACTATTGGCAGCTCTTCAGATATTCTTTGCATCAGGTAGAAAAACGACAGCACTTTGACTCACAGATCTCTTCCATCTAGACAAGTTCTTGGATTATGTTTCAGAAGGCACTGAATGTCCCTAGTGGCTGTGTACTCTGGCAAGTCTATTCATTCTCTTTCATATCTTGAATGACTAGAAATGGGGAGTATGATGGAAAATAACAACACCTCTATCTCTTCATCAAGCCACTATGTTTTCCTCTTGAAAGCCTACTTCTTCCAAAAAGCACTTTCTGGACAACCGCAGCTCTACTTCTCCCATGCTTCCTGCTCTATCGGGTCAGCTCTTTCCTGCTTCACCATCATGATCACCACTCCTACTCTTCCTTCCCTCTCCATCCTACTTACAGTGGAACCTTACTCAGAGGTAAGTCCCAGTGTGTTGATTGGGGCTCATTCCCAGTAAAGTGCATAGAATTGCAGCCTCAGCCTGCACTTCCTCTGGGATAATGTTTCTATGTAAACACTTGGCACAACAAATAGCACTGTTAGTTGTTGTGTCGTTATCATCGATAAAGTAGGTAGTAAACAGTGATGGTGAAAACAGGAGGGGAACAGGCAAACATCACAAAAATGCTGCCTTCATGCTGTGCTCTTTTTTGAAATGCCGAGTGGCCTCTGAGGGCCAAACCAGACATGCACGTGTTTATAAACATGTGTTCACCAGTGTGGCTATAGACTAAACAAAGCATGTGGGGATAGGACTGAAACTAGCCTTCTCCCCTGCCCTTCTTCATCACACTCTGTTGCTTTGAGACATTTTCCCTCAGCTCAGCTCCAATACTGAAAGTGAGCTGGCTGAGAGAAAATGTCTTAAAACAGTGGAGCATGGGAAGGTTAATATAAGGGGAGGGAAAGAATGGTTTTCATTCCTAACCCCGTGCACACTGTATGGTCTAAAAAGTTAACAGCCACTCCACACACATCTGGTTTGACCGTAACTGGCCACTGCTGGTGATGGAATGCTGGATGGTCTTACCCAGCAGTTCAGTTCCTATACGATGCCAAGACACTATACTTCATGACATTATCGGAATTGTCCATGGATTCCAAATTATATGTCTTCAGATTTATCCACTTAGTGATATGTATTCATGGCATCCAAGGTATTTCATCTCAGTACAGAACACAATTTTCAATTGTGTTCAATTGTGTTCAATTTTCAATTGTGTGTTCAATTTTCAATTGTGTTCAATTGTGTTCAATTTAGAATATTTATTTATTTATTCTATACCGCCCAATAGCTGAAGCTCTCTGGGCGGTGTACAACAATAATTAAAAATAAACAATAAAATACAGTTAAAGAATATAATATCTGTAGCATCTTCTATTTATTGTTTCAATTCAATTGAAACAATATAATTTTGTATAAAATTTCTGTATAATTTTCCCCTCTGGTTAACATAATTTCAAGGAAGTTTGGCTTTTTACACCCTAACCCATATCCAAGTGCTCGGCCATCCCTGTCAAAGAGCCCTTTGTGCACAACGCCCTTGCGAAGTAGAGCTGTCTGCCTTGCAGTCTCCTTTCTTAAATTCTTCCACTACTCTGTGATTACTCCTTGGCCAGTGAGATTCAGAGAAGCCTCCCAGCCTCTTGGGGTTTTAACTAGAGAGGAGAGAACGGCCAATTAAGACTCTGCGAAGAATCAGATCATTTGTCTTCTTAAAGTAATACACACAGCAGAAAGCTTGTAGCATAACACAAGCATCTAGGTGAGTGGAGTCAACCTCCAGCATCCAAATTACAAAAAAATAAAAATAAAAAGTAAAATGAGACAGACAAGGGTTGGACAAAAATAAGGAGAGAATTGAGGAAAATAAACACAAAAATAATATCTAGTGAATCCAAACTGAGCCAAGTAAAATCCCAACTTACATGTCAGACTGCATGGGTCTCCGCAATGTTCAGACAAAGACTAGTAAAAATCATCCTATTGATATCATGGGTGACAGGAGTGGATTTGAAAGATCTTGGGAAAACAATCATACAGGAGCCTGGGGCTTGCCAGGTTCAGCAGCTACTCAGAGATAACTTAGCATATCGTTTAGCCCAGGGGTTGGCAACTTGCGTCCCTCCAGATGTTTGGGCCTACAACTCCCATCAGTTGCCCACCCCTGGTTTAACCCATGGAAACAGCTTTAGAATGCGTAAACCTGAGGAGATGTTCAGGTTCCCTTCCTGCCTGCCTGCAGTCCTTGTGTATTTGAGATGATGCTTAGGACATTACTAGGGAGGACCCATGGTATGGAAAACCAGAACCTAACCATTGGGGTGGATAAAGAGATTCTAAAGAGACAGACTGAGCACATTCTTCTTAACATATTTTCCCCATGTTTCCAGGGTATAGAGTGAAGTGGAGAATCATACATTTAGCCTGTGCAGGCACCCAGTGTGGGACAAATGCATTTCACTGCCAGAGATGTCTGGCTCCCAGCCCCTTTCACATAAATGTGAAAAGGCAATGCATGACTCACTCATGTTTCTCATTTTGCCACTTCTGTGTACCCTACAAAGTCACTTTCAGTGTGCTAGTTTGCACGTTACATTAACCATAGTTTAGTTTAGTTTAGTTTACATGAATAAACTGTTGTGAGGTTCATGCTTGTGCAGTTCTCCTCCCAGCAACACAGGAAGGGGTAATTCAGAATCTTGCACTTCCACTTTTTTGTAATCACAGCTTCTTGCTTTCCAGACTGACAAACTGTGGTTAACATTAACTATGGTTAGTTTCAGACAAGTCAATTTCAAACCATGGTTATTGAAGGTGGCTTGTTTAAACTAATCATACTTAAGATTAACCATAGCTTGCTGAGTCACTAAGACCCAGAACTATAGTTAATTAGAAGTGGAAGCGAAAGCTTCTGAACTCCTCCTCGTGGGAGGAGCACATGATCTTGAGGCTTGCTGCTGCTTGTTCCTACTTGTTCAAGCTATGCTAAACAAGGTTTAGTATGACATGGGAATACAGCATGTTTATGTATGGCACTTAGTTTCACATCTTGCCATTCATATCCACATTATTATGAATTATTTGCAGAATCCATTATGATTTTCTGTAACCTTTTAGCTTTCCTTGTGTAGCCAGCCACCTAATTGGTACACACTCAATGATCCATAGTTGACAGAATAAGATCCCATGCATGGAGACACTTCAAATATTCAAAGCAGCCTCTAGAACAGCTGGAAAAAGCCAACAAAATGTGAAGTTTTTACAAACAGCTTATTTCCAGCTGATGCATAATATACTTCACAAATATGTAGTAGCTCCCAGTTTACTAGGTCAGTTCAAAGGAAATTTTATTAACAAAATAGAAGATTTCTTAACCATCATTTGAACTATCAGTTATGTGTATGAAGCACAGGGACTCAAGCAATGCAATGTAGGCAGTGATAGCATAAACAAAAGCAGCCCAACACCCATATAAATTCACTGTTGATTGAAAGGGTGAAGAGGAATTCATCACTTGAAAATTATTTGGTATGCTAGTAGTAGCTATGATCCAATTTTAAGTTGGCTCAGCTAAATAGAGGATGGGGCCATGAATAATAATTTCTAAAATGATTTTTCACAGTTTTATGATCATACCTATTGCAATAATATCAAAGTCACATTCCTGATGCCTAAAAGATCTTCAATATCTGAGGGATATCAAGGGAAAGACTGCAGATAGCTGGTGCAGCATAGTGGTTCAGTTCTCAAATCTGCCATGATCTGAGTGGGTGGTCTTACATAAGCTATTTTCAGCCTTACTCAACCCCTTCAGCAATATGGGGGATAATAAAACTGTTCTACCTTACATGGTGGTTGTAAGAGTTATAACAAGATAATGTACGTCAACAACTTTGAACACTCGAAGACAGTATGCCTATATCAGAGGCATGCCTATGTTATCACAGGCAGTATGCCTATGTACCCTACTTGCTGGGGAACGTGGGCAGGATTGTGCTGTTGTACTCATGTCCTGCTTGTGGGTTTCCTTTTGGCAGCTGGTTGTGTGAACAGAATGCTGGACTAGATGGACCCTTGGTCTGATCCAGCATGGCTCTTCTTATGTTCTTATGAAAACGCAATACAGATTCTAAATAACAGTGCAGGTGACAGCAGGATAGCTGTTTCAAATGTGATGGTGTCCCCTGTCTATGGACGATTTTGGTAGGAGCATGGAGGACAGATTTTGTTTTTGCAACTCTATCTTGTTCTGTGAAATGTGGGTGGTGTCTCTCTTCATTTTGTTTACTTGCTGCCAACAATGCAAAGTCAGTAGCAAATCAATTACTAAAATCAGCTGAACCAAATAACTGGGATGGGGAGACAAAAGAATATGAGTATTCCTCCATTCAGATGTAGATCTGCCATTCATGGCCACCACTACTGTGTGCTCACCAGGGAAAGGCCTGGCACATTCTGTACATGTACACAAGTTTTCAATCCTGTTGGGGATCCTCCAGTAGTTTATTTCCTTGGATTATGCCTGCAGTTTTTAGATTTGATTGACATGCCTGCACTGGTTCCTGATCAGAATTTCAAATCCCTCGTTTGCAGTGAACTGAATTCAGAATTTGAACTCCACTTCTAGGCTGCAGCATGAAAATGAGACAAGCTTGAAAAACTTCCAGAAGGCATTAAAGACTCAGTTCTGTAGAGCAACTTGTCCTCTGTACAAACAGGACCTCTTCATTTATAATTTCCTAAATTCTACCAAATTGTTGAACACAACCAGCATCCCAAAAATGAAGGGGGGAAAACCAGACAGGAAATCAGTACATAGAAAAGAAAATCTATCCAAACCTTCAATCCTCAAATACTTAGTGAGACACTTCTTGTATTGTAAAGAAGAACACAGACTCATATAGCTAGCTCCAGGAGACTGAGGGGAAAAAACTCGGGCTGCAGAACTGTTTCCTCAATGCTACACGTGGGAGACTGTGGAAGGTGATTGCAGCTGGAAGTTTGAAAACAATTTGCTGAGCAGGAAATACACAATGCTTTCCATTAATACTGTGCCCTTTTGCTCCAAAAGGTTACTCATGTTCTGGACTTTCCCTTTCAAAGTTAACAATAACCACCTACATTTCCACTGAACTGCTGTTAGAACATTGAAAGCTACCGGAAACAAGCTCGAAGGTTCTGGTCACATGTAGGGCAGGAAAAGAGACCGAAGGAAGGCCAAAGGTAGGGATAAAGAGCAAGCTGTGGCGATGATGTCATGCATCATCAAATACCATAGAGCATGGGAGGGCAGATATTTCTTGGCCCAGGTCCTTTTGGCCCATTTGCCAGGTCTGAGCAAATGTTCCTCATTTGCTGTTCCTGTTCCTCTGTTCCTCTCTCCCACAATTCTCTTGCCAGAAGCTTCTGGGCTTTAACTTCCCTGGTTCTAGATGGTGAGGGATATTATGGGTGGAATCCAATGTTATGCAGGCGGACTTCTAATTGTGCAGTGGGATTTTTTGCTTCTCTCCTCCCCTGCACCCACTGAAAATCTGCTCTGGAGGACCCCCTGCCATCATAAGCAGATTTGGGGGACACACACAGGGGGAGGTAGAATTGCTCCCCTCCCAGTTCCGCTGATGGAAGCTCTTCTGCTAGTGAAACTACTTCATTTGATTTCACCGTCTGTGTACACAGAGAGAAGATAAACCCCAGTTGTCGCTTTGTTTTTAATTTCCTTTGCATTGAAGGTTGTCATATAAAATGCCTTGGGAGTTTGTGTGTATGAATTTATAGTGAGGTTGGCTAATATGTACCATACATGAACTTCTATGAAAAATAAAAAACAACAATTTTAAAAATAGAAGTACCGTATATACTCGAGTATAAGCCGGGTTTTTCAGCACATTTTTTGTGCTGAAAAATGCCCCCTCGGCTTATATTCGAGTCAGCGTCACCAAAGCCCCCCCAGGACCCCCCCGCCACCCCCCGCCATCGTATCTGCACCCCCCCGCCGCCGAAAAAGCCTTCCCGCCGCCGCCAAAGCTCCGCCCCGCCGAAGCCCCGCCGCTGCCAAAGCCCCCCAGGACCCCACCCCCAGACCCCCCGCCACCCCCAGACCCCCCCGCCACCGTACCTGCACCCCCCGCCGCCGAAAAAGCCTTCCCGCCACCGCCAAAGCTCCGCCCCCGCCGAAGCCCCGCCGCTGCCAAAGCCCCCCCAGGACCCCCCCGCCACCCCCAGACCCCCCGCCACTGTACCTGCACCCCCCACCGCCAAAAAAGCCTTCCTGCCCCCACCAAAGCTCCACCCCCGCCAAAGGCCTGCCGCCGAAAAAGCCTCGCCGCCGCCGCCAAAGCTCCAACTCCCATCAGCCTCCTGATGCCTCAATTACCGTAATGTATGTAATTTTATTGGTATCTACCGTATCTTTATTTTTTAAATTTAAATTTTTAAAATTTACCGTAATTTTTAAATTTACCTGTACCTGTAGCTGCTGCATTTCCCACCCTAGGCTTATACTCGAGTCAATAAGTTTTCCCAGTTTTTTGAGGGTAAAATTAGGGGCCTTGGCTTATATTCGGGTCGGCTTTTACTCGAGTATATACGGGTAGTTGGAATTTTCTATGCTTTCTCTTCCTGGGGATCCTTGAACTAGCAAAAATAACAGGTCAATACAAAATGAGGTGGTAATGGTGCAATGCAATGGAGGAAAGAGAAGGATACCAACTGTGCCTTCAAATCCAGTTCACCACTCTCCAGCTCACTGTTCAAACAGAGGGAAGCTTTCAACACAATTATATTCAATGGGGCTTGCAGCCTTTGTTTCCTCACACCTACACTGTAAATTTGGCACTGCAATTGGAAGCGAAAAAATCCTGTGATTTTGCTGTAAAACACAAAGTATTCGCTCCCTGAACACTGCCTTGTTTTACAGCAAAAATGCCAGGGGCTTTGCTGCTGCCATGGCAAATTTGGTGGCAGGCATGGTGGAGGTGCACAAAAGGCCGGGGAAGGGGGTGTTGCTAACCCCTGACCTACAGAAATGGTTCATGCTCTTTGGTAGAGAGATGTGCCAAATGTCCTCCAGATCTCAGACTGTAGCAGATTTGAATGTGGAAGTACCTTTCCATACCCACAAATGCAAAACTTGTGTCTAGAGGAGTTGGGAGAGAGGTACAAGGGAGAATGAAACAGGTATTACATGGATAAACAATGCACGCGTATTGGTCATCACACAAATCAATTTTCATATGCATCCTTACTCAGAAGTAAATACTACCACTAAATTCCACAGTATTTACTCCCAAGTAAATGAATACACGTTTGCAGCCATAGCAGGCAAAGACTAGCCACACCAACTGTCTATGTGCTGTCAAGTGTTTTGTTTTTTGCTTCTCTCTTCGATAGGAATCGGAGGAAAGACCCATCTAGAAGGATCTGGCTGGCTGGCTATTTCACATAGACACACACAGCAAGTTCACTGCAGATGGCTGGAAGATGGGAAGTCATTGTTCACAATACTAATGATACCCAGAGGAATAGGACTACAATTTGGATAGCTGTTCAGGAAAGTAGCCACATCCAAGTCTGCTGCAGTCTGGGAGATCTGGAGGCCATTTGGCACATCTCTCTACCAAAGAGCATGTTTAGATTTTACAATCCAGTTAACAGTCCGAGCTCTGCAAATGTTTTGAAAGAAACCTGAACTACTAAAACTACAAGGGCTTTTGCTGAGCTGAGTGGTGGTGGGAAGCAATGGACATGTCTTTGAGGGGGGGAACATATGAGTGAATTATCCGTTGCCTATGGGTCAATTGACACAGTCACCTCATGCATCCCAAATATCTTTACGGATGCATTCAAGTGGAGACCATAGAAATGTGACCTAGGGCCTCCACCGATGCAGCTGTAGCTTCCTAGCAGCAATTTCCACAATCGCAGCAGGATAAAACCCAGACAGCTACCAGTTCTTGTAAGTGAAAGTGAAGGAAGCCCACACCTATACTGGCTGCCTGTTCCTGACACCCCTAGGTCTCATCCAACTTACCCTCATCTTTACTGTGCACACGGTCCTGCCCCTTTCTCATTACCTGTCACTAGTGGATAAGGCCATGTGAACTGCCACCTCAAAGTTCAAAAGGCAGTGATGATCTGCTCCATTCTGGAAATCCAGAGAAACATAGTGAAGAGCAAAGCAGACAACAGGTCACCCTTAAATCTGGTGTAGGACCTTGAAACCAGCTTGCTCTAGAAAATTTAGATTTGTATCCTTTTGCTACCACCCCTGAAAGGCCACCACAGACAACTGCTCAAATCTGCCCAGTAGAGATGGGGGAGGAATTCATTTGGTTCACATTTTAATATGAGCCAATCCAATTTACATTTCGAGAACTAATACGTGAACCAGAACACAGTTATCTTTCAGTTTTTGCACTTCTTCAAATTTTGTGATGCAAAATGCGTACATTAGGAGAAAATCATACAAAAACATATGTATTTTTGTATGCATTTCCCCCATTGTATGCATTTTTGTGTGTATATTCCCCATTGTATGCATTTTGGGTGTATTTGTACTGTTGTATGCATTTTAACACATTTCTGCTAAGGAGAAATGCATACAAAAAATGCAGACATTAAGGCACATATGGGCAACTCACTGCCCTCAGCTACTACTCTCTGTGTAGCCTGCAGAGCCCAAAGAGCCCCACATGTTGGAGCCCACCCCAGTGTAGCAGTGGGCTCTATAGTTTACAGTAAGAATCCAATCCCAAGTGGTTCAGAAGGGTTTGGAGCCCAGTTCAGTAGTGAGAACCCCAGGGCCTAAGAGTTTGGCTGTGTCTAGTTATTCCTATAATGGCAAGGGGAAGGAGGGGGGGCTGGTTTGGGCATAATCAGCCTATGGAGTGTCAGAATAAATGTGAGCTTATCTCTGTCCGTTTTCTCAGAGGAAAGCAGAGGGGACTGAGTCTCTCCCTTCCAGATGCTAGTGGCTGTGCTTGAACGTCATAGCTAACAGCCTCTCCATGAGAAACTAGCAGAAGGGGCTGGTTTTTTCAGACATGTCACACTAGCTGATATGTCAGCTCAAGAAGGTAAAACGGAAACACCCTGTTTGGGATAGGTTTTTGCTTATGGGCTAAGATCCCCTGTCAATTTGATAGTTAGGAGGTGATTGTAGTCCCACCCTTGCTTTTAAGTCAGTGCCCAGGCTGGCAGGGCCGGCGCTACCGCTAGGCCAACTAGGTGGTTGCCTAGGGCGCGTAGCGGAAGAGGGCGCAGAACGCTGCGCTCCTCTTCGCTGCCGGCGCGCTCCTGCCCTGCCCGCCCTCCTCTCCGAGAAAGCCAGGTAAGTGCGCCCGGAGTAGTGGTGGGGCCGAGCCTGGGCGCCTCCCCCCTACCTTGCCTCGCCTCCGCGCCGCCTCCCACCTCGCCTCGCTTTGCCTCTGCGCCGCCTCCCCCCCGCGCCGCCTCCCCCCACCTCGCCGCCTCCCCCCACCTCGCCTCTGCGCCGCCTCCCCCCCCGCGCCGCCTCCCCCCACCTCACCTCGCTTCGCTTCGCTTCAACTCTCCTCCGCGCCGCCTCCCCCCCCCGACACCTACCTTCTCCGTGCTGTTTCCGGAGCCCCACCCGCGCTCTGTTTTGGCGGGAAGTACCAGGGCAACAGGGCTTAAACAGCCCTGTTGCTCTGGTTTCCCCCGGCCAAAAACAGAGCGCGGAGGTCCCTTTTCGGAGGAGGCGTCGGACTGGGAAGGTAGGTGGGGGGGCGGCAGCGGCAGCGTGCGAGGGGGGTCTGGTGGCGGTGGCGGTGGCGGCGGTGGGGGGGGCGGGAGGTTGCAGAGCAGGGCTGCTTTCCGGAGCCCCCCCACGGCACGAGGGGGGGCGCTAAATATAATTTAGCCTAGGGCGCCAAACTGCCCTGCACCGGTCCTGCAGGCTGGGAGCCTCTGCTAGGAACATCATCTTTAATGTCCATCTTTTATCGTCCGTCGTATACTGCCTGTAACCCTTCATGTTTGAGACTTCCCTCCATCTGAGATGTGAGAAACACTTCTCACATGGACTTAGTTTGTTTTGCTGCAATGTCTTTCCTTGAAACTTGAATTATCTGTTTGATCTGTGAATCATTAAGAACCTGCCATGGAAGGTATCACTATACGTTTCATAGACCTTGAATTCTTGTTTGCTATAGATTATGCACCTTCATCGTCGATAGCCCACAGTGACTGTGGACTTGGACTGATCCTGACTCTTGGACTTTTCTATGCCTGGATCAATGTAGCGTGGAGATACCAAAGTGGAAGCTATGGTCGTCGAAATCTCTGCATGTGTGGGATTACTCTGTCTGGACATATTCTTGAACTCTTGTCTGACACGGTTATAGTTATTAGCTTCTGACTGTTCTTGGAAATACATATTGAGCCTATAGCTATGTAAATGCCATCAGCTATATGATTTTTGGAGTATTGCAACTGTGGAGAAAGCCCAAACACAAGTCTGCACACACACACACACACACACACACCATTTTCCCCTAAGGGAGGGGGCGAGGGAGGAGGGATGAGATCACCGGAGAAGCAGCCAGACAGGTCATCATCCCCAACAAAGGAGGGTCTTGGTGGAGATCCACAAAAGTCCAGGAAGGGCCATCAAGGACCATCAAACTATCAGGGCAGTCTCAAAGAGCTGCAAAGTACCAGTACGTCACCTTCTTCCCGGGCAGGAATAAGCCCACCTGAAACGAAGGGGCAGGCATAAGCCCCCACCTGACTTGGAGGGCGGGGAGAGCGGGGACTCAGAGGTAGAAAACCCCTCTCCCTTCTGGTTTAGGGTTGTTGGGAACCAAGGGTACTTCGGGGCCAGATCCATCCTCCAAACAAGCAGCCCGAGTACGCCATTCTCATCCACGGATCGCCGACCCGGAGCTAGGCTGAAACTGACTAGCTGTATAGTCTTTGGTCTGAGGAAAGCGACTAGGTTCAGTCCGCTAGCCTGGGAGCCTGCTGATTGGGTAAGGCGGGGGTCAACTAAGGTTGTGTTGACTGTGTAGTATTCCTGAAGAGCTGTTAGTTCCGTTCTGTGTTATTGTATAAACAAATAAAAGCCTTATTTGGGCATTTAAAGAGCTGCGGTTTCCTCTTGTGTGTAGAAGCCTCGCGGGTGGTCGCTACAGCTCGGAAAGGCTGTAATTCAGTGCCGATTAACCCGTTAAGCGCCGAACTCACGCAAAGGATCCCGTTGGTGATCCTTCACAGCAACCATTAAGCTATTGCCATGAGAGCTAAGAAGCTCTTCTATGAAATTTGATTTGAACAATAAAAATCCTCAGTGTTTTTTGGTGTTTTCTGGATTTGTTTGTGCCAGGAGATGGGCACAGGACAACATACTCTTTCCTCTCCTCTGCAGCCCAGCTAATCAGCCATCAGCTGGTGGCTGGTGGTGGGAAAAGACTGCCGCTTTTAGCAGCACTGCGACAGTAATCTTCTTGGTCAGGAACAGTGGGGAGTGGGATGTTTAGCGCCTTTAACCCCCCCCCCCCCACTAATCTCAATACAGTGGAGATTGCTGTTTCCCCATTGTGATGTAGCAATCTTGGTTGGGATTGTTGGGGGCTGGGAGAGGATTTAATTCCCACCTCCCCCAGTCATCCCAATGCTGCCAAGACTGCTGATTCCCTGCCAGGATAAAGCAGTCTTGGTCCAGATCACTGTGCGTGTGCGTGCGTGTGTGTGTGTGTGTGTGTGTAGAGGTTACAGCCTCCCTTAGCCCGCAGTGATCTCGATGCAGCCAAGATCACTAGCAGCAAGGAAACAGCAATCTCAGCAGCATCGTAATAGCTGGAATGTGGGAGAGGCTTTTACCTCCCCACCCCCAGCAATCCCAACAGTGCTCAGATCGGTATTTCCCCATCAGTAATAGTGGTTACTATTACTGATGGGGAATAGTAACTAGGGTCTGGATCACTGCACTAGGGTCTGGATCACTGCACGGTAGGGAGGTGAAAGCCTCTCCCACCCTCCAGTGATAACACTTCGGATGACTGGGGGGTGGGACTCCGTGGGAGATCTCAGGATGGATGGATGAGATGGAACAAATTTGTGTTTCACCAGGTTTGAACGTTGTAGAAACTGAAACAGACAGATGTGTCCATCCCTACCCCAATCTTTAGAGTGTCCTGAAATTCATAGGGCATTCTATAGAAGAAGTGCAGTCTTCTTTCCTGGAGAGTTTTATGAAAAATATCCTTGTACATGTTATCTGAATGGAGTAGATGATATTAGAGCTTTCTTTTCTTTTAAATCCAGAATCACAACTAGAAGGGAGAAGCTTGCTGAGGTGTGGGAGGGGAGATTAAGTGAATCTGAATTTTCCACTCCAGCATTGCAGAATTTGGGGTATATATCAGCTTTCAACTAAAATATTTATCATCTTCATGGTGACATGAAAAACCTTGAAAACATTCTGGATCTTCACGTTAGAAAAAAGGTTCTCCAAGTTCATCATAGCAAGGTAAGAAAAGAACAGTTCAAGCCTCCTCTGCCAACAGAAAACAAAGGTTTGTTTGGAAGGTTTGCTAGAACTATGCTTATCCTTTGCCCGGGGCAAGCAGATCAAAGATCTGCCTTCTGAAAGTTTTTAAGCCCTTGAGGGAAGAACCCTTAGGAAGCAAAATAGAGAAAGGGCTGCTTCATGCACAGACAGCTTTGACAAGCAGTAAAAGGTTCACAGTGTCCTATATTATATTGGTTTGAAGCAATGGATTAGCACCCAGTTTCATCAATATGCATACTGGAACATATGAGGAGCAAGACCACCCTAGGGATGTATGAGAAACTCACTGCAGTTTGTTTTTCAGAATTTACCCAGTTCACACCTCCCAGAACTGAACATGGACCTGAACGCAATCTACTGTCAAAGGCTGTACATTTCTGAGCTTGTGACGCACTTCACGGAACAAAAATAAATACATTACAAAATGCATACATTTGACATGAAAAAATGCATGCTTTTGAAAAAATGCACAGTAACATGCTTTAATCAATGGGAGAAAAATGTACATTTAAAATGTGCATAA
The DNA here is from genome assembly GCA_021292165.1 of Shinisaurus crocodilurus. Classification (NCBI taxonomy): domain Eukaryota; kingdom Metazoa; phylum Chordata; class Lepidosauria; order Squamata; family Shinisauridae; genus Shinisaurus; species Shinisaurus crocodilurus. Next base: position 177,734,002 of record CM037876.1, read on the forward strand.
TTGATGCATACATATGAAAAAGTGCACGAAAATATGCACATTTTTTCTGTGAAAAGAAAAAAAAACCAAGCTTGCAAACTGATATAGATACAAGTTGGAACAAGCTTTGAGGTGGAATTTGGAGAAACCTTAACAAGTTCAAATTTTGCTGATTTGCACATCCCTCCCTTGGCAACTGCCTGCATGTCCCTCAGGTGGCTTGTTTTACACTTTGAGAGCAACTATACTAGGGACTAAAGAACCAGAAGAGGTATGGCATTTGATGGCCAGAGAGTTTTGCCCATCCATATATACTCTTCCCCCGCCGCAAAGAACTCTGTTTGTGCCAGTACTTTTTCTTCTGTGATATTGAACAGAGCTCACTACTCGAATGGCCCCATGAAGTCACTCATATAATGCTCTCAGCCAGTAGTAGCATCCCTAATGGTTTGCCATTACTACCTCTTTGTTATACGACGGGCTAAATACTTTAACCTTTCATCAATAGTTGGGTTCAAATGTACCCTGATAGTGCTGGAAAAATACATAAAACTTTTACTTGTGAGAAAGGAGCATAGAGGATGAAAAAACTATTTTCATAATAGACACATTTATTTATTTATAGGCAACCTTTCAATTGACCCCAATTGCAAGACTGTCCCACAATGCTTCACACCATATGAGAACATTACAGTTGATGAACAATAGTGCCATTCAGTTGAAGATGCCCAATGATGCAGTATCTGCCATCCCAATTCGCAAAGTGTGGCATGAATTTTTGCTGTGTTGCCATTTCAAAATATATGTTTAGGATGCTGAGATAGATAAGGGCTTCCTTAAGAAGGTGCTCCGGCAACTTGGAATCTAGGCCAGGCAGTGGTTAAGAAACCAACACCACAATTATATGGCTCCAGACAAATTATAACAACTGATAACTTTTTCATCAGTGTTCCACTAGCCACGGAGTTGGCTAAGAAAAATCTGACTTTGGTTGGCACTTTGAATAAATGAACAATCCAGAAATTCCTCAGAATTCCTTGCCCACAAATCCAGATGTGTAAACAGACTCATTTTTGGTTTTCAAAGTGTTTATACTTGTATGTTATATACCAAAGGGGGGAAAGGACAGGGATTCTCCTTTCTTCAGTAAATAAAGATGCAGCATTCTCAGACAAAAAATCCAAGCTTGAGATCATGCTTTATTGGAATATGACTAAAGGTGGTATAGACACTTGAGACCAGATGGTCTCCGCATACACTTCCAAATGCATGCTGGCCAATTGTGGTTTTATTCCCTCAGATATAGTGAACATTGCCTGTTTAGATAGCTATACTGTTTGAAAGCTGAAAAACCCATGATGGCACGAACATCCCAAAAGACAACATTTCCGAGTAGACCTGGGTCGAGTTTAGAAACATAGCTAGCTTGCCTGGGACACCAAGAGAGATAATCTCAGAACTGGAAGTGTGTGCCATGGCTTGCACGAGTGTGATAAGAGCAAAAGGCCATCTGAAAGCAACTTCAGGATCAATGTCAGATGCACTTTGGGGTACAACACAACTGGAAAGAAGCGGGGAACCAGCTTCACATCAGGAGGTCCAAGGAGAAAATGCAATTAAGAAAGATGATGTGCTATGGGCAAATAAAGTAAAGAAGAATGCCACTGAGCAGCATGGGAAAAAAAGCAGATTGGGAAGAGGGTTGTTAATTTTGCCTTCCATTCCTTAGAAGAATTTCCACTGCCAGAGAGGACAAGGTATCATGTTCTCTCACAAGGCAACAGAATCTCTTCACATACTAAACATTGCAAAGGTTGTTGGCTGCCTTGGGAGTATTTTTGGCTGACCAGTGCAATAATTTAAAATAAACAAACAAACAAATAAATAAAATAGTGTGGAAAGCCAGCATCTCTTGGCTCTTCGACCACAAAGTAAATCAGAACCAGTTCACACAAGCAAGATCTCCTATTCATGCAAGCAATCTTGATCCTATTTTGGCCACACAAATACCTTCAATTATGTGAACCTGGTTCATATAACAAGGTTGTAAGCAGAGCTGCAGCTATTTCCATGATGGTAGACACCTGAAAAAGTGCTACTGCAATTGTGGCAATGACTGCTGACATTTCCAGTAGGTCTATTTCTCCCAGATCTCCCTATGATTGACTTGCAACATTTAAAAGCAGCCAGGACACAATTAAAGTTGCACCTGGACACCACTGTACCCTGTAGATCTCACCCTGATTCCAGTCTGGAATCATGGTGCTCCATTTAAAGTGGGATCAGGTGTTAAACAGGGATGTGTTATTGCCCCAACATTATTTGCTATTTTCATCGCCATGATTTTACATCTTGTCGAGGGGAAACTTCCCACTGGTGTGGGAATTATATATCGAACAGATGGAAAGCTTTTTAATCTCAGCAGGCTGAAAGCAAAAAGTAAGGTAATTACAACCTCCGTTGTGGAACTTCAGTATGCTGATGATAATGTGGTTTCCGCACATTCAGAGGATGATCTCCAAACTATCCTAAATGCTTTTGCAGAAGCATATGGAAAACTTGGTATCTCACTTAACATCAAAAAAACCAAAGTGCTTCATCAGCAAGTGCAAGCTAACCCTTTGGTGATGCCATCTATCCAGCTTGGCGGGACAATACTGGAAAATGTCGATCATTTTCTCTATCTTGGCAGCTATCTTTCTGTTACAGCTAACATCGACAGTGAAATCCACATCATCTGAGCTCCGCAAGTGCCGCGTTTTCTCGAATGAAACATAGAGTGTTCGAGGATCGGGATATTTGTAAGAAGACCAAAACACCGGTTTATGAAGCCATTGTATTACCAACTTTATTGTATGCCTGCGAAACATGGACTATCTATAAACGTCACCTCCAACTCCTTGAAAGATTTCATCAACGTTGCCTCCGGAAAATCCTGCAAATTATGGTACTTGGGAAGATAGGCAAACAAATGTCAGTGTACTGGAAGAAGCAAAGACTACTAGCATTGAAAAAATGATCCTTCAACGCCAACTTCAGTGGACCGGTCATGTTGTTCGAATGCCTGACTGCCGTCTCCCAAAGCAGTTACTTTATTCCCAACTCAAGGATGGAAAGCGGAATACCGGTGGTCAATATAAGAGGTTTAAAGATGTTCTTAAGGCTAATCTAAAAAAATGCAATATAAACATCAAAAACTGGGAAGCTCTGGCCCATGAACGATCTAACTGGAGGTTGGCCTTTCACAAAGGTTCTATGGACTTTGAAGAAGCTCGAGTGCAAGGTGAAAGGGAGAAACGTGCTAAGCGAAAAGCATGTCAAATGAATCCTTTACAAGACCATCTTCCATCTGGTAACCTGTGTCCTCACTGTGGGAAGCTGTGTGGATCTAGAATTGGCCTCCACAGTCACTTACGGACCCATCACTAGAGTCTACACAATTTTCTTTAGAATTTTCCTCCTTTTAAAATCTCCTTATTGTAAATTTTCTTCTTTTTTTTTATCCTGGAAGACAATCTTACTCGGTCACTAGTGATCGCCTGACTGACTGACCCTGTAGATCTCACCCTGATTCCAGTCTGACCAGCCTGTCCACTACAAACTGCACAACTATAAATTTAATTTCCAACTAGCAAGACATTTGCCCCTTTTGTGAGTTGTTTCCTATGGAAGCACGCACAAGTATAGGATGGCCCAGATGAGATGTAACATAGTTTCCTGATACATCAATAAGCCACAGCAAGCCTCAGGCTTGCACACTGAGCCCTTCCTTCTTCTCTTTCACATGTCTTCTCTTTCACATGTCTCTTTCAAATGGCAAGTAGTTCTGGTATACATTGTTGATTTAAAATGATAAAATAAGAAAACAAACCATTTAAGGCATACAGGGTATCATGGGCAAGCACACACAAATGAATAGGACAACTCTTGTATATTTGATGGCTTATCTCAATTTTTTAAAAACACTCTTAAGTTTTGAGAAGAATACATAATTGAAATAGGAAGAGAGATGACTGTACAGGCTCATAAGTGTTGCTGAACCTTGCTCCTCCTTAAAACCAGTCTAGATCTATTTCCAGGAAACCCTCTTTTCACTCTCTCTCTTACTCTCTCACACACTTGCCAGTTGCTTAGAGACATTTACTACTGCTGCACTTAATGGACTGTAATAAAATAAATTGCTTCCTATTTAGCAAGGAGGATCATGTCATCAGCTTTGCACTGCCGTTTTATTACAGCACATGCAGTATCTGAATTTTAAAGTACACCCCAAAAGGAAGCAACACTTGAAATGTTTAAGGACAGAGAGTGTTAGTATGCATCTGGCCCTGAATGTCCAGACATTTACCTCCAAAGCAATAAACTGCGACAAAGAATTGCTTTCTTGTACACCAGGCTCCCATATGATGGATCTCCATCTCTGCCATTTGTGCTCCATTGCTCCTGATCCTCCATATCTCCCAAACCTGTTATTCCTCCCCACCTACCACTTTCTAGAGGCCCTTTGCTCTCACTGTCATTCTGACTTAAAAGTAGAAACCCATAAAAATTACAGATAACGTTCTGAGGATAGAGGAAGGTGGCACCACAAACTGTGGCCCATCGTGGCCCATGGTAAAGTTGCCAGAACATGCCCATCACATTCTGATAGCTTAGTGTGGAGGATGGTTGGTTCCATAACCCTACCAAGAAAGCATAGTGACAGACACCTTTCCTAGATGCCTGCAATATTCTCATCTTCAGCCTCCCATAGAGGCAGCTGTGAAAGCTTTTGGTAGGTAAATGGGGCTTGCAGACCGTGATGCTCAAAGCAGTGGAAGAATGGGTCGTTCCTTGTTAAGATGCTCTGGGTCCTGAGTACCATCTCATCTTCAGGCCTCTCTGCCCCTCATCCTCAGCTAGGCAAGCTTCAGCTTCTCCTGAATGATAAAAATAGCCTATATTGACCAGGTTTATTGAAGTTTAGCTAACTTAACCTGACCAGTTCCATTTTCTCTAGGATCCAAAAACCTTCAATGTAAGCAGCCTGTCTGATAGAATGTGTGTTATGTTTAATTTCCTTGTCTGCCATGTACAGCAGGGCCTGTCACACCTTCTCACTGACCAGTCCTTGTGTAGATTCTGACTGCTGGTGTTCCTTCTTCCTTGCTCCTATGGGATTTAATTATTTATTTATTATATTTTTAATCTGCCAATTCTATTTTTAATAACCAATATTCTCTGGGTTAAAAGACTAAAATCCCATACAAACAGTTAAAATATAAAATATAAGACAAATATTTAAAAGAATAAAAACAATACAAAACAACAAAGTGCAGGAATTGATAAAACAGCGACAAAAATATAGAACTAGGATTCAGAAATGCCTGGGAGAAAAGAAAGGTCTTTGCCTGGCTTTCCCTCTCCATGAATACTAGGCTAACACACAGTTTATGTCTCCTCCAAACTGCAACTACCAAATGTCAGCATTCTTCTAGCTCATGTTCTGCATATTCCCCTCAACCTGGAACTTTCCAGGTTTGCTTCCACCCATACGCATGTGTACATTTCAATAAGGTGAAGCCAGAGCTGTGACTCCTCTGATCTCCAGGCTTTCATGTGTGGGAAAATTAGAGCTAGACAGCTCTTCAACAGCTTCCTCACCCTTCCCTGGTACCTTACTATCATGAAAGTTGTATGCAGGGTGGGTCCCTGTGACTCTCACAGCCTTTAGGCTAATGGATGGCATACGTTGCGAGGTATCACCATACTGTGGCACGGGGAATGTTGGTGCAGTAGGGCCAATGGCAGTTGCTTCAGTTAGTCCAAGAACAGCAGTCATGGTCTTCTCCAGAAACAAGGACCCTAGTTCCCAATTTTATGAAATACCATGCAAGCCCATTAACTTACAGGATTGTGCTATAAGAATTACAGGCTTATTATTAATGAATACATTTTATCCCACTCTTCCTCCAAGGAGCTCAGGGTGATATATATGGTCCCCCTCCCACTCTTGCACATGGTATTTTCCCTCACACCAACCCTGGAGTTAGATTACCCTGAGAGAGTGTGACTGCCTCAAGGTCACCAAGTAAGCTTCATGACTGTGGAGTTTCCTCCATCACAATCCAATACTTTAGGTTGAGGACTGCTGAAACACTATTCTTCACACGATTGTATCTGGTTTCATTAAATATTTTGAGCTGAATTAGTGTATGATTCCCTCTACTAACTATCTAAATGATAATTACAGCTCTCAGTTTACATCTAGTAAATAGGAAAGAAAGAAGAAACGCGCAAACAGAAATGAGTTTCTACTGGGCTGGATTACAGGCTAAGCACCAGCCATGTTAACAGTAGGTATGAGCTGGTTGTTCACTGCCACATGATATGGTTTCCTAGTTCAGATGCATTGTGATAATAATATTGACATGGGACTGCTCTGGAATAACTGAGAAATTCCTCCCTCAAAAAAGAAGAAAAAGAAAAACCAGGATGAATGCCAACATTAAGTATTTCCAGAAGGTCTGCAGACAGTATGTAGGCTGATAAATATTTTCTGTCCTTAGTATGTTTATTCCAGTACAGTATGAGGCATCCACCCTGCCCTTCCTTTCCTGTCAACAAAAATCATACAGCTCATTAGCATTTCTCAGATATTTCCAATAGTTTGCGTTGCTTTGAGAAACTATGCAGACCGCAGATTGCATTACCACAATATCTGATATAGACAAATGCTATACTTGTATTATGTTCAAATAACTTTTATCTTCCTCTGCTGTTCAACAAAGACACAATCAAGATCTGCCATTATCTGTCTTTCTATTAGGTAAATAATTAATTTGAATTAAAGCGACCAAATACTTTATCCTAAAGATCCAACTGCCCCTTGTTGTTCAGCCAATGTACCTCATGCAGTTGACCCAATCAAATCATAGACTGCAGATCTGAACCACAAGAAGACTGCAGTCTCTCTCTGTAAATTCAATTCATTTGCCCACATGGCATCTGAAGGCCTACCTGCTCTCCATGCTGGAAGGGAAAAGGTGAAAACTAGCCAAGTTAAGCAAACTAAGTTTTTCTATTTAACTTGGGTGACAGAAGCTCCAGGTATGATTGCTGCCTTCACCCTCCCTACATTCTACCAAATGCTTGTGCTGCTCAACAAATGATGACTTGCCAAACCATCTGATTCCAGTCTGGAACCTCTAATTGCTTAGGAAAACCACAAGTCATTTTTCTTACTGGTATCTTGCTGTAAGAGTGAAAGAAAATGAATCCAGTTGACTATACTCCACCATCTATGCAAGGTTAGAAACCTAGTAATGGAAAACTGCAGCTGACTTCTTTGCTAGGACTACAGACTATCCCAGCGGATATAGGTAGGATAAAGAACCAAAGTTAAGCATCTTTAACAGAAGTGGGAAAATTCAAAGTGCCATGGCACATTAAAAGTACTGATTTTGAGGGAGGGCAACTAGTTATCTAGGTCAAATAGGTGTCCTATATTTCATCCCAAACTGCAGTATCAGATGTGGGTAAAGAGAGGAATATCTATCAGTGTACAAGTCAGTGATACTGGAAGAATGTGATAACATCATCCATTTGGGCCAGACTCTTCTCTCACCAGGAGACCTTGACAATGCCAGTAAAGTACCAAGCATGCCTCAAAAGAGCATGCAGAGGTCTTCAAAAATCTGAAGAACTATTGGAAACTCAAGGAGCAGATGGACAAGTTACCTGTTTGAGAAACATCAGTAGCAATATCATATCCACTGGATGTGCCACTCATCACTGCAGGAATCCCAAAAGGATGGATGTAAATAGCCTGTGCTTGAGGAAAGTCCCAGCCCTTTTTTAAAAAAGGACCATGTCAAAGGAATATACATAATGACCCAGTTCTGATATAAATGCTGCCACTCCAAAAAAAAGTGGTTTAATGTGGCGGCAACAAGCAACAAGCTTGGCCATTCCCTCCTCCTCTCCCTTCCACCTCTTGTGTGCCCAGCTTGAAAGGAGACTTGCTAGCAGGGGCATTGCTATGTAGTTAAAAGATCTGGGGCACAGGTCCATAACACACATTTGTATGTGCTTATATATATTTGAATTGGACCCCAGTCTGGTACTTCAGAAAACATCCTGCTTCTGCTCGGACCAATTGGGAATCTGTCCACTTCAACTCAGTACTGCACCTGAGTCAAGGTGCAGAAAACTGAGGCTTTGTGCTTCCTGTTCAGTATCACATGAAATTAAAAAACACACTCACACACTGTAACTTTTTCCTCTTGGTCAGAATTGGATAACAGTTGCAGGCAATGTCAGAAATGTCCAATGTCAAAATAGGTGCAGGGTTTTTTGTGCTAAATGCCTTTTTATTTTGATTTTCTTTTAAAGAGAACTGCTGATAATGTTTTTATTTCTTGTCAGAATTGGATGAATATTTCAGGATTAGTTACCCCATCTGAGGGGATTGCGTCTGCCAAATTGCAGAATGATAGCTTTAGGGGGGTTATGCAAGAGCAGCAGTGACATTTTGAGGATCTCCAAAGGAGGATATACTTTTCTCCCTATGTTCCTTGTGGACCATTGTATTACAGGCAGCCTAGAGGTGTCCCTAAGTAAGAAATCAGCAAAGTTTCAACAGGCTAGGTGCAGCAGTTTATGTAGAAGGGGAGTTCTATAATTTGGGGAGAGGGGGAGTGATTAGTTTCCCCTCCCCTCCACCACCACCCCTGTTTTTTTTAGTAAATTTGGCACAGGTCATAAACGTGTCCCTGGGCAAGAAACCTGCAAGCTTTCAGAAAGATAGGAGCAGGGGAAAAGGAATTACGATGCTTGCAATCCAGTTTGAGGCTTTTTCATAGTGAAGTGTGGTGGTGGCATTGGAAGAATGGCCATCTCATGGTCCCATTCTTGCCTTCCCACGAAGCATAGTGAGTGGAGACCATTGTAAAATGTGCCCTAGGATTAGAAGGTGGACCTGTTAGTCACTCAACCACAATCTCTTCCTCCTCCTGCTGCAACATTTAGAGAAATTAACCAAAATATGTTATTTTGAGACGTAAAGTCCGCCCGATTCTGCTTGGGCTTGAGACTTTGTATGAATTCAGTTCACATCCCTATATAAATATATGCATGCATGTAAATTTATAATTTCTAGAATTTATTTACATTTCATCAATGTTAGCAGTGAAATAGAGTGTGCCTCTGAGCATATGCAAAATGCTTCTCAATCACCACTGAGCACTTACAGCCTCCCCTTCCCCATTCTGTTCTCCTCCATGCAACAATCCCTCCTCATTCCTCTGACCTCCATCAACTCTTTAAAAATTCAGATGTTTTGTTTTTGTTTTGTTCAACTCTCCTGTAGCTCCTACTTGTTATGTGCAAGCTCTCATTGTCTCCTCCATCCAATAACTTAAATTGTGCCAAGACTTCACCAGGATTCAGCAAGGAGTCTGTTTCAAAACAAGGCTAAGATATGGAGAAAATCTGAGCATGTACTATCTTTCCCTCACCATTGAAGCTGGCAAAAAGAAAAAGAAAGAAAAAACCCACAAATGGCAAAACATGCATAGGACTGGGCTGAAATAGTAGTCAATTCAATGGATTGGAATTGGGCAGGCAGTAGGCCTGCAATACCATACTCACAACATAGGACTTATTTCTGAGTAAATATAAGAAGATCAGGCTGCAAACCTCCCTGTAAAAGTAACTTGTGCTGGAATCCTATGTATACTTTCCTGGGAGTAAGCCCCATTGAACATAATGGGACTTACTCCTGAGTACACATAACTAGGATAAGTGAACACTATTTATCTCCTCTCCACCTCACAAAAATAATTCCTATTCTTATTGAAACTTTCTGTCCATACGAGCATAAGAAGCTGCCTTAAACTGAGTCAGACCCTTGGTTCATCTAGCCCAGTACTGTTGGCACTGACTGGCAGTGGCTCTCCAGGGTTTCAGGCAGGATTCTTCTCTATGCCTACCTGGAGAAGCTGAGGATTGAACCTGGGACCTTCTGCATGCAAGGCAGGTGCTCTGCTACTGAGCTATGGCTCTTCCTATTGCTGGATAATGGCAGTTGACAAACAAAAATAGCCCCAGATTCTTCCTCTGCAACCATTTGAACCCACTTTTCTCAAAGACCTGGGTGAGGAGGAGGAGGAAAACAAATCCTCTTGTCTGTTTGTATAAAGTCAAATACAGTTCAGAACTTCTCTTGCCCACCACCCTTTCCTCTTGAGTATTCCTGATGACGTGCTCTGGATGAAATAAAGAAGAGTCAGAAAGACCAGGATGGAGGAGGGAAGAAGAGGAAAAGAAGAATGGTGTTAAGAAATGGAGGAGTGAGGAGAATTCCCCAAGCCAAGTGGCTCCTTTCAGAAGGGTAGCACTTCAGAGGAATTTTGGAGGGTGTGTGAGGGTTGCACATACTCAAATTAACTTCATGACGTGAGGTGGCTGAGGGCTTTTTCTTGCTTTTTTAAAACTATAAAATCTATTTAAAAGCCCCAGCACTTCCTGGATCATGACATCACATAGTCCTAACCCACCTGTTGATTTTATCTGCTGCCTGCAGCTATATGGGAGAAATTAAAGTGGAGGGGGAGAAATAAATTTGTGGAACTTGATTAAATCATTTGCTGTGCTGAAGCTACTGAACTTCTCCAGAAGCCAAAGGTTCCAGTTTGGGGCAGTAAAATCAGATGCTGTGGGAAATACCAATATTTCACAGGGAACTTTTTCTGCCTTCTCCATTCCCTCTTCAAAATTTCATTGCAAGCAAGCTCCCAGCAGTGGGCATGTACCATTAGAAAAGTAGGAAAACAATGAGCAGACTGTGGAAGGAAAGGTGGCAGTCTCCCCTCTAGTTTATAAGGCTTGTGCCTTCATGCTACATTCCCTATTGGTCTGCTAAGGGAGTGCTAAGGTCTCCTAGTAACTGCAAGGCTATTGAGCACAGAGGGAAGAAGCAGGCTTGTGTTAAGGCAGATGATAGCATTGGGGGAAGCTCTAAAGATCCGGAGCACAGCTCAGAAGATCCAGAACAGATGCCCAGTTGTGCCGCTCTATAAGAACACCCACACTTACTACTTTGTTAAACCACAATTTCCTGCTTTCTTCATCATGGTAAACTGTGGTTTAACAAACTAATTAGTATCCTCTCAAGCCACCTGCACAAGAGGAGAGGGGAACTGAAGCGGGGAGGAAGGAACACTTCAGCTAACTTGTTCCTCATTCCTGCTACAACAAATTATGGTTTCTTGGGAGTAGCAAAAGGGCCAGCACCAGGCTTCAGTGGCCCCCCTGTATGATGTCACCTATGAGCCCCCCCGAGCCCCCCCACCACTTCTGGCATTGTCAGTTTTGAATGCTGGGCATTGCATTGCGCAAAATAAAATACAGTGGATGTCCAGCGCTGACTGGAGTTGAGTAGCTGCTCAGTTCCCAGCTCAGTACAGCACCACTGGTAGTACTGGGTAAGCTTGTCCAGGGGGAAGGGCAGCAGTATTACTAGCAGCAGTAATACTTCCAGGGCCAGCACTTGCACCACCAGCAGGCTCCTGAAAGACATCAGTGTTGGGGCACATGGTCCCCGGCAGCGGTCTGAGTATGCTGAGTATTGACACCAGGCCTGAGTAGCAGTGCTATTGTCTGAACTGGGCTATTGATTTTTGTCAGATCACATCTGTCTAATCTCCCAAAAGGGCCTCCAAATTTGTTTATGATTTCACAGTACAATGCAACCTTTACAAAACTATTTACATATGGTTTCATGAGCATCTTTACACTAAATCAGATCAAAATTCCATATAGTCCAATATTATCTACCCTGATCGGCAGCATAACTCTTTCCCACTCTTATTACCTGAGACATCTCACTGTGATATTGACCTCCTTGATCATCAGGGCTAAAAGACAATTGTACTATCCACTGCTTGGTGGGGCGACATTTTTGTGATTAAGCGTCCGTCACACCAAGTCTACTAGTCAGCTGACGGGCAATATGATGCATGTGTACTAGTTTCCTCAACATGTAAATAATTCACTCATCATTCCTCTTCCTTTCCTAAACAGTACCCTTTTTATATCTTTTCCCAAGTGGAAACCATTCCAGAGCTCTGATTTTGGTGGCCCTTCTCAACATGACATCCAGTTCTGCTAGAAACCCTGGTGAAAAGCAACAAAGCTTAATCTGGGGTGCCTCGTATCTACTTGAATATACAAAAAGCAGATCAGCTTTCATCAGAGCAGCCAGAGGTGAGTTATTCTTGGCTCTCATGCTGCTTGCTACTTCCAACAATTAGTTCAGTGATTTTGCTTTACAAGTCACATAAAATACATTTGCTAGCAACTTGAGGTTTATATCCCCGATTAATTCCTCATGTTGCTAATTGCAGAAACATATATATTTGGCTACAATATTCTAGTTGCCATGTGATTTCACAGTATAACTTAATAAGAAAAGGGTTATCCCTTACCTTTTCTGCATCTTGCTCAAAAAGTCGAAGCTGAAAGCACTGGTCTAGTTTCAGTTTGCGGACATGCCACATCTGATGCAAGTGTTGCCGTGTTGAATGCAGTTTGTCCAAAAGGCTAGTGATCTTTGGCACAAGACTTTGGAAATCTGCACTGCCAGGAATGCAGTTCCTACCAGAAAAACCATCACTGCACCTTATGCATTGTAATAACCTCTGACCCTCACAGTCCAATTCTTCTACTGGAGCTTTAATAACTTTCTTCTTGAGCTGTGTGTGTTCATCTATCAGTCTTCTTGAACCCTCCACATCCACTGGGAATTCCTTTCTAGCCAACATTTCCTGAAGGTCCTCCAGTCTGGATAATAAATGGATGGCACTGTTGAAAAACTCTTCCAAGGAGACTCTCAACTCTATCCATTCATCATGATTGTAATCCAAGGATCCTTCAAACTCCTCTGTGAGTTGGGAAGGATCCACCAGTTTTGCTAGGCCTTCAACAGAGACCATGCTTGTCTAAGGATAGGAAAAATATATTGAAATGGTACTTAGTTTTCAGTGAAAGAAACAGAAATGCTGTAATATTGAAATTCACAAATTATCATTAACTATCTATTTATCTGTCTAAGGATAGGAAAAATATATTGAAATGGTACTTAGTTTTCAAGTACCCCCCTTAGTTATCAAGGAGAGAAAGTAAGAGAGAAAGGGACCTTGACAGCCAGCTGTAGCAAGGACATTTCCCCTCACTTCAACTCATGGCAGTGATTGTAGCATTATAACCTTAGGAAGCTGGCAGGGGTAGAGGCAAAAGCACCCTGAGGACTATGACTTGGCCATCACTCTCACAAGTGTTTTGAAAGTCAAGGCTTTCCCCACAACAGAAGCTGTGAATAAGGGGGACCTCTTATGGCAATGGCAGCAGTATCACAGATTTTTAAAAAGCCACCTGGGAGTGAAATATCACCTCTGTCCCCTGCCACCTCTTTTGGGCTGTGATCCTATCACCACAACAACCACTATTGTGGAAGTATGTTTCCCAACTCCCTGCCCCATGTCATGTCATTCAGGATGCTTTCAGAATTCACTGAGTGAGGGGTGGACTTAGAAAACTGGATCAGCCTTGTCTCTTTGTGTATAGCTTCACACCAGCACTATCACCCTGACCTTCTATATAGCCCAGGGCTTTTAGCAAAATTAACAGACACTGGGTTTTATTTTTATGATAATTTGTACATTCCTTTAAGAGTAACAACTGCTTACACTAGTGTAGTCCCATTAATTTCCCTCTGATTCCTCATGCAGGAACACAGACACTTTGATACAATTCTTTTGACAAAAGTTCTATAAAGCAGATACCTGTTAATTTCCATTTTACAGTTAGAGATCTTGAGGAATGAATGGTTGGGCTGAGCTATTTTTCAGTGCCACTGCCAAGTGCATTAAGAAGTGCATTAAGCACTTCTGTCATGGGGTATATCATGTAGGAGATACAAACCCACACAGGGCAGAATACATCAAGCCCTGTACAACATGGCACCTGTTTCTTCGAAGTAGAACTCCCTGGGCTTTTAGTTGCACTACAGAAATTCTTGTGGAAATAAGCCTTTAGAATGCAAGATGTGATTTGGTCAAGACAGCCCACTGAGCTAGAATCTGCAGCCAGATCTCCCATATCCAACATCAATAATCCAGCCAATGGCACACATAGGCTTTTTATGAGAAGAATGCTGTGTTAATGGGTTGCTTTTAACCTTATATATTTCACTGAAAGAACCCTTTTAGAGATCATTAGGGACTACGTTTACTACACATTCATTGCACAAGGCTTAAGAATTTGTCCTTTCATTTGATTACACTTTCAGGAGCAAGCCTTTCTTGAATCACTGGCATTTTTGAAGCTAAAAGTGGCCATTAGAAACATATGGGGGAGGGCAGAGAGAATAATGTTTCGGCAACATACCCCTTTAAACTGAAGCACGTATTCTGTATCACTGTAAATGTAAATCTTCCCCATTGCCCTTAGCTATTCTGGCATGAATGCTTTCCTAAGTGGATATGTGATATTTCACTGGATTCTGCTATTCGAATTATACATCCATTATACAGGTTTCAGGCGTGTGACTGGAAGCAGGTGTTCTATCCTGCCAAAATACACATCTCACTGCTCCTTATTTTCTTTCAGATTATTCCAATTGGCTTTTCCCACAGGCAGATCACATGCTTCCATATGGCTGCTATTTTTCAACCTTCTTAAATATGATTAAGCCAAATTAATGTAAAAATTAAATGCCACTGGAGTATTTACATAAGAACTTGCCATGGATATAAAGAGCCACCTACAAGTCACATGATATATAGAACTTTTAATGTATAACTTCCTTTGCAGCCTTTGTCCTCTCAACAGTCCTGGAAGGTACTTGATTATTATTCCTGTTTTGCAGCTATGGAATAGAGGCCCTAAGATAGGCATTTGTTGCTTAGTTTATGGCTAAGCAAGAGTTTGAACTAAAGCTTGCCATGGTTCAGCTCCAGCACTTTAGGTGATGGACTACATTGACTATCACTCAATAAGTAACACCATTCTGATTTACCTGGGCTTTGTTGGGGAAGAAAACATATTAATTAATTTTGTAAAGTTGGTTTCCATCTGTGAAAAGCAGATCAGAATGCATTGTGGGGAAAAGTCCTGACACAGGTGGATTGCAAATGAAGCTAAGAGTCTGCCCATACGTCGTGTAGCACAATTTGGTAACTTTCCAGGTTCACTTGCAATGCTTCATAGACACTGAAACCAACCATTCTCCCTATCCTATATGCTACATTTTTGAACTATCCCTCACCTATTCCTGCTAAAGTAGATGTTGGAAAACTTGCCCTCACTACTCTCTAGTTTAGCTACTCTTTTTGTTTTTAAAACCTTTGAAGTAAAAGATATTATATATTTTTTGAAAGTCTGGTTATTTGCAGAGGGTTGATTCAATTGCTATGTGAGAAGCAAATTCCCATTTGTACACTGTATTTCTCCCTGGTAACCACAGCATATAGAAAGGAGTCTGATTGTCAGGACCTGAGCTTGCAGAGAATCTAGAACTGGTGACGTAAGTCACACAGGCAGGAATTAACCCTGGGCCCATAACTCAGCTCTGGCCACAGGAAAGAACTTCAGGGAGACTACTGTGGATGCCACAACAGAATGTGCAATTTTGGGATCTCTGCTATAGTCCTCCGATTCTAATGCAATGAGAACATGGAATATAACAGAATCAATTGTGGAGTTGGGGAATTTCCGAGAGTTAGGATGGGTGACTCATTCATAGATTTTCATAGATCATAGAGTTGGAAGGGGTCTGCAAGGCCATCGAGTCCAACCCCCTGCTCAATGCAGAAAACTAGAGGAAACAATAACCAGGCCTGACCCTGCTTAGCTTTCCACACTCAGACAAGCTGAGCCAGCATGAGCCGCAGGCATGTCTGAATTCTGAAAATTACAAATTCATCACACCACTCTGAACACACATATTGCACTTTACTTACTTAGTAGATCCAGGCCTCCACCTTTGACATTTATCAACATCCATTGTCAAATAAGGACATAAATGTGTTAC
Organism: Shinisaurus crocodilurus; assembly: GCA_021292165.1. Taxonomy (NCBI): domain Eukaryota; kingdom Metazoa; phylum Chordata; class Lepidosauria; order Squamata; family Shinisauridae; genus Shinisaurus; species Shinisaurus crocodilurus. The sequence continues at coordinate 177,750,053 of CM037876.1, forward strand.
AGTAATTGGCAATCACACAATAACTTATATTAAGACCATATGTTAGGATGCTTAATCATATGTATATTATAATTGGGTGGTTAAAAGTAAGTTAAATAATCTCAGAACTTAGGCTTTCTTGCCCCAGGAGTCATCTCCCTTGCATCTACATCAGTTCCAGTTGGAAAATATGGTGACTTTCACCTAGATAATGGAAGTCCAAACAAACCTTTGTTTATACATTTCTTTGTAAGTCTTAAGAATGGGATGTCATTTCTATAACCTTTCTGATTGACATTTTTTCTTAGATTCTTGTCTTTCAACTTAATACATCATACATTCACTGTTGCATGATACAATTGCAATGAAAGTGTAAGTGGGTGATTTGAACTAGGTGAAAACATGGGCTAGAGGAACCAAAAAATGAACATGAGAACCAGGCGAGACAGTACTTTGCTTGTACTTTGGAGAGCACCTTCTCCTATCTGACTCTCCTTGTTCCACAGATCTAAAGATGAGGTTCTACTCCGCAGACCCCTGCTTTGGAAGGTCAAATCTCTGCACTGAGCAGAGATATGCTCTGGCACCTTTTTAACAAAACGGCTTGCCTGGAAACATCTTCTAGGCACCATTTCTTTGTATGTTCTACTAGATGTTTGAAACCATTTTATTTCCAAAAACCTTTTGAGTTTCTCTTTGCTCTTGCTGTTCTTATCGTAGTATTATCCTTTTATACTTTTGTTCTATACCTGGTGACTTGGGGGCAATTTTAATTAATTTTAAAAACTGTTTGGCTTTAATATTAGTGTATTTCATTAAGTTGCTGTTCTTTATCTTCATCTTTGAGGTGGGAGAGAGATCTAAGAAGCCTTGTAAATAAAATAAGGGCAAGCTCTAATTTTATTTCCAAATTTAAAAGAGAACCAGCAAAACACACTGAGCCATTGTTTCTCAGGTAGAACTAGACTTTATGGCAGAGATGGAGCTGTCACTGGAATAAATATGCCTACGTCTAGTCCTCCTCATCTTCCTCATAACATCTAATGAAAACACACTGTAGGTTTCCCATCACCAGTAGTATCAGCCAATGATATTAATTGGGGACAGAGAGGAACTCACAGCATAATACCAGAGTGACACATGCTGAGCTTCACTAGATATTACAGGGAAATTAAATAAGGCATGGAAACACAATTTTTGGTGGCTGCAGTTCTAGCAATGGTCTCAGATTTTTCATGTCCTACTGTACATATAAGCAGCATCACAGAAATGTCAAAAATGTTGTGAGTACCCTTTGCTGAAAATAACCTGAGATTAGAAAAAACTAAAAACCTTAGCATGTACATAAAATAATGTTCCACTTTATTGTCTTTACAATTATTGAGAGAGGCAGGTACATACCAAGATAGTCAATCTTTCAAAAAGGCAACTCAAAAGTTTTAGAGCCTGCCTACTTGAACAGTGGCCCTTTAAAGTGTTACAGTGATTATTAAATTTAGCATAGAGCGTATCAGTACAGGCTGAATATTCCCCACTTGGTTTTTAAATCTACATCAAAAATATTCTCCCCCGTCACAATCGGCCTTTTCGACACAAAGATATGACAGGAGGCCTTTTTGTTTAAAGCATTCCGCAGACACATATATTATTCAGATAGGTTCTCCCTGAAGAATCTGAGATGAATAGGAATACATTATCAAACTTCATCAGGAAGAGAGAAGGGATGTGCGAAGACAAGGTAAGAGCCTATCAGTTGTCATATTTCTCTCTATTTCAGATGCAACCAATCAAAATCACAGCCTACTCATTCAATCTTTTCAGGAGAAAAGAAAAATAATTTACAAAAGCACTTCTGAATTAATTACAATGAGGCTTGTTGGGTCATCTCTCTTGTTGACAGCAAGCTTCTGAAATCTGCATTAGTCAGTCAAATGTCAGCCTTGCTCTTTTTTCCTTCCGAACAACTTGTGACTGACTGCACCCTCAAGGGAAAATATAAATGTAAACCTGGCTATCACTGGGATTGTTTAAGTGTCAAAAGAATCACCTAAGCAGATTCTTCTGCAGAAGCAGCCACACAGTAGCAAATCTTCTACAGTCATCCCACCCTCATCACCTGAAGGCAGTTTCATGCTTTCAATTTGACATTGGCAGTTAGCAGTGAATTTAAATTTTTCAATGAAGTCATATAAGTCGAATTGTAAAGATTACCAAGAATTTGATTGTAGCTAACAACTATCCCCATATATTTTGCTAAGATTATGTAGGAGTTATGCCATGAATGCACATCAACAAAGCCCATGAGTAAAGTAAATGTCTGTGAAAGCTATATTTACTAGGTTTAATTTTCAGTTTAAGTAAAGAACAGACTGAACTAGTTCTTGTTTGGAGTATATGTGATCTGCATTCATATTAAAACTCTTCATGAATTACAGAAGGCTTTCAATCTTACCTCAAAGATAAATTTTGAACTTCCAAAATTTGTCTTCTGCTTCTGCCAGAAGTTATCAGGCTTGATTATCAGGGCAACATGAATTTCCGCAGGGAAGGCCTCCTGAAGGGTCTTCAAGAGAGGTTTGATCAGGTCCCACTTAGACCCCCTCATATCAATGATGACAGTGAACCCTCGTTTGCAGACATCTTCACTGTAGGGATAAAACATGGGATAAGTAATGTGCCTTCAGCAGCACAGGGAAGGACTCACAAAAATGTGAAGCTCCAATCAAACAGAAGTCCCATCTCTTCTGACCTGCTTCTTTTCTGATTCAGAATGTCAGTTCAAATGGTGATAGTTGCCCTGCTCCTAAACATCTCCACTGAAACAAAAACCTATTATTTACCTGAGCAACTTGTTCCTTTGCTCAACTGTTCCTAGTAAAATGTTTTAAGTGTAGAATCATTCAGTTTTAAACTAACCCTGTGACATAGTTCCTTATGATACACAACATGAAACATATATTAAGAACTAGTTTGCTGAAGGTCATTCAATAAACCTTTGACTGAGAAAAGATTTGATCCTAAGTATCTTTCCAAATGGAAGCCCACAAATATGTTAGAGAACTAAAAATAACACTAAAAAAGCATACATAACATGCAATTTCCTGGGTCCCTATGATGGATGTGTGTGTGTCTATCCAGCATTTGTGTACTAGAGCCAGTGTGGCGTAGTGGTGACATGAGAGTGTTGAACTGGGACTCGGGAGATCCGGGTTCTAGTCCCCGCTTGGCCATGAAACCCAGTCACTGACTCTGTCTAACCTACCTCACAGGGTTGTTGTGAGGATAAAATGGAGAGGAGGAGGATTATGTAAGCCGCCTTGGGTTCCTTGCAGGAAAAAAAGGTGGGGTATAAATATAACAAACAAACAAACAAACAGATAGTCTTGCTCTTGCAGACAGGGGAACGAACTGAAAAGAACAATTTTAAAAGTTTCAAAATTCTGGTGACATTTGCTGGGAAGTTGCTCATTACCAGTGATGTCACAGGCACTACCCAACAGGAGCCTGTGCAACCTCAGTCCATACATCACTCAATGCAAATGCTAGCTAGTACTTATTGAGCAACAACAATTTGAGATATTAAAACTTAATCACTGTTTTAAAGTGAGTTGTGATGTTATCATACTGTTGTACTGGTTGTATTTTGTTGTTCTATTGTAACTTTGTTTGCTTTCATCCCTGTAAGCTGCTCATGCTAGACATCGGCCTATAAGTTGTATAAACGAATTAAATTAAATTTAATAAATAAATAAATACCCATAAACACTATCTGGAGAAAAGATCTTTGGGTCTGTGCCTGCACAACATTCAAAGAAATCCAAGAACAACTGTTTGGTACATGAGGGTGTGGGACTAGGTTACTATGGAAAAATATCAAACGGTTCTGCACAGGATTGGCCAACTCTGGTGCTTTTCGTGCTAAATGCTATTATTCTGTCTCATATAGAAATCAAACTGCATTTTATGCAGCCTCCTGTAAAATAGGCTTTTCAGTGGTCTGCTTATGTCTTTTGATATTATTTCTTTGCTTTATGGTCTTCAATGAATGATCAATTTGTTTACAGCTTCCAATATTTTGGAATTATATTTCATTTTTTAATGTGAAATCTAATTTTTACTGTTATAAAACAAGTAATAGGTTTGTTTGTTTGTTTGCTTGCTTTAAAAAACTGGCTGAGGATCTCCCATCCCCTATGTTAAGTTGGCACCTTGATACTTGCACAGGCTACCCTGGAGGGTAACCTGGCAGGTAACCTGGCTGTTAAAAGTTTGTTCTGACTTTGCAATTTGTTACTCTGTAGTTAGCAGAGTATTTTTTTTGGGAAGTAACTAATGTCATTGCAGCTTCATTATTCAATAATAAATAATAAATAAATTACAGTTGGAAAGCTTGCTTCATTACATATCAAAACATTAAGTTGCAAAGTCATATGCTATAGATATGCAAAAACAAAAATTAGCAACAAAAAGCTTGAAACCCCTTTGCATATCTTGTATTTGAAGTTTTCAAGTGTGATGTTAATTCACATTTAAATTTAAATTCACACTTTGCAAAATGTGTGGAGTTTGTAGAAACTAGTACTACACTTCTCTTCAGTGTTCCAGCTGCAGTTGCAGATATGAAGGAAGCTGTGCCTTGCAGTGCTTAGGATCAAAACGGAACAGCCTTAGTTTAACTGAATAGCCTGAGGAACAGTCAAAATATTATACTGATCAAAAGTACAGAGGGAGGGAAATTACCCCAGGAATGCTATTTGCATATAAGAGTTACATTGATGTGCAGCTACAGTGCTGAGATATAATGGATTTTGATATCAGGAGTTAAGATCCTGCATCCAGTTACTGATATTCAAGCCTGTGAGGGCTTAATGAGACCTTGACTGTACTTAATTTAAAATAAAAAATAATACTAAAAAAGCCAATCCTTCAACCCGGAAGCATGATGACCTCATCTGATGCTTGGTCATCTTCTCATGATAGCTAACCCAGCACATATACCCTGCTAAACAACATAGTCTTCTAAATAAGTGGTAATTAAAAGGAGGCTATTTGCCTGGTGGCAGATTATCCAGAATTAACTAATAGCATCTGACAAGTAGCTTCAGATGTTGGATACTAAAATTTGCCCATAAAGTTATAGAAAAGTGGCATGCAATTATCATGATGCCAGACAGTTCAGATTCAGCAGATGAAATACAGGACCTGGAGGCTTTTCTAGGTGAATGTCATTAACCTAATTGAAGTATTAACAGGAAAGAAAACCAGCTCAGTGAAATGGAGAGTGAAAGTCTTGCTTCAATAATGGCATTTAGATAGGGCAAAGGGGAGCAATCCCCCCACCCCTGTTTTTTTGAACATGTGTGATCAAGTTTCTAAAGTGCTTCTATGTTTGGCCTACACACTGGATCAGTTCACATGATCGCCAGGCAGTTAACAAGGCATGTGACTGGCATGCAAAGCGTGGTTAACAATCCATGGTGGCTTGTTAACAGCACTGGCGATCATGCAAATGGGGATTCTGTATATTAAAGCGGCCTGTCCCAGTTGAAATTTGAAATGGCAGTCTTCCTTTCTTCTGTTCAAAATTAAGTTAACAATACCCTTTGTTACAATTATCAGCCTATGTGTAATTCAGCCTTCCCCAACCTGGTGCCCTCCAAAAGTTTTGGACGACAACTCCGAGTATTCCTGACCATTGACCATGCTGGCTGGGGCTGATGGGAGATGAAGTCCCAAACATCTGTAGAGGCACAACTTATTTCTTTGTTACATCAGACTGTAGTCTGTAGGTAAGAAAGAAAGCATTAAAAAAAAGTTCATTCAAGTACTGCCAATCTGGTAAAGTGAAACTGCAGCTAAAATAGAATGCCTGTTTATATGATAAACTATTTCAAGGCAAGTAAAAGCCACACACCAAGCATAAATGTATGAATGAATGATATAATATTTTTCAAAACTTTGGACTGATGTACACTGTACATGTTGTATGCATCTTGGATTTTTGTCATTAAAAGCTAACAGGTAATTAATTAACCCCTCAAAGTGTTAAATTCTTCTCCAACCAGGCACAGTAACTTGCTTTGATTTCAACGGAGGGTGCTGTTTTTAATCTATTTAATTTATTAACATACAAGTCATTTACCACTTAGTAACTTTCCATAGTGATTACTGTCTGGCAATTGTCGCTTAGGAGAGGTTCCCAGCAGTGTTTAATGTAAGTGTGATGGGGAAACTCTTACCTTTCATAATATGCAAATAGGTTTTTTTTAAAGGTTAAAGTAGGAGAAATCAAGGGGATAGTTGCTATAGATCAAGGGTGCACAAGCTTTGTAGTCCAGAGGGCCACATGTGATTTTGGCTCTGGGGGCTGGATGCACACACACATATCCCAGCTATGCACACACACATATCTTGATACAGATCACTCTCACTGCTACCAGCTGCAGAAAAAGAGCAATCTGTGCAAGGATCTCTTTGGGAGGGAATAGAGTGCCTTCTCTCCTCTATCTTCCCCAGTGATTCGGATACAGAGTGCCCTCAGTGGGCAGCAGCAGGAAAAGAGTGATCTGTATGAGGATCACTGGGAGAGGGGATGGAGAGAAGGCTAGTCCCATAGATAGGAGCCATAGTTAAGGAACTCGTGGGCTGTGGATTGTGCAACCCTGCTATAGATCCATATTAGATTGTGAATGTTACTTGGGAGCTATTAACTTGAGCCAGGGTTCAGTCCTATGACATGTGAGTAAAAATACAATGCCTCTGAGCATATGCACAGTATCCTCACTATCCACACTATAAACAGGCACATACACACACCCCGCATGCACGCACAGACGCACACATCTATGGAATTAAGGAGTAGGGCTTCCAAAGTATATGGTTTGGTCTACAGATAGGCTTCACTCCTGCTGCCTACTAGTTTTGGAATTTAACGTCTACATCCCTCATGACAGCTGCATACGTGTACAAATGACCAGGAACGGTGCAGGGCTGTTTGGCGCCCTAGGCCAAATTATATTTAGCGCCCCCCCTCGTGCCGTGGGGGGGGTCCGGAGCAAAGCAGCCCTGCTCTGCAACCCCCCCCCCGCGCCGCCGCCGCCGCCACCACCACCACCTACCTCCCCCCGCCCCCGCTGCTGGCTGCTGCTGCTGCTGCTGCCGCCGCCTCCTCCTCCGACGCGATGGGACCCCCGCGCTTTACGACGGGAAGGTAGGTAGGCGGGCGGGCGCGTGCGCAGGCACGGGGGGGAGGTGTGGCGGCGGCGGCGGCAGCAGCCAGCAAGCGGGTGGGGAGGCGCGGCGGAGGCGGCAGGCAGGGCAGGAGCGCGCCGGAGGCGAGGAAGGGACGCAGAAACTCTGCGCCCTCTTCCGCCACGCGCCCTAGGCAGCCGCCTGGGTCTGCCTAGCTGTAGCGCCGGCCCTGCAAATGACCCAGCTTGACCTCCCTTTTCCTGTATTTCTTGTTCTTGGTTCATTTTTCCTTGATGGTAAGAGCATATGTCTCTGTTACTGAAAAAGGCAACCTCAGGATATACAAATGTGATAAGAAGGGAATGGGGTTAGTAGGAGAACTGAAATGCACACATTCAGAATCAGACTGTCTGCATGAGGAGTTCTTTATGAGCAGAAGATATAATGCTCCATTACAGCTAGGCAAAAAGTAGCCAACAAGATGCTGGACCCACATTTGCAGCACTTAAGGTCTATGCTTGGGCACTAGAGAGCCTTGTAATTTAGCAGAGGGGAACACAAGGGGGTCAGGACAGGTGATGGGGAGAGGCAATGGGTGTGAAACTACCATTTAACTGTGTTTTGCTTTTGAGGTTTCCACGTGTCATCTACCTCCTGGATATTAAATGATCTCAGTAGCCCATGGGCAACCTAGTACATTAAATCAACACATATACTTATAAGAGTGATTTTTGTTTTGGAAGCCATAGTAGCCCTTCAAGAGAGCCTACTGGGAGAAATATACACAAACACAAGGAGATTACAGAGAGCAGACCAAATCCTATGGTTAATTAATTAAAGTCTGTGGATCAAAGTATATATTTAGGACTATATACTCCCCTCATCATCCACAGCGTTCATTCAACTTGAACTTGTGGGAGGCTTACATGAAGACCAAGGATAATAGATCACTGTTATGTAGTAATCATTCACTACACTGTCATTTTTACCATTACTCACTGCAAATATATGCTCAGCTCCAGGACCACCAGCATCTCTACTTTTCTGTTTTTCTTCATTCTATATTTTTTGTTTCTTCCTATGCATATCTTTTCCTTCTCTTTTCTCTCCTGCACTTTATTCCTGAAGTAACAACAGGTCTTACTTTCTAAAGGTTTCATCCGTATCACCATTGCTTCAGCAAAGGTCAAAGGCATAGGCCCAATAGAGCTGTATGCCACCCATTTGGATCGGATACACAAGGGGAGTTAGCCACCTTTTCACACATCCAGAGTGGTGTGGGAGACCACACCCATTGAATGGGAATATTGTAGCCACACAGGCAGGGCTGATAAACCCACATAACTGCCCCTGCCCATGTAGTGATTTTATTCACGTGCACCATCAACCCAACCAGGGCCGGCGCTACCACTAGGCAAACTAGGCGGCTGCCTAGGGCGCGTGGCTGAAGAGGGCGCAGAAACGCTGCGCTCCTTCCGGCCGACTCTGCCCTCGGAGACGTGCGGAGTGCTTTCCCCTCGCTTCTGAACAGTGTTCTGAGCTTCGGTGAGGAAAGAAGGATGGGGCGGGGGGGGGCTTCCAGGCAACTTCACAGCCCAGGCAGGCACTTCTCACTTGGGAAATTAAACCTTGCAGTCAAGTCGGAAAGGACAGCATTGGTGCTTGTGAATGCAAAGTGTCTTGGAAGGGCTAAGCAAGCTTTCCCCTCTGGCTCAAGCGCGCTGCTCTTGGAGGGCTCGGAAATGGGAAAGGCAAAGGAGAGCGCCACTTCTCTCCCCTGCGCCCCCACCCCTTGCTTTCTTCAGGTGGCGAGCGCGTTGCTTGCCTTCACTTGGCGCGAGGGAGGAGAGCTGTGAGAGCTGAGCAGGGAGGCGGCTTTGAAGCACTAAGCTCCGCCACTACGCGTTTTTCTGGCGGCCGTGGCTGCAAATTGGAAGCAGCGCTGCAGTGTGATGGTTTTATTCTATCCTCCCCGCTTCGCTTTTACCGACGGAGAAATATTTATGTTGCTGAAAAGGAACCAAAGGGAGGAAGACAAAAAGGGGGGGCTGTGCGTGCGTGCGTGTGTGTTTTTTTTAAACGCCAAAGCCTGAGGGGAAGAGCAAAATTAAAAGCACTGGCTGGAAGCGGTGTTTCTCTCCCCCTCAAAGGGGGAAGGAAGGAAACTAGAGGATACTTTGGAGGGGATTTGTAGGGTCCTTAAGGGAAGCCTGTTGGTCGCCCTCCTCATGCCCGACACGGGGTGGGGCGCAGCGGAACGTTGGCGACCGAACCCACCCCTTCACCTGCCTCTGGCTTTGCTTCTTTCCCCACCGCCCTGCTGTGACTCGCACACGTCCTGCCTCAAACTTCCGCGGAAAGGGCGGGAGGGAAGCTCGATGGCCAACCCCGAGGAAGCGTGCTCAGCCCGCCCCCAGGTCCCCCTGACTGCAGCAGGAGTGGGAGGGAAAGCCCGGCGCTAGCCCCAGCCGGCTCCACTCCCCTGGCCAGAGAAAGGGCGGTGTGGGGGCGCCTTCCCCTGGAAGCGGCTGGGCTGCTGGCAGCTCCTCCCACGTCCTCGTAACAAGCAGCAGCAGCTGCCGCGCAGCGGGGACAGTCTCCTGCAGCAAGGCGCCCGGCTTGGCAGCGGGGAAAGCAGCTGCCGGAGGCGGCGGCCAGGGTGGGGGGGGGCGCTGGGCAAGCAGGCATTTCCCGGCTGCTTTGCTCCGGAGCCCCCCCGGCACGAGAGGGGGGGCGCTAAATATAATTTTGCCTAGGGCGCCAAACTGCCCAGCATCAGTCCTGAACCCAGCAGTGTGGGATCAATATGGTCCCATGGTACTGTGTGTCTGTGGGCATGCACATACATGCGCATGTGTATAGCAGAGAGAGAGAGAGAGAGAGAGAGAGAGAGAGAGAGAGAGAGAGAGACCTTAGTGGGATAGTAATATCAGGAGGATTCCCTGAAACCCACCCATGGAGACATCTAGGAAACTGAGTCTCCCTGTCTAAGCAGGCAAGTAACAAATCAGTGCTGTGCACAATCAGCACAGGCATTGCAACAGTAGCCCAGCCAGTCACCCACCCATGAGTGAGATTGTATGTGGAACCACTCTTTTGTGATATTCATCACATGACATGATGTCATCACATTGGGAGTTCCTTTGTCCCTGCCAGTAGCAGACAATGACAAGGATTGGGGCAGGGAAACTCACAATGTGATGACATTACCTTATGTGGTGAACATTCCTAAACATTATGAGGCTGGGGGTAAGAATACTCACCCTAGGGATGCCATTTTTTGTCAATATCTTGGAGATTGATGCAACATCTGCTCATGTGCTTACACATTTTTTATAACTGATTACAAATGCAACTCATTGAAAAACTGCACCGTGAAATGCAACCTTCTACATGGCATCTATTTAAAATCCAACAACAAACCAGGAGGTTGTTTGTTATCTGATTAATTTTTGTGTCAGGTAGCTTGGACAAAGATAAAACAGGGAAAGGCAAGGTCAAACAGAATGCAAGAGCATCTTGGTCAACACGCAATTTTTGCCATCATGGCCAACTATGGTGTTGAATTAAATACCTACAGTATCTCTATTCATTTTTATATCTTAGCTAGGAATGGACAAATCTGTCGATTTCAGTTTCTCTCAGTTTTTCATTCTTCCAATCTTAGATCTGTTTCATCTTGTTTCTGCATCCATTTGTAGGGCTCTATTCTCAAATAACTATAGTTAATTTGACCTTATTGCTATTATCCATCTATTTTTACTGGCAGGAACTAGATATCAAACAAGCTTTGAAACATTCCCTTAAAAAAAGATGGCTATCTGTTAGTAGTTACATGTATTTCCTATCCCTCATAGTTTGCCCCAAAGCTTCTGACATTTAGATTAGATGAAATAATCTAACATTTTCATCATCTTAAAGAAAACATGAGTGGATGGCAAGCGGTTACATTATTGTTCCTTGGGCCTTGAGCTAACAAAAGATACTCCTGTCATATTTAAACTGTGCATCACATCAGAGACAGCAGCAGGGGGCAGGGGGATGAGACGGGGCAGCATTTGAACTCACCTGCGCTGAGGAGAGCAGCTACTTTCCCCGGCATGGACAAGTTCCAACACCGCCACCCCTCATCCCCCCATTGCTATCTCAAATCTCAAATCAAATCACAGATAACAGCAAAGGAATGCCCTCCGAAGGGATTCCTCCAGGGGGTGGGTCTTGGAGAATAAGCACCGCCCCCTGGAGGAACCTCAAAAGGCTGCATGGGCCAGGCTGGGGTGCTCTGTGAACCAGAGGTTCTGCACCCCTGCTCTACCAGCACCAATTTGGCCAGTACAATACAATAGCCAATGTGTTACCTTGGCAACAGATCTGACATCCTTGCTTTTGTACATGTCAAAATTCCCACATTTGAGATTAATGTTTAGATCAGCCTCTCCAAAACTATTTTCCTTCGAACTAGAATCAATCAATAAAAGTTACATCTGTTCATACTACTTTTCCAAAATCTTTTTTTAAGTGTATCTCTCCACTGATGTTCTATATGCCTTATTGCCCAAATATTAAAACCAGCCAGTGGTTCTGCTGAGCAAAAATATATGATCCGTGCAAGCATACTTGAAAAGAAAAAGGGGTGCAGGGTTGTAGATGTATAACAGTGTCTAAATTCTCACATATTATTGTTATTGCTGTTAGTGGACTCAGCATATAGGTGGTTCCCTATCATCATGAGTACACATGGCTATTCTTGGACAGCACAATCCTCCAATAGGGAGCTATGTGGGAGTGAGCAGGGTAAGGGTGGCTTATTCACCACATACCTAACAGGCAGCTAATCCCAGAGCGAAGCAATCTCCCAGCTGGGAACAGAGAAGCACCAGAGGTAGTTCCACAGCTGTGCTATAGGGCTCCTGGATTTGCACTAGGTTGCCAGGATTTGGCTGCCAAATTCTAGGAGATGATGGAGCACAGAACTTTTGAGGATTGGGATTCATCCATTTTGGCATCTGTCACACACAAACAGCCTACTAATGGTTTTGTCCTGCCCCCTGTGTCAGCAAATAATCTTATTCCAATCATTTAAAGGACTGTGCCATTCTAATAGCATGAAGAAGCAGGAAAATCTATCACACTCTCTCTACCCCACCAACTTCCTGTGTGAAATTAGAATTGTCACAGTGCCTCTTCTCACCCAGCCCTCTGTATAGCAAGGACAGTGGGAAAGGATATGGCTATTACTCAGCCCCCAATTTTCCTTATGTTCAGTGACATATTTGTGGCACCAGATACTCAAAGATATCTATTTATCTACTGATTGATTTGACCATATGGGTTGGGAGGCAGAGGTGCTCTTACACTGCAGCTTTCATAAGCATATCAAATGGAAAATATCATAATAAACTATTTTTATTCCCTTTCTTTCCTTTTAACATTTCCAACTTGCTACATGTCCCTCTTGCATTTTCTCTATCTTGGCAGCTATCTTTCTGTTACAGCTAACATTGACAGTGAAATCCAGCATCGTTTGAGCTCCGCAAGTGCCGCATTTTCTCGAATGAAACATAGAGTGTTCGAGGATCAGGATATCTGTAAGAAGACCAAAATGCTGGTTTATGAAGCCATTGTATTACCAACTTTATTGTATGCCTGCGAAACATGGACTATCTATAAACGTCATTTCCACCTCCTTGAAAGATTTCATCAACGTTGCCTCCGGAAAATCCTCCAAATTACTTGGGAAGATAGGCAAACAAATGTCAGTGTACTGGAAGAAGCAAAGACTACTAGCGTTGAAAAAATGATCCTTCATCGCCAACTTCAATGGACCAGTCATGTTGTTCGAATGTCTGACTGCCGTCTCCCAAAGCAGTTACCTTATTCCCAACTCAAGAATGGAAAGCAGAATATCGGTGGTCAATATAAGAGGTTTAAAGATGTTCATAAGGCTAATCTAAAAAAATGCAATATAAATATCGAAAACTTGGAAGCTCTGGCCCATGAACGATCTAAATGGAGGTTGGCCTTTCACAAAGGTTCCATGGACTTTGAAGAAGCCCGAGTGCAAGGTGAAAGGGAGAAACGTGCTAAGCGAAAAGCACGTCAAACGAATCCTTTAGAAGACCATCTTCCATCTGGTAACCTGTGTCCTCACTGTGGGAAGCTGTGTGGATCTAGAATTGGCCTCCACAGTCACTTACGGACCCATCGCTAGAGTCTACACAATTTTTTAGAATTTCTTCCTTTTATAATTTTCTTTTTGTAATTTTATCCTGGAAGACAATCTTACTCGGTCACGAGTGACCGCCTACTACTACTACTGTAAACCAAAATGGGTTGTGTTGTACCCAATGTTAGTCTAACTTAAGTCTCATTCATTTCAATGGGTCTACTCTAAGTAACATTGGATACAACCCAATATCTTAAAAAGTCAGATAATTGCAGTGAGTGCGTACGTGTGTTTGTGTGTGCGTGTGCGTGTGCGTGTGCGTGTGACAGAGAGAGAGGGAGAGGGAGAGAGAATGAGAAAGAAGAAACATGTGGTCCAGTTTCATTTGTAATTTCTTCTTGTTTTCTTATCAGCTACTAAGTTAGGTTCCATTTCTCCAACAGTCAAAAAGCAATTATGTTTTTTCTCCCCCCTTCCTCCCCAAACTCACCCACCAAAGAAACTAAAACTAGTTTTTCTTTGATTAGAACTAGACTTAATGAACCACCATTGGTGCTTTTCTTACACTTGTAAAGAGAATTGTAGTCAGCAGGGTACAGTCAAAGGCAGACACTGGAATTTGTGGTTACCATGGCCAACAGCTACTACAACAGTGATGGCGAACCTATGGCACGGGTGCCACAGCTGGCACGCAGGGACCTCTCTGTGGGCACTCAAGCCATTGGTCACCAGATCGCGAAAAGACTGTCCCCTTCTGCAAAACACTAATGATCTTGTTCTTTCTCACAGTGTGGAACAGAATGATTTTATTCTAGAATTCCTCTTACAGAATTCTTTTCTACATTGTTATCACATTTAAAAGATTTTGAAGAATGATGCCACAGAGCATGGCTTGGATGTAAAGCCCTAACAGTTGACCCGAGTGCTGTATGTGTTGCTCTCAAACTAATGGAGTATGAGCCAAGGTTTGACAAATTATCAGCATGCATGCAATAGCAAAAATCACATTAATTGTGCAAAAGCATGCCCAATGCAAACTTTTACCTAATGCAGTGTTTGCGGTCCAAGACATAAAGTGTTTAAAATGTGTTAAGCACGTTTCGTTTTCTTGCTTATCCTAGTACAGGTTGACTTTTACTTTTACTAATCCGACACCTGTAGAAGCAGGGAAAGGACCCAGGGTAAAGCTTGCCCCGTACAATTTCAGTCTGGCATATAATCATATTACAAGTTGAGAATCCCTTATCCAAAAATACATGTGCCTAATTATTTAAAAAGTTTGTATAAATTCCCTTCAGGCTATGTGTACAATGTAGTACTATAATAATTTCTTGAGGGGTTTTTTTTCAACAAAAAACTTTGTATCATTGAAAGCTCTGTTATTGTGTTTTTCTTTTAAGACAAAAGATGTTAATTAGTTCGGACAACTGTATGAGTTGTTTTTCTAAAACTAAAACCTCGGTATTCAGGTTTAATTGCAGTGTTGGCACTTTGAAATAAATAAGTTGGTTTTGTGTTGCAGTTTGGGCACTCAGGCTCAAAAAGGTTCGCCATCACTGTACTACAAGCTGGAGGAGCACGAAGCAAGGCTGTGAATTAAACAAGAATGCAGATGTGGAACTGCACAAAGTCTGGATTCATTCGACCACAAATGCTGGCCAGATACCAACAGATGAGTAAACAAAGACTAAAGAGAAAGTAAAATGCAAGTTTGGCAACAAAAGCTGAGTTGTCAGAGGAAGCAACCATGCTGTTTCCAGGGAAAGAACTAGCACTATATTTATCCAAGGAGAGTTATAGCATCTAGTTAGGTAAGGTGCAATCCATCTACTATTTAACAGTACATATTGAAACAGTACATAGTGAAACCACACATATCACTTGAAAGGGAGTTACACTGTCTTTTTAATGGGTTATTCTTTCTTTATTTTTCTGCCAGCTTCAGAGAATTGAGGGAGTAGTGAGGAATATAAATGATGTCTTATTTATGTGTTTTTCTTACATCCTCCTTGTTTTGGTACAGGGTTCATGGACATGAATATTCAGTTGTAATTTGCATCAACATTCGCTCTAGGTTAAGAAGTTGAACAACTATCAAGTTCCTGATTTTGCAAGTATAGCCCCACATTTCTGATACTTGTAGAACACTACTAGTAGAATTTTCTTTGTTACCATGTAGGATCAATGTATGTAGGTGAGGGAAGACATCGCAACAGCAGTATCTGTCATTAGCCTATGTCTGGTGGAAACAGCTACTGCAGTGCTGCTTCCCCCACATCAACGTACATTGATCCTACATGGGATATTGCGCCCCAGTCCACTGCCCCAATCACTGCAAAAATAAATTTGAATTCAAAATGACCATGTGAAAATTCCAATTTAACTACTTTTCCTCATTCTCTCCTACTCCCTCCTCAAACCACACTGAGAGTCAATGTGGCACAGTGGTTAGAGTGTTGGACTGGGACTTGAAGCTCAGGACCCGGGTCCTAGTTCCCCACTCAGCCATGAAGCTCACTGGGTGACTTTGGGCCAGTCACTGACTCTCAGCCTAACCTACCTCACAAGGTTGTTGTGAGGATAAAATAGAGGAGGAGGAGGAGGAGGAGGAGGAGGAGGAGGAGGAGGAGGAAGATTATGTAAGGTACCTTGGGTTCCTTGCAGGAAAAAAGGTGAGATATATTCAGTTTCTCATTTTTCCAACCTTAAGTCTGTTTCATCTCCTTCCTGCATCAGTGTGTAAATGTGTTTTTGTACATTATTTTCACTAATATATACATGTTTGTGTTCACTTTTCCCTAATATATACATTTTTAATTGGAGAACTGCATCACAAAATTCAGGAAGTGTGAATATTGAAGTACAACTGCATTTAGGTTCGCATATTGGTTTGAGAAGTGACAATTGGGTAAGTTCACATTTTAATGTGAATCAAATGAATTTCTCTCCCATCCCTTTGCAGCACTTGAATGTAGTCTAGAAATCTCCTACCAAGTTCATCAGATCTATTACTAAATTAATGACTACTCCCTCCCCTACATCCCAGTTTCAGCATAATAATTTCTAACGTCTACTGTACTATCTCTAAAGAAACCACCAAGGGCATTCAATAAATGTCCCACTTTAATTTTCATTATTTACCCATGAATATCAGAACTGTTGAAAGGGTTGGACCAGGAAGAATTTTGTGGTTAAATTTAATCCAATTAGTTCAATGGGGGAAGAAATGGAAGAGGAGACAGGAGCATGAAAGAGAATTCACCGCATTTGAGCAGTTGGTTATGTCTAGAGAACTTATAGAAGGGAATGTATCAGCTAGAGGTATTACAAAGATGATATATAAAATGATTCAGAAATCAGAAGAGCAAGCGGAAAATTTTAAGATAGTTTGGGATACAGAGTTTGAAGAGGAAATAGCAAAAGAAGAGTGGAATAAGATATGAGATAGGAAAATATTGAAAAATATGTCAATAAGGATAAAAGAGAATTTCTATAAGTTAATTTGGAGATGGTACCTGACTCCGGTGAGAATAAACAAAATAGATAATAAATGTTCTCCAATGTGTTGGAGAGGTTGTCAGGAGCTGGGTACGGTATGCTCATATGTGCTGGAGTTGTAAAAATGTATTGGATTTTTGGAAAATGATTTTTGAAGAAATATCAGAAATTGTTGGTATTGATTTAGAAGTTTGTCCTAAATTAGCATTGTTATCAATAACTGAAAAGGTGGCGGGTCCTCAAAATGTTAAAGAATTAATTGTAAATTTGTTAACGGCGGGTAGATTAATGATAGCAAGAAAATGGAAAGTTCAGCAAGTTTTCTCTATCACTGACTGGTATAAAGAAGTGTGGGATATGGCTTTAAATGATATGTTAACTTGTAATATCAAATGTAAAAGGGGACAATTAAAGAAAAACAATTTTAAGGATATCTGGGGTTTATTTTTGGGTTTTGTGTTAAATAAGGGGAAAGGGAGTATGCCGTGTCAAGATATGTTGTATTTTTGGAATAATGAATAACAATAGATTATAGAGATAGAATGTATTCTTTGGTCCCGTGGTGATGGGAGCACTTTATAAGTTGTATGTTTGTTATTTAGTTTTTTTATATATTGTTTGAAATTTAAAAAAAAAAAAATTAAAAAAAAAGAATATCACAACTGACCAATGTCCAGAACACAGATTTTTAAAAATTTGTTGCACGTATCATGATTTCTCTACAGCTCTTTCATATATACAAATGAATGTATTTATTCCAGAAAATGAATACTAGAAAACAATCAGTGCACCCAAATTGTGTCTTAAAAAAAAATCTCTTATGCAAACTTAGGCTAAAAGGAAATAATTAAATATTTTCTCCCCTGCTGTAAGGGTGCAGTGGTCAGAATGCCTGCAATAGAAAGAGTGGGCACTCACCACTGCTGCTCTCAAATCCAATCCAACTCTTAGAAGCATTGTGACATGAGGCCGGTTGGGAGCACTACAGTGCCTGCCTGCCTGCTTAAGCAAAGAACAATTGAAATTGGTGACAATGAATCCCTCAGACATATCCAAGTCCATAATAAAATGTCATAAACCACCTGTCGAAACACAGACATACACACTTGCAATCTACATTCCAGTACTGTTTTCCCATCAATGCTCATGATTTCTCACAACTGATCTAGATAGAAGTCAAGTCACACACTGTTCTGGAATCCAACTACCTCAAAATCTCAAGGTCTCCTCTTGAGCACAATGACTGATACATTGTGTTCAGGTATTCATGGTGCGGTTGCATCAGTTTAGTGCTACTGATGAGAAAACTAAAAACTTAAGGGGATTCAGAGACAAAAGTCCCAAAGCTTTAAGGACATAATGACTTCGAAGTTGTAGCCTCTGACTGCCTTTTGATCAGGCCTGTACTACTTATGATCCACCAAGCCAATGTCTGGCAAGTTATCTCTTGACACTGCAGTGTGGGTAAATATGGTATTACGGTAACCCATTCTCTTATTAATAAAATGAAAAATCCAAAAGCTGGTCTACAACACCACTGATGTTTAACTGATGATCCAGGACCCATAAGTAGGTTATGTCCCAACTCAAGTTGGAGCCACCACCATTTTCTTTTTACTGATTTTTTTGGAATTTATTTTTTAAAAGAGGAGAAAGATGAGGGAGGGGAGGGGGGAGAGAGAGAGAGAGAGAGAGGAGGAGGAGGAGGAGGAGGAGGAGGAGGAGGAGAAGAAGAAGAAGAAGAAGAAGAAGAAGAAGAAGAAGAAGAAGAAGAAGAAGAAGAAGAAGAAGAAGAGAGCAGAGAAAGAGGTGGAAAGTTGGAAAGGGGGGGGGAATTAAGAATGGGACCCATGTATCCAGTTGAGATTAAAGATGGGTTCCTGGTCTGGAAAAAAGTTGAAGACAACTGGCCTATATTTTATCTTGTCCCTGTGGCAACTACAAATGGCAGCCCAGCATGAACTTCATTAATCCTTTGTTTCTGTTACCTGCTTGGTACTGGAAAAGTGCAGTGGGGCCAGGAATTCTAAGTACATGGCAGGACACAATACAAAGCTGCTGGGTGCATTCAGCTTGGTGGGTCACAGTTTTTGCAGGCCTGCTCTTGATTGTCCTATTATTCATAGGCTTATCTAATCCACTGAAGCCAAGACTAGATGGGAACCATTTCTCAGAAGACTATCATAGTCTTATGGATGTGATCCAGAAATAGTACATAAGAAGCTTTATTATCTTAACAAAGTGATATAAAGCAGAACTGTGTTCAGGTTCCAATAAGTACACATGATTACAGCTGTAAAAAAGCCAAATCTAATGAGAGAATGTTATTATTCAGATCCTTCTTAAAACTCAGCTGATATTTGACTATTTCACATCATCCCCACTTGCCCTGGTCTGCTGATTTTATCTGAGATTTACTGCTGCTGATTTTATCTGAGATTTACTGCATTCAGCAATGTCTGGCAGGTTCTCTCTTGAAAGAGTTGAAGGAAAATTTGGTATTAATAAGGGCTCCTTTCTTTTTAATAAAATGAAAAATCCAAGATTAGAAGCTGATATACACATTATCTTATCTCTGTGAAAAACATAGCAATCTCCATCTAGTGAGACTTAGGATGTATGGATCTTTCTGATTTAACAGAGAGCCTCCTTACCACTGCCAGATGTTCCTGGAGGTATGTATGGCCAGTGTGGAAACTCCCCATGCAGTTTAGAAGATCCATGAGAATCAACTTGTGGATGCAGCTTCCCATGCAGATAAAGTAATATGAGCCTGAATTTTTAGGTATTTTCTAGGAATGTTTATATGATATTGACATACATCTCTAGTGACTGCCACCCTATTATCTCTTTCCCATCTAGTATCTCTTTCCTAAGTCATTTGGCAGCAATAAAACGGAGCGTGATTGAATGAAAATCAATTCAGAATTGCTACTTGCTGGGAAATTAACTGCTAGAATGATCATGCCCTACAGAGAAAGACACTGATAGACATGGGTTACCTGAGAGCATTTCTGAGGATGCAACTCCAGTTGTTATAAATAAATTTGTTCTTGCACAGCAAAGCTAGAAATTATAACAAAGATAATCTCCAAGTCTTTCATTTGGACTCGGAAAGCAAAAAGCCAACAATGCTGAAATAAGAGTAAGTGGCAGTGGAATTTAATCATAGGACAGGATCTAATGGAAGCGGGAATTATCATGGTTCCAGCAAAATAAATAGAGTGACTACCATATTCAAGGAGAAGTTGAAAGTACAGTAATATCTTGGATTGCAAGCATAATTCATTCTGGAACCGTGCTTGTAATCCAAAACACTCTTATATCAAAGTGAGTCTCTGGCGGGCGTGAGCAGGGCCGATTTCGGCCTGCTATGCCCACTCGAGGCGAGCGGTTACATCCCTAATTGTCTTGCAAGACCTTGCTTGTTTATCAAGTAAAAAAAATTTTAAAAATTTGCTTGTCTTGCAAAACGTTCTCAGACCAAGTTACTTGCAATCCAAGGTATTCCTGTATGTTCAACCAGAAAAGCAGGGATTTTAAACGGAAACAGCATGTCTTCAGACACTGCAGAGATAAAGGGCAAATGCCATATATATGATAAAACTAGTCAGTGGTGTTAAATTAGTGCTATACTGAATAGTTGCCATGTTTAATTTTTGTGCCAAATAAGTAACCTTTGATGAGAGAAGAAGTGTTCAATAAATAAGATCTCTTTATTGAAAAATCAATGTTTGTTTGAATGTTTTTGTTCCATCATATAGTACAGTACTTCCCAGGATGCACTATGTTTTTCATTCTCCACTGACATCAGAACTGCAAGATTTTTCTGTCCAGGAATTACCTTTTTCTCATGATACTTCTCTTCCAACTCCATTTGGCTCCAATGGAAACATAGCCAATAAGAAAAGTCATAAGAAACTTGACTTTTCACGGTTCTACATTATGTCATTATTCCACTGAATGTAATTACGTGGGTCAAGATAACAAGTTGTAATATCTTCACATAATGATGTCATTATGACAGTGTTGGCTATGCTATTCAAAATGCAGATAAAGGCGGATGAAAATTTTGGGTTGACTGCCCATCAAATCCCAAAAGCAGATGTCAATTTTTGGCAACAGCAAAAATGAATTGGAACATAGGCGACTATTTTAGACTCAATGGCACATCTGCTTCATTGTAATTTTAATTGGTGTCATTTAAAGTTTCTTTCCCACCAAAAGGAACAATGCAGGCCTTGCCGAATGAGTTTGCCGTCTGAGGAACATGAACAGAACAAGATTAAAATAAAGGCCAAGGTTTGCTGCAGGAGAAAGAAGGATGGAGGTAGAAGAGGCTTAGTACACCGCAGTGAAGCACAAATTACTCAGTGGTGATCCAGGAAAGATTTTGTAGAAGTAGCCAGCTTTGAGGAAGATCATAAAGAAATAGAGGGAGCTGACATGACAGACAGAAATATGTAGAACTGGGGTTGGCTACCTGGCACCTATCAGGACCCCCGAGTGTGCCCATCAGGACTCCCATTGTTCCACACCACTCACCCGCACAACCACTTCTGCATCCCGCTGTGCTCAACAGACAAGAAGCAGGAAGTCAGCAAATACTCCTGATCTGCTGACTCCTTACTTCCTTGCTGCTAAGGTGAGCATGGTGGGAGGCAGAAGCAGCAGCAGTGGGGGTGAGTGAGCTGGAACAATGTGGGTGAGAAGGGACGTAGCAAGGGCAGAAGCAGTGGGGAAGCGAATAAGAAAGGAGAGGTACAGGGAAAGGAGAAGTGGCAGGGAAAATAAACACTGCATGGAAGGAGGGGAGAAAGAAGAAGGGGGAGCAAAAGAAAACTGGGAATCCTGGAAAGGGGGCAAGAAGATGTGCCTCTCCAAAATGGTAAAATGTGTCTATGCTCCCCCCAAAATGGTCACATGTGTCTGCAGGCCCAAAAAGGTTACCTACCACTGATGTAGAAAAAGACCTGCATACGAAGTTAAACACAGCTCACCAGCCATGTATCAGGGACTGCCAAGCACCTTAAACCTTCCTGTTTTACTGTCCTAGGCAGGGTTCAACAACAGGAGGTTTAAGGACCCTCTGATGGACGATGAATTGTGTTCAGCTTGATGGAACATACATTGAGCAGGACTGTACTAGCAAAACTAACTGTGGGAACATATCCGAAAAAGGAGCAAGTTGCTAAAAAAAAAGTTGAACCACATTGTGGAGAAAAAGCCTCAGTTTCCTGCACCACACACACACACACACACACACCTCCTCATGTGTAAACAAGTATAATCCCAGCTGGGGGCTGAGAAATGTAAAATGTACATAGCTTAGATGGCGCCTCAGAGGCTCCCCATCTTGATGTCTACTGGCACAGCCATTCACATGCAAATGTAGCCCAAAAGCCCTCTAGTCATGAGTCACCCCTCCCCGCTGCCTGGGCCAGATGAAGTTCATCCTGATTGGCTAAAGACACCTGGGCTACTGAAAGTGGGGGGGGGAAGAATCTATACTGCCTGCCGTGGCATTTGGTTTCTGTTGTTGTCTGCACGCTTTTGTGGGAGGAGGGTTTTGCTGAGGCAAGCCCTGAGGAGGACCAAACAACCCCCAGGTAAAGAGAGTAAGGCCTGGGTAGTGATATAGTAAAGGAACTAGCTTTGTTATTTTGTAGCTCTACTGTGTATACCAAAGTGTCTCCCCACTTTTTCCCCTTCCCTCATTTCCCACCTTTTGTTGTAATCTGTTTACCTTAAATAAACTTTCCTGGTTTTACCCCACACGGAGTGTGTGGTTCCTCTGTGGTCCAGTGCTAAATCCAGTGTATAGACCCAGGGCAAGGCCCTGAGAGAATCAGGTCAAGATGGCAGAGCTAAGGCTGACAGTTTTGCACCTTTGATCTCTGGTCTTGAGTAAAGGACAGGTTGGCAGTCCCTTTTCACACACATGAAATTTAATATTCTCTCAACATATATGATTCTATTTCTATATTAAAAGAAACAATAGATGAACTTTTTTTCCAGCAAGTACAATCCAGCTGTGCAATTCAATCCCAACGGTATAATGAGGTTCAGGTATTAAAAATGTAGGGGTGCATTAAAGCGGCAGTCTACCATGAAGGCCTATGAACTAGAATGATTAGGAGATACAATGTTCATATACTGATGTTTGAGTGCCAAAATATTACCCTGCCTCATGTCCGTTAAAGAATCTTGGCACCATCAGCAATCAGATGCAAACCACAAGTTTCAGTGAAATACTGCCTTGCATGGCCAATCTGTATTTCTTTTGGATGATGACAACGGGGCCACCAGGTCTCATGAGATGGAGTCTGGGAGCTAAAGGATATGAAGCCTGATGGAGGAGGGGTAGAGCCTAGTGGTGGGGGAAGAGGATGGTACTTGGTGTCACGGGAAGAGGCTGGCTGTGGCTGGTGCTACAGCATGAAGCCTGAGAAACATGGGGCATGGGACAGCAAAAGGCGACAAGTCAAGCATAAAATACCTTGCCCCTTTGATTCTAGTCCCTCAGCTTCATTCCCCTGAAGACCCTGATAAGGAGGTGGCTCAAATTCTGATATTTCAGGTCAAGCCATGATGACTGGTGGTGACCCTAACTGCAAATAAGCATTTAACGAAGTTGCTGCAGTATCCCTAACTCTACAAGCTTCATTTTTTCTTGCTTTGCAGACAGACATAACTTGCTGAAATGGACTGGGAAAGGAAGAATTTCAGTCAGCGGGAAACATTTAGTTTGCACAAAAAGACCTGAACAGCATGTCTGACATTTTGTTTAGGTATAATTTCAAGTGTGGCTAATGTCGAAGCTAAAATAATTGGCAGGATTCGTTGATTAAGCCCAGAATGTCTGCAGAGAGCAAACCAAATTCTGCCTTAACGAAAATGAGTGTATCATGCAATATCACAGCATGCAGGCCTGTGGCTTACGCTGGCTCAGCTTGTCTGAGTGTGGAAAGCTAAGCAGGGTCAGGCCTGGTTATTACTTGGATGGGAGACCCCTCCTCTAGTTTCCTGAATTGAGCAGGGGGTTGGACTCGATAGCCTTGTAGGCTCCTTCCAACTCTATGATCTATGGAATCTCTCAGTAAGACCATTTTTAGGCATTTAGCACCCTAGGCAAAGAATTAATATGGTATGCTCTCCTTACATGAATCTATGAGCTTCTGGGTTCTCTAGCTGCCCCATCTCACTCACTCCAACTACTTCTTTCTCACCAGTTCCAACAACCTTACCAGAGACTCCTTTCCTGAGTCTCTACTGAGATTCCAAGCTCAAGATTCTACTTCATTCCTTTAAAGCAGTGTTCTCAAACCTTGGGTCCCCAGATGTTTTTGGCCTACAACTCCCAGCATGCCCCAGCCAGCATGCTGGGAGTTGTAGGCCAAAAACATATGGGGACCCAAGGTTGGAGAACACTGCTTTAAAGCCACCAACAAACTGCGGCTGCTCATCAACCTACACCTGGCCCTTCTTGGTACCTTCAGTAGCCTTTTCCTGGTCTTTCCTTGCCTCTTAATACCACCAAGTCACCTCTCCTTCCTTCATCCCTAACTGCACACATGCCAAGTTGGTGTGATAAGGGAGAAAAACCTTCAATTTATTGCTTATGCACCATGGTTACTATTTATTTACCACCTACATCCCTGTTTCTCATAACTGTCCTAGTCTTTGGGGTCTTTGAAAAAATATTACCAGCATGCACACACACTCCTCAGCATGCAAGAGGCAGAGCACATCATGAGGAAGCAGCCTACATTCCACTGGCCTTGGCATTCTCTGTGCTTGAGTGCTTAGGAGTGCTGAATGAAATTCAGCAGACTCCTGAGTTTCAAAGGAGACTGCTAAAAATGTCCCATTTCTAGACCTTTCTACTAGTAAGGATGTGTTGGATCATCTGTGTACCTTAACAGTTTTGATATTCTGGTTTAGTAAGCATAAAGATAAATTATATGTACTTACTCACTTGAACAGAATATCATTCAAACCCAAAAGTTCTCAATGCAATCTTTTGGAAAAAATGGGAGAGGAGATTGGGAGAGGCAAACGTTTTGACAACCCTACCCCCCATCCCCACTCTCCTTTTTTGCCACTGCCACATGTTTAATTGTCCTGATGGTGGCGGCACTCCTGGGAAGTCCCTACAGTGAGGTCAGGAAGCATTACTCCCATTCTGACTGCGTAATGACATAGCACATCCTGCAGTTAATCAAAGTAATGGTAGTACTTCCTGCCTTCACTCACTATAGGGACTTTGGGGCAAAAAATAATGGCAGGTTTCTGGGATGCTGTCTCTGCTGGTGGCAAGTTCACTACAATGTTCACACACACACCCCTTAAATTCACCATGGAAAATTGTCAAAATGATCCCAATTTTGCAGCCTGTAAAGTGGTGTGTGTGTGTGTGTGTGTTTCATAGATTTCATAGATCATAGAGTTGGAAGGAGCCTACAAGGCCATCGAGTCCAACCCCCTGCTCAATGCAAGAAACTAGAGGAGGGGTCTCCCATCCAAGTAATAACCAGGCCTGACCCTGCTTAGCTTTCCACACTCAGACAAGCTGAGCCAGCGTAAGCCACAGGATGGTGTCTCTCTTTTTGAAAGCTGTGTGTGTGTATTTGACAATACAGACTTAAACTAAAAGCACATTCTGCATATGTGAAAAATCTCATTTTACATTTCTCCTAAGGAAATGTTTCAATACACCTGAGCATTACAGCCTAGCCAAATTCACCTTCCAAATCAGGTAATTACAAAGTTCAGCAACATCATTGGTACTGGTCACTGATACAAAGCAGACTTCTAAAACAGATTTAAAAATGTCCCAGTTCCCAACTTTTCTAATAATCAGGATGTGTTGGATTATTTGTGTATGTTAACATTTTTGATACTCCTATCAAGTGCATGTACAGAATATAAATACTTTAAATATAAAAATCCATCATTTGATCCCTGTACAAAAGCTTCAGTATTCACACATTTTCTACTGATATTAGAAGCAATAGTACAGCAGCCATACAGCAAGTAGTTTTGTATTTCTAGACAACTGTTTCTACAGTAGGATGTCAACAAAATTATAAATTACATCCAACCCTCATCATTTTGTGGTCAACTCACAAAACTTAAAAATCTAACCACATTCCCATTTTCCATGCTAGGCTATTCAGACTGTGTTTTACACATGTACTAACTAATTGTTTTATATGAATTGTTTACTGAGGTACACATATGCATGTTGAATGGTGCCACATACATTTTATTTTATTCAACTCATATTTGAGCAAATTTACTGGCTCATGTTTTTTTTAAATGCAGGAGTTTGTATTTATTTGTAAATGGGGTAATAGAACTAAACTAATTTAGAGGATTTTGCTGCTTTTTCCAGTATCAAAGCTATGTGGATTTTAAATTAAATGTCTAGCCCATCTGCTTGCAAAGATAGCCATGGCAATATAAACTAATGCACGTTTGTTTTGCTGAGTGTCTGGAGCCAGACAAACAGAAACAGTGACACTTCAAAAAGTTTAATGTAATTTTTTCATTGTAATGTGCCTGTATTTTAACCCTCCTTAATATTATTTTTTTAAGTAAATGTGCTCCTTTGTTCCCAAAGCTTTGAAATTTAAATTTGTTAAGGAAGGAAGGACAGGTTGCTTACCTGTAACTGTAGTTCTTCGAGTGGTCATCTGTGCAGTCACACATATGGGCTCTGCGCCTGCGCTGAGCCAGCCTCGGAAGATTCTTTAGCTGAGTCAAAATGGGCGGGAACCCCTCCCCCACGGTGCTCGCTCCTAGCACGGTTCCCGCCCATTCCCTCAGTTCCTATGAGACCTCTTATTGCGACCCCATGAAACGAGGGATCGTCGTTGGTGTCAACCTATGTGTCCTTTGGGTCACAACAGCAACGCAATTTCTCATCTTTGGGACGAGCTGGAGCGATGCACCCAATCTCCACTGGCAGGTCCATCGAAATCGATAATGACGCCAAGCGGGGATGGATGGGTGGGTTGTGTGACTGCACAGATGACCACTCGAAGAACTACAGTTACAGGTAAGCAACCTGTCCTTCTTCTTCGTGGTCTCTGTGCATCACACATATGGGCAGAGTAGCAAGCTGACTTACCGGTGGTGGGACGGCGTCACATGTCATTGTAGCACCGATGAGAGGACTGCTCTGCCAAAAGCGTTCGCTTCCCGGGCTCGGAGGTCAAGCTTATAGTGTCTGACAAACGTCGAAGGCGCAGACCACGTGGCCGCTCTACACAGATCTTGTAGAGGAATGCCCTTTCCAAACGCCGTGGATGTTGATTGCGCCCGGGTCGAGTGTGCTTTTATTGCACCCGGTAACCGTTTGTCGTTCAACTGGTAAGCCAGTTTAATTGTTTCTACAATCCATTTGGCAAACCTTTGTCTGGACACAGGTAGGCCTTTCGATTGTCCTCCATAACAGACGAACAGCTGCGTCGATCTCCTAAACGAGGCTGTTCTGTCCTTGTAGAAAGCCAGTGCACGGCGGACGTCTAGAGCGTGCATTTTCTTTTCCAGGTCCGTTGTTGGACTCTGAAAGAAAGCTGGTAATATTATATCTTGGTTGGTATGAAATTCCGACACTACTTTTGGAATGAAAGAGGTGTCTGGGCGGGCGACCACCTTGTCCCTGTGGAAAACCATGTAGGGTGGATCCTCTCTTAGCGCACATAGTTCGCTTGACCTTCTTGCCGAGGTGATGGCGACAAGGAAGGCCGTTTTCCATGTCAGTAATCGATAGTCTATGGTGGCGAGCAGCTCAAATGGCTTTTGTTGTAGAGCGCGTAGTACCAATGGTAGATCCCATCCTGGCGTCAAGTCCTTCATTGGAGGGATGGTATTCCTTAGGCCTTTCAGGAACTGCTTCACTAAGGGGTGGGTGAAGACTGTCCCTGTAGTGGAGTAGGGTCTGTTGGCCGAGATTGCTGCTAAGTATACTTTTATAGATGAAAGTTTTAACCCTCTTAGCATCAAAATGTGCAGATATTCCAGGACAGTTTGTATCGTGCAAGTCCCTGGATCTTGCCCTTGTGCTCTGACGAATTTTGAAAATGCCAGCCATTTCCTAGAGTAAGATGCTCTTGTTGCTGGCTTGCGTGCAGCTGCTAGGATGTCCTGGATTGCCACTGGCAAGCTTTGCACTAGGAGTGACGTATCCTCCATGCCATGAGCGCCAAACTCTTCAGGTCTGGGTGCCGGATCTCGCCCCGAGCCTGGGTTAATAGAGTCGGCGTGATGGGGAGAGATCTGTATTCCCCCCTGGAAAGGTGAAGGACCTGGGGGAACCACGGTTGTCTGGGCCACCACGGTGCTACCAGGATGCAGTCTGTGCAGTCGTTCCATATTTCGAGACGACCCGCGTCAACAGAGGAAGAGGCGGAAAGATGTAGAATAGATGCCCCGACCACTGCATCATAAAGGCGTCTGTAATGGAGTCTGGATCTGAAGCTGCCCTGCTGCAGAACTGGTGGCATGCTGTGTTTTCTGAGGTAGCAAAAAGGTCTATTTGAGGGTGGCCCCAAATCGAGAAGATCCAATGTAGGACGTCCGGGTCCAACTGCCATTCGTGGGACTGCAGGGAGACTCTGCTGAGGGCATCCGCTAGGGTATTGTCCTTGCCCGCGATGTGGATCGCCACGAGAGAGATGGACCTTTGGATCGTCCAGTGGAGGATTTTGAGGGTCAGTCTTGTTAGTCTCATGGACCGCGTGCCTCCTTGTTTGTTGAGGTAGGCCACAACGGTCGTGTTGTCCGTGACTACTTGAATGTGATGGTGGTATAACTCGGACTCCAGCGCCTTCATGGCGTTCCAAACCGCAAGTAGTTCCAGCATGTTGATATGCATCTTGCGTTGAATGGAATTCCATGTTCCTTGCGTGGTAAGTCTTGCACAGTGTGCTCCCCAACCCAGGAGGGAGGCGTCTGTTGTTAGTATCTTTGTTGGTGTTAGTGGGTGGAAAGGAACCCCCTTGTCCAGATTCCTCCTGTCCGTCCACCATAGCAAAGTCGCTTTGACCGTTCTTGGAATGGAAAGACGAGTGGAAGGGGACTGTTTTTGTGGATTGTAGGAGCGGATGAACCAGTTCTGGAGGGTTCTCATGTGCAGGCGGGCGTAGTTCACGACCTGTATCGTTGAGGCCATGTGG
Organism: Shinisaurus crocodilurus; assembly: GCA_021292165.1. Classification (NCBI taxonomy): domain Eukaryota; kingdom Metazoa; phylum Chordata; class Lepidosauria; order Squamata; family Shinisauridae; genus Shinisaurus; species Shinisaurus crocodilurus. The sequence continues at coordinate 177,779,072 of CM037876.1, forward strand.
CCTAGGAGGCGCTGGATTGTCTTTGCTGATGTGGAGCGAGATTGGTACAGACTTTTTGAGAGGGTAAGTATCTTGTCCAATCTGTCTCGTGGTAGATAAGCCCGTCCTTGAATCGAGTTGAGAACAGCCCCTATGAACTGGATCTCCCTGGCCGGAGTGAGGACAGATTTCTTGGCGTTGAGACATAGTCCTAGATCTTTGAGTAGGTGCAATGTCGTGCGGATGGTCGACTCTAGACGAGATTTCGTGGAGTCCACTACCAGCCAGTCGTCGAGGTAGGGGAAGATCCGGATTCCCCTGGCCCTTAGACTTGCACAGACGACTGCCATGCATTTGGTGAACACTCTCGGTGCAGTGGAGAGGCCGAAGGGGAGAACTACGAATTGATAGGCCTCGTCCCCTATCTTGAACCGCAGGTACTTCCGACTGTCTTGGTGAATGGCAATGTGGAAGTATGCGTCCTGCAGGTCTATCGACGCAAACCAATCCGTCTTGCGAAGTAAAGGCAGTATCGACTGGATGGTGACCATTCTGAACTTCTTTGCTGTTATGAAGAAGTTGACAAGTCGGAGGTCCAAGATCGGGCGAAGTCCTCCTCCCTTCTTCGACACTGTGAAGTACCGTGAATAGAGCCCCTCCTGGAGGTGATGTGGGTGGACAGGCTGGATGGCACCCTTCTGCAACAGAGAGTCCACCTCCTCCAGTAACGGTGGAGTGGGCTGTGTGGTAGTGATGCCGAGGAAGGGGGGGAGAACATCGAATTCGATCTGGTACCCGTGCTGGATGATGTTGAGGACCCAGCGGTCCGTTGTAATGTGGTGCCACGATGGAAGGTAAGTGGCTAGTCTGTCCGTGAATAGGATAGTTGTATTTGACGATTTTGATGTCATAATCGGTGGTGTTGTCACGTCCGGTGTTTGAGTCATGTCCAGTAAGTATGTGTCGATTTGTGCTAAGTCAAAGACGCCGTTTGCCGAAAGGGTTGCCCTTCCTTGGTCCCTGGTACTTAGGTTGGAAAGGCCTTCTTGATCCAGAGGGCTGGCGGTCTCGTCCTCGCAAGTCTTGGTTTTTTTGTGCGAAGCGCGGCCGGAACGGCGCTGTTGGCTGGAGCTTCGTCCACTGTTTAGCTTTGTACCTCTGCCTTGGAGCTGCGTTAAGCCCCATCTTTTGCGCTGTGACCTTCGCTTTCTGGGCTGCGTCGAGGGAGTCATCAGTTTTGGTGTTAAAGAGTCCCTCGCCGTCGAACGGTAAGTTTTCTATACGCGCTCTCGCTTCCGTGTTCAGTAACGTTGAGCGGAGCCAAGCGTGTCTGCGGAGTGCCACTGAGCTGATGAGCGCCCTCGCGTGGCAGTCCGTCTGGTGTCTAGCGTTGTTCATTTGGAGTGTTGCCATGCTCAGGGCCTCTGCCTGCAACACTCGTGCCAGTTGTCTCTTTTCTTCTGACAGGTCTTCGCATAGGTTGCCCAGCTTTTCCGTCAGGAAATGTTGGTATCTTGCCATTATTGCCTGGTAGTTTGAGACTCTTAGACCCAAGGCGCTGGATGAATATACGCGTCTGGCGCAGGCGTCCAGTTTTTTGCCCTCCTGATCCACCGGCGTGGTGTGTATTTTACTCGAGGTGGACTGGGCAGATTCTACTATGATAGAATTTGGAGCCGGATGGGTGAAGAGAAATTGTGCATCCTCTTTGCGGACGCGATAAAGAGATTCCAGCCTCTTGCCCGTTGGAGGAATCACTGCTGGTTTGTTCCAGGTATTCTTGACGACTTTCAGTAGTGCTGGCAGGTAAGGCACCAGTGCTGGTGATGTTTGCGTCGATTGCATCATGTTATACACTGGGTCGTCATCATCGGGAGACTCGATGACAGTTTCTATCCCCAGGGATGCTGTCATCCTTAGCACGTGGTCGGCGAAAGTCCCAAGGTCCTCTGAAGGTGATACTGCCGCCCTCGATTCGACCTGGAGATCTGGTGACGACTCGAGGGGGCCAGACAACGCAGAGTCTGAGTCAGAGTATGGTAAATCTGACGAGGAATCTGGGTCTAGGTCTTTTGATAGAGCTGGTTTTTCTAGGTGCTTCTTTTTACATAAGGCCTTCCTTGGGGGTGCCTGAGGTAAAGAGAGGTGAGTTTTGGAACTCGTAGCATGTTTTCCTTTTTGCGGGCTATGGTCCCGTACAGTTTGAGCGGTGTGACGGTATCGCTCGTGTGGGCTCCTACTCCGTGTCGGACCTCTGCGTTTGTGCTGGTCGACATCGTGAGATAAGCTTCGGCGTCGACTGCGTCTGATATAGGGGGAGTCGCGCCGTCGCTCGGTATCGATGGGCGGTGTTCGATGTCGATGGCGATCGATACAGGGGGAGCTATGGCGGCGTTCGGTATCGATGGGCTGTTTTCGACGTCGATAGCGATCCCCTTGGGGGGAGACTCTATATTGACGTACGCTGTCGGAGGAGGTACTACGGCGCCGGCGGCATGAGGTGTGTGCAGGTGCCTTTAGTTGACATTCGACACTTCGACGGTGGTGTCTGTCGGTGTCGTCTGAGTGGCTCCGCGATCTGCGGCGGTGACGGTCGGCATCGAGTGAGCGGCTTCGATGGCGGCGTCGGTCGATGTCGAGCGAAAAATCCGAACGCTTGTGGTCGGTTGGAGCCCTTCGGAGGTGATGTCCGGAGCCGTGGGAAGGGCTGCGTTCGGTGTCGGCCGAGACGCTTCGGCGGCGGCGTGTGCCACCGTAGGGAGGACTGTTGTGGCGTCGTTCGACATCGGGGGAGGAGCTACGGTGACGGCGGTACTCGACGTCGTGTTTGTTTCGGCGGCGGGAGTCCTCGGTGTCGACTGATGAATGTCGATGGCGAGGGTCCTCGATGCCGGTAGCAGTTTGTCTCGGGCTGCCAGTGTCTGGCGGTTTTTCTGCTCCGGCTCGTTGTGTACTACGCCGAGTAGCTTCATCTTCGGATGAGCTGTCTGGGCGAGTACTATGAGACCTGTGATCCCTTCGGCATCGAGGCGATCGATGTCGAGGCGATCGATGTCGAGGCGATCGATGTCGAGGCGATCGATGTCGAGGTGATCGCCGCTGAATCGGGCTGTCTTCTCGCCCTTGGTACGTAGAGTCGTCTTTGGATCGTATAGATTGTCTCTTGGACGCTTGCGATCCAGACCGACTGGGGTGCTCAGATGGCTTCGACTGGGGCTCCTCTCCTCTTTTAGGTGAGGTGGAGCGATGCGATCGAGCCGTTTTTGCCGGGGAGTCTAAAATTTCTCCGTCTGAGATGGACTCTGCCCGATCAATTGCTGTGTCCAGCTCAATGATCTTCGGTGTCGACAATTCTTTGTGTAACGATGTCGACCGTTTAGTTGGAGACGGAGATGGCACGCTTTTGGACGTCTCCTGGGTTTTGGACGCTACCGACCCAAGCGGTGATAAAGTCTTTGGTCTCTTTTTAGATTTTTCCCCGCTAGAGGCCTTGTGTGGCTTTTTCTTTTGAGTTTGGTCCTCCCCTTTCTCGGTGACTTTTTTAGTCAAGGGGGATGGCCTCTTCGAAGTTGTGGCGCGTGGGAGAGAAGGGCCAGCCGCTGACAGAGTTTGCTGCCATAGTGTGGTTTTGAGCTTTAATGCCCGCTGCTTCCTGGTCACTTTGGTGAACTTTTTGCAGTGGCGGCAAGTCTCCACAATGTGTTCTTGCCCCAGGCATAAAAGGCATAGGGTATGCCCGTCCGCAGGGGGTAGCTTTGCGCCGCATTCGGTGCATTTCCTGAACGGGGCCTTAAGGGCCATCGTTCGGGGGGGGGGGAAGCCAGAAGGAAGAGTAACGAAGAGGTTTTCTTTTCTTTTTTTTTTTTTTTTTTTTTTTTAGGAGAGAAAGTGAAGAGTAAAGGGGAGATAGTTGAATGAAGTTAAGTAGAAAAAATTTTACTCAGCCGATCGAGAGGAATGAATTCCTGGAGAACCTTTCGAGAGCTGCCGGTCGCAATAGCGGTCGAAAAGGAACTGAGGGAATGGGCGGGAACCGTGCTAGGAGCGAGCACCGTGGGGGAGGGGTTCCCGCCCATTTTGACTCAGCTAAAGAATCTTCCGAGGCTGGCTCAGCGCAGGCGCAGAGCCCATATGTGTGATGCACAGAGACCACGAAGAAGAAGATGTATAGAAATGTCCACCCAAATCCCTGCATTGATACCAGGATGTGAAACCAGGATGTAATTCTGGTTTGTTTAACTAATTTTGGTTATAGCAAGCAAGGGTTCCACAAGTTCACATAATGTGGAACTGTCATTTGTTCTTAAAGTGAAAGTGGAAACTTTCACTCTTCTCCCTTCACATGCAAAGGAGGAGAGGGATAGAGAACCTGCAAGTCCAAGGCTGGTCATGGCTTCTTCTTCATTATATAAATCATAGTTTGTGTGATTGTTGAACTGGACTGGATAGACTCTGTATTTTCTCCCAGATATTCTTAGTAGTATAGAACTACCCTTAGGCATAGCCTTCATATCAGTGGACTTTTTTCAGGCTGCCTGAATACATCATCAACTAGGGGCCCAAGATAGAGCCAGAAGACAAGGCTGGTGTTGTTGCCTTTCTTGATGTGGGTCAGAGACAGGACCTCTCGCAGCGGGGCGTTCTCCAGCTGGAGACACATCCCGGATCTCTCCTTCCGAGATCGATGTGGAGGGTGGAGCCATCGGTACCGTGGGTTGCTTCAGTACTGAAGTCAAGATGGCAGGTTGTGGGGCCAGTATCGAAGGCTCCTTCGATGCTGACAAAATGGTGGAGAAGAAGAGCGGTGTGTTAAGGTCAATTTGGAGGAGTCTTTTGATCTCCTGTGCTCCTTCTTCTTTTTGTGGCATTCGACATTTGCCTTTGCCTTCCTTGCCAACTTCTTGGCCTTCACAATAGCAAGGCTACGTCCCAGAGTGGGAGGGTCAATCACGACTGTCTCCAGGTGTGGAGGAGTTGGTAGATCAGCTGTAGAAGGCACAGTCACTGGAGGATTGGAGATGTCCACTGCCTCCAGAGCCCTATTCCACATCTCCGCCTTCAGGCGGTCCGCCCTTTGCCTCCTCGCCTGCTTTGTAAATGCTTGGCAGTGGGGACACATATCTACTACGTGCCCCTCACCTAAGCAGAACAAGTAGAGCAAGTGGCCATCCGTTAGTGGGAGTTTGACACCACAACGGATGCATTTTCTAAAGGCCACCTTGAGAGGCATTGGCCTCAGGGAGCCTCCATGGCAATCCGGAGAAGGATAGGATAAATGAACAAATTAAAGGTAAAACAGAAAGAGTGAAAAACTACAGCAGAAGAGAGAGACATTGAATAAAACGCAAGTCTTTTTCTCAGCTAGACACAGGAGAAGTTCCGAAAGACACCAAGCTACAATGGCAGTAGGCAGGAACCCGCTAGGAGCATGCTGTCAGGCGGAGGAGAGAGAAAGGGGGAATGCACAAGCCTGAGGCTTACTGTTGCTTGTACATGTTGAGCTAAGCATGATGTGTGAATGTGGCCAATGTCTTAGATAGGAAATAATGCTTCTTTGAAGATGAAAGGAGTCATTTATAAATCTCTTTTGGGGACACTACAGGTCAAAATGGAGGATGCAAACATTACTTTAAGTCATTACTTGCTTTGAAACTCCAGAAATAATTGAGAATAATCTGTTGTTTAAAAGGCTGTAGAAGCATATGCTTTTTTCTGTTAAGTCATGAAAATTTATACTATAAGTAGAATGTGAGCTCAAATATGAGACAGGATGCTCTTAGTACCTCAGCTGACTCTGCACAGCTTCTAGCAGCTGTGGTAACATTCTGAAATTAAGACTAGCTCCTTAAAATCATATTTTGCTTATTGTGTTTTGCTTAAGACTAGCTCCTTGAAATTGTTTCTTGTTGTGTGTTATGCTTCTCATACTATAGACTACTATGCTTGTTACGTTTAAAGAAAAATAAATTAGTTCTTTAGGAATTTTGTTTTCTCGAGTTCTTAATATAAATTAAATGGCAGCACAAAAACTCTTTCAATCCAGATGAATGGTGTATATTCCTCAAAGTAGGTTCACACTTGATGTACTGAGAAACTTAGCTAAATCTAAATTCCAAGTGTGTGAAAACCTATCTATAGGAAGCATCTGTATCAAAAAGAGCCTGCTGGGTCAGAACAAAGGCCCATCTAGTCCAACTTTCCCAAGCTGCTCCTCCCCCCCGATGTTTTGGACTTCAACTCCCATCAGCCCCAGCCAATATGGTCAGGAATACTGGGAGTCGTAGTCCAAAACATCCAGAGGGTACCAGGTTGTGGAAGGCTGATCTAGAGCATCATATCTTTGCCAGTGGTGGCCAGCCAAATGTTCCTGGGAATTTGCCAGCTGGTATGAAGGCAACAGCTATCTCCCAAAGCTGCCATCCAGCACCTGGTATTTAGAGGCCATTTAGCTTTCTTGGTCAATAGCTACTGGTAGAACTATCTTCCATGAATTTGTTTAATCTCCTTTTAAGGCCATCTAAAATAGTGGCCATCATCTACTGAGCCTGTCACCCAGCTAGAGGGCATCATGGAAACTCACCCTGCAGGTAGGCAAAACGGTTCAAGAACAGGCCCGGCAAGGCTTGATGTCAAACTATCATGCAGCCACTGTCCACCATCACAAAAACAATTAACAGTGGAACAGCGAAGTCTGAATGGAAGATGAACAAAAGAAAGAGGGCAGGGTGATGCAGCTAAGCTTCCATAAACAATAGTATTGAATTTCTTTTTCACTGCAGCACAAGGCAGTAGGGAGGCAGGAAAGGGACATGCAGGCAGAAACTCTTTTTCTGCCCCACCTTGTGCTTCCATTGCATCTTTCAGGCTGGCATTAATCTGGTGCTGGGTGTCTCCCACTATGGTGAAACCCTGCTCCAGCCAACCCCATTCCAAGAGACACCACCCTTGCCAGAAAGGGAAGGAACGGAACTGCTGTCTCGTCCTACCTACTGGAGCACAACAGGAAAGTACTTATTTTCTTATGCTAACTCTGGGTGAGTGTTAATCTTTATTCTAGGAGAGGACTTTATCTAAACCTGAAACCAGTGAAGAAACTGGGATAGGGCATTTATGTTGTTGTACTTTTTACTTGAGTTATGCCTTATTTGAATTCAAAGTGCAGTAAAAGGCCAAAAAGGAAACTGCCAGTTGGTAAATTCTGGGCACTCCCTACTAGCCTATCTTGAGCAGTGACGTGAGACCAGGAGACCCTGAGACACATGCAGTAACAACTTTCTTTTGTCTGTCCTGAATTTACTGCCAATCAATTTCATTGGGTGATCCCAAGTGTTAGCGTTATGTGTTAGTGTTATGTGTTAGAGTTAGGGAATAGGCAGAAACAAATTACTATGTACTTTTTCACACCATGCATAATGTTACAAATTTTGGTTACCCTGTTGTGCACTTTTTCCAACTCTATGATGTTCTTTTTCTGATGGGGCAACCAGTACAGTACACAGTATTCCAATTCAAATACAACCATACCACAGATTTATATAAAGGCATATTGATACTGGTAATTTTATTTTCAATATCTGTCCTAATAATTCCTACCACAGAATTTGGCTTTTTCATTACTGTCACCCAGTGACTGGGTTCACACAACACGGTAAACCTCAGTAGGTTACCGTAATTCCTACTGAGGTTTAGTGTGTCATCTGACCTGTGCGGGGTGCTAGAAGCCAACCTGGTGTGGCTTCTAAATCACCCTGTGAAGCCATTGTTTGCAGTAGTGTTACACTAACCCTAGTAGGTTTAGCGTGTCATCTGAACCTGGACAACACACTAACCTACCTACAAGCCAAAAAGGCACAGAGCCCCATGGCCAGAGTGGCAAAGAAGGGCTCTGGCTCTGGCCACGGGGCTCTGCCAATGACAGCTGGCCAAGTGCCCAAGCAGCACTGAGCACAGCTTCACTGTGCGCTCTTGCTGATGTCCTGCATTGGCAGAAGCATGCAGAAAAGCCCGCGGGGTCTGCGGCCACCATGTGCCTCCTCCCCCCACTGACTGCCACTGCCACCAACGCCACTTGCTGTTGGCGGGGTCTGCCGGCTGCCCCCTTCACAAGCAGGAAGGGTGTGTGTGGTAGACTAGGCTGCTGCCGCAGTGTCAGCAGATATGATGGGGGTCTGGAATATGCACGTCAAACCCCCATCACACCCGCTGACACCGTGGCAGTGGCAGCACCTCCTCCCCCCCTCTGGCCCCTCTTCTCCTGTTGTGATGCGGTGCCCATGGGAGCCATGCTGAGAAAGGGCAAGGAGCCTCTGACAGCTGGTGAAAAGTGCCGCTTGGGCACTGTTCACCAGCTGTCACCCCCATTCCTCTCTCCTCAGTGTTCCCACAGTGTCCCCTGGGAAAGCAAGTGGTGAGGGGAGAGGCAGAGCCTCCTGACCCCCACTGTGCCCGACCATTAGTCGGGCACAGCCAGGGCCTGGGGCAACTTTAAACCCACAGAAGTTTCAAAGGGTTTAAAGTGCCATGTGAACCCAGCCAACAAGTTGATGTCGACCCCATCAGTTGATGTTGACCCCATCAGTATATACATAAAATTAGGATATTTTTGCCCCATCTGTATCACCTTACATTACTTACATTGAACCTCATTTGCCATTTTGTTGCCCTTTCATCCAGTTTGGGGAGATCCTTTTGGAGCTCTCCACAGTCTACTTGTATTTCTATTTTCCAGTTGCTCTACATTTGTCTTGAAGAAGTAGAAATATAGGGCAGTTAGAAAATAGGTCAAGCCACTGTGGCACAATGAAGAGAGGGTTAGGTTTAGAAGGGGGAGATTCAAAGCCATGAAGCTCACCCAATGGTCTTGCCTGTGTCAAGATCTCGCAGCCTAATCCAGGCCTATACCATTCATGATTTACCAACTATATGTAACCCGCCAGCCATGTTATGATGGCCCACTCCATGCTTAATAAGCCTCCTAGTTATGCTTCTTACCCAGGATTGCAAAAACAGGGAGTCTGTCAAGCACCTGGCAGGGCATAATAGATTCCTGGAAGACTTACCGCATTTGGTAAGTCACAGGTTGTGCAAAACCTGGCCTAACCTAAATAAGCAGTTAGGAGTTATTTTTTTAAAAAAAGACATGAAAGCAGCAGCAATTTTCACGGTTGCTTTTAAGTATCTGCCATATATATGCTAAAACTCAGCATTTAAAGGTTCCTGGAATACAGGGTAGTCAGCAAATGATTTCAGACAGAGACCACCATGTGGTCCATCATGTACAATCCATTTCCCTTCCAATACCTGTTTTAGCCAGTGCTAGAATACAAGACACACCAACATACTACAGACTCTTTAAACTATTACTAATTCTTTAAACTATTACCCACGTCCCAAGTGAACCTTCTGTATATGAAAAATACTTCATTCTTTGTGTGTGTGGGGGGGGGGGGGTCAGATGACACCATTAAAGAAAGCACTGAAGATCCATTAACTTCACCAGTTTCAACTCACTTATTAATGTATCCTTTTGTGCCATATGCATTGCCGAAATCATAACCTTACAGAGGATGCCATATATCTAGTTACCCAAATTATTATGAAATCCTGTGTTATTTTTAAAACATATGGTTATTTATTTATGTAATACTATGATAGCCTGGGGGGTGGGAGAGACTCTCAAATAGCTTCTTTTATTTTAGGATCATGTAACAGAAAATAGAGCCCAGCATTTAATCTATATCAATGAACAAAATGAATTTCACACTACTTCTACTATGACCTACTAATATGTACTCTACTTTGAGATCACTAAGAAACTACTTGAAATTAAGCCAGACCAGCACTTTATATTAGCAAATTTTGCCAAATCAAGAATCTGTCCCTAATGTAATCCATTTGATCTTTTTAAAGGGCTCTGATACCTTTAAATTGTCTCAGAAAGAAACTCCAACTTCTCAGTCTACCTTCTGCCATTGCTTTCTGAATCTTGGATGTCCCCCAGCACCGGTGAAATATTTGAGGACGTTTTCTTCACTGAGGACAAATAAATGTAGACATGTATAAAACATTAGGCCTCAGAGGTATCATATGTTTCCACCACAGAAAAGATGAGAATCTTGGCTCCCAAACAGGCTGATGTATTCAGCAGAAAGATCAACTGGGTTAAGACAAAATGCTGCCTTTGCCATATGGAAACAAGACATAAAGGATGCAAATGAAGAGATTGCATGGTCCTAGAACAGTGATGGCGAACCTTTTTGAGCCCGAGTGCCCAAACTGCAACACAAAACCAACTTATTTATTTCGAAGTGCCAACACTGCAATTAAACCTGAATACCGAGGTTTTAGTTTTAGAAAAACAACTCATACAGTTGTCCAAACTAATTAACATATTTTGTCTTTAAAGAAAAACACAATACAGAGCTTTCAATGATGCAAACAGTCTTTTGTTGAAAAAAAAATCAACTCAAAAAATTATTATAGTACTACATTGTACACATAGCCTGAAAGGAATTTATACAAACTTTTAAAATAATTAGGCACATGTATTTTTGGATAAGGGATTCTCAACTTGTAATATGATTATATGCCAGACTGAAATTGTACGGGGCAAGCTTTACTCTGGGTCCTTTCCCTGCTTCTACAGGTGTCGGATTAGTAAAAGTAAAAGTTAACCTGTACTAAGATGAGCAAGATAAACAAGAAAACTAAACGTGCTTAACACATTTTAAACACTTTATGTCTTGGACTGCAAACACTGCATTAGGTAAAAGTTTGCATTGGGCATGCTTTTACACAATTAATGTGATTTTTGCTATTGCATGCATGCTGATAATTTGTCAAACCTTGGTTTGAGAGCCAGGGCCGGTGCTACCATTAGGCCAACTAGGCAGCTGCCTAGGGCGCAGGGCCAAAGGGGGCGCCAGAAACGCTTTGAAAAAAAAACAGTGCTCTCAAGTGGGAAGGGGGGGGCGCTAAATATCTCATCTTGCCTAGGGCACCAAACTGCCTTGCACTGGTCCTGTTGAGAGCAACACATGCAGCACTCGGGTCAACTGTTAGGGCTTTACATCCAAGCCATGCTCTGTGCATCATTCTTCAAAATCTTTTAAATATGATAACAATGTAGAAAAGAATTCTGTAACAGGAATTCTAGAATAAAATCATTCTGTTCCACACTGTGAGAAAGAACAAGATCATTAGTGTTTTGCAGAAGGGGACAGTCTTTTCGCGATCTGGTGACCAATGGCTTGAGTGCCCACAGAGAGGTCCCTGCGTGCCAGCTGTGGCACCCGTGCCATAGGTTCGCCATCACTGTCTTAAGCAGACATTCTGCAAAGGACACAGAAAAAAGATGGTTATTCTAGGACAGTGATGGCGAACCTATGGCACGGGTGCCACAGCTGGCACACAGGGACCTCTCTGTGGGCACTCGAGCCATTGGTCACCAGATCGCGAAAAGACCGTCCCCTTCTGCAAAACACTAATGATCTTGTTCTTTCTCACAGTGTGGAACAGAATGATTTTATTCTAGAATTCCTCTTACAGAATTCTTTTCTACATTGTTATCACATTTAAAAGATTTTGAAGAATGATGCACGGAGCATGGCTTGGATGTAAAGCCCTAACAGTTGACCCGAGTGCTGTATGTGTTGCTCTCAAACTAATGGAGTATGAGCCAAGGTTTGACAAATTATCAGCATGCATGCAATAGCAAAAATCACATTAATTGTGCAAAAGCATGCCCAATGCAAACTTTTACCTAATGCAGTGTTTGCGGTCCAAGACATAAAGTGTTTAAAATGTGTTAAGCACGTTTCGTTTTCTTGCTTATCCTAGTACAGGTTGACTTTTACTTTTACTAATCCGACACCTGTAGAAGCAGGGAAAGGACCCAGGGTAAAGCTTGCCTCGTACAATTTCAGTCTGGCATATAATCATATTACAAGTTGAGAATCCCTTATCCAAAAATACATGTGCCTAATTATTTAAAAAGTTTGTATAAATTCCCTTCAGGCTATGTGTACAATGTAGTACTATAATAATTTTTTGAGGGGGTTTTTTTCAACAAAAAACTTTGTATCATTGAAAGCTCTGTTATTGTGTTTTTCTTTTAAGACAAAAGATGTTAATTAGTTCGGACAACTGTATGAGTTGTTTTTCTAAAACTAAAACCTCGGTATTCAGGTTTAATTGCAGTGTTGGCACTTTGAAATAAATAAGTTGGTTTTGTGTTGCAGTTTGGGCACTCAGGCTCAAAAAGGTTCGCCATCACTGGCTTAAGATATACCAGACTGATAGTTGTGAAGTTACATCTCCACTCATCTTTTCAAAAAATTTCTTAGCAGCTGAAGAGGAGAGAGGAGAGGTGTTGGTAACCTGATGAAATGGGAAGCTTCATTTGATGGATGTGAACATTGAGGGGGAAAGGAGAGGGAACCCTTTAACAATTCCCAGTAAAAAAGTTCTACTGAAGTCCTGGCTGCCTGACTATAGCTTAAGCCGCATTATAGCACAATGAAATCGAACCTCTAAACATGGGCAGAAACTACTGTAAAATGGGGGAGGGGGTTTGAATTATGCCATTTGTGGAGAGACGGGGTCTGAGAAAAAAAAATCAGTGGTTGCTCTCATTATTTTGATAACTGCTCCGATCATTTGAAGGGCAAGATATGAATTTTAATCAGAACCAGCATCAGCACTTGGCACCTTAGGGCAGCTACCTGGACCCTAGCACCCTGGGCCCTGAATTATATGCTTACCTGACAGAAGCAGTGGTAGGTGACCATTTAATTTCCCACAATGAACCCATCATAGCATCACTACAATATTGTAGGAAATTAAAATGTAATGGGCTGTGTTCACACAAAACCATAAGCCACTGCCCAACCCCTCCTGCTTGGCTCTTCCTGCAAGTGGGAGTGGCACCAATAACCAGGAATTTACTTGCCATAAAAAGCTTAGTGTTACCTCCAAACCCAGATTCTGGCTTGTCCCTTCTCTAACAAGCCAAGATCTGGAAGCCATGGCAGAAAATTCTGGCTTCTTAGAGGAGAGACAAGTCAGGAGTCCAGATTTAGAGTAGATTAAAGCCTCATCTATTAACGAAGTCAGAATAGCTTCACTTTCGGACATCACTACTATTCCCTGGTGTAGCTCATCTGATATTCCAATTCACACCACCAGATATTACATTCCAAAGATTAGCAGAAAATATAAATGCCTACAAAATAGGCTGAAATGTCTGGCAAACCTATGAAACAAGGTACCAGCAGCCATATGCTACACAATGTAATGCTAGTGCGGCAAAATGAGACACAGCAACCATGCCCCCCCTCCCTCCTTCCTTGGTCTTTCCCCCTTCACTGCAACAACCCACTTTGAACACACCAAACATTTCTGGTAATAGGAACATCACAGACTCTTTTCTTATGCCTATTTAGTTTAGATAGGTGGGAGGTGGCGTGGCATATCTTCTTGTCTCTGTCAACCAGCATATTCTGTTTCAGTCAGCATCTTCCTGAACAAGAATGAAGTAGGCTGGAGAAAAATACCTGAGGATGACTTCGTTTTGATTATGTTAGTTGGCATCTCTCCTCCCACCCCCATTGAGTGTAGCAGATGTAAATATGTTACTAATCACACAATCACAGGTATTAAGAAATCTGGGAAAGACATGCCTGGACAGAATTTTGCAGCTATTGTGAACTTCCATTATCCAAGAGATGAACTTTCTGAAGCAGCCCAAGATCCAGATTATATCATCATCAGAATCAAATGGTAAAGTTTTTCCTGTATCACTTAGAGCTGCAGCTGAGGGATAGGCATATTTGAATGCTCCTCCTTTCCTCCCCCCTCAATCAAAATGAATAAAATCCTAATTTATCACAGGGTGAAAAAGTTACCTGCATAAACTTAAGGCTGAAAATCTTAAAGGTTGAAAGGAATTAAATCTGGTATCTGTCAGGCTTTACTAGGAAGAAGAGGAAATTTGTTATTGGTACAAAACAAAAGGCAAAGTATAGGTGAGCCTTAACAATAATAGAGAAAGACCTTCAGTTTGAAAATGTTGAGAGCAATCCAACCAAAGTTTAGCAATTTTAAGACCTGCTTGACACATATTTCTGGATGCACAGCAGTCATCCTGGTATTTCAATGATGCTCTCCCACATGGCTGTAGTATGTACATGAATAGCATAACTATACAAACAGGGCTAATCACATGGGCCTTTTCATTTGATCAGCACCTTTCCTCCCAGTGAGGTGCTGACTGGATAGAAAAGACCCACGCAATCAGCTTTCTCTGTATTTAAATTTCTCTGTATTTAAACTTTCTGCAGCCATGTGAGATAGCTTCCAATGTGGGAAGGGTCATGGGTCACTTTGATTTCAATGGGAGAATTAAGCATACATATAATACTCTCCCACTGAAATCAATGGGATTAACAAGTGCTTAACTTTGTAGGGGTTGTGTCCGGAGTAAGTCAGGGCTACTTGGATAGTTGGTTAACTTTAAGGAATGAAGCAGGATATAGGCAATCATCAGTAAATGAAGAAATAACAGTATGTGACAAAACATGTTTAAGTCAAGGCAGGGAAGATTCTTCATCAGAGTCTCCCAAGAGCACTCTTACCATTTTATCTGGGAATAGAACAGAAATAAGCGAGCAGATTCAGACTGATAAATTCAAGGCATCTGAGTGACCAAACCAGCTAATAACTAGCATTGGTTGATCATATCACATGATTGAGTCACATGCTAATAAAATTGTTTAAACAGTGAGCAGTGCTAACAAATTAATTATAGCAATGAACAGTTCATTTGGACTAACAATAGTAATCAGCTCTTCTTGTTAATGAGCTCTTTAATAAGAGCGCCAAATTGCTGACGGGTACCAACATTTGGGACACATTAGCCGAGTTGTGCAATTCAATAATGGAATAAAATAGCTTCTATTGAACTGATCAGATGGGCACAACTGGGGGTGAAGAACAGATAAGTGGTGGGGTAGCATGTTCCTATGACCCACATGTTAGGCAGCCAGGGTACTTCACTGTGTACTTGATGGAGCTTTTCATATTTGTTTTCACATTGATGTCAGGGCCATTTTTACTATGTTGCAGTAGAGAGGATGTAGAAAATTGTCAACTTGGAAATGAAACTATGGGGCAAGTCAGCTAAGCCAAATGTAAACTGTGCAAACAAACTTATTATCTATGGGTTAGTGAGAAATCTGCTTGGCTTACATTTCAATGTGAACTTATTAATTTGCACTTCCTGAACCTATACACAAACCAGAAATCAGTTAGATGGCAAAATCTGCACTTTTCCAAAGTCTGTGATGTAGTTTGGGGAGGGGGGAAAGTGTGTAGAAAAGATACGGACATTTGAAAAAGTACATACAAAATTTATACAAAAATGTGTATCTTTTCTTAAAATGTGCACAAAATGTTTTAATGCAGATTTTCATGCAGCCTGAAAAAAAAAAAAAGCAACCTAATGCAGAAACAGAATGGAACAAACTTTGCAGTGGAAAAATGAGAATCTGAGTGAATCGAGCTTGACAGATTTGCCCATCCCTATGTGGTGTAACTAATGTTTATTGAAAGGTTCATTAATGACCCAGAAGAACCAAAGAGACAAGGTTTTCAGATAACAATCTCAATTTAATAATTTGGTCTTAAGTCTAAAATGGTCTATGAAGAGTTACAGAAAGATGAAACAGCACTTACCATTTGTGGTTTATCTTCAACCATAAACATTGCTTACCCTTTCTAAATTAGTATGTTATGTGCTATTTTCTTGTAATTACCAACATTAATTTTTTTTTGTTTTTAATGGCTGAAGAACCTTGAACTGATGAGTGTTACCATTTGTGGCCTATCTTCAACCATAAACATTGCTTACCCTTTCTAACACTCATCAGTTCAAGGTTCTTCAGCCATTAAAAACAAAACAAAAAATGTTGGTAATTACAAGAAAATAGCACATAACATGCTAATTCATACATTTTCTTTATGTAAATGATGTGTCCACATCTTATGGACAAGAGTACACTTCTAGCAGAAAAAAAGATAGTTTAAAAGCAAAGGGCAGTAGCAGCAAGTGCTTCAAAAATCTAGTAGACACAAGCCACAGACAAATTACTAGATGTGATGAAGTTCTCATCATGGGTTGAAAATCCATTTGGTTGGTTGCATAGCTGAGTAATTAAGTTGTCTGCTTGGCCATTATGCAAGATGATACTTTCAGTAGCAGTATTACCATGAATTCACCACACTTATGTAAGCTGTATTTTTTATGAGAACAGTCTATAGCTCAGTGGCTGAATTCTTAGCATCTCCAGCTAAAGCAACTTGGGAAGCAGGACTGGGAGAAACCTCATCCCTTGGAGAGCCACTGCCAGTCAAAATAGACAATACTGGCTAGATGGACCCATGGTCTGATTCAGTATAAGGTGCTTCTTGAGTTTATATGGAACCACATCCAGATCTGGCTATGATTATGAATGCAATAGACAGAAACACAGAGCACCATCAATGTATGTGGGACTAGTTATAGTTAGGGTACTGCCTGTATGGGCAACCAGCAGTCCACAGAGCCCCAGAGGAGCTCTGTGGACTGCTGGCTGCCCATACAGGCAGTAAGCTAAGTTGTTGTTTTTTTAAATGCGCAAATTGCTGCCTATCTTAGAGATGGAAATCTGGAAGCTGGCTTGACTCGCACCATAGCGAGTTGGTGCCAGCACAGGGCTGGCCAACCGGAATCGGGGGGGGGGAGGTGAAAATCCATCAGATTTTCACCCCTCTATCAGATTCCACACACATCCCTAATAGGCAGAGGGAGCCAGAACAATGTGTGCACATGTAGAAACACTGAAATGCAATCCCCCTCCCTTCTGCTTCCCATTAACCATCAGAAGATATGAATCCCCTACAGCTGTCAGAACTGCCTGTTGTGTGCATTTAAGTGCTCTACAATGATTTCCAAGGAACCTGGGGATTGTATATGGAATTCTTCCTGACTCAATGCCATTAGACAGAATATACCAGGACACTACATAAGCAAGTGAAAAAAATCTATATCCTCTCATTGGCGTGCAAGCAGTAGTTAAGAATTTTAGTTAAGGTACGGTCTATGCACACTTTAAAAAATGCTGCTCTTGGCATCCTGTAAGTCAACCACAACCCTCTCACATCTTCCTCTCCTGCCCCGGAGAGCCGAAGAGAGAACTGATAATGGGGTGGAAGGAGAGGACGACATTCACAATTTTCTGTCAGTGGACAGCTGCTTATGAGGCTATCATAGGAAAAGTAAGTATTGCTAGGTCAAAGAAGCTGGCAAATGTAATGTCAAACTGGCCAGCCATTTGGTCATTCTTTACTAAAGAAAACATAGCTGGAATAATGAAGCCATGCAGATATAAAATGGGACCCATCAAAAACTTTAAATTGATGTGATCTAGCCAAAGTTAATCACTGTGAAGTCCCATTGGCTGCATCAGGAATGCTAAACTCACTCCTACAGCAACAAACAGGATGTAAAGCATTATTTGGGCTGAACTACACCAAGTCTTTTTAACATCTCATGCTGACCAAAAGAAATGCTGTCACAGCAAAGATCTAGCAATTCTTGGATTGATTTACGTATGTATGAAAATATGATATGGATACATGAGCTAGTTCCAGTACATCCCCAAGAGAAAAGCAAGGAGAATGCTAAATGGTTTGGAGTCAGGAAGTGCATTGCTGGAGTTGTGACAATGATCTAAGTAGGGCAGTATTAGGCATCGCATTTCTAAGCCTGCAATTCACACAAAATAAGATAACATCTAAAGGGGCAGATTTACTGCTACATTATCTGGCATGAGATTGACAGCTATCTCACATTTATTCATAGGTGTTTGACCTACTGTCCTCTCAACCCAAGACACATTCATAATCCCACACTCAGTATGGACACAAATAACACTGGATGGCGAGCCCAAGTTGGGTATTGTTAAAAAGCTCAAAAATAAGTCACCAAACAACCAATGACAAAGCCATTTCAAGCAAAAGCAAAAATCTCCTCAGGAAATTAAATCTAAAGGGTGACTGCTGTGTGTACAAGCTAGCCAATGTATCTCTCAGTCTTCAAATATCTGCTCTGCCTGTATGATTTAGGGTTTATTCTTATTCAACTTCAAATCCATCCCACCTTGAATATCAGCTGGATCAAGTTCAGAGTAGAAGTCTCACAAACTGTTTTTCTCATGTGAACGCAATTTTATCCCAGCTGAGATGGTATCCTGTACATCTGCAGCAGATATGCAAAACTCCCCTAGTGATTCTGTCTTCCCAACCACCGGTGAAACAAAGCAAGGTTCTTTTGCATGAACAGTCAGAGCGTTTAGAGAAGGGAGGGCAGATAACACACCTCCCAATACAGAAGGAGGTTCTTAGATCCTGTCCTTCAGGATCTTTCCCTAGTTAGACCTTCCCACTTCCAGGCCAAGCCTCAAAAGCACAGCCCTACGGAAGGCTCTGTAATTGCTGTGTTCTAATTTCCTGGCACACAACTGTGATTGAACTGTCTTCCAGACTCTGTTTGTTACAAATGCTTTCAGAGCAATCCTCAGAGCAGAGATGGCTAGAGAATAACAGTTGCATTTTGCTGCCACCTTTCTGTATGTATGTGGCCTCCACAATTCTACTTCCTGCTGCTCCCTACATTAACTGCCCAGCACTTTAATCTGGTCTTCTCCATCTTCCAGTCCCTACAGATAGATGTTCTGGGAAGAAGGCATTTTTTGCCAATTTTCTCTGCAGGCCCCATATCATCTTCCACATTGTTCTGGGAGGGGGTGTCCCTCAACCCTTCAAAGCAAATTTTTGGAGGGCACAGGGAGCTGCAAGGGGAAAGGGGAATCAAGGAAAGTCCTCTCCCCACCCTTCTGCCAGCGGGAGTATCCCATGAGGGTTTCACTCATGGGAAGCGAGGATCTAAGGCTATATGTCTTTTTTCGTTATCCTGTCTACAATTGGATAAGCTGCTATTGCTCTCTGTGCTCATTCCATCCTCATCTGGCAAGCACCTTCCTATGTCTTAATATCTGACAGAATTGAACTGAAATGGAGGAAAAGATAGAAACAAGACTTTTATCTCTCTCTTGTATTCTTATTCAGTTTTTGAGAGCCCCGCCCCCCAGCTATGTAATGACAACCTCCAACTACTGCAGGCTTAATCTCTGTGTTTTATAAAAGCAAACCTACAAAAAGATGAAGACATCCTTTGTTATTGGAAGGATCATAAAACTAATAAAAAGGGAACAACACCTACAAAAGCAAAAGCAAAACGTAAGAAACAATGTGCGCATACATGCACACAAATGCAGGCCAATTTGGGTGTGCTATTAGGAATGTGTTCAGGAATTGGAAAACAGGAATTTCCTTTGATCCTTTCCAACCCTCTGCCAACAACTGGATAGGAAGAAGCTATCAATTTTTCCAGCAAGTTAAATGGGTATTCTAAGTGACATTCTCACTAGGGATGTGGTTGAGCTATCAACCACAAACATGAGTATGAGTTCCTACTGTGGTGTTTCTTCCTCTTACAGACAAGCTATAGGGCAACTTCATCTGGTTTCTTACTCTAGAAAGTACAGAAGTCAAATTCTTAGGTTCATATTACAAAATCACTAAAAACAAAATCAATAACACATTAAGAGGGGAAACATCCCTCAATCAAGTACTTTGGCAAACTTCAAGTTACTTTGGCAAACTTCAGGTCATGTTCAGGCTTTTGTGCATGTCACACAATCTAAGCTATACCTTCAGCCCTGTTCAAGCAAGCCAGTCTCTGTTTATGTGGTGGTTGTGGTGTGTGTGTGTTTCCCCCTGTTTGGGTAGATAAGGTATGATTGCAGTGTAGATGAAAGGGAGAGCTGCTGTTTTCCTTGCCAGTGTGTGTAAAAAAAGTACCAAAGGCTAATACTTGGAAATAAGCAGCTTGCCAAGAACATATCCTCCCCATCAATGCTGTTCATTTGAACTTTTACCTCGGTACGCTAGCCAAGTAAGTCACAAGTTTCCGAAGGTCTTCCTGTCTTATTCTGTCATGATTGCTGCGTGCTGGAAATGTCAGGATAGGACCTCCTCGTTTATCACGGCCACCTGCGGAAAAATGAAAAGATGGTTAGAAAATTAATCAGGAAGCACATTACATTATGTGAGTCACTGACAGTACTTTAAGTCTGTCAGTGACTCACATAATATAATTTACCTAGAAAACAAAGAGGGAGGAACCGTTCTAAGGATACGGAGATTGCCTTTCCCCCACCTCAATAAGTGAAGGTAAAAGGAGGTCATTCTTCAAAGGAAAGAGGAATCCACAGTGAAAAGATTTAAAAAAATTAAAATATAAAGAAAGAAGACCTCTTCTCTCTGCCAGTCCCTGGCTGGCTTTTGAGCTGGCTTTGTACTTAGAAGTACTCTTCGTTGGGTAAATCAGCTTACTGTTCCTCTATTGTGAACTAGAACTAAAAGTGTGTTTGTGCTGAAGAGTTCTCAGCCACAGATACCCTGGCCAGCTTTTATGACAGGTTGTGCTTACGAGTCCTCTTGAAGTGGTCACCTTTTACCTCAGACAAGGACAACGAGGACCAACTCGGGTTATTGGAAAAAGGTTTATTGTGCACAATAGGTCCTGCGGACTGTGTCGCAAAGCAGAACCCCGGGCGGGGCTTTTACAACCACTTTTATAGCATACATAAGTCTGGTCATTTGGCAACAGTTCTTTACATTGGTTAGCAAGCTCAAGACAAAGGGGAGCTTGCTTTAGGGGAGGGGGATTTCCTTACAAGGAGACAGGAGGATGATCTTATAATCAAGCAGCTGGTAGGTATTATCTGATCTTGGTCACGTAGGCAGGGTGAGACAGCAAAACACCTCAACCCTTTTGAATCAACATAGCCATTGTCGGCCATTGTCAGTCATTGCCACAGTCATTACCCTGGCAATCTGTCTACATGCTTGGCTAGAATCTCTTGTAAGATTTTATTTTAACTATTTCGTTTCCTTCACTCCTCCCCTTGAAACTTCAACACCTATCTGGAGTTTCACCCTGGGGGATGGGGCGATACTCCCACACAGCCAGGACCTGGGCAGCCGCCCTTTTTCTGCCAATAGGCTCAGGCTATTTTGGATTGTCCGGACCACAATAGGGAGGATACAAGGGAGCAGGATGCAACCCATTGCGATTAGCCCTATCGCTTGCAACCCTGGTACTTGGGGAACCATCTAGAGAAAGCTTTTCCTAGATCGAGCCCTTCCTAGGTCTGGACTGGATGCATATGTAAGCCATAGGATTACATTCAAGCAGAATAACAATAAACATTGGCTACAGGTTATGCGTTTATACAATATAGAAATTACATTTTGAAACTACACTTTACCACATTCCCTCTTTTTGATTCTAAGTGAATGCACACTGAGGGTCACTTTTAATTAAGGGCTGATAGGTAAGGCAAGTTCAGACTGAGCTGGAGTTGACATCAGTTCATCTCGTCCGATCCTCTGGGTGTTGTTCTTGATGGCCGTCCCGTCCGAGGTCTGAGATGATATTGATGTTCTGGCACAAATTCTTCTGTTTCAGGGGAAGAGGTTTCTAGCACGTTCCCCCGAATCGTTGGAGGCGTTATTATGTCCTCATTCTTGTTTCGGGTTTGAGGTTTTTTTATGGCTGAAGTCCTTGGCACTTCACAGCGTTAAGTACACCTCCTTTCGCTGTACTTGAATATGAATCCATTCACCTGGGACAGAGTGTCCCTCCGTGCTGGGCTGGTGCTGAGCCGCCTTCACCCGTGAATGAAGAGTCTTCACACCTCTCACCAGGGCCTTGCAATAATTCTGAATTGAATGTCCCATCAACATTTCACGAGGGGTCAGGTCTCGCCACTTGACTTGGCCTGGATCTCACACACACAAGGGCCATGGGAGGTGCATCTGGCCACATTAGTCTTGTTTCTGTGCATACTTTGGTTAGCTTGTCTTCCAATATTTTAGCAAAAATGATTCTTTCTCTCTGCCCGCTGCTGTGGCGTTAGCTCTCACACAGGGGCATGTTCTACTTACTTAGAACCATATAAACAACTACAAACACATATTGATAGGAACAATACTTAGGCATTTGAACAAAATCAAATTGTACACCACAAAAAAGGTCCTCAGGGTGAGGTTGTATGCTCACCCTGTCTTTCACAGGTTTTCTAGTATTATGAGCCTGGCACACTGCACACTGGGCAAAGTACCGGTACTGAGTCACTGCAGATGTAAAATTAAATTCAAACCACTCTTTTTGTTAACAATCAAACCAACAACTAAATCTGTTTTTCTGACTGACGCTGTACATAGTCTTTAGCAGGAAAGCAACTTGCTTATTTGTGACTTTGCTATAAAGAATGCAGGAGAAACTGACTTGTTTTGAGTTGGAAGGGACTCACAAGGCCATCAAGCCCAACCCCCCCACTCAATGCAGGAAACCAGAGGAGGGGCTCCCCATCCAAGCAATACCCAGGCCTGACCTTGCTCAGCTTTCCACACTTTAGACAAGCTGAGAACCAGCATGAGCTACAGACTTTTATCTTTAGCAAGGCAAATCAAGCTTTTGAAAATCACATAAAACACAACAAGTCATTTGTACAACTTTTTTTAAAACTAACTTAACAACAACAGAAGGATTGCAATTCTTTTGGTATTTTGGTGCCATTGTGTTATGCTACACTTACATACTTCTTTTACAAACGTGCTCCGTTAGCTTGCTATAAAAGCTACTAGACAAGCATACATTTTGCAACTAAACTGTTCAAATTTACCAAAGCTGCCCTGTTGGTTTGCCTTTGGCAAAAACTAACTAAGCATACATCTTTAAAAAGGACAATAAAGAGGGTAAAATTTCAGGAAAGCCCATTTCAACAAAACTGGGCACTAAAACGTACAAAAACTGAGTTAGTAGTTTAGATTTATCTTTGATAGCTGCACTTCTTTTATTGCTGGTAAATAATCATGCTCCCCCTCCCCTTGCTTACCCTTCCTTTTTGTTGGGAGCAGCAGCAAGGTGGCAAGGTTTCAAGTGACACAGCATTTTACAATTTTTCTGGATTTTTCTCTTTTACAACAACCCTTTGAGGTAGGTACAGCTGAGAGTCTGTGACTGACTCCAAGTTACCTAATGAGCTTTATAGCATTTATTGCTTCTCGAGGGAGGGGATATTGCAGCATATCTCCCTTTTCTTCTATTTGAACCAGAGAAGTAGACTTTTTTTTCAAAATCTTTACTTTTTATCACATCTTTTACAACTTTCTTTTGCCTGCATACCTTGGGCAGAGAGGGTTTTATTTCCTTTTCTATGCCTTCTGTTTGCAATTCTAATGTTTCTTTTGCATCTGCCCTAGTCCAACCTTTCTCTTTGCCTAGTCTTTCTTTTCTTTATCTTCCCCCCCACACACATTTTCCTAAACTTTTTACTTACTATCTCTTTCTCTACGGCCCTCTTCTCTCCCCCCCCCCTCCTCAGGGCAGAGGGGACAGTTTACATGCCTTTAAATAATCATTTCTTTTCTTTGTTTTTCAAAAAACCTTTTGGCTCCACTCATTGGTGAGGCTCTTGAATTTTCTGTGAAAAATAGTTAACCATTTCTTTTTGAGCTTATCCTGCATCAGCTGTAGTCTCAGAGAAAAAACCTGCCTTGATCAGGGGCAGACTTTTTCTGACCTTTTAAAGCTAACACAGTTCAATTCTCAAAAGGCACTAACACTTTGTTTATGCTCAGAAAACCTGCATTCTTAATACTCAGACTCTCTTAATTACAGTTCTTAAAAAACACTTTAGTATCGTTTTTTGCTCTAGTGCAGGGGTCTGCAACCTTTAAGACAAAAAGAGCCACTTGGACCCGTTTCCGAAGAAAAAAAAAACCTGGGAGCCGCAAAACCATTGTGACATTGTGCCCCACATATAAAATGTAATAATTTCCCCTACCTATGCACCCAACATAATCCACCAACAAGAGCTGGTTGATTATGTTGGGTGCATAGGTAGGGGAAATTATCAGCTGACGGATGATGGGGGTGTTGCTGGTGGATGATGGGATGCCACCAGCAACATCCCCCCCCCAAGCAGTAGCATCCCGTCATCAGCACCATCCAGCAGTAGCACCCTCATCATCCACCAGAAACACCCTCCATGTGGTAATAGCACCCCTCATCATCCATCAGCAGGATTTGCTGGTGGATGATGGGGGTGCTACTGCTGGGGGGAGGGTGTTGCTGGTGGATGATGAGGGTGCTACTCAGGCCTGTCTTTAATGTGGGGCAAAAGGGGCAGCTGCAACAGCTGGAGGCACCCTGATTGGGAAACAGAGCACTTCCCCCTACCCTGGGGCTCTTTAGCTGTTGCACAACTACAACTCCCAGCATGCCCGGATAGCCAAAGGCCTACCTGCCTCCTCGCCTGCTTGTGCTCTCCGCGGCGAGCCGGCCGCGCTGGTCCCTCGACACGCTGGACCCCGCGTTATGTTTTTGGCGGGGGGGGAACTTTGGCGCGTGCAGGAGCCCTCCTCTCTTCTGCCGCTCACCCGCTCGCGTCCCTGCTGCCCAGGGGGGGTGCTGCCGCCGCGCCAAAGTTCCCCCGCCCCGCCAAAGTTCCCCTGCCAAAATCATAGTGTGGGGGTCCAGCGCGCCGAAGCAGCTGGATGTGACGCGGCGGCGGCTTCAGCGGCTCCGGCATTGACTCCAGCGGCGGCGGCAGCTAGAGCGACGCGGAGAACGCTCCGCGCCGCTCAGAAGAGCGAAATCGGGCTGCCCCCGCCAACAGAATCAGGCCATATGTGAGGCAGCGGCAAAGTTTTTTGCGGAGCAGGCAGCCTTGTCCTGCTCTCCTCTCTTCCGCTGCCTGCCTGCTCGAGTCCCTGCTTCCGGGGGGGGGGGTGCTGCTGCCACTGCCGCTGCCAAGTTTTTTTCCCTGCAGGAGCCCTCCTCCTGTCTTCCACTGGACCGGTTGGAGGCACGCAGAGGAAGGTAGGGGGAAAAATATTTGGTTTTTTCCCCCAGCATTCACTCAATAAGACGCACAGACATTTCCCCCTCCTTTCTGGGGGGAGAAAAGTGCGTCTTATGGTGCGAAAAATATGGTAAGTGACAGGCGCCCAGGCCAGGCGGCCAGCGGAGTCTCAGACTGGAGCGGAGCCGCGGCAAAGGTTTGAAAGAGCCGCATGCGGCTCCGGAGCCGCGGGTTGCAGACCCCTGCTCTAGTGGTTAGCTGCTGATTCTCTGGGAGCGTGAATGGCCAATTCTTGCATACCAGGAAACCTGCAGTCACTTGAGGGTTTTTGTTTGTTTGTTTTCAATCTTTGCAATTCGTGGCTGCTAATCTTCTCACATCTCTAGTTTGCCATACAAGAGGAAGCAACCTCGCATTTGCATAACCAGGAGCAACATTTTTTTTTTTCCCTTTGCTTACTTCAGAGATTTAACCCACACTCAAAACAAAATAAAAACCTTTTCAATTTACACCATCAACTAGCCCCACTTGGAAGAATAAACATTTAACTTGAACATAAACCTTCTTTTTTCTTTTTGGCTACACACATGGCTTGCAGTAGCCAGAATCTCATTTACATGTTTTTTCTTCCCCCTTTTGAGAATGTTTTACAAATGGATATCACTAAAGACTCATTTTGCTGGGCCCTCAGGATCTATCCTTCTAAACAAGCTTTGTTGTTGTTTTCACCGGTACAGAAATTGTGCTGGAGATTCTGCTGACAACTGCAAGCATTCTTTAACTGTTTTCAATTGCTTGAGTTCTTAAAGTTCTTAAAGCATCATGAAGCACTTTTTGTCTGGTGAACCTACTTCGGAAGGCTTTTGAAATCTCACTTCTGTCTAAACATACCAATCATCCAATTGTCCTTGGAATTTGTTCTCTAGGGCCACCAGAAGGTCTCTCCGGTTTCATTTTTCTTAGGACCCATTTTGGGCCAAGTATTTCTCCCTCTGCATGGCCATTCCTCAGTACAAAGAGTTTGCCACTATGTCTTTGACAAAGTCTTACTTCTAGGTAAAGAGGCAAATTCTTGGAGTACTCATCATCAGGCGATCACTCGTGACCGAGTAAGATTGTCTTCCGGGATAAAAGGAGGAAATTCTAAAGAAGATTGTGTAGACTCTAGCGATGGGTCCGTAAGTGACTGTGGAGGCCAATTCTAGATCCACACAGCTTCCCACAGTGAGGACACAGGTTACCAGATAGAAGATGGTCCTGTAAAGGATTCATTTGACGTGCTTTTCGCTTAGCACGTTTCTCCCTTTCACCTTGCACTCGGGCTTCTTCAAAGTCCATGGAACCTTTGTGAAAGGCCAACCTCCATTTAGATCGTTCATGGGCCAGAGCTTCCCAGTTTTCGATGTTTATATTGCATTTTTTTAGATTAGCCTTATGAACATCTTTAAACCTCTTATATTGACCACCGATATTCCGCTTTCCATCCTTGAGTTGGGAGTAAAGTAACTGCTTTGGGAGACGGCAGTCAGGCATTCGAACAACATGACCGGTCCACTGAAGTTGGCGTTGAAGGATCATTTTTTCAATGCTAGTAGTCTTTGCTTCTTCCAGTACACTGACATTTGTTCGCCTATCTTCCCAAGTAATTTGCAGGATTTTCCGGAGGCAACGTTGATGAAACCTTTCAAGGAGGTGGAAGTGACGTTTATAGATAGTCCATGTTTTGCAGGCATACAATAAAGTTGGTAATACAATGGCTTCATAAACCAGTGTTTTGGTCTTCTTACAAATATCCCGATCCTCGAACACTCTATGTTTCATTCGAGAAAATGCGGCACTTGCGGAGCTCAGACGATGCCCCTTTTGGAGCATTTTGGTTCCCACCTATGATGTACTGTGGCACAGAATTCTACCTTTTGAGCTCACTTTGTGTGTGTGTGTAGTGCTTTGGTTTAATTCACAAACAGGCACACAACATTCACATGTCACTGGATCATGGGAGGGGGGGTTCAATCAGGCCCACTTGCTTTTGAAACTCTGCCGCAACAGAGATCAGGGCGTCTTGACCTGATTTAATCTCAGATCTTGTTCAGCGACTTATATGCATTCATCAGCAGGGAGGTTTGGAAAGAAGGGGGGGTGTCCCTGTCTGTTGACTCTGGTGGGACTCGAACCCACAATCCCCAGCTTCAACAGCTTATGAATTCTAATAAGCGAAGGAGAGAGAGATGGGCCTGTCTGTCTTTCAACAGCTTATGAATCTAATTCATGCACACAGACATTTTCACACGCACATGTATACTACCCTTATTGAAGGTTTCCCTCTTTTCTAAACTTTAAACCTTTCAACATCAATAACAATAACACAATATCAATAACACAATGCAACAATCAAGAACCAGAAACAAATGAAAAGGAGGTATTTCAATTCATTTTTGCCCATTTCTTTGGAGAACAGTTTGATTTTGCTAGCAGCTATAACAAATATATATAGGTATATATTTCTTTTCATTTTGGGACTTCTCGCCTCCAGTTCAGATCTGAGGAAGTATGTGCTTGGGTTAGGAGCACACTCTTTTCCTTTTCACTAAACACAGGACTGGTGGAGACTCCAAAAGGCACCAAAACTTTGCGTATGCTCAGGAACTCTTTGCACAAAAAGCTCACAAACATTTTTGTTGTTGTTGTATTTCTTTAACACAACACAGGGTTCTTTGAGTACTAGTACTTCTTGCCATTCCTAGATCTTGTGTTTGACTTTTAATCCATTATGAATGTGATTAGCTAGTCTGTGCTTTTTTTTTTTTCTAGGCAACTGGGTGAGCAGGCAGAGGTTTTACTTTAAAGGGACCGCTGCACTCACTTAATTTTTCTTTTTCTGCCTTTCTTTTGGTCTGGCACGTTCCTCTTTTCTGGGCCAGGGCAGGGTCTCTTTCCAGGCAATCATTATGTGTGCCGCCCCCATCTTGCACTCCTTTTTAACCATGGGGTGGGTTTGTGCTGGCCACCCCACTCCCATGGATGGCCACTCTCTACCTTGCACAGGGTCTGGAGAGTTTGGCGTTCAAGTTTTTGCCCGTAGTCTCTCCCAAACCCTGCTTTGAAATTCCTTTCCATGCATTGAAGCTGTGTCCTTGGGACGCTGCTTCCCCCTCCCCACCCCATTCTCTTAATTCTAAGACCAACAACAAGAACAGAAACAGAAGGGTGGGGTACGGA
The DNA here is from genome assembly GCA_021292165.1 of Shinisaurus crocodilurus. Lineage (NCBI taxonomy): Eukaryota > Metazoa > Chordata > Lepidosauria > Squamata > Shinisauridae > Shinisaurus > Shinisaurus crocodilurus. Next base: position 177,807,304 of record CM037876.1, read on the forward strand.
CAGGAGAGTAAGGGGTCTCTCCTGTTAGACGTTAAGGGATTTCACACACACGCTCCGCTGACCCGCGGCCCCGGACGTTCCACGGTCACCTACGGGAACTGCAGCAGCATTCACACTTCACCACACATACCAACACATTCCCTCCCGAGATCTCTTGTATTCCTTTACCAAAAGGGAGGCCAGTTCAGCCTTTTTCAGCTGCCTCGTAGGCCCAATCCTTTATTCCTTTACCAAAAGGGAAAGAACCAGTTCAGCTTTTTCCAGCTGCCTCATAGGTCCAATCCTTTATTCCTTTACCAAAAGGGAAAGAACCAGTTCAGCTTTTTCCAGCTGCCTCGTAGGTCCAATCCTTTATTCCTTTACCAAAAGGGAAAGAACCAGTTCAGCTTTTTCCAGCTGCCTCGTAGGTCCAATCCCCGGAGGATGGCCAATCCTCCTCCCCTTGTTCCTATTCTCTCCTGTAGGAACCCTAGAGTATACTCGCCTGTTCCGCCGGTCCGGCCCCCTTGGTCCTAGTTCCGCACCGAGTTTTGTTGGTTCTTGGAGTCACCGTCCGACCACTGCCCCGTCAGGCCCCCTGTTCGGATTCCCTCACAGCCAAGTGCTGTGATGCGCGCTGGGAGCTCCGCAAGGCCTCTCCCTAGGGGGCAGAGGTGGGCTGTGCCCCTAGCAAGCTGCAAAGCTTCCTTGCTGTCCCTTCGTGGTCGCCAGATGAAGTGGTCACCTTTTACCTCAGACAAGGACAACGAGGACCAACTCGGGTTATTGGAAAAAGGTTTATTGTGCACAATAGGTCCTGCGGACTGTGTCGCAAAGCAGAACCCCGGGCGGGGCTTTTACAACCACTTTTATAGCATACATAAGTCTGGTCATTTGGCAACAGTTCTTTACATTGGTTAGCAAGCTCAAGACAAAGGGGAGCTTGCTTTAGGGGAGGGGGATTTCCTTACAAGGAGACAGGAGGATGATCTTATAATCAAGCAGCTGGTAGGTATTATCTGATCTTGGTCACGTAGGCAGGGTGAGACAGCAAAACACCTCAACCCTTTTGAATCAACATAGCCATTGTCGGCCATTGTCAGTCATTGCCACAGTCATTACCCTGGCAATCTGTCTACATGCTTGGCTAGAATCTCTTGTAAGATTTTATTTTAACTATTTCGTTTCCTTCACTCTGCCATAGGTTAATTGGTTTGCTTGTACAAGGTTGTGTCTCATCTTCAATATTCCCTCATCTGTAAAACAGGTTAAATATTTTCTTCTAAAAATATGCTACCTGTTGTATGTGTTAGTTATACATGTCAGTTCACTAGTAGTCTGTGTTGCTGGGTTCACTTGCTTGAGTTTATCTTATACACCTTACTAGTTCCTGCTATCTGCTTTTGAACAGAGATGTCGTCTAGACTGTGTTCAGTTCATATGTGATGGTCAGATATCATATGGATGATATTGCTTCATGGTATAAGACGTAAGCATATGCAATAGCTGTGAAAGTTTAAAGAACAGAGAGCTTTTTTCATGGACCCTAACCCTGGATCCATACCAAGATCCATCCCAAATTTTATTTCAAGAGTTGGCAACCCTAAATAACTGTGACATTACAATCAATGCAAGTAGGTAAAGCAAATAACATTACAGCTGAGCTTAAATGGAAGGCACTTTCATTCACCCCAGGTAAAAAGGACCCCCTTTCAATAACTTTTCAAGGAGCTTCAAACAAGGGTAAAAGTGTCTGCTAATTCAGATTTAGCACAGGAAGCCTTTGCCTCACTCTGAATTGGCTCCATAATGTTTTCATAAAACCAAAGTTGACAGCATTTTATGCATAATCCCGGATCAGCTTATTGACTTTGATCACTATTTCCAGCAAGAAGATGACTGTTTGGTGTTGGGGGGGGGTTTAAGTGACACCAAAACAACTGCCAAGAGAGACAGTGAACTATCAGGTAGTTTTAAGTTCATTTCACACTACAAATGGCTCATGTGATTGCTTGAAAAGCAACCGCATGGTTTACCATTCAGTTCTAGCAATTTGATTACACATCACAAAATAAAAAAGGAACGGGGTGTCCCACAGCAAGGTGACTGTTCCGAGAACCATGCAGTGAACCAAATAAGAAGCCATATTTAGTGTCTACTATGCCAATGTTTACATGTACAAACTGGATGTTAAACTTCACAAAACCAGATGATCTTTCTTACTGTAAATATTTATAGCAGGTTCCAAAGTAATGACTACATAAAATAATATTCTGATATAGGGAACAGTTACCAGGATTAGAAAAAAAAAATCTTGTGCAAAACTTGAAACACCTTATATAGGGGGAATATACCGAATGGTTGGAAATACTTGTTTTTCTGGATTTTTTAAAGTAGGCTCATGATTTAAAAACTCACTTAGGAGAAACAACACACAAAAACAGTTACCAAAAAATCAACAATGAAGAGTCATTAATTTCAAGTTGAATTAGAGGTTATATTCACACTTGTGGCTTGGTCTGAATAACAGCTCTCACCACCCCAGATGAACACAATTCTTCAAAGATAATTGATGTTTAATCCCTAGCAATTTGTACCTTGTTAATGAGGTACAAATAAGAATCAACTTTCTTTGCCTTGCCAATTTCCATGGAAACCTTAACACATAATCTCTAGTCCCAGCTATGCTAGATCATAAGAGTCGGGTCTTTAGGGGCTGGTTTTGGTTGCGGTTTGTAGGCCAGAGCTGTGGGGAAGCCTGCCCTGAAACTTCAGCAATGCAGTAAATTTTACCCAAGAGCCTGTTCTCACAACCACTTCAGCATGTGTTGGCTCAAAGAAAAACATGCCAAAGGAACTCCTCCATGGGGAAGCTGGTTGTTTGTTCTTGCTGCTGCTTAACTTTTGACACACCCATCAGTAACTCATATTTGCAGATGATTCACACACACTAAATCCTGCAAAATGGCAAGGAGTCAACACGGTCAGGAATCAACATGGTCAGGCATTTTTCATGAGCCTATGTGCCATGATGTCATGGGAACAGACTGTGAATTAGGACAGGAACAAGGTGAGAGGTATAGGAGATGGGAAGGGGCTGGGAAGTGGAAGCAGGAGCAAGGAGAAAGATACGGCTCAAAAGTTTGAATAAGGAGCTGTACTCTCAAGCAAGGAATAATAAGCAGGAGCTCCTGTTCTGTTACCCAGGAAAGGACCAAGGCCAGATTCCTGTTATGTATATTTGGCCCAACACTAATTAAAGCATACACTGTGGCCCTATTCAGGTGTGCAGGAAATCACCTATGTGAGCGAAAATGGGGCTGTGCCGAGTAACCACACCCCCAATATCACACACATCTTGTAGTCTTTCCCCTTGATGCCTGCACAAACAACATGGCTCAGCTTGTCTGAGTGTGGGAAGCTAAGCAGGATCAGGCCTGGTTATTACTTGGATGGGAGACCCCTCCTCTAGTTTCCTGCATTGAGCAGGGGGTTGGACTTGATGGCCTTGTAGGCCCCTTCCAACTCTATGATCTATGAATCTCTGAACATGACTGTCTGCAGGCAGGGGGGCTCTGCATGTACAAGTATACAGATGGAGGCTTCTATGTGAGCAGGAAACCTCCACCCTTACACCTCTGTGCACAAAGGCCCCCTCCCTGCAGATGTTCACACTGTCAGGGAAGGGACTACATGACATGCGCACAGGTAGTGATACTCAGCACAGCCCCATCCCCGCTCATGTGTTCAAGTAAGTTAGTTATTTTCTGCATGCCTGAATAGGGCTACACTCTCTCTCAGTTTGTTGTGTGTCACAACTGAGTCCTCAAATCTGGCACGTTGAACCTTGAATCAGAATCCAAGATGGAAGTAACTAGGGAATAACAGATTTGGGAGCTCTGGACACAGCACCCCAGGGAGAAAACAGACAGATTTTAATATGATGTCAAATCACACAATTCAGTTTAAGCATCCAAAGTTCAGGAAACATGGATAAAGAGAAGAAATTCTATTTCTTTCTAGGAGTAACACAGTACACAAATTGGTGCGACAAGAAGATCTAAAGGAATCAAACATGTCATTTTGTTTTTTAGTTATATTTATTAACTGTCAAACAAAAGACTGTTATTTTTCAATTTATTTTCTTAAATAGGTTTCTCAAATGGCTTTTTGTATTGATTTTTAGTGAAGCAAGCACATGTTCCATAGCTATTAGCACAAGGGATAAATATTTGTAGGCATAAAGTATACTGAAAACAAAATTGTCAGTTATCATTTCTTGGCTCTGTACTCCAACCACTAACAACTCCTTGTTCAACCATTAGTTAACACTCAACTCTTACAACATTCTTCTCTGGATTCCAGCCACATCTTACATAGCCATCTAGGCTCAATATCCAGGTCATTATTAGGAAATATACACAATTAAAGAAACTAGGCTACACCCACAACTAGGGATGGATGAACCTATTTCCCATACATATCAGTTTCACATATATTCATTCATAAATCCACTCCATTTCGGCATTAATATGCAATTTGTCATAATCTGCACGAATATTTGTATTTAAATATGTATTTTTGAACATATTTTTCACAAAATACCCATTTCTAAATGTATTTTTCAACGCACATATTTCTAAATTTATTTTATTCTAAAATATGCATTTTAATGCATTTTGACACATTTTTTCAGCCAAGAGCTGCATTACAAAATTCAGAGAATTGGAAAATCCAAAGGATAATTGCATTCTGATTCACAAATTAATTTGGGAGGTGCAAATCAGGTTGGTTTACTTCGAAATGCAGACTGAACACAATCCTCAAACATTTCTACCCACAACAGCCAACTTCATCACTTTCCAGTTAAGCCAATGCAGCTGGTGAATCTGATTAATGTAAAACTGTTTCTGGGACTGGTTTACTGGACCTGATATCATATATATATATATATATATATGAAGAAGAAGTAGTCCTGACTGACTGGCTGACTGACTCATCAACGCCCAGCTCAAACCGTTTAATCTAGGAACATGAAATTTTGAAGGAACATTGCTTTTATTACGTAGACACCCACTAAGGAAGGATTTTTGGAAATTCCGTCCATAAGGGGATGAAAAAAGGGGGCAAAATCACCCCACTCTCATATCTCCTATGGGCAAAACAACAGGGGAGCAGTTATGCAAGTCGGCCTCACCTCATAATTGCTGCAGGAGCCAATAGGAGCAGTTATGCAAATAGCCCATACGACAGTTAGAATTTTTGTATGAATTCCTGCAGGGGCCAATAGGGGTGGGTATGCAAATCTCCCCTAGGCCATTTAGAATGTTCTCTGAGGCGGTGAAAAGGGAGGGAAACTTTTTAAATGACTGAATGACTGTTGTGTGTGGGGCGTCGTCGCATAGGCTCCACTCCATCACGTTTTGATGGATCTACCCCAAACTTGGCATGGTCACTCTTCATCACCTGTAGACTCTCAGGATTAACCTGATTTTTCTTTAAGATCAGATATTTCTGTCAGAAAAGTTTTCTGCTGCCAGCACCCAGCCTAAATGTTACACTTTCAGTCAGAGACACTGTATCTTTTCCATTGTACCAAATCCTAAAATCCATGCGAGCGCAGCTGCAGGCAACAGCTAGTCAATAATATTTGACAATTGCATCTTCCACTTTTTGTAGGTCAGTCTAGTTTACAAAGAAAGCAGAAAACTTGGTGAGTGTATACACCTTCTGGTTAAATGCAGGGCTACTCTGAATCAATGTAATCAGATCAGATCATTTTATAAAACCATAGAATTAGTGAGCTGGAATGATTATCTGCTTAATTTATTTGTCACATTGGCATCCTGCCTTTCATCCAAGGAGCTCAGAGCAACATACATGAGGGTTACCCGTATTTACTTGCTATAATGTACTATCTACTGCAGCATAACACTCCTTTAGTCTACCCCCAGCACCTCTGTGGCAGGAAAAGCTCACCTATTCAATTAATTTCTGCAGGTCAGGCTCTTATAAGCACATGAGCAGGAAAGCTGACCCCCAAGTTGTCGATGGGCACAATATCTCTATGAATTCCTTCTCTTAACACTATATTAATTTCACCACCACCACCACCATTATTCAGCTTCTCATTGTACTTATTCTGGTCCAATAAAAGTCACAACAGTTACTTAAAAGGGCATGGTGTCCGATTAGATTTCATATGCAGACCTTGTTTGAGACTCTGGGGACTATTCTAGAAACCCCTGCAGATTTCCGGGTAATTTTCAATGAGCTTTGATTCTAGTCTGGATTTTAGCAAGTTTCTGAGTAAACAGGTGGGTGAAAGTTTGATCCCTCTCTGGTTTTACAGGCCCCGAGAGAAAGCAGCTAAGCAAGTCAGCATATGTGGCCTCATTAACCCTGATCAAGCTAGTTAAGGGAAGGCCTTTTAAGGTTTCTCCCATCCTGGAAACAGGTGGATGTCTTTGATAACATCTGGAATTTATGCAGGGAGAAGTGGCAGGTAATAGCTATACTACGCTCTGGTTTTGATTAAGTTATTGTTAAAACATATGCAGAGGAAAATATAGCCAGTAATCCCATAGTCTACTAACTTTTTTGTGAATCCACTCATCACATGAACGGAGAAGATAGAACCCAAAGAGGATCTTTCATTTCTTATTTGGCTGAGAGTTTTTGTACAACTAGATAGGGCTAGTGCAGTTCACTTTAATGGCCGCTCACAGTCTGACCATTAGAACTGAGCACTCCCCTCCCCTCCTTTCATGGACAAATTCTCTTCACCTCCTACTAACATGTCTTGGTCAACAATCCTGCCTAAATACATGCTAATCCTGCTTAAGGTTGCTCCCAAGTCCTAATTTAGAACCCTGATTTTAGGATTTCCACCATTTATATTCAGCTCAGCTCCGGTGCCTTTAAAAGCAGTCTGATACACAGACATTTGGCAAGTTAAGCTTCTCTTACCATCTTTTCCCACATCTTATCTTATCTTATCTTATCTTATCGATTGATTGATTGATTGATTGCACTGTTAAACCACCCAATAACCTACGTTCTCTGGGCGGTGTACATTACATTACAAACATAAAATGGAAACAATGAATAAAAATAGCACATAATAAAACCAAGCAAAAATCAGCAGCAAAGAGTAAAAACACTATAGCACATAAGACCAAGGTAAAACCAGCAGCAAAATAAGAGTGCTAAGATGCTTCAAATGCCTAGGAGAATAAATAGGTTTTCATCTGGCACTGAAACAACCGTAATGTAGGCACCAGATGAGCTTCTCTACACAGGGCATTCCACAGATGGGGTGCCACCACTGAAAAGGCCCTCTCTTTTGTAGCCACCCGCCTCACCTCATTTGGTGGGGACATCTGGAGGAGGGCCTCAAACAATGACCTTAGGGTCCGGGTAGATAGATTTGGGAAGAGACACTCCTTTATGTAACTTATCTCTATGCCACAAAAAGCCTCACATGCTAATATGTCTCTGAGTCAAGTGTCAACCCTACTTGGTTTGCCAAAAGTTCCAAACTTTCTTGGGGATTTCACATGAAAGGCATTATCTTCCTCTTACAAATTTAACAAATAAATTACTTGTAAGGAACAGTGCAATGATTCAACAAGACAAAAGTTGTCTCTCCAATACAATCAAGAAGATTCAGATTCCAACAACACCATTTTAGCTGGAGCTAAAATTACTTCAAATTCATATGCACACCTGTATGGATATCAGATATGATCTCACTCACTGTAATTTTGATAATTAAATTTTAGTATTTTTGTATTCAGGCCCATCTTTACTTGAAAGATTACATACAGTTTGAATTTGAAATTTGCTTTCCACCTCATTTTCTACTCTGTTTTAATTTCTTACATTCACCTATTTAGTTAGGGCCAAATGGGAACTTGCCCCCAATGGAAATAACATATGTGGGGGCCCAATCCAGTTAGGAACCACAACAAAGGGCAAAGGATTAAAAAAAAAACTACTCCAGGTCCAGATCCATACTGGGCACCCCGATGCCTGTAATGTACTGTTAAAAAGTCACTCACGCAATTGCTGATTGTGAGAATGTCATCAGTTCTAGTTTGGCCCTTAGCCTCTTCAGTTCAAATGCAAATGTACAGAAAAACACTGAAGTTAGCTTAAGATTATTCTGGGGAAATGAGATATAACAAAGAATTTTGACATGCAACATGTATAGAGGAATTGCCTTTTACAGAGCAACATAAAATGGATAAAATGGAGAGAAGGAGGAGGCTTATGTAAGCCGCCTTGGGTTCCTTAAAGGAAAAAAGATGGGGTATAAATATAATAAATAAATAAATAAAATAAGGGAATACTCTGTTTCAGTTTGTGGAGTTTTCCAGGTGAAAACATTTGATTAACTTTTGCACCAGTGGAGTGTTTTCCAAATGGGCAGTTTTTGTAGATGAGTGCCTGTATGCATGTCAGCAATTGCCATCATCAAACAACTGAATGAGAATTTTAGTTCTGGGTGCCTGGAAATATTACATAGTTTTCATAAGTAATTTGTTTCAAATGTTGTGCATGTGTGTTTAATGGACTGTAAACAGCAGCACGCTGTATTTCCTTCCTCTTACATTAAATTCCCTATTACAAACAACCCTAACTCTCTCCAGATTTTTCCAAGCTTCACTCCTGATAACAGACACACTGGCACAGGCACATTTATGTGAAGATTGCCCAACATTTACATGATTAATTTCCAGCAAATATCCTAGCTGAGTCTCAAAAAAAGCTGTTCATTATCTTAATAATAATTCATATAGTGCCATCTGTGTACACTGGGGCCTTAAACCATAACATAAGCAACACAACAACTAAGTTATATGCCTGCTTGGAAAAGCTTATAATTTATACTTTTACAGGAGGAGAAACAAAATACAAAGGGGACAAAGAGGCATAGATAGCAGAGAGGATGAATATAAACAGCTGTAGTTGCATGTACTTAAGCTTTGTTTCTATTTGAGGTGAAGACAGAGGCTGAGGCAAAGGGTTTATAGAAAGAGTGAGTATTGTGTATGGATTTTAAGGAAGAGAAAGGGGAACACAGGTGTTCTGGGAAGGTCTCCATGGTATGTCAAGGTGTCCTGATATAAGGCGAAGAAGAGAGGCAGCCTTTTAAGGGTGCAGGAAACTTCAGAAGAACAATGGTCACAAGGAAGGGTATAATAGGAAATAAGTGCACAAAGATAGGGGAGGGTCTTGAAAGTAAAGATCAGGATGTGGGAGAGAACAGGGGAAACCAGTGTAGAAATTTGATGAGGGAAATATCATGATCTGGGTGGCACCAGATGATCCATTTCTCTCCCTGGAATAATTTTTCTTCTAAATTCCCACCAGTTGCAAGGCACAGACCTTCAGTGAGATATCTTCTACAGGCATGCAGGGCAGAGCATACAGAACAGCACTTGAACTCCAGATTAAAGTATGGTGCTCCTTAGGCTGTCATAATAGGCAATAAAGATTCACATACTCCATTTTCAAAAGCCAGTGGTGATCCTTGCCTCTCTCTATTGTGTCTGAAGATCATTCAGAAGCACTGTAGATGGCAAGGCTGCTATCGAGCTGGCTGTATCAGAAATGATTGCCTTTTCATGCAGAGACAAAGCAGCAAGGCAGTCAGAAGAGAGATGTCCCGACCGAGTGCACTTGTCTGCCATCTCTAAAAGAAACTGAAGAGGAATTTATCGACAGGATAGCTAGCATTCTTTTTATTCTGTGACCTGAGCAAGTTCAGGCCAGACTGAAACTTAAGGATTACCGGTAAGTGATTTCTGACACACCAGGACAGGGTGAAATCTCCTTTCTGAACCAGAAATCCATTCACACCTCAGAACAAAAGGTGCAGTATTTTGAATGATAACTAAAGGCAAGAGTCAATTCATACAACTGGCTTTTTCCATGTCTGCCACATGCCCAAGGAGTCAACTGCCATCTCCCTCACCAAGGGATCTTTACCATAATCACAGCTATCACCTGAGCAACACTTGGGGTATGCAATGGCAGCAAGTATATTAACTCTGGCCTAGATGAAGGATGGCCAATATCTATTAATCTTGTAGGCCACTTTCAACATTGGTCAAGAGACAGAGTGGTCAGCTCATTCATAAAATTGGCAACATCTAGCAGTGACGGTTTTACAGTTAATGGATCGTCTGTGGCTCACGCTGGCTCAGCTTGTCTGAGTGTGGAAAGCTAAGCAGGGTCAGGCCTCGTTATTACTTGGATGGGAGACCCCTCCTCTAGTTTCCTGCATTGAGCAGGGAGTTGGACTCGATAGCCTTGTAGGCCCCTTCCAACTCTATGAAAGTCTATGTGCCCAGGCATAGCATTACAAGCAAATATGTAAATTATATACAAAATCCATAAAGAAAGTTGTAACATTAAACATGAAAACTTTTTTGCAAGACAACCAGGAGCTAGATTGGTGGTCACATTCAGCTTGCATTGTATGTAACTGTACCAGTGGACTTGCCTTTGGTGAACTACAATACTGTGTGGTAGAGACTGCAATTATGATTATTATGTGACTGGACGCTTTATATAGTCACCGCTCGGCCATGAAACTCACTGGGTGACTTTGGGCCAGTCACTGACTCTCAGCCTAACCTACCTCACAGGGGTGTTGTGAGGATAAAATGGAGAGGAGGAGGAGGAGGAGGATAATGTAAGCTGCCTTGGGTTCCTTGCAGGAAAAAAGGCGGGGTATAAATATAATAAATAAATAAATAATCTAGAGTCATTTCTAAAAGCAGGGGGAGGTAGATTTTAGTTTGGTGTACCACTTTTGTAACTCTTCCAACAAGAGTCAAGATTATTGTTCACCACCTTCTGGGGAAAAAATGTGCATCATATGTTAAAAAAATATATCTCATTATTTATTAAATTTATATCCTGTCTTTCCACTATAAATAGTGGTTAATACAGCTAACAGCATCTAACAAATACAGAATTCTAATTAAAACATAAAAGCAAATGAATTAAAACACATCAATAAAAAAGAAATAATCATCAACTACCAGTTAAAATCTACTGCAGCAAAATTAGTTTAAAAGTCAAAAGCCTGTCTGAATAAGTCAAAGGCCTGCAGCTGGCAAAACAACAAAATTGGAGCTAGCTTGGCCTCCTTTGACAGGGAGTCCAAAGGCCTGGGAGCAACCACCAAGAAGGCCCTCTCTTGCTTTCCCACCAAATGTGCCTCCAATGGTGGCAGGAGAGAGAGAAGAGCCTCTCCTGATAATCTTAAATTTTAGGAAGGCTCATAAGGGAGAATGTGGTATTTCAAATAGTCCTATCCCAAGTTGTGTAGGGCTTTATAGGTCATAACTAGCACTTTGAGTTTTGCCCACAAACAGATGGGTAGTCAGTGAAGTTGTTGTAAGAAGGGAGTCACATGCTCCCTCTAAGCAGCCCTGGTCAATAGTCTGACTGCAACATTCTGGATCAGCTGAAGTTCCCGAATACATTTCAAAGGCAGCTCCATGTAAAACATGTTACAGTAGTCCAAACTGGATGTAACAAAGGCATGTGTCACTGTAGCCACTTCTGACACCTTCAGGAACAGGCGCAGTTGATGCACAAGCCTGAGCTGTGCAAATATACTCCTGGCCACCATCAAAACCTGGGCATCCAAGTTCAGGGCTGTATCCAAGGGTACACCCAAACTGCGAGCCTGAGTCTTCACAGGGAGCATAACCCCATCCAAGACATGTTGAATCCCTTTTTTTTAATCTGTTTTTTGACAGACCAGGAGCTGTCTTAATCCAGACTGTCTGGATTAAGCTCTAATTTGTTTACCCTCATCTAGTCCATTACCGACATCAGACACTGATTTAGAACTTGAACAGCTTCCTTGGATTTAGGTGGAAAAGAGAGATATGAGTTGGGTGTCCTCAACATACTGATGACACCAAACCACAAAACTCCAGATGTCCTCTCCCAGCAGTTTCATTTATTAAACAGCATGGGGGACAAGATGGAATCCTGGGGGTCAGCACAGGCCAATGGCCATGGTGTCAAACAGGAGTCCTCCAGCACCATCTTCTGAAATAGCCCCTCCAAGAAGGGCCAGAACCACCATAAAATAGTGCCCTTGAAGTCCCATCCCAGCCAGGCAGTTCCGAAGAATCCCGTGGTCAATGGGAGTGAATGTTCCATGGAGCTTATTTCCAGGTAAATATGCATAGGATTGCAGTCTGGATCATTTTGTATTGCATCTCCTATATTCACAATGCACTATATTACCTCTTACTTGTTTCTCCTGCCCATGATATTAGAAGAGCTCAGTAAAGTAGCCAGATGCAGCAGCCTTTGAGAAAAGCTTTCTCCTCACCTTTAACATCTGTACAGGAGAGGAAATTTGGACAGGTGCAGCTTCTCAGGTAGGAGTGAGAAAAGCTATACCAAATTAAGTACTCTTCCCTACAGTTGAATTAAAGGTACAAGAGCTCTATCACCTTTTGCACTTGGCCACCCTAGTGTTAAGACTAAGCATTTTGTCTTTGCATTGCAGTTTTAATAATTTTAATATTCTCAAATCACATTTATATACTGTCCACACATTTAGTTTTAATTGTCATTCAAACTGAATTTGAAGTTTGCAAAAATCCTGAATGCATTTCAGGTCTGTGTAGAACCATATGCCATCACCTTTAATTTCAGACAATAACAAAAATTACTTCACAAATTACTTTCAAATCTGTGACCTGATGCATGGATTAGGCTGTAATCCTATGTACATTTAGGAAGCTGCCTTATACCAAGTTAGACCATTGGTTTACCTAGCACAGTATTATCTACACTTACTGGCAGCATTTCTCCAGGGTTTCAAAGGTCTTTCCCAGCCAGCCCTAACTGGAGATGCCAGGGACTAAACATGGGACCTTTTCATGCAAAGCATATGTTCTGCCACGTAGTCTCTAAGAACCCAATTGGACTTACTTCTGAGTAGATATGCTTAGGACTGCACTGTTAGAATATTGCACTGTTAATCCTAGTCAACCGACTAGAATCTGTACCTTAAAGTTTTCCAAGCCTATGAAGCTCTAAAACTATTGTATTTTATATAGTACTGCTGCTAAACTTTCTGAATTTTCACTGGCACAATGTTCTTACACACTTCAAAAATGAAAAGAAAGGAGCAATGAACCCACCTGACACAAAGGCCACTTTTTCCTTTAGTATGGGAAGGACATCAGCAGCTTTTAAGCCATCATTTCGGAAAGATCCTGCAAAAAGAAGAAAATAGCAACACCCGATTAGAAGAAATTCTGTCTTTTGACTCTGCTTATGTTATGTTCTAGAGTCCGCCAAATCAAAATGATATCCTATGATTTATGGACAAAGAAATGGAAAAGAAATAAAACACTGTTTGCTCCATCACTAATTTTCTTCTAAAGAAAAAAAACAGAAGCCAGCATGACATCTTTTCCTTGATACTGCTGTGTGGCAGTCCGTGACGGAATGCCTGTCAGGCGTTTCCTCATGGATGACCGCACATCATCTGAAATTGAACATGGATAAGACTGAAATTCTGGTATTTCAACCTGATCGTGTGTCAGCTCCCTTATTATGTCCTTCTTTGCATATCCAGGGCTCAGTGGTGGCCCTGGTTTCAGCTGCCAAGAGCCTTGGTGTTTTGCTGGATGATCATTTGTCCTTGCGTCCTTTTATTAATAGGACTGCTAAGGCATGTAATTTTCACCTTTTGAACATTCGCAGGATTCGCAAGTTTTTGTCTCCTGAAACAGCCCATCTGCTTGTTCAGGCTTTGGTGGTATCCCGCTTGGACTATTGTAATAGCTTAATAGCTGGCTTGCCCTCTTCTGTGCTTCTTCCACTGGTTCTGGTTCAGAACAGCGCTGTTCGTGTTGTTCTGAACTTGCCCCGATACTCCCATATTACTATGGCCCGTAGGAATCTTCATTAGCTACCCATTCGGACTAGGGCCCAATTTAAATTATTGGTTCTTGCCTTCAAGGCTTTGCGCTCTAATGTCCCTCATTACTTATCATCTAGGCTTTCCTGGTATGTTCCTGGTAGGAATTTAAGATCAGTGGGCCAGGGATTATTAGCAGTCCCACCGACACGCTCTGCCTTGTCAAGGCTGCGAACCTTTCAGGACCTGGTTCCACTTTTGTGGAACAGGCTTCCCATGGACCTCCGATTGGAGGAGGATCTTTCCCGCTTTCGAACGGGATTAAAGACTTATCTTTTTAGTCAGCCAGAATGAGTGGTTGGACTAATGTGGTGGTTGCTGGGATTTGATACTGCATAGTAAGTGGTTGGTGTTGGTTATTTTATTGTATTGTTATGTTTACTGTATATGTTATTTGTCCCACCCTTTGGTATAAGGGGCGTTATAAATAAACGTTTATTATTATCTATTATACATCCATAAAGAGCTCTGCATAAAGATCATGAAATGCAGTTTTCTTTTCCATCCCACTGTGGCATTATCTATGTTCCAACATAACTAATAGAAGAGGGATCTGGGAACAGTGATTATTTCTGTAAACTAAACAATCAACAACAAAGTACAATGGACTAAAATTTGCCAGGTTTCTCATGACTCAGACCTTGAGACGCAAGTGGCAGAACCTGGGAGTCAAGGGGTTGTGCCTGGCAAGTTGTGCTGGTGCATGGTAGGGGGCAAAAGATGGCACCTGCCTGGTCAAAGGAAAATCCTGGCTGTGCTTGGTTTCTCAGGGTGCAGAGCAAGAGCTAGAAATGCAGAAAATAGCTTGGTTTCTCAGGGTGCAGAGCAAGAGCTAGAAATGCAGAAAATAGCCTGCCCCTGATTCTGGGCCCTCACCCTAGGGGATGGATAAAACTGTGAGACCCTAATACCAGGCAACCCTACAGGGGATTCACTGAAGAAAATCTAGCAGTGCACTGATCTTCATTTCAGAAATAAAACAGTTCCAAGGGATGTAAAGAAACGGATGAAAGGTGCAATACTATGGCCCCCCCAGAGGGGCACCCCCAGAACCATAGGATACTGTGAACCTCCCCCTCCACAGACTTTTATGTCAACATGTCTGGAATCCCAGATTTGATCACCGTGGAGAAAAAAATTGAGCCTACCAAGCTTTCCTTTTTGAGAGCTGTTGCTACTCTAACATCCACACCCATCTGCAGCAACCTCAGCTTTGTACTGAAGCAGGGAAGACTAGGTAGGGAAGAGCTCCATATGGGAAGGACTGGCTTGCTGCATCCTGTTATTCCTGTTTTAACAGAGAAGGCAGCTGGAGTCTGATTTCTTTCCCTTCTGGAAACCATACCCCTGCCCGATTATGGTTCCTAAATGGGCTGCCTCTCCATCACATATTCTTTAATACCACCCAGCTTCAAAATATGCTCAGTGCACCTGATAAAATAACACTGCAGCACTAGTAGGTGGTTGCGTAAATGCTAGAAACAGGACAATTGCTTTCAACAATGGCTTATAGTTTCTTACAGCTCAAATATGATTTGCTGTACTCTTTGCAAAAACAAAAAGTATTATAAGGCGGCTTGCTTATTTGGTCCTGGAGCTTCCTCTTCATTCACTCTCACAGAGGAATTGAACTAATAAATCATCACTTTGTTTTCCCTAGGAAGGCCAATGAAATACAAATTTCCTGCCATTCCAAAACCAGGAGCATGTCTGCTCCCTGCCAAGGTGAATGAGTCATTCCTTGGCAGATCTGAGGCTGCTCAGCTGTTGCTTAAGAGTTTGAAGGACAAAAATGTGGTTGCCATGGTGCACTCAGGAGTGAATGCAATATATGCTCCCCCACATGATGAACTATACAGTTATACATCCACCTACATAGTCAAGACAACCAAGGTTATGGTAGACAAAGAAATGTGTCATTTCCTAGCTAAAAAGCCAAAAGATGCAGAGCAGAAGATAAGCCACTCGATTAGAAGCCATTTTTGTCCACTGACCTGAAATGAAGGTAGGAACATAGGAATACTGAGTCAGACTATTGGTCCATCTAGCCCCATATTGTCGACGCCAGCTGTTAGCCAGAGTCGACAATCCTGCCAGGGTTTCAGGCAGGATTCTTTCCTAGACCTACCTGGAGATGCTGGGGGATTGTATCGGGGATGTTCTGCATACAAAGCATGTACTCTGCCACTAAGTTATGGTCCCTCCTAACGACTTTTCCTACCTGGTAGTATACTTTCTGAGTTCTCTCTTTCTAAAGAGTAGTTGTTTTAAATTGAAAATATGTAAGTCAGCAGAGGAAAGAAATACACTCTTTCGAAACATACTTTCGAATCAGCTCCCCAAAGAGGTGTGCCTGGCGCCCACCCTTTATTCTTTTAGGCGCCAGGTGAAAACCTTTTTATTTCCCCAATATTTTAATGGTTAGACTTTTATTCTCATTTTTATTGTAGTACTACTGTACCCCCGCACTGATTCATCTAGCTGCTCTTTGTATCATTGTATTATATTGTATTGTATTTTTATTTTATATTCATGATATTATTTGGTTATATGAAGATTGGGGTGTGTGTGTGTGTGTTTTGTAAACTGCCCAGGGAGCCTTTTGGCTGATGTGCGGTGTAGAAATACATCAAATAAATAAATAAATACTTGCCCATTTCACATATTAACCCCAAAAGAGACCAAAGACCATAGTGGGGTTTTTGGTTTTTTTTTGCAAAGCTTGTGCCGCTAACACAGTTTGTCATAATTAACAGTATGGGCTGTGATTGGTCCTATTTGCAGGGTTGCTTCTGCTCTAGGGTTATAAGTTTCAATAATAGATGTGTTGTTTTATTGTTGTTAGGAGCCTTGTAAAAGGGAAAATGTAGACAGCTGGAGCTTCTGCCATTGGAGTTCTGCAGTGGAGAACTGCACCCAGTCCCATATTGAAGTTGGCCTATCTATTCTACTTCCCTGAGGATAGCTGCTGTGGTGGATAGCTCCATTCTCCTAGGAAGCATTCGAAAGAAAGACCAAGGTTTCCTTTTAGCCAATTGGTTTCATAGGCGCCTAAATAAAAAGGTTTTCACCTGGCGCCTAAAAGAGAACTGCACCCAGTCCCATATTGAAGTTGGCCTATCTATTCTACTTCCCTGAGGATAGCTGCTGTGGTGGATAGCTCCATTCTCCTAGGAAGCATTCAAAAGAAAGACCAAGGTTTCCTTTTAGCCAACTGGTTTCATAGGTGTAATCCCTTAGGAAGTTAAAACAGGCCCCTTAAATGCATTTTCTCCTGGGGAATTTACATACCCATAACACTCTCCCCAGCATACCCCAAATGTTACTCATGTGCCTCAGACACCTCGAACATACACACTTGGTCTCCAAGTCAAAACCCGTTATTCTAAACTTTCTTAATTATTACAGATTATCACTTGGAGCTCTAGAAAGCAGATTATACAGCTTCAGAGCGCCAGTTACATCAAAATACTCTTGGGCCCAGTGCTCAAATTATGAGTGGGGGGAGTAGAGGGGCTTTAATGGAATCCACATGCCCCACCCTTGGCTCCACTCTATTTTAACCAAATCATGCCCCCCCCCATAAGTCTTCAAGAACAATAGCTAAGAGGATGCTCCCAAAAGGTAAACGCTCCCTTTAATTAGATTGGGGCAACATATTAAACATGTTAATTTCCGTACACAAATGTAACTCCATTTTCCCCAGCAGCAGCCTCTTGTTTTGAGGGGAGCTATGAGACCTGGGTTCAAAATTGTATTTAACAAAGCATTTATTTAATATAGAGAGAAAAACGAGGAGGAAATAAAACCTGGATAAGTCTCTAAACACGGCAGTAGTAACGGATGGAGTGCAATAAATCAGTTATACACAGGTGAGTGCTGGGAGCCTCTCCAGTTACACAGTCCTGAGCTGGGATGAAGCTGTAGGCCTCAGTTTCTGTCACACTCTGGCTGTGGAGCAGTGGCTGGATAAAGGCTATGTCATAGCAGAAAGCTGATGTTCTCTCCCCCACTATTTCCTCTGAATGGTGTGTTTTTATTTACTGCATTTCCTTACTACCTTTCCTCACTGAATCTCCTCAGAAAATCCTCCCAAAGCCTCCTCAGAATCCTTCGGTCTCCTGGGGCAGCTCCTAATGGCCAAGGGCTACACTCTAGGCAACATTTCACAGGGTTACTCACAATCACAAGCTCTTACAGAAACCACAGGTGGCAGGCACCATCTTAGAAGAGACACCTCCCCTTCTCTCACACACAGGAGGGAATGCCTCTTCTAAAATGGCGCCTGCTGCAAAACATGTGTGCAGTGCATCATCTAAAGAAACCAAAGAAATAAAGATTTTATCTTCAGAACTACTTTTGTTCATATGCAAAACATCCACAAATGCAGACTGTTGCAGTTTAGGGCACACCTATTGCTAGGGTTGCCATATTTTATTTTAATGCTCCTATGCTCTAAAGAGCAACCTAATTCACGGAAATTAAAAATATGAACTGTAACCTGGCATGGAAATAAGTTATGGAACAAGATTAATCTGCTGAATGTCTGTGCATCAGGTTGCCTTTAAAGGTGCAGGAGCAGAGGTTTTTTTTTAAGTGGCAAAAAAAGAAAAGCCCACTGAAAACATGATACATATATTGTCCAAGATACCCTAAAAACAGATTTGATTTACATCTAATGGTCAAAAGGTATGATGTCTTCCTCAGACTAGCAGCCAGAGAGCAGCAGGGATGGGGACTCGGACTCGAGGACTCGACTCGTGAGTCGGACTGAGTCCCCCCTCTGACTCGAGTCGGACTCGAGTCCCAATATTTTTAATGGGACTCGAGACTCGACTCGGGACTCGAGACCAAGGACTCGTCAACATCCCTGCTTGATGCCACCTGCAGGTGCTGTCTGGACCTAGTTGCAGTAACAATCCAAGTTTATTTTTTTAAATCATTTTACTAATGTAACCTTTCAGACATTTTGGGTTTGGCTGCCTCTGCCTGCCTGTTTTGGGGTTCCCTGCCTGGTTATTTTGGGTTTGTCTGCCTGGTCTGTTCTTGTCAAAATCAGTGGCAGAGTTTTGAGATAAAAAGGCACACTTGTGCCTAGAATTTATTTAAGCCACACATCTGAAGTAGCCTTATTTTGTTGGGGAAAACCCCCATTGATTTTAATAGGGACTTGTGGGGTCAGCTTTGGGAGTGACTCGGGACTCGGGACTCATGAGTCACCATTTTGGACCAAGGACTTGGACTCGGACTCGAGACTCGGGTCCAAAGACTCGTGACTCGACTCATGACTCGAGACCAAGGACTCTTCAACATCCCTGGAGAGCAGTGAGCCACACATGCAGTAGAAGAACAGAGGGATGTCAGAGTTTCCCTTTTTACAACCTTTAACTGTCATCACATGGGAAAAGAGAGATTTCCATAGGCAGCCAGAAAAGAAATATTCTATGCTTTCAGAATTCACTCTGCTTTTACTAGTAAGTCAACAAAGGTTAAAAAGGCAGCCAGTGGTAAAAAAAAAAAAAAAAAAGGCAGCACAAAGTGTTAACACGGAGGTCACAAGGAGGGAATAATTAGGAAAAGATGCTTTTCTCAACTTTTTAATTTGCAAATATGCATGCACAGAACATTTTCCATCACACTGTTTCCATGCAAATACCCAGCTGTTTCTAATCCATTTCTTTCCTATGTACTGTATATGTTTCCATTTTAGACTAGACACCATTTGTGAAAGACAGTCTATAATTTTTCCTATGGAATATTGTGTATATAAGCCCTGGGCTGGTTACCGTGTAAAATGCAGCACAAATGGTAACTTTGCATCCAGCTTTCCTGCTCTTCCCTAACCCCTAGTCTGCTTTTTAAGAGTGGAGCAGGAGAAAAGGGGTTTTGTGGCAGAAAAACTGTTCCCCACTGAATCACAACCGACAATAAATGACATCTTGCTTCAATTATATTGCCAGACTAAAATGCAGTCTTAATACAGCCAACAGCTGCTGACTAAGGGCGCAATCCTATGCCCCTGCCGACTGTGTCTGGAGCGGTATAGGAATTCTCTTACACGGCGCTGCGCCCTTGTAAATCCCTTACAAAGGCACAGCACCGTGGAGCGCCTGCCCCCCACCCCACCTTGTAGGTCACGCAGTTTCTTTCGCACCAGAAGGCAACCAACCTTGCTTGGTTCTCCCTGGGGGTGGGGCATTCCTGGGGGCAGGGTGGGGCAAGGCTCCGCCGGATTACGAAGAATCCAGGTGGCACCTCAGCCTCTCTTCCTCGGGAGGAGGGAGGAAAATCTTAGATGGCCAATTCAGCCATCTAGATGTTTTCCAGGGCAAGTGGAGGGCTACTTCCGCCCTGGATAGGATGCCCGGAATCCTCTGAGTTCAGAAGGTTGTGGGCAGCCTCATTGGATTGTGTTGCCCAGTGATTTAAAGAAGTGCATCACCTTATTCTTTACCTCTATGAACCCTCTAAAAATCGGGCAAATGAACTCAATCAGCCAGGGTTCCTTATGCATGCATTTCTCAAACTTACACATTTTGCAACATTTCTCATTAATATACCAGCACAAATCCATCCACAGTAAAGGGAACTTTCTAACTCTAACTTCATCTTTGTAGAAGAGCTGTGCCACTCACCCTTGAAGAAAAGCCACCCCACTAATGCTTCTGCTAGTTCCTGGCATTTGCAGCCACCTCATGAATTTACTATGTTCAGAGGAAAAAGGGAAACACGGGTATTCAGGATGCAGCTTTGCTTAGACACAGAAAACAGGCTCGCAAATGCTGAACCTTAACAGATCTGACGAAAGATAAGAAAATAGAAAAATATCTGTCCTTGGCTAAGGGGAGAAAAATGCAGGAAGGTGAGGGAACATGCTGAGACAGTCTATAGAACCACCATCAGCTCTAAGGTTGCCAGATCCTCCCCACTTGAAGACTGTTCCTATATCTTTATGCTCCAAAACAACACAAGCCTCCAACCATCACCTCGCCCCTAATGTTCATTTGCTGTTGCCTATCCATAGATTTCATAGATCATATAGTTGGAAGGAGCCTACAAGGCCATCGAGTCCAACCCCCTGCTCAATGCAGGAAACTAGAGGAGGGGTCTCCCATCCAAGTAATAACCAGGCCTGACCTTGCTTAGCTTTCCACGCTCAGACAAGCTGAGCCAGCGTAAGCCACAAGCCTGTATGTATCCTTCTCCCTTGCCTCTAGAGCAGCAAAAGTAGAAGTGAATGTGGCAGTCACATTTGCTGTTCATGTGTTTGCCCAGTTCGCATATAAACTGGGTTGTAGGTGTCTAATTTTAACATCAAAATGGACACAGAAGTGGGGGGAGCAAAAATGAATAGAAAAAACAATGAGGTAAATGAGAAAAAATAGATTTATTGTGAGGGAAGCTGGGGCCCTTCTTTAGGGATGTGTGAAGGGAGAGAAAGCTGCTCTGCTGGCAATTTTTGGATAACTTTCGCTACGCTGTCTGCCAATTTGCAGACTTGGAATTTGCACAAATTTGTGTTCCCAAAAATGTGCAAATCCCCCCATAACACACATTTAAAACACACAATGTGCAAATCCCCCCATTTTCACCTCTTACTCTATAACGGGATTTGCACATTTGTGACCAGTGTTTTTTATTTTGCATATTTTTCTGCAGCTAAATGAGCACAAAAATATGCAAAATAAAGAAAATCATCCCACAACCCCCGTGGAATCCATGCGACCTGGGAAAGCCAGAATCCAGAGGTGGACTCTGAGAAATCTGGACTCCTTTGAGTCTGTTGTGGATTTCTCTGACATCCCGACCCTCCTTACCTTACTATGATCCATTATACCAGGGGTGGGGAACCTCCTTCAGCCCAAGGGCCAAATTCAATATCAGAGAAGCTCTCAGGGTCCACATTCCAGTGGTGAGCAGGGCTGAAGGCAAAACGGGTGGAACCAAAAGACAAAAAGGTACCAGCATATTGTAGCTTAAATGTCTTACTGCCAGCAACTAAGCCTTAGGAGAGTATGTACCCTTTTTGATGTAAAAATTAGACACCTCCCATCCCCACTTTATACAGGAACAGGGCAGATTTGTGAATAACCTAACAGGGCTGCTGCTATCGTGTTTAGTTTGGCCTAAAAGCAGGGATGGGGAACCTCTGGCCCATGGAGGTTCCCCATCTAGTACATGGGGCCTCCAAGTCCTTCTACCTGAAGGATCTCCCCACCACACACACCACCCCCGGAGTAATCCTCACTGTTGTCTCTATTCTGAGATAACAGCATGGATGCAGATGGCGGGACTCAGCAGGCGCTGGGAGGAGCAGCTCCTCCAAGTACCATCCGAGTCAATTTGACGTGCAATTTGCAAAGCCAAGGACTCGCCCGCGCTGTGCCTTCCCCCATCAGGAATGATGTGGCATGAGATAAATGTCCCCAGCCTAAGCAATGACTGGAGCAGTCCAGCCATCACCTGGGCCAGGGCAGCTCTGCCTGCATTGCATCTTCCCGCATCAGGAGGACATGGTGCAGGTGAAGCATCCCCAGCCTAGGTGGCAACTGGCAATAAACTGGCACCAACGGAGGCTTTTTAAAAAGAGTAGATGCAGTGGGGGTGGGGGGTTAGCATGGAAAATGTCTTCTCTGATCAGCTTCTGATCAGAAATAAGATATTTCCCCGTCTGGGGGGGGGGGCTGGGGAAGAAGCCAGCAGCCCGGATGGGCACCTCCACACACATGGTTGTATCTGGCCTGTGGGCAGAGGCTCCCCATCCCTGCTTCAACAACTTCAAGATGGGCAATGGGGTCAGGAGAAAGACAAATTAAAGCAAGCCTAGTCATTGTCTGCCTTCTCACGGAATAAAAATCTGATTTAGAGTTTATGCCTGATACTGGATTTTCTCTAAGTGATTTTTTGTCCAGTTAACAGGGTTATTTAAACTCAACAGAAATACATGTGGGGTGTGATTAAACCTATCTGCTCATGTTCTCTTGGTTGTGGAACATATGGTCCACTGAGACATCATACCACACCACGTTTAAGGAAGCTTAACTATGGTTTAGTGTGATGTCTGAATTGATGAACCATGATTTGTAAGAGGCTGTCAAACTAGAATCAGAAAACTTGCTTTAAGCTGTTTGTGGAAACCATAGTTTGGGGTGATGTATGAATTGACAAATCTAATCTACAATTTCTGCTCTACCTCCAGAGGCCACTAGGGCCAGGAGGGCTGAGCAGCGAGAAAATTAATGCAGACAAACAACTCTAAACCATGGATCGAGCTTCCAAATAATCAGGCAAACCATGGTATGTGTTCCAAGAATGTTACCGTAAATCATAGTTGGGCATGATGTCTGAATTCAGCCACTATAATATGGATGATGTGTGCAAGACGTTGTCATAGGAAGACCAATCTATTCCTCAACATCACTGTATTGTAACTTCACCACTTCAGCTATTGATTTAAATCTCTCTATAAAGCAAGCAGCCATGAATACAAAATAGGATTGGATTTGCTCCTATGTAATGGTAATATAAATCATGGAGCCATTTCCACTCCCACCAACATTTTTTTTCTACCCTTGAACTTGATACTGAAAAACAGAAATCCTCTAAACAAAGGGAAATTAAGGCCAGAACACCTTTAAATGAGAGCTGCCAAGTGCTCTATGAACACTCAATGAAAAGATGGAAGACTCAGAACCTTTAAGCAACTTCATATTCCTCCAGGGCTGTTTGAAGACATTTTGCTGCCTGAGGCAAAGGGCAAGATAGCACACACCCCTCCATTCCATGTATGCACAGTAAGTGCACTTCCCCATTCCATGTATGGACTGGCAGTTGAATTTAATTCACTGGAATAGCATCCTCCACCCCACCCAAGGGCACCAGGCTAGTTTAGAGAGTGCAGGACAGGCTGTCTGGAACACAAAGCTTGGACTTCCAGGAAAGGGGAATGGTCGGGGAGCTCAGGAGGAACATCTGCGGCTGTCCCCAGCATCTTCCACCTGAGGTGGTTGCCTCACTCTATCTAATGGTAGGGCCGGCCCTGGATTCATTGGACAAACTACGGGTTGTTGTTGTTGTTGTTGTTGAAAATAGGATGATTCATGGGGCTTTATGAAGCTAAAGTTCTATAGAGTATTCTACATTTTCTAATAATCATGGACTCCCTAGAAAGGACAGAATAGCTTAACACCTACAGATGTGTGTAGAACTTAGTTCAGGAAGAGGGAAATCCTTTTGGATTTGGGACTAGAGCTGTAGTATAGAGCAGGAATAAGCAACTTGTGGCCCTCTAGATGTTTTGGCCTGCAACTCCCATCATCCCTCACCGTTGACTATGCTGGGACGGCTGATAGGAGTTGTAAGCCAAAACAACTGAAGGTCCACAAGTTGCCCACACCTGGTATAGAGAGATGAAAAAGCTATCCGCAAAAAATGAGGACCCAGTACTAAAGACACTCTTTTAAACTGCAGCCTCTTCCTGTGATATTTCAAATCAAGGATGATGCTGGCAAGAGGGGTGTTCCTTGTCTAAAAAGGCAAGGTGTGGCTGTTGGCTCAAGGCTGCTGCTGCAACATGGGATATTTTTTGACATCAGGAGCGGAATGCATCTTTCTGAGAGGCCACTGGTATAAGGAGCTTTGATTGTATTTGCATATTTTGGTACAAACTGCTATGCCTTTATCAAAGCCCTGCCCTGCCTCTCCTTTGGCCAGCTCTCAAGCTGGGGGACATCCATGCTTTTGATATTTGTACATTCAGGCACAACATTTCAATCCTAGCACTGCCAAGTGCCCTATGTAAAGAATAACAATCTTAGCAATTAGTGCAGGCTGGAAAATAAAATACCCCCCATGCCTCTGCCAGATTTTACTGCTGCAGATAAAAAAAAGGGGGACAGCAAGGAAGATGGAGGATTTTCATTTTACAAAGAGAGCTCCTGTGTGAAGATCCAGGAAGCAGGAAATCTCAGAGACAGCCCTTCCCATTAAAAAAATGGGCCCAAAGTGCTGGCTCTCAGACAAGTCTTGGCAAAGGGCTTCGAGTCTGTGGAAACCATCAGCTACCCATATGGCTTGAAATGGGAAGGATGTTACAGCAAGTGGCGGCGATGCATAATTAATAGAAGGAAAGACAGGACAAGAAAACCAGGAGAAAAATATTAGTTTTGGATCAGGTCTAAGTAACACACACCAATGGCATTAATCTTTTTCTTCTGAGAATAAATTTCAACTATAAAGTGAATATAGCCTTTGTATTAGATGAAAACCAATGGTTTGGTGTGTGGGGCAGTGGGATTAGTCTACTATGCAGATGGCCTGTTTGCTGGTTTCCATGGTGCTATGGAGTGAACTCTTTTAAAAGTTCCCCAGGAAAATAGTTTAGAGCACAGGGTATGTGGTGTGTTTTTTAGTACGTCATGGTATGTACAGTCTTCTTCAGTTCAGTAGTATCCATAGCAGTTTGAGAGCCAATATTTCCTGTCCATTACAAAACAACCGAAGCATGTATCTATAATAAAGAAGTTTAGGAATACTCCCACTATTCTACAAAACCAGTGAGATTTCAGAATATACATTTCTATTTATTAGCTCACTTGGAGCTAGACGGCATGACCAGCAGACGTGCATGGCACAACTCTTGTTGGACTGTGCCATTTCACACTGCAGGTATGGGGTCACATACTTCCCCACCCCTGCACATAGAAAGCTAGCATGTCAGGTAGAAAGCTTATCCTACCATCTGTTGTTATCAACATTTCAAAATGAGTCTCGCCAACATGTGAAATGACACATGGCACCTTAATTTGCTTTTTCATACCTTAGAGACAAGAGGTATCCATCCCCAACTCTGAGATTTTACTTCGAGAGGCACCAAGAATGAGAATGGTAGCAAATCACACCAATAAAATTTGAACAAGGTGTCCCCAAAAGACAAAAATAGGGACAAAATATGGACAGCAATTTACTAGGGAGGGAGAGTGGGGCCCTTCAGCATCTGGCATTTATTGGGTTATATAAGCATGATTATGTGAACTCTATCCATTGGCACCTGTAACTAACTCACAATGCAATTCTATACATGTCTACTCAAAAGTAAGTCCCACTGAGTTCAATGGGTAAGTGGGTATAGGCTTGCTGCCTCAGTGTGGTGATATTTTTAAAGCATGATCACCTGTCCAACAAAAAAGACAAGCATTGAAATTCTCAAAGTGGCTCTCTCTCTCCACACACACACACACAGAGACAATCTTCAAAGATTAAAAAAAGAATCTCTTAATTATATATTCTGGTCAAAGGTGTTTTCCTGATATACTGAGCGCACAAAAGAACAATATGCTGCAGCCTTACCAAACATCTGCTTCACAAGGGATTTGATGCCAGACAATAAGAAAGCAGCTTTAATTAAAGGCCGTCAGACGCTCATCTTACGCCTCCAATTTTCTTAGGAGCCTCTTAAAAAATGAAAATTGGTATTTGTCATGTCCCTTCACCTCTCCTGCGTGCTAAAATTAAGTCATAATTTGTTGCATTTCTTCTTTTAATGACTTTTTCCTAATCTGTGCTTAACAAGTGTCATGATCCAGACCAATTGTCCTCTGAGGATAAGGCCCATGAACAGAACAGGGAGAAGACTCAACTACAAAAGGGTACCATGAAGTTTCTACCTCCTTAAGACTGAGTTCCTTCCAGCTCCCCTGTGTCCAGAGGAGGTCTCATTACTATCCTCAGATTCTGAGGACTCCAGCCATGAAGATACCACCATGCCGCAGCCCAAGGATGTTGAAACAGACCCCTCTGAGAGAAGGTGGGGGAGAGAGCTGAGCAGCCTAAAAGAAGCCAAAACCATCCTTAAGCTACATTCACAATCTGCTGCTATTTGGAGCAACATACAGACACGTTTTGGAGCTCTCCATAGTGCTGCTCTATTTCCTGACTCTTGCTTGGTCAGAATTCTCTAAACCTGACTTGCTCCAAGTCCTCTCTGTGAACCGGACCTCATAGTGCCCAATGACACTAGGCCCTCACTGCAACAGGGCTTGTGAGCTGAAACAGAAAAACAGGCTACAAGTCCAATTGTCTATCCCCCTCCAATCTCTCTCTCTCTCTCTGGTAAAGTGTATTTTAATTCAGTTGGGAGCTTTGTCAATAAATCAGATTCGGCAATCTGTCTGAACATGCATGGTTTAAAACAAAACACCCAACTTTCTTCTATGGAGGCTGATAATTAAAGTTTCACATGCAACTTAGGGATGGTTGTTAATTAAAAGTAACTAGTCTTCTTGTCTTTGGACCTCTATATCTTATAAACACATCTTTACTCATACTTTATATCCATGTTGCTAACTTTTAAATATCCCACTGCTCTCATGTCTTTAAGAACAGCTTAACATGCAGAAAATAAGCAAACAAATCTCTACTTGGTGTGCAGATACAATGAAAACGCAAATGGGAAAGGTTGCATTTGTGGAATTTCTATGGGGGAGGCTCCTGTTAAAGGCACAGGAGCAGGTGTAGTAAAAAAAAAGTGGAAACCTCACTTTGATCTCATTCTGCTAGTAACAGTCGCCCAGTCATAACTATGACATTCACGTTGTCTTTAAAACTGACCTGATACAGCAGGTGATGCAGCAGCCATGGCATCTCCTGACCTTTCCTTCCTGGGTTCCTTGGTCTGACACCTGCTATAGCCCAACCAAAGGACTACACTTGCAACACACAGCAAGTGGAGAAGGCGGCAAATAAAAGGACCATAAAAGGAATGGGTGGGAAAAGCAGAGGCTGGTGCATCTTCCAGTAGCTTTAAAGGGATAAAAGGGAATCTCTGGGTTGAGTAGTCATGAATATTCTGCTCTTGTACCATTTTATGAAGCACTTCTCAGATTCCATTCTTTAAAAGGGTCTGTCCAAAAATGTATATTGATGAGGTTCCAAATCAGTTACTGTTTTGTTATTCACTCCCCCTGTGCTACAGAATGATAACAAATATTAATTCTCAAACCACAAATCCTATCCATGGCTGGATTACTTGCTTGTGTAAAGAGAGTCATTCTTGAAAAAGTCCTACTTTACAGGTGATGAGTATTATCTGCCAGACAGCACTGTAAATCTGAACAAAAGTAGAACACTTTACATACATCAGCTGTGAGGGGCTGGGAAGAAGGGAGAGGAAGGAAAGCAGAAACTTAAATAATTTATGTGTGCCGCTCATATATTCTGACATCTCTGACACACTTTTTAAAACATTAATGAAAAATCATTTTATGGATGGCTGAGTCATGACTGTCACTCTGCAAAGGCTCCGTATCTCTCCACCTGCCTCTTTCATCCACATTTAGCTTTTTCAGCAGAGCCAAGCTGCCTGTAATGTTAGAGTGTTCAACGGCATTCAGCATCCGGAAGGATTCCAAGCCGACGGATGTGCCAGCAGTGAAAGCAAACATTCCGAGAGGTTGGCTGCGGAATGATCAATTCTTCCTTCAATTGTATTTTTATGTGTAGCCACCAGGTCCTAATCCTGCTGCTCTTGCATTTGCAAACCTGCTGTTTTGATAATTAGTGAAGCTGTGATGCCAGTGCTGCTAATTGTTTTAGAAAAAACAAATTATCTCCTTCATATCTGAAGGCCTCCCAGGCTGTAATAGTCATGCTATTTATTCTGGAGCAAACCTGTTAACATCAGTGGGTTTCCTCCATTGAACACAGACACCTGAACCACATTTGTTTTTTGTTTTTTTACACCTGTAACCTGCCTGTCTGCCAAGGAGCTCATGGTGGCATATGTGGAGTTATCCTAACTATCCCTATAACCCTTGTAGGTAGGTTAGGTTGCAAGACAGCCCAGCCAACTGAGTAGAATTCTGAACCTGGTCCAACTCCAGTGGTCAATCCCCTACACCAAGCTAGTGGTGTACATGTAATCTTGGCACTTTGCTTCTTCACAATCCATATACTACAAGTGAGGGAAGATTAACTTGACCACTTTTGCCAACATGAGACAACTTTCAATATTCACTTTGGGGTGTGAAGTTAGAAAGCCATTGGAAATCCAGCCTTGTGAATAGGTATAATACATGTTTGGCTGGCTCATGACCAAATCCTTACCAGGCTTGCCAAGAGTGTAATCATTCAATGGCTGAATGCATGCTAGAGCCCTGTTTTGTGAATGGATTTCTGCAGTTTGCCTGCTGCAATAAAGTAACTGTATAAAGTGATATCGCGGTGGAAGCACAGTAGAATGATCAGCCTAAATTGCTATCTCAGTTTAATATGGTTATGGGCACAATCCTATGCATGTTTAGAGAGGAAAAAGTCCTACAACTCCCAGCATTCCCCAGCCAGCCATGCTGGAAGCACTAGAAATGTGTACCAGTTCTGGAGAGCTATACCATCGTCACTAAGTTTATGGGAAATTCTAACAAAATAGACAGAAACAGATAAACGACTTAAAGAATCATTTTATTCAGAAGGATTCAATAGGATAATGTCAAGGGCTAACATGCATGGAGAAAATGAAAGCCAGTGTGGTGTAGTCATTAGAGGTTTGGCCTAGGACCAAGGGGACTTTGGTTCAAAGATCCACTCAGCCATGGAGGTCATTGAGTAACCTTAGGCCAGTAACTATTTCTCAGCCTAACCTTCTCACTGGTGGTTCTTATGGGGAGTCCTATATACTTCCCTGACCTTGAAGGAAGGATGGGATAAAAATGAAATTAAACTATTTATCAGGTGAATTACAGTTACAGATAAAGGCCATGTTTAAGCAGTGACACTCCATGCCTGCAATTGGGGCTGCCTCATTATCAGCATTCAGAGAAGAAAGTACCGTATTCCACGTTCAGACATTCAGTGGTTCATAGACTCTAGCAGAATAGTCTCAGCACTAACAAAAGGTTCTGGAATCTGGACCATGGGCTGACCATTCACAAGAGAGACTGCCCTATGGAACTCCACTGGAAGGTGAATCCAAAAAGTAGCTGTTACCCAACTGATTTTACCTGACATGACAAAATTAAATGAGTTCACCTGACTGGTTGAAACCCAGATGAAAAAGAATAGACACATTTATTCCAGATCCCTTTCCCAGTCAACTCCGTGATGGCCTTTTTCTTCAAGAAGAGCTATATAGGAAATATATTGCAAAAAAACAAAAACTGGTCCACTGTCTTGACGTCTACGGCAGAAGGGCCAAGCGTATAATTTCATCTCGTATATCCTATTACGCTGAAAGACTGAACACCAGAGTTAGCAATAACACGCTCCTCATCCTAAACATGCTTTTCTTATCTAAGGGCGGGTGGGATATGTAACAAGATTAAATTGGCCACTGCTTAAATTCTGCAAATTGGCTTTTCTTCGCTAAAGGGACCCACACAAAGAACTGGTTGCAGGTTAATGAAATCTGACTGATCTCTAGTGGGAGCAAGCTGTTGCCATATAGATCCATGACATCTGTGGTCAAATGACCATCTAGCTTGTCCATAAAAGCACAAGGAAAATCATTCTGGAATGTTTCTTTCCAGACAAATCCACATTTTAATCATCACTGCCATGTTGCAAAAACAGGGAATCAGACTGAGAGCATTATTTAACAGCAGGGGTGAATGGAATGCTTTAATGCTTCATATTTTTAATTACTTGGAAAAACACTATTCTACAAAGCCATTTTCCAAGCATACCCTATCCTTATATGTGTGTGTGTACATGCTATTTTCTTTTGATTTTGTGTTCTGCTAAAGTAAACAACACACTGTAGAAGTTAGAAAAGCCAGGCAGCAGGGTAAAAAAGACCAAAGAAACAGAGACTTATTATTAATCCGGAACATAATGTTAAAAGCACCCCTCCAGAAAGTAAAGTGATGTTGTAGGCATAATTCTGTTTCATGACCACCCATAATTTCTTTCACATGGTTCTAGTTAAATGTTAACACGTTATTAAAGTAAAATAAAGCAAACTACTTTAGCACCACCAAGAGCTGCTCTGGAACTGTTTTCATGGACAGGAGTGTCACTGGTGACGGGAATATTTCATTAGCCTAACTGGGTAATCTGACAATTTCACATGTCAGAATCGTGCCAACTCCTCTCTCAGCAGCGGAGTCTTCCAGCCATCTGTGGTGACCAGGAGACCTGGTATTGCCAAAGATAAGTCTTCAAGCTAATGAACTCATAGGTTCTCAAACTCATGAGAGAATTAATTTGAAATCAGGAGGTCTAGAAAAAAAGAAGCTTGGCTAGGGACAATTGCAAAAGAAAAATAAAATGGCATTTTAGGGCCAGTTTATACATGCAACAACAGGCCTTTCCTGGACTGTCCCACTTCAGGCTGCAGGTTTGAATGTTCCCAATGGGGTTGGACTCACCCACACATTAAAAAAAAGCTAGCATGTCAGGGAGAAGGATTCAATCTAGCCCTTTCACTAACAGCAATATCTTTCTATGTGCAGGGGGAAAGAAACATTTTCAATAGGGGAGTATTCAAACCTGCAGGCCCCTAATTTGCAGCCTGAAATGGTATAGTCCAGAAAAAGCTTTACCACACAATTCTGCTGATTATATAAACTGGCCTGCTTTATTCTGCATTCCTCATGCAATAGTACAGGAAACCAGCACATGGATTCTGGACTAATGGAAGAATTTGCTCAGTAGAGCACATCGATTAGCAGTCTAGCACAACACAAAGAAAAACAGTTATCTTCTCAATTGCACTTTCCCTAAAGAACAAGCCTCTTGGAGGACAATCTAAGAACCATTGTTCTTAATGATAGCTAGCATGCTTAACTGAATCATTTATGTTTCCAAACTATTTGGAGGATAGAATGAATTAAGAATTCTGTTATCCAGATTTAACCCAATAAAGTTGCAATCTACCCAAGCACCTTTGCAGTGTAATCTCCATACTCATGGTAATGGGCCCACAGGCAATCTTAGCTGAAATTAATGAGGGTTGGTATACAGCAACCAAAAGACCAAGTTATAAATGAGGAAGTCTCAAGTTTACAATTTGCCTGTATGATGAACTCACTACTTGGCCTTAGGCAAGCTACTATCTCTCAGACTGCCCCATTACTCCTTACAATAGCAAATTCATGTGATGAGTGCTGACAGGATTGTAACCAAAAATGCAGCCACCAAAAATTAAAGCATGCTCAGGGAAACTCCAAGGTGTACAGAAAACATATTTTTAAAAAACGTAGGTGTGTCTGTCTCTCACTCACACACACACACACACACACACACACCAAAAGCACAATGAGGACTGAGCATGTTCAGTAGCAATAGAATTGTAACTGTCAAGTGGAAAACAAATGCAGAAAACTGCAGGGAGGGAGAATGGAATGGCTTGCTGGAGGATGGCGTGCTGGCTGCAAAAAATGCTGAGCCTGAACAAGAGTATTCCTTTTAGGAAGTGAGAATACATTTTGTTGCAGGTCCCAGTTCCCCTACCCCCATGCAGCCCCCTGGACACCATCATAATCTGCCCTGGAGGGTTGGGGGACCCTCAGGAGCAGATTTGGGGGGGGGGGAGAAGAGAAAAAGTCCTGTTGCACAAGTGGCCTTCCATTCACGTGTCACTGAATTCTGCCCAAAGTATTTTTGCAGGGTACATGCACAGGGAGATCCAGTGCAGGTTCAGTTTCTACACACATAGGCAATGTGCAGACATTTGGATGAATGAGTGGAGGACGGGGCTAGCAGGTGCAATCACGGGCCCCCATGTCTGTCTATTATCCATGGACTTAGGATGGCTGGACTTAGGATGGCTCTTAGTGGTAAATATTTGGAAGCCCCAGCCCTGATGGAGTTCCGCAAAAACATCTATGATGACAAAATTAAATAAAAACAAAGTCACATGTCCAGAAGTCATGAATATTAAAAACTTATACTGGCACCATTTAGGCTTATCTGGAGAGAACTGTATTCACCTGCTCTCTAAATCTAGTATTTGTTCACAAGCTCCATTAGTCAATTGTATACCAAATGTACTGTTAAGTGCACTTCTGCTCCAACAAATTACTCAGTACAAATATGAGATTCATCATGATGCACCTCTTCCTTAAAATCTCAAATATGCCTTATTTACAAGTTTAAAAAATAACTCAAAAAATAACTTTGGCGGAATATAAATGTAACAAACAAACTAGTCTGTTGCAGTGAAGCGAACAAAGAGTTTTCTGGCACCCTGAAGTCACATTTCAGGTGTCCATGCCTGAAATATGTTTCGGAGTTAATCTTAGACAGAAAATTCAGCCCAGTTCCGCAGAGAACACATCAAGTCACCAATAGCATTGAGTATGTAGAATGTTCTGATGATGTTGGCACTAAATATATGTTAAACAGCAGTAGTCATAGCAGCCGCTTAAACAAATACTTACAGGACCAAAGCTCCATGTTGAGCTGCAGAATCCCAAGAGATTATTTCTTGACTATATTAATCACTTCATAATTACAGAAGATTTCTCTTAGGCATATATTCAGATTTACTTGGTACATATATTGAAATGAAATCCTAGAAATACTAGGATTTGAGCTGCTTTAGGTCTGATTCGCATTTCTTTTCTGCTCATGACCACCTGCTTTCCTTTTATCCCCACCCCACCCCCATTGGATTTCTCCTTGCATTTAGCACAAGCATAAGTAGGGAGTTTGCAGAACACTTCTCCAAACTTATCTTGGAGAAAGTTCAGGCAAAAAAGGAAAGTAAAACACTTGTATGACCACAGACCTTACATTCAGATATCTATTTACTTGTGTGTCATTTATAGCCTCATGCTGTCCATGGAATGGATCCAAGGCAGGTTAAAAATTTTACATAAAAACATCAGACATAAAACATGGCAATAAAAGTAACAAAACCCCCCCACAATATTAAAATACATAAAAATATAAGCAGCGGCCTAAAATTACCACTCCAGAGACATTTTGAAAAATAAACATTTTTATAGCCTGCCTAAAACTGCTCAGAGATTAAGCCCACTGAGCCTCCCATAGGAGAGAGTTCCACACTTGAAGCACTGCGACAGGACAGATCATGCTCCACAGTCCATGGCATCCCCAAAGCTCGAGTAATGTTGTCAAGAAAGGAATGGAGAGCCTCAGACTATATATTCCTGTCCCCACCCCCAAAGCTGTCTGGAATAGCTTAATTAGATCAGAATGTTACCGGTTTTTAACTAGGTGTAAAGCTTTTTCTTTGGAAAGTGTGAGTTTTGGCTGCCATCATTAAGGGAAACTGTTAACAGGTTTAACATGAAGGAATTTGTAACAGCTGTAGCAGCAAACAGTTGTTCTTCTCTGGTGGTAGTACTTCCATATTTTGACATAAAGAGGTGATTAGCTTCAGGTAATCACACTGCTTAAAACAAATTAAGCATAATTAAAACAAACTAAGCATTTTGAGGCTGCATATGAGACAATTGCTGCCCCTCACCAATAGCCTTTTAAGTGGGTTATTAGCGATATGACCTTGAGTATCTGGCCATTACCTGAACATAGATAGATCACAAACTATTATGATCACTTCTATATGATATATACTAATAATGATCTCATTCTCTGAATGCCAATCAGAACCAAGATAACACCATCTATGCTCATGAGGAAAGTGTCAGCTAGCTTGGGGGAACACTAAACATGGCAGAAATACAAAAAAACTTTGGTGGGGGGGGGAGCCAAACAGCCCAATGAGGACTAAGCACTGAGTGTTGACAGTGGGGAGGAAAACCAGGAGGGAGAGGAGTGGAATGGAGTACCTTGGAAGAGGACATTGCTGCCTGGCACACTGAAAAGGAGCACTCCAGGCTGCTTGTGTCTATATAATACTCTAGTGTACCTTTGTGGCAATTCTGGCTCACATTCCTGAAGTGCTATTTTAATTCAAGGTGGATTGGGAGGGACCTTATGTTGAAAGCTAATATTTAAATCCTACATACATTTTTCTCTCCATGCTCCCCCCTCTTGCCATGAATGGTCCAATCTAGAGAGCTATTTCTTTAGAAATATTTATCTATAAGATAGCACTTGTCATTTATCTAGACCACACATAGTTGTCTGTTTTATTCCAAGCTGTAGGCCACATGCATGTCTGGACATTGCATTTAATAATTTTAGTTCTTCCCATTAGCTGGGCACTTACATTAAGTGTTATTACATAGAACAAAATTGATCTCAGTTCAGGCATCTCTTTCTATACTTTATGCTTCAGTAAAACAAAAATTAACTAATCAATGCAAATTACAGCAAGCACTTCAGAGAGGGAAGAAAGTGGGAAAGAAATACAAATATGCTCTGTGTGACTGATACATTACTGCAACATCCCAACAGATTAGAAATGGCAAGAAGCAAAATTCAGGCTTGATCTAGTACCAAAAGCATTGTATTTCTTTATCATTTCTATTCATCCTGCCCCCTAACAAGTCAATAACCTGTTGCTCAGGAAAACTGCAGGATGGTAATTGAAAACAGGGCCTTGTGCACAACAGGAAATAAGCCCAGTTGTGATGTCTTTTGCAAGTCTCGGCCAATCATTCAGAGCCTTGGGAGCCTTGGAAAATGAATATATGAGATGACAATCTCTGAACAGAATATGGCGAATGTACTTATCTCTAACGCCTCCATGCTGAATAGCTTCAGCAGTAATGATAACCCCTGATTAAGGAATACAGCTATTTCCTGAGTTTGGATTTCACCAGGCTCCCCTGACAACACCGGTTAAGGAGAAAAGCCTCATAATATGTTTGGACAGGAAACAAGTACAGCATAAGAACACAACCCCCTTACTGGGTCAGTCCATCAGAGGTCCACGTGGCCCAGTATTATATTTCCAGCCAGGCTAGTTCCAGATGCTTTAGAGGAAATTTATAAGAACACAGACCATTAACACAATACTCCAGTTTCTGCCAATCACTCAGATAAGTAAAGCATGCCCTTTTCAAGATGATGTATGTCCTCACCACTTGCTGTTACTTTGGTGTTTCATGGATGGATTCTGCAGTCACCATCTTTTCAGTAGATAAACAACACTTTCCAGTAAGTGATAATCTTGGCGTCCATGGGTCTCTTTCAGATGGCCCAATTACACATGATGCATAGATTGCACAAATCAATGCACTCTGGGAAAAACTTGGCTCTCTGAATACATATTTAATTAACAGCCATTGACAACAGTCCCATCTACTCTCATTATCATAACTTATCAAATGATTGATTGATTGCACTTATACTCTACCACACCATCTAATGGGCCCTCAGGGCAGCTTAGAAAAATAACAAGTAACAAAATATAAAAAATGAAATTTCAAAAGGTGACAAAATATTCCACTAAAATACTCCAGTATTAACTTAATAATGTTTAAAATCCAACTTAAAATCATCTAAAAAACTAGTTAACCAACCCCCCCCCCCCATATTATTCCTCAAAGAGTAGCAGTAAAAGCTACAGCCATCATGAAAGGACTGGCGTCCTGCTGCTCTCAGTTGGACCCACCTGTTCTGAGTTTACCAGTTGGCTGTTTTGGTGAAGGAGAACGTACGGTAGATGTTTCCTGCATTGATTCATCTCCTTGAAGGTGCAATCCTATGCATGTTTAGACAGAAAAAAGCCTACAACTCTTAGCATGCCCCAGCCAGCTGTGTATATAAATACAAATTTGCAATTATTTGAAAGGCCTATTAAACTGAAATCTTATATCAATCTGATTTGATTTATTATATACATTTGAGAAACAACATTTAGGAATAGCTCTTTTTTTCTATTGACACAAAAAACCGATTTCTCAGGTAAGTTCCATCCTACTGAACTGTTTTCCAACCAAGACCATACCACATAATTAACAACTCCAGTGGGGAAACCGATGAAATAGAATTGTGTTATTGAAAGACAATCTGTAGTCAGACAAGGAAAACACCTTTCCCACTTTCCAGCGCTGTATCTAAAAGATCAAATTGACACATGGGTTATTAAAACTGTAGTCAGCAACTTGCAGACCCTGAAGTGTAGTTATCTGTAGAGAAAATTTCAGAAAATTGTTCTTACATTGCCTCCTAAAACCTGCCAACCAGAAAAGCAGAAAGCCCCCCCCCCCTCTAATCCTGGTATGACTCTTCAGTTCAAGCACTACTTTGCTGAATTTCACCTCACCATGCTCATTGTGATCAGCTTGATAAAAGGCAAGATGGCATGGCTTGCTTGCCAAGTGCTCATACCTTTGCCAGGACCTAGCCAAGACAAACATCGTAGTGAGACCCCAGAAGCCCAGTAAGGCTTCTGAGCCATGATGAGTATGAACAGAACAATATCCTTCTAAGCTACAGATTTGACAGTGGAAAAACAGTTATGAACAGTTTATGACAACTCTGATGAAATAAAACATATCAGCAACTCTCAGGATGCCAATTGTCATACTTCAGACTCATACTTGTAGGTGTAATATGAATAGCTGTTGTCTTATCTGTTCTGTTGATGTCTACTAGGGGACCATTCATGGTAGACATCATAAAGATACGGCATGCATCAAGTAGGAGAGAGGGTACAGCAAAGCTATGACACTAGGGGCAAATCTACACCAGAGCCCCTTTCATTAATCAGGGAGCTCTGTTTATGCAAAACTCATTCACTGCTGTTGGGGCACATGCTAATGAATACAGCCAGCGTGTTGAAAACGTGATCTTATGTCACACACAAATTCACTTGTCGGAGGAGGAGGAGGAGTTTGAAAGGTGATGTGTGCTGGGGAAATGGCCCTTTAAGAAAAAGGGGTTTTTTTGTTTGTTCTTTTGTTCATCTATGCGCAGGTGCTAACAAGCAAAGGAGTTTAAAAAAAAGAAAGAAAAATTGACAGTTTCTCCTGCCCTCTCACAAAAAAATCATGGAGAAGAAGAGGATGGGAAAAGACATGGGGGAGGCTGTGCTGCTAGTGCCGTCCTCCCACGGGGTGAACCCAGCAGGGTCAGTACCCCCATTCCTGTTCACCCAAAAGCAAAGGTGGAGCCATTGAAATAAATGTGATTTACTTCAGAGTAAGGCCATTGAAGATAATGTGATTTACTTCTGAGTAGACATGCATTTCGGTTCCTTTTCAGTTAGTTGTTCTTTGAGCCAAGGGGCATTCCAAACTTTATTTTTTTTCAAAGGGAAGGGGAGGAGAGAAGCATTTACTTGGAGAAGCGTGGGAGGTAGGAAAGGAGGGAAGCAGTAAAGCAAGACAAGAGTTGCTATTGTTTTGCAAAGCCCCCCCCCCCTGCCCATAGGACACTTTCTCTTACCAAGACAAATGCCGAATGTTCCCTGCCCCTTGAAAACAATTGGCTAACACAGGCAATCAATCAATCAATCAAATCTTTATTACGGTCCAAGACCAGCATAAGCTAACACAGGCAATGACAAAGCCCAATGAGTACACACATAGTGGTGAATCACAACAAGAAAAGTCGTAATAAAAGTAGTCCAGGAAATTAAGGAATTTAAGGAAATTAAGGAATTTAAGGAAATTAAGGAATTTAAGGAAATTAAGGAGCCAGTGTGGCGTAGCGGTGAGAGTGTTGGACTGGGACTCGGGGAGACCCGGGTTCGAGTCCCCGCTCGGCCATGAAACTCACTGGGCGACTTTGGGCCAGTCACTGACTCTCAGCCTAACCTACCTCACAGGGTTGTTGTGAGGATAAAGTGGAGAGGAGGAGGAGGACTATGTAAGCCGCCTTGGGTTCCTTGCAAGAGGAAAAAAGGCGGGGTATAAATGTAATAAATAAATAAATAAATAAAAGGAAGAAAAGAAGAATGAGGGCACAAGAGAAACGCAACGGGAAAGGGAGAGCATCCTGTGCCTTGCAAGTCACAGAGGCAATACAGTACTGAAAACAAACCTTAGGTGTAGATTTCCCCTAGAAGAGTTCAGTTGTGGTTTAAAATGGAGGAAAAACAGGACAAGGATTGAGTAGGGTTATAAAAGGCTTGGGTCCCTCCCATATCTTTTTTCTGTGTTTTGAATATTTGTTTATTTGATTTTCATCTCACTGCATCCCATGGCCTCAGAGAGGCAACTTTTTCTGAAATGTTTAATAGCCCTGTGCCCCAGGGGCTCACAATCTAATGCTGCCAGTTGACAGGCCTATTCTGAATTGTGTAGCCCTGTTATAAACAATTAAATAGGCCTATGTACTAGGTATGCA
Source organism: Shinisaurus crocodilurus (assembly GCA_021292165.1). NCBI lineage: Eukaryota > Metazoa > Chordata > Lepidosauria > Squamata > Shinisauridae > Shinisaurus > Shinisaurus crocodilurus. The sequence goes on from CM037876.1 coordinate 177,846,422, forward strand.
TGCCAAAGGCACAAGTCTCAACTTACTAACTGACCTGTGTTGATAACATCACTGTAGTTTATTATGAGGTAGATCAGCCTACCCCAGCATGGCGCCCTCCAGAAACATTGGACTACAAACCCCATCATCCACAGCCAGCATGGCCAATGGTTGGGAATGCTGGGAGTTGTCGTCCAAAACATCTGGAGAGCACCAGTTTGTGGAAGGCTGAGGTATATAATAACAGCCACTACAAAGATTCTTAAAATGCACTGCTCTTTGGGGGAGGGGGTTGATAATTTCTAGTGCAATCCTATACATGTACATCCCACAGAGGCCAACAGAGCTTACTCACAGGTAAGTGAGTATAGGATTACAGCCTTAGAGCAATATCCAACGGTGGCTTTGCTTTAGCAGAAAGTGCTTCTGCTTGCACAAGTCAGGGCACCCATGTTCCCGGATCTTGCCTACCCTTTTAAGCCCCCTGTCCTCTCTTTTCAGAGAAGCTGTGAAAAGCTGCTCCTGAAAGTTGGGGAGCCCTGTGGAAGGAACACAACGCGATATGGCACGGAAGGCTACTACAGTCGGTCGGATGGATCGGTAAAAACTGGGTGCCCCAACTTGCATGAATGGAATCACTTCTGCTAAGGAAAAGCCACCCCTGGATACATCCCTTAAACTTTAATGTACCCAAGAGTGGCCTTAAGGCTTGCTGAGAATCTTCCCACTGAAATCACTTCCCTGCCCCCCTGCCAAAAAAACCTGACATGGCACCTTCAAACACACACACACACACACACACTTTCTAACTACAGCTGCTTGATAATAGTGAACACTAAGAGCTGTGCATAACAAACCTGCCAAAGAAGCTAACAACTGAAAAATATACATGGCTATTGCAGACAGCCTAAAAAAAGTGGTTAGGGTACCTGAGTACAAGAATACTTTTACTGCAGTATTGTGTGTTCAGAGGCTCTGCAGCAACTTCAGCCCAAAGAGTCTGTGTGGTACTGAAAAGCCTTCCCCAGTTCAAATATGGAAGGTAATAAATGCTTCCCACAACCTGGCTGTCTTCCCAACACATCTCTTCACTCTCCTTTCTTTGGCAGTATTAATTCTGTTCAGTAAATCTGAGAAGTTATTTTGTCCGTGGTCCAAATGTTATGTATTAGTCTCATTGAGTTTCAGACACCAAATTAAAAGAAAAGGAAAGGAAAGGAAAGGAAGGGAATTTAACTAGCACACCTCATGTGCACAAGCACAGAGCAGAAATTCAGAATCAAAGAAACAGAATGGCTTGTTAGCACAGCTGGGTTAGCGCCGCTGCAATACAATAACCCAAGCTTCAAGAACAACCCACGGTTTAACGGCAACCCACACTCAACACATATTCACCCCTTGAGTGTGGGTTATCGTGTTGTCTGAACTCTGAACTCAGTCATTATGGGAGAAGCAGCTTTGCCCATAGACTGGGGAGTGGGAGAAAAACTAAGCACAATACTGAGTGGGCACCTGAAGAGCAACTGAAAATAGTACAGCCAACACAGCCCCAGCCCACCAATCAGGTGTGCAGTATTCCCAGAAAGGGAAGGGAGAGGGAGAAGAAAGAGAGACAGAAAGCCTCGCTGACGCCATTCAGAACTACAGAACATGCTCCCAAAAAAACACTCCAGGTTTTTCTGGCAGCCTGATCTAGCTGCTCTAATGCAAACTCCCTCTCCAGACATATAGCTACTGGGTATTCTTACTTTCCTAGATCAAAGACTTGCTTACTCTTCCTCTCCAAGAACCACTAAGGCTTCTTCTCTGCTATCATATTCCAGAAATTATTATCAGTAGTCAATAGCATACATACGGTACTTTTATATTGACAGTTCAGCATTGTCAAACTCCCATCAAGCAGCTGGAAGGGAATGCTTGCACAGATCACATATGGCGATCCTGTGGGTGCAAGCCTGCAGCCGCATGCAAATTGCCATTGCTGGATCAGTGTGCACGTGGAAATTTGTGAACCATAACACCAAGAATACTGCAGCCAAACAGAGAGGTCTTTAACTACTACACATACATACTGTAGCTCTCTGCTTTCTTAAGCAGGAAAACACAACCACATTCCATATCGAGTGGCAGCACCAGAAAAAATATATTGGAGGGCACAGAAGAGGCAAAGTACATTTCAGAAGGAGACAAGTATATTTGACCTCAGTGCTCCCATCCTAAACCTATTTTCAGGCATAGTCATGGTGACACAGGTCTTAGTGATGGCTTCTTTGGATTATTGTTGTAACATGCTCTGCAGGACTGGCTTGGAAAGTAGTTGGAAATCTCCACTCAGGGCTGGCAACAGCTTTGGCAGGGTCCTTGGCAGCCTTCCTGGGTAGAGACTAAGCACTGGCGAAGCCTCCCCTGCCTCAGAGCCTGCCATGGACAGTGGAGCCAGTGAAGCCCCCCACCCAACCCACGGCAGTGATAAGACCAATGAAGCTGGCAAAACTCTTGCCCCCTTCGGAGATGAGAATGCCAGAAGCTCCAATGGTCTCCCATTCCCTCCCCTTACCTTCCTGAAGTGGGTGCCAGCAGCAGCCAAAAAGCCCATATCCGCAGCAAGCACTGCTTCTGTACCCACCATTACATTCCCCCGACGATGAATCTGTATCCAAAGGTGGTTTATAATTAGATATTTTCTCTGAAGGAAAACGGAGTTAACTTTCAAGTAAGCAACATACTTAGGACACCTTATTTCATTTTTCCAGTTCATGATTCAGTTATAACTTGTATGTGAAAAGTGCTTTTCCTTCAGGTAACCACAGGTATTCAGCAAAGGGGTGGGTGGGTTTGAGCTACTTGTGTGTGTGGGGTCTTGACCCCCTCACTCCACCTAAGTCTACATACTAACTCTCTCTCTCCCCCTGCCACCTCTCTCTCTCTCTCTCTCTCTCTCTCTCTATATATATATATATAATCTGTCTCCTTATTAAAAAAAATAGACCCATAACTGTAGCAGTCTCAGCAGCAAAAGGCTTTAGTGTAAGGTGACAATTTTTTTCAAATTTAAAACCAGGACATTTATTTATTTATTTATTTTCTATACTGCCCCACAGCTGAAGCTCTCTGGGTGGTTCACAACAGTTTGTACATAAAAACAACGATAAAAACATACAAAAAAAGATTAAAAACCAAATTAAAAAGCACAGTTTAAAATACAATCCAAAAGTTAATAAAACTAAGTCTACAGGTGACAATTCCCCCCCACCGCGTGCTATTTTGAGCTCTTAACTATTGAATGCCTTGGCATAGAGGGAAGTCTTAACCTGGCGCCGAAATGATAGTAAGGTTGGCGCCAGGCGGTTCTCAGTGGGGAGCTTATTCCATAATTGGGGGGGCTACCACTGAGAAGGCCCTCCTCCTTGTTGCTACCAACCGAGCCTCTGTTGGAGGTGGCACTTGGAGGAGGGCCCCAGATGTTGAGCGTAGTGTCCGGGTAGATTGCGGTTGGGAGAGACGAGACGTTCCGTCAGGTATTGTGGTCCTAAGCCGTGTATTTATTTAGTTATTATATTTATTATATTTATACCCCGACTTTTTTGCTGCAAGGAACCCAAAGCGGCTTACATAATCCTCCTCCTCCTCTCCATTTTATCCTCACAACATCCCTGTGAGGTAGGTTAGGCTGAGAGTCAGTGACTGGCCCAATGTCACTCAGTGAGTTTCATGGCCGAGCGGGGACTAGAACCTGGATCTCCCGAGTCACAGTCCAACACTCTAACCACTACACCACACTGGCTAGGGCTTTATATGTTAGAACCAGCACCTTGAATTCGGCTCGGAAGCATATTGGCAGCCAGTGCAAATGGGCCAGAACCGGTGTAATGTGCTCAGACCTTCCGGTCCCCGCAATAAGCCTGGCTGCCGCATTTTGCACCAGCTGCAGCTTCCGAACAGTCTTCAAAGGCAGCCCCATGTAGAGTGCATTGCAGTAGTCTAGTTTAGAGATCACCAGAGCGTAGATTACTGAGACCAGGCTATCCCTGTCCAGATAGGGGCATAGCTGGGCCACAAGCTGAAGCTGGTAGAAGGCACTCATTGCCACTGAGGCCACTTGAGTTGAGCCTCAAGTGACAAAGATGGCTCCAGGAGCACCACCAAGCTATGAACCTTCTTCTTCAAGGGGAGTGCAACCCCATCCAGAACAGGTTGAACACCCTCCATCCGGTCAAAGGAACCACCCACTAACAGCATCTCAGTCTTGTCTGGATTGAGCCTCAGTTTGTTAGCCCTCAACCAGTCCATTGTCGCAGCCAGGCACCAGTTCAGCACATCCACAGCCTCAGCTGCTGAAGATGAAAAGGAGAAATAGAGCTGTGTGTCATCAGCGTACTGATGGCAACGCACTCCAAAACTCTGGATGACCCCACTCAGTGGTTTCATGTAGATGTTAAATAGCATGGGGGATAAGACCGACCCCTGAGGAACCCCGTATTGGAGAGTCCATGGGGCCGAGCAACATTCCCCAAGCACCACCCTCTGGAGCCGGCCATCCAAGTAGGAGCGGAACCACTGCAATGCAGTGCCCCCCACCCCCAACTCAGACAGCCGCTCCAGAAAGATACCATGGTTGATGGTAGCAAAAGCCGCCGAAAAATCCAGCAGTATCAACAGGGTTGCACTCCCCCTGTCTCTCTCCCGACATAGGTCATCATACAGGGCGACCAAAGCTGTTTCTGTGCCAAAACCAGGCCTGAACCCCGACTGAAATGGATCCAGATAATCAGTCTCATCCAAGAATGCCTGGAGCTGGTTGGCCACCACCCGCTCAAGGACCTTGCCCAGGAAAGGAACATTCGCCACCGGCCTAAAGTTGTTAAGATCTTCCGGGTCCAGAGAGGGTTTCTTCAGGAGTGGTCTCACCACCGCCTATTTCAGGTGGCATGGGACCACTCCCTCTCACAAGGAGGCATTGATCATCTCTCTGGCCCAGCCGGCCGTTCCCTCCCTGCTAGTTTTTGTAAGCCAAGAGGGGCAAGGATCCAGAACAGACGTGGTTGCACGAACCCGTCCAAGCACCTTGTCAACATCCTCGAGCTGTACTAACTGAAACTCATCCAAAATAACTAGACCAGGCTGTGCTCTGGGTACCTCTCCTGATTCTACTGCTGTAACATTGGAGTCTAAGTCCCTGCGGATACAATAGATTTTTTCCTGGAATGCCTAGCGAATATATTGCAGCAGGGATCAGATGGGTCGATGATGTCCCTGGGGCCAGTGTATAACAGGCCCCAGATGACCCTAAAGAGCTCCGCTGGGCGGCAAAGAGATGATTGGATAGAGGCATTGATATGTTGTCTCTTTGCCACCCTCACTGCCTCTAGGTATACCTGGCTATAGGCACATACCAGGGCTCGATTGCATCCACTAGGAGTTTTCTTTCACCTGCACTCAAGCCGTCTCCTGTTTTGCTTCATCACTCTCAGCTCTGGGGTATACCAGGGAGCCGTACGAGCTCTACTACAGAGAGGGAGCTCAGGAGCGATCGTGTCAACCGCCCAGGTCATCTCTCTATTCCAGAGATCATCCAGGGATTCGACAGGACCGCCAGCCGGAAACCCCCCAAGGGCCCTCTGGAAACCATCCGGATCCATCAGCCTCTGGGGGCGGACCATCTTAATAGGTCCCCCACCCTTACAGAGGGGGAAAGCTGCCGTTAGCCTAAATCTCAGCAGGTAGTGATCTGACCATGACAAGGGGACTGATTCAAAGTCCCCCACCTTCAGATCACCATCTCCATGCTCAGCTGAAAAAACCAGGTCTAGAGTGTGCCCTGCTACATGTGTTGGGCCCTAGACAGGGAAAAACAATCCCCCCCACCAAGGGCACCGAGCAACAAATAGCAGTGTTCCCTTTCTTTGGCGTGGCTCACACGGCGCTCTAGACTATGTCAATAGTCGCCCTGTCTAAGGGCTAAGGAGAGTGTGGGAGCAGCTCCATATGGGGCTTGGCTCAACCCCCCCCCCTGAAGTTTCTTAACGCGGAGAGTCTTATGAGAAATAAACAAGCCGTGTTCAGTTTTTTACAAAAAATTAAAAACTATATATAGTTTACTAAAAATGGGACAAAATTGTCCCATTGACATTTATATTAAAAAGAAGGGATGGTCAGGAAATATTAAAAAAAATGGGACTGTCCCTTTTAAAATGGTATGTATGGTCAGTCTAGTCCTGGTGAAGCAGTGAGGTGCGCCGTGAATATGGCGGAGCTAAAAGCTCGAGTAACCGAGATAGCGTGGAGCTCTGAGGGCCAGTGTCACGGTCCGAAGATGCCAGATCTCTGGTGCCTGTCGTGTGCTGCGGAGGGCCTTTTATAGTCCGAAGCTAACACCGAATTGGTCGATTTTGGCGGGCTCTGTGTGATGACATCATCATCAAGTTCCCACGGTCGGGCTGTATGTACTGCGCGGGAGTATTATCGAAGAGTCCCCGCAGCCACAATATGGTGAGAGTGCGTGTGCTGAATGCTGAGTATTGCCAAGATCCAACGACGAGAACCGTCGTGTAAAATAAAACTAAAACTAGGATAAATTAATAAAATTAATTTAGGCTGGTTTATCAAGGATTGATTTGATGTACTCAATCTTTTGATAAATTAATAATTTTTGATTTTGTAGTCCTAAACTGTACTGGTTACATTTCACGACTAACCAGGACAATGTCCAAAAAACCAGTACTGTACTGGTAAAACCAGTACATATGGTCACCTTACTTTAGTGTATCCCAGTGCTTTATTAATTATTATAACAGAGACTACTGACCAAAAAAAAAAGAACTTCAGAAAACAACGGGTTGTGTTAGTAAATCGTGTGTTAGCAGATCACTGAAAGCTGTGTAAATAGTTCAACGGGTTTTTAAAGAGGTGGTATCTGCTCATGACTTGTGACAAATCACTGAAAACAATTAGCATCTATAATATACAAGGCACTAAGTAGGTTTTAACAGTTTTGTGACACTAATTACTCGGCAGAAAATGATTTCTCTCTTCCTCATGCACACACAACTTAATTTCTTATCTTGTCCAATTCATACTGTGGCATGGGCAATCTAGAAACAATTTAATTAGACAGACAATCTAATATAGACAATCCAGTGTGCACGTGGAAATTTGTGAACCATAACACTAATATATATTTGGTGATATAGACAATCACCAAATGTCTATATATGTTCTATTAATTATGAATCTCTCTACAATCGGAGTCACAATTTGAAAAACTATTTCTCTTTTTAAAATTTTTTTAGTTATTAAAAACTACATACAACATTGTAAAACAAAAACATACAACTACAGTAAATCATAACGTGCACCCCCCACCTGCCTAGGGACCAGCTAATATACTTCCATCCCCTTAATCAATTGAGTTCCACATTCCAAAAATATAACATATCCTGACAAGGCATACTCCCCTTCCCCATTTTTAATACATAGTCTAATAATTGATTCCATATATCCATAAAATTATTCTTCTTTAACTGTCCCTTTTTGCATTTGATACTACAAGTTAGTTTATCATTTAGGGCTATATCCCAAACTTCCTTATACCAATCAGTTATTAGAAAAACATTGTTGTGCCTCCAGTAGGTCAGACAGAGACCAGCCGGGTCGGAGTGTGTTTGGGGTGGGCCCAGGCTAAGTGCAGCCTGACCCAGCTGGGCAGCCTTACCAATCAGCACCTGCTCAAAAGGCAGGTCCCAAACACACTCAGATGCTGGAAGCAATTGTTCGTTACTACAGCTACAGCCAGATGCTCCTGACATTCCCGACCTCAGACTTCTGTACCTTTTGATCCTTGGAACGACCTTGACCACGAATTTGCCTGATCCCAAACTGGTTTATGTTTGCTCTGTTTTGGACTGATATATTTTGGCTTCGACCCTCGGACTGTGATAACGACTACGGCTTATCTTTGAACTAGACGGATTTACGACAAAACATGTTGTACTTTCCATTTCTTTGCTATCATTAACCTAGCCGCAGTTAACAAGTTTACAATTAGTTCCTTCATATTTTGGGCACAAGTGACTTTATCCGTTACTGATAACAATGCAAGTTTAGGACAAACCTCTAGATTATTACCAATAATTTCCAATATTTCTGTAAAAACCTCTTGCCAAAATTCCAGTACATTTTTACAACTCCACCACATATGAGCATATGTACCTATTTCCTGACATCCTCTCCAACAGACTGCGGAGCAATTAAAACTATTGCTCTTAAAGTAAGAACAAACACATGTCTCTTTTGGCTGCAATCTGATGCTGTTTCTTTGAACACCCTCATGCCATATCATGTCATTGACATGCCCCTCAGTTTCAAAAGCAGTTTGCCTTGAAGCGCAGGGAAGCTGTTGCCCAAGAAAAACAAGTGTAAGACTGCCCGCCACACCCTATTTGGTTCAGAGAACTCATTCCATGGTTCTTTAGATCCTGGCCCCTGTCTTTGGAATCCCATTTTGCCCCATCATAAGTCCACCTATTTACAAATAAAATCCTGGTATTATGGCACTGAAACCACTGGAAACATACGGCTGCATCCAGACTTAGTCATATTTAGAGTAGACCCACTGAAATGGGACTTAAGTTAGTCATTACTAATTTGTCCCATTGATTTCAATGCGTCTACTCTAAGCATAACTAAATCTGGACCCAACCCGTAATTGTGACTATAGACACAAATATAATAAATGAAATAAATCTCTAACCTGCCCACCTCTTTAGAAGGCATTGTCGCATCTATAGAAGCTGACTTATTACCTTGAGCCTAGCAAAGAGAATCACCATAAACACAGAATACACCTCTTAATTTATGAATAGTTGTAGTTAGTAGTAGTAGTAGTAATAATAATAATAACACTTAGTATTTATGTAGTGCATTTGAATGTTCAAAGTGTGCCACATACATTAACATGCTTAATCTTTACAACATTTCTGTAAGGAAGGTTAATCATATCTCCATATTCAAGATGGGGGAGGGGGCTGAGAGTGCAAGAGAGGAGCTTAGCTAAAGCCAGGAACAGAGAACGCTGCCTTGGACCAGGTCCATCTGACTCCAACCCTCCAATGTCTCAGGCAGAGGTATTTCACCTCAGCTGTTACCTGATCCTTGTTTTACACTAGAGATGCCAGGGATCGAACTGGGGACCTTTTACATGCATAGCCTCTGTTCTTCCACTGTGCTGCAGTCCCTTCTTCATAGTTAAGGCTAGATCCAAAGCAGAGACTTGACTCATAGCTCAGCCTCTTAGCCATTACAGAACACCAGTTTACAGGTATAATCCAGCCTTGCGCATAATCTTGCAAAAATTGCCTGCTTACATTTTGAGCAGCCTGCCTACCCACCCATACATACACACAGCTAGATAGAGATATAGATAGGTATCTGTCATTTGTGGCACTTAGATAGCCTGTGAGGAAAAAGAGCCAGCCTTCTCCCCCACCCCCAAGGTTTCCTACCTTGTGGTCACAGGTGACCAGGTATAATCCATTCCCCACAGCCAAAAATTTCCTAATATCAACACATACCACCCACAAACATGGAACTAATGTAAGAAATGTATGCCATAACAGAAACACGCAGAGAAAATTTAGTGAAACAAAATTAGGTGGTATCAAATAAGCACAGAATTCCACAAACTATGAGCACAAGTAGCACCAGGGACAGGGGAGGGGAGACAAATCTCTTCTCTCTCTCTCTCTCTCTCTCTATATATATATATATATATATACACACACACACACACACACACACACACACACACACAGAAATTTAATATGTGGGACAACATTTAGCCCCTCACACAATGCACTTTGTCCTTTCTAGGTCTCCTAATATTTTTTCTGGTGCCACCACTGACCACACAAGGTGGCAAATAAACACATGTGCACCAGGGATGGGGACTTGGACTCGGGGACTCGACTCGTGAGTCCGACTGAGTCCCCCCTCTGACTCGAGTCCCACTCGAGTCCCAATAATTTATGTGGGACTCGAGACTCGACTCGGGACTCGAGCCCAAGGACTCCTCCTCCTCCGCCTCCGCCGCCGCTCTCGCCTCTGCCTCCGCTGCTGCCGCCCTCACCTCCTCCTCCTCCTCCGCCAACCTCGTCGCCATCGCCGTCGCCATCGCACGCCGCGTCACGCCGCCAGCGCCATCGCTCTGTTTTTGGCGGGGTTGCTGTGGTTCCTCCCGCCAAAAACAGAGCGCCGTCGCTAGCGGCGTGACACGGCATGCCACGTCACGCCGCCAGCGCCGTCGCTCTGTTTTTGGCGGGGTTGCTCTGGTTCACAGCAACCCCGCCAAAAACCACTGCTGTTTTTGAACCACAGCAACCCCGCCAAAACAGAGCGCCGTCGCTAGCGGCGTGACGCGGCATGCCACGTCACGCCGCCAGCGCCGTCGCTCTGTTTTTGAACCACAGCAACCCCGCCAAAAACAGAGTGACGGCGCTGGCGGCGTGACGCGGCGTGCTGTGTGCTACGGCGATGGTGATGAGGTCGGAGGAGGAGGAGGAGGAGGAGAAGGAGGAGGTGAGGGCGGCGGCAGAGGCAGAGGCGAGGGCGGCGGCGGCGGCGAGGGCAGCGGCGGCGGTGAGGTGAGGGCGGCGGAGGTGGAGGTGAGGGCGGCAGCGGCGAGGGCGGCGGCGGTGGTGGCAGAGGCGAGGGCGGCGGCGAGGTGAGGGCGGCGGCGGTGGCGAGGTGAGGGCGGCGGCAGCGGTGAGGTGAGGGCGGCGGCAGCGGTGAGGTGAGGGCGGCGGAGGTGGAGGTGAGGGCGGCAGCGGCAGCGGCCCATGGAGGGAGCAGGAGGGTCTCCGCGGGAGGAAGGGCAGCTCTTCTTCCTCTCGCGGAGACCCTCCTGCTCCCTCCATGGGCCGCCGCTTTGGGAGGGACTCGGGACTCGACTCGAGTCACCATTTTGGACCTCGGACTCTAGACTCGGGTCCAAAGACTCGGGACTCGACTCGGGACTCGGGACCAAGGACTCTTCAACATCCCTGATGTGCACTCAGCCCCCCAAAGCTCCCCAAATGAAATCCATCCTCCCCTGCAGGGGGATCCTCAACAGTATAATGAGCTTCATCCAGAGATGAAGTCATAGGAAGGTGAGAATTGGTAAAGAGAAGTTAGGAGCAGGGCTGAGTGCAGCCGGTTCAGCTATGAGCAGATGAACAGTTCTAAAGCTTCTATATAAAACACCTGAGAACTTTGACCACTGATATGCTACAGATGCATTTAGCACATTCTTACAACAGTTCATTCTGATCATGTAAATCCCACTTGATGACTGGAATTGTTTATTTGCATTAAAGTTACTTATGCTGCAACTGCTTAGTATCCTTTGCCTGTAAGCAATCAATTTATAAAACTCATGTTACTTTGAAACTGGACAGGACCATCCTGCTGCCTTAATAGGTACTTGAAACTGCACATTTGAAGCACCCATGGTAACCAGAACACTAACCATGAATTTCAGAGAGATGAAACAGATGCAATAGCTTTCACAAATGAAGAATTAAAATGCATAAAGGCGAGCAAATCAAAAGAAGCTATGTAGGCTATTTTTGTTCAGGATAATTATCAGACCAGATTAAATGTGACAAATTCATTGGGTCTTCACAACCAAGGCTATGGAATACTGGGAAGAGGCGAGCTGAATACTTGCTGATTTATTTGCATTTGGAAGTCTTTTTTCTTCTTTTTACAAAAGGCCTGAGAATATTAATTGATCCATCTCTGAGACTGATCAGTTGATAATTTGTTTAAATTGTGAATTTTGTTCAGACTTTAGATAGAACAAGGCACACACATTAGAAAGATTAAAGACACCCCCGCCATTCTTAGCATCAGTATTAGAAACTTCCAAAGGGTTATTTTAAATGGCTCCAAATGGCTCCAACATAGGGCTGTTGCCAGGGGTTGTACTAGGCACCTAAAAGATCCTGCGCTCAGGCCCATTGAACAAAAACAAAACAAAAAAACAACACAAATTTGCATATACTGATTTACATATGTGAATATATGTGCATAATTAGAAATAAGTACTATAATTTATACTAATGCCCAGAGTATGGGCAATAAACAAGACGAACTTGAACTCTTGATACATGAGGGCAAGTACGACTTGATAGGGATAACTGAAACCTGGTGGGATGACTCCCATGACTGGAATACAGCAGTTGAAGGGTATAACTTGTTCAAAAGGAACAGAAGCAACAGAAAGGGAGGTGGAGTTGCACTGTATGTTAAAAATACGTATCTCTGCACAGAGATACAGGAAGAGGTGCTTGGCAGCCCCATTGAGAGCATCTGGGTTAAAATAAAGGGGGCAAAGAATAAAACGAACATGGCGGTTGGAGTCTACTACCGACCACCCAATCAAGGAGAAGACGAGGATGGAACTTTTGAAAAGCAAATTGCCATTGTTTCAAGGAGGCACGATGTGGTAGTAATGGGAGACTTCAATTTCCCTGATATCTGTTGGGAGACTTATTCAGCCAAACATGGCCCCTCCAAGAAATTCCTGAGCTGTGCTGCTGATAACTTCCTCCTACAGAAAGTGGAGGAAGGAACTAGAGGATCGGCTATCCTTGACCTGATTCTAACCAACAGAGGCGAGTTAGTGGATAAAGTGGCAGTTTCGGGAACTCTGGGGGAAAGTGACCATGTTATACTTGAGTTCTTGATTCTAACGGAAGCAAAAGCTGAGTGTAGCCAAACACGTACCCTGGATTTTAGGAAAGCCAATTTTAACAAACTCAGAACAATGATTAGTAAGATCCCATGGCAAGTGACTCTCACGAGAAAGGGAGCCCAGGAGGGGTGGGAGTTTTTAAAAAAGGAAATTTTAAAGGCACAATTGCAAACAATTCCCACAAGGAAAAAAGGCAGAGGGCAACAGAAGAAGTCAATGTGGCTTCACAATAAACTCAAAGATGACCTGAAAACAAAAAAGGACACGTATAGGAAGTGGAAGGAAGGACAGGCTACAGGGGAAGAGTACAGGCAGGTAGCACAGAACTGCAGGAATAGTGTCAGGAAGGCTAAAGCTGAGAATGAGCTAAGGTTAGCGAGGAATGCTAAAAGCAACAAAAAAGCTTTCTTCAGATACATGCACAGTAAAAGACAGAAGAAAGAACTGGTGGTTCAACTACGCAATGAGGATGGCAAATTGATAACAGAAGACAAAGAAAAGGCAGAAGTGTTCGATTCCTACTTCGGCTCGGTCTTCTCCCAAAAGAGGGTCTATGACCCCCCTGGCAAACCTGAAGTGCAGACTGAAGGGGCAGAATTGCAGCTTGAGATTGATAGGCAAATGGTCAAGGAGCACCTGATTACTCTGAACGAGTTTAAATCTCCAGGGCCTGATGAGCTGCATCCTAGAGTAATAAAGGAACTGGCAGAAGAACTCTCAGAACCACTGTCTATTATCTTTGAGAAATCATGGAGGACAGGTGAAGTGCCAGACGACTGGAGGAGGGCAAATGTTGTTCCCATCTTCAAAAAGGGCAAGAAGGAGGAACCTGGGAACTATAGGCCAGTCAGTCTGACATCAATCCCCGGGAAGATTTTGGAGCAGATTATAAAGAAGTCAGTCTGCAAGCACCTTGAAAACAATGCAGTGATTACTAGAAGCCAGCATGGATTTGTCAAGAACAAATCCTGTCAGACTAATCTGATCTCATTTTTTGATCGGGTAACCTCCCTTGTGGACTGTGGGAATGCTGTGGACATTATATACCTGGACTTCAGCAAAGCTTTCGACAAAGTGCCTCATGATATCCTGATTAGTAAGCTAGCTAAGAGTGGGCTAGATGGAACAACTATCAGGTGGATCCACAATTGGCTAAAGAATCGGACTCAAAGAGTGCTTATCAATGGTTCCTTCTCAAACTGGGGAGAGGTAACGAGTGGGGTACCACAGGGCTCGGTCCTGGGCCCGGTGCTCTTCAACATTTTTATTAATGACTTGGATCAGGAGGTACAGGGAATGCTTATCAAATTTGCAGATGACACAAAGTTGGGTGGAACAGCTAATACTCTGGAAGACAGAAACAAAATTCAAAGTGACCTCGATAGGCTGGAGCGCTGGGCCGAAAACAACAGAATGAAATTTAACAGGGATAAATGCCAAGTGCTGCACCTAGGGAGAGGAAACCAAATGCAGAGTTACAGAATGGGGGACACTTGGCTCAACAATACTACAAGTGAGAAGGATCTTGGAATTGTGGTAGATCACAAACTGAATATGAGCCAGCAATGCGACGTGGCTGCAAAGAAGGCAAATGCAATTTTGGGCTGTATTAATAGAAGTATAGCTTCCAAATCGCGGGAAGTGATAATTCCCCTTTACTCGGCACTGGTTAGGCCTCATCTTGAGTACTGCGTCCAGTTCTGGGCACCTCACTTTAAGAAGGACATAGACAAACTGGAGAGGGTTCAGAGGAGGGCAACAAGGATGATAAAGGGACTGGAAACAAGGCCCTATGAGGAGAGACTGAAAGAACTGGGCATGTTTAGCCTTCAGAAGAGGAGACTGAGGGGAGATATGATCGCACTCTTCCAGTATTTGAAGGGATGTCACACAGAGGAGGGCAAAGATCTCTTCTCGGTCATCCCAGTTTGCAGGACACGGAATAATGGGCTCAAGTTACAGGAACCTAGATTCCACCTAAACATCAGGAAAAATTTCCTGACTGTCAGAGCAATAAGACAATGGAATCAACTACCTAGGGAGGTGGTGGGCTCTCCCAGTCTGGAGGCATTCAAGGTGCGGCTGGACAGACATCTGTCAGAGATGCTTTGACCTGGATTCCTGCATTGAGCAGGGGGTTGGACTCGATGGCCTTGTAGGCCCCTTCCAACTCTACTTTTCTATGATTCTATGATTCTATGATTTAAATTTTATGGAAGGCAAGCTAATTAACCCCTTACTTATTTTCAGGACAGAACTGTGCAGTGTTCCAAATTGTGCTTGCTTAAAACTTAAAACTTATAATTTGCGCAAATTGCATTACAAAAATGGTCTTTTGCAAGTGCACATGTGTGCATTTACAGGGATCTGAAATGAAAAACCTTGCTTTCTCAATGTCCTGGGAAGTGTCTCCTGTCAAAGTGCAGGAGGCACCACCCAGGAACATTAGGAAAACAAGGCTAGAAATAGGTTAAATTGTTGCTTTGCTTTGCTTTCCCCTGACAGCTGTCAAAAGGCAAGCTGTCAAGTGAAAGCAAAGCCGCAAATGGATCTTTGCTTGCGAAAGGGGGTGGCCAGTAGATCATCCCCTTCATAGCAAGATCCTCTAGTTTTTATATGTGGACCTGACAGTTCTCAGTGTCCTGCTCCTTTTCCACCCTTTCCCACCAAGGCTCTAGGTGCTTGGGAAAGTGGAAAAGTGCAAGACGCATTTACAGGAGCTGTCAAAACTCAGGCTTCCTTTTAAAATGGGGTTTTTGACGGAGCTAAGCAGGGGTTTTTCACAGGGACATATGCATATACATACCTCCTGTTGCTAGTACCTTCCTGTATACACATGTTTAGTTGGCTCTAAATCCAGTACTGACCTTCACCCTTCTCCCTGTACCTTTGGGCAGGATTTTGGCTTCAACAAATTAATTCAGGTGCCTGGTATGTTTACCTGATTAATAATTTATTTGGCACTTAAAAAAATCTAGCACCATTGCTCTGGGAGAAGGGAGTGGCACTGTGATTACGATAAGGGCCAGCCACTCAGCTCTCTGCACAGCTGGCAAGGGTGGAATGGAGGAGAGGGCTTCATGATTGTCACAAGGGCCATCCAGTCAGTTCTTCGCACTGTCATTCTCTGCTGAGCAGAAGAAACTGGTTGCTCCTGAATTCAGTTATTGACGATGGTTGTACATTTATTTATTTATTATTTATTTATTATATTTATACCCCGCCGTTTTTTCCTGCAAGGAACCCAAGGTGGCTTACATAATCCTCCTCTCTATTTTATCCTCACAACAACCCTGTGAGGTAGGTTAGACCATCTGACCAAAGAGGGATGAATGCAGATCCACATCTTACCACTCAAGTTTTGTATGCACCCTTACTAGATATTTTGCAATAGAAATCCTATTTCTCTCCAGGAGAATGGTGTCATAATGGTTTTGCAATCCAAAGCCATATTGTTAACGTCAGGGTTAAAAGTCAATGTGACATTGTTAATTATTTGAATGTGATCTTAAAGTTCTTCCCTGGCTCCTTTCATCTGTATATTGTGTGGGTCTTGAGAGAAACATGAGCAGCTGTGTTGGATGTCTGCCCCAGCTGCATGTGTTGCTTGATAATGCTGGATGCCAACAGGGCACGCTGACCCTAGCTGTGTCTCTGACACAACCCAGCTCCTTTTCTTGGTTCAGGTTTCTTATAACGAGATGTCTGTATTCACTTTGTCTATTTCATGATAATAGTGTAGCCTTCAGATAGAAAATTGTACTAGTCTTGTTTTAGAGCAGCCTTCTCCAACTTGGTACCCTCCAGATGTGTTGGACTGCAACTCCCATCTTTCCCAGCCAACAGGTTGGTGAAGGCTGGTCTAGATTAAGTAATTCAAATCCCCTTTCAGCTCTCCACTCTGTTTTTTTCATGCTATCCTGAACCCAAACCTTCTTCATTGGACCCTGATTCCTTAATGAATTAGAGTATATGCTGCTGAATGTCTGCACAAGGCAAATTGATTCACACAGAAGCTTAGAAAAGTGTGACTTGGGAAAGTCTATCTCACACACTAGAAAATAGCTCAGACAAGAAAGATGGACAAAGAACTTTGCTGTTTAAAGCCTGAGAAATATATTCACTCCTTTACTTGTTGAAAACTGAATAGCACATTTTGTCTGGTGGCAACAGTGGAGTGAAACTGACATGCACGATGTTCTGTTTGGTTAGCTCCCTTTAGAGTACAAGAGAAAATAATGAGGTACTACAGCAAGTTTGCAAGATTCTTCAATAAATGGAGTGACAGAAGTAAAAACTGGGTTTAAAAAAAAATAGCAAAAAGATACCAATCCAGACAGCTTGTGAATGATACAACAGGAGAATTCAGAGGAGGAGACTCCTCTTCATTTCCTTTGCTAGGGGGATGTGGGGAGGAAGGAAATCAAGGTGCCATAAAGATAAGAAAGCAGAAGAAAGTTCTGGCTGGAACTTTCTACTATACACATGTCCTTTCAAAGTCACGTTGAGCACCTCCATTAGCAATGATACTAGTAGCTCCGAGTCTTAATCAGGTCACTGTGATTGATAAAGGCAGAAATAACAGGATCTACTTTTTAGAACTGACTCACAGGTCACAGGCACTGAACATGGAAACCCAAGTAGTTTCCTGCCATGAGAACAAAGTCTGGGCCAGTTCATCATTGGCCATGTGCTGGCAGCTGGCTTTCAATCCTGCTGAAATCACGGAACCATTTGTGTGTTTACAACATACAGGATTGGGCTTTTTTCTTTTTCTTTTCTTGCTTGCAGCCATTAGCCACTCTGGAGGTAGGTGGGTAGCAGCATGCCAAAAGCTTGATCCTTTTGCACACAAATAGAGCACACAAATAGGGCAGGGAACCAGTGAATGCAGTAGTATCAAAAGGCCCTCTCACGTCACAAGGGGGATATTATATCCCTTCACTTCCTACCAAGGCAGTTCAACCTAGTGGTATACAAGTAAATCCAAGCGGTGCTTCACATCACGATCCCCCCCAAAAGGTAACATTTGGGAGGAGAACCTTGTCTGCAATCACAGTTATGCGGCTGGGTTCCTAATTAGAGGGACAGAGCAAGGAAGCCCTTTATGAAATCCACAAGCCTCAACCCAACTCTCCTCAATTATTGTGAGCAGCTCAGAGAGCTCTGGGCAGTATAGAAATGTAATAAATAAATAAATAAATGTTAGATAAATCATGCCCCTCCATACCTTCTAAAACAGCTAAGATCACAAAGGTAAGGGGCTCAGCCTTTCTGCTCTGCTAAAATTTGAGCAGAGCTCTAAATAGCTGATGTTCATGCATATCCTCTAATGGTACTTTTTCAGCCAGTATAATAATACACAAGTCATTGCTTACTGCATCAGAAGTTCAATTTCTACCAGCAAAATTTCAAAGACTTGTCTTGTTGCAGTTACCGTATTTATCATCCTTCCTGTTATAACTGTTTGTTACAAACTGCCTGTGCTAAACAGTCAGGCTCCATTCTTTTCCCTGTGTCCAGTTCATATGAGCCCTTATGAAATGGTTTGGATCCTTTAATGCACACAAATACAGCCAGGTTTTTTCATAGATTCATGGATCATAGAGTTGGAAGGGGCCTACAAGGCCATCGAGTCCAACCCCCTGCTCAATACAGGAAACTAGAGGAGGGGTCTCCCATGATCCAAGTAATAACCAGGCCTGACCCTGCTTAGCTTTCCACACTTGGACAAGCTGAGCCAGCGTGAGCCACCGACCTTGGTGTTTTATATTATTATCATCTGGAAATGGCCTAAAGATCACAAGAGTCATATTCTCCTTCACTGAAGCAGGCTGCTCTTTTCTCAAAATCATTTAGTCTCGAACCATTTCACTGAAATGTACGAAGGCCACTCCAGAGCTTCTTTGGACAACATGCAAGGTAGAAATAGCTAAGAACCTAAATGATTCTTTCGACTCAGCATTCAGCTGGGAGATGGGACACATGCCAGAAATGGAGAGAAGTTTCTCGGGGGCAGAAAATGAAAAATTATATGAAACTCAAGGCAACATCCAGAATATGTCAAAAACAAATACAATGGAATGAGGGCAACTGACAGCAGTCCTGGTGCCAGCATGGGGCTTGACAGCAGGCACCTTGGGAATGCGGACAGAATATGAATTGCATACCCTCCAACATTTCACAGATGGAAACAGGGCCAAACATGTGAATTTGTAAGAGGTATGGTTAAGCAACATGAAAGTGTGATCAAGAGGGTGTGGCCAGGCAACATGAGGGCGTGGCCAAGGGTATGGCCAGGCAACCAAAGGACATGGTCAAGTACAAAAGTTATTAGAGGAAACACACAAAACTGCAGTATTTTAAGCACAGAAATCTTTGAATTTATAATAATATTTAACATTTTGATATCTCTGAGTGTGCAAAGTGGTTCACAGGCTCACCCTGCAAGCTCCTATTTTCTCCACTCAGAAAAAACACACATGTGGGCTCTACTGTACTTTATTAAAAAACAAGATCAACAACACTGTGATTGAACAATAATGCCAAAATGGAATGATGATATTTGTTGCTGCTATTTGAGGTAGTTGGGATTTTTTCTTTCTTTCTCTTGAGGAGGGTGTGTTTTCTGCTAGCTCCCTTTTTTTGAAAAAAAAAATCCAAAATCCCTGCAGAATAATCCTAATCATTACTGTAGAGAGCTTTCTCCATTGCACTTCAGCATGTGTTAGAAAAAGACTTTCACATGGGGTACACAGGTAGAGCCAAGTAAAATTTACCACTGCTCTGAAAACAGAATAACAGTGCAATCCTATGCATGTGTACTCAGAAGTAAGTCCTATTACGTTCAATGGGACTTATTCACAGGAAAGTGTGTATAGGATTACTTCCTAAAGTACAGAAGTCCTTTCCATAAAACTCAAACCAGAACAACACAACATAAGCAAAGGAGTTACTACCACTTAGTTTCCGAGTCACCAGGGAGCCTGTTTCATGTTTTCTGCCAAACAAAAGCACTCTGCAACATTTAGAAACAAAAGTCAAAGTTACAGGGGTGAGAATTGTGCAGCCCTCCAGATGTTGTTGGACTGCAACTCCCAGCTGCTCTCACCAGCAGAGCCAATAGTGAGGAATGCTGGGAGCTGCAGTCCAACAATATCTAGAGGGCCACACAATTCCCACCCACTTTATGTGAACCAAATATAGACCAGATTTGGCACAATGTGTATAATGTAATATTGTTTAGTTATTTCAGTTCTTCATGCCACATATCAAAGAGGGTTGCTCTTACCCTCACCTTTCTAACCAACCAGTTTCTATTTGCTGCACTCAGCACCCCTGCCTGCCCTACACATCCAAGACCACATAATTCTCCTAGTGAAAACAAGCCAGTTGGGAGAAGAGAGCAGTAAGAAACTGAGACTTTTCTTATTGACACTGTCTATCACCCTCCCTTCCCCACAACACACACACAAAATCCCCACCTCCTTCTGAAAGTTAGCAGGTTGTGTTCAAGCTGACTGGCCCAGCCTGAAATTATGAAGAGTTCAGCATACCTAAATCTGTTCCAATGCCTAACTCTGCATAGGATCACGCCAAGAGAGTTGGACCCCTCCTATCCTAGTTGTCTCAAAGCTGGAAGAATGGCAGTAGACATGAAAAATTCTCCACCTAGAGTTCTGTCTAGGGTTGGCAACTGGCCAGGAAAAAAAACAAAAAGCACAAGCAGCCTAGACCTGCCCCACTGCCCCAGCACCTTTATTTATTTTATTTTATTTATTATATTTATGAATCGCCCATCTGGCCAGACATCCGGCCACTCTGAGCGATGTACAATGCAATAAAATACGGGGGGGGGGGGAAACACACACACACACACACACACACACACAGTATAAAACACAATATTTATTTGATATAAATATTGATATTTGATATTCAAATATTTTATGGCATGGAGCTAAGCATTTTTGCCTGCAGAGAAAGCTACAGGGGCTGGTTCAAAAGTTGGCAACCCCAGTTCGCTCCCCTTCTTCTTCTTCTTCTTCTTCTTCTTCTTCTTCTTCTTCTTCTTCTTCTTCTTCTTCTTCTTCTTTTAACAGAGACAACCCAGATTAATACAAATAATCATTACCAAGAGGTAACTAACTCTGGTAAACTATGCAAGATATAAGTATGTGAGTATAATCCTATACTTGTCTACTCAGATGTCAGTCCTATTTTTTCCCCAGTGGAGCTTACACTCAGGTAAATGTGTATAGCACAGGTAGGCAACCTGCTTCCCTCCAGATGTTTTGGGTGACAATTCCCATAACCCCTGGCCATTGGCCATTTTGGCTGGGTCTTATGGGAGTTGCAGTTCAAAACATCTGGAAGGCACCACGTTTCCTACCCTGGTGTACAGGATTGCATACTATATCTTCCTGCCAAGTAGCGAGCAGAATTTTACCACATTTTCACCCTTGATTAGAAATCTACAGAAGCAGGACTGTGTGGTAAACTCTCTTCTTCACTCTCTTCATTGTTTATTTGTTTCATTATTTATATCCTGCCCTTCATTATTTATATCGCCAGGCTGGCTTACAAGAAGGTGGCAGCAATAAAATCTAAACACAATCATAGAAATGAACAGGGATAAAAACTTTAGAAATAAAAAATGGCAACAGCATTAAAATAATTTCATCAGAAATGAAAAAGCCTGGGAAAATGAAAAGGTCTTTACCTGGTGCTAAAATTACATCAAAATAGGTGTCAAGCAAACCTCTCTGGTGAGAGCATTGCATAAACGGGGCCCCATGACTGAGAAGATCCTCTCCCCAGTCTAAATATAAAATCTAATAAAATAAAATACAACAAATCCAGACAGTAGCCAAAAATAATGTAAAAGTCCTCTTTTAATAAGCAATTTCCAAATTAATAAGCATTTTGGGGAATAGCAGCTATTCCTATTCTCAATCCTCTAGTAGCTAGCTCAATCTGAAAGAGATTATTCTGAATCAAAAGAACAGGTGTGTGTTTCCCCCCCTTTAAGTACTGTAGAGGCCAGCAGAGAGTCATCAAATGAGCAGAGAAGATCCAGGGCATTATTGATGCTAAAAGGTGACCAACTAGACTTAAGCTGCAAACCTCCTCCAGTTTCCGAGGTGGATTTTCAATGGCTTTTAATAATTTCTCAGGGTTTCAAAATAAACTTGGATGGATGAGATGATATTTAGACAAAACCTGAGCATCCCAAAGGGAAGCAGAAACATCCTGACATTAGTTGGATCTCAGTTTTCAAAGTCAAACCAAGACAACCTTGCCTATACATCACTGCTACATTTCCTATCTATGCATCTCTTCCTTCCTGTCATAGAGAGCATACTGTAGAAGGAGGAACCTGACTTTTTCCACAAATGCTTCTTTTAAAAAAAATAATCAAGTAGTAAAGTCCAGTACTAATCTTCTTGCCAGAATTCCTGAATGCCTTGGGAGCATGGCCAGCCTGAAATCACTGAAGTGATTGTTCTCCAATTCAATTAAACACTGGAATATACTGTAGCTTCTCCCGGGAGTTCTAAGCTCTAAAAAGGACTCAGTCACACATTTCTTTAAAAACTGCACAACATAGAAAGTTGGCATATGCTTACCAAAAATAACCTAAATACCTTTCTCACTCCAGAGGTATTTTAACAACAAAAAATATGACTAAAAGTGGGACTGAAAGCTTTAATCCAATCAGCTAAAGCTATTAATTGGTCAATGGGGAGGGCCAACTTTATTCAATGAGAACAACTTTTAATCAGTGCAGCTGAGAATGAAAGACACACTTGTTTTATTTGTTCATTTGACGCTGTTTTGCAACTGTGCTTCAGATCACATAGCAAATAGTTATGGGAACTAAGCATGACATTGACGCATGCTATGAAACGAGGCTTATCAAGCAGGATAAGGCTCACAGAGAATCCTGGCAGATGGCCGGCGCTGTATAGCAGCAGCATAGACGATACCGAGCTAGACAGAGCAATGGTCTGACATAAGCAGCTTCCTAAGTTCCTAACCACAGATTCTAATGAAAGCCATAATTAGATGTGGAGTCCAGGGTTAAAGTAAAAGAAATACAGGTTTGACAAACAGAACAGAAATCAAACCTAGCAGATTTGGTATCTGTGCAGCCTGATCCTATGTAAGTTTACTTGGAATTAAATGTCCAGTGGATTCAATGGGACTGACTCCAAGGTAAATGTGCACAGATCTCAGCGTCAGAATTAATGGAATTGACACAGAACTCCAATTGGTATAGGAAGCACTCTAATCACCAAAGTATGGGGGTTTCTATTGGATCTTCTCCAAATCTATATCATTTGGAAAATGTAAAAATAGACAAGGGAGCTTCTACTTTTTAATATTTATTTAAATATTTAATTTCTATTTCGCTCTTAAATGGGAGCCTAGTGGTACCCAAGTCACTGATCATGTCTACACCTGCTCTGCTTCAGCAACTCTCCAGCAGCAAATACTCCCAGACCATTGACTGGGCTCAAGAGAAGCATATACTACCTAAAGAAAGTTATTTGCTGTCCAGCACTCAAACCTGCTTAAGCTGCCATCTATGGAAAGTTCCTGTTGCTGTAACAATCGGAAACATCTGATCCTCAGAGTACAAAATGAATCAAAGCATAAGCTACGTTATCTGCTAGCTAAACATTAGTAATTTTACTTGACAGAGCACAGCACCACTGGTCCCTGTTCAAGATCCTTCAAGCTGCTTTATATTGCTCTTAAGTGCCTAACAGCAGGAGTGGGAAAGGCGTGCAGCGTGCTTAGCACATTAGGCCTGTCAGGTTTTATCTCTGCTTGCTTCTTTTTCAGGTCTAGACAGCAAGATCTTCTGGCTCGCACCTGCTGCTGTGTGCTCTCCCAGCTATCACCCACCCCACCACATGGTGCTGCCAGATAAGAGCGTAAAACAACTAGAGTGGAAGAGACCAGTCAGCCATAACAAGTTCCAACAGCAATGAGTAATTGCAAAGAAAATGCTGCACTAGGACTCTGCGCACTGATGGCTTAGCAAAACTTACATGAGGATCGTGTTCCATTTGGATTGCCTCTGTTTTAAGGAAGTTGGAGGGGAAGTGGAGAAAATTCAAAGATAGATAATGGATTTTTAAAACAGCTCAAAGGGATCCATTCAGTGTAGAGAACAGATCTAGATCCACATTCTGTTTACTAAGCAGTGTCTTGATCAATTCTGTTCTCTAAACTGAAATTTCCTTGAACCTTTTCTCATATGTATAACATTCTAAACCCATTCTTGTTTCTGGATTTTCTCAGCTCCCCTCCAGCTTCTTTAAACAGTAACATATTCCTTAAACATATTCCATGAAAGCACCTGCAGTAGATAAAAAGAGTAGATATACTCTTCTGTATGTTTCTCCTTGTAAGCAAATGCAGCCATTTTTTAAAAAAATGTCTTGAGCTAGGGTTAGGCAATTTAGGGGTGCTTCCAGACAGACAGCTCTTAGCCCTACCAATCAGAAGGCATCATATAGCTATTCCATCTTTCCTCTCCTTTGATTTTTTTTTTCTCTTTTCTTTTCTTTCCTTTTTGCAGTAAGAATAAAGGTGGAAGAAGTGGTGGGAAAACAGCAAGGTTACAAATAGAAGACAACACTGTCTGGACCTTCCTTAAAATTCTCTGTTTGAGGCAAGGCGACTGCACAATAAAGGTCTCATCTGTAAGCACCACAGGTCTACTAGGGCCAAAGGTTACATTTTCAGCCTGCCAAATCTAGTTCATTTCTGCTCTTTCCATAGCTGTATCTACTGCATACTAATAATGTTCATGTTGACAGAATGGTGAAGTATGGAAAGAAATACACAAGCTTCCAGATTCTGCTGTTTTGGTGTTAATCTGGCAATTTGACTGCAACTGGGTAAATACATATATCAACAATGCATTATAGCCAGATGACTGCACACATGTACTCAAAATTCTTCATGGGGTAAGCTATGTTCTGTGCCAAGAAAACCTGAATTCCATTACTGATATCAAGTACAGCAGTGGTGGGCAATATGCAGCTTAAGAGCTGAATGTGGCCTGCGAAGGCCATTTCTGTGGCCCCGTTGTTGCAGCCAACACCCCCAAAATCCCAGCACTCCCCACAGGCCTTGTTTCCCAGCAGAATCAGGCTCCCAACACCCCATCAAACAGTGGTTCTGCTCAGAAACAGGGTGCACATTCCCCACATGCCTTGTTCCCAGGCAGAATCACTGGGGTTTTTGGTGGGGGAGGGTTGCAGCTCTTGCAAGGTTCGAGGTGGGTGGGCAATGAGGCCCTCCAAGGCAAGCCCCAGGCGTTGCCTGCCCCTGAATTACAGGGCATAGTATTTTCTGCTTCTGCTAATCATGGTAGGTGGAAACAGACACAGAACAGTGACAAAACATTCAGTATTAAGTTAGAATTTGAAATGAAATAATGTTGTTACTGTTAAAATACATAGATAACTGTGAAAATTTGAGACTGAACAAAGGGTGGAAGATTATAGTTTATTAAGTTTTATAGAAATGCTTAGTAATGCTCAGTAAGGATTGTGATATTCTTGTTAACATTTAGAGAATAATTAACATTAAGGGTTGAATGGAAATCTTTTATAATCCTCCTTGTAGAAATTAAAAATGATTGATGTTCTTTGTGGGTTTGTTGAAATAGAAGAAATTTTGGAATATGGGGAAAAAGGGAAATTTCTGTGTAATTATAGAGTAGGAGAAACTATTGTTACCTACATTTGATGTAGAGAAAATCAG
The DNA here is from genome assembly GCA_021292165.1 of Shinisaurus crocodilurus. NCBI lineage: Eukaryota > Metazoa > Chordata > Lepidosauria > Squamata > Shinisauridae > Shinisaurus > Shinisaurus crocodilurus. Next base: position 177,871,920 of record CM037876.1, read on the forward strand.
AAGTCCATTTTAGTTTAGTTTTGTTGTATGTTGTATTTGTGTGTGTCCCTGTTCTTTTTCTATGTTTTAATAAACTTAAAAATTTTGCAACAACAAAAAAAAAAGAACAGCAGTGGCAAAACATAATGGAGCAGCAGCAAAATAATTCAACAGCATTCATCAATAAACTGAAGGCCAGTTCACAAAGCAGAGGAGCAAAGCTTGCACCTCCTTCTTCCCCCACCCCACCACAGCAAATAACATGGCAATGTAGAGTCCATGTGTGTAATTCACCCTTGGGGCTGATCCTGCCAGAAACAACTAGATGGCTTGTGGGAGTGATGTGCATATATGTGGGTCTTGTGCTACTTACACATTAAGCTCTGTGTTTGTTTGCAGAGTGGGGAGCGTGAGCCCGCATCTCACCACACCAAGACTGCCAAATCAGGGACTGTGTATGAGAGTACCAGTCTAACATTATGAGCGCCCAGAGGGGGGAAAAGGATGGAACCCACTTTCACCACTGGTAGTCCTTTTAGGCTGCTTATTAATTATTGCATGGGCAGAGGACTTCCATTTGGTTGCTCTGTGCCACTTAGTTTGCAGTGCTAGAGCCTCAATCAGCTGAGGTTGCATAGATACTTGCAACTAGAGAAAGGTTGTGCAGATACCTGCCCTGTTCCTTACTCATCCTCTCTTGCTGTAGCCAATATTTTGCCTTTCTACTGCCCAGAGTGGTGACCACAGCACAGTGGGAGGGCACATGATTTTCACGGCAAAGGCCCCAGGTTCAATCCCTGGCATCTCCACTTGAAATAGGGGTGCACAACCTGCAGCCAACCAAGGCCTTTAATGTGCCCCCCAGGGTACCCTGACCCCCCCTGCCCATACTGATTTCCCCACCACCTGTACTCTCCACTTCCTCCCCCAGAGATCTTCGTACCCATCGCTCTTTCCCTGCCAGTGCTAGCAGTGAGAAAAGAGCTATCTGTTATCAGGATCCTTTGGTGTGTGTGTATGTGTAAGCACGTGTGTGCATTTATTTATTTATTATATTTCTATCCTGCCTTTTTTCCTGCAAGCAACTCAAGGCAGTTTACATAATCCTCCTCTCCATTTGACTCTCACAACAACTCTGTGAGGTAGGTTAGGCTGAAAGTCAGTGACGGGCCCAAAGTCACCCAGTGAGCTTGTGTGCACGCATGTGTAGCCCACCCCGAAGCCAGCATCACATGCAGCTCTTACTAAAAAGGTTGTGCACCGCTGAGTTCAAGGGATCAGAAAGCAAGTCACGTGAAAGACCTTTCTCTGCCTGAGACCCTGAGGAGCTGCTGCCAGTCAGGGTAGACAAAACTGGGCTAAAGACTGACAAATAATCTGACCTGGGACAAGGCCACTTCCTAAGTTCCTGTTGGGTTTCTCCTACTGCCCTTGATTCAGAGCATGAGAAGCAGTGCAATGAAGGAAGTTCCCAGCTTCCCTCTTGGTACTGCAATTTTCTCCCTTAAATGTCCTAACCCTAAGCAGCATCCTTGGGTCACTAGCTGCAGGGGCAGGCAATCTGGTGGCCTCCAGAAATTTTGGACTAAAACTCCCATCAGCCCCATGGCCAATGCTAAGGCATTATGGGAGTTGCAGGGCACCAGGTTACCTACTTCAGGCTAGTGGTAAGGCCATCCCTGGTGATGGTGGCATCTTATCCTGCTTGCTCAGTCCCAAATGGAAACACTGCTTTTCCTACAAGCAAAGAAAAACATCCTCGTGATCCCCCCTCCTTGGAGCCATTCAGCTGTCCTTAATATCTCTTGCATTAATTTGTATTTGTCTCATTTTATTAAGCCTGGAAGGAAAACAGATATGGCGTCTGAAACATTAGGCTAATGGTAATCTGTCTCCCCCAATCAATATTATTTTGAAATATTTTCAGAAATACTTCAGAAATATCAAAGCAGTACCGCAGAGGCACACAAGGCAAGACTATGTCCCTTTTTAAGTAATTTCACCTTAAATTCCTTCAGATTTTTTGTTTTATGCCTTTATGCATGTTCTGTTATCAATTTATAAGCCCAACTGGGATTTCATATAGTTTAAAACAGAGACAAAAAAAGATGATCTGGTATGCTGGCTTTCCTATGCTATGTTTTGTTGTTTTTTGCACCCTGCCTCTCCATGGTGATCATAGCAGCAACTGACCATAGCTCTTGTCCACTTTTCTCATTCTACACTTTTCTCATCAAGTGGGCATGGCTGTCATAATATTGTGCTGCCTGGAAGCATCAAAAGTGGCTGTGCACAATCCTCTTTTACTGCTTCTCAGAATTTATAAAGCAAGTCTGGGTTGGCCATTTTGAGAAATCAAGCCACAGAGGCCAGTATTTCTTCTGGTTCACAGGGATGCAACAGTGGCTGAAATCAGAGTGACTCGACTCCATCATGAACATGACAATGCACAGTTCAGCCCCTCAGCACAGCCCTAGTTTTTGTCAACTGTAGGTGTGCTGCTGCAGGGCTGAGGGCCACCTTGTTTGAAGCCCCACTGCTGTTACCATACAAGACATTAATATTTATTTATTTATATTTATACCCCGCCTTTTTTCCTGCAAGGAACCCAAGGTGGCTTACATAATCCTCCTCCTCTTCTCCATTTTATCCTCACAACACCCCTGTGAGGTAGGTCAGGCTGAGAGGCAGTGACTGGCCCAAAGTCACCCAGTGAGTTTCATGGCCAAGCAGGGACTAGAACCCGGATCTCCCGAGTCCCAGTCCAACACTCTCACCACTACACCACACTGGCTCCAACATTATTTTTTTACTCCAGAACGACTGTGCCTTCTGCTCCTGGAACAAGAACAACTGAGCCCCTTCATCCCAACTTCCAAGAATCCCTCTTTCAAGCAGGGTTGACAGACTTTGTCTTGCAGAGGTCACCTGTCTTTTCACAGCTGTGGGCCACAGTAATTCAAAGTATTCAGTCACTGCATGCTTTGGGGGGCGGCGGATTCAGCTTTTGAATTTCTGCCTATCACAGAGCTGCTAAAGTCACAGGAGCCAACCAAGAAAAGAGGAGGCAACCTTACTCAGGTAAGAAGAATTGTGTTGTAACTTGGAAGGGAGCCTTTGCTGCAAGCACTGAGGCATCACCTACAGGAATGTTAACAGCAAATGAAACCAGTGAATGATTTATCCGAAAGCTCAGGAAATGTGGTCTGGGGGGATGAAATCATAACACTGACCAAAATCAGTGGCGTCTTCTGGGTTTTGATCCTTGTTTAGTCAGCCACAAGTTTTAAGCAAGACAGTTCTATGATGGATTATCTTGCATAAAGGTTGTTTCTTTTAAAAGATACAGAGCAAAAAAACAAAAACAAAGCCAAAGGCCATGTAAAATCACTGCTAGACCATCCATCAAATTGTATTCACTGTCACCAAAAGGTTATTACATTCTTCTAAGCTTACCATGGACTGTAGGAGAGGAGGAGGGAGGGTTTCAATAGAAAAATAACAGGAGAGGAGAGGAAACCTCCAAGCTGCAGTGGAAATGTCTATTGTATTAGGCCTCACGTGAAGAGTGAAGACGCTTTGGTCAGGGACACTGTAATTTGTATACTTGATTTATTCTGTATAGTTTATTAAAAATCACAGAACTGTGATTTAAACATTCTCAGAAATGCAGTAAGAGCAGAGAATTTTTAAATCATTAAACTTTGAATTCCTTCCTATCACTCTTCCACTTTGATTGAAGATGTGTATGGCTTACATACCATTTAATGTGTGATGCTATGTTTTCCAATGAAATCCTTTGCAGACTGCAAAAAAGCGAGTTTATCCAAATTCCAAACATCAGATAAAGTCCTGAATAACTTAATAACCTCTTGTGGCTAAATCCAGAAATGTTTGTGTAAGCCCCCCCACCCCCATAATATTTTTACATATGAAAGCTTTATTTTCTTTTTGGCATACAGTGCATAAACAATGCTTATTTATCATGCCTCTTTAAAGTAACAATATGAAACTATTTAGAATTGTTGGTATTACAGTAAAACACGTTCAGAGCTTTGAGCTCAACCACACTAAGCACTTAATAATGCAGCAGCATACAGTGTATGTGCCCCCGCATTACTGTGCATAGTTTCCAGCTTAGTATCACCTGCATTTACTTCTTAACCATTTTTAACATTTAAGTTTCCAGACCCCATGGATACAACAATGAGCTTGAAAACATGATCGCTCTGCTTACAATGTCTTACAGCTATTGGGGATGAGACACCTGAAGCTCCCCATCCCTGCCCTAGGGGGAGTGAGGTTACTGAGTGCACATCATACAACAGTGCTTTAATTGTGGTCACCCACACACAATTCACAATGCTGCCTTTGAGCTATCAGCAGCTTGAGGTTTGCATACTTTTGAAGTCATTCATTCTCTATGCCTTGCTGTAATCTCTAAGATTAACTTGGAGACCATCTATCATAGTCTATTCCCTGATGACACACAGAAGTCACCTGGAGGACTGCTCCACACTCCATAATTGTGAAACCTCCCTCTGCTTGAAGACTTGCCATTCCTGAAACTGAGCATCTTTCAAGTGCTTTGTAAGAAACGGGAAGTATTTGTGACAGTGCTGCTAGAATTGTGGTTGTTGGGTCTCCCCTTGAGTATGTACAAAAAAGACTCCATACTGCATTGAGCAGGGGGTTGGACTCGATGGCCTTGTAGGCTCCTTCCAACTCTACGTATGATTTACAAAAGTGATTAATTATAATAAAAACTAATATCCATATTATATGTACAAGTTCCTATTTTCTAGGGCCTTTAGACCAGGGATGGTGAACCTACAGCCTATGGAAGTTCCCCATCCAGCACACGCCTCCTGCCCCACCCCCTGGAGGAATCCTTACTGTTATCTCCATTAACAGATCAGAGATAACAGTGGTGAGGCAGGCACATGTGAAGCCTGGGACTCGGCACCCATTCGGAGGAGTGGCTCCTCTCCATTCACGCACTGCTCACCATCTCAATGGGGGCGATGAGCAGCACATGAAGCTGTGGCCTGAGCCACTCTTCCCCATGCCTCTCTCAGTATGCAACTCAGCCTGGAGAAAGGAAAAATGGGCAAGGGGATAACATTCGTAGCCATGGACACACCTACTGATGTCATCCAGCCTGCTTTAGACCTTCCATCTCAAGAAGCAGTGCATGGTTGCCTCCTCTGTTAGTGTCTTTTTCTGAGTTCACATTGAAAGGATGTGTCAGATCACAACCAGTGTGGCATAGTGGTGAGAGTGTTGGACTGGGATTTGGGAGATCCGGGTTCTAGTCCCCGCTCGGCCATGAAACTCACTGGGTGACTTTGGGCTAGTCACTGACTCTCAGCCTAACCTACCTCACAGGGTTGTTGTGAGGATAAAATGGAGGAGTGTAGGAGGAGGATTATGTCAGCCGCCTTGGGTTCCTTGCAGGAAAAAAGGCGGGGTATAAATATAATAAATAAATAAATAAACAAATAAAGAGAAGGTTTTATTGCAGACGGAGGTGGAATGGCGGAAATAAAACACAGACTTCAAAGCTTGGGTAAACCAAGGCCTCTTTATTTATCATTTAACAGGGGCATACCACCCCACCACCCAAGGATCTGCGACTGTAAGTGCAGGAATCACTCCTAAGTCCCCTTGCAGGCACCTAGTCTGCCTTGCAGGCGAGCCACTCAGCCCCAGACTAGTGAGCGGGCTGAGCCCACCCCCTGGCCTAGGCTACACATCCGTATAAGGGGGGGCCTCCCTGTGTCACCTTCACCCACACAAGTCCAAGTAGGTGAGGCAGGTTGGTCGCAAAGGCAAACCATATCCCTGCCCGTGGGCCACACAGCCCACGAGCAGCCAGCGTCTGGCTTTGCCAATCACCATAAATGTGCCTGTGAGTGGCCCACCAAAACCTATTCTCCTGACATTCCCGCACATTCCTGCCAATAGCCAGATCAACATATTTAACTGGCTCTGTTCTAAGTAGCGGACGCCAGTACAAATAAGGCAAAAAACCTGCACACTGGCACCAATCCGTGAACAGGTAAACATTCCTAAACTCTCAGAAGGGAGTGGCTAGCTAATCCCATACTAGAGGGCGGGAGGGAGCCGGGATGCGAAGAGGCCGAAGTTGGGGGCAGAATGGGCTTCTATAGCACTGCTCTCTCCCTGTCCCAAGAGCACGTGTGAGCATGCTCCTGCCGGTGCGCCCTTCCCACCCGCAAATGTCATCCTCCCACCCCAGACATTCCACCCGGGCAGGAAACGGGCTTTGTGGACAGCTACAGGGCCGGATTAAGATAGGGGCTATTGGAGCTGCAGCTCCAGGCCCGTACCCCAAAATAGGCCCACAATCAGGACCGGTGCAGGGCAGTTTGGCGCCCCAGGCGAAATAATATTTAGCGGCCCCCCCTCTCCAAAGCAGCCCTGCTCTGCAAAAAAAAAACAACCCTGCGCCGCCACCATCAACCTACCTTCCCCCCGCCCTGGCGGCTGCTGCAGCTGCTGTGGCTGCCGCCGCCGCCGCCGAGGAGGAGGAGGAAGTGACGCGACGGGACCCCCGCGCTGTTTTTTGCTGGGGAAACCATGGCAACAGGGCTGTTTAAGCCCTGTTGCCCTGGTTCCTCCCGCCAAAACAATGCGGGCGGGGCTCCGGAAGCGACACGACGCGGAGAAGGTAGGTGGCAGTGGAGGGGGTCGGGGTGGTGGTGATGGCGGCGGCGGCGGGAGGCGCAGCAGCAGCGAGCGGGAGAGCGGGGAGGCGCGGCAGCGAGCGGGAGAGCGGGGAGGCGCAGCGGCGAGCGGGACGGGAGGCAGCGGCGGCAGCGGGCGTGCAGGAGGGTGGGGAGGCAGAGGCCTGGCGGGGGCAGCGCAGCGGCAGCGAAGAGGAGCGCAGCGTTTCTGCGCCCTCTTCAGCCGCGCGCCCTCCTCAGCACCAGGCCCATAATGCTCTTAATCCGGCTCTGGACAGCCATGAAGGCCTACTGCCTTCTCCTCCATTCAGTCCTTTCGAACAGGAAGGGATGTGCTCCCATTAATATTTATCAGCATGTTTTAATGGCAAAAGCCTACTTGTTCATTTCCATTTGAATTCATAGATGCTTCACAAGAGCAGAGCATAACATAAATCAGCTCCCTATTTGCTCTATCTGTTTCATTGATTGCAATTCATGGCTATATGTTATGGTGAGTGATGCATTCTGAGATCAGCGGTTTCCATCAGGAGAAGCCTCTTCTCCTCTCCCCCCATTCCCCCCCCCGCTACCCCATCTCAGTTTCAAAACAAAGACTTTCTGATAGATGATGATGATGATGATGATGATGATGTCTAACAAAGCACCACTTGTTCACTTAACTGTCTGTTACCTGGTGCAGAACCCATGCGGTACCACAGGTTTCCCCGGACCAATATGAGAAATTAAATGAATGAAGTTTAAAAGGCATCCTGACTATGGAATACTGATGCCCAGGAGAGTCTCTCTCTGGTGCAGGAATAATTCAAGCTCTGCTTTCTGCCATTGGTTTGTCTAATTACCCCTAAACCATTTGGATTTTTTTATCCCCTGGATGGCGGCATGTGTTAAAAGTTGGAATATAAATGGATCTGACACAAGCCATCCGCTCCAAACGTCAGCTGCTGCTATACAGAGAACAACTTTAAACCCCTACTATCAATTTGTATCCTTTCAGAGTCCCATTTGCATTAAAAACCCATCATGATTAGCTTGTTGCAAAAAGCTTCCTGGGTTGGGATTCAGCTCAGAACGATGTACTTGCAGTAATCAAATTAATCTGCACATTTTTGAGCTAGAGTACAAATTAAAACTGCACAGAAATGTAAGGAACTTGGCTGAGAAGAGGGAACAGTGTGAAAGGAAATAGGGGATTTCTCCTGTGCCCACTACATTCCATGGGGAAGATCAAGCAGAGGTGGGATGGAGAATGTGTGGTCCTCCAGATGTTGTTGGATTACAGTCACCACAATCCCTAACCATTGGCGATGCTGGCTGGGCCTGATGGGAGTAGAACAATATCTGAAGGGCCACACATTCCCCACCCCTGAAGTAAGAGAAAAGAAATCAGGCCAGAAGGGTTCCTCCATCTGCCTCCCCTGATCATGGTCTCAGCTGCATTGGATGGAGCTCCTGGGTCAATCATTTGCACCAGAGTTAGAGAGTCACAAAAACCTTAACCACATCCTGTTTTGGGAAGAGTATGGGTGGTTTGAGCAGCAACTTGCATAGTCTCATTTCGATCCAGGTGCTTTACCAGACCCAGGCATACATTCTTTATTTAAAAGAAGCCATTATGTCATCTACACTATACAAATTTGCTGTGGGAAACAGCAGTGTAAAAACGGTGCACATGCAGCTATCATGTTTGGCATGTAAAATGTGGAGCTGCCTGTATGCAGCAGCTCTTTATTTGCATCTTGTTGAAAGCATTGCTGATTTGCTTGCATCCGTATCATTCTTTAAACATAGCTCTAGATTGTCTGCTTCTTAATGCGATTTCTTGTATTTATTTTTCGGCTGTAATTCAACTGAAAGATTCCCCCCCCCCTTCTAAGCCATAGCACAGTAATGAATTTTCTCACTGCTCCCATCAATCTCTCTGTCTCTTTGTTGTTCTTTAAAAAGTAAAGAGAGACCATCTCCCTCAGCACGACAAAGTGGATTTTTATCAAACACTTCTGTCAATGGGATTTTGTATGCTTCCAGTGAGGAGGGACAAATTCAGCTGATACTTTAACAGCCCCCAAAAGATGCCTCGCTGTCAGGCTAAGGCATTAGTTTCTCCTCTTATGGAGGAAGCTCAGACTCTATATGCACCCCACTAACATTCTTCTGTTTTAATAACTGTAACCGATTACTACTGAAAGAGCAAACCAGTTCCCATTCCCTAAGAACCACGCTGCTTTTACAAATGGGAAACCACCTTAAAGGAGGCCGTGGTACGACTGCTCCTGAAGAAACCCACCTTGCACCCGGAAGATATGAACAACTACTGACTGATGGCTAATATTCCCTTCCTGGGCAAGGTACTTGAGTAGGTGGTTGCCGGCCAAGTCCAAGCACTCTTGGATTAAACTGATTTTCTAGATCCATTTCAATTGGTCAGGCCACATTTTGCTATGGAAACTGCCTTGGTCACCCTATGGGATGTCCTCTGCCAGGAAAGAGAAAGGGGCAGTGAGACCCTCTTAATTCTCCTGGATCCCTCAGCAGTCTTTGATGGCAGTTGCTCAATTCCATTTAGCCTTTGGAATTCCACAGGGCCTGTTCTATCCCACATGTTGTTCAACATCTACATGAAACCACTGAGCATGGTAATCCAGAGGTTTGGAGTGAGATCATCAATAAGTGAATGACATCCAATCCTACTTCTTCTTTTCATCAGATCCAGGTGAGGCAGTGGGGGTACTATGTCAGTACCTAGATGTAGTTGTGGACTGGATGAGGGTCAATCCAGACAAGAAAGAGGTACTGTTAATGGGTGGTTCATCCATCTAGGTGAGTGGGATTCAGCCTATTCAGGGAGAGAACAATCCCCTCCAGAAGGACCAGCTTCATAATATAGGGTTCTCATTGATTTATCTTTGTCACTAGAGGCACAAGTGACATGGAGTGCCTTCTACCAGTTTAGGCTGGAATGCCAGCTATGACCCTATACCTAGACTAAGATAACTTTGCTTCAGTTATGCATTCCCTCCTGACCTACTTGGATTACTGCAATGCATTGTACATGCAGCTGCCTTTGAAGACAGTCTGGAAACTTCAATTGGTCCAGAATATGACAGTGAGATTGTTAACTGGGATTGGCAATGCAAACATATTGCACCAGTGCTTCGTCATCTGGCTTGATTCAAAGTCCTCTTATTTACCTTTCATGGCTTAGGATCAGGGTACCTGAACAATCACCTCTTTCCCTATGTACCTACCTGGACTTTGAGATCTTCTTGGGAGGAGCCTGTCCAGATTCACCTGCCAGGGGAGGCGCAGCAGCCAGCTACTGGTGAAAGGGCCTTTTCAGTGGTGGCACCCTAGTTGTAGAATGCCCTTCCCAAAGAGGCTTGCCTGGCCCTCATGTTATTGTCTTTTAGGTGCCAGGCATTTTTTTAAACTTTCCCTGGCCTTTTAAATCTGTTCTAGCTTTTAACTCTGTTTTAGCCTTATTTTTTCATTATGCACTCCTGTGTTTTAGGCTACATTATTTATTATTATTATATTTAATTTTAACGTGTTTTATGTTATGTTGTAAGTTGCCTGTATAACTTATTGTTATAGGGCAGCCTATAAATGCTGTAAGTAAATAAATAAACCAACAGAATATTAACAAAGGCATTCAGCTCTAGCTGACTTTCTGAAAATGTGATTGAACAGAAAATGCCACAAGTCAGTGGGTGCAAATCCATCTTTGAACCTAGGTCCCATATATTGCTCCCCCACACCACTTGGGGTGGGGTGGGGAGAATGTGAAGCTACACAGTCCATGGTACATCAACAAATACTAAGCTTGCTGTGATGTCCCGTATGCACAACCTTTTGAAGTTCCTTCATCTTGGCCAAGATGTTGCTCCTCCTTTTTTCATTAAAAAAAATAAAAATGCTTTAGCCTGATTGTACAGAAGTCTACCTGTCAAATGGCTAAGATGGCTTATTGGAATGTGACTCCAATAAAATAATCACATTCTGAGTCAGCGCTGAAACTGAATTCTTTTTGAAAGCGTTATCTTGTATTGTAAACAATAAACCACTCACACAACAGGCAGCTCTGCCTTCCTTCTCAGTTTCAGCAAGCCTGAACTAAAGAGCACTCGGCCTTTATGAGGTGCAAACCATTTGCTGTCAACAGCAACCTGCCACTCCCCTTACTTTGATATATTGGACTTCACAGCCCATAATGAAAGGAGCTCTCTTGAGTCAAGGCGTTCCTGTGAAGCAGAACTTTTCAGGGTAAAATACTGGGTTATAGATCACTATGCCATAGCACCAATTCACTAGTTCCCACCAACTGAGAACTCCTTTTATATACTTTTCTCACTTCTGACACTGTACCAGCCCACCACTCTACAATTTCACAGAGCATAGCAAGTTTAAGAGGGTGGCCCACTGCAGGTGTCTGAAATATATAGACAGAACCTTCAAACACAGTGTTTAAAGACTTAAGTAGGCTTACTATTAACCATATTGTTCTACTGAACATTAGGGTGACAAAAGAGTGGATTTCCTCCTCTACCACACACTTGCAATGCTTACTTATGGATGAACTGGAAAATCTAATTTCCATTAGTGATTGGGAGTATGGCCCCAGATTATTATTCTAGATTAACTTTGAAGATAAAAGGTGTGATCTTGCATAGTAGCCCATGAGACTGGGATAGAACAATACTGCTATGGAGACGGGAGAAGCTGTCCTTTAATTGTACAGTAGCAAGCTGGAAAGTGAACTGGCATATGGCTTGGCTTCTTTGCGTCAGCCATCGGAAGAAAGGACTGGGATGTTCTGTTTGCATCATCTACCACTTCCACCCTTTCCTGGCTAAGGAGAAAACTATTTTCGCTTGTCCGGAAGATCCCAAAATCCTAGAGCCGGCCCTGCCACACAAACAACGTCTGTCTCCCTTCCCCCTTCCTGCATCGTTGTACACTATAGCAAAGCTACTTCTTCTTTCTGTAACTGCCCATGCGCCTTACTAGCAGTATCCTTTTCAAATAACAACCCCACCCTGCCTGCAAGCCTGAGGCACCAAACACAGTTCCCTAATTCTGAGAAGGAAATACATCTGTCTAGGAATTACACAGCAAAGTGAAGCATGGTGACATCCAGGGCCAAAACAAGCCATTAAGGCTGCAATCCTAGTGATCCAGCATGGTGTAGTGATCAGCATAGCCTCCCCCAACTTAGTACCCTCCAGCTGTGTTGGACTACAATTTCCATTACTCACAGACAGCAGACCCACTGCCAGGCTGGCTGGGGACAGCATGAGTTTTAGTCCAACATATCTGGAGGGCACCAGGTTGAGGAAGCCTGGGTTGGAGTATTGGACTAGGACTGTGGAGACCAAGGTTCAAATCCCTATCCAGACTGAAGCCTGCTTAGTGAGTTTGGGCCAATCACTTTCTCTAAGCCTAACCTAACCCACAGGGTCATTGTGAAGATAAAATGGGCGGGGGGGGAGAAAGCATGTACATCATCTTGAACTTCACGGGGGAAAGGTGGTATATAAATGTAATAAATAAATAAATAAATAAATTCTATGCACAGGTAGGATTGGGCTATACAACATGCAACACAGGTATGCTATGAAAATACATCCCAATGTGATCAGTTGGACTTACTCCCATATGATCATTATTGGAGGCCCTGTTTTACATCCCACCACTTTAAACGTTGGTGGGTACTTGGGACAGGGCCTTTTTGGCAGCAGCATCCTGACTGTGGAAATCCCTCCCAAGGGAAGTGAGGTTGGTTCCCTTTTTATTATGTTTTAGACACACAGTAAAGGTTTGTTTTGTTTTGTTTTGTTATGCTTTTAATACTGCTTTATCTCATGCTCTCTCTAAATTAATTTTTAATTTTAGCTCTCGGATTGTATTAGATTAATGGCCCTGCTCCTGTATTTATTGTTTTTAATGGTATTTTTTTAATCATATATTGCCCCAGATGCCTGTTAGGCTGAGGGTGCATGTAAGCCCCAAAAGTCAGTGCTATCAAACACTTGGGAGACTTGGGACTCTCAAGGTGGCTATTGTAATGCCACCATTTAGAGCATTCATGCTTTGGTGAGATTAAAGAAAGCAATTCAGCCCCTCAGTCACCACTGCAAAGAAAGTGTACTCACACAGCAAACCAGCTGAGCCAGGGCTAGCTTGACCTAGAGAATTTAATTAGAAGCTGTGGCTGTCTAGCGGTTTTCAGATTTTATTCCTAGTAACTTAAAAACGTTCTTATTAACTTGCACAACTTTACAGCTTATGTGTGAAAAGGAAAAATCCAGTCTCATATATCAAGAGGTTATGTGTTTAATTTCCTCCTGGCGTGTTGACATTACAGAGTTAACCCTTTAATTGCCTTTATTTGGGGCTCCAGAGGAACGCTATATTACAGAAGTGCTGTTTCTAATTCTGGAGACAGAAACTCCGTAAAGAGCGCTTACTCAAACCCACACAACTTATTTACAACTCCTATCATAGTTTCACCTACACAATCCACAATACAGTGTGTTGCAAGAAAAGAGGGCAGAACCGTCATGCCAGAAGTTTGGTGTGTTCTTTTTTTAAAGAACACTTTACCAGAACGATCCAGTTATGTCAAGCAAGTGACTCAGAACCTTTTGAGTCTCAAGAGGGAAAGGTCATAAAAGTGAAAAATTAAGAGACTGTTGCAAACAAGATGGAAACTCAAAGCTACTAGCCAGTCTGACCTTGAAAAAAAGTTGGTGCTATTCTGCACAGGGACCCTAACCTACGTATTTATTTATTTGATTTATATCCCGTCTTTCCACTAAAAAATGGTGCTCAAAGCAGCCAACAATAATAAGACCAAAATGAAAACAAAAACGCAATTAAAACAATCATAAAAACAAATAAAATAAAAGTACAATTAAACAACAATAAAAGAAATAAACATCATCCAAATACAGGCCTTTCAGCAATAGACCAGCTTACATGCCAAAGGCCTAAGTGAATAAAAATGTCATTACCTGCTGCCTGCTGGCAGAAGGACAACGGAGAGGAAGCCAACCTAGCCTTCTTTGGCAGGGAGTTCCAGACCCTGGAGCAGCCACTAAGAAGGCCCTCTCTCATATCCCCAACGAATGTGCCTACAATGATGGTGGGAACAAGAGAAGGACCTCCCTGGGAGTGGGAGATCTTTCAACTTAGGCAGGCTTGTATGAGAGAATGTGGTCTTTCAGGTAGCCTGAACAATCATATTTACAGGGGCCCAGAACACAACTTAGATGACGATGACAACAATGATGATTTCCATCATCATCATCATCATCATCATCATCATCATCATCATTATTATATCATCATCATCAGTGTCCACATGGCAAAGTAACATAAGCTTTAAAAGATAGATCCCTATTCCAAGGAAGTTACCATTTAAATGTTTACATTGTAGGAGAGTAGGAATCAACAAACGAGCAATGTTCGAGATTACTAGGATTCTCCGAACATCATATCACTGTTCATCTCATGCCCAATTCCTGTTCAGGTTTGTAAATTCTGGTCACTCTGCACAAATGGGAGAATTACGCAAATCGAGCAGTGATCGAACGTGAAATTTGCACAAATTTCCTAATTTGCGTAACTTTCCTTCATAGACTAAAGCGAAGCTTTCAGTATGTAGGTGGAAATTTGTGCAAAATCGAACTGGGAAAGTTGCACAAATTGAATGCGAGCACGTCTGGCAATTTATGAACATTTTCGGCGAACACGTGCTGGCGCTCATACTCCTGTTCGGGGCTTCAAACAGGAGAGGGAGGCAATAGCGAGGGGAGCAGAGGGAAAGGAAGGGCGAGGCAAGAAGAACAAGGGATGAACAGTTACAACCTTAATTTTTGGTCAGGAATGAGGGCTGAGGGTCAAACTCAAAAGCATCATAGAAGAGGGAGACTTTAAGCAGGGATCTGAAGGAAGAGGGGGATGCGGCACCACAGAGATGTTCTGATAAACAGCAATGTAACCACCACAGGAATGGTCTCTGGAGTGACATCATCTGGCTAGTTCAGCCACAGGTGCAGCATCACCTCCCGAAAACCACAGCATCTGGAAAGGATGTGAACTGCTTTTCTATATTTACCTCAAGGTTCAGACATCGAAGTGGAAAGCTAGAGACAGGCTCTGCTGTACGCTTAGATGGCACACAGATACGGGCCTGCATTAAAAAAATACACACACCCTTACAGACATTCACTGGGGCACAACAAAGGTGCATGCTCCAGTTCAGTCATGCAACACGCTTATTAGGCCGTTTGCAAAGAGCCCCCATGAATACACCTGCACACAGGTAGGGACCTCTTGATGTAATTACACAGAACCCTCTGCATATACAGATGGGGCTTTGCCGATGCACATCCATTGTGGTCCACTGAGCATTTGTAAGGGGACAGAGCAAGGATGGGGAACCTCCCACCTGCAAAGGTTCCCCATCCGGCCACTGGAGTGTCTTTCATTTGGTAGTGCAAGGTGAGCTTCTCTAGCTAAGAATGATTCTGTCCTCTCTTTTTACAGCCCAGCCTGCCAACTAGCTAGCTTCTCACCAGGGCCGGATTAAGATAGGGGCTATTGGAGCTGCAGCTCCAGGCCCCTACCAGAAAATAGGCCCACAATCAGGACCGGTGCAGGGCAGTTTGGCGCCCCAGGCGAAATAATATTTAGCGCGCCCCCTCTCCAAAGCAGCCCTGCTCTGCAAAAAACAACAACCCTGCGCCGCCACCACCAACCTACCTTCCCCCCGCCCTGGCAGCAGCTGCTGCCGCCGCCGAGGAGCAGGAAGTGACGCGACAGGACCCCCGCGCTGTTTTTTGCCTGGGAAACTATGGCAACAGGGCTGTTTAAGCCCTGTTGCCCTGGTTCCTCCCGCCAAAACAACGCGGGCGGGGCTCCGGAAGCGACACGACGCGGAGAAGGTAGGTGGCGGGGAGGGGGGTGATGGCGGCGGCGGCGGGAGGCGCAGCGGCAGCGAGCGGGAGGGCGGGGGGAGGCGCAGCAGCGAGCGGGATGGGAGGGCGCGGCGGCGGCGGCGGGAGGGAGGGAGGGTGGGGAGACGGAGGCCTGGCGGGGGCGGCGCAGCGGAGGCAGAGGCCTGGCGGGGGCGGCACAGCGGCAGCGAAGAGGAGCGCAGCATTTCTGCGCCCTCTTCAGCCGCGCGCCCTCCTCAGCACCAGGCCCATAATGCTCTTAATCCGGCCCTGCTTCTCACTGCTGCAAAGGAAGATGAGTCTGTAGCTGTTTTGTAATAAATAAATAAATTTAAAAATCCTTTAAAAGCTCCAGGATTTCTGGATGGGATTTATTTTATGCTTGGTGACCAAAGGGGTAAACTAGACATGATATGCAACTTTGTGTAATGAAGCCGCAACAGTTTTTAGAACTGAAAAGCAGCTTCAGGAAGCTTCAATTTTGAAAGGAGAAGCAGCAAAGGGCAGCAGGGTTTCTGTGTTTCTTTTTTCTGCTGGCCTTTTCTATGCTTTCCTGCTCAATAAAGGTCCCCCAGCTGTACACCCCCTTTGCAAAGTTCCACTGATGGGACTTGGTTATACATATTTATAACAACTAGTTTGCACCTCAGTGAATTCTCCATCAAAGGCAGGCGTGGTTGGGCACCTGCCAAGGGCCCACACTCCAGCAGGGTCCCACAGACAAGAACCCCCTGGACTTACTCCTCCCCTTCACCCTTGCAACCGGCCTGTTCACCTGCCTCTCACTCTGGCCCAGACAATGGTGGTGGTGAGGAGTAGCAGCAGTAGGTGCCATGGCCTACTTGCTCACTGGCCCTCTGCCTGTCAAGCAAGCAAGTCCTAGCAATGATGAGAAAGAGATAAGGGGCAAGAGCAGCTGGTGATATTAATAATTAATTAATTAATATTAATTATTAATTAAATATATATACATATATTAATTAATATATTTATTCACCGCCCATCAGCCAAAAGGCTCCATGGGCGGTTTACAAAACAAAGCAACACTAAAACAAAAAAATCAACAATAATAATATAAAAACACAAACATATTAAAATGTAACATGATAAATACCCAAGCGGCCAAAATGAATTCAATCCAGAGGTACAGTGGCGATAATAAAATGAATAAAATCAACCATTAAAATATTGGGCAAATAAAAAGGTCTTCACCTGGCACCTGAAAGAATAGGGTAGGCGCCAGGCACACCTCTTTGGGGAGCCAATTCCACAGATGGGGTGCCACAACTGAGAAGGCCCTTCCCATAGTAGCCATCCTCCTAGCTTCTTTTGGAGGGGGCACTCTGAGAAGGGCCTCCGAAGAAGATCTCAGGGTTCAGGTAGGCACGTATGGGATGAGGCATTCCTTCAGATATCCTGGCCCCAAACTGTTTAGGGCTTTAAATGTTAATGTAAGCACTTTGTATCGGGCCTGGACTTCAACTGGTAGCCAGTGTAAATCATAGAGGACTGGCATAATATGTTCTTGTTGGCCAGTCCCCGTTAGCAGCCTCGCTGCCCTGTTTTGAACCAACTGAAGTCTCCGGGCCGTTTTCAAAGGCAGCCCCATGTAGAGTGCGTTACAGTAGTCCAAATGAGAGGTTACCAGAGCATGGATCACTGTTGCTAGGCTCTGCCTGTCCAGATAGGGTCGTAGTTGGTAAATCAGCCTAAGCTGATAATGGTGGTAAGAAGGTAGACTCACTGAGGGAGGGAGCTCACTGGGGGTGTTTTGCCCATAGGCCCTCAAAAGCCTGGAGCCGGCACTGTTTTCCCTATTTTGAAAGGTTATTTTCCACCCCACACCTACTTGAGCCATTCTCAGAGCCCACCAGTAATGTATTTCTTTCCCCTGCCCCCCCTCCTCAGAGGCTGTACACTGATTCTCTCCACTCCAGAATACAAAATAATGTGGAGACTGTTTTCCCATGTAGCATATCTATCCTCTTCACACCCCTCCCATACTTGGTTAGCTCTGGAGATAGTTAGCGCTACTTGAGGACTAGAGAAAGATGCTGTTGTTCTTGCAGGAGAGGAGCCCAGCTCAGAAATGACCTCCTAGAGAAACCAAAGGAAAATAACTGCAGAGAAAAACATCCTGTCATTTGCTGGAATGTTCATTATTGCCAGTAGTGTTTTGTAATGAAAGGAAAGTACAATTGAACCTTCACAATGAATCAATGGCATTGATTAGCTGTTGTTCAGTTTAACTTATTGTAACAAACCAATGAAGCATATGAGCGAAATAAAGAGGCCTTCTCCTGTCATGGAATTCTACAAGCACCTCCCTGTCCTATTTCACACACACACACACACACACACACTCCCTCCCATTAAGGACATCTCATTTCGCTGGTCATGCGCAAAAATTTAAACATTGGTGAAGCTCCGCTTGCTAATCATATTGAAGGATGAAACTGCAGCTCACGTCATATAGCATAATTCTGAATTGATTTCCTATTATGATAACATTTCAGCGGAGGCCAGCTGCGGGTTTTTCTTCTTCTTCTATGCACATAAAGAGCTGAGTATCTTTCACTCACAGCTCTCCTGACACCTATGAATATGAATCATTCCTCTTCCAAAACAGGCCCATTGCTCAGTCTTATTTATCATCTTTGTATCCCACCCTTCCTCCAAGCAACACAGGGCAATAATATACCTGGCCTGCA
Source organism: Shinisaurus crocodilurus (assembly GCA_021292165.1). Lineage (NCBI taxonomy): Eukaryota > Metazoa > Chordata > Lepidosauria > Squamata > Shinisauridae > Shinisaurus > Shinisaurus crocodilurus. The sequence goes on from CM037876.1 coordinate 177,890,280, forward strand.
GTTCTTTTTTACAAGTGTGTGAGGTAGGTTAAGGTGAGAGATGATGACTGGCAGCCCAAAATCACACAGTGAGCTTCATGGCTGAGTAGGGATTTGAACCCAGGTCTCCTAAATCCAAGTCAGGGCTGCCAAACCCTTCAAAAATCATTTAAGCAAAACCACAGAAAGGATGTGATGCCTCTGCTGGGACAAATGATTGCTACTGCATACTTGAGCATCAGCCTCTCACTCCATTTCCTTGAAATCAGCAGGACAAATGTGGAGGAGTGCATAGGAGAGTGCAAAGCTCAGTGAGTGTGGAATTTGCAGTTTGCCAGCATTTGTGGTCAAGGCGGAAGGGCGTGGAATGGGCAGTGGCAGCCTGTGGAGGAGTCTTGGATGAGAATATGGCTGGAGAAACCTGTTTTGCCACGGGAGAGGACTTTTAAGGGAATTGGGAGCTGAAAGTAGATGTGTGCATCCTCTGGCTGTGCAGGCCTGCGTTTGCAGTTTAAAGCCACCTATCATTGCTGCAGGCTTTCTCTCTCCCTGGCAGGGTACCCTGCCCCCTTCCCAGCTTACCTTGGCTGGACCAGCTCAGCCAACCACCCCATCTGTAATAGATACAGGAGCAGGAGCATTGCTCTCAGCTGCAAATATGGGGCTCTCGGCAGCAAGCCACTGCTTCTCAGCTCAGCTGCTGCACACATGCCCTGTAGTGCCACTCTGAGCGCAGAAGGTCAAGCTGGGAAGGAGTGCCAGCTGCCCATAATATGGGTAATAAAAACAGTCTTGGCAGTAGTTTGGCTTAACTTGCAATCAGGGTGGCTGTGGGACTCAGTGGTGAGCCACCTCTTCCCAGCTTGGCCCAGCCCCCTTCCAAAATCCTGGAGCAGTGGTGGCAGGACTCTAGTTGTCTGGGGTGGGTGGGATGGCCCAACACAACACAGCCCAATGAGAACCGAGTACACTCAGTTGGCACAGAATGTTGGCTATTCGCTCTGTGTGTGTGTGTGTGTGTGTGTGTGTGTGTGTATGGAATGGAGTATTTGTGACTAGCTGGCTGGAACCCTGAAAAGGAACAATCCAATCTGCAATATTCTGTTGCAGGTCCCGCTTGTTGTTTTCAAGACTGTCAACTCTATATGGTGCTAGTGAAGAGATTTTGGTAGGCAAGAAATAGAAGAGTGGCATGCTGGAACTGCATTTTTAGAACTTAACCACTGGCCCTCCTACCACTCCCTTTCACCATCAAAACTAGTGACTTTTGTTGAAATATTACAGACAACTCAAGAACTGCTCCATGGGGAGTTTGGCCCTCCAGGTCATTTACATGCCATGCCCCTGTTCTAAGCACTACACCACACTGGCTCTCAGTTCTTATCCTAACATTTGTCGAAGAAATGCTGGTTGATAAATATATATTTTAGTCAGTGTACATTTTCTTCCTACCACCCCAGGAACCTACTACCCCATGACAAGGAAGACATTTCTCTATCCTGCTGCCAGAATAGGGTTTTCAACTTTTTTTAAAATTATTTTACTACAGGAGAGAAAGAGCTTTTACCTGCTTGTATTTATAAAAACTCTTACATCCCATTTGAGTGGGGGGAAAGCGTGAGCCTACCACTTTCCTACAGTTTTGAGCTCCTTCTTCCTATACCATAAATTATAATAGACTAGAATTTAATCAGTGGTAGTCCATACCATCTCTGCTTTTAAGGTTCTAGTTATAACTGTTTGTCAGTGCATTTCATACATCTTCAGAAAGTTTTGTAATCCCACATTACAGCTGGTGAAACTGTTAAAGGAAGAAGATAACTAGCTGACTCCTGATTCCATGGCAACCCATAGCAAAGCTGAGAAGTCATACCCTGAGCTTTACTCACTATGTTATGATTGTTGCCATTTACCTAAAGAAAAATATTATACATGCTGCTCACACTTGGCCTATGAATCCCACTTCTGCATGATCTATCTGCTGATGATGGTAGCACAAGGGAGTTGCAAATAAAATACATACATCATACTGAACTAATTTGTAGCAGATAAGAATATAAATCAAAGTCATGTTGTGACATGTATCACATTCACCAGCTGTGGCACATTGTTTACACATGGAAGGAACAGAATGGCTGGTAAACAAGTTTGTTATGTCTTTCTATTAATCTCGTGCTTTCGCAGGGGTTACTAGAGTGTATGGGAAACAGTATGAGCCTGTCACATGGTTTGTATGTTCTGGTGACGTACTGACTTGTTGTTTTTCTGTCTGAAGCCATTTTAGAGAGATGCTGAACTTCTCTCTTTCTCTCTTGTCTTCTGACTAGTGCTTGCTGGACAAATGCAATCATGTAACGTCTTGGTTGAGTGGAGTGAATCTCAACTTGCTCCACTGGATTAAATGCTTGCTATGCATTGTACTCTGCACATGGACTGTAACTAGGAAATGTATACTCTGTAGCATATACTTTGCTATTCAAATAAACAGGTAGCTAAATAGACCTGTGGAGTTTACAGAGTTATTTCCTTGCTACTAGAAGCAATCTGCAAACGGAGGAAGCTGGGCTGGTGTCAGATTACAGGGAGCTGGCTGACAACCGAAACGCTGGAAAAGCTGCACAGGGAGAGGGGAGAAGGATCTGAACTTCTGTGTGTGGATTTATGGGCATCTGCACACAGGAATAGGATTTTAAATCTTCCATCTCACACATGCGAGGCACTCTGCTTTTCCTCACGCCCTTTCAAGTCATGCCATAGATCCCAGTCATAATATTCCATTATCACCTTGTGCTTGTAACATCAGCAGTCTTGCCTAATGGTTCCACTCTCAAAAGTTTTGGCAGAACAATATGGAATGAACCCATTCTACTCTGCCAAAAGTCCAGAGAAAAACGGCAGCAACCACAATGACCTTGTACAAAAGAGATGAGTCCTGACATGTCCTCCAGACAACCCTAAACTATGAGGCAGCGTTGTAGGCCACCAAGCAGATGAGAGGAGGCCTAACCCAGGGAGGTCTCGCAAGCTGTACTACTAGGCCTTCTTGCATCTTCTGCAAGGCCTGCAGTCATAGGAGGGGAATTTCTAGGGATGGCCTGGGCCAGGATCTAAGGATTTGGGTTCTAGGAATGGCCTGTGCACCCCTTAAGACCCACTAGAAAGCAGCAAGGCCTGAGCCTGCTCAACTGGTTCTGGTAGCTTCTCATGGGAGCCAAGACAGAACACTCTCTTCTCTATCCTTGCTACTGCATAGCCTTGAATGGTTGCAGATGTCACAAGTCTGTCTTGTGGCAAGTCCCATGCTCCAGCTGTCCCAGTTTTAAGAAAGCAGCTACATTTTCTTTCTTTCTTTCTTTTTTTGTACAACACATACCTATAACACCCAAGCCTGAAGTCAAGGGTTGGCATTACAAAAAACCTGACTATCAAGTTGTCTATTATTTTGTTAATATTTCAAACATTATAGTGCTGACAAAAAATATAACTGTTGATCACATAACACACTTCTCACCAAGGCATTCAAAGGAACTGGCATAAAATGAATAATTTTAAACACAATTATTGATTCCTGCGCCCCTTCTGAACATTTCTTCTCAAGGTCTCAGTGTAAGATGCAAATTAAATAACTTTACTATTGGCTAGTTCCCCGATTCTGAGAATGAGGAAAGACCAGCTGGTGCTTCAGCAACTGCAATCTCATTTTATTGATAGATTACATAAAGATGAACATTTTTTAAAAAATGGAAAGTAGTATTTTTCCACTGGTCTGGTAAGCTGATTTTAAAGGACTGTGGCTTTGGACTGCTGGAACAAGGAAAAGTATGGGAGTGGAGAGGGAACTAGGAACCTATTTTTCTTTATTTGTGTTTTCTGTGAAGAAAACAGCTGTGGGTTCAGCCAGCCTCATACTGAAACCCCTGGCTAAACATGTGCTCTGGGGCAACCTGCTCCTGAATTCTAAGTATGAGGGCAGGCAGGAGGCTGGCCAGCCCCCAGAGACAGGTGGATCTGGACAGATTCCTTGCAGCTCTGGGGGATTTTCCTATCACCATGACTGGTGGTTCTGTTTAAGCCCTGGTCCATCTCTGGAATGGGAAGCAAAACCTCTCTCAAACCATTTTCAAATCCTTTAAAAACTATTGTCTGATTTCAGCCAAAGGCTATCCTGCCCTATTTCCATAATACTTGCTGTAGCTTCAAGAAACAAAACAACACACAATCTTTTCTAAGCAAACATAATTTAAATTGGGTTTATCAAAATGAAGTATTTCAGGGAATTAAAATCGGGGATGTCACTTTGGGCCTACAAGGTATGTTTCAGCAGGGACTGTTAATTAAGCATAAAAACCAAATGCACTGCTGTTTCACTTGTTTCTTATTTGTTATTCCAGTCACTGAACAGCCAATATCAGAAACCCTGTATCGTTCTATGAATTCCACTAATTTATTCATAATGAACTCTAGCACTCTATATTAAGTTACACTCTATATTAAGTTACACAACAATGTGGTTTTACTGGAAATATAAAAATACAAATTAGTCCCTGTCAGTAATTGAAATTCATTCTGTGATGGTGTTTCGATATCATTGAAATTAACCAGTACAGACTATGCATTCAGGTGGGACAAGACATACTGCCCTTATATGAATAATTCTTCTATAAAATAATGATATATATTTTTTTGCCTATGTAGCACCTTTAATCACAAAAAGATTCCCAAATCCTCTAAAAATTACACTAGTTATGGATATGGAGTACAAACTAGAATAATATATGCACACTTAAATTCTAGTGAAATCAATGGGGATTAAACATTAAATCTAACTATACTAAAATCCTTAAGCAAATTATTCAAGGCTTTAAGAAAATTATGCTTCTCAAGATTGCACTCATGATTTATAAAAGGTATACCGGTACTTCCTTTCTGCAGATCCTTCCATCCCTTCCTTTCTGGATTTAGAAGAGTTTGGATTACAATCGACAAATTACTTGATACAACTGCATTAAGTAATTTGCGTGGAAAGGGTAGATTTTTAAATTAATCCATGCACTCCACATGCTATTGTAGCCTCTGCATCTGGTGAGCAGCCATACTTCATTTGCAGTCTGATCTTATGCTCAAGAGCCAATGGGGAAGGGGAAGACATTTCTAGTCTTTCTACCTTCTTTTTGTTTTCTAAGGAGTGATGTTACAGAGCTCTTTTTCAACCTGTAAAATGACAGTGAAAACAGCCAGAGATTCCATGACTCTTAGGAAGTGGACACTAGTTCATGAAATCTCATGCTATAATAAGAGAGAAATCTTATGATCCCAGGAGAACATCCCAGGGACCATATATTCTTTGGAGTCCCCCCTCTGAGGCCTTAGACATTCCTAAACCTCAGAAGAGGAACTCTGGTATCCAATCCCTCCCCCCAGCCTCTTGCAGCCACTGCAGAAAGAACCATGCTGGCCTGGCTGCTTCCTGAGGTCACAAAAGTGGTATCAGAAGGAAGGAAAAGGGGGCGTTCCAGTGGGCAGGGAGGGGAGAGGCCAGGATATGAGGAATCCTATGGCTCTGAGGCCTGTAGGGAAAAAAACAAAACATGGAAGACAGAGAGGCAAAAATGGCCTCTGTCCTCCTCCTGCCCTGCTGGCAGCAGCTCAGCAGGCCATTGGAAATATGGAAGCCTCCAGGTTTGGGGGCTTCCATCTTATGAGGGCGCAATCCATAGGATCTCATCCTAAACGTGTTCAACTTAAAGGTGCTACAGGACTCTTTAAAGATTTCAGAGCGGCATAATCCTATGGATTACATTCTGTTAATCAGCAAAGTGTTCTAAAAATGAAATGAGCTGCTTTGTTCTCTATCTAAATGCTATACGAATTCTCCTTTTCCAATAAATACTCTTTCAGAACAGGTATGGTTAACAGAAATATTAAGAGGGCTGAATTTCAGTAGCACCATGCAGATCTGAATGCTGCAAAGAGACCAAGGTATAGTATCTCAAAAACTGTTCTTACCCCCGCAAAAAGAGTATCCAGTGACTTAACAAGTTGTTCCACAACTGTGCTTTTAGTCTGCATTTGAACAAACCAATTATGTGAAGTGCTTTTGGAAAACAACATGCTTTGTGTGTGTGTGTGCACGGGATGCTAATAGAAGCTTAAGAAATGCACACCATGGTTTCCACATTCAAAATGTTCTTAGATATGGTGCACAAATGTAAATACATTTCTCTTATATTTTTTCTACATTACAAAATGGAAAAGTGCCCCCCACACGCTGTTAACACTTTCAAGCAGAAGTGGGCAACTTGTGGCCCTCCAGATGTCAGCCTACAACTTCCTTCAGCCCTAGCCAGCATAACCAATGGCAATGCAATATGGGAATTGTAGGCCAAAACATCTGGATGGCCATAAGTTGCCCATTCCTGCTTTAAAGTTTCTAATTGGCTACATTTTAAATTGTGAGCAGTTAATCTGGAAGAATTATTTTCTTGTCTTCAAAATTAATTTCCAAAAGCATTGGAAACATGAGAATATGATTGACCAAGGTCTGGAAGAGGGAATTGTGAACTCTGGTCATCTCTCACCAAGGTTATTGTAATCTTCTCTCTTATCTTCTATTTGAGTCACTTTGGTCCCCACACTCTACCATTGTCTGATCATGTGATGCCTCTCCTTAATTGCCTCAACTGACTTCCTGACTGTTTCCAAATCCAGCAAAAATTCTTGTCTTACCTTCAAAGTCCTCCCCCTCCCATCTCTCTGCTCTTATATCGCAGTATAGCCATGGCCATGACCTCAAGCTCCACCATCCTCTGCCATCCAAAGACCTCCTGCTCCCTCAAAAGACCCCACCTTCCCCCCCCCCCCCCGCTTACAAGTGCCTTCCAGAAAATCTGCACAATGCCATCTCGTGTTCTTCCTTCAGTTCCCTCCTGAAACACACACCTTTTCTGTGAAGCCTTTGGCTCAACCCTCTGGTTCCCATGCCCTACTGTAACCTAGCCTATAACAAAACCTAAGTATGTGTAACTGACATAATTACATATTCTTTCCATGGTTTCTCCTGTTTCCCCTGCACTGAATTTTAGATTCTGAGCTCCTCAAGTCATGGACCTGTGCTCTTGTACTCCGCAAAGTGCCATGAGGACTGATGGTGCTATATAAATAGCCATATTTGGCACCAAATTTTCAGACTTGCCACTGCAAACATCAGGTGCAGATTTTTTTTATTGGTACATAATTGGATTCTCAGGGATATAACACGAATAAACTTGGTGCACAAATCAACCTTGTGGGTCATAATTTACCCAGCACTGCTCCAGAAGGAAGATTTTTCAATAATCCCAAAATGAAATACATACTCTGTATCCCAGAAGATCCACAGTTGAAATCCTGGAATGTTGCAGATTATTATCTATGCCTTGAATGAGCTATGAGCAGGAACATAGTCAGAATTATCTGATGGGATACATAAACATCTGTCATGTAAACTGCAGAGGATAAAGCCATTTCCCATTCTTTTTATGTCTGCTGAATGCTGAAAACAAGCCATTGGACAACTTACATGTTCATTATGTTAACTGTAGGGATCCATTTCTTTTTCTTAAAAGCAGCAGATTTCTTAAAGATGCTGAATAATATTGGATGTTTTCAATTAATATTTTTATTTAAATGTTTATTTTATGTAAACAAGTACTACAAAAATTATTTCAATGTTATCACTTAAAAAGCATTTTCAATTCATTACTACTAAAATACCCACCCAAGCAGAATGAAATGGCTGATGGAGCTCAGCATTTGCATCCCATGCATTATTAAATGCAGCTTTCAATTTTTTGTTTGAAACCCAATTATCAGGATCCAATTTACCCCCTCCAAGGAAGATGTCCGCAGTCTTTTTGAAAGTAATAACTGCAATATATTGTGCTAATTAAGCTCTAACGAACATTGCTTTTGTTTCAAAAGGATGAATGAGAAGGCTGGTTGTTGCAATTAAGCTTAGCAATTGCCCTCCTGTATGCATTGTGTATATTTGTCATGAAGTGCTAGCAGAATTAAGAATGGAAGATACTTCATTAGTAATTTTTAATTGACATTTGCAACTGCAATTTCATTTAGAAGCATGACAATACACCCAGTGCCCACGCATCATTTCTCTGGGCCCACTACAAACCTGTCACTCAGCCCCCCTTCACCCTCTCCCCCATGACAGGCCTTGTTTGTTTCGAAAACCTGGAACTAGGGATGTCAGAGAAATTCGCAGTGGATTCAAATGAATCCGTAATTCTAAGAATCCAACCCACGGATTACGCAGCGGACCAGCTTTTCCCCAGTCGCACGGATTCTGCAGACTTGTGGGCAATTGTTTTTTTAAAAAATTCCGTAATTTTATGCAAATTTAGTCGTAGAAAAATTTAAAAGCACTGACCAAAAAGGCACATTTCCTCCATAGGCTAACGTGTGAAAATACACATTTTTCGGGGATTTGCGTATTTTGGGGAGATTTGCACATTTTCGGGAGTGAAAATTTGCACAAATGTGTACGAACATATTTGCACACAATCCGATTCCGTCAACAAGCAGGTGACAGAACAAAAGGCACCTGACATTCCACGAAACGTAGACGGAACGGATTTTACAACGTCTGTACATCCCTACCTGGAACATTAACTGGTGTCTTTGGCTTCATTAGATCTCTGTGTACGCAGTAAACTTCTAAGCTGGATTGGGGATCCTTCCCTGGGAGAAAGCTCTGCTGCCGTCAGGAGGAGGGCAACACACCCCTCCGGCCTGCCTGATTGGTAGCACCTGCCACCTGGCTTGCTTGACACTCTGCAGGCCTTTATCTGCCGGCCTGGAGCGGGGCCCAGTTCCAACTGCAACCGCCAACACCGGGCGCGGACCCTCTCGGGAGGACAGTGAGGAGACCTGAGCTGTCTGTACCATCCCGCCAGCCTCTCTACCAGCCAGCCAGCTGCCTTACCATCTGGTCTACCTGCTTGCCTTGGCTGACTCTGTTTGCTGGCTGGATTGGGGCTCCTTCCCTGCGAGAAAGCTCTGCTGCCGTCAGGAGGAGGGCAACCCCCCCCTGGCCTGCCTGATTGGTAGCACTTGCCACCTGTCTTGCTTGACACTCCACAGGCCTTTATCTGCCAGCCCGGACCGGGGTGGCAACACCCCAGCAGTGACGTCTCCAAAGGGGACGACGCCAAAGGGCGGTCACCCCTTTGGGGGAGCCACTTCAGGGGTGGCGCGAGGGCGAGGGCCCTTTCCTCTGATTGTTAGGGCAAGGGAGGTGTGGGGGTGGGTTCCCGCCTGATCGGCGGAAGCAAGGGGGCATGTGTTTGTCTAATGGAGATAGTGGGGGGAGTTCTGGGGGGGCAAAGTATACCAATGTTGAGCGGCAGGCGCTGGCAGAGCGCTAGGGGCAGGCCACGCCGAGTAAGGGGAACAAGGGATAGATGCTTAATATCTATCCCTTGTTCTGGGCCTGCTCAGAGCCAAGGGATAACTGGGGGATGCGTGTCTCCTTCCTCGGCCTTGCGTTTGCTGTTGTGTAATGCCAGGTCTGTTACCCAAAACATCTTTAATCCATGACTTAATCCTGGATGAGGGTGCGGACCTGGCATGTATTATGGAAACCTGGCTGGACAAGGCCACTGCTCCAACTCTTGGGGCCTTGTGTCCGCCTGGGTTTACGTATGCCCAGCAACCGAGGACTGGAGGATGGGGAGTGGGAGTGGCTGTTATCTACCGGGAGTCCTTGGTCCTTACCAGACTTCCTCTCTGGGAGACCAAGTTTATCGAGTGCATGTACTGGAGGTTGGGTCCAAAGGGCAGTCTGGGGATTCTGCTCGTGTACCGTCCACCACGCTGCATGTCAGACTCCCTGGCCGAGGTGCTAGAGGTGGTCTCTGATGTGCATGTGTGGTCCCCCAGGCTATTGGTGCTGCGGGACTTCAACATACATTCGGAGGCTGCCATCTTGGGGGCACCTTGGGACTTCATGGGGACCATGGCTTCCTGGGAGCTGTATCCTGTATCAACTGGACCTACCCATGTAGCCGGTCATGTGCTAGACTTGGTTTTTGTTTCCGGAGAGGGAGGAAATAATCTGGAAATCAGGGGTATTTCCACCACCCCCTTGTCATGGTCAGATCACTTTCTGGTAGGGCTGGGGTTTTTGGTGCCACAACCCCTCTGCAGGGGTGAAGGACCTATTTGGATGGTCTGCCCCAGGCGTCTTATGGATCCAGATGGATTCCTGAACTGCACTTGGGGAACTGGAGCATGGTAGCTCAGTCAAGACCCTGGTGGATGACTGGAATGCTGCAATCACCAGGGCATTAGACCGAGTGGCCCCTAAGTGCCCTCTTCACCTGAACAGAGCTCGCACGGCACCTTGGTTTACTCCATCGCTGCGAGCTCTGAAGCGGGAGGTGAGAAGGCTAGAGCGCCGGTGGCGTAAATCCCACTCTGAAGACGATCGGACACAGGTCAGAGCTGCATCTTCAGCCTACCAGGTGGCGGTGAAGGCAGCAAAGAAGAATTTCTATGCTGCCTCCATCGCATCTGAGGAGTGCTGCCCCAGGAGCCTGTTCCAAGTGGTCCGGAGCCTGGTCGGTCCAGTTGCTCCGGATCCGATGGAAAAGTCTAAAGCCTCCTGTAAGGCTTTAGCAAAGCACTTTGCAGATAAAATCGGATTAGGAGTGGGGTTCCGTGCATTGTGGACACAGTGGGTGAACAGGGGGAAGCCAGTGGCAGTCCGGTTTTGTGGAATTAGTTCCAGCTTCTTCCTTCAGGTGAAATGGACAAGATGCTTTCATCTGTTAAGCTGACCTCCTGCTTGCTTGATCCTTGCCTGTCCTGACTTGTTATGAGCTGCAGAGAGAAACTGGGTGGGGAGATCAGGGCGGTAGTGAATGCCTCCCTCAAGGAGGGAGTGATGCCATCAGCCCTTAAGGAGGCAGTAATAAGGCCGCTTCTCAAGAAGCCCTCCTTAGATCCCCAAGATTATAACAACTTTCGCCCAGTCTCAAATTTGCCATTTCTGGGCAAGGTGATTGAGCGAGTGGTGGGGTCTCAGTTGAAGGCACATTTGGATGAAGCCGATAATGCCAATTATTTAGATCCATGCCAGTCGGGCTTCAGCCCTGGACATGGGACAGAAACGGCCTTGGTCGCCTTGGTGGATGATATGAGGAGGGCTTTGGATAGGGGCGAATGCTCTTTTCTAGTCCTCCTCAATCTCTCAGCGGCTTTTGATACTGTTGACCACAGTATCCTCCTGGACCGCCTGGACAGGTTGGGCATGGGAGGCACTGTATTGTCCTCTCTGGAAGGTATCAGAGGGTAGTTCTTGGGGACGAGGCTTCGGACCCTCGGCCGCTCACTTGTGGGGTGCTGCAGGGTTCCATCCTCTCCCCGATGTTATTTAACATCTACCTAAAGCCACTGGGAGCTATCATCAGGAGGTTTGGGGTGCGTTATCAATATGCAGATGACATGCAGCTCTACCTCTCCTTCAAGTCCTCACCAAGGTTGGCTGTTGAAACCCTGTCCAAATGCCTGGAGGCAGTGGGTGGCTGGATTGGAAGGAACATGCTGAAACTGAACCCTGACAAGACCGAGGTACTTCTGGTGGGAGACAAGGGGAGGTTAGGGGATGTTGACCTGGTGCTGAATGGGGTACATCTACCCCTGAAGGACCAGGTCCGCAGCTTGGGGGTCATTCTAGACTCCCAGCTGTCCATGGAGGCTCAGGTGTCAGCTGTGAGCTGGGCGGCGCTGTATCAACTCCATCTGATACGGCAGCTGCGACCCTACCTTCCTAATCATCTGCTCCCATCAGTGGCTCATGCCTTGGTCTCCTCTCGCCTAGACTACTGTAATGCACTCTACGTGGGGTTACCCTGGAAGACGGTTCGGAAGTTATAGCTGGTACAGAATGCAGCAGCTCGCCTGGTTAAAGGCTGCCGCCGGCGTGATCACATCACTCCAGTGCTTAAGGAGTTGCACTGGCTACCAGTTGTTTGCTGAGCCGAATTCAAGGTGTTGGCATTGACCTTTAAAACCCTGTACGGCTCTGGTCCAGTTTATCTCAAGGAGCGCCTCCAGCAACATCAAGTAGGCCGCTCAACAAGATCTGCCACGGACGGCCTTCTCCCTGTCCCATCAGCCAGAGAAACCAGGCTGGTGGGGACTAGGAGGAGGGCCTTTTCTGTGGCAGCCCCCAATTTATGGAACTCTCTCCCCAGTGACCTCCTCCATGCCCCTTCCTTGATTAGCTTCCACCGTGCATTAAAAACGTGGCTTTTCAGGCGGGAATATGGGGTGGGTTAGGATTTTTAAGTTTTGTACTGTTTTTAATTGTGTTTTACACTCTGTTTTGTTCTTGTATTTTATTGGATTGTACATTGGATTGGAGTGGCCGGATGACTGGCCAGAGGGGCAATTCAAAAATATAATAATAAATAAATAATTAAAGCATGTTTACTCGGATGTAAGTCCAATGAGCTCAGTGAGGCCTCCTGCCAGTGCATAGGATTGCGCTATTAAGCTCCTTACATTTCTGGCTTCCTGGTTCATAGTTATAGCCAGACCTCGCAGTATGGCCTGCTTGAATATTAATTATACATGAGCAACAAATGCATTTTAGATCCGTCCTCTCTACCTGTGATCTAATATCTATTATTCTATGCACATTTACTCACATATGCTTATGAGCCTATAAATCTTATCAGCAGTATTGGCTCTTACTGTGCCTAGGTTCTCAATGTCTCCAGTTACCATAATGGTTGCCTCTCCCTCCTGCTACCGGTCAGATGCCACACCTTTTTGGCACCCTCTGTCTGTGCTTTGGAAATGTGAGCAGACACTAAGGAACTCTGGGATTTGTAGTTCCTGACAGAATATGTCACATAAGGTGGCAGGGCTGACTCCATGTTTTGAGGAGCCCTTGGGCAAGATGCACTAGGTGCATCTCAGCACAGTCACTGCTGCCTCTTTGCTTGCCCTCTCCCTCTGGGCCCAATCCACACCATGCACACACCACACACACAGAGAGAAGAGTCTATAGAAAGCAAGCAGAGGGTGATGTTGTATCCTCACTGTTGTAACCACTTGCATGCTTGGAGAGGGCAGGTGAACAGTCAGCAACAACAAGGAGAAGGGGCAGCAGCAAGACCGGGAGGCTCCAGGGATCAACTGTGGGCCCCTTGCATGGGTGTTACCCTCGGACTCAACAATGCTGACACCAGGCCTATAGGGTGGCACACTTCTCTCTGCCTCTCGAACTACTAGAGATACCTGTACTCTTGCTTTCTCTTGCCCTACTCGAACATTCCTGAAAGGGCTTAAGTAAACACTTCAGTGTGGTCGTGCCATGCAGCCTCATCCCCAATGTTGTGCACATGACCTCAGCAGGCAGGCTACGCAGCATGGGCCTGCTTGCATGTTTACTTAAGCCCTTCCAGGAATGCCCTAACAGGGCTCCTGTTCTAGAGGAGGCTACAGGCCGGCAGATCACTGCTCAGAACACTGTCTGCTTGTAGGCTTGTTAAACTTGAAACACTCATTCTGACTGGCGACAGAAAATCTCACAAGATCCTACAAGATCTGGGCATCCCTCAATGATGCAGGGATATGTTTGCATCAACGTCATCAAGCTTAATCTTCCATTTAGCCTCAATGTTTCTGCTTTGTATGTTCCCATGTCAAACCATAACCTCTCCTTCTTCCTGAGGGCTCAGCTTGTGAAATCAATCTCTCTGCAATCTCCAGGGGTTTAGGTGCAGAATGTTCCTGTAGCGCAGCTACAATTACAGCAAAAGATTTGGAGTATGGTTTTTCTGCATGTCAAGCTATGTACGAAGCGAGCAGTATGTCTGGCACCCCCATACAGTTCAGCAGAATAAACACTTTCTTTTCCTCTGGGGTGTCTTGGAGTGCAAAATACTGCTCAAGGCATTCAATATATCTGGGCCTGTCTTCCACAGTATTATTAAACAGGTCTGCTCTATATACTCTTTCTGGGATCCCATTTTAAAAATATAATCTTTGTGAGCTTGTTATCTGGCCACCTCACAGACCTCACCTCTCCCACCCTCCTATTTGAAGCTTAGCTAAGGCCTATTCTTTGTAACAAGGCCTTTAAGCCTACTACAATTCAACCAGCCCAGTCTCACACATTTACCAGCTCCTTTCCTGCTAGCTCTTAATGCAGTTACAGTAGTACAGCCCACAGTGTGAGTCAAGCCCATTCCTATTGCCACTGTTATGACTGTGTGTACCAGTGATAACTCCTGGACACAGCACCATATTAACTTCTTCATTAGGCAGGCATGTTGCTTCCTTGCCTGCTTGCTTTGTTCTGCATTGATATACACAAAAGCCAGCAGAAGCCCCCTAGAGCAGGGGTTCCCAACGCAGCGCCCGTGGGCACCATGGCACCTGCTGACCTGCAGGCACCTCCAATGGCACCTGCGTAGGGGTCCCCAATGTGGTGCCCCACAGGCACCTGAAAAAATAATCGTGTTTTTTTATTATTTCTCCTGGGTTTTTTTTAATATAAGTACATGAATTTGTATGAAATGCATACAGCTTTCTAGCAATTATACATAGGCTTCAACAAAAGTGGACCAAATATCCAAATAAGTATCCATTTGAAGTTGGTGTCTGTATGCCACCTACTCATATATCGAAAGTGTTGTAAGGTCCTCAGTCCACTGCATTATAGGAGGTGAATGTTTATCCTTCTAATTGTGTCATATCAGTCTTTTAGCTGTCAAAAGGGCACAGAGAATACATTTCCCGTTCCATTTGTTAATTTCCATGAAGCAGGTAAATTTAAAAGAGGGTGTACATCAGTGAATATTAAAGACTGCTCCAGTATAAAATGTATCTGTGTAATAACCTCCTCTCAAAAAGAAGCAACTACTGGACATTGTCAGAACATACGTTTTAAAAAAGCATTAGCTGTACTGCATCACCAGCAATTAGCTGACTTAGACAATCTCTTATTAAAGAGTCATTGTGGTGTCCAATAGACACAAAACAAAGGTTTTTGCTGAATAGGATCCAGACTAAGATCCACAGAAGCAACAGGTAGATGTGAAAGCAGTGATCCATTGATTAGGCATTTTTTGGTGGTGCCCACAACAGTTTCTGAAATTCCCAAATGTGCCCATGGGTCCAAAAAGGTTGTGGACCCCTGCCCTAGAGGCGTGACATGAAACAAAAACAATAATTTTCCTCATAGTAATGGGCTTGCAGCGCCCCTCCTGGACCTCCAGGCCCAGAGAAAATGCCCCCTGCCCCCCATGCTGGGCTAAAATACGCATGTGCAATGTAGAAACTATAAATTTAAAAACCTGTTTACTTAAGGATGGCTGCCTACCTCACTATAACATTCAAATGCTTTAAAATAGCCAGGCCTGTGGCTTACGCTGGCTCAGCTTGTCTGAGTGTGGAAAGCTAAGCAGGGTCAAGCCTGGTTGTTACTTGGATGGGAGACCCCTCTTCTAGTTTCCTGCATTGAGCAGGGGGTTGGACTTGATAGCCTTGTAGGCTCCTTCCAACTCTATAATCTATGAATCTATGAAACTGACAGCCCAACTTCCCACACAAACATTCAATTGTAATGATTAGGAAATTCCAGTATTTGTAATTCTCTATAGGGTTTTTTTATTTCACACTAATCTGTATCGGGTACTTCTTGGAGCCATTTTAATGGTATCATTTAACAGAAAGACAAGAAACAATTATAATAAAATTGACATGGCGTTTAGACATATACAAGACAAAATTTAATTTTAAAAAAACCCCTATGGTTGTGTTATCTAAAACTATTTCCTAATAAACAATTTTGAATACGTTAGCACCCAGGTTCAAATAATTTACTTTGTAGTCCCCATCTTAACTATGTATAAGGCATGATGGATCCCTCAATTCTCCTAATTTCACTGTGATATACAAAAGGAATAATGGGGAGTGCCCAGGAATAGGCAAGTTCCCACAGCACTCCTTTGCTACTCCTGGAATTTATTATTTATTAATTTATTCATAGTCTCCAACTGCCCCGAAAATGCTGGGACAGTCCCGAAAACCCTTAAGCCATCACGACTTCTCACTTTGTTATGCAGAGTCCCAAATTCCCCAGCCTCCTACAAGCTACTTTAAGATGCCCTTAAAGGGGCCATGGGCAAAATTGCAGCTAAGCTAAAACTTTTAGCTTAGCTGCAATTTTGCCCATGATCCCTTTAAAAGTAGCTCTGCTTAGGCTCGAACAGCTACCCACAGTAAGCAGAGAGGGAACAGATGCGAGGATGTGTGCACACGCGTGCTCTACCTGCTGCCTCTGCTTGGTGAAAAGAAAAGGAGGTGGAGACTGCACTCGCTGGCCTGGACCAAGGGAGAGGTAAATGAGGGAATTTATCATATGATTCCTATCTTTACATTGCCATGGATTTTATTTCCTAACAGAGCTGACTCTGTGCCTCTGTTAGTTAAACAGGTGAGATATAGTGCCAGAAGGAAATGCAAGAAACTTCCCCTTCTCTCTGAAGCGCAATGTTTGGGGGTGTGGGGTGGGTGGGTAAGCTTCACCTGTTGAATTTGTCAATTTGGACAATTTTAAAACAAAAAGAAAGAGATTGCCCTGCAAACACTGACATACACCCCCATGCAAAACACCAGATATCAACAATTAAGGGTTTAAGTAAGGTAAAAAAAATTACAAAAGCCACTTATAAAATATTATAAAATAATATAATTCTGGAAAAGTCATCCTAGCACTGGCGCTGCTGCTGCTGCTACCTCTTCTTCTAGCAAGGAGCAACATTTCACAATTATCCCTCAATTACATGATACTTCTTCACACAATGTTTAATCAATTTGCTGCCACAAGATGTGATGGTCAGTGTTGTAGATTGCTTTAAAATATACACATTTTCCTGTAAGTCCCATTGTTAGAAAAGTGACTGACCTTGTCCCAAGTAAATGACCCTTCCTCCAGTTGCTCTAACCAAAAAGCTTGTGGGTCCTGTGCCAAAGTTAGACTTTTCTGTTGTTGTACTAACTGTTGCAACTGGGAAAACATGTCAGTAGAATGGTCAAGAGAAACTGCCTCATATGACTGGTGCCATATGAGTGGTCATTCTTCTTTTCCCTCTGACCGGCAGTCTGTGGGTTCCGCACTAGACATGATCTTTCCTGTCGCTATACTAAAATAAGCTATCTTTATGGCTGGATCTTCCTCTTATTGTACCAACTGGAATTTCTGTGTGTTCTACTAAGACAGATAAGAAGGATGTGGTGAAAGTAGCAGACTTTCAGAATATCTCATGTACCTTAGGGGTCACGTACACTGTCAACGCAGCAGAAGGGAGGGGTTGAGTGACATGCACGCTAGAACTACCAACATGTGACCGAGGCTTGATCCATTGTAATCAAGTATGCAAATGCACAGTATATAGGGCCATGCCCGCTCCTTGCTTTGGGTTTAGCTTCTGCTTTTGGCCTCAGTTAGCTGATCCATTCTGCGCAGAATAAAACTAAGTTGAACTCGCTCTGGCGTGCTGCTCCTCTTTTCCTGAGCATTGGTCCCGCCGGGAAAAGAACTCTGAGCATATTTTTGCAACACCATTGAACGTAATAGGACTTACTTCTGAGTACACATGCATAGGATTGCACTGTTATTCTGTCTTCAGAGCAGTGGTAAATTTTACTTGGCTCTACCTGTGTACCTCTAGGGATGGGAACTGCCCACCCCCTGACTTGCTGGGCGCTCGGTGAGCACCCCTGCTGCGCAATCCGCCGTGGCACTCGGTGGACTTCCGGGTCCCCAGCGTATCACTTCTGGGTCCCCGGCGCTGCATTGTTTACATAAAAATCAAGGTAAACTACCTTAAAACTGCCGCGAATAGCAAATCATGGCTGTTTTAAGGTGATTTATCTTGGTTTTTATGTAAAAAAACGCAGTGCTGGGAACCCGAAAGTGACGCGCCAGGGACCTGGACTAAAACTGGGAGCTGGGGAAAGGTTAGTCACGCTGAGCTCGGAGAGCTGAGCAGGGCGAGTTCGCCCCGCTTCCACCCCCTGATCGAGTTCCGCGCACATCCCTGTGAAAGTCTTTTTCTAACACATGCTGAAGTGCAATGGAGAAAGCTCTCTACAGTATTGATTAGGATTATTCTGCAGGGATTTTGAATTGTGTGTGGATTTTTTAAAGTGCATTAGCATATTTTAAAGGGAGTTAGCAGAAAACACACCCTCCTCAAGAGAAAGAAAGAAAAAATCCCAACAACTACAAATAGCAGCAACAAACATCATCATTCCATTTTGGCATTATTGTTCAATCATAGTGTTGTTCTTGTTTTTTAATAAAGTACAATAGAGCCCACATGGGTTATTTTTTCTGAGTGGAGAAAATAGGAGCTTGCAGGGTGGGCCTGTGAACCACTTTGCACACTCAGAGATATCGAAATGTTAAATATTATTATTGCTTTGGCAAACTACTAATGAGAACAAAGCCACCATGGAGGGATCCATTTTCAAAGTGGGAGGGAGGTCTTTAAAACAAGGAGTTTCCTGCCCAATGTGGGGAAAGTAGGCTGAAAGTTATGTTTGACTGAAATAATGGCATATTCCTCCCCGGTTTACCCCTTCCTACCATTTGTTGTCACCTCTATATTACATTTTAGATTGTAAGCTATTTGGGGCAGGGAACTGTTCTCTTATAATCGGGAAAGCACCATGCACATTGATGGTAGAATAATAATGACAACAAAAGCAATCACCATAATCATCATGGGGTCTGGAGATCAAAGTGGCTCCAGAGTAGTCAGAACTCAGAACCCTAAACGGTTATGCAGGGCTCTCCAACCTTGGGTCCCCAGATGTTGCTGGACTATAGCTCCCAGAATCCCTTGCCATTAGCCATGCTGGCTGGGTATGCTGGGAGCTGTAGGCCAGCAACATCTGGGGACCCAAGGTTGGAGAGCCCTGGGTTAGAGCATCCTGGGGTGGGTGGCTATATCCTTGGCCACGCCCTCATGTTGCCTGGCCACATCCTCTTGATCACACCTTCACGTTGCTCAACCATACCTCTTACAAATTCACATGTGTGTCCCTATTTTCATCTGTGAAATGTTGGAGGGTATGATTTATTTAGTGCCCTGCCTTTCCGCCAAGCAAACAGCACTCAAGGCTGTTCACAATCATTTCTATCAGCCATGATGAGGATATGTGGAGAGCCAGCATTGGCTGTGAAGATCTCTTCCATGTGAGGAGTAAAGATTTTACTCGCAGAGACTAGATAATTTCACTGGTCTCCCAATCCTAAATAAAGCTAGAATTAAGGTGGAGATGCCTTAATTTCCAAACACCTAAAAGTCACCATAAGTATATACTAAAAACCAAGAAGAACTACAATGTGTTCTTCTCTACACACACAATCATACGATACATAAAAACAATCTCTGACTCTATTTTTGGTACTGTTCATGATCCATATTGTAAGAAGAGCTTTTGCTCCTCATTGCCATCCATTCATTTTTGTGCAAGGGCTAGAGCAAAAGGCTGCATGTCATCCCAAGGCCAAATCTAAATTCCACTGGCATGCCTGCTCCAAATGGGCATACTGCCAAGTCCTATCATCTAGCAATTAGGCCTCATTTTCCTTTCCACGTCACTAACAAAGATGTTAAATAGGATTTGGTCCCAGCAGTGAGCCCTAGGGGGTTCGCCTTGTTACTGCTTTCCATGAAGACTTGCTGACATTCACCTGAAGGTCTGCAAGAGCGAGCAGTGATTCTTGACGAAACAAAAACTGACGTGCAACATGTTTTCAGAAGCGTACTGAGAAGTGAGTGCTTGATTTATGAACACGCTTTTAATGGAGCACACCGAACAAAAAGCCCTTTACACTCTCTCCCGCCCACAAGTCCACATACCCTTTTTTCCCTATCCATAGTTTCTTCCTTGTGGGCTATGGTAGAACAGATTTTAAAGTGTCTGCTCTGGAAAGATATGGCTGTGAATGCTACATTCCATGACGCTTGTTAACAACCCCCAGTTGCCTAGGCCTTAGGGCCTAGATATCTCTGAAGTGGTAAACACATGTCTGAGCTGCACCACTTTGGCTCATGTGACTGAATGCTCCTCCATAAACACATTCCTCATAAGATGGAAGCACCAGCATCTCTCTCTTCCACACAGCAGTCCAATCCTCATTCCACCCACTCACTTTCCTTCCAGAAACTCTTCCCAAAGAGAGATGTATTATTGTTTTTCTCCATAAGTCCCCTCTCTTTGCCACCACATACACACACACCTTTGGCATAAACAAGCCGTCCAGGAGTCTTTTCAACACTAGCGCTGAATCCTGGAACATGGATAGAAAAGCTGTTCTCAAATTAGAGGTAATGGGACAGAGAGGATCCAACTCCCTTATCTTTTGTGCTGCCCCTCAAGTCAGAGGTGGAGCATGTGGAATTAGTTAAATCAAATACTGGAGAAAATTACCATTTAGCATGTATTGAATGCCTTTTCTGAACAAGTGCAGTCTCCCATCGCCCTTTTTTAATTTACAATTCAGCAGGAGGTCACCAGGCTGTCCTTTCCCTTCCAGAAATAAATCCACTTGTTCTCCTCCTCCAGTTGATTCCCTTTGTATCAGTAGCCTAACTCACAAAATAAAGGTGTCTTCAAAAAGACAAAGACAAATGTTGCCAGCAAAGTACAGCGCAGCACTGTTTCATTTGTTAATGTTCACCTTTGACTGATATGGTTAATCAATAAATTAATGGAGTGGGAAGAGTGCTAAGTCCTCCCAAACTCCTCCTGCCCTCCATTTCTCCCAATTTCAGTATGCTAGGAAAAGCAGAGTAAAAACCAATAGCAAAAGCATATAATCTCCATGTAGTACTAAGGTTTGTGAGAGAAAAGATCAAAGGGAGAGAAATCAGCATTTGCATTTAAAAAGAAGAGAATATGCCAGTTTCCTTGCTTGTCTCAGTAAAAACTTGTAGTCCTGTGAACAACCGTTACCATTTTTGGCATCACAAGAAACTGAATTATATGAAAAATACAGATGTTCATAAACAAACTTTGTAGGAAGCCCATTTGTGACTGATACCCACTCCGTGACCTTCTGCTATCCTGACCAAATTGAGACAATTAGATGTTAATAACAGAGTGATCCTATGGCCCCCTAGACAGCGTCTAGGGGGCCATAGGATAATTCGGATTTCCAGATCTGAGGTCGGAGCTGGGGATCCGCGCTCCAGTCCCCCTCCTCCCTTTGCAGCCAGCGCAGAAAGAATCGCACCAGCTTCCTCTCTGAGGTTAGGAAATCAACCTCAGAGAGGGGGTAAAGGGGGTGTTCTGGGGGGAAGGGAAGGGAGGAGACTGGGGATGCCAGGATACAATGTATCCTGATGGCGCTCCAGCCTACTTCCCTCCCTCTCCGAAGTACCTCAGCTAGACAGCTGAAATTGGCCATCTAGTTGAGCTGCAGAGCGGGAGGAGCGGGGTGGCAGAGATCGATAGGATTGCACCCTAACGTAATAAATAGCTCCAGTTAGGTGGTCCACAGTAAGGCTGTGGAACAGTTGAGAACAGTTTCTGAACACTGAGATTGAGGTCAACAGGCTAACAAGGCCCCAGCCCAGAGCCTGTGATTTTCATAATACAGCTAAATTTTTTGCTAAAAATTTACAAGTTAAAAGGGCCTTTCTCACCAGCCTGGCCTAGGGCCCACGTGATCTTCATAATATGGTGCTGGTTTTGACACTGATGCTGACACTGGGGGCGGGAGGGAAGGAGGTTATTAAAATATGAGTTATGTGCTTTGATTTGTATAACAAAAAAAGTTTAAGTGGTCTGCTGAGACCCCATCAATTTCAAGTGATCCACAGGAAAAAAAAAGTTTGAAAACAGCTGCTCTCTGCTATCATTTCAGAACCCACAGGTCACATTCATTTTAATTACTTCCCCTGTGGTTTTTAAATCAATGGGAGGGTCAGAGTGAGAACAAAGATCAAAGAGAACAGTTTATGGTAAGTCAGGTTACTATCCTCTATGGTTCCTGCTGTATCTGCATATTTATCAAACAAGGCCTGTAAATTATCTAAAAGTAACCTACAAATGAAGATATAAGGATCCAGGTCTCAGAGACCAGATCTTCCTGGGTGATTTCCCATTTTAATTTGGAAAGCAGAATGAAAGATGTCTCCACTTCCTTTCCAAACACTGAGAGCTTCTAAAAGGATGCTGCAGTAGAACCTCAACCTACACACATCTGTTTCCTTCCCAACGTGCCCCAGAATGTTAGGTCTGAGTCACTTAAATAATTATCAAGGACTTTGATCTTGGAAACACCTAGGGCATGTTTCTCTTTCAAGCACCAATAGGCAATGTTAGTTTCCTGAAAAAGAAGAGAACCTCATACTCCACCAGAATAATAGGGTGCAAATCTAGATCGATTATGCTATTATTGTCAGGGGTTTCTTCAGTGGTGCATTTGCCTGCACATTAAAAAGTTCTAAACATTGCTGAGCCATACATATGGAAAACCTGCTGTGTATCCATTTTCCAAATACATTAGGCTCTAATACTGAGAAACATTTGTGCAGCAGTGGACTACCAATGCATTACTGTGTGCAAGGATATGTATCTGCCTACCTGTCAGATTTGACATGCTAATCTCTTGTTCAGGAGGGATGGAGGGCCTCCGTTAAAGCCAGCCCAGGCCCCTTTCCCCACCAACCTGACATGGAAGATGGGAGGGAGGGCACTGGATTGCCCCCCCCCCAAATATGGAGATTAGCACTACCAAGACAGACAAGGCCGATCATCTCTTTGGTACTGTGTGCTCAGATCCCAATCCAGCATCAATAACTGCAGAGGCCCCAAGTGCTTCAATGGGGAGACCCAGTACCAGGAACCACAATTACTGCACTACACTCAAGTAATTTCCCAATCTGGCAAAAGATATGCTCAGTTGCCATCTACTGCCTTCTGTGAAACATAGCTGACAAGGGGTATCATTAATTCAATTCAAATAATCATAAGTTGATTGGTAACATGTTTAAAATGGGAAATCTTATATTTAAAAGACAAACAGACCCACCAAGAACCTGGAAATAAGCAATAACGTGAAATTTGAAGGACTGATTAAAATAAATACGGACATTCTTTAATATTTAAACATACTGGCAACAAAGAATGGCAACCAAAAGCTTTTCAGTGTAGTTCTCAGGAGGGTTCATCACTGAATAAAGAACACATCAAAAAGTTACGTTTTGTTAAAGGAAGTAATTAAAGTTTCCTCCATGGCTGGCGAACGTAAGACCTTTAACGTAAGACCTTTAACCCACCTGGAAAGAGATTTGATTAGTTCAATACGTGTTACATTTCTAGAATAGGAAACTGCTGTCATCTACTTGTAACATCAATTGATTACTAATACTTATTAACATTTAAAACAAGGTAGATCTGATCACTTCAAAGCCTGCAAGAAATGTTGCTTTTAAAATGGTCTGCCAGAAGAAATTTGGGCTAAAGAAGTTCTTCTGGGGAAATGAGCATGGTGAAACACATAAATGGAAGATGAGATTTAGCATCCGAACACTTCTGGGCTTTCTCTTGTTCTGTTCTTTATGATCAAATGTGACTGAATTTTTCAATGCCAGACTGCTCTCTTTTGTGTATGCTAGGCTTTCAACCTACCAACATAGGGGCAAAGACATCAGAAAAGAAAACTGTCACGTTTGCAGTCTGGAACCAGTAATGTAAAAAGACCTATGAAAATGTGGTAATGCAGAAAAAGGTTCCTTGTGTACACCAGCTTAAAGTTATTTGTGTTTTTTTATTGCTTTTCATTTTAAACATAAATGATTTCTGAGGGTTGTAGCCATTGTTAGTCTTACTTAGAATAGACCCATTGAAATGAATGGAACTTAATTTAGTCTAATATTGGATACGACCCAAATCGTTTCACCATTTAATTCTCTTTCCCAGTGGAATGTTATTGTCGTTTTTAAATGTTCAATAGTCATCAACAATTATGATGAATTAACTGGAATAAGAGTATAGGTTAAGTGCTTAGCATACCAATGTGTGAGAAGTATGCTTTATTCTCTTTGGTCCTTTAATGAGCTGAATTACAGGAACTCTTTTGACCTCCTCCTTTATAGCTTCTGAATGAAGCTTATGGAACTATAAACACACAAAAGCTTCAGCCAGCTAACAACAAATGGCTGAAGTAAACAGGTTAATGAAAACTCTTTTATTCTCTGGACCTTAGATGAACCTTGTGGTGACATTTGGCTTTTCTCACAACTCCTTGATTTCTTCTTGCTTGCCTTACTGTGTCTCCTGAAAACTGCATAACAGCATCATATGTTTTGTTCTGGTGATCATCATCAAAGTAGAAAGGTTTTGTTTTGGTAATAAATTATCCGACATTCTAAAGAATGATACACACCCCAGCAGCTCCCACAAACTGAAGGTAACAGCAGAAGAGTCCCCAGGGCCGTCCCAAGACATTTTGCTGACTGAAGTGAAGAACAAGATGGCGCCCCCTCCCATTCCGTGTACAAAAAATGACTAGACTGGCAGAAGAATCTGTTTTCAACACTGATGGGGCAGCATCCTCCACTGCACCTGAAGGCAGCAGGCTAACTTAGGAGGCGCACAGATGGCCGCATGGCACACAGATCTCTCCTCCAACACCTTGCTGCCCCCTCCCAGAATCTGCCACCTGAGGGGACTCCTTCACTTTGCTAAATGATAGGACTGACCCTGAGGGTCCCTAAGGAAAATTTCTGAAGACACTCTTAGTGGATAGTGGCTCCAACTGCACAATGACCATCATCTGTGGCCTCCTGCCCTGCAGCAGTTCCCATCATCCCATGCTTCTGCAGTCACTAGGTCTTGCTGCAGAAGTTGCGGGTGTCATAACACTGCTTTATTCTTTGAGCTGCCTCTGAGGTGTTTAATTATGGAAGTTTTGTTTTATTGTATTTTTATTCTGGTGTGATTCATTTTAGCTATTCCCATTGTATACCACCCAGGTATCTGGGAGAACGAAGGATAGCTTAAAAACATTTCTAATACATAAACAAATGAACAAACACTGGGCACTACAAGCAACTACCCTTCCATGTACTTAGAGATGACACCATGTGCTAATTTTTAAGAGGGCTTGGCCACCTTTTCGCTGCCAGGATCCCTGTGCATTGAATTGCTCTGTTACAGACAAAGATTCAAACGGGCAGATTTTCCCACCATAGAGATGCAATGAAGGGAATAAACCACCTGATGAATATCTGTCTGTCACACCAGTGTTGAAGGCAAATAAAGGTGGTAACCATATGTATGAATAAACACATACAACCAAGATGCTTTGGGCTTCCTTTTGGAGGGAAAAGCAGGATACTAATAAATATTGAAAGAGCCAATGTGGTATATTGGTTAGAGTGTTGGAATGGGAGGAGATCTGGGTTCTAATCCCCACTCAGCCATGAAGCTCACTGGACAACTTTGGGCCAGTTACTGACTCTCAGCCTAACCTACCTCACAGGGTTGTTGTGAGGATAAAATGGAGAGGAGGAGGAAGAGGACTATGAAATCCACCTTGGGTTCCTTGCAAGAGGAAAAAAAGGTGGGATATAAATGCAGTAATAAATACATAAAAATTAAAAATAAAATACTATTGTCTGTTCCCATCCTTAACCGATGACTATGAACCACCTAAACCCACAAACTACACCCTTACTCATGAACAAAATGGGCTTCTGCTTTGACTTTGCGAGCTGAGGCATCTGTTCTGTTCTTACAGACCACCACATTAACATTCCCCACAAAATCTCAGCCTTTATTATGACTCCACACTACACTCAGCACCAATATGTGACAGCTGCCAAGAGCAATTGCCATCAATTGCAGGATTTCACCTGTGAGCAGGAAGAGTGAGAAGGCTGCAAGATACAGAGAGCTATATTTTTTTGACAGGAGCAAGAAAGACATCCATCCTGATTAACTGGGCAATAACTGCTGTGCAATCCACTCATGATGCCCCACCTGCCTTGAATGAGTCTTGTTAATAAATATGCAGCTGCAAAAGTTTATTGAGAAAACCATGAAGTATTATATAAGTGTAATGCCGTGTGGTTGGCTTTAGCACATACAATCAAGGTATCGACAAAAAACAAACCCACCAGGTATTCTCAGGGGAGAGATGCCAGTTTTATAAAATGAGAATAACACAGAAATATTTCAATACAGTGTTGGGTCAACCCTGCCTTATGTTATTATGTGTTCACATTGCAAGCTTATTTATTGTCTCATACATTGATCTGCAAGTCTTCCTTTTTATCATTTGACTCTGTCCATCTATCATACAGGGAAGATATATAGCACATTGTAAATTCTGATCCCATAAAAGGAGTTACCATAGCAACAGAGCATTCTTGTTTTGTATAAACAAGAAGCGGAGATAGAGGTCAGTAATATGGATAGCACATCAAGTCTACTCCAGAGGTGTTTCTCTGCTCTTGTTTAAGTTGCTTTTGGGTAATTAATCAGAGTCCTGTAATGCATCTAGATGGATATATTACATACAATTTATTTATTGT
Organism: Shinisaurus crocodilurus; assembly: GCA_021292165.1. Classification (NCBI taxonomy): domain Eukaryota; kingdom Metazoa; phylum Chordata; class Lepidosauria; order Squamata; family Shinisauridae; genus Shinisaurus; species Shinisaurus crocodilurus. Next base: position 177,916,892 of record CM037876.1, read on the forward strand.
TCAGGCTCAAATTGATGGGGATTTAATTTGATCTCTAGTTTCCCAGCGCAACTGGTTGGAAGATGCTTGCTGACATAAATAAAACATATTAGGCTGCTACAGTTAGTGCAGGAAAGAGTTTAGAACCCTCAAGATTTGCAGTACTTAACTGAAAAGTCTAAAGCAGTCACTGACCAGGCAAAAATCAGGCTTTGCCTAAGACATCTCAACCATTCTCACTTTCAACCTTCTCCTGCCGTAAATATAGGCACGAGGACCCCAGTTGTGAAGGGAAAAATGAGTCTTCACACTTCCAGATTTGACCCATAGCGATCATAGAGTGCCTTTCTGCAACCATTGTTTAGAGCAGCCTTCACCAAACTGTTGCCCTCCAGATGTTTTGGACAACATCTCCCAGCATTTTTGACCATTGGCCATGCTGGCTGGGGCTGATGGGAGCTGAAGTGCAAAACATGTGGAGGGCACCAGGTTGGGGGAGGCTGGTTTAGAGTACTAGCATGAGTATCAGAATAAGATGATACGACCTCAAACCAAGTCCTCAATGCCAGGTGTGAAAGGCCACAAATTCTATTCAGGTGGACCTGTGATCCACTCACACTTGACCCTGATATGCCTCAGAGGTTTTAAAGGCAAAGCTCTCTTTGAGAGATGGACAACCATCAGAACATAGGGCACAGGCTACTGTACTCTGCTCCTCCTCCTCCAACTCTCTGTCCCCCGTTGATGCTAACAGCAGTTCAAATCTCTGTTTCTACAGGTCTAACCTAGGTTGCTTCCAGATGAGGCTTTTGCCCTGCCCCATTCACATAATTTTACAGGGTGTCCAAATGGCAACATCTTCCTCTCGTAACCCTCCCACGTTTTCCCGCCTCTGCTTCGGTCTCTTTTCTTACACCGAAAAGACAGACTAGCTGTACAATGCCTTCTCAGTGGTAGAACTAGGAGCCCTCTATCTGGAAGCTCCCCTAAATTGCCTAATCCTAGTTTAAGATTAGTAGACTAATAGGGTAGTTATGCAAGCAGCTACTGTACCAGTGTATTTGACAGGAGGAGTGCTCTCTGTTTCTTTTCCAGCCTTGAGGAGCAGTTTGATCCTTAAAGGATTAGGGAAGAGAGAGAGAGACTGTTGCATATGTGGTTTCTGTAGCACTCCACACGGTTTAATGCAGCAGCTCTATCACTGCTGCAAGGAAACTTTGCCACCTGGGGGCAACCTTAGATTTAGCAGGTCTCTACCCGGATGATTCATAGAGTTGGAAGGAGCCTACAAGGCTATGAGTCCAACCCCCTGCTCAATGCAGGAAACTAGAGGAGGGGTCTCCCATCCAAGTAATAACCAGGCCTGACCCTGCTTAGCTTTCCACGCTCAGACAAGCTGAGCCAGCGTGAGCCACAGGATGGTGCCTCTCTTTTTGAAAGCTTTGTGCAGCTGAGAGAGAATGCAGTTGCTGCACCTCCCTTTCTCTTACTCCAATGCAGGGCCGGTGCAAGGCAGTTTGGTGCCCTAGGCAAGAGCAAATATTTAGCGCCCCCCCCCTTGTTAATTGCCCATCTGGCCGGTCACCCAGCCAGATTTATACACATGACTGCCCCGCCCACCCAAAAGGGTCAATTATTATTTATTTATACACAGAAAGGAGTGGGCCGGTGAGAGGAGCTCAACCCCCTCCACCCTCTGTGCTCCCTCGCTTCATGTAGGGGGGGGCGTGGCTCATGGGTACAACAGTGTGGAAGTAGAGAGGATGGAGTGCTAAAGTGTGAGAATACACAGAAGTGCTTGATCGCAAATAATCAGAAGCCTAATTCAAATCTTCTTAGTTACAATAATATTTAATAAGTGCATGGCATCTTTCCACTTGAAGCACCAGAAAAAAATATGGAGGGAGGCAAAGAAGGGTCAAAGTGCATTTCAGTGGGGTTGGGGGGAGAGGAGAGAGAGCATGTGATTATGAGAAGAGCCTTTTCCTCAAATAAATAACTATGGGGCTCCAGCAATGTACATGTGGGGCAAGCACTCCCCTTCTCTAGGGAGTGCTTGCCCTCCACACTTCCTCTGGTGCTGCCTCTACATTTTTCTCTAACTTCTCTAAGCACATCACATATATTATCTCAGTCATCATCACACAGCAACCTTGAAAACCAGGCCAGTATTACTGTTGTCAACCAGGGCTTTTTTTCTGGTGGAACTCACCGGAACTGAGTTCCAGCACCTTTTCTTCTATTACTTGCATTACAATTTAATCGCCATCTACTCCCGAGGAAATGTAATCCAAGAGTTCCGGTACCCTTTCCTCCAGAAAAAAAGCACTGTTGTCAACCATATGAAAAACTGGTAGTTTGTCTAAGACCACCCAGAGAGTTCATAGGTGGACTGAGAATTGAACTGATAATTTCTGACAGAGGGCTCATGCTCTTAACCACTACGCTACACCAGCACATCCTTGAGTACTTTGCTTGCAGACAGACAAAGAGACGCAAAGTACAGAGGCAATAGGTGATGTCTCTTACTGTATAGTGTATGCATTTTACACCATGAGAAATGCTGGTGCGAATTCATTTAGTCCTATATAAGAACTGCTGGAGATGCCTGGAAGAAGAGATAGGTCAGTGGTAGAGCCCATGTGTTGCATCATGCATGAAATGTCAGGTTCAACCCCTAGCACATCCTGTAAAGAAAAAGAAAAAAGGAAAGGAAAGAATGATTTGGGTGATGTGGAAACCCTCTTCCTGAGATCCAGGAGAGCAGCTGCCATTCAGAGTAGGCAATACTGGTTAGATGGACAAATAGTCTGATTGGATAGAGTGAGAAGGCTAATCATTTCCCAGAGCTACCACTCTAATATCCAATGTATAAACCTATGTAGATGTGAATTATATCCCAGCAATCAATCTGAAACTACCTGTGGAAATGATAAATTCTTGAGCTCATAAATAAAGAGGATATAGGAAGGGGATTAAATGGTAAATGACACAATACTGTAAAAGGGATCTAGATTTAAGCACTGTTATTGTAAGAGATCAAATTTTAACATCAACTATAAAAGCAGAAGCAGAGAGAAATCATACAGTTTCAATAGAATTTGGAATACTCATACCTGGACCCCAAGCAACTTACATGGAAATGAGTTCCATTGAAATAAAATGGGACGAAGGTCTGTTTTCATACATGACACTAAAAAAATATTTTACTTACAGCAGCCTGCCCCAAACCAGTGCCCTCTGAATATGTTGGACTACAAACCAAATGATGGGAGTTGTAGCACAGAGGTCGCTGCAGCCCTGTGCAGTCTTGTTACCAAACTTTGCAAGAAGCAACAGGCTTCCTCTCTACACACACACACACACACACACACACACACCTCTTTTTCTTTTCTGGAGCTTGCAGGATGCTGCAAACAATTCATTCCTTAAAATGCTATTCATTGCTTCTTGGAGGGACTGTTTCAGAACCAGGAAGTGCAAAGGTGTATGTGTGTGGGAGAGACTGCCCCCCTGAGAACTAAGGTTCCCAAGCGGTCTCCTTTGCTCTACTAAACTTCTGGATCCTCCGTTTTTCTGCCTTCCCTTTCTTTCTTTTTTGCTGCTTTCCAAAGAGTGCCCAGGACTCGCCGCGCCTTTTCGCCCACCCCTCCTCTTTATTTTTCTATGAATCTATGAATCTATATCCTGAACTGTTTTCATTGTGCCTATTGCTGGGCTCTGAGCGTTCAGCTCTTATTCTTTTCCCATTTCTTTTGCAAATCCCTGAAGTCCCTGAAATCTGCTCTGCTTGGCGATGCCCTTTGGAAAGCAGCAAAAAAGAAAGAAAGGGAAGGCAGAAAACGGAGGATCCAGAAGTTTAGTAGAGCAAAGGAGACCGCTTGGGAACCTTAGTTCTCAGGGGGGTAGAACTGCTCTCGCCAAAGAGTGCCCAGGACTCGCTGCGCCTTTTCGCCCTCCCCTCCTCTTTATCTTTCTTCTGAAGTTTCCCGGTTGCCTGAAGTACAGGAGCAACGCTTTCTTCAGCTGAGCTCTCTTCAGCTGAGCTCGGCAGCCCTTTCCAAAACGCGTGGGGAGGGAGCCCTGAGCCCAGGGAGGCAACACTGGGGTGGTAGGGGCGCGTGTGCAGCGGTTTGTCCCAACTCCCCACTGTCCCGTGCTCCCGCCGCCTTGTTAGTGCCTCTAGTAGTGTGTTTTGCAGGGCTTCTGATTGGCGCCCTCTTTAGCCCTGCGCCCTAGGCAGCGGCCTAGTTGGCCTAGTGGTAGAACCGGCCCTGCTCCAATGCCCCCTCTGTCTACCTTCTTTACTCCAAGTTGCTATGCCAAAGCTAAAATCTTGCTTACTCTAGCAAACGAAGTGGAGAAGAAGCAACCCAAGAGAAGCTTCTCTCAAGTGGGCATCATGATGAAATTGGGTTTTGATCCTATCTCTGCCTTCTACCTGCTTTCTTATGCATGAAAAATTATTCTGCCTCCCTCTCAACAAGCTTTGGGAACAGTTTACCATTGCAATACCTTTCCTCAAGCAATGGAAGGTATCATGCCCTTCTCCATTGGGCCTTATTTTCCATATGCTCATGCTTTTCCAGTGGTGAACAGTGTCTGCCACACAACCCACATATACAAATATTGCCACGATGGAACGAGAAAGCAGCCCTGCACAATTCCCACGATTTTTTTCATTACCAAGTGCTGAATTGTCTGCAGTGCTTGTAGCCCAGAAATACAAGCTCTTGTTTCACAAAATTGAAAACACATTTCCCAAAAAACGTATTTGAGGATGGTGTTGAAAGGGAAATGATGACAACTAAACTTCAGAATGCCATACAGAAAGAAATAAAGTAATTGAGGAATGTAAAAAAAAAACCACAAACCCAGGTATTTTCCAGGTTTAAAAATAATAATAGGAGAAATAAAGAATGCTACAGGAATACCATCTATGCAGGAAAAGTAACTTCATTTGTCTTACCTTTTCTATGGCTGCTCCTTACTTCAGACAGAGTATATATATCACTTGCTACTAAGAGAAAGCTCAGAGGAGCTTTCTCCTGAGCTTGTAACCTCTCCTCTTCCTTCTGTTGCCAAATTCACACTGTGTGAAGACTTGTAGGTCTACCAAGTCACACTCTTGTGAACTTGTGAAGTAACATTGTTTTTTGGCTAGGTGTTCTGTCCAGTTCTAAAGCACTGTCCCTTAAAATGTTGAGATTTAGAGAGTGTTTCATAAACTCTCTCATCTCTTGGTGAAGCTTTTCCTACTGTCTTTCCTTATTTCACTAATTTTAAATTATATTTTGTTGGCAACAATGTGAAGTTTTCAAATGAGTGCTGCATGTAGGGTTACCAACTAACCACAGAAGCTGGCCTGGCCTGCTCTTGTGCTGCAAATAGCAGTTTGATGTGAGAAAATAACAGGAGAAAGGATGGAGATAAACAACATAACCTGCCTAATGCCCACACACGAAAAGGTACAGGGTCTGGCTGAAGAGTTGGCAACCTTAGGCTGCAGTCAGCTACCCGACTTCTAGCTCAGCTTTGTACATACAAACCAGTTACACTCCTCAGTCTGCTCTCCTGATGACCCAAGAACAAGGAAAACCAGGCAAAAATCTTTGCTCATTTTTAAAAGACAGAGATGGTTCAGATCTTAATTGCAGTTACAACTGTTTTTATTACTACTGAATAAATGCCCCAGTTATGGAATCAAGATTCCATAATATTTAACAAATTAAAAAACCTATGTTTTGATGTAACCTTGTGGTCCGTGGTAAAGGGGTTGAGGGTCGGGGAGACAAACCAAACAAGAACAGCTTGATTTCATGGGAGTCAAGTCTTTCAATTTTGAGTATTTACATATTGGGATTTTTAAAATTTACAAATGTTCAAAGAACATCATACAAATCAATATAAGGTGCCTCTCCAAGAATGAGATCCCATCCAGATAATCTAATAATCTGCTATGCAAGTTGTTCCATGGTGGGAGGAAATGCTCCCACAAGAAACAGGTGCAGTTCTTATTTCCCCCCCCCCCTGCATTTGGGGCCAGAAATGGATTTGAAACCCAAGGTAGTTTGGCTAGTGACGGCATCGGCCTTCAGACATTTTGTGTCCTAAGGCCGTAAGGCTACATCATCTCCTCATGCTTTGGCCACCGCCCCCTCCACACACACACTATAGTTTCTTCCGGTGGTGCCAGCAGAAGAGGTAGCGTGCATCTCTCAGACTGCGGTCACTAAAATGTGTATCCTGCCACATGGCTCAGACAGTTGATCCCTCAGGGTGGATTGCAGCCTTAAAACATCTAATAATACTAAAATCCCAAAACAAAAAATAAATGAATAACATCCCCGAAATAAATGTGATAGAAAAACATAGCCAATGCAATAAAACCATGTTATCAACAAACAGCACAAAGAAACAAAACAGTTCTCAGGTATATCTTAGGCTGGCTGTATGGCCAGCCTAAAAAAAATTCAAGCACCTGCCCCAAAAGTTTGCTGGAATAGGGTCCTCACAAAGAGCATGACAGAGCAGGCCCCAGTGGATTTTTCTGAGGAGGGAGTTCCAGAGTATGGAACCACCACTGGCAGTATGCAGGCCCTCTCCTTAGTAGCCATCCGCCTCACCTCATTTGGCAGGGTGCCCCCACCAAATGAGATGAGGCAGGTAAGGAGAGGGCCTAGTAAGGAGAGGGCCTTTTTGGTGATGGCACTCCGGTTATGGAATGTCCTCCCCAGCCCACCTGGCGCCTACACTGTGGTCTATTCAGTGCCAGGTAAAGACTTTTTTATTTTCCTGGGTTTTAGTTCTTCAGTTTTGTTTTCAAATGTGTGTTGTGTTTTTAGATCTTTCCCTGCTGGTGGTTTTTACTCTGGTCTGGTGTTATTCTATTTTAAACTTTTAGAGCCAGTGTGGCATAGTGGTTAGTGTTGGGCTGGGACTTGGGAGATCCAGGTTCTAGTCTCCGCTTGGCCATGAAACTCACTGGGTGACTTTGGGCCAGTCACTGACTCTCAGCCTAACCTACCTCACAGGGCTGTTGTGAGGATAAAGTGGAGAGCAGGAGGAGGATTATGTAAGCCACCTTGGGTTCCTTGCAGGAAAAAAGGTGGGGTATAAATATAATAAATAAATAAATAAATTTTAAAGGTTGTATATTATGTTTTATCCTGTTGTATTTTAGGGATTCAATTTTCGTGAACTGCCCAGAGAGCTTTGGCTATTGGGTGGTATAGAAATGTGATACATAGACAGGTAAATAAATTTTAAAAGCATTTGCCGTAGGGTGGCATGAGCGCAGGCTTCTACTATCACCACACATTTGTGTATATCTGAGGACCCCTGCTCTTCCCATATGCTAGCTATAGGAGAGTCCCAGTCCCAAAGAAACTATCCCTTTACATTATTTCTCCTCACACATAGTACATTTAGTAGATAGGAAATACCATGTATAAACTTTAATCTAGCCTTCTTCGACCTGGTGCCCCCCAGATGTGTTAGACTACAACTTCCAGCACCCCCCAGCCAACATAAATGGCTGAGGATGATAGGAGTTGTAGTCCAACTCATCTGGATGGTGCCAGGTTGGGGAAGGCTGGATTAATCTCATTACACTTAGCCCAGAACCTTGGAAAGACTTTTTTTTTAAAGCACTGTGAAAGCACAACAGTGGAAAGAGTAATTAATGGGTGCAACTGACATGCCATATTAATTGGAATGCAATTAATTTTTATTCGTTGCTGTACTAAAACTTTTATCGCATACTAGTCAAAGAACCTGAACTTTCATTGTGTAAAACTAAAGAAATCTTAGCAGCAAGGTGCCTCGCTACAGCTTGGGAGTAGACGGGGACCGCTTGGTGTGGCTTTGTTCAGATGAGAACACCTGTGGTTTGGCACTGTTTGGCTGTGCCACTTTGCTTCCTTGCCTTCAAGCACTGCAGACAAAGAGCTCTACCTACATTTGGAGGCAGGAGGAGGACAAAATCTGTAGCACCATCCTGAGCCATTATGAGCTGAACACAAGAGCAATTTCAGCTAAATGGCAATGACTAAGCTCAATTCCTACTGACTAAATTGGTGTGAAGTTACTTTACTGCGGTATAGGTGGTCTATAGTCAGGGCAGTGTGTTTTACAATTGCTCTGTATAAGTACAGAATTTGGTATTAGAGGCAGAATTAGCATCTTGAGAATCCTAGCTTTCATTAGAGAATTTTAAAAAACCAAGTTTCTAGCCCTTATGGTTACAAATCTGGGCATGAAATTATGTGCCGGTGTCTCAAAATGTCACCGGAGTTGGAGGGGGGGATGATGACACTAAGCATGATTTTCAGCGGGCAGGGTCAACTGCTTCAGTGGCCTATTTCACTCCTTGCCCTTACCCATAACTCAGAAAATATCTCTAGTCTGTTTTGTGGCAGGACTATATTACCACCGATCATGAAATTAGTCCACTGTAGAGGTTTATTACAACCAATCCTAAACATTTGCTCTGGTAAAGCCCATAAAATTAGGCCTTAAATTGCATACGTGATCTTATTTATTGATATGATTTGATTTGAACCCCACCTTTCTACCAAAAATGGCACTCAGCGATGTCTCTAGGATCAGGCACAGTTGGCGCACTAGCCTCAGCTGTGCCAATGCACTCCTGACTGCCACCAAAACCAGGGCATCCAGGTTTAAGGACGAGTCCAGGAGTACACCCAAATTGTGAGCCTGAGTTTTCAGAGGGAGTGTAACCCCATCTAGCAAGGGTTGAATCCCTATTCCCTGATCCAGAGGCGTAGCGTGGGGGTGCTCGGGGGCCGCACCGGGCGAACATCTTGGGGGCGCGCTCGCAGCTCTCGCCCCAGCGCTCTTCCCGCCCTGGCTCCCTCCCCCCAGAAGAGGCGCGGCCCTTGGAGAACGGGGCGTATCCTGCCGCCCCCCTCGCTGCTGCCTGCCGCCGCCGCCGCCCCGCTCCTGCCGGTCATGATCCTGAGATGCGCGGCGGGCGGAGGCGAGGAAGGCGCGGCCTGCGTCGCGGCCGGGCAGCGGAGGGCAGCGGCGGCGCGGGGCCATGGACGCTGGCACTAGAAGGAGGAGGAGAGAATGAGGGGAAAGAAGATGAATGAGAGGGTAAAAATTGGGGACGAGAAAGAAGGAGGAAGGCAATAGAAAAAAGAAAAGGGAGGGAGGCAGGAAAGGAAGATGAGGAAGGAGAGGAAAAAGAGTGACCGGGGAAAGGAGAGAAAGAGGAAGGAAGGAAGAAGAAAGAGAGAGAGAGAAAAAGGAAGGACAAAGCGGAGAACAGCAAAGGAGAGAGAAAGGAAATGGGGGAAAGGAGAAAAGAGGAAAGGGAAAAAGGATGGCGAGAGAAAAGGAGGAGAGAGAGAAATGGGAGAGGGTGGGAGGGTGAAGGGAGGAGGGGAGAAAGGGGGGGAGAAAGGAAAGAGGAGGGCAAAGAAAGAAGAGGTACATTTTTAAAAAGCCAGGAAAGGAGGAGGGAGAAAGGAAATGGGCTAGAAAAAGAAGGGAAAGGGGCGTGTGGGGAAATGGGATCGGGGGACGGATGAATGAAGAAATGGAGGAGGCAGGAAGTTGAGTTGAACTTGTTGAAGGGACAGGTGGAAAGCGGGAGGAGGCCCGAGAGCAGAGCAGCAGCGGTGGTGTGTCTCTTCTCTTTTCTTCTCCTCCTCCTCCTCCTCCTCCTCCTCCTCCTCCTCCTCCTCTTGGGGAGTCTCCCTTATTGCTTCTTCCTCTTTCTAGACCTCTGTGTGACCTCCCCGAATTTAAATTAATCTGTATATTATATACAGATTGATATCTTGCACTTCTATTAAAGAATTACAATTAGAGGTACAGGATTGAGGAAGTTGGCTCCATCTCTTGGATCATCTCCAGGGTATGGTTCCATTTTGATGTTTAGTTTTTGTTCTTGATATTTTTTGTCGTTTACGATGGTTGTGAGACGACATATAATAGCATGGCCCATGCTAGGTTACTACATTTGTAGATTTGTATTCATAGACCTGCTGAAAATATGGAGAATGTGTAATGCATGTTCGCACTCAATAAAGTGTTTGAAAATAAACTTGTATTTAGATGCATTTTACTTTAATTACATCAGAATTTTCATAACAAACAATACATGTGCTTAGGGGGTAAGGGTTTCTTTAACTAATCTAGTGGAAGAGACTCGAGTCTAAAATCCACGGGTTAGGGGGCGCAAATTACTTGCCTTGCCCCGGGTGCTGACAACCCACGCTACGCCACTGCCCTGATCTGACTTTTGACTAACCAGGAGTACCTCTATCTTGTCTGGATTAAGCTTCAACCTAAAGAAATCTGTATTTTGTTTCTGATCCAGAGGGAGAGAGGTTGTGCCTCTTGATAGCAATGGAACAAGTTAGTTGCAACTAAATTAAGTCTTACTGATATCATCAACAGAATTTTGGCACATGAAGGAACTACATCCTATGGAAGAAGAAGAAGTATGGACTGTAGCAATATTAGGAGGAGAGAGAGAAAGCAGTAATCTAGAAGAAGAAAAATCTTACCCTAGAAAACATTTTTACAGAAGGTCCCCCTACAACTTTTATGTTGCTTCTTTGTATTCCAATTCCTTTTGCATTACAGGACAAGGGGTACCATGACCCAGAATGTAGTTTACAAATATGTTGGGTGCCATTCTGGAGTGTTAGGTGAAAAAATAAGTTGGAAACAATCTTTCGGAATTTAAGGGTAATGCTGTCCAGGAGGCCTTAGCAGCTGTCCCTTTCTGATGAGGGCCCAACGTCCTGGATTCTTTTCCTCCCTTGGTTTTAACAGCCCAACAGGTATTAAAGTATACTCAAGGCATAGAAGAGTCAGAATCAGGTGTTTATCCCTGCCTATCCCTAGGCAGCTGCCTAGTTGGCCTAATGGTAGCACCGGCCCTGAATTTCTGCCTAATGGTAGGGCTGGCCCAGCCTCTGCTTCTGGCATCTATGACTGGGTGTTAGTGGACATGTCTACTGTTTCTACACCATTTTCTGATTTTCTGTGTTGTGTGTTTTCCCCTCCCATCCCAGACTAAGTGGGCATAGGATGGAGCGGCCATTTTGCTACATCCTATACCCCCATGCTACCTTTGAATTATGGGATTTGTAGTCCTTCACATCTGGAGAGAACCAGGTTGAAGAAGGCTGTTGTATAGGATTGCTCAACCCATCTTCTACAAAGAGCAACCTAAACAAAAAAAGAATTAAATTGCATAGAGTATTCCTTCCCAATCATCTTGTCTTGGGAGTGAGCTGTGAGAATGGTTGTGACATGACTTATTTATAAATCCATTACATTCCTAGTGCACCTAAGTACCCTACTACTGAAACACACCCACACATACACTTTTTCTTTCTTTCTCTCTCTCTCTCTCTCTCTGTAACCATAGTAGCAGCTTCCATTTTTTCTTTTGTCTCTCCTCACTTTGGAAAAGCAAAACAGTGTCCACAGAGCCTTTTCCATTTGCAGATGATCCAACTAAATTCAAACAACAGAGGATGAATGAAAACACACACACAGAGAGAGAGAGAGAGAGAGAGAATTGCTAATTGGAAATTACCTTTACATAATGCATCAACACACCACTAAAATATCAGATCTTTTTCTCTCCTCTCTGAAAAAGTGCACCCATTCATACATCTTTTACATCATTAATATCAAATCCAAGAAAAAGCAGCTGAACAACACGGATGTCTAAAATTGGCTCACTTCTTGTGCCCTTGCTCAGTTTATTTCCTGTGGGAAAATACAAAAGGATAGCCAGCACACAGAGCCTGCCTCAAACAGATCACCATCAACCCTAAGCTTTCAGCTTAACCATAATTTACTGCCGAAACAAAGCCTAAGGACCTTAGTGCATGTACCTGCATTTGGTCACGTTCATTCCTTCTTACCCTTTCCTCTACCTTTCTTCCCTTCCATCTGTTATATCTCTGACTATAGAAATTAGGATTATACGTCCCTTAGAGGCAAGAACCTGCATTTTTTGAGCTAATGAAACGCAGTCTTCCCAAAGTGGGTGCCTTCCAGATGTGTTGGGCTACAATTCCCAGCATGCCCCAGACATTGTCAGGGATTCTGGGAGTTGTGGTCCAAAACATCTGGAGGGCACCAGGTTGGGGAAGGTTGCCCTTTGCCATTATGATGATGGGATTTAGAAGCCTTGCCGATTTGTAATGGGTAGATTTTTTTTAAAAAAATATTAATTTCAGATATCTAGTGGACACCTCCTTAATTAATATATTTTAAACAGACCAATTACAACTTGGAGTTGGGAGAATCTGCAATCAGTAAATAGTACTTATGTGCAGTTTTTACAACAGAAATATTAACGCCAGTGATGGAAAAAGTAATATTTGAAGTAGCCTAGTTCATCATAACCTCTGCAGCTTACTGTTCTAAATAATTTATTGGACAACCTTAACCTCTTGCTGTTAACAAACCTTTCTTGGAGAAGAACTTGTGTTTTGCTTGACAGCTCATAAATGGAGAAACCCTGGTAGCAAATTTGCTTGATTTGCTCCCCCTCAATCAGGACAAAATTAATTGAGCTCAGCCCACAGACTGACATGTTAAGCAAGAACTGTGTTATGTGGAGCCATTGTACTAGTCAACAACAGCTTTGTGCTCAGTCCCCAATATCCTCAGGCAGATGTAATTAGTAGCTCATGTACCTTACCTGGTGCTAGCTTGACAAGAAGCTGTGTTAATGATATGAAAGTGAGAGCACATTCCAGCACCATCGGATGAATCTGTATCTCTATCTGACAGGCACAGGCCTGAGATTATTGCTTTGAGAACCTGGTTTTCCTCACCTCAAGGAACACAGCAACTGATAATCAAAAAGGAAAAACAACTTTGATGGAAATCAGCATGGGTCTTATAAGGAGATTTCAGCCTGCTTGTCAGTGTGTGTGCAAGGTGCCCTGAAACAACCTCCCCCCACCCCGAAAAGGTGGAATATTCTACACACTGGAAATTAGGCCAGAGCTGCATTTATTTCATTCCTATCAAATGCCCATCATATTGGACCCAGATTTAAAATGGGTATTTTTAAAATGCACTACAAGCTAATGAAGCAAGTCACAGATCTTGCTATTTTACCCCTTTCATATACACTCTTCCAGCTCTAATTTTTTATTTATTTATTTATTATATTTATACCACATCTTTTTTTCCTGCAAGGAGCCCAAGGCGGCTTACATAATCCTCCTCCTCCTCCTCCTCTCCATTTTATCCTCACAACAACCCTGTGAGGTAGGTTAGGCTGAGAGTCAGTGACTGGCCCAAAGTCACCCAGTGAGTTTCATGGCTGAGTGGGGATTAGAACCCAGATCTCCTGACCCCCAGTCCAACACTCTCACCACTACGCCACACTGGCTCTTTCCTTTCTTGAAGCATTTCTGACAAAATCTGTTCACTGACTAGTGTTGTCGAATCATTAACACACAACCAAAGAACTTCTTAAGACTTTTTCTGGGCCACATTCTCATGGTAGTTTGTTTATTTATTTATTATATTTATGAATCGCCCATCTGGCCAGACATCTGGCCACTCTGAGTGATGTACAGTCCAATAAAATACAAGTGGGGGGGGAACACACACACACACACACACACAGTATAAAACACAATTAAAAACAGTACAAAACTTAAACTTAAAAATCCTAATCCACCCCATATTCCCGCCTGAAAAGTCACGTTTTTAATGCCTGGCGGAAGCTAATCAAGGAAGGGGCATGGCGGAGGTCACTGGGGAGAGAGTTCCATAAACTGGGGGCTGCCACAGAAAAGGCTCTCCTCCTAGTCCCCACCAGCCTGGTTTCTCTGGCTGATGGGACAGGGAGAAGGCCGTCCATGGCAGATCTTGTTGAGCGGCCTACATGATGTTGCTGGAGACGCTCCTTGAGATAAACTGGACTGGAGCCATACAGGGTTTTAAAGGTCAATGCCAACACCTTGAATTCGGCTCAGCAAACAACTGGTAGCCAGTGCAACTCTTTGAGCACTGGAGTGATGTGATCATGCCGGCGGCAGCCTTTAACCAGGCGAGCTGCTGTATACTGTACCAGCTGCAACTTCCAAACCATCTTCCAGGGTAACCCCACGTAGAGCGCATTACAGTAGTCTAGGAGAGAGGAGACCAAGGCATGAACCACTGATGGGAGCAGATGATTAGGAAGGTAGCAGTAGTATGATTTTGTTCTCACATCTAATGTTTATAATGTATTAAAATTGTAACTGTACAGACTCCTTAAGCCTAGTTATCTTATAAATCGCACCAGCTATGCCCTCCCAGGTACAAGGGAGGGATTCATCAGTGCGGAGAAACAGGGTATAAGCCAGAATGTTAAAAGATGGACAACAAAGGCAAATACATAAGTAATAAGTAATAAAAGTTCCATTCAAGCAGAAAGAGTGAAGACTGTAATATCAGCTCATAGGAAGAAAGAGCTGATGGATGATGGGGGGAAATTTAGGGAATGAGCTACACCTAAGGAAGAACCAGCAAGTATGAATCAAGACCATGGAACCTAAGCAGCAACCGGACAGTTAAGTAGCTTTTAGTTTTAGTAGCTTTTTGTACTATGATTGATGAAGGTTTGATACTTATAGTGAGAAAAGACTAACTACAGCCCAGGTTTCAATGCTCAATCAAAATTCATCTGACTTCCCATATTACAGCAATTTTAGTAACCTGTACTTATAACTGATGTAGCTCTCGTGGATAGAACAGAAAACTGGCCTGAGTAGTGCAGGTCTATCCCCAAACATTGACCTGTTCTAAAAAATCTACTCGCTGAAAAACTCTTCAAGGGGAAAAAAAAAACCACCTACTGCATCCTCGTAATTCAGGAGGAAACCTGCCGAAATGCAATTTGTAAACTATTTTATCATTTCTGCCCAAATTACTTAATACAGCTTTTTATGTTACACTGCTTCCACTGAAGACCTTGATTCATTCTGTAATGTGCAGCTTGGTTAAATTGCTGAAGACAGCCCTCTTTCACATACACCTTCCTTTCAGTTTTATAGCCCTTCTCCCTTCTACAACCTCAGGAGGAGAATGCAGGCAAAGAGATTGCAATTGTAATACAGTAATACCTTGGATTGCAAGTAACTTGGTTTGAGAGCGTTTTGCAAGACAAGCAAATTTTTAAATATTTATTTAATTTTTTTTTACTTGATATACAAGCGATGTCTTGCAATACTAGTACTGTAGTACGGCTTAAATTAAAAATCTCTGTACAGATTTTTTGGGGGGGATTTTGTTTTGATATAAGAGTGTTTTGGATTACAAGCACGTTTCCGGAACGAATTATGCTCTCAATCCAAGGCATGACTGTAATTTAATAATTAATTCACCACATGTACATGTTCTATTTCTATACCCCACCCCACCTCCTCCCGCCTGCTTCCATCCTTGCAAGAACTTCTGTGGGGTTTGCTTCCCCACCCCTTGTCACTCCAGTATTGATCGAGGCCTCTTCCCCACTCCCCGCCCGCCTACTCCCACACATAGTGAATATTTGATCTGAAGTATTGTAAGAGCCCATTGAGGGCAATGTTCACTTTTAACAGGGTTTGGCACAATTATGCTTTATTAACACAGATCCGTTATTTTATAGCTTCATTTGCTGCTGTTGATTTTATGAGCTGAAAGTAGGAGAAAGCATGAAGGGCTAATAATTCCAGTAGATTTCAGCAGATGGAGAACAAGTACTTCATGCTCAGCCTCTTTCTCTCCTGGAAAGCAGTCAATATGTAGGATTCTTGTAAAGCATTTCCAGAAAATGGCAATAGACATTCCTGTCAGAATTTACTGTAATCCTGGGTTAAAACTCCAGTAAGGAAAAGGGTCCATTTGGCACTTGAGATGTGTATGGAGCCTTAGGCCTCATATGTATACAAAGGTCATATTTCTGGGAAGTGGGGTGGGGGTAATCTGGACTATTTTGCATACCATCAGAAGCACAAAGGCAGAGTTACACTGTATCAAATCATTTCCCCAGTAACAGACTGGGGCTATAGAAATTCTTCTATTGAGGAAGTATGTACATTAAATCAGGGGTGGGCAGAAGGTGGATTTCCAGATATTTTGGACTTCAGTTCTCATAAATCCCTGCCAGCATGGCCAATGTTCAGGAATGCTGGCAGTTGAAGTTAAATATCTAGCCATTCTAGCAGACAGTGAACCTCTTTCTTGCCCAGCTTCTAGTCATCCAGGACAGGCCTGTGGCTTACGCTGGCTCTGAGCGTGGAAAGTTAAGCAGGGTCAGGCCTGGTTATTACTTGGATGGGAGACCCCTCCTCTAGTTTCCTGCATTGAGCAGGGGGTTGGACTCGATAGCCTTGTAGGCTCCTTCCAACTCTATGATCTATGAAATTTATGAAATCTACCATGCACATTTCTGGGAAGCTCCTGTCACACTCTCCCAGATTATACCCTGGATCTATAACAACAAGACCCTAGTCTCTCTTAGTTTGTACCTTGTTCCACATTTTCAAAGCCACGTCTTTCTAAAACTTTTAACATGATTCATGGTGAGAACCACAATGAGTAGCCACAATAGCTAATAGGATCTATCGGACAACTCTTGACACAGTGGCTAGTGGAGCTCTTAGGCATTCTTAATTAGGACCTGTTTGATATGTACAGTAGTTCTGTTCAGCACATGCTCACATACTCATTTAGGAACTGTCCTGGCAGTAGCATCAAAATGTTCCAAATGAATCACATTTAGGGCAGTCTAGTTGCCAGCCCCCTTTTGCCTACCCTCCCATCAATCTGAAATATTGAATACAGGAAACCATTCATGAAATGGAACGTTATCATGGTGGTGTGCACATAACCACTTTGTAAGCTGGCCATCCATATCATCTTGCCAAGTGTTGGGAAGAATTTTCCTCCCATTACCACACTTAATCATAAATCTGGAGAAATAGGAGAATAATATAATTCTCCTCACCACTTGGCAGGATGGTACAGAATACTGGATTACCAAGTTGTAAAATGCTCTCTGCATAAACTGCTCCTTGGTAAATGTTGATATGCATGTTTTCACTGATAGTCTTGAAGCTATTAGAGGAAGGGTATAGTGAAAAGCAAGTGCAGGTGAAGGGAAGAGGAAATGACCTCGCTACACCCATCCCTCTATCTCCTCCAATCCCCAAACTGTTTCAAGACAATATGGAGGAAAAAGGAAGGAAGAGTGGTATCTGGACTTACCAGCAGGCCACAGACATGATTGTGTCAGATAGTAAGAGCAGAGCACAAAGTTTTCCCCTTCAAAATATGGTACTCACAATCAGCAGCTGAGAAAGGATTGTGTAAGGATTGTGTAAGGCTTTGAAAGGATAAGTCATGTTTGAATCATGCATGTGGCTTTCTAACATGAACATAAGAAGAGCCATGCTAGATCAGACCAAGGGTCCATCTAGTCCAGCATTCTGTTCACACAGTGGCCAACCAGCTGCCCACAGGTTCCCACAAGGAGGACATGAGTGCAACAGCACCCTCCCACCCATGTTCCCCAGAAATTGATGTACACAGGCCTACTGCCCCCGATACTGGAGGTGGCATATAGCCATCAGGACTAGTAGCCATTGAGAGCTGTCTCCTCCATGAATTTGTCAAATCCCCTTTTAAAGCCATCCAAATTGGTGGCCAGCACTACATTTTGCAGAAATGAATTCCATAGTGTAACTATGCGCTGTATGAAGAAGTACTTCCTTTTATCTGGCCTGAATCTCCCACCAATCAGCTTAATGGGATGACCCTGGGTTCTAGTATTATGAGAGAGGGAGAAAAATGTCTCCCTGTCCACTTTCTCCACACCATGCATAATTTGTACACCTCTATCATGTCTCCCCTTACTCGCCTTTTTTCTAAGCTAAACAATCGCAGCTGCTCCAGCACCTTGATCATTTTCGTTGCCCTTTTCTGCACTTTTTCCAGCTCTACAATGGTCCCTTTTAGGTGCAGTGATCAGAACTGTACACAGTATTCTAAGTGCAGTTGCTCTATAGATTTGCATAAGGGCAGTATGATCTTGGCAGTTTTATTATCAGTTCCTTTCCTAATTATGCGTAACATGGGAGTTTGCCTTTTTCACAGCAGCTACACACTGGGACAACATTTTCATCGAGCTGTCCACCACAACCCCAAGATCTCTTATTCTCTTTCTTGGTCAGTCATTGCTAGCTCAGATCCCATCAGATTATACTTGAAGTTGGGATTTTTTTTGCCCCAACGTGCATTACTTTACACTTACTTACACTGAACCACATTTGCCATTTTTATGCTCATTCTCCCAGTTTGGAGAGATCTTGAAGCTCCTCACAATTCCTTTTTGTTTTCACCACCCGAAATAATTGGGTGTCATCAGCAAACTTTGCCACTGCACTGCTCACTCTTGATCCCACATCGTTTATGAATAATTTGAAAAGCATTGGTCTCAATACAGATCTCTGTGGGACCCCTGTATTCTCCATTGGGAGAATTTACCATTTATTCCTATCCTCTGCTTCCTGCTCTTTAACCAGTTACTGATCCATAAGAGGACCTCCCCTCTTATTCCATGACTGCTAAGTTTGCTCAGAAGTCTTTGGTGAGGGACTTTTTCAAAAGTCTTTTGAAAATCCAATAAAACAATGTCTACCGGATCACCCCTGTCCACGTTTATTGACACTCTCAAAGAACACTAAAAGTTTAGTGAGGCAGGACTTACTTTTGTGGAAGTCATGTTGATTCTTTCTCAGCAGGGCTTGTCCTTCTTTAGGCTCACTGATTTTATCTTTAATAACGCTTTCAACAATTTACCTGGAACAGATGTTAAGCTAATCGACTGTAATTTCCCGCATCCCCACTGGATCCTTTTTTAAAAATTGGTGTTACACTGGCCATTCTCCAGTTCTCTGGTACAGAGGCTAATCTTAGGGGCACGTTACATATTTTTGTAAGAAGATCGGCAATTTTATATTTGAGTTCTTTAAGAACTCTAGGATGCATACCATCTGGGCCCAGTGATTTATTGACTTTCAATTTGTCAATAAGGTTGAGAACTTCATCTTTTGTCACCACTATTTTCCTCAATTCCTCAGACTCCGCTCCTGAAAACATCCATTCTGGCACAGGCACTGTCCTGTATCTTCTGCAGCGAAGAAATATGAAAAGAATTCATTCAGCTTCTCTGCGATCTCCTTATCCTCCTTTAGCAATCCTTGAGGCACTTATGTAGAAGTAAGCCCCATTAAGCTCAGTGGAGTTTACTTCTGTGTAGACATGCATAGGATTCCACTGTTAGGAGCACATAGGTATTGGCTTGCCTTTGGCCCAAGATTTCTCTCGCTATGTCTACCTTATGAAGGGACCTCCAAGTGACTCTTAATGTTTTAACCTCTGAGATTCTTTAGTACTCAATCATGCTGTGTTGTTTAGTGGACTTTAGCCAGTCCCTGAGGGTTTGGACATGAATTCCCTTCCACTAAAAATGTACCAAACACATTTCCCCCCATCTATGTAAAAGCTTAAGAAAATCAGTGTTATAGCTAGAACACTCCTCCACAAGACGCTAATAATCAGTAGTTAAAGTTCTCTGCTGCAGAGTAACATTTTGGCAAGCTAGTAGTGCTTCAGGGTCAATGTAGGGATTCCATTATTTCCTACACAAAATCATTAACACTGACGCCACAGATCTGCTACTAGTAATACTGGGTAAACATCCCAGAAAGATTAATAATATTTTCATTGAGCTCCATATTTAAAAAGGCAGAAGAAAGTAGCATTTTGTCCCTAAGCTGATAATATGGGCCACGTGTGAAAACAATAAAATAATAAAAAGTGACATGAATAAGCTTTCAGTGGGGGGAAAACGGTTTTTAAAAAGCTTCACCCCAGGAAAAGGGTTGTTACTTCAAAGAAGGCATATAATCTGACAATATTTTCTTCCACAATAGTAGATAAGGTTACTTAATGATTTAAACGATACAGGATTTAAATTTTTATTAGTCCCCACGGAGCAATGAGAAAGTTTCAAGTGAAAATTGCCTGCCTTATTTTGGAAGCAAATCTCAGTACTGAATCTAGCTGTTTTATAGCAGAAGCAGAAATAGAAATAAGTAGTTTCCAGAAATCACATCTTAAAATATTACTGGGTTTAAGGATGTAATTAATAGACGAGCTGTGAAATATAACTTGCAACGGCCCATGCCACGTGATATAATGCCTTGTCTTACTATAGAAGCAAATTCCTACACTGAACCAGGATCAACTCATATAATCCAGCCTCATATAACAGATCAGCTCATATAATCCAGCCTCATGTAGTCTATTACAAGTACTCTTCTTTCCATAAGATTTGTATGGTTCCATAAATAAAAACTGTCATAATGAGGTAAGCTGACAGTCTGTCCAACAACAGCTACCATCAGAATCAGATGCTGCAGGGCTTTTTCACACATTTTAAGGTGCATAGCTAAGTTAGGTCTACACCTAACATGAATGCAACAAATGTGAATTATACAGATACGCTTGTCAAGAAGCGAACTTTGGCTGTCTCAGTGGCAGACTCAGGTTTGCTTTCAGATGAAATGTAAAAAGTAGCTTTGGAATAGTACATCACTATCTTATTTACACTGTTATTCCAATAATCACAGGGCACCATTAACACCAGGCATTTTGCTGCCTGAGGTGAAGGATAAGATGGTGCCCCCTCTCATTCTACATACAAAAGCTGACTGGACTGGTAGCTGAATCTTTCTTCAACGGTCAACACTGGCAATGGGACAGCATCCTCCACCATACCTGGGGGCCGCAGGCTAGTTTAGGGGGGACACAGGCAAGTCATATGACTCACAGCTTTCTCCTGCAACACCTTGCTGCACCTCTCAGCATCTGTCGCCTGAGGGGACCACCTCACTCTGCCTAACGTTAGAGCTGACCCTGTCACCAAGTTTTATTTCCCAACTATGTTGCTTAAGAGATGCTGATGGTTCTAATCTTCAAGAATTTGAAATGTCCTATTACATGGGATACAGATGCCTTAACTGATTTACAAACAAATAGTTAGATCAGCTAGCTAAGAAGAAAAAAGGAACACTATTGTCCCAGTTTTAGGCATAAAAAAATGTATCATTTGAAATAAATACATGCCACAGCAGGTATGTAAAACCAGGTTTTACAACATTCCTGAACATCATCATTCCATCCTATGGATTAGCTATCCAGGTAAGAGTGAATTAAGTCTGTGAACAAAGGGTACACATTTAACTCTCCAAATAAAATCAATGGAAGTTGAAGTGCTTACCATTGATTAAAATGACAACTTTCTTGCAGTGCTCAGATTAATGGCTAGGCTGACTGTTCACCTGTTTTCAGTTTGGGACAGAAATAAAACTTTCAAATATCCCCCCCCCCCCACAAGCCTTCTTGATGCCTTCTTTTTTTCAAGTCTCTTTGCTGCTGTTCATTGGCATAGTTTCATGGCCTTATGCTGCTCCCCTGCTTGTGTGGTACAATTTTTTTTTTCTAGTGAGGACCTTTCTCTCCCTCCTACAGTGATCCCAACTAATGAGGGATCATGTAGTGATTATTATGATGTCATTTGGTTTCATAACCATATAAGTGAGTGTAAACAAAGCAAATGAGAATGAGAGCATTGCTTCTAGCACTGGTCACCACCATGATCCCAGGAAGGAAAGGGGTGAATGCATCAGTCCAGAAACAAGAGGAAGAAGCCTTCAAACAGAACCAGTGTAGTGGAGTTGTTGGACTGGGACTTGGGAGATCTGGGTTCTAGTCCCCACTCGGCCATGAAGCTCACTGCGTGACTTTGGGATAGTCACTGACTCTCAGCCTAACCTACCTCACAGGGTTGTTATCAAGATAAAATGAAGAGAAGGATTATGTAAGCTGCCTTGGGTTCCTTGCAAGAGGAAAACATAAGACTCCTTCAGGGCAACTGATTCAGTCCCTTCAAGGACTAGCTAGAAAGACAGGTAGCCTACCTGTAACTTTTGTTCTTCGAGTGGTCATCTGTACAATCACACATATGGGTTCTGCACAGGACAGTGTCTACAGAAAATTTCTCTTGGAGGCTCCTAAGAAATGCTGATGGTGCAGACTGTTTTTGGAAATGCACACACTTATGTTAATCTCACTTAAGTACCATTCATTTCAGTGGGTCTACTCTAAATAGGACTAACATTGGATACAACCCTTAGTGCATGCTGCTATAACACATTGAAGATGTGCATGTATAGTGCATGTTGCTACAACATACTTGAAGAGCACGCACTTCTACAACAGACCTGTAGATTTTCCTTGTGTGTGCATGCATGTGCTTTGCTGCTCTGAGTTACATTCTGAGTCTGAGAGCTTTGCTGCTCTGAGTCACATTCAGAAGTCTACACAGAGTGGCAGAAAATCCTCAGAACTGGGACTTTGAGAGCACGAACAGAAGGAAGTATACAGGCAGTCTCCAGGTTACGAACAAGATCCGTTCTTAAGTCTGTCTTTAAGTCGAATTTGTACGTAAGTCGGAACAGTATAGTGTAGTATACATTAAAATCAGCATTTATGCAAATTGTGGCCATTTTTATGTACACTACGCTATATTCTACATAAACGATGTAGAGCCGGGGAACCTGGAAGTCCAGCGAGCACCTCAATTGGCGCTCGTCAGAGGCTCAGCTCAGCTCGCGTGGCGGGAGCACTCGCCAAGCGCCCTGCGAGTCGGGTGCCAGGCTGGACGTCCATCCCTAACATTGGCGGTCTGTTCGTAAGTACGAGTTGTCTTTAAGTCGAACGTTCAAAACCCGAGGACTGCCTGTTTATTCAAGCTTCACAAGAAGCCTCATAAACTCCAGCAAAACTTTATTTGGGCTGAGAGTACCCAATGCATTCCCCTTGTAACACACATAAATGTGGCGTCTAGAGCACATAATGCAGACCACATGCTGAAGCTAAGCAGGTATGAGCTGGGTCAGTGCTTGGATGGGTGACTGCCTGGGCTGTCCACATCTGTTCTCCTGCATTGAGCAGGGGGTTGGAATCGATGGTCTTATAAGCCCCTTCCAACTCTACTTATTCTATGATTCTATGCAGCACCTGGATAAGGCTTTCAATAAATGTAGAAATAAAAAATGTGTCTCTGTGTGCCCCAGATTGAGGCCAGAAACTGAGTGGCTGGGCAGGTGCCCAAGAAACAAAGAGTTGCTTGACTGGCTGTGCCCCAAAATGAATGAGAGAGCCTAAAAGCAACCTACTTAGCAAATCAACAAATGATCTTAATGATTAAGTTATAACTGTCTTAATAAGACCTGCCATGCCACCACCTTCTCCCTCCCGGAAGCAGAAGTTTCAAAGATGGTGATCACAGAGGCCAACCCTCCAGTTCCCCTTTCCTGTGTGCCGAGAAGCCTTGTGGCCAGGGAATCAGTTTTTACACTTCTCTCCTCCGCCATGACCATCCCTGTAGGAGGGCAATACTCCTCTCCTCCCACAGGAGAAGAGACAGTCGCTGACTGAGCCTGAGTGACATGCAGATCAGCCAGCTAGTATTAGACTGTCTCTGCCATCCACCCACCCCCAGCCACTCCCGGCTTTCTTGACACCATGCAGCACTGCCACATTCTATTACGTCCCTCTGGTGGTGACTGACAGGCTCTAATGCAATCGCTCGGTTCACTGGCTGTTGGCTTCACCACTTCAGGGCACTGCTGCCAATGAGTTAGTGTTCTGATCAGTAGCGTTGGAGCCGGCCACAACCAGAGGGACTTGGTAGAACGCGGCAGCACTTGCCACCTCCTAATGGGGCCAGGATCTTTGCTTCTGGGGCCAGTCCTCCCATCCCCCATATTTGGGGAACGTATTCCCACTGCATGCACCTTACCTAGATTACCTTCAATCTTCTATCTTTTTTCCCTAGCTTAGTCTTTTTGTTGCAGCACTTCTAAAACCCAAAGTATCCAACCAGCTTGGTAAACAAATAAGAATCACCAGGAAACTCAACGGTTCCACTTCAGTTCCATACTAGAAGACTGTAACATCTGGAGGCCCTCTGGCTTCGCCCAGTCCTTGTAGGAAAAAGTGAGGATTTCACCCTTTTGCTGACAAGATTGAAGCAATCCTGAAAGAAGAGACACGAGGGAGGCAGCCCCAGCTGTCAAATTAGCAGAGGCAGCACCTGCCATTTCTTAATAAGTACCAAAACACAAAAGCACATTAGGATTCCCTCAGCGTACCAGAGGTGTATTTATCCTTTACAGAGCAAGGAAAGACCAGTTACAAATGTAAAACTTCTTTGAAGGTTATCTGGCTCATGAATCACCATGCAATGTAGATTAAAAGCAGATGGTTCAACTCAATAATATACAGGTAATTGATGGTATATGTTCTGCTGAACTTTCCTGTGCAGCATGTGACACTGTTTTCAAGATTCCTGGAAAAAATGAGATTAAGGCTCCAAACAACAAATATAAACAACAAATATAAACATTTTGTGAGGAAAGACACAGCGAAGTGGCAATGGCATAGGTCAGGGATCTCCAACCTTTTTGGGCCCGTGGGCATGTTTGAAATTTTGAAAAGGTACCCTGGGCATCACCACAAATCTCTCTCTGGCTCCTCTTCTCCCTCTCTCATTCCTCCTCCCCTTCCCTGACTCCTCTTCTCTCTTTCTCTCTAGCTCCTCTTTCCTTCCTTCCTTCTGGCTCTGCCCCTCTCTCTGGCTGGCTGGCTGGCTGGCTGGCTGGCTGGCTCTCTCTGACTCCTCTTTCCTTATTTGTCTCTGAGTGTCTCCTCTTCCTTTCTCTCTTCCTTCTCTCTGGTTCCTCTTCTCCCCCCACCCCACCAAGAACCCTATTGCCTTAAGGGTCCTTGGTGGGGGTAGACTTCACTGTCCTCCAGCCATACGTTGGCTAGGGGTCTTTCTCATCCCCCCCACCTCCCCATGCAAGTGAATGGAGGAATCACTCCATTTACTTGCAGAGGGGGGAAATAGTTTGGCAGGTGCCTCAGTCTGGTCTTGCAGGTGCAGTGGCGCCCAGGGGCACCACACTGGAGACCTCTGGAATAGGTTAAAAGAAGTTTCAGAGCTTATTATTTATTTATTATTTACATTTATTAATCTCCCATCTGACCGGCAACCAGCCACCCTGGGCGATGATCCTATTCTCCAGTTATGCCAGCAGCTTGGTGGGATAAGCACTCCTTATGCTGGTAATATGTTTTGACAGCAGAGCAAACTGCAAGTCACATTGCAAGCAACCAGAGCCATGGATAGCAAACACTCCACCCATTGGTGTTGCTTTCTGACTGGAACACATCGAAAGGACATGCATGAGATAAATGATAAATTGAGAATATATTCTAGGATAATATGTTGTACAGCAGGGATGGGGAACCTCCAGTCCAGGGGTGAATGTGGCCCACCAGATCTCCCCATCCAGACCCGCAAAGGCCTCCAGAGAGGCCCTTCTCCCTCTCTTAAACCCCACCCCATCAGAGAAGGGAGTGCAAGCAGGAGAGCAGCCCCTGACTGAGCTGTGGCCTCAAGGAATGCTCCTCAAGCTGGGAGCTCAATTGGGAGCCAGATCAAGCCCTCTCTGCTCATTAAACTACACAATTAACTAGATCAAATAGTCAAGTTATGTTTAATCTATGGGAGGGGGTGGTGTCATGCAAAACATCTCCATTTGTTTTGTTCATCTCTCAACTGAACACACACAGTTAATTTTGCTTATTTATTTATTTATTTATTTATTTATTTTATCAAGCACCCAAGGTGGCTAATTTAGCTATTCTCCATGTTTTAGCTATCTGATGTTTCAGTACTGGGGTTTATTATCACTTTTCCATTTACTAGAAACCAGAATTTTTGCTTCCATCAGCAACTTCTAAACCAACTCATAGTGATGGTTTGTACTTTTGGGGTTGTACAGTCAAAACATTGCAGACTTTTGTGCATGGGAGTCATCGTCCAGAAAGCAATGTGCACACCCTGGTTCAACTTTGCTTGACCAGGGTAGTAGTTTTAAACAGAAAGCAGGGCTTATAATAACATCTGAAGTGATTTTGCAGACTTTCAAAAGCAAACAAAAGTATTAAACTTCATTTTCTCAATAAATATTGTATGTGCACTGAATACTAAGGAGACCCATTTATTCATAACAATATATGCTTAACTTCAGGATGTACACCCCAATTGGCCTAATGAAATATTTATTTTAATATCTGCTTGCTTTAAAAATTATACCATTCGATTTATCTGTGCAATAGCTCACTGAGAAAAATCTTATTAGTACACCACAAGCATGACAGCCACCCTATAGTTTTACTTGAAAAGTTGTGTGTATGTTTCTTCCTAGCTACAAAGTGCCAGAATAATTTCTTCTACATCATCAGAGAAAGAGGGATTTTGACAAGTATTGCCCATGAGCTAAGCCAGGGGGGAAATGTGTATCAAGACTTTTTGATGCTGTTCTTAAACTTCTGAAATATAGTAACATCAAAAGACAAAGTTTGCTAGAATGGAAGTTAGAGGAAATCTTTCATAAAGTTGTAAGTAATCCCTGTTGATTCAAAATGTTCATTGGTAGAGCAAAAAAGCCCTTTGAAGGGCTTAACAGGACTCTCAAATCCAAAAAGAGTTCAATCCAACAATTTAACTAGGGAAATTCTTCTCAGAAAGAATTTTCTGGAGTTTCTGGATGAGTGTTGTGCCTCCGTTTGGAAGACATGGGGCAGCTGTGCCAGAGTGTGTCTGGGGTGGGGCCAGGCCCGTGTCATCTGCAGCCTGGCCCAGCTGTGCTGCCTTGCTAATCAGTGCCTGTTTAAAAGACAGGCCCCAAACACACTTCAGACGCTGGAAGCAATTGTCATTGCAACTCAACCGTAGCCAGCTACTCCTGCCAGCCCCCGGACCGAGACTCGTGCTTCCTTGACTTTGGAACACCCCTGACCACGCTTCAGCCTGCTCCTACACTGCTTCGTTTTATTTTGGTTTCAGACATATCTCTTGGCTTTCAACCTTGGACTGTGTTAACGACAACGGCTTATCTGTGGACTGGACTGATTTACGACAATGAGCTTCTTTCAGAAATGTTTTAAGGCCATTACATACTTGACTGCAGCAATGTGTCAAAACCCCCAAATGCTTCCCTGTTGTAAGGAATTTACCCGACTTGTATAAAAAAAATGTAAGGGGTTCACTAAAGTATCCTTCCAACATTACCCCAGTGATGTGAGAGATGCTATATCATGTGGCCTTCCCATGATGTTCTGGCTGCATCAGTGTCTGTCTGCATCAGTGTTTGGCAGTGAAGCTCCTTCCAACATCAGCCTCTCCTCTTCTAGGAACAAGGGAACACTGCCCCACATTATGAGCTCTTCCCACACTATTTCTGACTTCTGACATTCCTGAAGTGTAGAGATAATAATGAGACATGTTGCAGTAGCTTCCACACTGCTAACATCAGAAGGGATCCCAGATGTTTAGAACAGACACATGGAAAGTCCCCATACGAGTACCAGCAGACCCCAGGAAGATGCAGTGCTGATGTGAAGTCTTTTCATGCTATAGTGGCAACGAATGTGGTAAGCCTCTTATAGATGTGTTATGGCAGCCATGTGGGGCCCTAACCTGTGGAAGAATGTTTTGGCCGATAACTTATGGAGCAGCCCTTACTGAAGACAGGCTGTTGATGAGGATTCTATAAATCTCCTTCAACATGGGACAATTTATGTTTGGGGATCCATTTTATGCTACTCTTCACATTCTTAAATGCTTCTGGGGTAGCAACTAGACAGTGAATGCAGTGAAGGCATGTACATTTCTAACAGGTGTGAATGACATGAGTGAGAGCAGCATGTGAGAGGAAGAATGAGAGTAATGATGGGCAAAGAAATTTCAGGAAGCCTTGCCAAGCACATCTCTTAGAGATGGTCAAGCAGCCTTGTTCTTGACCCTGAAATAAGTTGGGCCCATTAAGGGTGCAATTTGAATGCTCTAAAACCCTCAAAGAGGGGTTTCAGTGTTCAAAAGAAGGGTCTGACGATTCCTTCTGCAGCCCACTACCCCATCCCCAAAGAGGAAAAGCTTGCTTTGAGGACCAGGCACACAGCAGAAGCCTCTATTTGCAGACCCTTTGTAAAGTGGAGACGCTTACCAGTGTAGTGACACTGGGAGCATCATTTTTGGATGGAGATTGGGGTGTGTGTGTGTGTGTGTGTGTGTGTTGCATGATCACTGGCAGAAAAAGTTGCTGGCAGTGTCTTTCCTTTAAAAAGTATTCAGACAGCCAGTAAGCCACCCCCATCTTCCAAGGAGCACTCTTCCATCTGCCACCCCATCCCTGGCCCCCAAGGCAAGTTCTTTGGTCCTTGGAGGATGAGGACAGGCGGCAGGTGCCAGAAGGTGGGGTGTGCTAGCAGAGCTGAGGCGTGAGCAGGATCACAGCAACCTCTGCCTGCCTTGCTTCCATTTGCATGCTCACCTGTGCAACATGATCCAACATGTTTCAAATGCTTCTACATTACAAAGACATGCATCATCAGCAAGAAGGTTTGTGGTTAGCATTTAACCTCTACGACTTAAAATTTCACATGATTACTATTCCTGAAGAGATACCAACCTAGTACAGACATGGGGAAATGCTAGCATTCTCTGCAGATGCAGCTTTGCTTTTCCTTACATGACAAGTTGCACCTGCCAAAAGTTCCTCAGCTATGCAAATATTAAAGTTCAGGGAGCCCTGTCATCCTATGCATCCCATCTATCTACTTCTTAATGTAAGTCAAAGTAACAGTCAGGACTGCAGTTCATGATCATCATGATGAGTTCAGATTACTTTTTCCCACAAGCATCGTGCAAGGAAAAACATGAACAGGCTCCTACATATTGATTTCAGTACACCATAGTAACTCCAATATGGATTTTACATGCTCTTCACTGACTGATATTTATACAATATCAGCAACAGCAACTTGCGCACCGGTCACACATGCATGAGGTTTGGCAGCTCTTTGCTTTGTTTGTTGGTCCATCCCATTTCAGGGAACGAGGTGGGTTTTTTTCTTCCTTATTTGAGAACTCTAGCCTGTTAAGGTTAGTTAGTGACAAATAACTGAATGAGAACAAGGTTGCCAAAGAAGCCAATTAAACAGGAAGGCTTGTTTGATTTTCTTAAAGCTACCCTCTGGAATAAAATAGATCATCCAAGCATACAAAAGACCAGGCAGTCTTGAAAATGCTGCCATTGTGAAGAAAGCAGGGAGTCAAAATGAACCTGAGCTGAAAGACAGCTTAATCCTTTATCCACACCCACACCCGCTGCCGCTCCCATCAGCCCCAGCCAACATGGCCAATGGTCAGGAATGTGGGTAGTTGTAGTCCAAAATATCTGGCGGGCACCAGATTGAAGAAAGCTGCTGTAAGGGTTAAACTTAAACCAGTAAAATAAAGATGTGTGGTATGCTCACTGGACCAAATCAGAACAAATCATGAGTACATAAAACTAATATCTGTGAAGGTCTGTATACATTTTGGCTTTGAGCCGGCTTTTTTACTCTGCTACAAAGCAGTGGGCAGAATGGGAGCCCACTGCTTTAAGAGTGCAGTCTTGTACTGTAGGGACTGTGAAGAAAAGAGTCTGATGGAGAAAGACCGCATTTGTGTGCCTTGCCCTGTGCCTTCCTCCCACTGTAGCAATCATCAGCCAGTCTCTGTAGATGTTATACAGTTGTTGTTTTGAAACACTTTTATTTCAACTTCTGTCTGAAGCACCAACCTATGCACAGTTGTTTATTAAACAGTGGACCCTTAGTAGAAGTCTGCATCTGTGGTCAGGCCCGGGGCCTGTGTCAAGGGTAGGCATGGTTGGGCACCTGCCAAGGGCCCACACCCCAGCAGGGGCCCACTGGCAAGAGCCCCCAGGACTTGCTCCTCCTCTTCACCCTTGCAACTGTCCTGCTTACCTACCTCTCACTCTGACTGAGACAATGATGGTGGTGAGTAGGAGGAGCAGTAGATGCCCCTGCCTACTTGTTCACTGGCTCTCTGCCTGTCAAGCAAGCAAGTGGTAGCAGTGATGAGGAAGAGGATGAGGAGCAATAGCTGCTGGTGACAATTGTGTACCAATTGTACCAATTGTGTACCAAAGGTAGACTCACTAAGAAGAGGGCCCACTGAAGGTGCCTTGCCCAAGGGCCCTCAAAAACCCGGAGCCAGCACCAGTCAGGCCTCCAAAGGCCCAGAGAGTAACAGCAGAGTGTTCATGGTAGGGCAACTCCAAGAAGTTAGAGAGAAGGAATTAGGCAGCATGGACATGGATGATTCATGCATGAACGTAGGAGTGGATTAAATATGTATTGTGTGTGTACACACACACACACACACACACACACTGTATATGCTTTTCATTTCAACTTTTACTCTCAAATAATACCCAAGGATCAACATTTTAATTTCCTTTTATCCCTTCCCTATTTCACTCTCTACTTCATTCCAGTTTCCTGAACATATTGTAGAGTGTACACATTGATTGGTCGATATCATAATATTAGTCACCTTATCAGAAGGTCCCAGGTTCAATCCTCGGCTTCTCCGGGTAGGGCTCCTAAAGAATCTTGCCTGAGACCCTGCAGAGCTGCTGCTAGTCACTGTCAACAGTACTGGGCTAGATGGTCCAATGGTATAACTCAGCGTAAGGCAGCTTCCTATTTTCCTAAGCTTTTGCTCCCACTTTTACTTAACCATATCAGGATTTTTTCTTAGCCATGTCATCAAGACTTGGAACTGAAGTTAGCTTTAACTATGGTTAATTTCAACAAACCAACTTCAGAATCCATGGCTTGAAGTTAGCTTGTCTGAAACTAACCTTAATTAACATTAACCACAGTTTGTCATTTTGGACATCATGACAGACTACAGTTGACCAAAAGCAAAAGTTTCTGAATTCCTCCTCCCAGCCGCAGGGTAGAAGGAGAGGGTAAGGAGAGTGCACGAGCCTAAGACTTGCTGTGACTCATTCCTGCTGTACATGTCAGGGTAAACAATGGTTTAGCATGACATGCAAATGCAGCCAGTGTCTAGTCCTCATTTTAACTAAGCTCCCTGTAAGTAAGCTCCATCAAACACCATGGGACTTACGGTACTTCTTTGTAGGTATGCATAGGATTGTTCTGTAAACTTCTAGAGACCTGTGTAGGAAATGTTTGTGTATATGTACATACTACATGTATATATGTCATTATATGAAACAAACCATGAGAGAGATTGAATCTGACAAACCCACTGAAACAAACCACAAGAGAGATCAAATCTGACAATCCGAGATGGCAGTCTGAATGAGTTATTTCAGGGTTCCATATAGGAAGAAGCTTACCGAAAACATAGGCATCAAGATTGAAATTCTGGGCCCATTAATGTAATGGGAATCTTGGCACCAATTATAACAGAATCAGCATTTTGCTCCCAGACCTTGTCTATCTTGCTATTTATATCTCATTCGTCATTCTTGAAGTACTGTATTAAAATTTCTGACAGCAGTGGCCCATAATCTAAGAACAACAGAAGGATTTAATGACCTTCTAGGATATTCAATCAGAGGTCTCCAAAGATGTTTTATGATGTAAAGGGATTTATTTATACTTTAATTCAATTTTAAATATTTAAATCCATCGTATTGTAGGAAAAGGGTTTTTTTAAATGTAAATGACCCTGGCAAACTGCTTGTTATGTAGAAGGCAAAAATTAATTACAAAGGCTTACCCAGCTAATAAAAGACTGTGTGTGCAATATAATCATGGTAATTTCTGATAAACTGAAACATGAATCTGATTGGAATTATTCTGGCAATGTGGATCCCTTATTGACTGGAGTTTTACAGGTTAATAAAATGAATGAATTACAGTAAGGGCTGAAAAAGCATCTTACAACTATGCTCTTGCAAAAGAGAGTGTGAGATTCTGGGAATTACTTGCCTCATTCCCCTGCTGATTGTAGCAACTAAGTGCTAAAATAGACAAGCAGAATCCCATGTGGTCCATCTATTGCTGGGCAGGCAATACCATTTCATACAGCAGGTGGGGGATCAACCAAACACTTCCCCACCTAAAATACCTGTTCCCTTTTGGACCCAATTCAAGGTGCAAGTTGGGAAGACAGAGAAATCTGCAATAGATTCAAATGAGTTTGGATTTTTAGGAATCTGACCTGCAGATTCCACAGTGGACCAACTTTTTCCAAGTTGCGTGGACTGGTTTCTTTTTTTTTTAACAACTTTTGGGAGGGATTTGCACAAATGTGCACTTGCACAAGTGTGCGTTTGCTCAAGTGCACATTAGTGCAATTACACATTTGCAAACAGGAACAAAATTCTTGTACATCCCTAGCGCCCGCCCGATTCCATGAGTAGACAACGGAATGCCTGACAATCCGTGAAACACAGACGGAACAGATTTAACAAAATCCGTACATCCCTAGCATGTAGGAGCACCTCATCCCATGTCGATTTGCTCATATTTTCAGAACTTCTGCTGAAGGCCTCCTTCAGATGCCTCCTTTATTGGAGGTACAGTATCCAGCAGCAAGAGAGAGGGCTTTTTCAGTGTGGTCATGCCATAGCTAGGGAACAACCTCCCTAGAGAAGCTAACGTGATGTCAACTTTTCAGCTTTTTCTGACCCAAGCAAATATGTCTTTGTTTGCCCAGGCATTTTTATCTGTTGTAAATTAAATTGTATGGATTTTATCAGGGATGTTGAAGAGTCCTTGGTCTCGAGTCACGAGTCGAGTCACGAGTCTTTGGACCCGAGTCTCGAGTCCGAGTCCAAGTCCTTGGTCCAAAATGGTGACTCACGAGTCCCGAGTCCCGAGTCACTCCCAAAGCTGACTCCATGAGTCCCTATTAAAATCAATGGGGTTTTTTCCCAACAAAATAAGGCTACTTCAGATGTGTGGTTTAAATAAATTCTAGGCACAAGTGTGCCTTTTTATCTCAAAACTCTGCCACTGATTTTGACAAGAACAGACCAGGCAGACAAACCCAAAATAACCAGGCAGGGAACCCCAAAACAGGCAGGCAGAGGCCTTTGTCTTGGACAATTCAAACTGTGGAACTGGTTAAGAAGAGACCAGGCAGGCAGAGGAGGCAGGGAACCCCAAACAGGCAGGCAGAGGCAGCCAAACCCAAAATGCCTGAAAGGTTACATTAGTAAAATGATTTTAAAAAATAAACTTGGATTGTTACTGCAACGAGGTCCAGACAGCACCTGCAGGTGGCATCAAGCAAGGATATTGATGAGTCCTTGGTCTCGAGTCCCGAGTCGAGTCTCGAGTCCCATTAAAAATATTGGGACTCGAGTCCGAGTCGAGTCAGAGGGGGGACTCAGTCCGACTCACGAGTCGAGTCCTCGAGTCCGAGTCCGCATCCCTGGATTTTATTCATTGTTTTATTATTGTATTCTGTGCTATGGTTATTTAATTTATTGTACACCACCCTGAAATCCAAAAAAGAATGAAGGACTGGATACAGAGTTCCTAAATAAATAAATCACCCCCAAATGTTGTTACCAAAACACAAACAAAAAACACCTAGCATGGCAAGGAAAAAGGTAACTCAGAACCTTCTTCCCACATGCTCATTGTGTAAGCCCTGGGAATGTATGAAGCACTTGAGCATTTGTTCCCACCTCCACTTGCAGTATGAAATTACACAACCCAGCAACATATCCATCCCATGGAGTGGCTGATTTAAACTGGGGGAAAGGATTAATCCATATGCTCCAGCTTTCCCCATTACCAAGGACAGTCCCCATTTGCTTTCTTTAGTAAATCACTGTACCTATTTTTGCCTTTAGGAGATGAGCTGCTATACTGTTGTCTTGTGAGCTGCTAGAGTTGCTATTCTTCAGGATTCACTGGGTCCTAGATTCCCTTGAATTTTAATCTCAGAATGGGGATCCATCAGGTCTCTAGTGCGCATGCATGTAAATATAATAATAATACATGTGAGTGCTGAGACATTATGCCACATGCTCATCAACCTGCCGTTTCATGTCATGCAGCTTCCGAAAGTGTACTGTCAATCACCTATTTTAGGATCCTTAGGTTTTTCAAGTACAGCTTAAATAAGACACACACACCCTTTTGGCTACTATACCAGTGGAAGGCAGGAGATTCTAGAGTAAATAAATGCAGTGCACAGAACAGACAGAGCAGAGCCCTAATTAGCAATGTGAAATAGTTGATGGGGCGGGAGAGAGAAGTTTGGACAGTAATCTTTGGTATGAGAATTAGTGTGTTACAAGCATGTCCCTATATTTATTTGTGAAATGTTACTTAACCCCCTCCCGTGACTGCTGTTCACTGTATCCCACTCGCATATCTACTTGCACCCGAAGAAGAGTGAGCAAAAATGCAGCTGGTGAGATCAGTTGGTTAGCCTCTTCCCCCTGAGAGAGTGTCATAGATGCCAGTATATACAAGAAGATATAAAAGGAAACATTTATTATTATTTGGGAGGGCACTATGGTAGTCTATGGTCATCATGAAAATTATGGTGTTATTTAGGAGCTTTATTACTATATCACAAGAGAAAACCAATGGGCTTAAAATATCTAGCTGTTAAGAAAGAAAGAAAGAAAGAGAGAGAGAGAGAGAGAGAGAGAGAGAATCATGAAATGGAAGATTTCTCAAAGGTTTTTAGAACAGCAGAATTTGACATTCCCAGATTTGGGACCCACCTTTAAGTCCCCAACTGGCAAAATGAGACCCATGTTAATTTTTGGTTTTATATATTGATATTATTTTGTTTATTTATTTGTAGTATTTATATACCACTAAGTATAATAAAATCCCTAAGAGGTTTACATATAAGTATTAAAATCACATTTAAAATACAATTTTAAAAACAACAACAATTACAATTACAACAACAACAACAATAATAATGAGCAATACTAATATAGAATATTAGTATTATTGTTAGTTGATCTATCTATCTGGGTATGTGTTTTATTACTGTACGCTGCCTTGGGAGGGCTTCTGCCCTGAAAGGCAGCCAAGAAACATTTTAAATAAAATAATAAATAAATAAATTTCTTCCCCCTCCCAACGTGTCAGTCTTCCTTCTCTCTTCTCCTCCTCCTTCTAAACCAGGGTTGGGGGACATGTGGCCCTCTAGAAGTTGTTCGACTAAAACTCCCATCAGCCCTACCCAACATAGTCAAAGGTGAGAGATGATGGGAGCAGTAGTCCAACAACATCTGGAGGGCCACAACAAGTTGCCCACCCCTGTTATAAGGGATAGTCATGGTGCAACCCACCTTAGATAAGGTCACAACAGCTAGTCGTGGTTATAATCCACCAACTGATACTAGTTCCTGGAAGGTCATGTCAGCTTTATGACCCCAGGCACAAGACTGCTTGTATTCCATGCCTTCTACCCTGTTAAGAAAAGCTGCTGCTATCCTTAAAAGTGTGCTTATGATAAATGCTGCAGAGTATGGACCCAATTCAGAAGGAGTTAAGCATGAAATCAATGGGAATCACATAACTTTGGGCCTTGTTTGTGTTCCACATTCTCTAGATTGTGCTCCAGAGCAACCACTGCAGTGCCTGATCAAATAAATGCAGCAGTTTAATCACACCCACGTTGTAAAAACTATTTTTAAAAATGGTTGAGTATAGGTGGTGAATAAGTAGGGTTCTTGACAGGCCAGAGTGTAAACAAAAGCTCCAAGGATTTATGCTTAGCTTGCCGATAACTCCTTGGCTAATTGCCATAGCTGCAAACAGTGGTTATCTCTAGCCCCTTCTGCCACTGTCAGAGTGCATTTATCTTCCAGGCCCCAGCAAAGAGACATGATTTTGCTGGCAGGAGAGACAGCTATATCAGCTTGTTATCATTCTCAGTCTTCCCCCCTTTCCACAGCAGCCTAAGGATAACTGGGAAGATTTAAAGTATCCCAATAAATTAAAGAGGACAAGTAGACATAAGTGCTTACCAAGGGTCAGGCATTTTTTAGGCACTGGTGGAAGCAAGTGCTTGTACTATGTCCAAGATAAATAGCTGTGTCTTTCTTTCTCCGGTTATAGTCTGGGAGATTCCCAAATGCATTTTAATCAATAGCTTGTAGTCTCTAGGTACACCTTGACATCATTTCAAGCACTTGCATCTATTAGCACAATGCCACTGATTCAGCCCTATTTAATCTCCGATTACACAAATTAAAGGGCCCCGTGTTTCTTGTTCAAACAGCATGTCAAGTTGTTATTATACCATTTGTTCTGTGCAAACAGATTTTGAGATGTACATTCGCAATGTACTGAGACAACTTCATATTTGCCAGATGATCTTGTTAAAGCACAACCATGTACTTACTCTTAGCAGCTTGCTGGCTTCTGCAAATCATGTTTGAAAGTTATGGGGTATTTCGCCTTTGGCTTTGAAAAATTCAACTTTGAGATTTACCTTGTAAGAAGTCAATTTCTCTTGGCAGATTCCCAAAGAAATATATGCAAAATCCAAGTTCAACCATTCATTTATTTATTTTATACCCTTGAAAGCAGTTTTGAGCTCAAAATCAAACCTGGAGTATTGTAGTAGCATTGGTTTAAAAAGAGAGAGAGAGACCAAAAGGCCATCTCGTCCAAACTGTTGCCGGCATATCAGTGAGCTCCCTCTAGACCAGGCTATACAGTCCAGATCACAGACAGTTTTGAGGCAAAGACCAGCTGTGCCACAAAACAGTGCCTGCAGAGCAAACAGCTGCAGATAACTCAAGCAAGTGATAACACCAGCAAGCGCCGCCATGTGCTGCTGGGGGGAGATAAAATGAAAGTTGACAGCAGCTCTTTCCTGTTCTTGTATCACTGCTCCAGACGTTAATTTTGACAATAAGAGCTCTTTGCTTTGTAGATCGCAGACTTGGTTCAAATGTGGGGGTGTGGGGGAAATATACAAAACAAGCTAGTGAAAGTTACAGTCAAACTCAAGTCACGCAGTTTCCTTGCTAATGGAACATAACCAAACTACATAGAAGAATGAATACAAGGTCTAGTGTAAGATCTGTAACTTCTGGCATAAAGTTCAGAGACATGGATAAACTATGAGAGCTTCACATTGTGCCAAAGTTTCCATAGATACATTATAGAGTCTACATTTACTACCTTAAGGCTGCAATCCTAAATCCACCCAGCTGAGAATAAGCCCCATTGAACTCAATGGGGCTTCCTTTTGAGTAAACATGTATAGGATTGTATGGTATTAGGCTGAAATCCTAAACACACTTACTAGGGAGTAAACCACATTTAATGCAATGGGACTTACTTTTGCGTAAACCTGCATAGGACTGTGCTGTTAATTGCTCTTTTCAGCTTGTGTGCGTAAGCATAGTAAATTTGGATCCACAGAGCTCCAATTCTTTGCAGCAGCTGAATATCTGGTCCTTTGGTTTTCAATAATGTTTGTGTCATACAGAAGCAAACTTCTAGCACAGAAGGGTTAACTTAAGGCTTCCTCACTTTTATGTGACCTCTCTAGTGTCATCACTAAATAATGTAATTTGTTGCAGAATGCTTTTTCTTTTTTAATCTACCATACACTCCCTACTGAACCACTCGCCAGGGAAAGGATAGAGATGGAGGAGGGTGGTGAGGGGAAGAGACATTGCCAATTTTAAATAAGACTGGATTGTTCCAAAAATGCAAACTGCTCTCACAGATGCTCATAAGTGTGCTCTCTCATACACATAAACATACTCAAGCATATATATTTTCTCCTGGAAAGCTGAGTGAAGGGCACAAATATGCAAAAATAGGATAGGAAGCATCTGTCCAGCCTCAAAAGCAACATCTTTCTTGGAATCAAGCTGCTTGGGAAAGTAACTAAAGTAAGCTCTTGAATATGATGGGTTGTGCATCAAGAACAGGGTCAAACTTGGCTGTTGCTGTCTAACTCCTACTATCATATTCGGTCCCTCCAGAAAGCATTTTTGAATCGGGCCAGCCCAGCCTGTGCAACTTCGGCAGTCTCCCTTGTAGGCACACCTTAGAGAAATGGAGCTGGGGACAGAACCATCAGGATAGGGGTGGATTAAAAAGGGCCATGGGACAGCTACAGGTAGTGCTCTTACTTGCCAGTAATTTTTACTGGCTCTGCTCCTGTGCTATGCAGAAATTTAGCAGGTGGAGCTCTTCTTGGCATGTGAAGGCTGTTAAAAGGCACAGAAGCAGGGTCAATTAAAAGAGTTGTGCAGACGCAGGTGTGAAAGAAGGCTAGATGTTCCCCACCCTCTAAAATGACAGGGAGGTACCTTACGGAACAAGCTTATACATAGTTAGGGACAATGCTCAGGGTAGAAATATAAAAGGATTGAGCATACCCTTTTCCACAATCCTATATGGTAGGGGCAGGCAATCCGGTGCCTGCCCGGATTGCACCAGGTAGGCAACCTGGTGGCCCTCCAGTTGTTTTGGACTACAACTCTCATCAGACCCAGAGAGCATGGTCAATGGTCTGGGATGATGGGAGTTGTAATCCAAAATAACTGGAGGGCCACCAGGTTGCCTACCCCAGCTATACACACTTACCTAGGAGTAAGTCCAATTGTACTTAGTGGGACTTATGTCTGAGTAGAAATCCATAGGATTGCACTGTATGGATGCAGGGCCGGTGCTACCATTAGGCCAACTAGGTGGCTGCCTAGAGCGCATGGCTAAATGGGGCGCAGAAACCACACCAAATCAGAAGCCTCCCTGGTTTTTCCCCCTTCGCTTCGCTTCTTTCTCTCTCCGTGTGCCGGTCTCTTCTTCTGTTTTTGTTGTTCCCAGGCTTGCTTTCTCTTTCTGTCTTTCTTCCTTTCTTCCCCCCCTCTCCCCCTCCTCCTTTTCTTTCCCCGCTGCGGCTACTTCAGCTCTCTCCTTTTTTTCGCCGTCCTCCTGCTGCCGCTGCTGCCGCTTGCCCGAGCCTTATGCTGCTCCTGTTTCTTTCGCAAGTGGGTCTCTTTAGCAAAGCTGCTTTCTCGTACAGCACATGGGGCAATAAGGGGAGGAGGGGGGGCGGTTAGGGAGGGAGGGATGTGGCGGCGGCGCTGGAGGAGGTGGGTGGGGGGAGGGAGGGAGGCAGAAAGAGAGAGGGGGTAACCAGAGTGAACTCTCCCCAAGCTGAGGAGCCCCCACCCCTAGCCAGGGAGAATGATAAAAGGAGTGGGGGTGGGGGAGGAGGAGGAAGGGGGGGTGGGGGAGGAGGAGGAAGGGGGGGTGGGGGAGCAAAAAAAATTAATAATAAATTTTTATTTAATAATAAATATCAGAAGCAAAAAATAAACCAGAATTTTGCATGCACGCGAAAGTAGAAATTGGAGAGGGTGGGGGGAAGAGGAGCTTGCGGGAGAGGAGATGGGGTGTGGGGGGGAGAAGGAGGAGAGATAAATTTTGCACATACACACAAAAAAGAAGGTAAAGGGGGAGGGGAACAAAAAG
Organism: Shinisaurus crocodilurus; assembly: GCA_021292165.1. Taxonomy (NCBI): domain Eukaryota; kingdom Metazoa; phylum Chordata; class Lepidosauria; order Squamata; family Shinisauridae; genus Shinisaurus; species Shinisaurus crocodilurus. The sequence goes on from CM037876.1 coordinate 177,956,381, forward strand.
AAGAGAGAGAGAGAACAAAAGAGAGAGAAGGGGTAAGAAAAGAAAAGGAGAGGGGGGGAGAAAGAGAGGGAAGACAGACCAGAGAATCCCAGTGATCAAATATGCTAAGGAGGAGGATAATAATTTATTATGATAATAATTTTTTTAGGTTTTGCCAATTGACTTTTATTTCATAATGGGCATAGAGCTGGAGGGAGGGAGGGCTCAAGTGGGAGGGGGGCGCTAAATATCTGATCATGCCTAGGGCACCAAACTGCCATGCACCGGCCCTGTATGGATGCAATCCTACTGCACATACATGAAAGTAAGCCCTATTGAATTCAGAAGGACATGCAAGAAACAGATGAGATTATCAAAATGTAAATGATATCTTACAAGAATACAAACACAATGGCTGCCTGGGCCCCAAGCTTGTATTGTAGATCATTTTGATTCCTGCCCCCTCCCTGCTCCCAGCTATTACTATATTTTTAGGATCATCCTCTGCTCCTTCCCACACTAACCAATTCTAGACTGGATCAAAAGCAGAAGTGCTGAAATACAGCAAGATAGTGATTGTCTGATCTTCCCTAGTGGAAAGCCCATGGCAGTGAAAGGCATTCCTTCAAACCTATTAATGATTAATTATAGCACGATTGTTATTATGAGAGATAAGGCCTTTGTGTGGTCAGTGGAAAATTCCCTGGCAATTGTAATACAAAATAAAGTAGCAAAAGGTTCTGTCCTTAGCAGACAGCACTCCGATGACAGGCACGATAACCAGAGCCCAACTTTTCCCTCGTAACCGATGCTATCATAAAAACACTTAAAGACAGAAAAGGGTTCACTTTTTCTTGCATGGCATCTTACTTTCATGCTTCTGCAATATCAGCTGTCATGCAAGAATGCCTATTCTTTTATTTGGGACATGGCAGGTAGAAAATGGAGAAACCCAATTTTGTACTTATGAAAAGTGGCATACTAGTAGTGTGGGGGTGGGGAAGATGGAAATATATAGATACTTTATAATACTACAAGTGGCGTAAAAAAGAACAGCAACTAAGCAGAACTGCATATGCTCTGTATGTGTGTGTGTGAACACACTGGCAAAACATCAGTGCTACGAACCCTGCAGGAACGGGAACTGATGGTAGTTTCTCTCTAGCCCTGACCACTACTTCCATCATTGGCTGAACAGTTCAGCATAAACTTGACAATCCTTCTTCACAAAGATCTCTATCAGCTGCTGAGTGAAAATAATCCTTCCTACAGCATAAACACACAAATGACCATATTTTCTTCTGAATTCATCCTGAAATAACTATCACCGCCCAGTTTCATCTTCAAAAACACCCTTACGGATCAGAATTCTTCATGCTACTATGTCAAACTACTGATCCATCTAGCCCAGTAATGTCTACTCTGACTGGCAGCAACCAGCACCTGGTGGCATATTACCACTGTGGCTACATTTAAGCATGTGATTGTGGTACGTTCACTCTTTCCAAAACCTCCTCTCCAATCATAAGAACAGAAACTATTATTTTAAATGTAGCCTCGAGATTCTTGCCATTCTCAAAAGTGCACCAGACCCAATAGAAGTGGTCTTGGAGGACAAATATTTTGGCTAAGGTGGAAACATTCTGTACTGAGGTCAGTCTGTTTTAGGTTAGTGAGGCCCAGGGCCGGTGCAAGGCAGTTTGGTGCCCTAGGCAAGATCAGATATTTAGCGCCCCCCCTTCCCACTTGAGCCCTCCCTCCCTCCAACCCTATGCCCATTATGAAATAAATTTCCCTCCCTGGGAACTGCCGAGCCCCATAGAAAAACTTTGTGGACTTTGAGACTTTTCCTTTGTGTTCACACGGAAAGCAAAGAGGCAACATCAGCCCAGCTATGCCAGGAGCTCCCAAGGGCCTTCTCCTACTCCATATATATGTAAAAGCCTGTCTCCTCCTGCGGGCAGCACAAGGGATATGAAAAAAGGATGTGAGAGAGGTGTGGTGGCGCTACTTGTGAGGAATAGAGACAAAAGGGCGTCTTGCAGCCTGTCCTACCACGCAGGGTGGAGGTGCAGAGACACCGGTTTGACTCATACACCTTCTGGGTTGCGGGGGGGGGGATGCATGTAGTAGAAACATAGCAAAGAGAGAGCCCGTGGATCATCTGGTTCAAATTTCTGCTTCCCCTCCTCTCTATCACTTTGTTGCAATATTTCTTTATCAGAATAATGTATATTATCCTGTCTTTCCCTTTACCAGCCTAGTGCTCAAGCCTGCTGCTGCTCCTGGTAATGCTGCCAGGCTTGGAGACCGAGCCCTGAGGTGGAGGAGAGAGAGGGAGGGGCAAGCTTCTTTCGCCTCCCCTTCCCCGCCACAGGACATGATTGGTAAAATAAACTTGATAAAATACACATTTTAGATTTTTTTTCAAGGCGTTTCTGGCACCCCCTTTAGCCCTGCACCCTAGGCAGCTGCCTAGTTGGCCTAATGGTAGCACCGGCCCTGGTGAGGCCACAAAGCTGTTTCTGGTGCTACAGGAACTCAAGGATAACTAGCAATCATTAGTACTCCTCCTGCTATAGCTGTCCAATTTATAGCCATTGTGTTCACTTACCTGAAACCTGCATAGTGGTTAAGAGCAGGAGCTGCAACCTGAAATCTCCAGCACCTGCTACCTGATCCTATTTTAATCAGAGGTGCTGGAGATTGAACCTGGATCCTTCTGCAAAGAATGTGCTCTTACCACTTTTCTGAGATCCTTTCCCAGCTACGGTCCCTCCCCCATGCAGCTAAGCATGCATTGCAAAGGTGGGTAACTTAACCCTTCTAACAATCCTGATTGTGAGTATGAACAACCAGTTAAATTGAAGTAAGGAGTAATGTATTTTCATCTGGAATATGAACTTCAAACCTCACTCACAAATATTTGGCAGCAAAGGATTCATATGGAATGGATGAACATTTGAAGCTTCTTTGGTTATGTTAAAATTAGCACTGAACTGTCAACATTACAGTTCTCCCAAAGCCTTTCCCCATGCAAATGGCCCATGCAGTAGGCCTACTGTTCAAAACCTCCCTCTTCCCTGCAGCATTGACATACCAATGCTGTATATATCCCTAGCAACGCTGGCATGGAGATACTGCCGTTATGGGGTGGTGTGTGCTGCAAGGAGCTTTTAAACATACACCAAGTCAGGCTTTTGGTCAATCTAGCTCAGTATTGGCTCCACTTATTGGCAGCACCTCTCCATGGTTTCAGACAGACGTTTTCTCAGCCCTGCCTGGTGCACTCATGCACAGCCCATGCACTCTAGCACTTTAGCTCTTCCCCTAAAGCTCCATCATGGGGAACGGCTTCTTGGTAGCTTCCAGGTTTAGAGATGTATGATCATTTCATTTTTGCTTGCAAAACGTGAGCATGCCCCGTTCGAAACTCCGAGCACGAGCACATGTCTGCCAAAAATATTAGTAAATTGTCAAAACGCACGCTCGTGTTCATCTCGTTCCCAATTCCCAGTTCAATTTGTGCAAACTTCCTCATTTGCGCAAATTTCCTCAGTAGACTGAATCAGCCCTGCTTTAGTCTATGGAAGAAAGTCGCGCAAATGAGGAAAGTTGCACAAATTTGGGGAAACTTGCGCAAATCTCCCATTCAATCGCTGCTCGAGTTGCGCACATTTCCCGTTCATGCAGAGTGAGCAGCATTCACAAACGGGAACAGAAACTGGGCATGGGATGAGCGGCGAAATGATGTTCAGAGAATCCTGGCGATATCGAACATTGCTTGTTCACCCATCCCTTCCTATGGCAAGATTTTATTAATAATGCTGTGTCCTTAAGCTTGAATCATGCCTCATGCAGCAGCCAAATGACTCTAGTCTTCCATGAAAAACAAAACACAGAGATAGTAGTCATGATGTGTACTTCCCATATAAGTGCTCAGAGCACTTAAACAACATTTTTCTGGTGATCCTTACAACAACCCTGATAGGCAGGTCAGTATTATAATGCTCCACATTATAAATGAGGGGGTGAAGCAAAGGGATGGGGACTTGTCTAAGGCTGCCCAGTGAGCTCAGATTTGAACCAAATTCTTCCAGAATGCAGATCCTGCTTGTAACCACTATGCAGGCTTCAGGTAAGTGAACACAATGGCTATAAATTGGACAGCTATAGCAGGAGGAGTACTAATGATTGCTAGTTATCCTTGAGTTCCTGTAGCACCAGAAACAGCTTTGTGGCCTCACTAACCTAAAACAGACTGACCTCAGTACAGAATGTTTCCACCTTAGCCAAAATATTTGTCCTCCAAGACCACTTCTATTGGGTCTGGTGCACTTTTGAGAATGGCAAGAATCTCGAGGCTACATTTAAAATAATAGTTTCTGTTCTTATGATTGCAGAGGAGGTTTTGGAAAGAGGGAACCTACCACAGCCACATGCTCAAATGTAGCCACAGTGATGGTTATATGCCACCACATCTGTAGCCCTAGTAGTGTCTGGCCCGTAGCCTCAGCTAGGACCTCCCAGCCTATGATGTAAAGTGAATCACCCACACAGAACTGTCAAAGGGAAATAATAATATTTATTATTTATGGAGTGCCTACATCTAAGCTCTGTGCAAAAACAATAAGACAGATGTGTCTTACCCACAAGGTACTTATCCTCTGGCTAGGCAACCATATGCATATTTCACTGGACAGGGATGGGGGAGAAAGCTGTGAAAGATGGGGGAGGCCGATTGACTAAATTTCACAAGCTGATTCAAATATTTGCCTGCAAGCCTATGTAACAGTATAATCTGGTTGCCAAAACATTAGATAGGATTGGTGTATGTAGAGATAGCTACATTTAGTCATATCTATATCTTTTGTGTCAAATATAGAAACTAGAGATGTGTGAGTCCTCTTCTGCTCATCTTAGATTAACTCAGAAATTATCCAAGTTCTTCCTCTCCCCCACCGCACCCCACCCCACATTAGGAAGAACTCAGATATTTTTCCAAGCTGATCTGAGGCTCAGAAAAATGACTCCCTGATTAAGAAAGTCCAAAGGTCTCCCACGGAAAGGAGAGATTTTGCCGCTCATCCCTAGTTTTACCAGGGGGAGCTCTTCAAAACAGCCCCCTCGGCACCATTTCTTTGCTGCTTTGCAAATGGGGCTGTTTTGAAGGGCTGCCCTTTGCTGTTGTGAGGCAAAAGCCCATTCCCCACAGGGGAACCTTGGGGCAAGAGAGTCTGAGACGTAGGATCCCGCCATCCATGCCTTACCCAGTTTCCCCAGGATCAGCCTTTCAAAGCAGAGCTTAAAGTTTATCTCAAGGAGCGCCTCCAGCAACATCAAGTAGGCCGCTCAACAAGATCTGCCACGGACGGCCTTCTCCCTGTCCCATCAGCCAGAGAAACCAGGCTGGTGGGGACTAGGAGGAGGGCCTTTTCTGTGGCAGCCCCCAATTTATGGAACTCTCTCCCCAGTGACCTCCGCCATGCCCCTTCCTTGATTAGCTTCCACCGTGCATGAAAAACGTGGCTTTTCAGGTGGGAATATGGGGTGGGTTAGGATTTTTAAGTTTTGTACTGTTTGTGTTGTTTTTTTTAAATTGTGTTTTACACTCTGTTTTTTCTTGTATTTTATTGCACTGTACATCGCTCAGAGTGGCTGGATGACTGGCTAGATGGGTAATTCAAAAATATAATAAATAAATAAAGTGGGAAGTCTTCTTCAGCTTGGATTTCCATCCAAGCCAGAGAAGAATTAGGAGGCTTCTAATGCTTGCCTGTTCTTTGAGACAAGCATTACCAATCCCCCAAAGTTCCTTCCCAGGCCCGAGTATAGCAAACTTTGTTGGTATGTACGGTATAATAGAAACAACACATGTTACATGAGGGGATACACGTGAAAAGTCACCACAATAGTACTTTACCACTAATGGGTCAGGAAGCTATGGGTCCATGATATACTAACCTCTGTTGAATAGTCACTTCCGAAAATTAGAGACAAAACATTGGCCCCACACACCAAATGAAGCACTGGAGCCACAAACACAGCGAAAGCACTCTAAAGGTAGATAAATCAATGAGGACATAGATTTCAGAAGATAATCCCCATGAGTTTCAAGCTTCATCAATGTTTAAAGACTTTAATTCTTCCCAGTTAATACATTAATTGTATTGGCATCAGCCTGCCTGCCTTGAAAAGATTTGAGGACCACTTCTGCCTGCTCTTTTGAGTAAGTTACTCACCTCATAATACAGAAGAATTCCCTGCAGAGGGAAAGAAAAACCCTATAGGATTAGGACTCAAAGAACACAAGCAATTCCAGTTAGTGGAAAAGAAACATGTATTGATTTTCCCGGAGCCAGCATTGACAACTCTGCTTTCAAGCCAGGAAAACAGCTCCATTTAGGCCATCAAGGCAAGCCCGTCCTATGTTCAAACATTAAGCTTATGGCAGCCTGGCCAAAAAAGAATGTTTATGTTGAAATGGTACAGATGAAATTTTACACAAGGGGATTAATGCTGTCAAAGCAAAAATGCGATCGTTACGGCCTGTGCAACGAGATTAGTAAAATATCAATTAAGGCCAAAACTGCACTTTTACTCTGAGCTGCTTGGATTAGATTGTGACTAACGAAGGGATAAGAACCAATGTTTGTTTATCCTAATCACATTTCAAATGCTGGTTCATGCTATTATCCTCTCCCACAAAGCAGTCGCCCCCAATGACAGTATTCATTCCCCATTGGCCTCAGAAGGCCTTTCCACCACCCCCGCCACAGAGTTCTTTCCCCAGATCTGAATCCCCAGCCCAGCTCCTTTCTCCAGCCCTACTTTTACAGCAATTAGGAAAATCCCACTCAAAATCATCAGTATGGATGATGCATTGCAAAGCCAAAAGGTCAAAATTGGATTGTAATTTACACCCGCACAAATAAACGCACATTTGCCCGTCTTGGCATTCAGTTGGGCAAACTGGTGGGAATCTTTTATAATTAGGAGTTAGAAGGATGCAATTATGGAAACTCTGTGGTCTGGTAATGGTGGACTATGCTCCTACTGAGTTGCTTTAAGAGATTTTGCAAGACATGAATCAAAAACAGCAGCAAAAAAGAACACCTGAAATGTTCTAAGCCACATTCAAGCAGGGTATAGAAAGTGGTTAAAATACTACAGCTTAGATTCAGAGAATTTATTTAGTTCAATTTTTCATAATGTATCATTTTTATTACTTATTTCATTATCAAAATGCAGTACCACCATTATCTGAAATGACTTCATATTACCCAGCAAGAGCAAGATTATTCCCATTTTACTAATGGAGAACTGAGGCGGAGAGAGAGAGTGACATGACTTTGACCACTCACTAAAGCCCTACCCAGGTGCTATTTAAACTAGTTAAACCAACACGTGGGCAGTGACGGGGCTATGCCAAGTAGCCAGATAGCTCCACGCACAGGCAGTGTGAACATCTGTGGGAGGGGAGGCCTTCCTGTGTGTGGGGGCTTCCACGTGAGCCCCAAACCCAATAGCACATTTATATATACACTACTGCTAAAAGAGCATTTTATAACTATGGGATGATGTCCATCAACTCAAACACATGCCCATTGTTCTTGCAGTGAATGAAAAAGGAGTACGTAAAGGAGTTGAGCCACATACAAATGAACATCTGAAGGCTCTCTTCCAGCTTTATTTACTCACCATAGATAGCTAATGCTACTGTTGCCACCAAAACAGTAACTCAGCAAGAAACTCCAGAACTCAGAGAGGACAGCCCAGAAGACAACAAGGTGACTGAATGTAAGGAGCTGCTGAGAATGTGGAAAGCTTCTGTGAGTGCGGACAAATCCAAGGGGATGGGGACCATTTAGAGCAGGGGTGCAGAGCAGAGCTGCAGGCTCGGGGGCCAAATCTGGCCCTCTGGTGGGCCAGATCCAGCCATCCCCAGAAGGCCATGCCCCCTTCCCCTGGCCCCATCCCCTTTCCCCCAGCCACTGATCATTTGGTAGTTTCCTAGCTTTTGTGCATTTTTCCCCATTCTAAAAGACTGAAATGCTTCTCCTAAGGCTAGTTACTGGCAGTAGAAGCTTACAGCTAAAAATGTGCTGGTATTTTTGGCATTTGGGGCCCATCTTTTTGCCTTTGGCCCCATCCACTACTGGGTAGAAGCTATTCACTGTAATTAAAAATGCACTGCAATCTATATTGCCTTTGGCCCCATCCACAAATCAAACTCCTTCTCAATTGGTGCCCTCCAGACTGACGGCTCCTAGCGCTACCAATCAAAAGGAATTGTGCAACTATTCCGTATTTTCCTCCTTTAACGTGGGAAGAAGTGGTGGGAAAACACAGGAGGGCTGCAAATGGAAGATGGCATCACCTGGACCACTTGTAAAACTCCACAAATGAGACAGTGCAATTGCACAATAAAAGTCTCATCTGGAAACACCCCATGTGGCTTTCTTACTATAAAATAAGGAATCTCTATTGTACTCTGCACAGATGGGATCTCTGAAGCAATTATACCTTTAAACAAGCTGGCGCTCTCCAGATGTGCTGGGCTCCCATCATCTCCACCCAGCATGACTGTTGGCCACAGCACTTGGGGAATGATGGGAGTTGTAGTCCAAAATATCTGCAGGTCACCCGGTTAAGGAATGCTATCTTAAAAGTTAACAGCATCCTACAATGAAGAGCATCATTAAGGGAGGGCATAGAGCATTCCCCCCACCGCCCTGGCACTGTTTCAGACCACATGTGATTGTTCCTCAGGAGCATCTATCATCATCATCATCATCATCATCATCACGCATACTTAAAGCAACCAGAACAAATGTCCTTTTAAACTAAACTGATGTCCCCCACCTTCAATTTAGGTTAATCCGAACCCCACTTGTTAGGAATTAAGTCCTGTTGAACTCTGGGTGAGTTACTTATTTACTAATTATGAATAGGATCACACTGTAAATCCTGAACTACTTCCTATTATTATTATTATTATTATTACTACTACTATTATTATTATTTTCAATATTTGTATACCGCTCTACACATCAAGCAGATTCCCGAGCGATGAACAATAAAAAGACAAAAGCAAATAAAAGAAACAAAAACAATACACTGAAAACAAAGTAACATTACAATGGTGGTTGGACAGCAGAGAAGACTTCCCGGAACAAGGAGGTCTTCAGCAGGCACCGAAAGCAGCACAATGTTGGAGCCTGCCTGACCTCCAGAGGCAGGGAGTTCCACAGAAATGGAACTGCCACACTGAAGGCCCTTCTCCTGGTGGACTCCAATTGGACCAAAGGTCCATGAGGAACCACCAGGAGCATTCCATCTGATGACCTCAGGGACTGGGCAGGTTGATATGGGAGAAGGCGCTCTCTCAGGGAACCTGGTCCCAAACATATCCAAAAGCTGGCCTCTTGAACCTTGCTTTGAGAGTCCTTGCCCCATATTTTGCCAACCCAGTGCCTTCGTTATTAAAGTTATATATCCATTGGATATAACCATGTGAACAGACCTTCTATGGACAAAAGAGAAGCACGTTTCCTCTTCTTGCATATCTATACTAGATTTCAATCTAGACATCTGTACTTACTTAACCAATGTTTCCCTTCTCCAAGTAGCCTTGTATATGTCATACACACACACGTCAGGGGGGAGAGGGAATACAGCCAAGCTACAATTTAATTCAACAGAGAGCCTTGAGTAATATAGATTGCAGTGCATTTTTAATTACAGTGAATAGCTTCTACTCATCTTTCCCAGCACAGCCATCAAGCTAGGAGGAACTCAGCATATCCTAGCAGCTTTATATTTGTAAGTTTAATTATATTTTGCAACAACTGGCTCTAGTTCCCCTAAACATCCAGCGGGAAATATGCTTTATGTTATAATATTAAAGTGAAGTTTCTTCTTGATTATTTATGTCTGATGAATAATGCTTTTCAATCAAAAAGTGCACACATCTTCCTTTTCTGCTTTATGCCAAGACAGATACACTTAAAATAGCTTTGGAAACATGGATATTATTATTACCCAATCTCAAAGATTTAATTTAGGATTCATATGGCTTTTTAACTGAATGCCAACACTTCACTGCTGAATCTTGGCATGACTTTGCGATTGCAAACACAACATTTCAGTGGCTAAGGCAGACACATGTCTGATAGTTCCAGGATATTTACAGTTGTAACCAATAAAGGGAGAAAGAGAGGAACACTGATTTTAATTAAACATCTAATTGCTTTCCGAGACAACATGAAGAAGCTGTAATTGCATGAAATTGTGCCTGGCCCTTTTAAACAACAGAGTTGCCAGCAGCGCTATTGTCTATCATCTGTTCACTGGGTGGTTATAAATAAGTGCTAAATCATCAATGCTGTTAACGTCATCTAGAGTTTAGCAGTCCAACTCCAATGTAAACAAGTACTTTTTGTGCTCATCAGGCCTGTGGACTAAGCTTTAAAAGAGAGAGAGAGAGGAGAGAGAGAGAAACTGCACACCAGACAGAATCATATATACTCACTCACACTCAAAATGGACTAGATTTTCATTTGTATTCATCTTACCCTTCCTTGCCCTAGGCAGCTGCTTTTCACAGTCACAACTTTTGTCTATTAGCTCCAATTGTTCTGCTCAGTTATCCCCCTCCTGAAGGACTGCTAATGTGGATTGATCTTGCCAGACTCAGCCACTTCTATCACCAGTTCCGTTCAGACTCAGGTCTCTGTTGCAAGTGACCCGAAAGTCCTTTACAAAATAAAGTTTAGTCTGTCAGAGATTCCAAAATCTTTCCTAGACTCCCAGCCACAGAAGCACTTGAACTGGGGCCTCCGACATTCTTAGACAGGGAGTTTGGTCTTACAATTTATAACTTCTAGCCTATGGCTCGTGGAAATGATAACTTGAACAATTCTTAGTGAACAAGAAATACTTTTCCTAGATGGGTTAGACTGGGGCAGCCCTGATGACTCAGGGTTTCACTAGGTAATTCTGAGGCCAACCATAACTAAGCCCTTTTGCACTTTTTTGCTTGGATCCCCATCTTGCATCAGCCTCCTTACACCTTTCTTTCAACAGTTATTGTTCACAGTGTAGTAAGACACCACATTACAGCCACATGGGATCAAATGAAGGTTGCCAAGGAAATTGTGTGTTCATTGATTACATTACTTTATTGGATTTTACAACTCAAGTTAGATTGCAGTTGAGTAAGGCAATTTATTTGCACAGTCAATATAGATGTGACAGCAGATGGCATCTTCTTTTGTATTTAATATGGTCATTCTGGGACTGGGGAGAGAATTTTCCAACTCACATCACATGCTAACATTCTAATGTGGTCCCAACACAAAGTCAATGCACAAGAGATAGACAACACACAGAGAACCTTAAATAGATCCACATAGCAGTTACTTCCATACAGCAAGTATATGGTGGACCACCATGGAGATCAGGCCATATTCTCCATGACAGGACAGCACAAGGTTTTTTTCTTTAGCTATATGGTGTCTCAAGAAGATGCCCCATGAATCCTGTCATGGGGAGCCATTTAAATATGCCTTCACATGGTGGCCATTATGCATACACTGGCCTAGAGAAACAGCACATCATATGGAAGAACATCTTCCATATTGAACACTGAAAAAAGCATGTCTTTTTTCAGCATAAACATGGATATCTCATCTCTCAGATCCATAGACAAATGGCCAAAGAGCCTATAGCAGTCAGAATAGTTCTGTAGCACATTGAGATTAGTCTTGAAGACTTTTTAGATATGTGTTCATGTTTTGAACACAATACACATCAGATATACGGATATGTTCTTTGCATTCCTGTTATCTTTAATTTTCATCTTGTTCGTGTGTGTGTGTGTGTGTGTGTGTGCGCTGCGCATGTGCGCCTATACACTGTATCTCAGTCTGTGTGTATATCCCACATATATACATAGCATACTCACCGCCATCTTTTCAATCTATCTCACTCATCTCCTGAAGTGAGCTCTTGATTATGAAAGCTCCTGCCACAATAAAATATGTTTTGCATGTTAAAAGGACACCTATAAACACTTAACACACTTAATAGTCCCAGCACTTAAAAACAAACATTAAATGATCTCACCAGATACAAGTATCTTTTTTCTCTCCTTATTTTTGTAAGTCTCTCAGAAGAGTTCATTTCTTATGAACTGTTATTATCGCCATTCTGCATACAATAGCAAAATGAACACACCATTAGCATTATTATGAGAAGGCTAGCAGAAAAGTAAGAAATAGCTCAGGTTCACCAAACGTAAGAGTGTTGGCCATGTCAAGAAACAGCTTTTTAATGAAACCCTCTATAGTGCACCAAACTCTATAGACTTTTACATTAATGCCAAACTCAAGTATACTTGTGCAAGTTATCTCTGCTCTGAAATGTAAATACCTTAAATCTATAATAAGGGCATATCATACTGCACACAGTTCAAATTCCAGCCATTAGTAATTAGCAGGGTCTGCTCACTGGGGCAGTCTCCAGATGCCAGCCTTCCAAGAACTCCAGATCAGCCTCTCTGAAGCAAGTGGGACTATTTTGCCACAAGATGTTTAAATTCTTAGGAAGGCTCAGGCTATGACCCTCCATTTGTTTCAACCATTCTCCCAAACCGAGAATGTATGCAAATGTTGCTGTTCTGCACAGAACTGTATCATTTTTAGAATGCCCATGGGGGGAAACCTCTCATTTGAAAGGACCCCTACATCTAAATCTCCCTGCATATTCAAAGTTAACCCATCAGAGGGAAGGCTAACCTAGAAGCCACATTCTTCTCGACATGTTAGCAATCTGCATGTGGAAGGGGCACTTTCAAATAAGTGATATGCCACACATACGTATATTCTAGAACTGGCACAGTCCCATGACCACTGTACCTCCTAAGCAAACAATGGGTTTGCTAAAGACAGCTAGCGTTAATTTTCTGGGCCATATGAGTCTGAAAGAATTGTGTAAAAACACGCAGAATCAGAATTAATTATTATATGAAGGTTACAAGCGAATGGGGAAACACTGTCATTCTTCTCCCACGCACACCACATCCATCAAACGATATAAATACTGAAGACTCTCTCTTGGCTTTAGCTACATTTGTTTAGCTGCATTCGTAATGCATTTGTCCAACTTTGCTTATCCTTTCCAGCACAGTGTAGGATAATGGCTACTTCATGGAGGATATCAATTGCTACTGTTTACTTATTATATTTTTAATTCACCCAATAACTAATGTTCTCTGGGTGGATGGCTATATATTGCCTCCAGTATCAGAGGCAGTATGTCTCTGAATACCAGCTGCTGGGGAGCATAGCAGGAGGATGCTGTTGTACTGATGTCTTGCCTGTAGGCTTCAACAGGCATCAGGTTGGCTACTGCGGCCATGGGTAGACAACCTGCTGCCTGCCCTCCAGATGTTTTAGACTACAACTCCCATAATTCCTGGCCACTGCCCATGCTGGCTGGGACCGATGGGAACTGTAGTCCAACACATCTGGAGGGCACCAGGTTGCCTGCCCCTGAGATAGACCTTTGGTCTGATCCAACATGACTCTTCTTAGTACAGTCATGCCTTGGATTGAGAGCATAATTCGTTCTGGAAACGTGCTTGTAATCCAAAACACTCTTATATCAAAATGAAATCCCCCCAAAAAATTTGTACAGAGATTTTTAATTTAAGCTGTACTACAGTACTTGTATTGCAAGACGTCGCTTGTATATCAAGTTAAAAAATAAATAAATAAATATTTAAAAATTTGCTTGTCTTGCAAAACGCTCTCAAACCAAGTTACTTGCAATCCAAGGTATTATTTTAGTTCTTAGTAGTGAGAAGAAAGGGAGAAAGAAGAGGATGTGGACAGAGGCTGTGCTGTAAAGTAGAAGGGAAGCTGAGCTGAGATTTGATGGCAGGAAAAGAGAGGGGTTGTTGAGCAGTGAGCTCCTCCTAGTTACCATTGCTATTACTATTGGTATCAGCATTGAACTCTCCATTTTCCATAACTAGAGAGCACTTTATGCAGATCCATACAAAATTTCATTATATTTAAACTTCATTAAAAACTATCAGTTTGTGTAATTTTTGTCACTGGTAGTTACATCTGAATGATTCACCTTTTTAAAATTTAAAAATATTTATAGACTGCTTGCTATCTAAGATCTTGAAGTGGTTTACAAACACTTAAAAAAAACAAAACCCTATCACAATAAATACAAATTAAACAGCAAAAGCACTTCCAATCCAAGGCAGTAAGATCCAGCGTTTAGTTACTGGGAAGAGCAAATGTGCAAGTTGAGGGGGGAAATATTTTAAATAGATGTTGAAAGCACAGAACTGTTTATGCTTCCCACACAACAGGGGAAACAGCATTCCAGAAGATAGATACCACCATGGAGAAAGCCTGTTTTCATGCTGCTACTAGATGACAATCTAAAGGCCAGGGTACAACCAACAGGGCATACTCTGAAGATCTTAGTGACCTAACTTCTATACAGGGGAAGGCAGTCTTTCAAGTAACCTGATCCCAAGTTGTTTAGGGTTTTATATGTCAATCATGAAACCTTGAACATGGCTCAGTAGGTAATAGGCAGCCAGTGCGGTTCTTACAGCACAGCTATAATATGTGTGCTGTCTGGTGTTCCACTCACCCTGGCTGTTGCAGTCTGCACCAGCTGCAGCTTCTGAACCAGTCTCTGTTGGGGGTGAGCAGTCAAAACCTCAAGCCTTGCATAAGTGCATGATGTAATTGGGACCACAGAGTCTCTGCATCCTAGAGCAGACACTCTGTGGAATGTTACCCAGACCTCCTGGGGCAGGATGTGGGCGTTGCCAGTTGCCTTCTCTTCCTCCCTGGGAAAAGAATCTGCGCCATGAACTTGAATGAGAAGCATGTTGTGAAGATGTAGCTCGAGGAGAGTCCTGAACTTTTCCTAAGTTCAGAACACAGCAGCTACCAAATGATTCCTACATGTGTGTAAATACTTTCTTAAGCCTGCCTGTAACCAATCTGCAAGATCTGAGTGAGTAAAGTATATTTTTAACCTCCAAAAGACTGTTTGTCTTGTTGGTAGTATAAAGGGGGGGAAACCAGGTGAAAAGCCCCAGTCTGCCCCCTCAAAGGGACAGACTGTGTAATTACCAATTGCTGCTACTGCCTTAACCGGCAGCTCCACACATATCCACGTTTTTCCGCTGCAGTTGGGGTAAGCTCTGCTGAACTTGCACACGCAAGAGGGGAGAGATAATAACTCTTAATATTATCCCAGCCCTTTTAGCAATCTCCAACAGTCTCCAGTGTAGTGTTCTGCCTGCCCTTGATGCTGCAGTCTCAGAGGAACAGTCTGATTCAGAGACAGAAGGAGATGATTTAAGGCCTAGTCAAGATATGGATTGGTAGGTGGCTGGGAATTCATCTCTGCCTGGTTTCATAGTAGATTGCAGCCAGGTGGAGGAATCTGCTCCTTCTCAAGCCCCGCCAGTACTAGCCATGGGAAAAGTGCTTGAGGGGCCCCAGGCAGAGGACAATTCCTTGATAAGGAGGCAGAAGACAGATTCAACTAACAAAGGGGTGTGCCCAAGGTTATCTCCTAGGGAACAGCATCTATTGAAGAGGCTAGAGGAAAAGCAGCCAACTCAGGGAAGTGCGCATCTCCAGGCTAAGTTTCCCAGTAGAGCTAGATTGACAAGGGAGGATCTCTAGTCGCTCTACCCCTGCATATAAGCTAGCATAGAGGCAATACCAATTTGTGAGTACAACACTGCTGGTCCCAGACATTCTTTTGCGTGGACCCCTTGACTATAGCATGCCTTGAATCTTGTGTTTGGGACCCTGCTTTGGTTTATAATGCTGGACTTTAAGATCCTGCCTCTGGCTTCTGTTTGGATTGCCTGAATTTATTGAACTAGGGCACACTGAAGACTTTGATCCATGGGCACACTAAAGACTTTGATCCATAGACTTTTATTACAGTTTATGTTCTGCTGTAATAAAAACGGTGTGCTGATTCTTTAACCAGGGATGTTGAAGAGTCCTTGGTCTCGAGTCACGAGTCGAGTCACAAGTCTTTGGACCCGAGTCTCGAGTCCGAGTCCGAGTCCTTGGTCCAAAATGGTGACTCACGAGTCACTCCCAAAGCTGACTCCACGAGTCCCTATTAAAATCAATGGGGGGTTTTCCCAACAAAATAAGGCTACTTCAGATGTGTGGCTTAAATAAATTCTAGGCACAAGTGTGCCTTCTTATTTCAAAACTCTGCAACTGATTTTGGCAAGAACAGACCAGGCAGAAAAACCCAAAATAACCAGGCAGGCAGAGGAGGCAGGGAACCCCAAAGCAGGCAGGCAGAGGCCTTTGTCTTGAACAATTCAACTGTTGAACTGGTCAAGAAGAGACCAGGCAGGCAGAGGAGGCTGGGAACTCCAGACAGGCAGGCAGAGGCAGCCAAACCCAAAATGTCTGAAAGGTGGCATTTTAGAAAAATGATTTTAAAAAATAAACTTGCTGTACTTCCTAAAACTTATCCATGTTGCATTTGAGGAACATGATTTTTTTCTAAATGTTTGGCCCCCATTCTGGAATGGTGAGATCTCATCACAATTCCACCCTCACTGAACACCCGCTCCACTGGTGATGAACTTGCTGGAACCAGAAACACACTCAGAGCAGCCACACAGAGTAATCTCAGGTCTTTCTTCTGCCTCTCCCAAGTACGCAATACATCAATCAAAATAAATCTTGACACACTGTTGGGGCTGCACTCCTGGTAGCCATCCATAGTGGCCGAGCAGCGGCACACCTCGCTTCCATGCGCTCTTCGCCAGCAATCACGCTCCTCTCCACTCCTTCTGGCACAGCCCAGGGATGTTGAAGAGTCCTTGGTCTCGAGTCCCGAGTCGAGTCTCGAGTCCCATTAAAAATATTGGGACTCGAGTCCGAGTCGAGTCAGAGGAGGGACTCAGTCCGACTCACGAGTCGAGTCCGAGTCCCCATCCCTGTCTTTAACACATGTCTAGTTGCTGAAGTGGCAAGGGAGCCGGTCCTGACAGGTAGCCCCACATAGAGTTCATTAAAGTAATCCAAACGTGAGATTACCAATGCATGAATCACCATGAACAAGCTATCCCGATCTAGGAAAGGGCATAGTTGATGTACCAGCCGAAGTTGGTAATAGCCACTCCTCGCCACAGAGGCTACCTGAGCGTCTAATGACAATGATGGATCTAGGAGAACCCCAAGCTATGTATCTGTTCCTTCAGGGTATTTGCAACCCTGTTCAGAACAGGTAAATTGGCCAGTTCCCTGACCCAGGAACCACTAATTCCCAGAGTCTCCATCTTATTTGTTTATTTGACTTATACCCTGCATTTCTACTAAAAAATGGTACATCAACTCTGCTGTTAGGTTGTCACATGATGGTAAACATCCAATAGAAAAAGCAAGGGCAACATATATATTTGATCAATGACCAAAATGTCAGTTAACCTAATCAGAGCTCTAATGAACCAAAATAATCTGAGCAGTTTCCCTGCATACAGACGGCACTTACAAACTAGTATGAGCAAGAAATGAAGGCAAGCAGAGTGCATGAATCTTCTCTGCCAATGGCTGTAGAAACTCTGGAAATGAAACAGCTGTAGTTGGTAGTTACCTACACACAGTGAGGGCGCTTGTAAATTTAAAGGTGTGCACAACGCAAAGAGCATTTGTTTCACAGCTTGCACAGCACAGCAACTAGCCTCAAGGCTGCTTTCCTAATTGATGTTCTTTCACCTGCGTGAAAAAAAATCTGCTTAGAATAATATAAATTTAAATGGCTGTACTGCCTGACGTTTACAAAAGCTTCCATCCATCTTTAAACAGTGAAAAGAAAGAACTAAAACAAGGAAGACCTTGACATGTGGATACCCATAGCACAAGAAGGAGCTCTAAGACAGTGGCTGGATTCACACAACACTTTAAACCCACAGAGGTTCTGAAACCTCTGTGGGTTTAAAGTTGCCAGGGGCTCCGAGTAATGATCGGGTACAGCAGGGTTCCCTGGCCATCTCCCCCACCCTCTTCCCTCATTGGTCCTCCTGCAAGTATCCCAGGGTACACTGCAGGAGCACCGAGTGTTTACCCCCCAAAGCTGTCATTAGCACTAATCCCCACCACCACTGGGGATTCCCTCTGGTTTTGCCACTTCCCAAGGTGCTATCGACTTGGGTAAATGACAAAGCTGAGAGTACAGCTCGGCTTCCCAGAACGCCCCAAAAACCCCAGGGATCCTGCGGGGAAGGGGGAATTGAGCTGGTGCCCCCCCAAAACACCCTTTTTTGCAGGATCTTGGGGTTTTTTTAAGGGGTGCCCCTTGTGCATCTGGGTTATCCACACTTGGGAAAGTGAGGGCAGCCCAGGGGGACATGACACCCACAAACCCTGAAAGATTCTGCTGCAAAAAAGGGTGCTTTCCTCTCCTGCACAACCTTTAAAAAAAAAAAAATGTAAAAGAAATGGGTAGCAGTGGGCTACAGAGTTCCAATTTGGCATGGACACTGTATCCATTCAGACAAGTGTCCATGTCAAATTGTAACTTTGTAGCCCATTGCTAACTGTTTCTTTTACATTTAAAAAAAAGTTGGGGGGATTGGAAAGCACCGTTTGCTAGCCCCTTGGCAAAACCGGCAGCTCTTTTTTGCCACTCTTGCCAAGGGCCTCTGTGCCTTTTTGGCCCTGTGCCTTTTTGGCTTCTTTGGTTCAGACAACACGTTAAACCTACTAGGGTTTTCTTAACCCTACTGCAAACCATGGTTTAGCAGGGTTGTTTATAAGCCACCACGCAGCATTCAGACAACATACTAACCTACTCTGCCTCTTAACCTACTGAGGCTTAGCGTGTTGTGTGAACCCAGTCGGTGAGTCCCAAGTTTAGTTTCAATCTCACCTAAGCCACTGTGCTTCAGTCCCCTCCCCACAAACCTAATCTGTAATATGGGGATAATATTACTAGCCCATCTGACTGGACTGTTGTAAATAAGGATTACTGCGATAATGGATGTGAAGCACTTAGGAAAACTAAGCCAAATGTTTCTTGATGTGGAGTCTGAATGAGGTTCAAAAGGTTTACAAGCTGATTTTTTTTGTTGGGGTGGTGGTGGTGGGGAGAGCCTCAGAATTAGCGAGCTTTGCATAAAGGAAAGAATCAATTATACAAGAATGAAAAGGATGTTACGAAGATTAGAGATCAGTTAAGGAGAATCTTAGTATAACTTCATTGGCACTCTGCAGACAATTATTAATAGGAAATCATCAGCTCTCAAGGGATTAAGACTGCATTCACATGAACATAAGAGAATTTCATTAAATATTTCTAGAGAATTGATTCAGGAAGGCATGTTTTCAGAACAGGCGTACATCTTGCTGTATTTTCCCCAGGAGGATCATGGTCACAGTTCTTGGCTCTGATTTTTACTGATCAAAAAGTCACACCCAAGTCCAGTGCTAGCACCAGAACAGGAGCCCCATAACCTAGGCCCTTGGCCATTTTGGTCATACCAAACCTGTACATATAACCCCACTTTGACCTCTCCCTGCTACTCTTCTGACACTCATAAGACTAGGAGGGTAGATTGTGCCACTCTCTAAGCTGGAGAAGTGCCATGTGCCTGGAGGCAGCACTGTATCTAAGAGAGCAAAACACACCTCCAGTGAGATCAAATGGCCTGCTCTTTCAATTTATGCTAGGTGATCAAAAATGATTGCGGCAGTGCTAAGAGTGTTGTGCTCCTAATCTTCCTGGCTTCTCAGCATGAACTGGAAAATCTTAGACCTTCCCAGTTCTCTGTTACATGTAGAGCAGCCCAAATGGTTGGGGGCAGCATGAGAGAGACTCATGTTGTCTCTTACATTCCCAACTACACAGCAGAAATGGACTGTGCTCTTCCAAGGTTTTATGCAATATGCAGAGGACCCTGAAAGGGCTTGGGAGCCTTGTGCAGTGAAAGCATCTTGGCTCCATTTCATAAAGGGAACTTTTGCAGTGGCCCCACTCACAGTCTGGGCAGAGGCACTATAGAAAGGTGAAGAGCAGATCCTACTGCTGTTGCAGGGGACCCCAACATGGCCCCTTGTGGGCATCAGGGCACCCATGGGGAACTCTAACCATGCCTGCAAAGCTCTCCACTCCCTGCACCCTTCAAAAATTTATTTTTCATTTAAAAAAAAATGGGGGGGGAAAGACCCTGTCCTGTAGTCTTCACAGGAGCAACAGCAGTTGCTAAATTTATGCATGGACAAATACCGATCCATGTCACTTCTGCAAGTGTTCATCCACAAGTTTATTCTCTCCTGTTTCCACATTAATCTGCAATTTCTAAAATAATACTGGCATGGAAAATTGCATTGAAATACATATTCAAATAACTATTAATGTATTTTTCTCTCAACATATGCATTTTTAAATGCATTTCGATTTTTTGCACTGGAACTTTCAGGAAGTGTGAATCTGATGGATAACTAAGTTCTGAGCTCCATGTTATTCCGGAAGATGCAGATAAGATCAGTTAATACTGGAATTTGGGAAGATCAAATTCCTCGGGCATCCCCATTTACACTTTTAAAAGATGAAACTATACTTCTGCTCTTTGAACTCCTAAGGGCCAAACTAGACATTACATGCCGGTGTGTGTGACTTTTAAAATTTCATTTTAGTAAATGGAAAGAAGCCTTTGGAGGCTGCTCAACCTTTGATCATAGGACTGGAAGGGAGGCGTGGTATATTTAACCCTTTTTTACCAGTTATTCCCCCTGCCCTCTTCAAAATGGTATTCCCCAAGGCACTGAGTAAAAACAGCTAGGGGCAATTTTAAGCAAAAAAAAATGGGCTGGGGGGAAGTTAAGCACCCATTCCCATCCTGCCATTCTACCACTGCTGATAGCAGACCCCTGAGACTGCTTTTCATTTAGGGAGAGGGGGAAATGGAAAAACCTTAGAGTAGGGATGTGTGAGGAGTCTGATAGGGGGTGAAAATTCGATGGATTTTCATGATTTGGCCCCCTGGATTCCAGTTTGCCAGCCCTGCACTAGTACCGACTCACTATGAAGCGTGTCGAGCCAGCTCACGAACTACCATCTCTGGACGGGCCGCAGTTTGCGCATCTGTTTTTAAATGCTAAGAAAATTTGTGCAATTTGCATAAATTGGGGTATTGTGTATATTTTACACAAACCAGCACCCGAAAAGCACGTGGATCTAGCATGATCTGCATAAAATCAGCTGATTTTATGCAGATTGTGCTAGATCCACATACTTTTCAGGTGCGTGTTTGCACAAAACATGCAAAATACCCCAAATTTACGCAAATTGCGTAAAGTTACGCAAATTGCACAACTTTACGCAATTTGCATAACCTTATGCAATTTGCGTAAATCTTCTTAGCGTTTAAAAAAAGATGTGCACACTGCAGCCCGTCTGAGATGCAAGTCCGTGGAGAACCCCTGATTCAGCTCGCTTCCAATCGTCAGGTCGGAAGCAGGCAGGAAGTCCGTTGAGCTCAAACAAGCTGGACTTCCCAATGTCAGCACATCCCTACGAGAGAAACACATCTGCATGTCATTTCAACTTTGACCCTCAGAGTGAAATGTACTAGGGTCAAGGAGTTATGTGAATGAGAGGGACATGAGACAAGCACACAAGTGTGTGTGTGTACCAAATCTTTACAAAACAGTGAAATATGATAGCAGTGGAAGACTGAAAATAATCTTTCAAATGTTGACAAAATTGCAAACTGTTATGGACATAGTGAAGGGAAGCATGTGGGCTCGCTGTTAGTGAAGGCATAGGCACTAGCCAGTAGGTGTCCATGAACCCCCCAGACATTGACATAATTAATAGCAATCTCATGAATATATTGTTGGGGAGGGGGAAATATCCTGACAACGGGAGTGCTACCTTGAGAGAAAACATAGGGACTCCACATAACTCTTAACTCCACAATACTCTTAACTCCACATAACTCCACAATACTCTTTCTCTTGATTGTCCAAAAATAATTATTTAATTAAAAATTAAATAATTATTTAATTATTTAATAATTATTAATTAATTTATAAATAAATAAATGGAAAGATCCTAAAAACCAATGAACTGAACCTTATGAATCCACCAGTCCCCATTTATTAGATGCTTTATGTATCAAGAATCAGTGGTCTGTTTGACAATATGTCAAAATAACTTTTCTATGCTCTTTTTTCTTCCCTGCATCTAGACATGTTTGAGGTTGTTGTACACCAGAACCTTTTTCAGTTACTTCACATTATTAGCTTCCAGTAATGCTTATCCAAACAGTATTTCAAGCTAACATTCAATTTGGATTATGCCTGCATTCCTGTTCTGACATTAATCTTAGTTATTTTTAAGTTCCAGCTGAATCTACTGGCTTTGGAACAATCTAGTTTGAAGGACATGCTGGAGCTGGACAGAATATTGTGTGAAGAGGCCAATTTTCTCAAGCCTCAAATGTTTCTGAGGTAAACTGGATGAAGGACTCTTCTCCTCCAATTCAACAGACCACCTAAAACAAATAAATAACTTTCAGAATGTAAATAGCAAAGGAAGCTGCTAGCATTATGTGCAATGTGCCAGTCTTCCCACAAGAGCCCCTCCTGCTACAGTTCACTTACTCTCTCTAACTCCCTCTCATCACAGGCAGTTAAAACTAACACCCCCCCCCCCGAAAAGCTGTGTGGAGCATTAGCATTTTAAAAGAGCAGAACAAACACACAAAAAGATGGAAAAACTTTTTTAAAAAACACTAAATAGCACTGAAGAAACTCTTCACTTGTTTAACAGTAGGCAAGGTCTTGCTGAATTGGACTTATTCTTTCTTCCGCTGACTGCAGTGAAAAGTTTCGCTTCTAAAAAATTTACAATTATCACAAACCTAGCAACAAGAATGAAAACAATAGCCAGAACTTTTAGGGATGTTGGAGAAATTTGCAATGGATTGAGTTCAGATTTCTATGAATCTGACCCACAAATTCCACAGCTTTTCCCGAGTCACACAGATTAGGCAGATTTGTGGGCCAGTTTTGTTTTTTTTTACTTTGCATGCTTTTACTCAAATTTAGTCATAGAAAAATATGAAAAATAAAAAACCACCAACCAAAAATGTACATTTCTCCCAAAAAACTACAGCAAGAAAATGCGCATTTGGGGGGGGTTGTATATTTTGGAGGGGTTTGTACATTTTTGGAACTGCAAATTTGCTCAAGTGCAAATTTGCGCAAATGTGTACGAATGCATTTGTACAACATCCAATTCCGTCAATGCACAGATGACGGAATGAAAAAGGTGCTTGGCAATCTGCAAAATGCAGACAGAACAGATTTAACAAGCCGTACATCCCTAACCCAGGTGAAAGAAGTCTATTTTTTGAAGTGTGAAACAGTGACATTTTTGCCAATTGTTAAAGACCTATGAAATGATACTAGCTTGTTCTATTTCCTGGACCAATGAAGAACACCAACACTCAGGTAGGCTACAAATGCCTACCCCGTTCAAGCACTGGGGTCAGCAATGTGGTGCCCAGAAGGGTCTTCTGCCCCTCCTGATTTTATTTTTAACCTTGTGTGGCTGCAATGTGGGGCACCTGGCTTGCAGCCCTTACCATCTTCATTTCCTTTCCCCAGAATTCCAGCCTCCCCCCATGGGCCCAGATTCTTAGGGAGGGAAGATGGGGCCACAGGCCAGGCACTTTCCTTTATAGTGTGCCAATCTAGGCTTCCCACTAAAACTTCCTACCAAAAGAAGAAAGGAGGAAGGCAGGGGTTCCACTCACTGCAGCAGCCTGATAAGCTTGAGGGAAGGGCTGCAAGACAGCCTGGGGAGGCAGTTTGAAGAGGTCTGTTTGGGGACTTAGGGATTGGCAGGGAGGGCTATGGGGTGACCTTGGGAATGCTGGAGAGGGTATTGGGGCTGGGTGGGGAGAGGAGAAGGGAGGGATGTGCATGTGCTTCTGGGATGGATGGATGGATGGATGGGGGAATATACATCTGTGAATGGATGTGTGTGTGTGGCGTGCATATGTGGAAGAGAAAAAAAGTTTAGGGGTGATTCAGTTTGGGTGTGTGTCTTATTCTTGTGTGTGATTTAATCTGCCTATTAAATTTGGTGGAATAAATTAACTTTAAAGGTAATTTGGGGAAATTAATTATCTTGCCTTTCTGTGAAATAGGTTTGTGTTAAAGCAGAAAATTGTGGGTTCAAATGAGTGGCTTTGTGTGTTGGGGCTCAGACCCCACCTCTGTTTTGTACTCAGGTTCTTGGCAAGTTATTTGTGTTTTAGCCTCACCCATTTGCCTTCTGTGAAATGGGTGTTTTATGATGGGCCACGTCCACAATGGCAGCCATTTTGAGGCTACACCCATGACACTCACTCAGCATTCCAAATTAGAGGTTAGAGACCTTTTATTCTATCTGATAGCAGTGCAACTCAACAGAAAGCATGTAATGGGGAAGACCACGATCCACACATCTAAAAAATGGACCAAAATGAGAACTTGCATAAGGGTTTTGTCATTCGTGTCTTGGGATCACCAGGTGTCAACCCTATGATCCTTACCTATCCCTTTAAAAGCTCCAAGGTAGCAGGCATGGATACCTCTTTTCTTTATGTCCCATTCTTGACAGACCTCTTTGCTCATCCTCCTCCCACACCAATCGTGGCTTGCAGGAATTCTATTTTGCCCCTCAGAAAAGAGGAAGGTGGAGTGTGGGTGGAGAAGACCATTGGGGGAAAGAGGCACAGCAGCTCCCTCTTATCTTGCTGCTTCTGAGCTATTCAAGGAACAGCGAGGATCTATGGGTTGTTGATACCTGGCAACTCTAAGGTATGTTGATTGCTTGGCTGCTATGAAATCTGACAGGAAACAGGCAGGGAGCCATCAGAGATTTTCTTTTGTAAGGAAGAACTACGATAGGAATCAATAAGCATTAAACTGTAAAAACACATGCTGTCCTTAAACAGTGATTTTCAGCCACTGTTACCATGCACCAGTAACTATCTACATGTGCCTTCCTGACCGTGGCAAAGTAGCCTGCTTAGCTTCCATTCCTGCTACTGTGCAGCCGCTTCTGCTCTTGCCTCCTTCTAGGCAGCAGCGGTTGGAGGAACTCTGTAAGTAACCAAGAGAGGATAGGCTGTGTGTGGACTGGCTGTCCAGATCAGGCAGGCCTCACTCCCCTGCACGGCAGCCGAAGACTGGGTGGCAGGTGAGAACTCCAAGGACGACAGAAGAGAGACCTTCTTGCTTAGCCTAGCCTTGTTTCTTGCTACTGAATGGAAAGAGTTCTGGGTACTCTTGTATGCGTTCACATACATTAAGTGTAGACATAATAACTCCCAAACAGGCCTTATCTGTCACAGCTTTAGTAGGAAAGAAGAAATGGGCAGACAAAAGTACAGGGCAAAAAGACTCCAGAACCATTTCAGATTAACAGGAAAAGGGCAACAACCTAGTGCAATGCAGACCACAGGGAGAGGTGTTTAGCCAACCTTTGGGGCAGGGAGGGGAAGCTGTCTCTTGAACATGAGGTATTTTCCAGGAGATCATTAGTTTGGGAAGAGAAAATAACATCTCTTCAGCCTGGCTCAATTTTGTATACTCATGTTGGCACTAATACAGCAGTCACTAGCTACAGCATATAAACCTTCTGCCAATATTTCTTACACAAATAGAGTATGGCTCCTTAAAAATGCATTCTGCCCTTGAGTATAATCAAACAGATGCTCTCCAAAGAGTACTATGGCTGATAAGCATTAATATTTATTTTTATAATCAGACAAATTATCTATCTATATCGGACAAAGGGTTTTTCAACAAAGACTGCACCACAGCAGAATATTTAATAGATTGATGTATATGTCTATTCTACAGGAACATAGATTTCATAGATCATAGAGTTGGAAGGAGCCTACAAGGCTATCGAGTCCAACCCCATGTACATGTATATATTCTATTTTAATGTAATTATTTAGAGCTCTAATAGTCTGACTTGCAAATACTTGTAAAAACACACTCGCATAGATGCACACACAGCTACACATCCCTTGCATCCTTAGCTTTAAGGCTGACTCAGATTTCCCTAGCGAAATAGCCATCATTATGATGGGGAGGGGGCAGAGGCTGTCAGCAGATGGGTTTGAATATTTCAAGAGGCACACCATCGTTGCCACAGGACCCTTGATAATCAGGGTTTTCACTCACTAACACAATGACTTGGTTCGCATGACACAACAGCCCCTGGTGGGTTGTCAGTCTTGTGTTTTTCAGAGTTGCTTGCTGTGATGTATGTATGAACCTGGCACAGTGGCTTCAGAGTGAACAGTGAGTGAACAGCACGGTGACAGCCCATGGCTTGTTTGCAAAGACACTTCTCATGATGTGCGTACCCGGCACAATGGCTCATGCCAGAGGGCTACAGAGTCACTTGGCAAGAGTGGCAGAAAACCCGATCACTCTACTTGCTGCCTCATGATCTCACTAGCCGTACATCAGGCTGGCAATACCTGTTTGCCTGATTCTAGTTCGCATTTGCAATTGCTGCTTACTCTGCGGGAATGGGAGAATTGTGCAAATCAAGTATCAACTGGCTGTGAAGAAATTTATGGGGGGGGGATTAAAAAACCACATACCAAAAATACACATTCCGCTCCGCTAAAGCGTGAAAATGCAGAATGGGATAATTTTGCAAACTGGGCAGCGATTGACTGTGAAATTTATGGGTTTTTAAAAAAAATAATAATTAAAAACCACAGACCAAAAATATGCATTCCCCCTCCAGGCTAGAGCATGAAAACGTGGATTTTGGGGGAATTTGCAAATTTCCAACATTTATTTTTAAACTTTTGGGGAGATTTTGTGCAAATTCGCATTATCGTAAATGTGCATTAGTTAATATGCATTACTGCTCATGCATACATTAGTTAATGTGAAATGGTGATAATGTGAATTTGCACATTATCACCATTTCACATTGATGCCGCAGGTTCTCTTCCATCAGGTTAGCTTTCTTTTTCCACAACCCATTTGTATCCTGTTACCTGCCTCTTCCAGTGGTCCTGTGTAGTAGTTCTAAATCTTCAGCTGGGGGAGTTTTGTATTCCCTTTTACTGGAAAGGAATTTCCATATCAGAGTTAAAGAAATGTGGGAAAGATGGATATTGGTGTAACAATGATCATTGTGCATATAGGATACAGTTGCTTAAAATGTAGGTGTAAAATATAAAACATATTATACAAAATATTAAATATATTTCCTTATTAAATATTAAAATATAAGGAAATTGTACATGAAACAACTGCCTAAGTATCATCTGACTCCAGAAAAAATTCTATCATGTCTGTAACGTTAACATTAGCACTGTGATCTTAAATACAGTTTATGTGAAATCTCATCCCATTCATTTCAACTAAGCTTCAGCAAGGCTAAAGATACCCACATCCATGGCAGGTAGCCTCAGCGACGGCACCTTTATAGGAGAAGAAAAAAATGCTTTGGGAGATGAGAATTTGGAATGAAGAAGCAGTGGGGGAAGAAAGAGAGCTTAACCCTGTTCCTGCACACAGGTCCAAAGGGCCTCCTTGCTCCACTTCATATTTCTATCTTCCAAGCCAGCTTTCATTAAGAAGGTGCTATGCATCTGAAAGGATCAAAAATAGTGTCTTAGGTTGCAATCCTATACCAATTTACCTGTGAGTAAGCCCTACTGAACTTAATGGGGCTTACTTCTGAGTGCACATGTGTGGAATTGCACCCTTAGTGCTGTGACTCCTTGGCAAATTTACTGAAGTTCTTTCTTTGTGTTTTTAAACACAGTTTGTTCTTTGTGGTGAGCAATTGTTAGTTGCTTTTTAAAAGTTCATCTTTTTATTCTTTTCGAAGCTTGGCTTCCTCAAAATGCAGAGGTTAGCCTAAGAGGTTGGCCTAATGAAATGTCCACTAAGGACATGTAATTAAATAGTGGAATTCCCTCAAGTCTCTCCGCCTTCAGGGTCTGGAATGACAACTCTCTATTTTTTACCTAGCCAGTATGGCCTGTGCAGCTTAGATCCCTCACAGCAGGGACTCAATAAAACTAAGTAACAAAACAAGCACCAATGACAGAAGAATGGGAAAGTGGCAGGAACAAGTATAAGAGAATGCAAATGGGGTGACCCAAACCAACCCTGCTCTTCTTGCTAGAAAGGGAAATTCTAAACAAAAACGAAATTTGGCCAGGGTTCAAAACATGGAAGAGGAAGGGAAAAGATAGGCCGTGTGGTCCACAGAACCTCATGTGGCTCTTCATGTGTTAAATCAAAGGAATCTTTATGCCTCAGTCAACAATTTATTAGTACCTATAGCATCCAATAAACTGTTAGGCACTTTTACAGTCTGCATCAGGAAGAGGAATACATACAGCAGGGACAATATGTTGAAACACTGAGCAAACACGTGCAGGAAAAGTCGTACAAACAACAAAAACGTTACAGCCTATTGATGGTGGACTATATCCTTAATTTCAGCCTTCCTCAACCTGATGCCCTTCAGATGCTTTGGATTTCAACAAGCATCACTAATGGCCAGGAATTCTGGAAGTTGTCGTCCATAACACCTGGAGGGCACCAGGTTGGGGAAGGCTGCTGTATTTGATAGTCTCCATTCAAATTGTATTCCCACATTCTGTCTCAAGCTGAAATAAAATATACAAAATGTACAGATGTCTTTAAAAGAAAATTTACATTTGGAAAATTTACATTTGTAAAGAAAATTTACATTTGGAGCAGCCATATCTAAAGACTGTTTAGCCATGAAGAGGTCCAACCTCTGGTAGGAGAGGAACAACAAGAAGAATTAACGTAGTATTTTTGGTGACAGACAAAACCATAATCCACCTTTCTGTACATCACCCTTCCCCAATGTGATGCCCTCCAGATGTTTGGACTACAAATTCCAGCATCCCTGACAAGCAGCTCTCAACTATGGTTTGCCCATACATTTCAAAGCTTAGATGACGGTTTTGGTTCTAAACTATGGTTAGGAGTCTAGTTGACGTGATGTTTAAACTGAGCCTCTGTCACCCTTCCTAAGATACCAATTTGCCCTACATTTCAAAGACTTCTTATTCTGGAGATGCCTTGCTGAATTCCATGAATACACATTAGGATTACTTAGGGTTACTGCTCAGAAGGATCAGAGGTTAGGTTTGGATTAGGTAACGCTTGCTCATTTGTATATATTCGTTTAAACAAGCACTTGTGTTTAAAGTCAGCTCTTGGCTTGCAAAGATGCACAACTGGGGGGCGGAGGGGGGAGAGATAAAACCAACCAAGCAGCAAAAATGCCAGCTGTGCCAATTTAGAGCAGGCCAGGTGGCAAACATAGGATTATGCCAGAGTAAGAGGTTTGTGGGTTACAGTCAGACTATAATCCTGCCCCACTGACCTAATTGTTATAGCATCGAGGATATTTTGCACATTCAGCATCATGCAGACTTAGATCCACACCTGAAAGCATAGCAGTTTATACATATGGGCTTAATTTGCAGCTCTTTTCTAGCCCTTTTTCTGAATTTGACCTACTTATTAAGTACAAATGGCCAAGATCCTTATCACAGAAAAGCACCAGTTACAGTAAATTGAGAAGAACAGAAAGTGATCAGCTACTACAGAGCCATAACAGAGTCATGAATCTGGATATAGGCCCTGTAAAACTTGTTGCAACACTGCCAGCCTGTTCAGGCCAAAAATCCATCATCGAAGCCCTTAACATACATTGTTTTTCCTGAAATCATATTTCAAAAACGTTATTCTGACCAGGGACAGAAAATACAAGTATTGAACAGAGTTGAGAATGCAATAAGTTTAACATTGGGCCAATTCATATTTATAGTACACACACACCATCACTGCCTTTGAAGCATTTGTAGCCATATTCCATTTACATAGAAAAGCTGTTTGTGAGAGTGGGCATCTCCATGTCAGGCTATTGGCATGGTGCTGTGATTTGTGTTATTGTGGTGGTCCCCCAAAACCAGATCTGATTGTGGATATTGTGGTGATTGAATGTGTAGCCCTCAGATGGAGTTACTAGTTTCCATAAATGCTAACTCTGTGTGAGTGCAACTCATTCACATAGGTATCCATTCAGTTATTTCAGAAATGGCCACGTTCAGAAATCAGTACATTTTGATGTTCTCTGGACACTGTTGCTGACATGAAGTTGCCATCTTCCAAAGGAATTTCAAAGGGAACTCCAGCAGAGATTTCAAAGGGAACTCCAGTAATAGTTCAATAATGAATGTTCCTTCTATTTGTATGGGCTTCAATAGAGGCAATAGTTTCCTGACTGTCCCACCACAGGTGTTAATTTACTTAGCAATACTAAAATTATTGCTGTTGTGAATGGTCACTGTGCTTACTTTGCATAATTCAAGCTTTAATTGAACTGGCTGCACTTTTTGAATTTCATTGCCTTCTAAACTGGTGTTTACCCACCTGTACAGAACTCCCAACTGAGGATAACACTTCATGCATCTGATGAAGTGGACTGTAGTAGTACGTGAAATCTTATACCATAATCAATTCGTTATCCTTTATGGTGCTACAAGACTCTTTGTTGTTTCTGTACCATTGAAAGGAATTTGCCAGACAGTTGCTATCAGTAGCTCTTTATAGCAGCCTTTGTCCACAAATTCCTTCTGAAGCACATTTAACATTCAAGAGGAGTTAATTCTACACATGTGTTAGCTCACAAAAGAACATGAAACACTGTCTAACTGGATATTTGAAGTTTTTATCACTGTTTCTTTCGCAAATACAGTTATAAAAATCTCGACAGGTTACCTACAGCCCCGGCACTAGCTCTCTCGCTGCCTGAGGCAGGAGAGAACATGTGCCGCGACCACATCACATCCCTTCCTGCTGTATGGTGCCCCCTTCCCCTTCTCGACACATTCTGCCCCCCACTTTCCCCCTGCCTTTGCCACTGCAGCATTGGCTCTACAGAGAGCTGTGCAGCCAGAAGAAGTGGTAGTGGGGCTCTCACAAGAGCTCACCCAGGTATTGCAAGCCCTGGACAAACTCTCATGAGCGCGCCACGGCCACTTCTTCCAGTCGCACAGCTTTCCATAGAGCCAACGTGGTGGTGGCAAAAGTAAGGAGGGGGCGTGACAAGGGAAACAGAGGGTGGCATCTGCTCCAGAGAACCCTGCCGGCAGCTCTCTCATTGTGGCAAATGCCACAGCAGGAGAGCAGCTGGTGGGGCTCTCCAGAGCACCCACTGGAGGTGGCGGGGCATCACTGGTGGGCCTTCCTGGTGGGGGTAGAGCAGCGCAGTTCACCGCTTCTCCCACTTCACTGCCTAATGTGGGCATCTCACCCTGCTTCATGGGAGGGCCGGCCCTGGGTACCTAACATTTGACTCTGGCCTTGAGTTGCAGTGTATGTCATCAGATATCTATCCAAGCAGTAAGGGTGCTGGGCAGGTATCTGAAATACAGTTTAAACACACCCAAAATGACATTTTAGGGCATGTCTACACACAGCTTTACAGGTTTTTGGAAACATAGGAAAAACCTTTGAAGGAACAACGGCTATTTTCTTTTGCTTTGAACACTAGGTAAATCAGTCATGCAAACTTCACAGGCAGTGCTGAGATCTAGCTGATTCTCCTTTGTGTGGTGAAGAGTGCCAAGAACAGAAGGGGAACCACTACAGTACCAGCTCACTTGTGTTACACTCATAGGGAACTGTTTTATACAGAGTCAACATTGGTCCAACTAGTTGCTTGGCAGTAGCTCTCCAGGGTTTCAGACAGGAGCCATTCCCAGTCCTACCTGGAGATGCCAGGGATTCAGGGCCTTTTCACTATACTTACTCCCTGCACCACTATAGCAGCTTATCACAAGAAGGAGCTCCACTGTGTTTGAGTACTAACGCTCTGGTCAGAAGGAGGTACTGCAGTTTAGTGGTTCAGTAGTAATAAAGCTTCAGACTCTTTCCTGGCTCCTCAAAGCTAAGCAGTTCATCTTTAGCACAAAGACCAAGCCACTCTCAGATTGGGCAGGCAAATATGAGCAGTTTGTCAGCTCAGCAGTGTATCAGTTCAGCTTACCTGGCTGCCTGTCCAGTGCCTACTGTTCTTCACTTCCCACAGTCTGCCTATCTGGTGACAATAAGCCTTCTGTCTACCTAACCCACCCATGGCTAAGCTTCAGACTAGGCGTGGTCAACTGCTGGCCCTCCAGATGTTTGGGTCTACAACTCCCATCAACCCTAGCTAGCATAGCCAATGGTAAGGGATCATGGCAGTTGTAGTCCATGACATCTGTAGGGCAACAAGTTGCTCACCCCCACTTCAGACTGTAAAGTTACGTCCGTGGTCAACGTATTGATTTTGGTACACCTTAAAAGTTTGTGATACAAGAGGAGGGCTTTTTAAATAACATGATCCTAACTATATTTACACTAAGTAAACGTACTTTGGATTACAGCCTTACAGGCAAAAAGTGCCATTTTAATTTACTAAGTCGTTGGGTAGCCATTGTTACATGCAAGCTCAGATACATCTATTGCAGAAAAGTCTCCTATACTTGGTAGCAAGCCACATTTAATCATTTCGTTTTCTTATAACTAAATTTAAAACAGACTCCCCAAGTAATAAAAATAGAAAGACTTGACTGTTTGGAATTTTAACATGTGGCTGACATCCCAAATATGCAGGAATGGCCATGCTCACCACTGTTGGTCTAGTCTATTTGGCAGGAAAGCTGCTGTTCCATGTTCCACGTACCACTGGGAATATTCACAGTGTTACCATCTCACATTGCTGCCCATCTCTGTTACATGAATACATTCCCTATGGGAAAATAATGCCCAAATCCTCAAATAGTAATTCTGAATTCGCAATCAGAAAATTATCAATGGAATGGACTCTCAGTTGTGAACTTTATGCACTATGGAAAGCCATCATCCAATGGAGACTGACAGATCAGGAGTGAACAATACATACTGCCATCTACTGAGCTCTTATTTTTCAGACTTCTTTCCTCCAGTCTCTGGGTCCATTAGGACCATTGCACACAGCCTTTAAAGTGTAATTTTATTTATTTATTATATTTTTTAATCGCCCATCTGGCCGGTCACCCGGCCATATAATAATCACCATATAGTGACTTTTCAACATTCATGTTGTAAATTGATCTGGTAAAAGCACCTCCACTGGGAAAAAAAATCACAACTAGCATGATCAAGAAATCCAGCAGAGTCTCAGACATAGACAGAGAAGTTGGGGGGGGGGCAGACATGCTTACTGAGAAGGTACGAGTCCCAGGTCCCACCACTGACCTTAAACCCAACACCCAACTCCCAAGCCTGAGTCCCCTGAGCTTGAACCCAAGCCTAGACCCCCACAGGCTGCAGCCCTGGAGCTGGGTTCATCAAGGGGCCAGCATCCTCACTCCCAGGGCCTCTCTCTCCACACAGCCAGCTTGCCAATGCAGGCAACACCGCTGGTGTACAGTGTGCCACAATGGGAGTACTAGGCCATCTAAGGTTCAGTTTAGACTTTGTTCCTCTCACTGAAGTGGTAAATTTGTGCCTGGGCTGTACCATCTCAGACTGCAGGTCCGGGCTCACATGATTGAATGTTGACACTTTTCCATACAAATGCTAAATGCTGATGCTTTTCTACACAATTCCCCTCCTCCCACCATATAAAAACCTGCATGTCCAGGAGAAGGGTTCTAGCCTAGCCTTTCCCCTGACATACTGTAGTTTGGGGGGGGGGGGAATTAGTGGAGGAGCATTCATTCATATGATCTTTACTTGCAGTCTAGCGTGGTATATCCCAGACACATGTTTACTACTACAGTGAGAACCACGTTTCCATTCAGTTCATGCATAAAGTTGCCTTCTCTCAGAAACCAGATCCATTTCATTCCCAATTGTAGAATGACTCCCAATTGGAGGAGAGAGAATTGTGGCAATGGGACTTAGCAGCTGGGCATTGTGGGGAGGTTGCCCATTACATCCCACTCCCTTGTCAAATTGGCCCTTGTCACAACTAGTCACTGACCATTTGCTTATGCAAATAACAAGATAACAAGACCAGTAAAGATTGCTTGGGGAAGAGAATTATTTAAGTTTGAAATTAAGTTGAGAATAATCTTGGAAAGAATACAAGAATAACTCTGCTTCATAAATATGGACTGAGTTTGAACTGAATTTTAACAGAATGTGGATATAGACAATCAATAGTCATATCAAGCATGCACATAGTAAATGCAAGGCTGGCTTCTCCCACATAAGCTGATGTCATAAATTCACAACCCTCCTTCAAGCCAGAAAATACTTTGACAAGATTATTATACCAGCCAGCACAAAGAATAAACCAAAAGGAAGTCATACGATAACCACATAATAAAAGTGTCACTATTAACACAGGGTCATAACCCTGACGTAGCCAATCTTTTGTGCGCTCTTCTGTCTGGAGGACTTGGATTTGCCAACAGCTGTTCCAAAAGCCACGTATGGGTTAAAGAGGCCAAAGACACTGCAGTAAAAGAGAGTTAACCATTTTGACTTAATTTGCAACTGCAGAAGCTACACTTTTAGCAATACACAGTGTTCTGGACACCTCCTGTGTAGCTGCTAAAAGAAAATATGAAAGGGCAATTATGATAAACATGGATGTAGAAATATGTGCTCTGTTTAGATAAGAATTAGGACTCTTATTGTTAGCATTGTTATCAATAACTGAAAAGGTGGCTGGTCCTCAAAATGTTAAAGAATTAATTGTAAATTTGTTAACAGCGGGTAGATTAATGATAGCAAGAAAATGGAAAGTTCAGCAAGTTTTCTCTGGTATAACTGACTGGTATAAAGAAGTGTGGGATATGGCTTTAAATGATATGTTAACTTGTAATATCAAATGTAAAAGGGGACAATTAAAGAAAAATAATTTTAAGGATATCTGGGGTTTATTTTTGGATTTTGTGTTAAATAAGGGGAAAGGGAGTATGCCGTGTCAAGATATGTTGTATTCTTTGAATAATGAATAACAATAGATTATAGAGATAGAATGTATTCTTTGGTCCCGTGGTGATGGGAGCACTATGTAAGTTGTATGTTTGTTATTTAGTTTTTTTACATATTGTTTGAAAAATTTTAAATATTTTTTTTTAAAAAAAGAAAAAAGAATTAGGACTCTTCTCTGGATTGCAGACATGTTTAAGGACTTCAGGCCTTTGTGCTAACCTTCCTTGTATCAGAATTTTATTCTT
Organism: Shinisaurus crocodilurus; assembly: GCA_021292165.1. Taxonomy (NCBI): domain Eukaryota; kingdom Metazoa; phylum Chordata; class Lepidosauria; order Squamata; family Shinisauridae; genus Shinisaurus; species Shinisaurus crocodilurus. The sequence continues at coordinate 177,991,698 of CM037876.1, forward strand.
ATAATCCTAACAAGATGTGGTGATGGTAATTACCATAGATGGCTTCTCCCCCCCCCCTTTTTAAGGATTAGATAAATGCACGGATGATAGCTGTTGACAGAGCTATTGCTCATTATGACTAAATAGAACTTCAATGTACAATGACAGTATACTTCCATGTGCTAGATGCCAGGGGTAAACAGGGCATGGTCACACTCTAGATATGAGATTATATCATAGAATCATAGAATGGTAGAGTTGGAAGGGGCCTATAAGGCCATCAAGTCCAACCCCCTGCTCAATGCAGGAGAACAGATGTGGGCAGCCCAGGCAGTCACCCATCCAAGCACTGACCCAGCTCATACCTGCTTAGCTTCAGCATGTGGCCTGCATTATGTGCTCTCAAATCACACTGCTGGTGTAAGTGAGATTCGTCAGAGGTGGCTAGATATGACTATCTAGCAGGTCAATATTGAAAACAGAATTTTGGATGAACATTGGTATGATTTGATCCAACAAAGCAATTTTTGTGTTCTTGTACAATAATATTTAGTCAAAAGTAACCACACTGATTTCAATAGGACTTACTCCCAAGTAAGTATGCACACAGGACTTACTTTTGTGATGTGGGAACCCGTAGCATTACTTTTCTAATATACAAGATCAGTCCAAATCCTAGAAGTAGGTGGCCCAAATAAGAAGAGTGCAGTGCAACCCAAAAGTATTGCAGTACTCTGCCATACTAACACTGTCCTAGTAAAAAGGGATCATCTGGATCCTTTCTTTACACACTATGCTTTCATTTTCTGCATTTGAAGAAGCCACCCCAACACCCAGAAAATCAGGCGGCTGTGAGCTTCATATGGTGTTGTAACTATAATCCCTACTGAGTCTTCCTAGCCAATAAAGGCAACATATTTTACATCTTGTAGGGGTTCCCTTCTCCCCAAGACAATTTATTATTTTCAATATAAACTGTTTAACAAAGTCCAAACATTCCATGTTGTAAAGAGATGCAGCTTTTCTGGACCATCTTTTGGCTCCTCCTTAGAAAAGAACATTATAGCCTCCCACCAAGAGTACGTAATTATTCCCACTTAAACAACAACATGTGCTTCAAGATCTTGATGATAAATTACTGAAAAGGAAATAGCCTTTTTATTGTGGATGGGAAAGTATCCAGCCACCAAATAATGTGAAAAACCAGGCTGGCCAAGTAAAAGGGGGAAAAAACAGATTATTTTATAAGCCGATTCTTTAGGGTCCCAGTTTTGACAATGTATAGTACTGTATAAAACAGTACCCTGGTTCACACATCATGGTGGTCATTCCTGGGTTGTTTGAACTAGGTATTGCATGGATGAGTGGAGTATGCTCACAATTTCTGCTTTAATTAACAACCAGGAATGCCCCATTCCTGGGTCATTTTGTGATGTGGGAACCTGGAACTCAGTGTTGTTTGTGTGTTAAACAACCCAGAGTTAACCCAACAATTTCTCATGGTTTGTTGTTGGGTTAAATTTTGGTTGTTTAACCCATAAAACTCCCAGAGTTTATGGTTTCACATGTCATGAACAACCCAGGAACTGTACCAGCACTGCAAATATGGGGACACCAATCTACTGGGTTATTAACTGAAAAGTGGAAACGATGAGTATGCATCTCATGCACTCCACTTGTCCCCGCAATTACTGAGTTAAACAACCCAGAAACTGCTGCTGTGCCATGTGAACCAGGTCAGTGATTCATTCATTTGTCTATGTCTCATGCATTTGCTGTGAACTTATTCAGCATCAGGGTCAACTAGTGCTGTACTGGCAGATGCTGCTGAGTTGGCACCTGTACCTATTGCTGCAATGCCACTCAGAACTGAGCCATGGACTTGAGTGACTGGAGGGATGATTCTGTTTCCCCTCAAGCACTTATCTGGCTACAGGATACATTGCTGCCCACACTGTTTAAACGGGTGGCATTTCTCCTCTTCTGGAGAAAGGAACCCGCTTTCCTTTATTTTTATTTTTCCTGTCTACACTGGATCAGGTACTGAAAAACTGAGATAGGGTTGGGGTGGAGAGTGGACTGCAGATGTATTACAACAGAATTTTGTTTTAGAGCTGGATGTTAAGTCTTCTTGCTCCTGTTGTTTAACTATTTTCCAGATTTAATGTTCTGTCTCATTTTAATCTTGCTCTGCTCTGAAAGGCCTATTACTGGGGTGCACAACCTGCAGGCCACATATGGCACCTGAACACTCCCAGTGCGGCCCACAAAACTGCCAGACACTCACTGACAGTACCAGTGATGCAAATGCAGGGATAGCAATCTTGCTGGGGATAGGGGGGAGGGACAGGAGGAAAGGTAAATGCCTCTCGCAACCCCACTCCCAATATTGTTGTTTGTCTGCCACTAGTTGCAGCAGAGAAACAATGATCTTGGTGGAGATCACGGGGGATGGGAGAGGTATTTACCTCTCCCAACCCCCAGTGCCCTGCTTCTGGGATCACTGTTAGACTCTATTATATACATGGAACCACCAGCAAGAGCTGGACTGTGAGCAGGGAGACATGGGCTGTGGATAAAGCACTGAGGAAGCCATGATTAAGGAACCAGCAGCAAAAGCCACTTATGTGGTTTAATTTCCCATCCACTAAGTACTCCCTGTGTTTCTAAGGTAGCTGTAACCATGGTTTGCCAGTTCAGACATCATACTCAACCATAGTTAGCACAAACCATGCAAACACTCCACACCACTTTTTTAAAAAATTCTGGTATATCAGCCAAATCGCTTGGCATCAATTTGAATGCCACACGTCACAAACCATGGTTTGGCATACTATCTATATGAGCCAGTACAGACGTGGCCAGACACACAACAATTTGAAGCAAAACAGGAAAAAAACACCCCGCCATACTTCTATCATACTCAGCATTGGTTGTTGTAGCAGGCAAATTGTGTAAAATTAAAGTCTCATGCTTCACACCACAGTGGTGCTTGCAGACAATTGCTTCAACATACACACATAAGCCCACAGTGAATTGGACAGGGGTTCAGGACCTTAAAGACCATCAGTTCCTCCCAGCTTTCAAAAGAGCCATGATTAATTTTCCAATTTTTCTCCCTGGAGTCATCCATAAAAAGCCGCATCCCCTGTTTGTAACTATTAACCAACCCTAATCAAGTACTCTAGCTGAGCTCCAATGTTGCCATTTGGTTTGTGATGCTTAAATGTAATTACAAACAGCAAGACATTGTGACATGATAAATATTTTTAATAACATTACCAGGATTGTTAGTTTTGCTTTCACTGTGAAAGCAAACAGTACGAATTCCAGCTGGAAAGTTAAATTCATTCTTGGAGTATTGTTTTTATAATATACACTTGGTGAAGAACACTCCTTAATACGAAACCAGCAGGCGTGTATATCCAGAGAGACCGTAGCACAGCCAATATTTTTCAGGACTAGCAATACATTATGAAACTTCATATAATGTAAACTAAGGGTGTATTACCTATAAACCACTTAAGCTCCCTCACTAGAGTAAAACTAAAACCCAAAGCAGACTTACCTGGAAAGGTCCCATTGGGATCAGCAGGACTTGATTCCAAGTGAATGTGTTATAGTTCAAAGTGCAGCTAGGCTTTAGCAGTCTGTGGTTAGGGTTCCCCTCACCCCTCTTTTACTATTTTTCTCATGCTTTTGCATTATTCCTTGTTTCCATAATAGAAATATGCATGCTCTTTGTTCAGGCTGAGATATCAGAATTGAAGAGGGTTGTTGTTTTAATATAGTTTATTGTTTAGTATTTTTAAGTATACATTGCTACAGATGAAATAAACAAAGGTCTGTGGTAGAGCACATGTGTTTTCCATGTTCCAATGTCAATAGCTGCCCAGTCTAATTAAAAGGACAAGACAGCTTGGAAAGACCTCTTCCCGACATGTCAGAGAAGAACTGCCAAACAGTAAAAAAATGTCGGTAGCTATGTTTGTCCAATAAAACATTCGGGAGCTCAGGGGGGCTTGCTTTACTTTTATGCAGCATGTCATTAACATAGGGTGGCCACTTATGAATCGCCAATGCATCACTGAAGAAGAGGGCAAAAGAGGACAATGATTTACATAAAATTTGCATGTGCTAATTTATATGTATAGATGCAAATTTAGAAATTATTATTATAATTTAAATAGTAATACTGTACATCCCACCACAATGTGGAGGACCATGTCCAGGTGACCTGTGTACCTTGCTCAGTCTGCTGACTGGGTGCTGTTGATGGGCAACTTCAAGGCCCAGCTCTTCCTTCTGATGGTTCCTTATCTTTAAACTGAACTTGAACTGGACAGCCCTTCAAATAGAGGACTGTTCTCAGTAAGTAAAAGAGAACATGTGGCCACCCTACATTAACATGATTTGTACACTGTTTTCATTTATACGGCTGATGCCAAGCCACAGCTGGTAGAATATGTTGGTATTTATTTGAGGATATTCTCATTCTGAAATGGTGAAGCCTAGTTGTAAATAAAGAAAAACACACATCCGGCAAAACACATGACTTTTCGGCCTTTTGTGTTGTTTTGCATATTGTTTTCAAATCTGCAAAAGCTGGGGAAAGTGGACTTGATTTTATCCTGTGAGTAGAAGGTGGCTCATGTGGCCCCTATTTTAATTCAACATGAAAAGGGAAAGGTGCGTGCTTAGGAGTCTTTGCTATCAAAGCTAGCAGCAATGCGTGCTCCCCCCCCCGGCCCCTGCTCCCCCCCCCCACAGCACACACTGTTTAGACTGTGGTCTTCAGTGAGGATCTGGGTGCCTTTCAGATGTAAATATTTTACAAGAGAATACCATATGGGAGACGCAGCTGTTTGTTTTTATTAGCAAAAAGAAAATGAATCTCTTCACTTTGCACAGAGGTTTTATGGACGCCTGATCTACTGCTCTCTGCCAATATCTAAATTACCTTAGCTCAGATTAACCTCTAAGAAGTGCTCAAACTAAAGGTGGCCTCTAACTATCGAGCAGATTTTAAAGATGGCAAAAAAAGAAAGCAAGATTGCATGACGTGGGTGTTATGGAGCATGCCCTATGTTTGGCGGAAAACAATGACTCTGAGCTAATTGCCGAGGGAGGAACATTTCAGTTGCCTAATAAGCCATGATTGAATTTGAATATTTACATAAGAAAGACAGTGCCTACTAGGAGTTAATCATCAATATCTGCGTTAAAAGCAGAGAGGAGCAAATAAAATCTGAATAATTTGCTCTGCCAACAAATCCATTTTCTGTACTGCCTGGAACCCAAACAGCCTATTGATATTTCAGATGCTGTTTAGGTGTTATGCTTGGCATCATTTACTTAAATAGGGGTGAACCATCCTGGGTTTGATTTAGGACTGGGCTCAGTAAACCAAGCTATTTTCCTAAAAAAATCAGGGGTTGGATCCAGGCTTAGTCACACTTAGAATAAACCCACTGAAAGCAACAGGACTTTAGTTACTCATGACTAACTGAAGTCCCATTTATTTCTATGGGTCTACTCTAAGTATGCCTGTGAGTGCTTCCAGAAAAGGCTTTTATAGCTCCAGCACCTTGTCTCATTCACAGAATTTTATGGCAGGTCCAAACAACAGCTGGGTTCACATGATCACCAGGGAAAAGAAGTCACAGCAACTTCTTTCCCCTGCCCCCACATGTGCCGGTCACGCACCATGTGATTTGCCTAACTACCCTTGCAGTGTGGGGGTTGCTGTGTGTCGTACGAACCCAGCGAGGGGTGCAGCAGGGTTGGCTTCCAAACAACCCCAGAACCATGGTTTGTTGTAGAGTTCTGGGGTGGTCTGGAAGCCACCCCTTGTGGTGCACCTTGCTGCGTTTGGACAACATGGCAACCCACTGCGAGGGTAATTAGGCAAATTGCACAGTGTGCAACCGGCACGCACGGGATCCGGGGGGGAAAGCCACCATGTCTTCTTTTCCCTGGTGATCGTGCGAACCCGGTCAATGTCACTTGTATCCATTCCTGTGTTTCCCCACCACTACTTCTGTCTTTTTCCTACCGCAGAAAATCTGTTGGGGGGGGGGAGACAGAATTGCTGCACAGTGCCTTCTGTTTGGTAGTGCTCAGAGCTCACTGTCTGAAAGCAGGGTCCAACCCTAGGAAAATAGCTCATATTTTCAGTCCCTCTGAATTTGGAAACCTTGTTGTGCCCTTTCCCATGAAGGTCTCCTGACGACTTCCTAGAAGCCCCCGAACACTGTCCCAACCCAAGTGCCCCTTCCTATTTATCTGGACTGATGGAGGCATAGGCAGCAGCAATAGCAGCTACATCTCCCAGGGTCCCTGGGAGGAACAGGGAGGAAAGGAAGGAAGAAGAACTCTCAGGCTTCCAGATGTCCCTGTCCTCTGCCACCACCATTGTTGTGCAGCCAGGACAGGTAAGTGGGAAGGTGGTCAGCAGTGATGAACAGGGAATTTTTTCTTTGCCTTGGATTGTGACCCAAGCCAGAGAAGGACCCTCCAGCCATGATGCACTCCCCATAATTCAGGTGAGCATCATGAGCTATGGATGTTCATTTCCAAGCTAGGGAATTAGGAACCTTGATAGTTGTCTCTGATCTACCACTTGCATTCTGCTTGAATCATATATGGCTGACTGCTGGAGTGCACTGGAGTGATTCCCATGGACTAACACACATGGAAATCATTACAATGGAATGAAAAACCCATGTGGATCTTGCAGGCAAGATCTGTGAGCAGGAGCTGACAGGAATCTAGTATCCTCCTCAAGATGAGCAGATATCCCTGTTCTGTTATTGTCCTGTGACCTGGCTTTGTTGCATGTTCTGTCCCACCTGCTTTCCTGTTTAACTTAGAGAATCACTAAATCTCTAAAATTAATTTTGGAATTGCTATATGCCTGGTTTGCTGTAGTTTACAGTTCACGTGCAGCATTTAATTAATGCACATATGTGCCTGTGTACACTGGTAATCAATGCCAGTGAGGGGAAAGATGTAAACTGAAAACTGTGGCAAATTGCACATGTGCACAGCAGTCTGAATAAAGTCCAGAAAATAAAATAAACCCAGAAGAATGGTAAATTGCTAATGCAGCAATGCCACTCTGCAAGCCAGATCAGGAGATTCAGAACCCCGAAATATGGGGACAAATTTCGATGAGGAGAATGTCTTAAGTATCCTTATATCCTACCAAAATATCCTTTGTGCAACATCTTTGTAAATTTTCCATGTGAATGCCCTTGAATCATTCCAGAACACTCAGATGGATTAAAAACATTAAGCCAGAGCCTGCCCTTACTTTGAAGTACATCTGATTCAATCAGTAGAATCCAAGCTGGCCTTACTATAAAGCAAGAAGTGATTTCAGGCACCAGATTCCAGAGGGATCAGCATTTTCCTACCTCCAGTCACAAATATGTATGTGTTATTTAAACATGGAGGTCTATGCCAATACAGGATAGGTCTGTCACTGACATTTTGCTTCAGATGGGGGAACATCTAAGGCCAGCACTGAATGGAACTTGCTTCCACATAAATGGCTTAGGGCTGGGATACAAAACACTTCTTGACATGGTCAATCTCACCACAAGTATTAATATCCATGGAAACTTTTTAGACTTCTAACAATAGAACAGAAGCCAACAAAGGCAATTATAATATTAACAATTTACACTGTCAGCCAAGTTTATATACAAAGGTCAGGCAACGGCTTCAGTCTTGACAGAACTTAGTTCCTTCCATACTATTCTCTTTAGGCCAAGAAAAAAGATTGCATTCCTGTATGGTTAGATCAGGGTAGGCAACCTGGTCCCCTCCAGAGGTTTTGGATGGCAAGTCGGCAACTCCCATAATCCCTGACCACAGGCCATGCTGGGGATTGTAGGGAATTGTACACTGGGAATTGTAGTCCAAAACATAAGAGCTCTAGCCCTGGGTTAGATGGTGGGGGCAAGATATTATGCAAACACTGAATGCTTCCCCTTGTTGCTATTAAACTGCTCAATAGTTCTGATCTTGGGCTTCTCCATAGTGTGAATTAGGTCCCCATTTTTCAGCAGGAGAACTGAGGCCTAGTATGGCTAAGTTAACTCAAAAGCACTTACTGGAAACTAGCCTGACTAGAACCCAGATATTCAGATCAAAATTTAACACTATTCACTGGACCATGTTCATAACTCTGGGTTATGAAAGCCAAAGCCAATGGAAGGAAACTCTTACCAAGTTTCCTTCCATTGTGCTGAAATCATAATAATCCTGATAGACTTTTACCATATGTGGGAGTGAAAGGGTCTGCCCAAACATATAAAACTCAATGCTGCCTTACATTTTCACTACATTCTTACTTTCAGGTTTGTCAATAGCCCCATACAAAAGGAAAAAAGAAGTAAAAAAAACCCATAGGACTTTCTCCATCCCCATGGTTAGTGCACGTCCTGGCACTTTTGGAGTCCAAATGGTGGCTGACCTTGCTTTGGGTACTCAAGTCTCACACGGGGGTGCCAACTGGAAAGGTGTTCAGGCTTTGTAGTCTTCCCTGCTTGGAATACCTCTCTGGAAGTTGCTTCCCCCCGTTGTTTGCCTTGGCTTCTGGTGTGGGAGGACTCCACCAGTTGTGGCAGTCGGGGCTCGGCAGGGCTTCTGCTGCAACTTCTTCGGCTGTCTCGCCTTTGGGGCCTGCTGCTCTCTTCCCTGGCTGCTGAGGAAGCACAGGTGGGTCAAAGCTTCTCCCTCCCTCTTCCAATTTACTTTCACCCTGCCCTCCTCTCATTCTGCTTCCCCCTTTCTTCTATATGCCATTCTGAAGGCCAAAACAGACATTACTTTAAACTGCATCTAACCCCATTGTCTTTCCCCCCATTTTTACTCTAGAGTAGGAACAGGGGATCCAGATCAGGACCCTAGTGTGTGGGGTAAGGGGTGTGTGTGTTAAGATCCAGATCAGTCCCCCTGTGCCTACAGTAGAGTAAAAATGCCGGATCAGCAACTGCTAAGATTAGAATTGAAAACAGGGTGGCAACACACAGTCTGAATGTGCCACCTCCTTTTTTACAGCCTTTGCCACACCCAAATGGCTGTTGCTGTATCGCCGAATTGCTGCCAAAGCAATGGCAAGGGGGGGGAAAGCTGAATTTTGCATTAAAACAAAGCATGCACTCCCCATGTGCATTGTTTTAAAGCGAAAATGCGAGATTTTTTTTTGCTGCAATTCATCGCTGGCAATTTCAGGAGGCAGGGTGTAATGTGTGGTCCCTGGTGGCTTCCAGGGGTGGAAATTTGTCCCCAGACCTTCCAAAATTGTCCACCCCTGATCTAAAATAATGTCTGTTTTGGCCCTTACTCTGCCACATTCCTCAAAACTGCTTGCAACTAGAGACAAAGGATCAGCTGGGAGTTACTCAATTGAAAATTGTAAAAGGGGGAACTGTCTTAAAGCAGGCTGCTGATCTCTGCTGTAAGGACCTGGTTCATATGATCAAATAACCCATGGTTTGTTAACCCCGCTAATTCCTGGGTTAAACAACCCAGGAATTGGACGTGACATGCAAGCTAAGTCTTGGGTAAGTGGTTGTGGATTGGTTCCTTTGGTCTGTGGATTATCTAGCACCCTTCCCATTGCCTCACCTTCAAACTGCCCATCACTGGGTTGCGTTTGAGTGATGCTACCATACCATACTTCTACTTGATGTTTCCTTATCCTAACCCTTTTGGCCAAAACAAAATTTGAAAATTCAAAGCAGTCAACTGATAATGCCTCCAGAAATTGAATTGAAATGCTCCCATAAATAAATGAGTTTTGGAGTGGAATACAACATCAAGGGATGATTTACCATAAACCATAAAACAAATGTAGTATTCTCCTGGTAGGGTGGTACAAAATGTTATTAAGGCTGGTGTGTGTGTGTGCGTGTGTGTGTGTGCGCGCGTGTAAGATGGAACAAAAGATGGAATGAATTCCTGTTCAGGAAAGGCAGAACAAATGTAGCTGATCCTGCTACAGGGACAGAGAATGTAAGACCTGTGGACCTATCTTGCCTGCTAAAGCTTTTCTCTTGGCCTGCTGAGCCCAGTGCAGTTTTTGTGGGATGATTTACCCACAGACCCACCATTCCAGGCAAAAGAATTATTTTCTGTGGGGAAAATGCCAGTGGGCTGTATAATAGCCCATGGGCCAAACCAAGTCCAATCCTTAATTAATAAAGATGGATTAATTAAGAAAACCCAGGATTTTCAGAGTTTACAGCTAACTCTACCTTATACTGCTTCCCCTTTAATTTCCCCTAGTTACTTTGATTTGATGACTCATTTAAGCCATATCCAGACTTTTGATCCTTTGCCTTAGGTTGAAAAAAAGTAATTCAACATCCTAAAGTACCAACTTCATAGTTTTGCCAACAAGCTTCACATTTTTAGCCACTGGACCTGCACAGGACAGATTATATATAGGAAATTCCTAGGTGGTAGCATCAAATATCTACAGGTACCAGACATTTTTGAGCCCTGCTGCAGCTTTCCTACAATATTACATATTTTATGAGAGAAGCTGGCTCTGTTTTTCTTATACAGTAATACCTTGGATTGCAAGTAACTTGGTCTGAGAGTGTTTTGCAAGACAAGCAAATTTTTAAAATAAATTTTGACTTGATAAACAAGCGATGTCTTGCAATACAAGGTAGGGAATGTAACCGCTCGCCTCGAGCGGGCCGAAATTGACCCCGCTCACACCCGCCAGAGACTCACTTTGATATAAGAGTGTTTTGGATTACAAGCACGGTTCCGGAACGAATTATGCTTGCAATCCAAGGTATTACTGTATTTCATTCAGTTTTGGTTGAGTTTATCAATAATTGCCAGATACAGGTTTAGGGTCCTTGTTGCAAGTTTACGAGGGAGTACAACTCATCTATAACAACCAGAAAGAGTCTCATGAGGACCAGACCATGCAATTGTATTAAATAAATAAATAAATAAATAAATAAATAAATAAATAAATAGATTGTGGATGGTTGTATAGAATATTGGGGCAGGGGCTTGAATAATTGTAATTTTTACATAGAAATTATGTATTTTTATTTATTTATTTATTATATTTATACCCCACCTTTTTTCCTGCAAGGAACTCAAGGCAGCTTACATAATCCTCCTCCTCCTCTCCATTTTATCCTCACAACAACCCTGTGAGGTAGGTTAGGCTGAGAGTCTGTGACTGGCCCAAAGTCACCCAATGAGTTTCATGGCCAAGCGGGGAATAGAACCCAGATCTCCTGGGTCCCAGTCCAACACTTTCACCACTACGCCATGTATTTATTTTATTTTATTCAAAATTATTTTTAGGCCTCTTTTAAGGGTAGAGCCCTCTCTAGACAGTGCACTGCACTAGGTAAAGAAAAAGAAAAAGCAAGACTATGCAAAACAAATGCAATAGAATATATTTTTTGCATAATATTAATTACTCTGTGATTTATTGCGACAGCCCTTTTCTCCTGGTTCAGTATTTGAGTTGAGTATTATGTATGTTTATATATGTATTAAATTTCTATATCTCTTCCCAACAGTGCTCCCAAAACAGTTTACCATTTATTTTATTCTTAATAAAATTGTATGGGGACATATGAGGCTTTCTTCTACTGTGTCAGACCACGGGTCCATCTTGTCCAGACTGTGACTGGCAGTGGTTCCCTAAGCCTTGCTTCCTACAATCCTTTTAGTTTAAAGGTGCTGGGGATTGAGCCTGAGACCTTTTGCATGCAAGGCATGTGCTCGATCATGTGCTCCCCTAATTCAGTATAATCATTCAAAGCCAGAATTAAAATGTCCAACATAAAACAAATTTTTCAATTCAGCAGAACAGCAGGAATGAATCAGATATGATAAATACTTATTCTCAGTTTACCTTCTGAAGGCCAAACTGGAAGAGAGCTGTGTTGCTCACCTCTTAAAGTTAGCGAGCTGGTTAGGCAAGCCTCCCTGAGCAAGGAGTTCCATAAGTGGGGTACCACCGTTGAGAAGGCCCTAGATCTTACTGCCTCCTGCCCAGGGCAGGATTAAGGCCAGCTGATGCCCTAAGCACAGCCCAATAATGGTGCCCTTTGGCCCTTCCATTGCTTAGCTGGCAAGACATTAAGACTCAATAAGTGCTGAAGGTGAAATAAGACATTAAAAACTCAGTTTTCTTCAAGGCCATCCCCCACACCAGAACACACAACTATGTTAAATATAAACTGTTTTTTTAAAATTATATTTATTTAACACTAAATAGCAGCAAGCAATGCAAGCCAATTACTTACTTATATCTAGGGCAACAGAAAGAAATACAAATTTTCATCACTGTTTTATGCATTTTTTAATAAAACTGTTATAAGGGGGGAAATGCAAATGCAAAAATTTGTGGTACTCTGGTACTCTGTGGTGCCCCCCTTCCCTTGGTGCCCTAAGCAAATGCTTATATTGCTTAATAGTTAATCCAGGGCTGCTCCTGTCATATCACTGACAAAGTGGGCACTCACCACAGGGCCTCCCCAAAAGGTGGCAACACAGATGGAGAGAAATACTGAGATGTTGCTTCAGATAGCCAGGCTCCAACCCATATACACGTGAAGAATGTATGAACATAAGGAGATGCCTTATACACCAAGGCGGTCCATTAGATTACTGAGTATAGGATTGTCTACTTAAATTGTTACTGGCTCTCTAGGGTCTGAGGCAGAGGTCTTCCAGACTGGATATCTGAGATCTTTTAACTAGACATGCCAGGGATTGAATTTGGGCTCTTCTACATGCAAAGCATGTGCTCTACTATTGATCTATGGTCCCTCTCTGCCTGTTGCAGAATGAAGTATTTATTATATATCAGGTGTTTTAATTTTGGTTTTACTGGTGTGGTTTGTTAAATTGTATTAGGGAGAGGGTCACAGCTCAATGATGAAAGTGTAGGGTTTTAAAGCACATTGAATTCCACAGTGTGCACTGCAGTAATCTAAACTAGAAGAGGCATACCCACAGAGTGCATTACAGTAAAATAATCTAGAAGTTACAAGAGCATATAATCATAGAGTTGGAAGGGACATTGGAGATCAACTAGTCCAAGGATGGGCAACTTGTGTCCCTCCAGAAGTTTTGGATCACAATTTCTATCAGCCCTAGCTAACACAGCCAATGATGAGGGATGACAGGAGTTGCAGGGCAAAACATCTGGAGGGACACAGGTTGCCCACCCTTGACATAGTCCAATCCCCTGCTACGTGCAGGCTTTGCAATGCAGGATGCAGCTGACAAATGGCTATCCAGCCTCGGCATAAACACCATCACCTGAGGCAGTCTCTTCCATTGCCAAACAGCCCTCACTGCTGGGCCATTTCTCATCATTTAGCCGAAATCTGCTTCCCTGCAATATCCCTGCAACTAGTCCTGTCCAATATAGCAATGGAGAACAACTCTGTCATCCTCTGCATGACAGCCTTGCTTTAAGATATGTGAAGACTGCAATTAGGTCTCTTCTTAATCTTCTCTTCTACAGGCTAAATATACCCAGCTCTTTCAACCTCACAGGACAAGAGTTGTTCTTCACAGGACTTGGTTGCTAGATCCTGGTTGCTCTTCTCTGGACACACTCCAATTTGTCAATGTCCTTCTTAAAATGTGATGCCTAGAACTGGACACAGTACTCCAAATCCTGCCCAACTAATGTAGGATAGAGCATAATACCAGAGTGGCAGGGTCTCTGTCACCAAAAAGAGGGAGCAGAGCTGGCATACTAAGCAATGCTGGAAAAAGACACTCTGGGCCGCCATTGCCTGCACCCAAGAATGAAGTAGCAAAGCCAGATCCATGAAAGTCTTCAAGCTGTGATCCTGCTCTTTCAGAGCAAGTGTAACTTCATCCAGAGTAGCTATCCGTCTAACCCCCGAATAAAAGATCTTCCTACCATCAATATTTCTGTTTTATCCAGAATCAGCTTTCAATTTATTGGCCCGTATCCAGCCCATTACTGAATCCTGATATTTGGAAAGACACTCCACCACCTCACTAGTATGTGATGGAAGGAAGGGAAACAACTGTGTAACAATCATATATTGATGACACTGAACTCCAAACCCTCTAATGACATCTCCCGGTGGCTTCGTGTAGACATTGGAAAACATAGGAGACAGAACAGAACTGCGTAGCACCCCACAGGAAAGTACACGTGGGGTAGAGCAGCAGTTTCTCAGCACCACCTTCTGGAACCTGCCTGACAAGTAGGAGCAGAACCACTACAAAGCAGTTCTTCCAATTCCCAACCTCACCAGACAGACCAGAAGGCCACTGAGAGATCCAGGAGAAATGCACTCCCCCTCATCTACATGCTAGTGAAAGTCATCTCACCTAAAACCAAGCCTGAATCCAGACCAAAATGGATCTATATGATCAGCCACATCCAAGAGACCCTGAAGCTAACAAGCTTCACTGCCTGCTCTATTAGTAACTGGCCTAAAATTACTTTAAAATTCAAAGGATCCACAGAGGACTATTCCGGGAGTGGTCACATGATGGCCATCCTTTAAGAAGGTATTACACACCAATCCAGTGTTTTTGGCCCATCTCCCTTGGCATGGTTGAATAAACAAAATGCAAGGATAAAGAAACCAGATATCCTGTTCCTTTCCTTCTGGTATTTTTTTTCTGTTCTATTTCATTCACCTATAAAGGTACTTTTAAAGCTGCATGATAGAAAGATATCAAGCACAAGGTTTGAAGCTCACAGTGGCCTTTGAAGCCAATTCACCTTCACCACCCTTGGAAAAGGCTGCGAGACTCATGTAAGACTAACTTTTCAAAGAACTCAACAGTGGGGAGCTCTTAACACTTAGGCAGATGCCTGAATGGAGAACTAAACTCTTTTGAAGATCTCATCTACAGAGGGAATGCAAAGCCTGCAAAAAGAAAAAAAAAATTAAAACCCGTATTGGTTTGATATGCTGAGGGTTCCGATGGCATAAAGCCTAAGGCATGGTAAATCCCCCTCCTTCTCCCTTTAATTTGTCTGCAATGGAAGGAAAACACTTGAGACTCATTAGTCTGGTGGGCATGGATGGAAGCTCTCATTTTTCCCAGTGTTGTGGAAAAACTGAAATTCATACATTGGTTGCTACATCTGTTATTAACTCAGCTAAGTCAATACCAGTAACCTTGTTAACTAGAAACATCTTTGGGCTCATATACCCAAATATCCCTAGTGTAATAGAATCTCACTGGTGTCATTTGGTTGAGAAAATACTGATGTCATTTATTACCACTGGTATACCAATAGGTAAACCAGATGGCTAGTAAAACCTGAAACCTTTCCCCCCAGCTTCTAGCCTAGAACACATTACTGGTTTTGGTATGGATGATGGAACTACAGCTACTGTTCTTGCACTTGTCTTATTCTTCTACCATAGTCTTTAAAAGTCAATTATGATATATATAATTCTTCTTGCATCCCCAAACTGGTTCCTGGAGTACTTCCTGGAATGCATGGAGATCAAAAAAATTCATCTCAATATGTCATCCTTACTCTTTGAGAGCCCCAAGAATTCTTATAGAGTTGGTGCTTCGTAAACTACAAGCAAGTTTTAAGGGTGACCATTTGTAACAATCACTACTGTGGAGTTAATGGCTGAATCCAGTTCTCAGCTTCATAAGGGCCTCATTCTAGCTGAAGTAAGAGTGTATTTAGATGTACTAAAACCATTGGCCCAATTCACACATCAGAACAGCCAGAGGTTGTTGGTTTTTTTAAAGCCTGGGTTGTTTTGAATGAGCAAGAATGAGTTCCAACTCTGGGTTGTCTCTCCCCCAACAACCCAGAGTTCCCGGTTCACATACAATGCTAAACAACCCACCGATGGAGTGTCCCTGGGTTGTTTAGCCCCTCCCACTGGTAACGGGAGTGATCAGGTGGTGGGAGACAGTATGCTTGCTTGTTCTCACTCTATTCACAACAACCCAGGGCTTAAAAACAAACAAACCTGGCTTGTTGTGATGTATAATAGTCTTTTCTTCTTGTATAATGAAACGTCTTCCTGCACCTACACTGGTAATTGTCTCACGGCTAGCTCTGTTATTGTCTGACAGCTGCTACAGACTTTCCTCTCAGTATTCTCAGAATAGTTTTACTGTTTTACTAATGGACTATGTTTCATTTCATTTATTTTCATTTTCATTTATTAGATTTCCATACTGCCCAATAGCTGAGGCCTAATAGCTGTTGTGCTTTGTTTTATTATTTTTTAAAGTGCTACATGAACATTCATGCATTATTCCATTCATCTAGACCATATATATATATATATATATATATAATTTTTAAAGCATTTGTAAGATGCTGTAAACTGCTCCAGTGCTGTGCACAGCCAGCTGTCAGTCAGTCAGTCAGTGCTGTGGAAACCTGCTCTGCTGCAAAACTCACAAAACAACCCCCAGCTGCTATTCCTGCAGAGCAGGGGTTCTCAACCAGGGGGGAATTCCTCCCGGGGGGGGGGTTAGGGTTTCGGAGGGGGATTGGGACCACAGAATCAAACTGTTGGAATACTGATCTTTCTACAAATTACAATTCTGCAGATTGTACATAATTTATAGGATATCACACCTTATTGTATGACACAGATTAAGTCTGACAATTTTGGAAAGGGGGGAATGACCTTCGGACATAAGTATGGTGAAAGGGGTGCATGGGGCAGAAAAGGTTGAGAACCACTGCTGTAGAGGAAGACAGGTGCCTGTACTATGCCTGTCTTTGTTCCCATCCATAGCTAATAACAACTTTAGGGGCAATAAAAATCACAGTTAAAGTGATATGACCCTAGGCATGCCAGTTTGGAACTAAGTCCCATTTATTTCAATGGGCTTTAGTCACAAAACTGCATAGGACTGACTGTAAGGAAGTTGCTGTTGTTGTTTTTAAATTTATGCAAGCCTTGTTGAAATAGTGAACAGTTTCCCAGCACTGAATGAGATTAATCCCATTACTAGTACATTAAAGCCATTTTTATTTTTTTATTTTTTAAAAAAAGGGTAGAGGGGCATAGCTTGAACAAGTCTTTCAATATACAACACCTCCACATGGTCTGAGTGAATGAATTTGCCTCTCACCATGTGTGTGCCACTATTTATGAAAGGAGTGTAATAGGCCACACACCTCTCTGGCAAAGAAGCGCAACCCATCCTGAAGATTTAAGCCAAGTGGATTTGTTCTGCAATAGACTTGACCCCTTCCATGTTTAAAGAGTTACAAAGCATTGTCCAAGGCAGGGCGGGGGGGGGGGAGCGGAAACACATTGCTCTTAGTAACATAATAGTTTTGGCCACTATAGTCCATGCATTGGTAACCTCACATTTAGATTACTGTAATGTGCTGTATGTAGGGCTACCTTCGTGCTTGATATGGAAGCTGCAGTTGGTGTAGAATGCGGCAGCCAGGATGCTGAATGGAATGCCTGGCCGTGCACATATTACATCGGTGTTGAAGCAACTCCACCGGCTAGCTATTAGCTACTGAGCCAAGTACAAGGTCTTGCTGTTGCCATATAAAGCCCTGAACAGCTTGGGACAGATCGCCTTCCCCGATAGAGACCTGTGTGCCAATTAAAGACTCATTTCTTTACCAGGCCTTCCCTGAGTGAGTGTTCTGCCCAGTTTGTTTCTAATTATGGTGTTGTATTGGTTTTAATGTTTCTATTAATGTTTTATATAAATGTTTTAGCAATTATCATGTAATTGAATTGTATTTAATGTATATCATAATGTATTTTAATATACGGTATTTAAATTCTCTTGTAAACTGCTTAGAGATTTTTAAAATATGGTAAGTGGGATATAAATCTATTAAACAACAAGATGATGATGATGATGATGATGATGATGATGATGATGATGATGATGATGTATCACTTTCTGGAGCTCCTCTTTCTTATATTTTTCCTTTATATAAAACCAGAATCTGTCCCAGGACTTGCATGACTTTTACTCATGCACATAGCACGATCTGCTATCACTAAACATGCTGGTGCCTGCTATTAATTTAAACTAATAGGAAGCAATCTGCGAAGTTCTGATCTGACTTGGCAGCCCCACCACCAGAAAAGCAACGCTCCACAATTTCCATTTCAAGGAGGTTTTCACTCAAATGCCAGTAGTCAGAGTTCAGCCGAGAGTGGGCGAAAGTTGAAACGAAAGGCCAGGGGAAAAGATTCCTTGGGACTATTTGTAAACTGAGAGGTTACTAACGTTCAGCCAGCATGCTTCAGGCAGCACCCAGTTTTCTGACCTGGTGACCCCAAGCCATGTTTGTGCTTATAATAAAATCATTCAGAGAGTTGAGGGATAAAAGACTATATTTAGGAGGGCTTCTTCTTTTTTTTTTCCTTCACGTTTTGCCTCATTTATTAGTGGGCATATGGAAACAAAGCAGGCTGTACTTCAAAGTTTCAAACTGTTGTTTCTCTTTTAAGCTGATCCCTTGCGTCTATAAAAAATACCGCTGTGATTTCTTTTTTTAAAACACTAACCAAGGACAATTAGAGAGTTCGCCTTTCTGGTCAAAAACTATGTATGCCCTCAGTTCTCCAATTCCTCCCTGCTTCCCATCCTATGTCTTGGTCCTAACTACCCATTTTGCTTGCATGTCTCCATTTACTAGTAATTTAAAACATAAGGATGTCAGACTGAAGATCCAGCATTTTTTTTCTACAGTGGTCAGCCTTTAGCAAGCCCACCAGAAGAGCATAAAGGCTCTTGCCCATTTTTGCTCCTCAGCAAACTAGTTTTTAGAGATACACTGCCATGGAACATGGAGGTCCTATACAGACGTGTACTGCTTCCTGAATCCTCTGGTAGAGGGCTGAGCTGACTTCAGTAGCCTACTATTGATTTCACTAGAATCCCCATGGTCCACTGATGGGTTTTAAGTTTACAAAGAAGAAGTGCACACGCAAAACCTCTTAACAAATCTAGAGCTGTGTAGAGCACCCTTCCCCAACCAGGTGCTCTCCAGATGTTTTGGACTGCAACTCCCAGCATTCCTGACCACTGGCCATGCTGGCTGGGACTGATAGGAGCTGAAGTCCAAAACATCTGGTTGGGGAAGGCTGGTGTAGAATGAGCGTGCATAGAAGGGCCAGTGCCCGCTGGCTCCTCCCACTTCCCTACACACATCAGCATCGTATCAGCACAGAGCCCACACACATATAAACTGTACACATGTAGGCTGTACACCCTGAGACTGGGAACCCTGCAAAAAGCAGATACTGTATTATGCTGAACATGCGTTGGGGAGGAAGCAGGGTCCAGGAGACACAATCTCACTCCCCACTCTGCCATAGCATCTGCACAGTCCTGATGTATTATAAGTAGGCACTCTTGCTTAAGAACATAAGAAGAAGATGCTCCTCGTCCAACATTTTTTTGCAACAAGCTGGGCAGTCCTGCCTGCTTTTTTATTTTATTTATTCTTTTCATTACATTTATATATTGCCTTTTCTCCAAAGAGCTCCTGGTGATGTACATGATTTTCTTTCCTCCGTTTTATCCTCACAACAACCCTTTGAGGTAGGTTAGGCTGAAAAATGGTGTCATTTTTATTTTGCACACATGCACAACTCTCTCATTGAAATCAATGGGACTAATAAGTGTTTCATTCTGGCTGGATCGTGCTCAATATTTCCCCAGCTCCTACAAGCCTAAAGAACTGAAATCAAAATGCTACCATACACACAGATCTACTCAATGTGCTTCAGGTAAGGACAAGCATGCTGGCCTAAGGCTCATCCACATCTTTTTTGAGACTTTGACAGAGTAACCACAAAGATTGGGCCAAAGCTTTTCCAGGAACAGTGAAATTTCAATCGTGAGCTCCTGTTCCAGGCCATCTCTAGTGGTGATGCAGCCAGCAGTCTACCAAAGGGAGTTCATGACTGACCCAGAGTGACTTATACGTTGATTTGTCTTTGTTGATTTGCTTTTAAGTAATGGGTCACAGCCAGGATACCGCTGCCTGTAAAATAAACCACTACTACTCAGCTTGTTGCTGATAAGACCTGGTTGTATTTTTCTTCTACCTTTGACCTTTTGCTTTCTTCTTCCTGTTGCTGAAACTAGCTTTGTTAGTTTGTGAACTGTGTTTCCCAAAATCATCATCAGCCTTTCACCCTCTTATCCAAACTGAAGCCTAAACTAGAACATAAACATATAAGCAATGATTGAACCTCTTCCTCTCTCTCTTTCTCTCATAATAATACCCCACTAACATGCTGGCTCTTCCTACCTGTGGCCATCTTTGATATCACTTAAGATGGGGTAAAATGATAATAAAGCAATGATGTGGCTGCTACAGTGGAGAATTGTTACAAGTTTAATGACAGCAGCGAACAGCAAAAGCAGAAACAGACACATGGAGGCAGCAGAAGCAACAGAGGGGCATGGACAGTAGATGGAGCGGTAAACAGACTGGGCATATTTGTGTTGTAGACAGAAGGAGAAGGCAAAAAAGAGGGCAAGTTCTCCTGAATTAATGAAGGGTGGGAGGGAGAAGATGGTAATGCTTCATGTCCTGAGCATATGAAACAATACCTCAAGATGACATTGGGAGTGCAGGGAGTTTTATGAGCAATTGCCCTCCAAATATGGCCATTCTAAACACATTGCTGGTGTAATCACATTGTAACTGTGAGCAACTACGGTATGTAAGTGTGAGAAAGAAAGAACTGGTGGCCCTCCGGATGCAGGCCTGTATCTCCATTTTCATCAAACGATGCACCAAGCCAGTTCCACATGTCTCAGATGAACATAGGGATGTAGATGGAGATATGTGCCTGCATTGCAATGCATACTTATGCAAGGAGATCTCTCTTGCTGAATCAGGGCTCTGCGCTCTAAAATAAAGGGTAAATTCTAAGGAAATTCAAATGTGAATCCAAGATAATTTAAATCATCCTTTTAAATTATATTGCCTCACAATCTGGGCTTATGTAAGAATACAGGCCTGCTAAAAAAATGAGTAAAGGCACAATCCTAAGCATGCATAGGATTGTGCCCTAAATATATTTCTAGACCTACAGCATTGTGCACATGATAATTCCGGCTCTTTGTCTTGGGTACATTACAGCTAGGATAATATAGGCTAAACAGATAATGCATGGCTAAATAGCTACATGGAAGATCCTGCCAATGCTGCGATTGGTAGAAAAGATAACTTCAGGCAAAGAAATCTCTTAATGCCATAGAACCACCTATGACAACTTTCTCGCGGCGGACACAAAGTACAAAAGAATTATATATGAAGAGGGGATCAGGAAACCCAGCAATTAGTAATGGTTGGAAGATTACAAGGAATAAAAGGAATCCACTGCCAATGTACTAGCGCAGTGTGTATTTTTATCTTAAGACATCTGCAAGACAGGATGATTGGGTTGAACGGAATAGTTCCCCAGCGTACAATACATTGTGGGTTGTTCAAGCTTCAGCTGGAACAATGTTATGCTAAAGAAAAAGTGTTTCCAAATGCTAGTCTCTAACATTTTCATGTAATGCTTGAATATATTCTTCCTAGATAGATAGATAGATAGATAGGATGGTACACTGAAAGAAACAAGTCCCACCTAAAATTTCTTTAAAACATTTGCTTCTTTAGAGAATACTGACTCTACATCATTACTCTAGATGTCACCCAGATGAAATACAGGGTATACATATCAGGCCTAAGTCCTTAATCAATTATTTTCAGTTTGAAAAGAGGCGGCGGGGGTTCTGGGGGTCTAAAGTCCTTATTTACCCTTTTTCATCAATTGTTCTGGCAGCAGCAGCTATCAAGCTCCCCACCACTGCAAGCCAGTTTTCTCCATTTTTATACCCACAACACACTGTAGTGAGGACAGAAAGAGATGCCCTCCCTCTGATTTGGTTTTATTTATTTCTTATTTTATTACATTTATATCCCGCCGTTTTTCCTCTTGCAAGGAACCCAAGGCAGCTTACATGATCCTCCTTCTCTCTATTTCATCCTCACAACAACCCTGTAAGGTCGGTCAGGCTGAGAGTCAGTGACTGGCCCAAAGTCACCCAGTGAGCTTCATGGCCGAGTGGGGACTAGAACCCTGATCTTGCAAGTCCCAGTCCAACATTCTAACCACTACACCACACTGTTTCTCCAGTGTGACATAAAATGACATAAAATTTTCATTTTATGACAATGATGTGCACCTAAAGGCCTGGTTTGGTTGTAATTCTAAACACGTTAAACAGATGTAACATCATGTGTTCAGGCCTGTTCCCCCCTCCTCTTGCCTCATCCAGCGTGGCCATGAGAAGACTGGAAGCATCTACTTCAGTTTTCCACTAACCAAAGTTTGTCTTTTTGTCTAAACTGGGGCCTGGTTAGTTTTAACTATGGTTATATCCAAATAGCCCAGGATCAGAAACCAAGGTTTGAAGTTGGGTTGTTCAGACAAATCATAGTTAATGTTGTTGTCGTTGTCATCGTTATTATTTTATTATAAATCAGTTTATAGACTGCTTACCATATCTAAAAGTATCTTACAGCAATTAACAGTACAAAAATTAAAATACAAAACAGTTTATCCCAGTTCGGACAAAATGACAAACTGCAGTTAGTTGAAAACGGAAGTGGATGCTTCTGATCTCCTCTGAGGCTTGTTCACATAGCACTAAACTATGTCAATGAGTTTTAGCTATGTGATGCTATCTGGAGCCAAATCTGAGTGAACTCAATGTTTCCTTCCCTCATTCTAATGTGGATTTTAAAAAATGAAGGGAAATGGCACCTAGCAACAGGAGGGAGTACAATCACTACCACCAGCAATTGAAGTGAAATGCTACATCCCTGTTCAGCGGGGCCTCTGAAAAATCACTTTAAAGACCCTCTTTGCAGGCAGGAAATGGGGTGTAAAGTTGGAGGGAGGGCATTTTGACTCAGCCTTAATAAATAAAGGCTGAGTCAAGGATAAAATAAAAATAAGCGCATCCCATTCCAGATCTTGCGTGCATGTGTGTGTGTGTTCTCACCCTTCTACATTTTTCCCCTGTAGTAACTGTGCAGCTATTATTACTCAATCACTGCGCTGGATCCAGACATCTGTCCTCAAAGTACAGCTCCTACTGCAGGGAACACCACATTTTCCCAGCACCCAAACTGCAACATTTGTCATTTAGAAAGTTTTCTCCAGCTGGAGCACCAACTATGCTACTGAGCGCTGCAGAGTGTGTGGCTGCAGGATGTCAAGAGCTTGTTCTGGATAATGTGAACTTTTTGAAAGTTATAATTAAAAATATATTTTTAGAAGCTAGGTGTATTTTACCATCAAAATACAGGGGTAGTCATGCAGCCCTTTAAAAACTAAAAAAGGGGGAGGGAGTGCTAAATGCCAAAATATTTCACCATTTTGTTACCCTTCCCCCTTTTTTTCTTTCCTCTTTAGCTCACTGAATTGTGTATGCTTTCTCTCCCTAACAAGAAGCATAGGAAGCAATCCTATGCACACTTACCAGAGTAAGGTTCATTGAACATAATGAAGCTTACTTCTAAGTAAACATGTATAGGGTTATGCTCTTAGCCTGAAATCCTATACTAATGTACCTGGGAGTAAGTCCCATTAAATACATAGGATTGTGCAGCCAGCCATTTATGAATAGATGGCTGTCTACAAACTAGTTCATCTAAAGTATTTGGATATAATTTTATCCTATATAAATCAATATGATATCAGCTTCCGTTCAAGCACTCTGTTTTGTTTGATTTGTGGATTGCCGCCAAAATATCTTCATTTTTCTTTATACTGGATCCCTGTTTGCTCATCTGTCTGGCTTTTAGCAAACTCTAAAAGCTGCAACTTGGCACTGTATCTATTTTAACTTCACTTTTGCCAGTAGAATTCATAACAATTGAATAGAATCAAATACAGCTGAATTCCAAAGTTATGACTATCCAAAAATCAGTTATCTGAAGCCACACTGTGTCTCACAAACAGAAGTGACACTCCAATCTATCCAGACACATTATTACCTAAATGACTAATAGGCTAATGGATCATTGTTGTTCTGAAACTCAAAAAGCAGTTTCAAAACAAATACTGTAATTCAAATACTGATCTGTAAAGATTTCAATAGGGGAAATATTCATATTTTGAATCAGTTTCCAAAGAGCTTTTTAAAATGTTAAATTGACTTCAATCATCCATTGCTGGGCATGCAGACAGTAAGCAAGAGTGGGGAAGTTTGAGATCATACCCCTCAAAACATCCCACAGCTGTTTCCCCCTGATCGTGTGTCAGCTCCCTTATTATGTCCTTCTTTGCATATCCAGGGCTCAGTTGTGGCCCCGGTTTCAGCTGCCAAGAGCCTTGGTGTTTTGCTGGATGATTGTTTGTCCTTGCGTCCTTTTATTAATAGGACTGCTAAGGCATGTAATTTTCACCTTTTGAACATTCGCAGGATTCGCAAGTTTTTGTCTCCTGAAACAGCCCATCTGCTTGTTCAGGCTTTGGTGGTATCCCGCTTGGACTATTGTAATAGCTTAATAGCTGGCTTGCCCTCTTCTGTGCTTCTTCCACTGGTTCTGGTTCAGAACAGCGCTGTTCGTGTTGTTCTGAACTTGCCCCGATACTCCCATATTACTATGGCCCGTAGGAATCTTCATTGGCTACCCATTCGGACTAGGGCCCAATTTAAATTATTGGTTCTTGCCTTCAAAGCTTTGCGCTCTAATGTCCCTCATTACTTATCATCTAGGCTTTCCTGGTATGTTCCTGGTAGGAATTTAAGATCAGTGGGCCAGGGATTATTAGCAGTCCCACCGACACGCTCTGCCTTGTCAAGGCTGCGAACCTTTCAGGACCTGGTTCCACTTTTGTGGAACAGGCTTCCCATGGACCTCCGATTGGAGGAGGATCTTTCCCGCTTTCGAACGGGATTAAAGACTTATCTTTTTAGTCAGCCAGAATGAGTGGTTGGGCTAATGTGGTGGTTGCTGGGATTTGATACTGCATAGTAAGTGGTTGGTGTTGGTTATTTTATTGTATTGTTATGTTTACTGTATATGTTATTTGTCCCGCCCTTTGGTATAAGGGGCGTTATAAATAAACGTTTATTATTATTATTATTATTTTTAAAAACCTTCATTGGCCATGTAAAGTTCTCCCTGCTAGTATCTCCCAGAGTCCTCAGTCTGTCAACACTAGAGCTGCTACAACTCTGTAAAACGTTGGATTTCACCCCGAACAATGCACAATTAAGAGGAAAGCAGATTTTGACCACAGGCTAAATCCCAGATCCAGTTTTCTGTGCATTTATAAGGTTTTCTTTATTGGATAAAACCACTGGTCCATTTAGTGCACCTTTGGCAAGGGCTCTCCAAGGTCTTTTCCAGCCCCTGTTCAGATCCCTTTAACTGGAGACACCAGGGATTGAACCTGGGACCTTGTGCTTGCAAAGCATTTGCTCTGCCATTGAGCTTGGGCCCTCCTGCAAAATAATTCCAGCATTAAAGGTACAGTGCTGCAGCTTCATGTAAGAGCATGGGATTTGAACTCATTACACCATTATTCCAACCTCACAGAAAGTATCATAACTATGCTACATCGACAAAGACAGCACTGAAGTCACTCTTTACACATGAAAGCCGTTACCAGTAATCTCAGATACATGGATTCATTCCCAGAACATGTGAAGTGGGATGAGAGAAAATAATACTGCATGTGTACTATATGTTTCCATGTGCAACAACAGAACAATTTTGCAGTGCCTACAAGACAAAGATCTTGCTGCTGATATAAGTATTGGACAGGACTACAGAAAATAATCTACTTATCCTAAAATTTCGGACCTAAATGTAAGCATGATGTAGGTACTCCATTAACTTAGGTCTTGCCTGTTCACTGTTACTCTGTGAACAGAGCTCTGAGCTCCTTTTCCCCATCTTCTGGAGTTTTAAGTAGGGGTGGGCAGAAAGTAGATCTCCAGATCTTTGAGACTTCCAACTCCCAGGATTCCTGATCACTGAACATGCTGGCAAGGGCTTCTTAGAGCTGAAGTACAAAATATCTGGTGAGCTACCTTTCGCTCACCCCTGCTCTAAGGGACCACCACCCACTAGTGTAGTTGGATGGTTTCCTCAGACTGGTTCTGGTACAAATGTAATGCCAGAAACCATTCCAGGAATAGACATCCCTTAAAGGCCCCTTAGGTTATCATTATAGAAAGTGGAGGATTGTGGTGACAACTTAGGAGTAAAGGTTTGCTTTTTATCATATTGTGGCACTCCAGCCCAGATGAAACCCTGCTAACTTCTCTAATGTGTTGTTCTTAGACACTGTCCCTGAGTAGTTTCCTAGTTATGGCTTCATGTTCTACATTTCACATTCTGATGAATGCTTTGTCTCTACACAGTCCTCTAGAGGTACAATAAGAGATATAAATGTAATTCAAATCTGGCAGCTGCAGAAAATTATACCACTGGTTCAAGAATAAATAGGGGGCAATATATCAATATATCAAGCACTGCTATACAAGAACTGAAAGTGTAGTCATGCCTGGTAGCTTTTAACATAAATTTGCAGTAGTGAACATTAAAAGCTTAGGGCTGATTTAAATGTGACAGCTGCCATGTGGGGACCACAGAAAAGCAGTTGTTAGTATAGCTCTTCTATACCTGAAAGGTTCTTTTCCCAGTGGGTTTCAAACTCCTTACCCTGAGATAATGGGCTACTTCCAGATGAGGCTTTTATCCTGCAATCACCCTGCCTCAACATGGAATTTTACATACAGACATCATCGTCTTCCATTTGTAACCCACCTTTGTTTCCTACCACTTCTTCTTACCAGAAAAAAATCCATTAAGTAGGAAAAGACAGAATAGCCACAAAATACCTTTTGACTGGTAGCACTAGGTGCCCTCTGTTAGGAAGCCCCCAGTGAATATAGGCCACTCTCTAATTTGCCAGTTTGAAGCAGGGTGTTGGATATCTAGATCTGTATATAGTCTTTTTTTCAGCTTGGTTTGCAGGGCCAATACACTCTACTGCCTGAGGCAGAGCTCAAATGGTGGCCCCACCCACGCTAGGGTCAGCACTTGTAAAAGTCTGGCCACACCATTCAGTCACTAATTTCTTCCTTCATCTACCACCCCCTTTCATGGTGCTCCTGAAGCTGGTCACTTCACCCTGCTATATGCCAGGGCTGGCCCTGTTGGTTTGGGGACAGAAACGTCCTTGGTCACCCTGGTTGACAAGTCCCACTCTTCCTTAATGAACAAGTTTGAGGTTTTGGGATACTCTTGGAGCTGGTGAGGGGAAAACAAAAGTAGGAGAGAAAAGAATACTCATGGGGAGGAGACAAGGAACAATGCCAAGCACAGAAGCCCCACAGCCAAATCACTAGATGCTGGATATCTACTAACATCAAGACTTTATACTGGGCAATATATATATATATGCCCTCACAAAATTCACCTGCTCTAGCCCTGATTATGATCTGAGAATTATTGCTGACAGAACCAGGAACTATTTTGTTTGGTATGTGCTCAGATAACGTTGAGTTCAGGCTTTAAAAAAAAGTATCATCATGACATGGCGTGTGTGTGTGTGTGTGTGTGTGTGTGTAATCAAACTATTGGACAGAACAGGGCTACAACAATGGCTCATGTATTATCATCAAGTCTCTTATAGGAACTGAGTCAAATCTAGACTTAAGTCAGATTACACTGCTGTTGGGGAAATCCAGTGGTAAGAGATAATTTTCCTTCCCATAAAAATGCTGAATAATGTCACAATCATACAATTTTTAAAATTCTTCCTTACAACACACTAGAATGAAATTGAATGCTGGCTCACTCTGACATTACAGGCAGAATCCTTTTCATTTCTATTCCTAACTGTAGGTCACTTTCTACAAGGTGACAGCTGCCACGTGGGGACCACAGAAAAGCAGCAGTTAGTATAGCTCTTCTATACCTGAAAGGTTCTTTTCCCAGTGGGTTTCAAACTCCTTACCCCGAGATAATGGGCTACTTCCAGATGAGGCTTTTATCCTGCAATCACCCTGCAGGATACATCAACTGGTTTGTCGCATGAACATATGCCATTTTCACATGTACTTTTGTGCATGTTTCCATGCATAGAACTTGTAGGAATTGTTACACCTTAACATCCACATCTCTTCTTTACAAGTTATATGTAAAGAGAGGGACTAGCGGGGGTCTACCTGCTCCCACCCATATGTTGTTCTGCATCTCTAACCTGAAGGGACTTAGACTCCAATGTTATAGCAGTAGAATCAGTAGAGGTACTCAAAGCACAGCCTGGTCTAGTTATTTTGGATGAGTTTCAGTTGGTACAGCTCGAGGATGTTGACAAGGTGCTTGGACGGGTTCGTGCAACCACGTCTGTTCTGGATCCTTGCCCCTCTTGGCTTATGAAAACTAGCAGGGAGGGAACGGCCAGCTGGGCCAGAGAGGTGATCAATGCCTCCTTGCGAGAGGGAATGGTCCCATGCCACCTGAAACAGGCGGTGGTGAGACCACTCCTGAAGAAACCCTCTCTGGACCCGGAAGATCTTAACAAATTTAGGCCGGTGGCGAATGTTCCTTTCCTGGGCAAGGTCCTTGAGCGGGTGGTGGCCAACCAGCTCCAGGCGCTCTTGGATGAGACTGATTATCTGGATCCATTTCAGTCGGGGTTCAGGCCTGGTTTTGGCACAGAAACGGCTTTGGTCGCCCTGTATGATGACCTATGTCAGGAGAGAGACTGGGGGAGTGCGACCCTGTTGATACTCCTGGATCTCTCGGCAGCTTTCGATACCATCGACTATGGTATCCTTCTGGAGCGGCTGTCCGAGTTGGGGGTGGGGGGCACTGCATTGCAGTGGTTCTGCTCTTACTTGGATGGATGGCTCCAGAAGGTGGTGCTTGGGGAATATTACTCGGCCCCATGGACTCTCCAGTACGGGGTTCCTCAGGGGTCGGTCTTATCCCCCATGCTATTTAATATCTACATGAAACCACTGAGTGGGGTCATCCGGAGAGTTGGAGTGCTTCGCCATCAGTACACTGATGACACGCAGCTCTATTTCTCCTTTTCATCCTCAGCAGGTGAGGCTGTGGATGTGCTGAACCGGTGCCTGGCTGTGGCTGCAACAATGGACTGGATGAGGGCTAACAAACTGAGGCTCAATCCAGACAAGACTGAGATGCTGTTAGTGGGTGGTTCCTTTGACCGGATGGAGGGTGTTCAACCTGTTCTGGATGGGGTTCCTTCTATCAGCTCCGGCTGGTGGCCCAGCTATGCCCCTATCTGGACAGGGATAGCCTGATCTCGGTAATCTACGCTCTGGTAATCTCTAAACTAGACTACTGCAATGCACTCTACATGGGGCTGCCTTTGAAGACTGTTCGGAAGCTGCAGCTTGTGCAAAATGCGGCAGCCAGGCTTATTGCGGGGACCGGAAGGTCCGAGCACATTACACCGGTTCTGGCCCATTTGCACTGGCTGCCAATATGCTTCCGAGCCGAATTCAAGGTGCTGGTTCTAACCTATAAAGCCCTACACGGCTTAGGACCACAATACCTGATGGAACGTCTCTCCCAACCACAATCTACCCGGACACTACGCTCAACATCTGGGGCCCTCTTCCGACTTCCACCTCCAAGAGAGGCTCGGGTGGTGGCAACAAGGAGGAGGGCCTTCTCAGTGGTGGCCCCCCAATTGTGGAATAAGCTCCCCACTGAGACCCGCCTGGCGCCAACCTTACTATCTTTTCAGCGCCAGGTTAAGACTTCCCTCTTTGCCAAGGCATTCAATAGTTAAGAGCTCAATATAGCACCGGGGGGGGGGGATTGTCACCTGTAGGCTTAGTTTTATTAACTTTTGAATTGTTATTTTAAATTGTGCTTTTAAATTTGGTTTTTTAATCTTTTTAACTATATTGTATGTTTTATTATTGTTTTTATGTATAAATTGTTGTGAACCGCCCAGAGAGCTTCGGCTGTGGGGCAGTATACAAATGAAATAAATGAAATGAAATGAAGCAACAGGCTCACCCAGCCAAGGTGCAGGCCTTCCTGAGACAAGGGAGTGAAGGAGGCGGGAGCAGGCAAAGGGAACATCAGAGCCTGCCCCAGTTGGACTGCCCCTCCCCGTCCCCATCCTGGGAAATGAGACAGGAAGCAGGGCCACAGGAAAGCCAGTTTTTTGGTGAATTGTTGTGAACCACCCAGAAAGCTTTGGCTATTGGGCAGTATATACATTAAATAAATAAATAAATAAATAAATAAAATATATAGATTTCTGAGATAATCTTTTGAAACTGATGAAAGACCAGTGATAAATAAGGGTTGTTAAAGATACATAGATGAAATTAATAGGTACAAACTTCTTTTAATGTGTACTGTTATGTCAGCTGTTAGAGCTATGTTCTTTACACATCAGAAGGGTAAAGCCAGAATGGGCTTTAATCCAATCTATTATTAGGAAACACATATTTTACTTCTTCAGATACTATGCTTTTGAAAGACAATATAGTTCCAGGTATCAGCCAATCATGCAAGAGATTTTGCTACAGATTAATGTATTCCCTATTTACTGAGACAATCCTATTTTCTGGCACATGTTCCTGGTAAATAACTGACCCTATTTTGTCCCTATTTTTGCCTTTGTGGTATGCCTTGTTAACATGACTTGCTAGAGGTCTCATACTTCAGCTCCCTTCCCAAGCTACATCTCTGGATGGGGCACAGACAAATCTTGAATCTAGTGCACATGGATATAAATGCTTGTGCATGAATGTTGAGGCACATCACACAATGCACATGGTGTCCATTTCACATACAGCAGCAACTGAGGTATATTTTGAACTACTGATACTGTAAAACAATTATGGTTTGTTCTAATATATCCTTAACCAAAAGAAAAACACCCTCTTGGCTTTTAAATTTGCAGAGGACAGACTATTGCAGTGGAAATGAATGCAGCACACAGCAGACAGAAGTAGAGCGTTCAGCAAAGCATAACAGTGGTGAGGGGGGGACTCAGACAACCACCCTCCTTATGAAAACAGGGGTGTTACAAACATGTCCCTATTTTCATCTGCAAAATGTTGAAGGATATGCAGATGTTCTCCTCTCACTCGGTTATTTACATATGTGCCCTCTCATTTTCTCTTTCTCTGCCAGATGTTATTCTCCGCTGTCATCAGCCAGTTCAGGGCCGATCCTCAGATCTCCACTCCAGTCAGTCAGCTCTTGGTTGCCACAAGTCCCCCAGCTGTTAGCTTTCACATCAAAACTCATGTTGCTCCTAGCAACCTGATAGACCTCGAGTCCTCCTTCTCTACATGCTCCAAGTGTAAAATTGGTTCACTGAACCATTTATAGCCATGCTCAAAGCATAGTGAATGAACTGTACAAATGCCAAGCAAAGTTTCAATACCAGTTACTATCTCCTACTCCTGAGGCTGGAAAGAGGATGGGATATTTTCTGGAGGGGTAGCCATGTTAGTCTGCTGCAGCAAAAACCACAACACGTGTGTCACTCCTGATATCAAATTTGAATTCTTGTATTCTTTTGCATAGACTGGGCCTATTTGCCGTATGTATGTACTAGGGCATTGCAGGCAAATGATGGCATATATCACACTGGAAGAAGAGCAAATGAAAGAACCCCTAATGTTGTAGTTGACCTTATTAGGTCCTCTTGTAATAGTGTTTCCAGAGTAGCTATGGGGACAGTGCTGGCATCTGGGTTTGTTGCAAGGTCTGGTCCCTGTGTTTGTCTCCTTGTTTTGTGCCCTGTTGTCGCTAGTGAATAGCTGTTTTAGGTCTAGGGTGGGGGCTGTCTGTAAGGAAGTACAGACCCAAGGCCAGTGAGAGAGAATGTCATTGTCCAATATGTAGATCATTGATGATACGTTTGAGTGGTTTTAACAATGTCATCCACATCAGGGGTTCATACACCTGCCGTGACCTGCTCATCTTCCAGGGGATATATGCTACGATTTGCCAAGATAGCAAGTTCTGTACTATTTTATGCCATTATCCTGAATTTCCACATTTCCTAATTGTTGTAATATACACATCAAATAAAAAGAATGAGCAAATTAAAAACAAAAACAAAAAAAATCACCATCTGTGGAGCTCAGTAGGAACCTCTCCTAACTAACATTCTGAAAGATCTGGCCACTTTTATTTCCATCCCAACATTTGAGAATTGTGGAAATGGTAGGATTTTGTCGCCAAATCACTGTCACACTCCACAAGTACAAACAGGCAACCATCCTTTTCACTACAGAGATCCAAATACCCCCCCAGGGCATGATCAAAGTATTATAGGAATTTCCAGAGGGGTAGTCATGTTAGTCTGTTGCAGCAGAAACAACAAAAACTCTTGCGGCACCTTAAAGATTAACACATTTATTATGGCATAAGCCTTATGCCAGATCAGACTATTTGTCTGTATACTCCAGTATTGTCTATGATGATTGGGCAACACTCCAGGGTTTCTGGCAGAGGTATTTCCCATCACCTTCACCTGAACATTTTTCAACCGGAGATGCCATAGACTGAAACTGGGACCTTCTGCATGCAATGTGGGTGCTCTACCACGGGGTCCCTCCCTATCTATTATATGGTTGGAAGGATAGGCATAAGGCACAGCAGGACCCTATCCTCCTCTCCCTTGCCTATCATAAGATGGATCACATCCATAATCTTTAATATCACTTCTACACTGATGCAATCTAACTGAACCAGCTCAGTTTTATTGCACAAAACCTGTGTAACAGAATGGAAAAATCAGACCCCCTAATCTTAATCAGTAATCAACCAACACTGAAATAAATAAACCATGTAACCTAACTATACCAGCAACTGAACAAATTATGTATGTTTTCAATTTGGTAGCATTGGAAGAAAAACCCGTGAAACTTGCAGTGACTCCCATCTTTAAAGCATTAATTGTTCTAAATACTACTGACACATCTCTGATAGTAATTAGAAAAGAGGGTATGGGGCTAGATGGAAAGAATGTTCTCCCCTTTCAGCTGCATGTCATTAGAAAAATGTATTGTGTTGTGTTTTTTTTCAACAGGCCTTGGAATCAATATTCAAGGTTTTGGGTTTTTTTCCAACATTAGCGGCTCTCTTCTGTAATGTATGGTTCTGCAACATGGAAGCAATTTTGCAAAAAAAGACCTGGGAAACAACTACGTACATTGGTTTCTGTATCAATGTAATGCAAAAGAGGACCTGTGACAAATTCGGGTAGGTAAATAAGTAGGTTTGAGAGAGGGAGGAAATCGCTTCTCTCTGCCCCCTTCCTCCACCTTGCCCTTGGAAGAGGTAAGGCAGCCTTCCCCAACCTGGTGTCCTACAGATGTGTTGAACTACAACTCCCAGCATGCTGGCTGGGGGTGCTAGGAATTGTAGTATAACACATCTGGAGGGCACCAGGTTGAGTAAGGCTGAGGTAATACAATGTGAGGGAATCTCTGCATAGTTTGTCCCTCTGCCACATCCTTCTCCATCTTTTCTAAGAGCAGGGGGAACAGAAGGAAGGAGAACCTCTTTCCTCCCTCTGCCTCATCAATTGAATTGTGTGGGTGATCTGATTTGGGGAAGAGCAGCCCCTGCAGTGGGTTCAGGCACAGAGGATCTTGGCTCCTCAAGAATACGGCCATTTCTAGGGGTGGGCGGGAGAACCAGGCAGTTTCCTTGGGCACCAAATTCTGAAGGGCACCAAATGACCCCTGAAGGTGGTGGCAGCGGCAGCAGACATGTGGTGGCAGTGGCACCTCCTGCTCCTCCTAGCTGGTCCACAGCAGCTGCAGCCCTCCACCCCTCCCTGTTGCTCCAGAGAGCCACACTACAGCAGGAGAGTGCCCAGCACAGCCCTCCACAGCACTGCCCACCCATCCAATTCCTAACCCGGAGAATCCCTCAGAGCTAGGCATGGGATGGGCAGGTTCTCTGGGAAGCCCTGTCAGCTGCTCCCCTGCCACAGCTAATTCCAAAATGCCTCGCTATGAGGGGTCCTTCCTTATAGCAAGTGAAGCATTCTGGATGTGGCCCTAGGAACCACCTGTGCTGCTGCCACACCCCAAATGCTTTGCTCCTTATGATGAACGATCCCTCACAGTGAGTGAGGCATCGAGGAGGAGTCAGGTGTCAGCCAGATGGCATGCAAAGTGCCTGGGCCCGGCACAGTGGGAAAGAGAACAGGGGGAAGAGACAGGTGGGAGGTGGCAGCAGCTGCAGCAGCACTGCTGCCAGGAGGTAGGAGATGGGTATGAGGGAGTGGGGCGAAAGAGAGGGCGGCAGCATGTCTGCCTATGAGGCACCAAAATACCACCTTGCCTAGGGTGCCAAAGTACCTTGAGATGGTCCTATTCAGAAGCTTGGCTTTGACTCAGGGGAAGGGAACTGCAAACATTTACCCTGAGGCCAAGCTTCAGTCCCCCTGCAGATCATTTGGTTAGACAATCTGTTGACCAGACAGTCAGTTTGAGGATAGAGACTGACTGTGTGTGCTCACAACACAACCATTTATTAATAAGCTCCTGCAACAATTTACAGATTCCAAAGATTCATATTTGGGGTATTTTTGGGCAACAACCTCTCAGTGGAGGTCCCTTCCCAAGTGGGGCCACCTCCTTTCCACTGTCACCACTAACCATTTGCTTGCCCTCTCAAGAAAGGTCTAGTCCACATCATTGCCCAGGAGAGGGCATGGGGCTGCTGCTCCTTCACCTAGCTTTTGTCACTCCTTGCATACTTGGAGAGGACAGCAACAGCAAGGAGGAGCAGGGTCAGGGGGCTTTGCGGTGGGCCCCCTGCTAGGGTGTGTGGGCCTCTGGAGGTGCCTGATGATGCCAACTCCTGGCGCCAGCCCTGGGATTGAGCTTTAAGAAGCTGTAAGCAGGCAGTAGAAGAGGCTAGACTGTAATTTAGTGATTCACAAAGTTTGGCATTTTCCTTTCTCTGCTTAGTTTGGAAGTTAGCAGAAGTATGACTTATGTTTCATCTTTTATAAGTATTGAACAAAAACTAAACAAGGACAGACTTTGAGATGGTGTTTGGATGAACTAGAAGAAAGAGATCAGCCTGCTTACTTTGTATTCTCAGGGAACAAGTCTTATTGCAAACAGTGCAGAGTAGAGATTCTTGCATTGTAATTTTCATAATTTACACAAAAAAATAAGCAACCCATTGTTGGGAGTGCTTATGTACAAAGTAGTGGTGAGAACAGAAAAGTATCATATGGTGTACAGACTAATTTAACATCAAGATATGAAAGAGAGATGGGAAACTGTCACCTGATTTCTTAGGGTGTGGGTGTGTCTGTGTGTGCGTGTGTGCGTGAGATTTCACACATTACAAAATGCAGCAGAAAGTGGGTGCCCAAATTACCCATGCTTTCACTGTTTGCACAGGTGGTGTAACTTTCAAATGGGGTATTTTAACATCTACCCTCACAATGAGATGTCAGAATTCCAAATACATGTCACACTCAACACAGGTAAATGTGCTCTCTCTTCACACAAAGCATGAGAAGTGAAGCACAAGTCACTCATACATCCATTTTTTTACCACTTCTTGTAATATATGAAGCCACTCTCAACATTCTCTCTCTCACACACAAACACACACCTTTCTATCAAGCAAACTGAAACTCTATTAGATATTAATAGTGGCTCTTTAAAAAATGAAACAAAACTAAGCATAACCCCCACCCCACCCGAAGCCCAACCCCAACCCCATGTGTACTGACCATACCCAATAGCCATGGAATGTTGAATGTCAATTGGGAAAGAAAACTGCAAACTGAAGTGGAGGGTGGAATGGAGTATCCTGGCTAGTGGGCTGGGACCCTGAACAGGAACACTCCTGTTGGGTGGTAAGGATACATTTCAACATTTTGCTGCAGGTCCCATTTGTCATGAACCATTTGCTCAGCCAGGTCAGCACGTGCTCAACCACCTGCTGCCACCAGACCCAGCACTGCTGGTTTGGTATGTCTGTTGGAGAGAAAGAGAAGACAGCTTGCTGTTACATGCAAAACCCTTCATCCATGGAGAGAGCAGCTGGGTCCCTTCTTGGTTCTGAAAGAAGATTATAAAAGAACTTGCCGCATGAATGGATGGAGCTCCCTATTTGCCTAGCCAGACTCTTAAGTGGCCCAGCACTTCAGCCCTGATTCCATCAGGCTGCAGCAGGAGAGATAGGAAGCAAGACCACTCCATTGGTTCAGCTGAGGGACCAGCAACATTTGCCTCTTCTTCTCCTTTAAATGCTTCCATTCCAGCTGGCCATTACAAGAACTTTGTAACCACGCCACGAGCTAGTGCCTGAGTTCGCTTTTTTCCTCCTCCCAATCCATTTTCCTTTTGTATCATGTCATTTCGATTGTAAGTGTGAGAGGACTGTCTTAAGTTATTATTGATCTTTCTAAGCTGCTCTTGGAGCCTTTTTGGTGGGGTAAAAATGCTTTAAATAATAAAATATAAAATAAATAAGCCACCATGTCCCAACTTTGCTCAATGTACATGCTGCAGAACTCGAAGTAAATCTTAGGTTAATGGGGGGTCCATGGCTCATCAGAGGTCTGGAAGCTGTTTTCTATATAAGAAGAATGTGTTTCTAGAACATGTGAAGTAATGAGAATGACTTCAAGGATATACAAAATGCCTTTTGTGCACCAATAAATAACCACAACTGGGATTAGGGAGAATAGCTTGAAAATTCCAAAGGACCAGTGTTACTTTGCAAAGCACTTTGCAATATAACTAGCTTTAGCCTAGTAAGCTTCGAACATGAAGTAGCTGAACTGCCACATCAACACAGGACTCCTTACAAATGAAGTCCCAGCTCCTTTGCAAATTGAGGTAAACTTTTAGGATACTTTTTAAAGAGTTTTTAGGATACTTTTAAAGGTTTTTAAAGAATATTTTAATAATGTTTATTATGTTTTTAACTAGTTGTGTATTTTGTGTCTGTGGTTGTTCCCCGCCTCGATCTGAGTGGAGAGGCGGGTAAGAAATAAATAAATTATTATTATTATTATTATTATTATTATTATTATTATTATTTGTTACGTCTGAGCTGCTATATAGCTCAGATCCAAGGACTTGCAAAAAGGAGAAGTTGAGCTCAAACTTATAAACAAAAAAGACAAATCTACTGTTTGCCCTTAAAAAGATGCAGCGTGTGCACCTTCATGGTTTTGCTTTCAGCATAATTTATGGACATTATCAGAATGAATAAAAATATTAATCTACTCTGGTTTTCCCTTGGTGTTACTTTCATCATAGATGGAGTAGTGAGAATTGAAGTGGAAATTGGAGAGGGGCTGTAGCTCAGTGGCAGAGCATATGCTTTGCATGCAGAAGGCTCCAGGTTTGATCCCCAGTAGGTCCAGGAAAGGCAGGAAAAACTCCTGCCTGAAAGTTGGAGAGCCACTGCTGCCACTCAGTGTCGACAATACTGGGCTAGACGGACCAGTGGTCTGACTCAGTATAAGGCAGCTTCCTATATTTCTGTGACCTAAATGTTAAATGTTAGCAAGTAGGGAATCAAGTCTTGCCACCCCTACTTAGAAAGCCCCGTGGCAATGAAGCAAGACATACTCCAAGCAAGTGTACTTTGCCCCCTTATTCATGTCTGTGAATTCTAATTAATGATATTTGCCCAGCTTTGGTGTTCAGTAGGATTAACTAATTTATAAACAAATCTATTCACAGTCAGTGCCACAATCACAAATGAGGAGGTTGGCTCCATCTCTGTGTACTATCAGAAATCCAAAAAAGTGTGCCCCAACATCCTGAACAGCAACAATTACCACTAATTGATTTTGTTCTAAGTGATTACTATGTTAACGGTTCATGGCTTCCCTACCTTGATAAAAAATCTATTCATTCTTGTCTTTAATTGATATCTTTATTGTATTTTTCAGTTGGGTTTACAACACAAGACAAGCAAAGCCAATCAGGAAAAACAGCCAAGGAAGGAAGGTTGGATGAGCTGGCTCTCAGGAGGCCAAGAGGGATTCATCTTGGGTACCATATACAAAGCATCAGAATATCATTGACCATCACAGAGGTTACACATACATGCCTGTGCTGTGTGTAGTGTCCGGCTGTTTGCATATGTGTCTACAACATGCTCTCTTCAGCATGTCACATGCTTAAAAACAGATAAGGCTGTTGGATGCTCTGTCAACTGGTGGATGGAAGACTGGTCTTTCCATTGCTGGAGGACAAATATTTTCAACATCAACCTTCTATGGCAGGGGTGTTGAACCTCTTTCAGCCTGAAGTCCAAATTCAGTTTCAGAGAAGCTCTCAGGGGCCACATTCCACTGGTGGACGAGCCAAAAGTCAAAAGGGGCGAGGCCGAAATACCAACAATACCAGCATATTTTAGCTGAAAACTCTTACTGCCAGTAACTAAGCCTTAGGAGAGGCATTTCAACCTTTTAGAATGGGGGGAAACCTGCGCAGGAGCCAGGAAACCACTAAATGGGTAGCAGTTGGGGGGGAATGGGATGGGGCCAGGGGAAGGGGCATGGCTCTCTGGGAAACCATGGAAGGCCGGATTTGGCCCCCAGGTGGGCTGGATTTGGCTTGCAGGCCTGAGGGACAACACCTGTCCTCTGCTCATCCAAGAAGTTCCAAACTGCCAGAATGTATTTCAATACGACATTCATGCCAGAAAGTCCCAGGGCCATTTTGAGGACCAGATTAAGCTAGATATACAAAGCTACATCTACTCACGCTTTACCAATATCCCATGTTTAGGCTCACATGAGAATGTTCCTCATTCTTTTAGTTTTGTCTTCTGAATAAAGCCTTACAAATCCTCCCTCACCCCACCCCACCCTACCCTACCCACACAAAATCCACTGGACTCCTCTATTCTTACATAGCACA
Organism: Shinisaurus crocodilurus; assembly: GCA_021292165.1. Classification (NCBI taxonomy): domain Eukaryota; kingdom Metazoa; phylum Chordata; class Lepidosauria; order Squamata; family Shinisauridae; genus Shinisaurus; species Shinisaurus crocodilurus. The sequence continues at coordinate 178,030,632 of CM037876.1, forward strand.
GCACCAAAAGTACTTAAAATAGTGATATGAGAAGCAAAGTGGAAAAAAAGAGACCACTTGACTTCGGAGGAAGTCCTTTGTGCTTCAGCTAGAAGCCCTGAACAGCTGGCTCCAAAAGGCTCTTTGCAAAGGAAATGTGTTACTCCTAGCAAAGAAGAAGCAAATCTGCCCTTGGAGCTGGAAATTACATCACTTTGATTGGGTATTGGTTTTCCATGCACTTCACTGTAACAAAGTGAAACTGTAGCAAAAGCAGATTGACTTCAGTTGAGGGGGAGGAGAAAAACCATCAAGTTTGACTATGAAGCCAGAAAACAGAAATAAAGGGAAGTTAAATATACAGGAACCCGTTTCAATCTATATTTAAAACCTGAAGATGCATCCCAGGTTTGGGTACTGCTGCATAGTTGTCTATCAGGCAAGATATGGCTTTGTTTTCAAAGAGAGGAGGAAAAGGAAAAAGGGAAAGCATGGAACCTAAATTTCACTATTACTATTACAGAAATTATAAGCAGCATAACATTGCTAATGATCAAGAAGCCAGAAGGAAGCCCAAAAGTCCTCTAGCCCTCCCACTGTGTTGGTAAAATATCCTAGATATCCATAAACTATGACATATGTTCAGCCAGTTACTTTTCCCTCCCAAAAAGCTTTGGTGCAAATGTAGGTCTTTAAGTGGCACCTAAAACATGCCACAGTTGTTGCCTCCCACATACCAAAGGGGAGGGCTGTCAAGGTTCCACCTGTACCAGGACACCTTGATCAGCTCCTTAAAGGTATCTGCCTCTTTAAGAGCCCCTCCTGTATCAGGATGCCAATTCTCTGCCTCTTTACCTCCTTCTCCCCAGTAACGTGGGATTAGGCCTTACTTAGGCGTGGTATAAAAGACACTCCAGCAACTTGCTTTTAACAATAGCTGTTTACTGTAGTAAATATTGGTAAAGTAGAATCACATTAACTTAGGGTAGTTACACAAATAGAGCTGTAAGATTACAAAACGCAAGTATAATGGAAATAAAAGGGAAAATAACGCAAGGTTCTCTAACCTAGCTATTCCTTGCAGGAAAAAAGGTGGGGTATAAATATAATAAATAAATAAATAAATAAATAAAATACACTGTCACCTGTAAGCTTAGTAGAGATTCCTTTCCCCAGCCTTTCTCCTAGCAGCTGTTCTGCAGTTTCTTCGTGATAGTCACTCTCTTCTTTGTCTGCTTCACTCTCTCTCCAATGTCCCTCTCTCTCTCTCTCTCTCTCTGCCACACCCTGCAGCTTCAGATCCACTCTTTATATACACTCCCCCCCCCCCGCCCAAACCTAGAAGGTTACAATCCTGTGACTTCAAACTGGGGAAATGAAACTTCTCTCAATGAAAAGGAAACTTAACTCCATGAGGGAGAAATTAAACTCACAAACTCAGGAGATGTTTGGGCCTACAGGCTTCAAACTAACTCAAGCCTGTGTAGGCCTCAATCCTTCACAAGGGCATTCCACAAAGTGGGCACTATCACAGAGAAAGTCTGCTTCCATGTTGCCACCAGATGGCAATCTGCAGGTTGTGGTACAACCAGCATGGCCTACTTCAGTGCTTCTCAATTATTTTCTGTCATGCCCCCCCTAGGAAGAAGAAAACATTTCGCGCACCCCCACGCGACTGTAAATAGTATCATTTGTCTATAAAATTGTTATAAGTACACCTCTGCATAACACTGTATCCTTATTAACGTATAAGAGAATAAAAAAAGAAAGAAATGTGGATCAATTTACAACAAAGAATAGCTTTATTAACTGTAGCAGAAAAGATCAGCTTGTTATCCAATTCCTGGGTAAATAAATTTTTTATTTCGCTTTTTATATCTTGTGTCCATAATTTTAAGTCTTCCCTGTAGGGAGGTCTTGATGCTCCTTAACCTGGGGGTGGTCTATTGTATGGGGGGGGGGTCGTATCTACTTGCAGCTCCTGTAATGGATATTGACCCTTATTATTGGTATCCTCCTGCGGTGTGCTTTGTACCCCTTCCACTCCTGCATTCCTGCATTCCTGCTATTATGCCCTTTTTTATCTAGGTTACCTTCAGGGCTTAGTTTACCTGCAGAGCGTCTTTTTGCACCTTCCCCCTCCTCCTTTTGATCCAGGGTACTGTCTTCTAGTTCGTATACTTTTTCCTCCTCCATCCCCTGGTTACTATTTCTTTTCCCCTTTTCAGTTTTATTATCAGATTTTGTGTTTGTCCTACCTCCTCTCCTTGACCCCTGCTCTTTATGTTCTTTCTGTGCTTCAGCTCTTGTATCTTTGCGACTCTGCCTTGATGACATGCTGGCGTCCTGCTCTTTCTCCTCTGTGAGTGGCACTAGGAACCGGCGTATTGATTCCTGTATGTCTCCACAGGTCCTCTGCATGTGTCACGTGCGTTGGCGGTCACGTGGTCCTCCGCGTCGGGCTGCTACTGGGGCTGCGCTGGGACAATCTCCAGTGATCGCGCCGCGCTGCTCCCTCTCTCGAGCCCCCCTTTACGGAGCCTCGCGCCCCCCCTGGGGGGCGCGCCCCACTATTTGAGAAGCACTGGCCTACTTAGTAATCAAACAGGTCTCTATCGGGGAAGGCAGCCTGTCAGGTATATATGCACCACTGTACCACCCCACTGTATTAGTGAAAGAAACTCAATGACAGACACCTTGAATGTTGTCAGTGAATCTTATCCTAAAGCTACAGTATGCGTTCAGGGTCTGTTTGATTAACATGGCTGGATGGGGATGGGAGCCTTTCCTCAAGGGCAAGAGGAAGAATTCCATTCAGAGGTGTTTATCATAATGGCAGAGTGTGTGAGGTGCATGACTGATGCTCATTAAATTCATGGTTCCTTGAGAAAGCATGTAATTCCAAACAGGATAAAAACTGACCAATGATTTATATAGCTTACGTGACATCTACTCACTACAGCCACATTATAGACTGATTTGTCATGATTCAAGTACACTGCTGTTCTGTCATTATCTGGAAGCACTTAAACCAATTTTTGGTACTCTTATTGATTTCAGCTCAATGAAGAAGAGTGGTCCAGACGAGAGACCACCAAGACTGCAAAAAAATTAATAATAATCTTGACTGTTTTCTCTATTTAAGATGTAAACTATTATGATTCCTGAAAAACCCTATCTCATTTATTCGCATTTTCCATAAATAGTACCAACCCGGGGAAATCCAGCTGTACTGCACCATCATTCTTACATTAAAAGTTCTGCTGTGAAGAAGAACAATTATGACTAGGGTTTCATTGTCAGAAGTGGAGGAAGTCTAAACAAAATTATTATGTTCTCCGATAAACTTGCGTAATTCCAAGTCAATGTACTGTTAAGCTACAGAAGTCCTATACTTGGTGAAACACCTGAAAGCAACTACATCGTGGGTAGGCAAGGTGGCACCTGCAAGCACCCATATGCCCCCACACTCCTTCCTTGGTGCCCACTGAGACACCCTACTTCTCCCAATTGTTTTTTTAAACCTTTATATTTTCTGACTGACAGCTGGGATTGCTTCAAAGCAAAGTGTCTGCCTCTAACTGCTCCCATCTTAATTTCGCATGAATGCTGCTGGGCAGGTTACTTGTCCTTTGTGACTAGCCAAGCTCACCCCTAGCAGCCCTTTTATGGCTGTGCCCAGGACAGCTTCTCAAATTTCCAAAAGTGCCCACAGGCCCAAAAGGGTGCCCGCGGGCCCAAAGGTTTGCCTACCGCTGAGATAGGTTGTCTGCAAAGATGGAAAAGAATAATTGTGAAAAGCAACTAATTCATATCCACCACCCCCAAGAAAACACCACAGTACATAACATACAATGAATCAGCTAATGAATATCAAAGCTCTTGGTATGGCAGGACTCTGACAGCTCCAGCCTTATTATATGCAGGGTCAGGTCTGGTTATTACTTGGATGGGAGACCTCTCTTCTAGTTTCCTGCGTTGAGCAGGGGGTTGGACTCGATGGCCTTGTAGGCCCCTTCCAACTCCATGATCTATGAATCTATGTGTATGCTTGCACACAGACACACCATGATGCCTAGCATGCACTTAGACTTACGGGCACATATTCATAGGAGACTAAGTCCTGCCAACGTGATCCAACCCCCAACCCCCATTTTTGTGTGCACATATTGTTTGAGCAGAGTCAAAGACATTAATGGAAAGGACACACAAAGCATATTAGAATGCATATCAGAACTTCTTTCAGATTAGCATCTTTTCAACTTAATACCTGAAATAATAAACTGGGTGCTTCCAAATGGATGGCTCCTAGCGCTACCATTAGAAAGGCATTGTGCACCTATTCTATCTTTTCCATGTTAACGGGGGGGGGTGTGTTGTGTGTGCGTGGCAAGAAAAAATGATGGAAGAAGCAGTGGGAAAATATAGGTGAATTACACATGGAAGACAACGACATCAGGACCCCTTGTAAAATTCCACATTTGAGGCAGGACGACTGCACAATAAGAGCCTGAAGTGAATGTAAGTTTTGGAATGGCTAGTTGGGAAGGGCTGAGTGTGGCTGTTATTGGGGGAACAGTGAGGGAGAGAAAAAGACAATTAAAGTAGACATTTGGAGAAAGACTCCTGAGAGAGAGTGAGCAGTAAGAAACTGAGACCTGGAAGGGAGATCTACTTGATACCTAAGGAAGATCTGGGGAGAAAGCTGAGAAGACCTTGCATGGAAGTCTAGAGGAAAACCTTATGGAGGGATATTGCAGTGATATGTGCATGTGTCATGTGAGGCAAAGCTCTTTCTGTGATATCAGCCTCTTCTTATCTCAGTTCCCTGTCTCCTCAGCCCTTCTCCCTAAGCCCCATTCTCCACCTATTCTGTAATGGCCCTTGGGAATGGTTAATATTGGGAGTGGGGGTGAACTTACTTGTCCAGCTTGCAATCCACCCCTAGCTCTGCTCTCCAAGTAACACACAATAGACTAAGGTACTTCCACAACAGGGTTCTTTGTTACTACAGTATATGAGAAAACACTAACTTCTGAGGCGCTGCATGACACACTGCCTCAGCTCTAACGCCTGCAGCCCAGCCCAACATATTTTTTTAAAACTTTATTTCAAACAGTATATAAAACAAATTTTAAAAAACATACATATAACTACTAAGGTGCACCCATCACCACAGGGCCAAGAAATAATTTCTACGTAATAATCCATTATTATTCAATATTCCAAAAATACATCATATCTTGACATGGCTTACTCCCCTTTCCCTTTACTAAAACATAGTCCCCAAATATCCTTGAAGTTATTTTTCTTTAATTGTCCCTTTTTACATTTGATACTACAAGTTAATTTATCATTTAAGGCGATATCCCACACCTCTTTATACCAGTCAATAATTGAAAACTGATGTTGAACTTTCCATTTCCTTGCTAGCCCAACATATTTTGCTGTCTCAAAAGAGGAGGCAGTGCAGCTGCTGCCGCTGTCCCCCCACCCCTCCCCCCACTTGTCTGGCCAACTTACCGGCTTGACGAGCCAGCCAGCCACTCCCTCACTTGCTTGGCGAGCCAGCCCAGCTGACTGCTCACTCCTGCCTTGTGCCCCAGCTGTGGGGCTCTCACAAGAGGTCAGACAACTTCTCATGGGAGCCCTGTGGCTGGGGCGCAAGGCAGGAGTGAATGCCAGCTGGCCCAGCTGGCCAAGCAACTGAGAGAGCAGCCAGCCAGCCAAGCAGGTAGGTAGGGCCGCTGCCACCAGCAGTAAGAAGCAGCAGCGGTGGCTGGCAGTGCACCCAGCGGGTTGCTCTAGAGGGCCCTGTCAGTTGCTCTTTTACTGCGGCAAATGCCACAGTGGGAGAGCAGCTGGTGGGACTCTCCAGAACACCTGCTGGAGGTGGTGGGGAGGCAGCAGCAGGCCCTCTTGGTGGGGGGGAGCACCACAATTTGCCGCTCCGCTACCTGATGCAGGAGCACCAGCCCACGTAATGGTAGGGCTGGACGTGGCACTGAGAGATGGATGGGGAGGCCTCATTCAGGCCTCCAGGAAGAAAGAGATACTAAGACACGTGGCTTCTCTTAAAACTATGCACATATATGTACATCACATACCTTCCTTCAGATTCCCCTTTCTCAGTCCATTTCCTGTAACCTCTTCCTCCAGCTTCCTTGCCTCTGGACTCCCTGCCCCTTAACTTCCCAGAACCTCTTTCCAGTCTTCCCCTGAGTGAGGTGTTACTCTAAGCAAAATTCACAGAGTTGCCATCCCTCACAGAAACTGGACTGCAAAACTATTCAGCTCCATGAACTGGACTGCAAAACTATTCAGCTCCATGAACTGCCCACACCACTCCAACAGACACCCAATGCAGTCCTCAGGGCCAAAAAGGTTGTGCACCCTTGGTCTACACTGTCCAGCAGTGGCTCTCCGGGGCTTTAGGCAGGAGTCTTTCCCAGCCCTACCTGAAGATGCCTGGAATCTTTTGCCCTTCTCCTAATACATAACTAGTGCTCTATGTATAAGAATCAAATCTGAAACTTAATTCAAAGCTGCCCCCTTTGTTCTAGAATCCTGTCCCCTAATCTTAGAATGTGGAGATGTAATTACTCACTGGTGAGGGAAATATGACTCTGACCATTTACAGGGGTACTCTGCTCAGATACTTGCAATTTGCAAGTATCTTAGTCAATACCCAATTCAGGAGCTATGATGAGCATAAAATCAGTTTACACCATGCCTTAGCCCTAAATTACACACCATATTTAGCCTGTGGTGAATATCTGAAATGTACCTAGAAAGAGAGCATGACTTTTGCAACATACGTAATACCTGGTTTACGCATTTGCTTAGTTTCCTTGCTAGTTACGACCATTTCCTCCTCTTGTTAAACTAAATGGCAACATTCCCATTAATCTCTGCTGGGAACAGAATCGGAACCAGTCTTAATATTTTGGACATTTTTAAAGGCAAAAGACCTCCAGCTTAAATGACATACGGGGTCTTATTTCCCATATAATGTGCATTCAGTCAGTCTTGTGCTAGGATTGATGACCTTCTCTTAGTACAATTGCTCTGTGGGGACACAAAGTCACCTCAGGAACCTTGCATAGTACATTGATAGAAATTCAAAACAATAAGAGTTACATCAAAAACAGTATTTTCCATTCTCACATAGTGTGGAGTTGTGCACTATTCCTGAGACACACGGATATGGATAATTTTATTTTATTTTTTAATGAAAAACACATGTCAAATCTCAGCATGCATGCCTTATTTATGCCTTCCTGAAAAATAACTACTGAAAGGACCAATTTCCAGAAACTGCCTGGTGGGACATTGTCAGCCTGCAGTATGCCAAAGGCATCTTTACAGTGCAATTACGGTACCTTTCTTCCAATTGGCTGCTGGCCACCTGAAAGGCCTATTTCAGTAAGTGACCAAAGAATGATGGCTTCTATGTCACAACTACTGTACTTTGGACTGGTCCTACTTTGTGCCTGCTCCAGTCACTGGCTGGACTGATTTTAAAAATCTTTATATCTTCATAAAGATAAACCTTGGCTTTACACATTTCGGTTGTCCCTGCTTGTGATTTACAAATGGTTTATTTGACTAAGGGACACTTTATATTAGATTCTGTACTCTGCAATTAATTCCATGTACAAAATACATGGGCAGAGTGAAATTAGTGAATGATGTACCTATGCTTAAGTCATAGTGTTTGCAGGCAGTGTGTTTGCAGTCTTTTCCCACCCTTGATTTATCTACATGCGTCCTGTTCATAAATGATGCTGTGCACATATATTCTGTACTTGAGAATTAGTTCCCGAGTCCCAAATGTAACATATGAAGCAGTCCAACAGCTCTTGCCAAACCTTGGTTCTTTTGATGTGGTCTACCTCTGGCTTTGATTTTGGTTGTGCTCACCAAATCCTGGCATACATTGGTTTAAGCTTCTTTGAAGAGGGGATGAAGCAGAAGTGTAAAGTTTCACAAAATCACTTGAGGTGTATGATAGCTTTAGAAACCAACCACTTCTATTACATACTCTTGATGCATATAATTATTACATATCATGTAATTATGTGTGCTTAGATAGTGCAAATGTCTAGACTTACTAAGTTGCTTGAATCCAACTCCAGAACCACATTACAAGGACACTAAGGCCAGAACCCCAAGAATCATATGGCTTTGTGAGATCCATACTTCCTAAGCTCCATCCACCAGCCTTCCACACTCCACCAACAAGCTCTTCAACAGCAGCAAATTTCCAAGCATCCCTCCCAACATTTTGTCTTGGCAAAGAGTCAATGTTGGTCCATAATCTGCCATCACAGACAGATCTATAGTTTCTCCTCTCCAGATTTTCTAGTACTTATATACAGAGATACATTAGAAAGAAGCAGAAACAATGGGAAAGTGAGCAACTTGACTGTGCACATCTTTTCATGTTTTCTGTGTAATGTGCAAAGTTACAGCACACAGGCATTTGAACATGCATTTCTCCTTGGGTTGGATGTGCAAATTCCCCTTCATACATTACAGCACCAATAGAGGATGCACGAGTCACTTGTTGCTTCTTTATAACATGTGAGTCTGCCTTAATTTCTGGCCAATCAAACATGCCTTGTCCCTGAACTCTTAGCAGTATAGAAACTACTCTGCTCAAGTTGGCAGGGAAAGCACTATTCTAGCTTTTCCAGCTGCAGGAGAGACTTTGCTATCATTTTCAAGTGCTTCATTGCCCTGGATTTTCAGTGAACTTGCAACTCATTTGTCTGCATTTTCAGAATTTCTTCTCTGCTGGTGTATTTTGACAGAATTCATAGTATGGACTGATACCATTTACTTGCACTGTTGAATTCAAAGAAATTCAGAACCTGTTTTTCTCCATCTTTGGCAGCTGCTTTTTTGGCCAACAAGTTTGGAGAGTTTTCAGCTCAGGATGACACCATTTCCAATGCAGCTAACAGCTGATAGCATACAGTGATCTGCAGTAGCACTGACACTCATCATAGGTGAAGTTCAATCATTATTGGCCCAGGCTGCAAAAGACTTGTCAGACTTCACACTGATACTGTTCAGTGGAGTGCAACAACTTGAGTCATTAAGGTACTATGTACTTGTTTTGTAACTACCATGGAACTACGCATGGACACACAGCAGGGCTTTTTACTCTCTATCCCACACTGCAGCCCTTCTCCTCACTCTCATCACAAGCTATTTTTTAAAAATCAATTTGCTTCTCTGGTACATGATTTCATATCCAGTGCTTTGATGCAGAGGAGAGGTGTAAAGTTAAAATTAATCATCCACAGCTTGGGTGATCACAGAATAATGATATCATGTCCTGGAGAATTCCAGCATAGTGCTATTCAAACCACCGTGGAAGTTAAAATCCACACATACTAGAAATTCTCCAGATATCATGCATTCAGCATGATTGAACCTGAATTCAACCTATGCAATCTAGATAGCAGACATTAATAGTTTCAGCCTTACTAGAGAGCATAAACAAATCAGATTAACAGAATCAAAACCAGAATTCATGAAATTTTGCAGTGTCATTCTCATGTATAATTTCAATGTCATTATTTATTTATTTTGACATTCACTCCAACTGTGACCTCTAGTTTCTACTTTAATTTCAGTTCAGGTTTCGTACCCCAGTTGCTTTTTAGTGGCCCTGTTCGCACATAACAATAAGTTATCATGAACGAGCAAGTATTCTGGTGCATGCTGCTCACTCTCGCCTGCTTCCCTTTTTCTGCCAGCGGCAGCAGCTAAACCCACAAGGAAGTCACCCTCTGTCCATGGTTTGTTTAGCATTACATCTGTTCCTCTCCTAACAAGCCAGAATAATAAGTCAGGGCTTCATAGATTTCATAGATCATAAAGTTGAAAGGAGCCTACAAGGCTATCGAGTCTGTTCGTGGCTTGCCACTTTGGCTTGTTAGGAGAGGAACAAGCCAAAGACCCCAGTTTGGCCAAGAGGGAACACACTAGCATGCTTACTCATTCCCAATAAGCCAGAATTCTGGCTTATTGTTAAGTGCAAACCAGTCCACTAGGTCCACAGTCCAGGAATTTCAGTGTGTTCCCAGAGCTGTGCATGTATGGTGACTTCTCCATTCCCTTCAATGAGCAGAAAGACCCTCCGTTTATGCAACAGAGAACCCTTGTATATGCACAAGGCATTTCTACTCAAGGGAGAGAACAGAAAGCCCGTGCACATTCAGGGCTTCACATGAGATATTCTCCTTTCCTGCTCCCCCAGTAAAAATACATTGAGTCATCAAAAACAAATACATTCAGTCGGACACATCCAGGTGACTGAAATTCTCATTTAAAATGAGATAGTTGTGGGAAAGGGAAGGGGGATGCTCTCCAAGGACTTCCTCAATAGCTCTTAAAATTTAAGCAACAAAGGGCTGGGAGATATTCTCTCTGCTATATGGGAAATTGATTCAAGCTAGCAGTGGTGTTAAGATGAGCTCTAAAATCCCAACATCTTTGGGAGTAATATAGATTCAATGTTCTTTGCTGTATGTCATTCTAAGAGTAGTCTTCTACCTGGTATTCCTCGAAGTTCAATTACCTCTGAATAAGCCACCTTTATATTGCACTGCCTTCAACACCAACCACCAAAATCCCTTTGAGACACTCATTTGGACTGCATTTTATTACTGTTTTGGTACTTACCCACTTGTTTTTCCCCACCATTCTCCTACAATATAGCTCCACCAATATAGTGGGGGGGAGGAGAGACATTGAGCTTTTCAGCTTCTATATGACATGCGGTTTTCCATAACTGACAGGGCTTGAGTTGTGTGTCATCTATTTTCAATGCCAGGGATTCAATAATGGAACATATCAAGAAAGCACAGATAAAAGAAGCCCTGAGCAGGGTGGAGACTGCATTTTCCTCACCACTTGGTACCTAGAGAGAGTCCCCACACACACACATTACTAATTAGGGGAAGAACTTCCAAGGGCTGTAGCTCAGTGGTAGAGCACATGCTGTGCATGCAGAAGGTTTCATATTCGATCCCTGGCATCTCCAGATTGGGCTAGGAAAGAATCCTGCCTAAAACCATGGAGAGCCACCGCTGCTAGTCAGTGTCAACAATACTGGGCTAGACAGACCAATGGTCTGACCAAGCCTAAGGCAGCTTCCTATAGGCAGTATCCAATGCTATCACAGTGTTAGCACTAATGACATCGCACTAGTGTAAACCAATGCTATTACAACTTGATTAGCGCTTGCTAGGCAAAGGAGAAAAGCAGTGATTTGCTACAGAATTTTGGCAGTGCGGTTTGTGACAGCACTGGATACTGCCCAATGTTTCCAGATAAACCTAAGCCTCCCTCATGCTTTGTGTGTATCAGGGCTGGCCCAAGATATTTTGTTGAGGTGAAGAACGAGATAGCGCACCCCTCCTATTCCATGTACAAAATTCAGCTGGACTGGCAAATGAATCTGTCTTCAATATTGATGATGTGACAGCATCCTCCACTGCACCTGAAGGCAGCAGGCTAACATAGCACACAGGTCTCTCCTCCAATAGCTTGCTGCCGCCTCCCAGCATTTGCCACCTGAGGCAACTGCTTCACTCTGCCTAATGCTAGGGCTGGCCCTGGTGTGTACAGGTTGCTAAATGCAGGACAGAAAGCTGAAGAGAGCCTTTTCACATGATATGTATGCCCTTGCTAATATGAATGGTACATCTGCATTGCAGATCTGGAAAACTGCAACAAGGATGCTTAATGCCACATGGGAAAATGTTACCCTGAACCAGGGATGGTCCATACTTTCCTATTGCCCCAAATTTGCTGGGACAGTCCAGCAAACACTCAAGCCATCACAGCTTCTTACTTTGTTATGCAGAGTCCCGATTTGTTATGCAGAGCCGGAATTTCCCTGCCTCCTTCTGCAAGCTATTTAGCTTAGCTGCGATTTTGCCCATTGACCCTTTAAGCAGGAAGGGAACAGAGCAAGTGTGTGTGTGTGCTCTACCTGCTGCCTCTGACCAGGCCCCCTGGTAAGTAAGTAAGACCCGTTGAAGACATTTGTACTTACTCCCGAGTAACTGTGTGTAGGATTGCACTGTTTGTTTTAACTTAATTCAAGTTAGTTAAATTCTGTAAGATTATTCCAATTTAAGTGTTTCTTTAAATCTAAATTGTGTGAATAGAACACAAAAAGTGCTTTAAACTGGGGCCTTTCCACAATAACAAACAACAACAAAGCTGTTCAGCCCCTCAAAGTTACTCCTTGTGCTTAAAAACCAGAGCTGTAGAGGTGCTGGAGCAAAACACTGAAGGGGCTCAAATCCCCATTGTGTCTTTTTGTATTTTCCCCCACCTAAATATAATTGTTTTGGAGGGTGGGCACAGCAAACTGACTGCCATTTGGCTGCTCTGCCCTAGGCAGCTACACAATGCTTATGTCACTTTTCTCTGTACAGCTCAGAAAACCTGCTTGAGCCACCTGTGTTGCCTTAACATATCCTTCCCAAATGTGCCCATTTAGTAGGTATAGATTCGCATTTAGATTCCCACTGTGCCATGAAGCTTACTAGGTGATTTGGGCCTTTCTCCATTGCTCAGCCTCACCCATTTTACAAGGTTGATGTATCATGAGGACAAAAGTGGGAGTGGGGTGAGAATCATACCCTGACGTTGAATTCCTTGGAAGATATAAAAGTAATATATAGTACCTATTGTCTCATAAAGTGTACCATTGCTAGAGTGTAATAAACTTGTACTTAATATTGAAGGCTCAGTTACCAGGCAGACTCATCGAGTGAGAAGGGATCAGAAGTCATGTGGTTCAGTCTCACACATGTCAACGTATGTAATCTAGACCAAGGGAATGCATTACTGTCAACCCTAAAAGAGAACCATATGCATAAAGATCTGAGTGCATGATGGCTAGAGGTAAAGCCTGCATACAATGGTCCCCAGACTGTGATACGCCATTATGTGCACCTGCGGCTGCATGCCCTACTGGTGAGCTTTGGGTGCACTGTGGTTTCAACCCTATCCTGCTCCCTAAAACTCAACCCTAAATGCAATCCCACCCAAGCTAGATGGGTTGCTTCAATAAAACCAGTGCTCAGTTTACAGCATTAGGTTCTTCCATGAAAGGACAAAACTGAAAAGAAGGAAATATGAATAAACACTCCTCCACCTGGGATCTGACACTTAGCTAACTCACTGATGGGTGCAAAACAAACACATAACATTTCATGAGTTGCCCAGGAATAAAATCAAGAAAATGGATCGTATGAAGTTCCCTGATACTGTGAGAGCTTTAGTCCATATTGTCTCGCATAGCTGCAAGTGGCTCCCAGAGGTCTTCAGGCAAATGTCTGTCCCAGGCCTGCTTTTTGAAGTCCTTTTTGAGTGGAGACTCCAGGGACTGAACTGGAGCATACAAAGTGTATATTCTACCACCGAACCTCTCCCTAGCGATGGTGAAAGGCATGGCCATTCTTCAGTCTGCACTCCTCTAGGCTTGACCCAGACATCTTATCTGAGGTGAGGTGAAATGGGGGGGGGGCAGCTGGGGGCAGGGCCTTCTCTGTTGTGGCAACCTATCTGCCAGGGAGGTTTGCCTGGTGCCCACATTGATATCTTTTTGGAATCAGGCAAAGACCATTTAACATCTGATAAGATTGGTTTAATATTACTATATCTTGTATGCTGTTTGACTGGTGATTATAGTTTTATTGCATTTTGTGAGTGCATTGTTTTTATTGCTTTTTTGTGAATCATCCCATAAATATTTATATTGAAGGCCTCCCTCATGACGGCTCCTCCTCCCTCAACTGTCACCACCAGTAGCCATTCCAGCAGGCTGAGAGGAGGGAGAAGAGAGGGAGCACAGGGCCATTCCACCAGCCCTGCCAGGAGTATTCATTAATATTCCCCCTTCTTCCCTCCCCATTCCTTTTTCCTTGTGTGTCGTGTCTTTTTAGATTGTAAGCCTGCGAGCAGGGACTGTCTTGTTAATTGCTGTAAACCGCCCAGAGAGCTTCGGCTATTGGGCGGTATAAAAATGAAATAAATAAATCAGCTTCTCTACAGCCGAGGTGAACCTGATCATGAACATTAGCAATAAGGAGCTATCTTTTATCATGCCTGTGACAAACCAATATGTCTGAACTTCCAACCCTGCAAGGTAGGACAGGTGTCTATATTCTTCAGAGGTAGTGCCGCCACCACTCATGTGAATGCTTAATATTCCTTAACCTGCCCACATGAGAATACAGGCTTATACCTTTTATATGTGAAGAAGGATAGGCCTCTTGTCTGGAACTTCCTTTAAACTCCTTAAAACCCAAGTTGGACTGTTTGCCAAGCAGCCAGTGGATAGGTAAGGCCAACTCCAGGCTAAGCAAAGAATTTAATCAACTCCATGTTCCAATTGAGTACATTTATTAAAGGACCAATCAGAGAAAAGTTCAGAACTAGTCACTTGCTTTAAAAATAAAATGAAGCATACACATTAGCTCACTAAAACTTATCAAGAGCTCACTAAAGCAGCTTACAGGTGGGGAAATAATAAAGCCCACCTGGGATGCCAATCATCCCTGCCTGTTCCTAAAGTGCCCTTTTCCTTCCAAGTCCTCCTGATGACTGTTCATTAACAACCAGCTGGATAGAATGAGAATCTCTTTCCATGGCTCAGTGGTAGCGCACATGCTTTGCATGCATCCGGTCCCCACATCTCAAGATAGAACTGGGAAAGAATTCTGCCTATCTGAGAGCCACTGCCAGTCAGTGAAGACCAAGGATGGGAAACATGTCGTTCCCCCCCCCCCAAGATGTTGTTGGATTGCAACTCCCATCAGCCCTAGCCAACATAGCCAATGGTGAGGGATGATAGAAGCTGCAGTCCAACAACATCTAGAGGGCCACAAATTCCCCATCTCTGGTGCAGACAGTACTGAGCTAGATGGACCAATGGTGTGACTCAGTATAAGGTAACTTCCTAAGTTCCTCTCGGAGAACACATATTAAATACTTCTCACTAGCAAACCAGCCTTTTATGGCATTTTATCCCAATCCAAATCTCAGCTCAAAAAACCTGGTGTGACATATAAGTGAATGCTTCGATTGATGACAATGTAATAGTGCTAACTAAGGATGACTCATGCAGGTCTCAAGTGAATCCTGATGTTTTTCTGGTTAAGGAAGAAAAAGTGTATAGGATTTGGATAGATTCCATGCAGCCCCCAATCTCATCATGTTTTTACATGCATGGAAACTAAGATCAATCCAAGGCTAAGTATGTTGTTCTTGTAAGAATAATGGATATCAGTTCTAGACCAGTTCACCATTAAGACTCGATTAAGGCACTTCTACTCCCTGCTGCCATGGGAGGAAGAATGTAAGAATAAGGGTACAAGAAACCAAACTAATTCTAGGAGGATGACCACAATCTTACTGTCTTCAAACTTACATTACTGTGAGCCTCCTATTTCAAGAGACTAAGGATCAAGCCTCCCCCAATACAAAGTCAGTACAGTAGGGAAAGGATGGTCTAGGCCAAAAGGGAGGGCTATCAGTGTGCATGCTGGGCCATGGGCAGCATAGGCAGACCAGGGGAAAGTTCAAGGCAAACAAGCTGGGAACAGGCAAACAGATCAAGTGGAATTCAAGGAGAGACAGGGCAAAGCAAGGCAAAAAGAAGACAACAATAGGAAAGCAGATTGGAGACACAGTCAAGGAGCTCAAAACAGGAGCTGTTGACCAACCTGCCAGCAGTCTTTTCCTGCTCTTTTTAACAAGGGTTGTTGGGAGGCTGGAGTCAATGGATTCCATGCAAGCAGACTTCTGATCATGCAACAGAAACAAATCTGGAGCAGATTTGGGGGATGCACTGCAGGCTGCAGAGGGAAGTGAAAACCCATTCACTAGTGTCTGTTTTGCTGGCAGACACTTGCAGCTGCATACAACCCATAGAGATGGGCTGAATACAGCTTTGCATTCCAAGGCAGGATGGGGGCCAATCCCCATCTCAAGGCAAAATGCCCACAAATAAGAAGTTGCCTCAAAAATCCCCATTGAGAAGAAACAACGGGCATGTTCACATGACCAAACAGAGCAGACTGAATGAGTGGATGGGAGAAGTGGGATTGTGACTTTTTGCAGTGTTCCCCTAATCATGCAAGAAAGCGTACATATATGTTCAAGCATAGCCTCTGTGCAGAAGATCTGAAGAATGTGTGGAGGTTGGGGATGTCCTGCTCTCTCTTCCACACATTTACTCTACCATGTTTGATTGCATAAACAGGAATTATATGATGTCAGAGTGATCCCACAGGAACAGCATGCACAAGAATTCAGGGTCATCAACCAGTTTTGACAGAAATTCTGAGCACTGCTTTTCAATCCTTTAAAAAAAGAGGGTTGATGGCAGAGTTTGAATAAGGAGGCCTTTGTCACACGTCTAAGAACTGCTGGTTTACTCCAAGCAAGTAATCTTGGCTAATGTTTCCAGAGGTCCAGTTAAACAAACATTATTTTTATTGATATGGAATAAAGTCATTTTACTCTTAGCAAGGGAAGCTTTAGTGAATAAAGATAGGTACATCTTTAGTACTCATCATAGTTCCAGCTCAAAGTTTATAAAAGCAATGATAATAGGAGCTAAATGCTCAGAGGCAAGGAAACAAAAAAGAAGATCCACAACATTTCATTTTGTAGGATTACAGATACCACTTCACAATTCTGCAAGAAGTTCTTCCACATCTGGGTTAAAATTCCCACCAACTATGAGTTGCCACTCACCATTTCCAGGAAATGAATATGTAAGTTATTACGCACAGGTAAAATATGCAAAGTAACTGCAGCCCTCTAGCATGAATGTTCCATGTGGCCTTTAGTACTAAATAGGTTGCCTAATCCTCAATTAGGCCATTACTTCTATCATCTGACCACTGAATTAAATACTAATGGGAACCAGGGCTGAGACAGCCAGAGGAAAATTACTTTGATGTTGCTACCGCAGCCTTATTTGGTAAGAAAGTTCAGATGCATTGCTCTCATCTCATTCCTGCCCCTAAGCTTGCATAGAATGAGCCAGGCAGCCTGAACCTAAACACATTTACATGGAAGCGAATACTAAAAGCAGAAATCTCAAGCTAGCAAACTAGTGAGATTAAAATTTGCCTTTAACTTGGATGTAAAAAGCTTGGTATTTACTGTGAGTGCTATTTCTTTTATGAACTGATGCCAGCATTGTAATATATTAGCAAGTCTTTTAGACATTTGTCAGCAAGGAGCAGTGTATTCTGCAAGGCAAAGTTTTTCTGGTGAGTATGCCTTTAAGAAGCACACTGGCAGAGTTGGGGGGGAGGGTGGGTGAGGGAATGAAGTGCTTTGATGTTGGAACAAAAAAAAGTGTTCATCTGTCAACAACTGTTGTTGCTCCAGATGAAAATTAAAAGACAAATAAAAGTAAACCATTGAGACCACTATGGGGAAACATCAGCTAAAGAGGAAATTAACTTTTGCAAAGATCAGAACAAAATGCTTTATCCCAGGCAGCCTCAAAAGCCCATTCTTGGAAGGTGCTGAGCAATCAATGGGAACTGAAGGGCTTAACATCACTTTGAAAGATCAGAAGCTAAAGGTTTCCACTGATGAAGGTGTACATGTTTGGAGAAAAAGGAAGAAAAACTCACAAGCCCCAGGGGCATTCCTGACAGCAGAAATACATCCTCTTGACCATACTATATTTATGTAATGAACACTGGACTTTGTCCCTTGAGAAATGACCCCCTCAGGATATCTTAATCCAGGGGAGGGCAGACTTCAAGCTAGCAGGATCTACTTTGTTTTTTTACTTGAACCCCAAGATCCAGCATCCAGAGTCAGGTGGAAAATTGGGCAGAATGGGAGGGGAGATCAGATACTTAGAATTAAGAAACCAGGTGCCTTTTTTTGTTTTTAGTACCAGACCTGACTTCACATAAAAATCAGCTCATGGCTTGCTTCATTTCAACAGCCTGATTTAGGGGGGAGGGGAAGCCTTATTGTTGCTGCTATTGTTAAACAATTAGGAGTCAGAAACCCTTGCTGATCTGCTGCAAATTACTTACCCCTGTCTTAATCCATGCTCGTGAAGGGACACTGACATAATAAGGCAGCTTGATGCTGATACCCCATTGCCCCATCATACATCAAGTCACATTAAGGTTGCAGGATTTCAATGGGCCAGGTACACTGCAGAAAGGTAGAGTCTCTAATCCCCATAGATACAAGAATCTGACTAGCATGACAACAGGTAGGGTGAAATAAAGTGGTTTAGGGTGTAATCCTATGCATGTTTAGACAGAAAAAGTCCTACAACTCTCAGGATTCCCCAGCCAGCTTGGCTTGCTGGGAAATGCTGGGAGTTGTAGGACTTTTTTCTGTCTAAACATGCATAGAATGGCATCTTTAGCTGTCTCTGTGGAGGTACAAAATTGAGTGGCCTGCCAGCCAACTAATTTGGGCTTGATGCTCGTTATGTAGAGTTATCCAGATGGCGTATCAGCATAAAAAGTAACTCCAAAAAATCATTCTAAGCATTTGCAAAGAAATATCAAACAAGGATGCATTACCTTGTTGACAGCAAACCCCTCAGATGAGTATTACGGAAGGGCAGCATTCAAATATTTTAAATAAACATCTCAACTTCATTTACGAATGAAATAATACCAAAGGGCATGAAGTAAGGCACAGTTGATTGTTGTCAGAACTCAGAACTCCTCCTAATGTTACTGAATTGAAAATGTAAAAACTTTGGGAGCGGTAGCATATTGTAAGCTTGTCCTGCAACAATCCATCATTTAATTTATTTAATTATTTTAAAAAATTATCAGTCGCCTTGCCAGGGTACAATCACAGGCCTGTGGCTCATGCTGGCTCAGCTTGTCTGAGTGTGGAAAGCTAAGCAGGGTCAAGCCTGGTTATTACTTGGATGGGAGACCCCCTCCTCTAGTTTCCTGCATTGAGCAGGGGGTTGGACTCGATAGCCTTGTAGGCTCCTTCCAACTCTATGATTTATGACATCTATGAAACCTCTAAGGCGGTAAACAATGAAATTAGTAAAAGACCACTTAAAATACAGTTGACAATGCAATCCTATGGATGTCTATTCAGAAGTAAGTCCTACCAAATTCAATGGGACTTACTCCCAGGTAAGTGTGTATAGGTAGATTACAGCCTAAAACATCATGAACACAGAAAGCAGGAAATATAATTGTTTTTAAGGGTAACTCTCACCCTGCCCCCAAGACTTTATCATTTTAGTATCAATGGAGTTAGAGACAAATTATGTAAACGTTACAGATATGTGCAATTTTACTGACTTTATACAGAATTGGGACTTTCTGATTGCAGAGCCGGTATAGTTAAAACGCAACATAGTAAATCAGCCACCTGTTATTCAGCTGTTGCATCTGAAACTCTGATCTTGACAATGCAATGGTACAAGCATGGAAATATAGAACAAATAATAAAATCAGCATTAAGAAGGCTCATCTGCCACTTCCAATACAAATTAAATTATCTTTACATTCCAACACTCATTAATCGTTCCAACTTGGCTCTCTAGCTGCTATTATCAGTTTCTGGAGGGGTAGCTGTGTTAGCCTGTTGCAGCAAAAACAGCAGAGTCTTGCGGCACTTTGAAGACTAAGAAATTTATTCTGATATAAGCTTTTGTGGCCGCTGTCCACTTCATCATCTGATGAAGTGGGCATTGGCCATGAAAGCTTATGCCAGAATAAATATGTTAGTCTGCAATGTGCCAGAAGGCTCTTTAGTATTATCACTATGTGTTCTTTTGTTATGGGCTGTGTCATTGGTTCATACGCCACATTTTTTAAAAAAAAACATGGAAATGAAGAAATAACAGCAATGGTACCTTTTTTTCTTCCCTTATATTAATACCTGTGCACTGGTTTGGGTGGAGGATGGAAAGGGGAGGTACTAGATTGCCATATGCATGGTTGATTAATTTCTTAGATTATGGTTACCTGGGGTATTGTAAACATTGGCAGTAATGGCAGGACAGATGATTGAATACCATTTTGTTTTGGAAATTGCAAACCCTCAAAAGTAATATCACAGCAAGAGGTTGCTTCCAGTGGGACATTGGTTATTTAATCACAAAAGCCTTATAGAGCTCCAGCAGAAAAACATGCCTAATAAAATCCCACATCTGAATGGTAGAATCCCATCATCCATAACTTCCTAAGATACTGAATTACAATATCACCAAAAATGGTCACCTCACAGTAAATTAATGATTGTATAAATGAGACACATCTCCATCCACACCGAAGACAAGAGCCTAGTGGAATCAGCAGAACATGGGCTGACAATTTTGACACCTTGTCTGAAACATATATTATATTGTACAATAATAGTATGTTGCAAAATACATCTCCAGAGGGATAGCTGTGTCACAGCAAACACACACGCACATGCTGTTGAACCTTAAAGTCTAACAGATTTCCTGTGACATGCATAGACTTGTGTCCCTCCAGATTTTTTAACATAAGAACAGTAAGAAGAGCCATGTTGGATCAGACCAAGGGTCCATCTAGTCCAGCATTCTGTTCATACAGTGGCCAACCAGCTGTACATGGGATCCCACAAGCAGGACATGAGTGCAACAGCACCCTCCTGCCCATGTTCCCCAGCAACTGGTGTACATAGGCATACTGCCTCTGATACTGGAGGAAGCACTTGGCCAATCAGGACTACAACTCTCATCAGCCCTAGCCAGCATAACCAATGGTGAGGAATGCTGGGAGTTGTAGGTCAAAACATCTTGAGGGCCACAAGTTGCCCACCCCCGTACTAAATAATCTAGATGAGCCACTAGCCGCAAAAATAAAGCAATGATAAAATGCAATTGAACCAATCTCCTTCCATAGCTCAGCATTTTCACACACACACACACACACACACACGATGCAAGGAACATTCTACCAAAGTCAAACTCCCAGTAATCATAATTGATCAAGATTGCATCAACAGGTAGATTAAATAGGTCAGTACATAGGGCTTTGTTTTCCTTACTATCTCTCCCCCTCGTCCCCCCACCCCACATACACAGTCAAATGATGTCAGCCCTACTCCATGCTCTGCAGTATGAGGATCAGGCCCTGGAGATATCATTTCAGTTTTCAAATATATCACCTCTGAACTTTGCACTTCTGGCAAATGCACAAATAAAAGCCACTTTATCTCAGGAAAACTGCTATCTGACATGACAGCCTATCTGTCAGCTCCATAACCCAAGACCCCACATATCTGTCTTGTTTCACCATACATTTCTGCTTAAACAGCAAGATTATGACAGTTGTACCATACACAGATTTGTACACAACCCTGAAAACTCTCTGGAATGATTTGAATGGGAGACCAAAGCCTGGATGCATTTTAGAGAACGAAGGGGCTGCCAATGGTGGTGGTAGGGAACATGTCTGTAACACAATGCAGTCAGTGGCTATAATTAAAGAAGCCTTCGCTCAATTATAAAAGCTACATTCTGAAAAAAATAAATAGAAATGTCAGATAGTTTGTACATTTCATCATCTATTGTTTGTCCCAGTAGAGTATAATTTTAGAACTTTAACTAGCTGGGAGGCTGACCACAGGTATGGCTCTGTGGTGATTGCTTCTCTTTTTCCATTATAAGCTTGCTGTACCCAGTTATATTTTTAGAATATCTGTTCATGTTGAATGGCATCCAGATATTTTAAGAATTAGATTTTTTACAGCATATAAGAAAGGAGGGCGGAAGCTGAATCCTGAAAGTGAATTCACTCACTTCTTCCAAATTGGCTGCATGACTCATTCAATGTCAGAAGGATCCACTGTCAGAAGAACATACTCAAAATCTTGCAGAGGGTGTGTGTTGTAGGTGGGATACTGCAAGGGCATCCCACATGAACCAAGTGTGCCTTAGAATACACCCCCACCCTTGCAGCATTGTCAAAATGTCTTTTTCTAATTATTTTTGTGAAAACTTACACCAGTTTGGCATTTGACACATGCCCTGATCAAGTATCAAAAGTCACCCTGTGCTCATTTTTGTACATAATACAATTTACTTACAACAGACTTCACACATTCTGACATTCTTGCAGACAGCATGCACTGAGTTGTCATTCTAAATTGCCCCTGCATGTTGAAACTCTGCAACTGGTTTTGAAGGGCAGGAACCATCACTCAGTGTTAGAGCACATCCTTTGTATGTGGAAAGTCCTAGGTTCAGTCCTCACATTTCCACTGAAAATAAGTGGACATATTCATACTGTTTTAGCATTGCCACAAAAGCTCAGAGGCTATCAGGCAGCATCAGTCCCCAGAGGTCCTTGAACCTACCTAGGATGCACCCATGCAAAATGGCATCTGACCTATTCAATATATTTCACTCCAACTGTGGAACAGCATTAATGGATGCACAAGGCTCAAAGTAATGTGGGTTTAAAGCCGTTGGGTTGTATCCAATGAATATAAACACTGCTTGTGGAACTGATTACCTATCCCCCTGTAGTCCCCCCCATTCTGCTCCATAGGCTTGGGGACCCTGCAGAGCAGATTTGGGGGGGACACTGGTGCGGGGCTACAGCAGGGAGAAGAGGAAGGAAATTACTGTTCAATGAATGGAAACCCACTTGCACAACACTGGATGCAATCCTTTGTTTACAACAGACTGTTATCTCGTAATATTCATAGCCATGTGTATGCAAGTATACAATTTAAGCATGTATTGATTTCTCCCATGTGTGCATGAATAATACATATTGACAAAATCATTCTATTTAAATTATTTCCCTTTTTTAATTTAAAGGGGAAACCATTTTTAAACAGTACATGGAAGGCTGAAAGACATTGTGTTCTTGTGCATGAAGAACAATAATATAATGTATCTGGTGACCCAGAAAAAGATACTGCAGCTTCTAGGTCTGTTTATGTCAAGAGGGATGAAACAGAAAGTGAAAGGCTGGATTTTATTTTGCTTCAATCAGTGAAGGCCAGACATGCCAGCACTTTGTAGTCTGACTGTATCTGGAAATCAAATCTGAAAAAGGACAAAAATTTCTACTTATAGTCATCAACTTAGAGAGCAGACAGCATGCAGATGTCACAGACACACACATGCACACAAACACACATGCACACACACTTATAAATACTTCTTCATTAGAGCTAAAAGAATTCAAAAATAAAATGTGTCTCAGAATCTAAGCCCGGACATTGAAAATCAGATATACAGAATCAGATTCATCATGAGGATGGGAGAAGAAGACAGATGAATGCACCTAGAGATCATGCCTGTTCCTTTAAAAGTTCCAAAGAAAAGATGAAGCTGACATACCTCCCCTGCTTTCTTGACTCTTTCACCCACTTTCATCCCTCACAAGTAATAAAAACTAGGACTTAATTTTGCTCCACAGATAGCAGGGAGGAAGGTGAGAGAAATGGCCACTGAAGGTCGGAGACACAGCAGCTGCATACTATCTTGCTGCTTTGGTATGCATGGACATCACTAGGGCAGCCTTCCCCAACCTGGCCCCCTGCACTGGTGTTGGACTACAGTGCCCATTGTCTCAAGGATGCTGGGAGTTATGGTCCAACACAACTGGAGGGCACTAGGTGGGGAAAGACTGCTCTAAAGAGATTTTCATTGTGGGGGAGAGATCTCAGGAGCCTTATAATTGGGTTACCTGTCCACCGAAAGTGGATTCCGAGGACAATGTAGCACAACAGACTAATTCAAAAGTGACTTCATGTAGAGAAAGGGAGTTGGACTAGCTAGCAGGTCCTGAACAAAACCATTATTCATTGCTAGGTCTTCAATTAAAAAAAAAAAAACAGTTTGGGAAACCAGCCTTTGGGGCCCCAGTTGATTCCTTCAGGCATTACAGATGGTCCTAATCAGCCTCCAACCCATTCCCATTCTCACCAAGGCAGGGGGAAACTCTCACCTTAATAGAGAACATAATAATTAGACTACTTGCAGTGAAAGTACGCTGTGACGAGTTTGCACGGCACTTTGAAGATAAAGTCGCTCAAATTCGTCATGAATTGGACACCACAGTTAGTGCAGCTCCTTTAGTAGAGGTTTCCAGAGCACCGTCTGGTACAGTTTTATTGGATGAATTTCAGTTATTGAGGCCCGAGGATGCGGACAAGGTGCTTGGCCAAGTCCGGTCGACCACCTGTGTGCTTGACCCTTGCCCGTCATGGCTTATTACATCAAATAAGGAGGGGATAGCCGGCTGGGTCCAGGAGGTTGTAAACACCTCCTTGAGAGAGGGAGTAGTGCCGGCCTCTTTGAAAGAGGCGGTGATTAGGTCACTCCTCAAAGAGGCCTAACCTGGACCCGGATGATGTTAATAACTACAGGCTAATATCCCATTCCTGGGCAAGGTGCTTGAGCGGGTGGTTGCTGGTCAACTCCAGGCACTCTTGGATGAAACGGACTATCTAGATTCATTTCAATCTGGATTCAGGCCTGGTTTTGGAATGGAAACTGCCTTGGTCGCCCTGTGGGATGACCTCTGCCGGGAGAGGGACAGGGGGAGTGCAACCCTGTTGATTCTCTTGGACCTCTCAGAGGCTTTCGATACCATCGACCATGGTATCCTTCTGGATAGTTGTCTGGGTTGGGAGTTGGAGGCACTGCGCTCCAGTGGTTCCGATCCTACTTGGGCGGCCGATTCCAGGTGGTGGTGCTGGGGGATTACTGCTCTGTCCCTTGGCAGTTATGCCATGGGGTGCCACAGGCACCCAACGTGACAGCGAGCAAGAGGCTGAGGGTCAGTCGAGTGGAGGCAATCAAACCAAGGCCTACAGCAAGAGGAAGAGAAGAGTACTCGTAGTGGGAGACTCCCTCCTGCGGGGGATCGAAGCCAAAGTATGTCGCGAAGACCCATGGACTCGCCAGGTGTGCTGTCTCCCTGGGGCACGGATTAAGGATGTGACAGAGCAGCTGCCGAGGCTCATGCAGCCCACCGACACATACCCCTTTCTTCTTTTCCACGTGGGTACAAATGATACTGCCAAGCGGAGTTACAAAGAAATCACGGCAGACTTTGAAGAGCTGGGAAGGGAACTCAAGAACTTCGGGGCCCAGATAGTTTTCTCATCCATCCTTCCAGTACTTGGAAGAGGCATAGAAAGGGAAAGAAAAATACTCCGAGTGAATGACTGGCTACGAAGGTGGAGCCGACGTGAGGGATTTGGATTCTGGGACCACGGGCTACACTTCCTGGAAGATGGACTGCTGGCAAAGGATGGGTTGCACCTCACAAGGACTGGGAAGAATGTGTTTGGACACAGCATGAGGAACTTAATCAGGAGGGCTTTAAACTGAATCCAACAGGGGAGGGAGACATAAACTCGGGGGTACCAATGGAAGAAGGCCTCTATGCCACAATGGAGAGAACAGCTCCAGCGGTGCCCATTGATAGTCTACCACAAAATGTAGGGGGAAAGTCGGACTATAAAGCACATAGTCTTCGATGTCTCTATACTAATGCCCAGAGTATGGGCAATAAACAAGACGAACTTGAACTCTTGATACATGAGGGCAAGTACGACTTGATAGGGATAACTGAAACCTGGTGGGATGACTCCCATGACTGGAATACAGCAATTGAAGGGTATAACTTGTTCAAAAGGAACAGAAGCAACAGAAAGGGAGGTGGAGTTGCACTGTATGTTAAAAATACGTATCTCTGCACAGAGATACAGGAAGAGGAGCTTGGCAGCCCCATTGAGAGCATCTGGGTTAAAATTAAGGGGGCAAAGAATAAAACAAACATGGCGGTTGGAGTCCACTACCGACCACCCAATCAAGGAGAAGACGAGGATGGAACTTTTGAAAAGCAAATTGCCATTGTTTCAAGGAGACACGATGTGGTAGTAATGGGAGACTTCAATTTCCCTGATATCTGTTGGGAGACTTATTCAGCCAAACATGGCCCCTCCAAGAAATTCCTGAGCTGTGCTGCTGATAACTTCCTCCTACAGAAAGTGGAGGAAGGAACTAGAGGATCGGCTATCCTTGACCTGATTCTAACCAACAGAGACGAGTTAGTGGATAAAGTGGCAGTTTCGGGAACTCTGGGGGAAAGTGACCATGTTATACTTGAGTTCTTGATTCTAACAGAAGCAAAAGCTGAGTGTAGCCAAACACGTACCCTGGATTTTAGGAAAGCCAATTTTAACAAACTCAGAACAATGATTAGTAAGATCCCATGGCAAGTGACTCTCACGAGAAAGGGAGCCCAGGAGGGGTGGGAGTTTTTAAAAAGGAAATTTTAAAGGCACAATTGCAAACAATTCCCACAAGGAAAAAAGGCAGAGGGAAACAGAAGAAGCCAATGTGGCTTCACAATAAACTCAAAGATGACCTGAAAACAAAAAAGGACACGTATAGGATGTGGAAGGAAGGACAGGCTACAGGGAAAGAGTACAGGCAGATAGCACAGAACTGCAGGAATAGTGTCAGGAAGGCTAAAGCTGAGAATGAGCTAAGGTTAGCGAGGAATGCTAAAAGCAACAAAAAAGCTTTCTTCAGATACATGCACAGTAAAAGACAGAAGAAAGAACTGGTGGTTCAACTACGCAATGAGGATGGCAAATTGATAACGGAAGACAAAGAAAAGGCAGAAGTGTTCAATTCCTACTTCGGCTCGGTCTTCTCCCAAAAGAGGGTCTATGACCCCCCTGGCAAACCTGAAGTGCAGACTGAAGGGGCAGAATTGAAGCTTGAGATTGATAGGCAAATGGTCAAGGAGCACCTGATTACTCTGAACGAGTTTAAATCTCCAGGGCCTGATGAGCTGCATCCTAGAGTAATAAAGGAACTGGCAGAAGAACTCTCAGAACCACTATCTATTATCTTTGAGAAATCATGGAGGACAGGTGAAGTGCCAGATGACTGGAGGAGGGCAAATGTTGTTCCCATCTTCAAAAAGGGCAAGAAGGAGGAACCTGGGAACTATAGGCCAGTCAGTCTGACATCAATCCCCGGGAAGATTTTTGAGCAGATTATAAAGAAGTCAGTCTGCAAGCACCTTGAAAACAATGCAGTGATTACTAGAAGCCAGCATGGATTTGTCAAGAACAAATCCTGTCAGACTAATCTGATCTCATTTTTTGATCGGGTAACCTCCCTTGTGGACTGTGGGAATGCTGTGGACATTATATACCTGGACTTCAGCAAAGCTTTCGACAAAGTGCCTCATGATATCCTGATTAGTAAGCTAGCTAAGAGTGGGCTAGATGGAACAACTATCAGGTGGATCCACAATTGGCTAAAGAATAGGACTCAAAGAGTGCTTATCAATGGTTCCTTCTCAAACTGGGGAGAGGTAACGAGCGGGGTACCACAGGGCTCGGTCCTGGGCCCGGTGCTCTTCAACATTTTTATTAATGACTTGGATGAGGAGGTACAGGGAATGCTTATCAAATTTGCAGATGACACAAAGTTGGGTGGAACAGCTAATACTCTGGAAGACAGAAACAAAATTCAAAGTGACCTCGATAGGCTGGAGCGCTGGGCCGAAAACAACAGAATGAAATTTAATAGGGATAAATGCCAAGTGCTGCACCTAGGGAGAGGAAACCAAATGCAGAGTTACAGAATGGGGGACACTTGGCTCAACAATACTACAAGTGAGAAGGATCTTGGAATTGTGGTAGATCACAAACTGAATATGAGCCAGCAATGCGATGTGGCTGCAAAGAAGGCAAATGCAATTTTGGGCTGTATTAATAGAAGTATAGCTTCCAAATCGCGGGAAGTGATAATTCCCCTTTACTCGGCACTGGTTAGGCCTCATCTTGAGTACTGCGTCCAGTTCTGGGCACCTCACTTTAAGAAGGACATAGACAAACTGGAGAGGGTTCAGAGGAGGGCAACAAGGATGATAAAGGGACTGGAAACAAGGCCCTATGAGGAGAGACTGAAAGAACTGGGCATGTTTAGCCTTCAGAAGAGGAGACTGAGGGGAGATATGATCGCACTCTTCCAGTATTTGAAGGGATGTCACACAGAGGAGGGCAAGGATCTCTTCTCGATCATCCCAGTTTGCAGGACACGGAATAATGGGCTCAAGTTACAGGAACCTAGATTCCACCTAAACATCAGGAAAAATGTCCTGACTGTCAGAGCAATAAGACAATGGAATCAACTACCTAGGGAGGTGGTGGGCTCGCCCACTCTGGAGGCATTCAAGGTGCAGCTGGACAGACATCTGTCAGAGATGCTTTGACCTAGATTCCTGCATTGAGCAGGGGGTTGGACTCGATGGCCTTGTAGGCCCCTTCCAACTCTACTTTTCTATGATTCTATGATTCTAGGGCTCTATTTTATCCCCTATGCTGTTTAACATCTACATGAAACCACTGGGAGAGGTTATCCGGAGGTGTGGGCTGAGGTGTCATCAATATGCAGATGACACCCAGCTTTATCTCTCCTTTTCATCTAATCCAGGTGAGGCATTGGCTGATCTGAATCAGTGCCTGGACTGGATGAGGGCTAATAAACTGAGACTCAATCCAGATAAGATGGAGGTACTGTTAGTGGGTGGTTTGTCTGCCCAGCTAAGTAATATTCAGCCAGTTCTGGATGGGGTTGCACTCTCCCTGAAGGATCAGGTTCGTAGTTGGGGGTGCTCTTGGATCCCCAACTGTCACTCGCGGCACAGGTCAACTCGGTGGCACGGAGCACCTTTTATCAGCTTAGGCTGATATACCAACTACGTCCTTATCTGGACAGAGATAGCCTAGCTACAGTTATCCATGCTCTGGTAACCTCTCGTTTGGATTACTGCAATGCATTATACGTGGGGCTGCCTTTGAAAATGGTCCAGAAACTTCAGCTGGTCCAAAATAGGGCAGCGAGATTATTAACCGGGACTGGCCGACGAGAGCATATTATGCCAGTGCTTTCTCATCTGCACTGGCTGCCAGTCTGTTTCCGGGCCCAATTCAAAGTGCTGGTGCTAACATTTAAAGCCCTAAACGGCTTGGGGCCAGGGTATCTGAATGATCGTCTCCTCCCATATGTACCTGCCCAGACACTAAGATCTGCATCAGCGGTCCTTCTCCGAGAGCCCCTGCCAAAGGAAGTGAGGCAGGTGGCTACCAGGAGGAGGGCCTTTTTTGCTGTGGCACCCCGGTTATGGAATGAGCTCCCCAAAGAGGTTCGCCTGGCGCCTACTTTGTTTCCATTATTGTAACTGCTGCTGCTAGTTCTGCTGTTTGTTTTTAATCTGTGGTTTTAAATTTTATAGTTTATACTGTATTTTATGATTTTAACTGTTGTAAACCACCCAGAGAGCTTCGGCTATTGGGCAGTATAAAAATGTATTAAATAAATGTATAAAATAAATAAATAAATAAAGTAATTCTAGCAGCACCCAGAATTACTGTTATGTTAAGTCACTGTGTGGGTTGATGTAAGAGGTTGCAAAGCAATGTGAATTACCTTTAATTGCCACCCCCCACCCCATCTCCAAAACACAGCCACCTTATAGAACTGACCTGTTATTATTTTGTCCTGCTATGTGATTGACTTTTTAAAAGTAAGGTGCAGGGGTGAGCCGATTGGAGGCCGGGGGGGTAGGGGGCATTAACATTTCCACCCCTTGTTGTGGTTGCAATCCACATGAGGGGGGAGGCACAGCTGCAATTTGCATTGAAAAAAACCCTCTTATTTGCTCCAATAGAAGCTTTTAAAAACAAACACAAGCTGTCAGACACAGCCCCAAATTCAGATCATCCACATTTCCCTGCAAGTACTTAACGTTACTGAAATGCTGTTTTGTGTGTAGTATTTTCAAATATATGCATTTTGTACACATTTCACTACTGTGCTTATTGTGAGCATTTTTCCAGAGACACACTGCATTGAAAAGCTCGTAAAAATGTGGATTTTGGAATGCACAGCTTTCTCTTGGGAAGTGTGAATTGGGTACATCTGTTAAAAAACAAACTTGATGGAGAAAATTTCACTCATCCCTAGAGCAACCCCTACATCCACGGAAGTCACTCATGGATCAGGCGTCTGTTAATAAAAACACACACATTTCCCAATTTCCAGTTTCTTTCCACTCCTTTTTGGAGGTGGCAAGATTCATAGATTATAGAGTTGGAAGGGGCCTACTAGGCCATCGAGTCCAACCCCCTGCTCAATGCAGGAAACTAGAGGAGGGGTCTCCCATCCAAGTAATAACCAGGCCTGACCCTGCTTCGCTTTCCACACTCAGACAAGCTGAGCCAGCGTGAGCCACATGGATAGAAGGCAAACTGCCCAGATCACACACCATTCCCCATGTGCAATGGCAGCACACAGGATCATGTGACCTGGGGCTGCATCTTATTATATGCAGGCCATTCCCTCAATAATCAGCATCTGAACTGGCCATAAGAAAGTGTGCACCCTGTATCTACTTATCATCATAGGACAGTGCTGCCCAGTTATAAATGCATTTTTGCATTTCTTTCAGTTCCAGCACCTGAAACCTTTATGTCTTTTGAGCTTGTACAATAAATGTACATTGTTCTCTTGATTATTCTTGGGTAAGTTTCTCTATGGTCTAATTTGTAGGTGTACAATATTTATGATAGCAGTAATTTACTCTTGATTTTGATGCATTAAAATCAGATAGCCAGTTTCCTTTCTAATACAGTTGAAAAGTATTGGGAGTACATATGCCAGTTGGACTGCCCGGTCCCCATAACAGAAGTGATGACAATTCCCACCAAAATAGTGTTGTGAATGCTCTCCACTCCTCAACATACCCCGTGTCCCACCCATCATGTCTTTGCTCTGGCTTTGACCAGAGTAGCCTTGCCTATCCTGGGATTGGCCACTCCATGTCCGATCCTGACCATGTAAAATTATTCTGAATCTTACGAGAGTAGACAGAATTCCATCTTGCAGTCTCTAATATAAAAGCAGGGGTCACAGGATCATAGAGTTGGAAGGGGCCTACAAGGTCATCAAGTCCAACCCCCTGAAACTAGAGCAGGGGTCTCCCATCCAAGTAATAACCAGGCCTGACCCTGCTTTGCTTTCCACGCTCAGACAAGCTGAGCCAGCGTGAGCCACAGGCCTGTTTGTGTTTCATTATGTGAGTACCCCTGCTTAAAATATCGTGGACAGAATTGAGGCAGGCCCACCTCAATGAGGTTCTCCATAAGTTGCTACCCTGTCCCCCTCCCCAAGGGAAAAAACTCACCTCGGGGAAGGGGTACCAACCACTGGAAAGCTAAGAGGATGGTTACAGGGTTCCAGATGATTGGGAAAATAAAAGTGTTGCCTGGGAGGGGGGGTCCAACCCCTGAAGGTGACCCTCTTACCCCACCCCCTCTTACCTGTAGGGATGGGCTTCTGCCCTTCCAGCAGCAGTTTCCCCATCGAGAGCCTGAGATGGGTTCCCTCTACCATGAAGCAAAGGAAAGGGATTTGCACTCCCCACTCTTCTTACCTTAACTTGCAATGCAGGGGTGATCGGATTTTTGCGAGCCTTCTTTTTGACTATTCGCAACAGCCCCTAAGGTTTTGTGAGTACTCACAGGGAATGCTCGCAATACCCTAATTGTTTTTGAGATCAAAGGGATGTTTGCTTGTCTCTAATAATACAGAATTAAAGCTATCTTTAAAATCCTCTCACCTTTTACTCACTGTAGGGTATTTAAAACAACTGTTTTTTTAAAAAAGAATTAAAAAATTAAAAATAATAGTCAATATATCATATGTAGCAAAAGATCTCCTTAAGTCATGACAGTCATTATTTCACTGGGACAGCCAGCTCTTGAGGGAGGGAGGGAGAGAATATTTTGCATGACAACCACTAATATTAATGTGCTGGAAGAATAACAAGGTGAGGTTGGAAATAGTCTCTGACACAGTGCCTAATATTTGGCTGGAATGTTATTCAGTCTGTGCCAGGTGGTGAAGGCTCACGCCTAACACGGCATGTTTCCAGAAAGCATCTGGAAGCGTAATGGTGAATATATAACATTTCCAGCAAACTCAGAGTTACAAACCCACCCACTCACCTACTCCTGCTCCTTCAAGCCTGCACTATCCGTATCCAGTTCAAATCAGGTTGTAAAATCCAATTCCCAAAAATAACTTGGGGAAAAAAATAGATTAGCTGCAATTGGCTCTCCCTCTCTCTAAAGTGTAAAAAAGGCTTCAGGCTGCTGTGTATGATCTACTGTAAAGGGGACATCCATATTTCACTTTCCAGAAAGAAAGTAATGACATGGGGGGCTGAATTACTTGCACTGCAGCCTGGCAGACTACAGGAGATACCTTTAGAAGCCATTATCTCAGCTTTTAACACAGCCGCCTGTTAGATACCTGGAGAATTTCATTTTTACCGTATGCTTTCCAGTCATGCCAGCTTGTGAAAACACAGCTAGACCACACTCCACACCAACCAGCAGAGAAGCCCAATCATAATTTGGAGACATCACAAATGGATATTTTTTCACATGGCAAAGCATGATTTGAACCTTGAGGAGATGGTAATAGATTCAGATGTATTTTTATGTAGTCATCAAACCATTAGAAAGCCATCATTTTACAGATAAAAGGGAGCAAATATCCATATGAAGGTTTCACAAGTTAACATAATTAAAATTTATACGAACACAAATAAATCTCTTCCCACAACATCCATTGCTGTACATAGAAAACATGCAATCTTCAGAATGGCTGTATCTTCCTTCTGAAATAGCCACGTGACACAACTGAGCTTTGCTAAAGGCCATTCTCTCTCTGAATTTCTGCAAGTCCTTTAAACAAGGTAGGACAAGAGGGGTTTCAGGGAAATTTATCTATACTGGTGCTATTTTAGATACTGATAAAGTTGCTCTATTCATTTGAAGGGATACATCAAACATCCTTTGCCTCAAAAGCTTTTTGGTGAGCTCCATCCACAAACTCTTTATATATGATTCAGAAAAGCCTAACTTTACCCCTAGAGATGAGAGTGATTCTTCATTTCACCCTTAAAAGCTATCCTAACAGGGCACCGAAGCTCACTCAAGGCAGCAGCAGTTTAACCTCATTTTATATGCCAATATTTGTATTGCTGCTGTAGCCAGGTCAATGCTGCATAAATCAGGAGCTGAAAGAGGAGCTCTGACAAGGATTGCAAAGTTCCATTTTGAACTGTCTGCAAGGGACTTAAATTCTCAGAGGCCTTATAAAGAATTTGCAGTATGGCTTTCTTATTATATAGCTCCGGTGCTACTATATGTCCAACATACAATACCCAACACTGTTTTTTCTACTTTCTCCTTTGTAATTTCTACATGTGTCCAGCTTGCTGTTTGTGAGAACATCCCTCCACTCCAGATACCTAAAAAACATACTTGCTCAATGTCCATCCCATCTAACTTCCAAAGATGTTTACACAACAAGATCACTTTAGGGAAACCACCACCTTGGTCTTCCAATAATTAGGCTGCAAGCCTTCATTTTTTAATAAGTACCAAATGACTGAAGAAGGCATTGCAAACAAACCAATCAGTGTTAAACACATTGATACAGTGTCGTCTTTGTCCAGAAGAGATGAAATATTTTTATCACCTATTCTAGGGGGAAATATTGTGGACCAGACAGATCCCATTCCTGCTGATGTCATGGCACAAAATAAGACCCCTTTTACCTATACCTCTAGTGCAGCCTTCCCCAACCTGCTGTCCAACCCCATGTTTTGGACTTCAGCTCCCAGCCAGTGCTGGAGTGGAGCCAAGGCTCACAGGGTTGAACCACAGGGACTTTTTTGATCAGCAGGGATGATGACATCACCTGCCACCCCTCCCGCAGGCTTCCTTGCTCCCTCTGAGCTTAGCTGCAAACTTCACAGTGGCTAGTGCAAAAATGGGTTTTCCCCAGCAACATATATTGTTGTGTGCTATTCCTGTTGTAATTTAAATTATTTGGGGGTGGGGGCTTGATCTTGAATGGGCAATTAAGGCGCAATTGCTTTCCAGAAGACCTGCTCCTGGCAGAGACGAAAACTGCTAGAATTGGTTTGTTGATATGACTCAACACAGCTGCCTGCATTTTTCAATTCTCCTTTCTGGTTTGACTATAAGGACTATCCTGATGAGCACCTGCACTTCAAAATTTACCACTACGCCACTGCTGCCATCAGCCCCAGCCAGCATGGCCAGTTATCAGGAATGCTGGAAGTTGTAGTCCAAAACATTTAGAGGGCACCAGGTTAGGGAAGAAGGCTGCTCTTGTGGTAGTGTTGCTGCTGCCTCTACAGTTGCTCCCACACTGGTATGGGCACATGTAAAGGCTTCTGCCTGTATGTTTCCTCTGATGATATGCTGACCACCATACTATACGTACGATGCATCTGCCAAGGGCTGGATGTTACTTGCATGGTATTGTTATGGCCAGCCATTCCTAGCTGTACCTTCCTTTTGTTTTGGTTGATGATGTCTCAGTGGAGAGACACAGATTTCTCTCTGGGGTAACACCCCCACCCCCACCCCGCAGCTAGGATGACGTAAGCTAGTTCTGTGTGTGAACAGAACAATAGAGGCAGGTTCTGAGGCAGGAACAGAGAGAGCTGAACTGCAAGCTGTAAATTAAATGTATCTGGAGTTGCAGGGGTGCCTCTCTTTAGAATTCTGACATGGCGATAGTGGAATTGCTGTTTGTAAAAGTACTATGCTTTTAGCCTTCACCTTGGTTCTGCTTGTATACTTGCAAATAGCAGAAAAATACCTTAAGCCTCCAGAGATCTTTCCTTCCAAAGGAAACCAAACCAGGGTAAATGACACCCCTGCAACTTTTCAGCAGTCTGGGAAGCAGGGAGCACTGTCAACTCATTGTCAGAGGATCTTCTTGGAACCCCATTCCTGAACTAATGTGGAAGCAGCAGTCCTGAATTATAGTTTATACCCCTAACAGAGTGCTAACATTGCTTTGCCACATCCTTGAACTGTCTTGATTGAGAGCTGGGGTGGGGGCAGGGAAGAGCAGCCCTTCATACCCCTTAGGTAGGGTCATGCCAGTTGCCTCTATGTCGAGAACTTGAACTGTGTTGGGAAGGGAAGGAAGGAAAAAACAGAGATGCAAAATCAGTAAGAGGAACGGAGCCATATTAGTTGGCAACAGCTCCAAAGTAGCTCCCATCTCTTTTAAGAACAGGTTCAGATTTAATTGGATTACTGTATTAGTTGGCTGGTATGTATAAAAGAAACATCTGTATACCATTTCCAGAACAAAAGCCTCAACATGCTGAAAAAGTAAATATCTACATCAAGTCTCCTATATCCACTTTTATATTTCTAAGTCAAAGTGACTTGATTTAAGGAGCAAAACACTTTCAATAGTGAATGCAGGCACTCACTATTGCTCTGTCCCTTAAGGCCAGACTGTTGCCAGATAAACTGGTGGGGAGGGTTCAGTCATGGTGCCTTCAGTTGTGGAACACTACCTCCCATGGCTAGATCAATTCTTGCTTTTCAAGTGAAGGTATTTATATTGCTTGGGAGATTGAGGATATTTTTCTTACATGCTGTGTTTACTACTCTGTCATTGTTGATATAATTTTATGCAGTGTTGCTGTATTTTTAATGTGTTTCCATTTTTGGAGTGTTTTATTACTGTTAGGTGTATTTTATGATAGCTAGCAGCCTTGGAGGGTCCTTGCCAGTCCAAAATAAAATGTAGTTAGTTAATTATTCAATCCATACCAAAGCTGCTCCAACACCCCCAAAGGACCCCAAAAGCAACCTCAGAATGGATTTCCAATGTCACAGCAGGAAGTCTGACCTCCTATGGACCCCAGGCAAGGTCGAAGGATTGCGCCCTGACATATTTTAAGATTTTTAAATTGTTGGTCTTAATATTATTAGCAATATGCATTTCAAAATCCTTTTTTCTCTCCCCCCCCTTCTTTTTTTGCATCCCACATTGTCAGCTTGCGTTTTTGTGTGTAGAAGTTTATGTTCCTTTTTGTTCTCATTTGGGCAAAACTTCCATTTTCTGAAGGAAGCCTTTTTTTAATTACTTGACACCAGGGCCGGTGCATGGCAGTTTGGTGCCCTAGGCAAGATCAGATATTTAGCGTCCCCCTCCCACTTGAGCCCTCCCTCCCTCCAGCCCTATGCCCATTATGAAATAAAAGTCAATTGGCAAAACCTAAAAAAAATATTATAATTATTATCCTCCTTAGCATATTTGATCACTGGGATTCTCTGGTCTGTCTTCCCTCTCTTTCTCCCCCCCTCTCCTTTTCTTTTCTTACCCCTTCTCTCTCTTTCGTTCTCTCTCTCTCTCTCTCTTCTTTTTGTTCCCCTCCCCCTTTACCTTCTTTTTTGTGTGTATGTGCAAAATTTATCTCTCCTCCTTCTCCCCCCCACACCCCATCTCCTCTCCTGCAAGCTCCTCTCCCCCCCACCCTCTCCAATTTCTACTTTCGCGTGCATGCAAAATTCTGGTTTATTTTTTGCTTCTGATATTTATTATTAAATAAAAATTTATTATTAATTTTTTTGCTCCCCCAGCCCCCCTTCCTCCTCCTCCCCCACCCCCACTCCTTTTATCATTCTCCCTGGCTAGGGGTGGGGGCTCCTCAGCTTGGGGAGAGTTCACTCTGGTTACCCCCTCTCTCTTTCTGCCTCCCTCCACCCACCCACCTCCTCCAGCGCCGCCGCCGCCGCCACCTCCCTCCCTCCCTCCCTCCCTAACCCCCTCTTCTCATCCCCTTATTGCCCCATGTGCTGTACGAGAAAGCAGCTTTGCTAAAGAGACCCACTTGCGAAAGAAACAGGAGCAGCATAAGGCTCGGGCAAGCGGCAGCAGCGGCAGCAGGAGGACGGCGAAAAAAAGGAGAGAGCTGAAGTAGCCGCAGCGGGGAAAGAAAAGGAGGAGGGGGAGAGGGGGGGAAGAAAGAAAGAAAGAAAGACAGAAAGAGAAAGCAAGCCTGGGGACAACAAAAACAGAAGAAGAGACCGGCACATGGAGAGAGAAAGAAGTGAAGCGAAGGGGGGGAAAACCAGGGAGGCTTCTGATTTGGTGTGGTTTCTGCGCCCCATTTAGCCATGCGCTCTAGGCAGCCGCCTAGTTGGCCTAATGGTAGCACCGGCCCTGCTTGACACTGTTTGTTAACCATGCTCGTGACCTCTTAGACTTTGTGGTACCTTTCCTGACCCATGGTTCACATTCTAGCTGAGTTTCTATTATCCTGGTTTTGAGTAAACCTCAAGTGTTCTGCAGGAATTTGACCCTCTTGACTTTCCCTTTCAACTTCCTTTATAGCAATTCTCTCATTTTTTAGAAGTTCTGTTTGGAAGTAAAATGTGCCTTCGTTGGACTTCCTTGGCAATTTTCCACTTAGATATAAATTAAACTTGATAGCACTGTGGTCAATGTTTCCAGTAGGTTCCGCAACACTCACTTTCCATAGCCAGCCAGAGGGAGAGGACAGGCAAGTGTGCAAGTGGCAGCTGCTCCCACCAGTGCATAGTCAGAAAGAGCAGGTGAAAGAGGAGGAGGAGGAGCAACAGTGCCAGGGTTCTTCAGTGGTCAGCAGTGGGCTCCCTGCTAAGGTGTGGGCCTCAGCAGATGCCCAGCTATGCCTATCCCTGATACTGGATCTGACAATGTTTCCCTATTCTGGCCTTGCCTTCTTCCAATCAGTTCCCATTGGAAGCAGGAAATTCTGCTCCACCTCTGTGTCAAGTGTGATTGGATCACTTAAGGACTGGTTCCTTCTCTGCTGTCCTTTAGTCAGGAAGTTAAAGCATTTTTATTCCACCACACTTTTAGTGTATTTTAATCTGAATAGCTCTGACTTTTGTTTTAACTGATTTACTTTGGCTTTTAATTCTCTGTTTTTAAGCACATTGAGATTTTATCATTGTAAACCTCCTTGGGGGCCCTTGGTAGGTTAGGGCCAAAATCTGGTAAAAATGATTTGTATAAATGACGATGATGATGACGATGAATAATTTTAAAAAATCACTCCTGTTGCAGAGATGCAACAGAATTAGTTACTCTCAGAGGAGGCTGCCTATTGCAGTTCAGAAGAGTCATAGCTCAGTGGTAGGTTTTTCATTGTTTTACATGCAAAAGGGCCCAGGTTCAGTCCCCAGCATCTCCAAGAAGTGCTGGGAAAGACCCCTGGCAAGCCAATGCCAGTCAGTGTGTAGACCAGGGCTCCCCAACCTTGGGTCCCCAGATGTTGCTGGACTACAGCTCCCAGAATCCCTTGCCATTAGCCATGCTGGCTGGGTATGCTGGGAGCTGTAGGCCTGCAACATCTGGGGACCCAAGGTTGGAGAGCCCTGGTGTAGACAATACTGAGCTAGATGGTCCAGTGGTCTGACTTGGTAGAAAGCAGCTTCTTATGATGTTATTTGTGCATAAAGTCACTGCCCTAGGCTAGCCTTCAGTCCAGTTAGGAGGCACGCCCAGATTACTGACTCATGCAGAATCTCTCAGGCAAATGGTTACTCTGATTATGGGTAATTACAGCCTCTAAAAACAAACCTTTTCAGCTGTAAGAGCGGAATATGTCTCCAATTTTAATTCTGGGTGGGGGTGGGAGGTTCTTCAGCTATCATTAGTTTAGGAAACACACTGAGCTACAGGATGAATAGATTCTACCAATAACACCAGCTCTGTCTTTTTTCATTAAAAAATGGCAACATATTTATGTATTTATTTACTTAAAATTATCTTTAGGCCGCCTTTAAGTGTAAAACCCTCTCATATAAAGATATAAAAATCACCCATTCATGCTTCTTCTTTATTTTCAGCATCAGCTTTTTAAAGTACAGTACCTAATTTTAGCAGTGCTACCCTGAAAAAAGATCATAATTTACATAGCAGACTCTCACTATTAAAAATTCACAAGAAAAAAAATGGGAGAACTAGGCAGACTACCTACATACAAAAAGCGTTCTGCAATAGGTGGCTGAGCTATTCAATGCATAGGCTTCCTTCTGAGTAGAAATGAGTCAAAACAAGGCAGTCTGTTTGCTGGAGATTCAAATGCTGTCAGTCTGGGCCCTCAAAGCCCACAATATCGTTACTTTACACCCGATAGGTTTGACTTGCTTCTTCGGATAGAATTTATCTGAATGCTTCAGATGGAGTCTGTTAGCGTCATTCTCTGAGCTCCCTGCTCCACTTTTCAGGGATGAAGCAAGGAGTTTAAATTGCCATGACAGCATCGGCAGATAGTTCCAAAGAGGCTGGCTGTTTTATGATGTATTCATTGGACAGGAAGGAGGCAATATGTGTAAATTAGGACATGCAGTAGGTATGGCACAGCCCCTTCAGTTGTCTTGGTTCCCAATTAGTGTAGCTCAAGGGGGGGGGGCACCTTTTAAAGTTAACAATCAATCTAATGAAAATATAAAATGTGCATATGTGCTAGCTTTCCCTATTTACCAGTGTACAGTCTTCATCCTTGGAAAATCAGAATCCCTACTTTGTCCCCTTTTTTAACTTGTGGGGATGCTTTGTTAAATTTTTGTTACAGTCAGTTGCTAGCATCAGGGCTGTCTCAAAGTATTTTGCTGCCAGTGGCTAAGGACAAGATGGTGCCCCAGCTCTTTCCACAAGCAGAATCCAACCAGCCTGCTAGCTGAATCTTATTTCAACACTGGAGATGGGATAGCACCGTCCAGTGTACTGAGGGCAGCAGGCTAGCTCAGAAGATTCAGAGGGAATTGCTGCTGCCCCGCTGCCCCCAGCATCTGACTCCTGGAAAAGCTGCCTCATTCTGCCAAACGGTAGGGGTTGGCCATGGCTAGCATTATAATTCTTCAAGATTAAGCTCCCTTCCCAATATGGGTTGAGACATTTAACAGTGCAATCCAATGTGCCTACTCAAAAGTAAGCCTAACTGATTTCAATGGAA
This sequence comes from Shinisaurus crocodilurus, assembly GCA_021292165.1. NCBI lineage: Eukaryota > Metazoa > Chordata > Lepidosauria > Squamata > Shinisauridae > Shinisaurus > Shinisaurus crocodilurus. Next base: position 178,070,558 of record CM037876.1, read on the forward strand.
CTTACTCCCTGATAAGCATGTGGAGATTTACAGCCTAAATCTCTTAAACTGCAATCCTATACCCATTTTCCTGGGAGTAAGTCACACTGAACACAGTAAAACTTAGTTCTGAATAGATATGCATAGGATTGCATTAATTAGTGGTGGGTGGGTGTATCTTTTCTAGTGCATATGCACATAAATCTTCATGCACGAACACTAAAGCACCATACAGTGCACAGCCTGACCGGCTGCCCACCCTGCAGCGGTTGAGGTATACTTTGACTGGTTGATAAACATAATTATCTTTAAAAATGTTTTCCAGTATATTTTTCACTGAAAGGGCCATCACCCTCTTGGATTTTAAATCGGTGGATGCCAATTGCAGAGTAAGTAGCTGTACAGTAGAGTCTTCAACAATTAATAATAGTTGGGGGTGGGCGGCATGTTGCAAAGTGATCCTTGCAATGAGAAGGGGGATTTCCAAAATTTATTACAAGTATTTTTATACCACTGTTCATTCCTATTCCCATGGTAGTTCCAGGCAGGTCCCTGTTTTCACTTGTGCATCGCTGGAAGGGAGGCGCCATTGCTTAGTGGTAGAGCACCTGTTTTCTATGCAGAAGGTCTCCACTTCAATCCCCAGCATCTCCAGGTAGGGCAAGGAAAGAATCATGCCTGAAAGTCTGGAGAGCCACTGCCACTCAGTTTCAACAATACTGGTCTAGCTAGACCAATAGGCTGGCTTAGTATAAGGCAGCTTCCTTTGTTCGTATAAGTTTGATAAATATATTTGATTTGATCATCATGATTTGCTACTCACCAACTGAGTGCTGCTCATTAGCCTTTTACTGAAATGCATTGGGTGGGATAGAGATGTTACATGCTTCAGGATTCAGTTCAACATAGTGTTTGAGGTGTACAAAGCTTCACATGATGGCCAAGGCTTTTTGTCATCTTTTCACCTGCTTGACGGTTCACTGTTAAGACTCTGTAGTCTTGAACTAGTAAAGCTGGAGAGGGTGACCATTCCCCTTGCTACTGCACCATATCCTCAATTTAGGAAAAATAAAACACCCACAAAAATGTACTATTCTCTTAGCTACTTTCTGCTGGGTTCTACTTCACTATCCCAGAATGTTCATAGCAGGGATGGGGACTTGGACTCGAGGACTCAACTCATGAGTCGGACTGAGTCCCCCCTCTGACTCGACTCGGACTCAAGTCCCAATATTTTTAATGGGACTCGAGACTCGACTCGGGACTCGAGACCAAGAACTCTTCAAATTACAGGAACCTAGATTCCACCTAACATCAGGAAAACATTCCTGACTGTTAGAGCAATAAGACAATGGAATCAACTACCTATGGTGGTGGTGGGCTCTCCCAGTCTGGAGGCATTCAAGGTGCAACTGGACAATCATCTGTCAGGGATGCTTTGACCTGGATTCCTGCACTGAGCAGGGGGTTGGACTCGATGGTCTTGTAGGCCCCTTTCAACTCTACTTTTCTATGATTCTATGATTCAACATCCCTGGGCAGTGCCAGGAGTGGAGAGGAGCATGATTGCCGGCGAAGAGCGCATGGAAGCGAGGTGTGCCGCTGCTCAGCCACTATGGACGGCTACCAGGAGTGCAGCCCCAACAGTGTGTCAAGATTTATTTTGATTAATGTGTTGCGTACTTGGGAGAGGCAGAAGAAGGACCTGAGATTACTCTGGGTGGCTGCTCTGAGTGTGTTTCTGGTTCCAGCAAGTTCATCACCAGTGGAGCGGGTGTTCGGTGAGGGTGGAATTGTGATGAGATCTCACCGTTCCAGAATGGGGGCCAAACATTTAGAAAAAATCATGTTCCTCAAATGCAACATGGATAAGTTTTAGGAAGTACAGCAAGTTTATTTTTTAAAATCATTTTTCTAAAATGCAACCTTTCAGACATTTTGGGTTTGGCTGCCTCTGCCTGCCTGTCTGGGGTTCCCAGCCTCCTCTGCCTGCCTGGTCTCTTCTTGACCAGTTCAACAGTTGAATTGTCCAAGACAAAGGCCTCTGCCTGCCTGTTTGGGGTTCCCAGCCTGTTCTGCCTGCCTGGTCTCTTCTTGACCAGTTCAACAGTTGAATTGTCCAAGACAAAGGCCTCTGCCTGCCTGCTTTGGGGTTCCCTGCCTCCTCTGCCTGCCTGGTTATTTTGGGTTTGTCTGCCTGGTCTCTTCTTGCCAAAATCAGTTGCAGTCAGAGTTTTGAAATAAAAAGGACCACTTGTGCCTAGAATTTATTTAAGCCACACATCTGAAGTAGCCTTATTTTGTTGGGAAAAAACCCATTGATTTTAATAGGGACTCGTGGAGTCAGCTTTGGGAGTGACTCGTGAGTCACCATTTTGGACCAAGGACTCGGACTCGAGACTCGGGTCCAAAGACTTGTGACTCGACTCGTGACTCGAGACCAAGGACTCTTCAACATCCCTGGTTCATAGGTTCCTGCTGACCCAGCAGCCTATAAATAATTCCAGGCCACCTTCCAGCTCTTGTCTAAGCAACAGGTTAACTATGTGTTAGTGGCCCTTGAATCCAGCAGTTACACCACAGATGAATATTATCCATGACATAATAGCTACAGATGCTCTGTGCAATTATGTCATGGATACAGTCACACAATTGTTCCTGAACATCATGAATCTGCAAACTTCAGCCCTTAAAAGATAACATTAATAAGCTTCTTCAATATTAGGCACAGATATAATTGCCTTCACATCATGCTATAGTCCTTGCTTACTGTGAGGACATGAAAATCATGGCACCTATCTTCTGCTTGAGACAGGCCAGGAAGATTCATGTGAATATACCCAGAGACCCCTCTCCCAGCTTCAAGAATCCAGCAACATTAATTTCTGGACCTTCTAGATTTAACAAATTCAAGATTAATCCTGACAGTTCATTATATCAGATAAATTAATCATTAGCGTAGCAAACAGCCCTAGCTGTTTAAGGCATGCTCTCACAGTCTGGTTCCATAATCTAAGTTCAAGGAATGGGAAATATATGAGCACACAGATTGGCCACATAAATTCTTCATTAATTTTACCACCTTTTAAAATTGCACACAGATCAAATGCCTGGATTCTGGGCACAGATTTCATTCCCAGTCCCACTGAAATAGCCAGTGCAACAATATCCTTTTTTTGTTTTCCACCTAGATCGTCTTTGGGTTGGTTCTCTGACAAGCCAGCGATCTGCTAATTTTACTAAGTGCTGAACTGGCATCTCTGGGGACTACATCTTTCCTTACCTTTTCATCCAGTAATATGATTTGTTCGCAGCTAATGAAATATGATTTCACATTAGCTAGGCTGAATAAGGAGTGTTCAATAGGCAATCCCCTACCTCAGCCTTTTCTGGATGACATATGGCCAAGCAACAACAGCACCCCACCCCCCAAAATGTTAATGTCAACTGCTTTGACAGAGAACTTCCTCCTTTTCTTTAACTTGTCAGAGCAGGAGTTGATGATCCCCACAGACCTCCATTTTTCTCCCTCCTCTCATCCCAGTTCTTGGTTGCCCCAGTGGTTTATCATGTCCAATTAGCCATCTGCCATGCTGGTATCATCATACAAAAGAAGTGCTCTCCCTTCCACCATAACCCATCAGCAGGCCTTTGTCCAAGCTGACAAATAAGAATCAGACACCATTGTTCTCAGCTGATGCTGCTGTCCGCATATAGGCTGCCAGTTCTGATTAAAACAGCAGGAGTGCCACAGGACACTCCAGGTCTCAGGATCTGTGCCAGTAACTCCATACAATATCACCAATGTTGTACTAAGCTGTGTGCATTCTGTTTCCAGCCACTAAACTGTATCAAGTCAAATTCTGGTGTGTGTGATTTTGTACAATGAAAGATCCACAAGGATCTCTTTACTATTTAATTAGAAATTCAGAGAATCTAACTGGAATATACAAGCAGAAGAAGTAAGCCTGAGATGCTTACCTACTGGACAGAAATATTCTTGTATTAAAAAATACCTTCTCCCCCCCCCCCTTTCTTTTTTTCTTTTTAAGTGTTGTAAAAGAACAGGGCATATTCTGTTAGGCTACGGGCTGGTATTTAAGCTCCTGCAGCACCAGCACAAAGCCACAGATCCATTATACATCGGATGCACCAGTGCGATCTGTGCTGTGCTACATAGGCACCAAGGTGTACATAGGCAACAGCCTGTGCAATCTGAACCGCAGCGGCGTGTGATGGCAGTGTCCACATTTCACTGTGCTTCAATTAATGCTGGCATTGGTTTATCCAGCACCACACCATCCTTGAAGGAAGACATATGAGCTATACAGTGGGCCTCCATAGCATCTGACACACCAAAGCAAAGATGATCCACGATGCATCCTGGCTTGGTGAATGCTCAGCAACCTTTTTGTCACTGGATCCCAGGTAGTGTCCTGGCTGGGGCTGGGCTCCTGGAGAAGCAACCAGTCAATCCGGCCTTCAAGAAGGCTCTGGAAGAAAAACATTCTGGGGACTCTGGCAAGGCCAAGGTCACGTTTGATTGACAGTTATACCAGCTAAACAAGAGCACAGCAAGGCAGAGACCAATACCACCTCAGACAGCGCTCTGCAGGAGCTGCTAGGCTGGGATAGTTCCTCATGGAAGGAGCTGTTGTTCCACCAAGGGACTAACAGCAACTGAATAGGCTGGTCAGCTCAGGTCTCTCAGAAACTCCACCTCCCACTGGGTACTGATGAAAACCTTAAAGGGCCCGTGCTCATTTCTGTAGCCTTGAGCTCCTATGTGGCCAAGAGTCCTGAGGGGCTTTGGGAGAGCCATTCTTGGAGGCCGAAGTTCATGGGAGAGCCGAGTCCTTGGGTTCAGGACTCCGGGGACCAAGGATCCCCAGGGGTCCTCCCTGTAGTGGGGTGACCTGTATCTCACCGGACTCTTTGGAGTGATGCTGAGCGTCCAGACTCAGGGCCATGGCAGGTAGAAGAAAAGCAGGGGGGTAATTGATCCTCTGGTTGAACAACCATGGGCAACATGCAGCTTGATAATTCAGCTACTATATGGTGATACTTCCTTTTTACTTATTCCTGCTGATTGGATATGCAGAGTGCAGGACACGGAATAATGGGCTCAAGTTACAGGAATGTCTTCAATGGGTCTTACTTACCCCAGGGCCTGGTCAGAGGCAGCAAGTAGAGCGAGCACGTGAGCGCGTGCATGCACACACGTGTATGCGCGCGCGTGCACACAGACACACACACACACAGATGCAGACATTCTCAGTCTGTTCCCTTCCTGCTTAACGGGGCCATGGGCAAAATCACAGATAAGCTAAATCTGTGGGATTGAGGGAGGAGGCAGGGGAATTTGTTATGCAGACAGGGGCTCTACATAATAAATCAGGACTCTGCATAACCAAGTAACAAGCTGTGATGGCTTAAGTGTTTGCGGGAGTGTCCCAGCAAATTCGGGGCATTTGGAGGGTATGGATTCTGGCTGGACATCAGGAAAAATTTCCTGACTGTTAGAGCAATACAACAATGGAACCAACTACCTAGGGAGGTGGTGGGCGCTCCCACACTGGAGGCTTTCAAGGTGCAGCTGGACAGCCATCTGTCAGGGATGCTTTGACTTGGATTCCTGCATTGAGCAGGGGGGTGGACTCGATGGCCTTATAGGCCCCTTCCAGCTCTACTATTCTATGATTCTATGATTCTGACACAGTCTTTAAAAATAAAATAACATAAAACTTGGCAGAGTCAGCCAAATAACAGCATGACCATCTGAAAGGCAACATCAGCACTGGGAGTTCTAATGCTAGCAATGGCATTTACCATGTGGTGCCAGTGTTACTCTTCCAAGTGCATATGAACAGAACATTCTTGGAAAGCCCCACTGGGCATTTTAGTGCTCTACCAGAAAGACATGGAATGCTACCAGAAAGATACTACATTATTCAGGGTTCCATCACATCAGAAAAGCCCTGTGAGGACACAACCCTCACTATAGACATACGCTGATCACAGAATCTGAGAGTTCAAGGGAGCTAGAAGCAAAGCAGGCTAACTCCCCACCCAAAGGCAGGACCATCCACCCACTCCTATGATCCCTGAGAATTTCACTCACTGTGGTGTCACTATTGCTGCCCACCCGCACACACAGCCTTCAGGGGCAAGGGAACTCATGGGGGCTAAAAAATAAAGCAAGATGGCTTGAGAAAGATGATGATGATGATGATATGATGATGAAGGGGAATAGCCTGGCAGAGAACCTGCTACTGTGGATAATCCATCCCAACAGCTTCTTCTGTTATTGCGGTTCACCTGCTAATTTGTTCTGCTATTGTAGCGCAGGAGCCCTGCCAGAAAACCAAAGCTACTAGCTACTATCAGATATCTTTCATTCAAAAGCCCCTTATTCCAAAACATCAAAGTCTAATATAATTTTTATTTATTGAAAATTATTTTTAGGCCGCCTTTAAGGGTATAACCACCTCAAGGCATTGTACAAGATAAAAAACACACATAAATATGCCAAAAACAAATAGACAAGCAATAAATAAATATCCAATAAAATACTAGAAAAACACTGTAAAAACAGATATCACCAGTAAAACTGAAAACAATATACTAGACAGCTCTTTTTCAGAAGTCAATAAGCTCAAAAGCAGCTCTCCATTTTGTAATATTTATCTCAGAACTCCTATCCTAAACATAGAGTTGCCAACCTTTTGCTGGTCTTGTTCCTGTGCCTTGAACAGCCTGACATGTAACATTAAACATGTGAAAATTTTCCTGGCATGGTGAGATAAAGTGATGGGGACTTTATCACATGCTTAATTTCTACATGTTTAAGTTGCTGTTTATTATACTGCAGCAGGGCCAGTTAGGAAGCTGACAATCTTGTTCTCCCATCCTACTAATATTCATAGTATAGGCACATTCATTGCCTCTCCAAGGCAAAGTCTACTTCTCTCCCCTCATCCGTACACCCAAGACCATTTTCACAATATAAATGACCACAGCACTCCAACCCACCAGTTGCTGCTATTAAAATGAAGATAATTTCCTCTCATTATCCTCAGCCAAGCATGATGTGAGCTTAGAGTAAAAAAAGCACAGTATGCCTAATTACAGCAGTTTTGTTCCACTAGAAAAATAAAAGAGAAAGTTGTTTCCAATCACAAAGGCCACGGAAAGAGATTTTCACTTTTCACTTGAGGGGCAACTTCTTATCTCTAAGTGCTAGGCACAGAGGCCCAGGAAATAGATTTCTCCACCACAAATGTTGCCACATTTGGGCCAAGTCTGGAAGGATCAAAGCTACCTCAACTGAATCTGCATATCTCTTTCAAAGGTCAATATACATATTCTGCATGTAGAACTTGAGGTCAAAATCTATCCACCTTATGTCAGAAACTGTAGATGGGACTTGAATGTAGATGGGACTTTGCCAGCTATAAGGGCATGAGTTTTTTCTAAAAAATAAAAAATCAACCAGCAATTGCTAAGCTCCTGCCTTGACTAATGTACTTGTAGACTCCATTCACAGGAACCCTTGTTTTCTCCTATTAAAAGAACTGAATGAATGGTTAACAAAGAAATCTCATACGTGTCCTGTTGGGGTTTACTCCTAGGTAAGTGGGTATAGGGTTGCAGCCTAAAAGTTCAATCCAACTACAAGTGCCTGGATTGTACCATATATGAATCCTATATGTCTCTTCCCAAGTGAACCTGCCCATCCTTCAAGATTAGCTGTTACATCCCTCTTCTATGTGCCATTGGTGGCAGTGTATTAGAGGGCTCTCTAGAAGGTGGCACCCCATATGTGGAACTCTTTGCCCCAAGAGGTTAGGTCATCTTCCTCTTTATCTGAGTTCTGCTAATAATTGAAGACATGACTTTTTAAGGGAGCAATCCTATGACCCCTAGATAGCATTTGAGGAGCCATAGGATAGTTCGGATTCCCAGATATGAGGTCAGTGACAGCACTCTGACCTCAGAGCTGGGAACTGGAGCTCTGACATACACCCCTCCCCCGCAGCCTGCGTGGAAAGAACTGCACTGGTTGCTCTCCGAGGTCAAGAATCTGACCTTGGAGAGGGGGAGAAGGGGGTGTTTCATGGGGTGGGGGGGGAGGAGACTGGAGAGGCCAGGATATGAGCTTTCCTGATGCCTCTCCAGCCTCCTTCCCTCCCCCTCTGAGACACTCCAGCTAAACTGGCAAAAAAGACCACCTAGCGGAAAATGCAGGGTGGGGCAAAGATAGCCTCCATGGCTCCTTCCGCTCTCCATTGGATGACTGTAAGTCTCTGAGTTCAGGGACTTACAGCCATCGCCATAGGACTGCGTACTAAACAAACATTTGACTCTGTTGTTGCTTAATTTTATTTACTGATCCTTCATTTTGACTCTTTGTGTTTTTGTCTCTCCTGTTGCTTTTAGCTTGTTGTAAAATTATTGGTTACTGTTTTGATGCTTTTTATATTTTGTAAGCTGTTTTGAGTGACTCTTTTTTGGAGGGGAAAAGTGGGGTATAAATACCTTAAGTGAATAAATACAGTACTTTGGTACGCAAGTAGCTACAAAAACCAAGTTCCATCCTCAAGTCATTATGTTTTAGTCTGATCTGTCTATGTGGTCTGTCCCTTTCCTACATTGAGGTATCTTTTTGCAACATTCAATTCTCTGAATTCTCTGAAAGCTCGGCTTTCAAGACCTCTCTGGCAAAGCACTGAATCCCATGTGGGGATTATACCATGTTATAAAATGAGAATTGTTTATTCACCATAATATTAAATGCAGAACTTCCATCCAAATAAAATATGATCACAAATGCTTCTCATTTGGCCCTCTGCTATACTGATGTTTCAAGTCATAAATTACAGGGAAATCTAGGTTATTAAAATCTAGCACTTTGCTAGTTATTTTCATTTCATATATTCATAAATACCAATGGTTACTGTACAAGTGTATGTCATAGTACTTCAGAAAAATTTCAGTTTTGTATCTATACTGAAATTTCTTTGGAACTGTGAGTCTCAGCAGCTGAAGCAACAAAATACTTCATTCTGGCTCTTAGGTGCCTGTAAGAGGACCAAGCACACCTGTCCCAAAGGAGAATTTCCTCCCCCTTGAAAGGTATGTAATTATTTTTACTTCTCTGAAAAGCAACCTTATACCAGGGATGTTGAAGAGTCCTTGGTTTCGAGTCACGAGTCGAGTCACGAGTCTTTGGACCTGTCCAAGTCCTTGGTCCAAAATGGTGACTCACGGGTCACGAGTCACTCCCAAAGCTGACTCCACGAGTCCCTATTAAAATCAATGGGTTTTTTCCCCAACAAAATAAGGCTACTTCAGATGTGTGGCTTAAATAAATTCTAGGCACAAGTGTGCCTTTTTATTTCAAAACTCTGCAACTGATTTTGGCAAGAAGAGACCAGGCAGACAAACCCAAAATAACCAGGCAGGCAGAGGAGGCAGGGAACCCCAAAGCAGGCAGGCAGAGGCTTTTGCCTTGGACAATTCAAACTGTGGAACTGGTTAAGAAGAGACCAGGCAGGCAGAGGAGGCTGGGAACCCCAAACAGGCAGGCAGAGGCAGCCAAACCCAAAATGTCTGAAAGGTTGCATTTTAGGAAAATGATTTTAAAAAATAAACTTGCTGTACTTCCTAAAACCTATCCATGTTGCATTTGAGGAACACGATTTTGGAACACGAGTCCTTGGTCTCGAATCCCGAGTTGAGTCTCGAGTCCCATTAAAAATATTGGGACTCGAGTCTGACTCGAGTCAGAGGAGGGACTCAGTCCAACTCACGAGTTGAGTCCTGGAGTCCGAGTCCCCATCCCTGCCTTATACTTAAAATATTTGCCTCCCTCAAAACCTAAATGCGGCAGAAACATTGCTCTTTTGTCCAATTTGACTTACTGACACCTATGCAGTCTGTTCACTCAATCCAGGTATACATCAGAGTCATACTTACCTATATTTAGCAGTAAGAAAGTTCTATTTTGTTCATGAAAAGCCAAGATCACTTAATTTTACTCAAAGCAGGCTTCCTTCCTAATAATATATCTGCTGTTATTATGGGTTTGAGACAATGCCCATATGTGGACACAGTTGATCAAAACCTGTAGTAAGGCCTTCTGTTCTTCTACCATGTATCCAGATGCTATTATTGGTCACTAGAATCACCACCAATATTTCACCTGGAGTGGAATTTAAGTTTAAATGTAAGATTTCAGCTGCCTCTTCCTGCAAAACATCTGAGAGATTGGAAAGGAAGTCAAAATAATTACACTAAGACCAGCAAAAATTTATCAGGAACACACATCCCTAGGTTATCACTGGGTTTCAGCTAAAACAAAATTCAAAGTGAATTTAGAGGATCACCTCAGAGGAATTTTGAAGGAAGTCAAAAGAGTTTCAAAAAATCGCTTGTTGTGATGTGTTGTTTTCTCAAAAGAGTTTCACAAAATCACTTGTGATATATTCTTTGCAGATTACTTAAATGTGGTGAGTGAACACACACGGGGTGGAGAACCTGCACGTGTTCAGCTGATTGTCTGCAGGGACAATATGCCTGTACAACTGTATTCATAGAGAAAGCCCTACATACAATCTGGAAAATTGCTTTTCCAGGGTTCAGGATCACTCAGAAAGTACACAATTGTATGTATGTAGTCTCACCAGCAGGAAATCACTGAATGCAAGCCGGCTGGAAAGGGTTCTGCCACTGAGAACCCACTGCCCTTTGTATGCACTTTCACTGACCACAATTATGTCATCTGAAGCATGCTTGCTAGTGAAGGTTTTTTGCAGCGCGGATAGGTTACACATGCCTTGCTTTGGGTAAATGGTTATTTGTATTCAACCTCAGTGACTGCATATGACCACCTTCCTATGTAATGCTGGCAGACAAAAAAGCATACCAATGACCCAATGGCCTTTAATTCTCCTTGAATCTAAGTTGCTAAGCTAGATAGTCAAATGACAATAAATGAACAAACAAACCAAACAAAATGTTCCAGATTCATTTATCAATATGTGGTGTCTGTGCCTGCCTAGTAATTCAGCAGGACAAAAATGCCACAATGTTCAGGTCAACACAGGGATTCCTTGCCAAAATATGACTATTCCAGATCTCAGCCTCCTTGATTAATGTGCATCATGAAAGTTGACCTAAACAATTATGAAGTCTGAAAGCAATGAAGTAAAGGCATCACAAAAAAAATTGTCCACCACCAGAGACAAGCAGCTTGAATCAATGTCTATATCCTATTAAGAGCCATACATTTCTTCAGCCTCAAGGAACTCTTCTTTGCAGACATAATTTCAAGAGCTTCTATTGATCAAACAACTTGTCCACTGCCAATCATTCATTTTCAACTTATTTAGTAATAGAACTGCCGATCACTTGTGCACAAATGACAGGCAAAAGACAGACACACTGGTGAATGGTAACAAGAAGAAAAAAACCTCTCAGCGAGAGGTTCATTGCCTTAAAAAAAGTAGAATAATAACAATTTCTGACTCACCAACTGAAAATACCAGCAGCAGATCATGTATCTCCCTACCAAATACATCCAATGTTAAATTTCAGCAGCATAATAGTCACCGGAGAAATTAAGCAGCTCCCCAATCTGTATATATTGAACTAATCACTGCTCTTCCCTGGCATTTATGAATTTGTATTGTATTGTTCTGTCACTTCTCCTATATATATCTAATCTAGACAAAAGGTACTTTTGTCTGCTTTCACCAAGGTACAGTAAAGAAATTCTGGAAATACCCAGATTCCTCCCCCCTACAGATCTTTATTGCAGTAGAATCGCCAGAAAGCTCCCCCCCCCCATATAAACATAACTTCCTTTTGTTACAGTCAACAAAGTAATTTAGATTCTGTCTTGCAAATGGGAAACTACATATACAGCCCTATTTATCCAAGTAGCCTGGGGTTCATCCAAAACATGTGAATAATTTTAGGCTCACATAAAAAGGAGTAGAATTTATGTTTTCTTATTTACCCAGATGTCAACTCTGCCATGTCTCAAAAACTTGGGGTGTGTAAACAACAAAATTAAACACCCATATAAAATAATATTTTGGAGTGGTCAGCAACTGGTAAAAGATGAGCCACATGCTAGGTTTTAATCCAGGGTTGTTGTTTTCTCCTCTCCGAAGCTGATTGTCACCTTGGGAGGCAGCCGCCGCGGTTCTTTCCATGCCGGCTGAGAGGGGAGAGGGGCTCGGCATTTGGAGTCCCAGCTCTGAACTCGCAGTCGCAGGACCTCAGAGCTGGGACTCCAAATAATTCTATGGCCCCCCTCAGGCAAGGTCAGGGGGCCATAGCACTGCGCCTTAAGGTGTTTTTGTGTGCATTTTATACATGTAGTTTTCTTTGCACATTTTCCAAATGTGTGCATGTTAATGAACACATGCCTTTGTTTCACAGAATGCATCACAAGCTCGGAAATGTATGAATTACTGACTGCAAATTGTGTTCGGATCTGCATTTGGTTGATGGAGGTATGCACTAGGTAAATCCATTAAAAATAACTCATCAGCATAATTTCTCACCCATCGCTACTCTCAATGCAATGTGGAGTTTTCACATGGAGAATATAATATGTATCCCAGATTATCCAGATAAAGCCATGGAGAAAGAAGGTATTCAGCCCAACTTGACAGAACCTAAGAAGGCTAAACAAGGCATGTAGGTCTTATGCTTTTACATGATTACCACTACAATTTCATTTTCCATTTCCCTGACTTTCCCTAACTTTCCCTGGCCAACTTTTGTAAATTTCCCTAACCACCATACAAAAATAACCCCAAGTTAAAAGAATTCATAGGTTACATTATCTGTGTAATAACGGTTTTATTAAATGGTTAAAACCATACAAGTACTGAAAGGTAGGTAATTTTTTTTTTGTCAAGATATGAGCTTCTTTAAACTTTGAGACTGGGTTCACAGGACATGATAACCCACCATGGTTTATAAGCCATGGTGGATTGTGGGGTCGTTTGAACCTGGGATGGGTTTGTCAAGGTGGCTTATTTTGGGGTTACAAGTCACCCTGAAAAGTCATGGCTTGTAGTAGGGTCTGTTTGATGCATGATGGGTTGTCATGTCATCTGAACCTAGATGACACAACCCATCATAGGTCAACCCCAACTACAAGTGAGCCACTTGGCAAGATCAGCAAAAAAAAATCCATTGCTGCTCTGGCCAAGTGGCTAGTGGGCGACCGTCATTGCCAGCCACCCCAAAAGTGCCCAAGCCAAGCGGCACTTTGGGGCATCTGGCAAAGGCTTCCCCCACTCCCTGCTGTGAGCCATTTCTGGCTTGCCACAGCCTGACTTTTTTTTCAAACTTTTTTTTTGAGCTCATGAAAGCCAGCTGTTAAGCTGGCTTTCATGATCCCCATGGGGCATCCATGAGGTGCCACTCCAAGGACCCCCCCCATGGTACCTTGGAGGGCCTGCCCGTGGTCACCCCTCTTTTTAAAAGAAATCATACTCATAATGTGCACAAATAATTGCACTCGTTTTTTTAACCCAACCTGCCCAATTTGCGCAAATTGGGCAGGGTGGGTTAGCATGAGGGGATCCATGGGCTAGATACTGACTAGGGTGGGTGCCTGCTGGCCAAATGCAGCAGGCACCCACCCTGTACAGTGCCTACTGCAGGTAAGTATTTCCCTCCTTTGCAAGGAGCTGACAGGTTTGACAGGTCCAGACCCATCAGCTCCTTGCAAAGCCCCAGGAGATCATGATTTGTGGAAAGGGGCTCTTTCCCCCTTTTTCGTAGAGCGATCCCCTGGTTTCTTTGGGGGAGATCAGGTGTCCGTACTGGGGCCCCAGTTTTGCAAGTGTCCCCCCGCTGCTAGCATTAGGGAAACCTTCAAAACTGGAGGGGATTCCCACTAACAGGAGGGAGGGCAGAGTCTGACATGTGTCAAGGTAATTCATGTACCCCAGGCAATGAGAATCCTCCCATGTTTTGCTGCTGAGGTGGAAAAACCGAGGGGACACTTGGGACTTGCGATCACACCCAAAAAAAAACCTGGGGATCCTGCTGGAAAGGGGGGCAATTGAGGGGGTGGCCCCCCAAAACACCCTTTTCTGCATGATCCTTGGGTTTTGAGGGGGCTCATGTGCCCCTTGGTTATCCACACTTGGAAAAGTGAGGGAAGCCTATGGACACATGAGCACCCCCCCCAAATCCCCAAAGATTCTGCTGCTAAGAGTCTTTCCAGCACACACACCCCAGTGCTTGCAAAATGGGTTTTGCAAAGTGCCACAGTGTTCATTTTTGGCAGGTACACTTGCTGGGAGACAAACTGTGGCAGGACTGGACTTTACAGCTGGCTAGAAGAAATAATGGCTGGCTACGAAGTCCAGCCAGCCACAATTGGCTGATCCCTGTCAAAATATTCACATCTTCAAATCAACTGAAACTGATTCCAGTTTGTTTGAACACACAAATTACCTAGTTGCAAGAGGCCAGTCAGCTTCTCCATAATGCTATCACATGCAGGTTCATTTTATTCTGTTTTACTGTTAACAACCATCAGCCAGTAAACATTTTCAAAATTATATAATCATATTATGGACCATGTATGCATCATTACATCATACTTGCATTCTGCCAGTTCTCTACTCCAGCTGCCTCAAGTGAAGACTGTCCTCTTGCAGTGGCATCTCAAAAAATCCATTACAGGAGTTTATCTTGATCACAATTTCCCTGACTTTCCCTGACTTTTGACTCTTTACCAAAGTGGCTCATTTCATTCAAGCTCTGACTCTTCTCTCTGTACTGCAAACATAGCAGCTATGGAATTCATGGCCTCCCTGATATCATAATGTCTGATCAGGGAACCTAGTTTATTTCCAAATGCTGAAGTCCTTTTTCAGCTATCTGGGCATCCATGTTCACTGCATACCAGTCCCAGCTTAATAGCCAGACGGCATGTGCAGTATATATATATATATATATATATTTGTTTCGACAATTGACGTCAAGGCAACTCTGGGTGTACTGCCACATTCAAAATTCTCCTACAGCAATGTTACCTGCTTTTGTACCCTCCCTATTTTTTTCTGTGCAAATAACATGTACACTTTCATTTGACTGTGTTCGCTCCTGGTATTTCTATGGGCACAGAGAGCTGCTCAGAGAGAACTTGCTAAAATATAAATCAATCTAGAGACAGGTAATTACTGCTGGCTAGGGCTGGAAAGCTAAAGCTTGAGGATAGCAGGACTTGCTAGTGCTACAGTGCACTAAACAGCAACTCTTGCAGTTCTCTGGTTTCTGACTAAGGCCAAAAGGGAGGAAGAGTGCTGAGTAGGACACAGAGGACTCTCAGGGTGGTAAAACAAATGGTTCCAAACTGTCCCAAATTATTATTTACATTTTTATTTATTTTTAAGACTGACATGGTCATTATGGAAACACTCTACATTAATAAAAGGAGAGAGTGTAGCTCAGTGGTGGAGCATATGCTTTGCATGCAGAAGGTCCCTAGCATCTCCAGTTAAAAAAGGATGAAGTAACAGATGATGGGAAAGACCTCTGCCTGAGACCCTTGAGAGTTGCTGGGAGAAGCCGTAGATCAGCAGTAGAAAACATGCTTTGTATGCAGATAGTCCCAGGTTCAATACCTGGTATCTCCAGTTAAAAGGGTCAGGGAGCAGGAGATGTGACTTCATAGTTATGACAGAGTCAGAAATGAATGTAACCAGAACACAAAAAAGGTATCCATAACCACCTAGGCAGGTGGTTATGGATACCTTTCAGCTTTTCCAACCTGAGGACTTGGACAAACTGCTTGGAGGTTTGAGACCCATCATGCGCTCCTTAGATCCTTGTCCATCCTGGTTCATTAAAACGGCCAAAGCTGAATTGTCAGTGTGGTCCTCAGAGATGGTTAATGATTCCTTGAGGAAATACGAGGTCCTGCTGCCTTGAGAGAGACAGTAATTTGACCTCTCTTAAACACAGCCAATTTAGATCCAGCCAACATGAACCATTATTGTCCAGTACTCAATTTACCTACAGAAAGTGTTTTGGTCACTCTGGTGGATGTACAGGAGATACCATTAAAATGGTATCCTTTGGGACCAATTCAATGGAAGAAGAGTTGGGGGCATAATGTGTCTCCAATGCTTTCCTCAAAAGGGGAGATGTCCAGAAGGTAGTGGTCGGAGACTAATGCTTCATCACTTGGCCTGTGGCCTTTGATAACTGCATGTTAAATGCAAGGATGTGAATGTTACATGTAGTTTGGCCCTGAAGTGTACTAAAACCATAAAAAGGAGTTAATATGGATTGGGGTTCACTTTCACTTAGACACCGGACCTGGGTTCACTAGCAGGACTCACTCATAGAAAGTAATAATAATAATACTAATTAGTGGCATTGCCAAAATTCATAATTACCTGTTTCAGTACAGGACAGTCTACCTCATAATGCTTAGCTGTATTACAAATTGAGCACCATTTTCCCTGGAAGTTCTTCTCCGGCTCACAATGCTAAAATTAAATTCTGCATATGCACAGGCATGGTTGAGAGACAGGGCACCCGAAGTTAGCTGCTTCGTAGACACATGCACAGAGGTTCTTTAATATTAATTCCTTACTCCAAATAAAACTCCAGTTGATTGCTGTGGAACTACACAATCTCCAAAAGTAGCTGTATGTATTTCACATTGATTGCCATGAAATATGTGGTCAGACTACTTGACTAAATAACCTTTTGCTTGGTAAGTATCTTCTCTAATTTGATCAATCAGTTCTCTTCATTGTGTCTTGCAAAAATTTTATGTGGTTGCTCTCCTTCATGCAGATCTAAAGTCCACTCCGGTTCCTGGGTGTGTTTGGGATGGAGAGCGGGGCAGGGAGTTGAACTTTCAGGTGGCTCTTCACCATGGCTGGTGCTATGGGGTGTGTGCCAGGCAGAGGAAACCAAGTTACAAGTTCCAGAGGTCAATATGATAATGCTCCTGCATATGAGACTACCAGCAGCACATGCACCAACATTACAAGCCACATATGCCACCCCACAAGTAATTTTATGTGGCCCCAACCAATTTTTAATCGAAGTATGGTACAATGTTTGGTCACATTTTCTCTCATAAGGAAAAGAAAAATGTTTTCAAGTTATAAGAACTAAACATATTCCATGCTGGCATATTACATGTCTCTTTTTATCTGTCACATTGATGTAATATGTACATGTACATATTTGAAGGTAATCTTATTATGCTAGAGTGCAAGTGTGAAGGATTGAGGCCTACACAGGCTTAAGTTTGTTGAAGCCTGAAGGCCCAAACACTTCCCTAGATTAGTTGAAGCCTGAAGGCCCAAACACTCCAGGATGGGAGGGGGAGTTTGAGAGTTTTAGTACCCAATAGAAGTTAAGAATTAGTGTCCTGATCAAGGTCACCTGATTATAACCTTCCACTCCTGGGAAGGCTATATATGTGTGGGGTGTGGTCAGCAGAGAGAGAGAGAGAGAGAGAGGCTGCAGAGAGAGACTGACTGCAGTGGAGAGAGGTAGTCTGAAGTTAAGCTAGAGAACCTTGTATTAGTTGTTTGTTTTATTTTATCATACTTGCTTTTGAATTACAACTGCTCTATTAAGTAAATACCCTAATATAATAAGTAAAGTTTGTTGTGTACCCTGGTTTGTTGGAGTGACTTATTCACCATGTCTAAAGCCTACACCCATGCTACTGGAAGCAGGCAAAGGATTTGATCTCCTGGAACGGGAGAGGCTTTGAGAAGAGGCAGAGATCTTCCAAAGGCAGGTCGAAGGGTCCCTGCAGTAGCGGAACCTTGACAGCAAGTACTCCATAAAGTGCTGCTAGATGGTTCCATGTTTACTACCGAGCCTGTAGGCAACTAATGGTGAAGAACTGAGACAAGGAGGAGTGAGATGAGCAGAACCTTGCTCAAAGCCTTCAGCAAGTAGGGCAAGCTGCACTGTGCTTGCTTTGATCTTGAATCCCTTTTTCCCTGCCCCAAGGCCCAGAAACATATCTTGGAGCATGGCAAGGTGGCAGCAAATGCAGTGTGGCAGGCACTTCAAAGGCCCAATGGAGTGTCTTTCACTGCAGGGACTAGGGTTGAGGCCAGATTCCTTGGCAAGAAAAGATTATCTGCTAAGCCCTGGAAGTACATTGCAGCCTTCTCTTGCCCCAAGGTAAACTTCTGGGCCTTGGAGCTGAGGAAGTAGGAAGCAGAGGTGGACACTTTGTGAGCGACCTCGAGCATTTGCAAGTATTCAGTTGGAACACTTATAATTAAGACTTGGGATGTTTGTGCATCCCTAGGGGCAACACATACTTTCAGCCCCTGCACCACTCTGTAGAATAGGGTGGTCCCTGAGCATGCAGAAGTTGGCAAACTATGACTAAGAGACCTCAGTGAAGGTCTCAAAATCGAAGTACTGTGCTATAGATCCATCATCTCCAGTCCTTTCTATTCATACCAGTGGAAATTTTCATTTGTTATAATTTCTGGAATAAACCACGGCATTTATTTGTTTATGAATGCTCTCTGTACTAGACTTTCTTCCTTGAATACATTGTTGACTGCTTTGCTCTGCTCTGCTCTGCTCTCCACTCCACGCCCGCCCGCCTCCAACTTTCTGGCATCCATTAACACTGACAACAGCAACTCTAAGCACTCTCAACACAAGCATACACAAAGCAAAGAGACAAATAGAATAAGAAACCTCCCTAGATAAATGGATTTTTCCAATAAGAGTTATTTGATTTTGCCAAGCTTGGGCCCACAGCCAAAAGCCCAGATCTCTCTCCCCCCCTCCCTCTCTTATTTGTATTACCTTAAAAGCTTGAGTTAACTTATCACTGCAAACAAATGATGCTTTTTTCATGTCTATGAATTAATAACGAATTCTTGTGTGAAACGGAATCAGTGTTTTACACTTAACACCATACATGAGATTGTAATAGAAGCCTCTCAAACTAGTTACTTCTTTGAATGGATTTGAATGCCAAGAAAACTTCCAGGAAATCCACAGGACACCTAAGCAGGATCATAATCAAGATTATTTTGGTATAGAATTTCTGGTGGGGCAGTCAGAAAAGGAAACATCTGATCAGAGAATTATTTTTAGCAGCATTTGTGTG
Source organism: Shinisaurus crocodilurus (assembly GCA_021292165.1). Classification (NCBI taxonomy): domain Eukaryota; kingdom Metazoa; phylum Chordata; class Lepidosauria; order Squamata; family Shinisauridae; genus Shinisaurus; species Shinisaurus crocodilurus. The sequence goes on from CM037876.1 coordinate 178,089,696, forward strand.
TGTGCGTGTGCATGCAAAAGAAGCGTTGCTGAGCAGTTACTTAAACTTTTAAAAACCCAGATATAACCTTCCAATGAAAATGCAACAGTCAATGGATCTTATAAGAACTAAAGGCATGGGGGTGTGGCAGGACTGGAGAAAATGGGTCCAAGGGTATCCTTTAACCATTCACGGCCCAAGGGCACTTGTGCACTAGAAGGCCATGAGAAATCTATAACTGCTTTGCAGCCTTGTTAAGGTACCAACAGGCAAATATCCATCAGCACCATGTGGCTCATGAGATACACACACAGTCAGACCTTATTATACTTATCCTCTGAGATCAAAGCATATTCACATAAATGGGGTGCAGCCTTCCATGGAGGGCAGCCAAGGGGCCTGTCATGGATCTGCAGGAATAAACTTCTTGAAAAGTTTGGGTGATGATGCGATTGTTCTGCTGTGGCTGGAGGAACACTCCATGTGACTGATGATTAGAGCTGAACTGAAGCAGGAGGGAAAGGCAGCTGGAAAAGCAAAGCAGCCCGTAGCCGTAGGAGCAAAAACCAGACCTAGTATGGAAGGGTCAAGCATCCCTCTAAACTTTAGATTCTAAAGAGAGCATTTAATCCTTTACAATCCTTAATTAAGACTCCGCCAAGTTGCCTGTAATGCTCTCCCCACCAGAGTTCTGCTAATGGAACTGGGAGACATTGGTCGGGGAATTTTCTTATACTTTCATCAGAGCTAAGAACATAATTTAAGAGCAAACATATGGGTCTCTCCTGTGTACATGCATGTTTACAACCACCACCCCCTCTGCATTCTCTTGTATGCACACACAGCTGCTTGCATTCAAACTCTTACTGTATTTTAGCCCCCTCTTTTGAAACCAGCGAGCAAACACCAATTCCCCCGACACTGAATTATATCTTGATATGTCCTCTATGATGACCTTCTAAAGGACTTGTCTGGAAAGTTCATAGCAAGTAAGGCCATACCTTTCAAGCAAAAAGCCACACTAGTTAATTCAGCACACATGCATGCACGCGCACGTGCACGCACATATACACACACAGTTCCACTGGGGCTCTGGTTGGTTAACGAAGGGCACAAGGGGTACCAGGAGGCAAGGAGGGGGTTATTTGAAGATTTCATCATGGATCATTGAAGAAATACATAGAACAGTAAGATGTGCAAGAAAAAGAGGCATCTTGGTGTATTTACAAATATCTCATCAATCAGTGGCTGAAAGCAGAACAGACTTGGTACCTGCAAGAGTAGGAAGGGAGGAGGATCAAAAGGAATCTCCATTCCACAATTAATGGTGGTTGTTGAATACTCTCCTCCCCACCCACAATTCTTATTCACCTTACAGATCCAGCAAGGTAACGTAATATTGTAGGCAGCACCTCGAAGATATCTAAGCCTCTGGCTCCATCACCAGACCCAACCTATACATCAGCTTAAGAAGCGTGCTTAGGAAGCCAGCATCTCGCAGTCTACAAAACACACACCCCATCATTTAGTCGCTCACCTCGGCTTTTATGCCTTAAAGTGTGGAGGCTATAGTAATGTTTTAGAGCGCCTGAACTAGAACAGGACATTTGGGGTGGTGGGAGGGAATGGATGGGTGGGTTGCAAGCAACCAAACCTGTTCTTGCTTTCTGAAAAGTGATCGAAGATTGCTCCGTTCCTGTGCGAAAAGCAGAATCGGGATTTTTTAATAAATGATCCACTAGTCACCAAGCCCAGGAACACACACACACAGAGAGAGAGAGAGAGAGAGAGAGAGAGAGAGAAATCAGCAGAAGAGAGCGAGAGAAGCATCAGTCTGTTTTGCCTCGTACAACTGATTGACAGCCAACTGAGTCCCCCCCCCCCATTCCATATCCGTGGAAACAAACCAAAGCCCAACATACAAAAAGCATCGTTTCGCATGGAGACGGAGGCTTCTCCTTGGAAAGTGTCTGCCTGTCTGTCGTGCCAGAGGAGGGGAGAAAATACTAAATCTTCTCTCTCTTTTTGCCAGCAATAACCAGGGAAAACAATGCAGGGCGGGAGAAGAGACAGAGAATCGGAGGCGTGGGGGGGGGGGCGTACACAAGAATAGGGATCCCCAATTAGGGACACACACACACACACACACCCAAATCTCCCCTTGCCTCCCCAAAACAAAGGGAATCTAACACCACACGCGCCGCAGCGTCAACCATCCCCCAGATACACAACACATCACCAAATCTCGCCTCCAGGTCTCGCCAGGGCGCTGGCAGCCCAGCCTGCCTCCCCTACCCGCCCCCCTTCCCTTCCTCGCCGTCGCCCCTCTCCTTTTACCTGTTCGGAAAAAGGCATCCACCTCGGAATCGGGAACTGCCCCTTCCTCCGCTGCCCCCTCGGCCGGGTTCATGGCTAGGCTTGGGGAGAAGGAGGCTCAACAGCAGGAACAGCAGCAGCAATCCTGGCGGCTGGGTAATATCCAGTGAGTTGGGGAGGAGGTGGAGAAAGAGAGGAGAGGGGCGAGAGAGAAGGAGACACACACGCCACAAGGAGGGAGGGAGGGCGTGTGGGGAAGAGGAGGGAGGCGGGATGGAGGAGCCTACAGCAGCCCGCCTAGGCGCTCCCCATCCCTGCCAGGGTGTCTGCTGGGATTTGCTGCTGCTGCTGCCAGCCCTGTGGGGTAGGGGTCTCTTCTCCTCCTCTTCCCCAAAGGCGTACGTACACACACACACACACACACACACACAGTAGGCAGTGGCGGCGGCGGCGGCTCACGCTGTGCCCACCCCCTCCTCTTCTTTCTCGCTCTCTATTGTTCAGACCTGCTTTCTGGTCGTTCTCTCTCACCCCTCCCCAGCTTTCGCCGGCGATCCCCCTTCTCTTATTTGTATCGCACGTGATTCCTTCTCCCCCACCCGGTTAAAAAAAAACCCAACACACCCCCCCCAACTCCAAACCCACCCGAGGCGGTGGTGTGTGTGTGTGGGGGGGGGATGATATACAGATGACAGCTCAATTTTCCCGGAGCCCGATCGCCAGTGGCTATTGTGGAAGGGTGTCCCCACCAGCAGCACTGACCCCACCCCCTTTTAATTCTCATTGTTGCAAAGAGCTTTGGCAGGACTTCCTGAAAGGAGCAGGAAAAGCTGGGAGGTGAAGAACCGCGTCAGGGGGGAAGAGGTTCGGTGCCTGCGGAAGAGGGGAAGCGCCCTGTGCTCAGATCAAGGGGGCTTCCTCTCTCCTCAGATCCCTTGATCGCTCGGGCCACCTTCCCTGTCAACGCAGTTCTGCCTCCCCGATTCAGCCTCCCTCCCTCTCTCACGGCTTCTTTCTCCAGTCCTGTTGCCCTTAGATGATTCACCTCCGCTTGCCTTCCCATTATAGAAACAGCAATTAAAATCGTTTCCTCCTTAGCCGGAAGAGTTAAAAGCAAGCAAGAGGGGTAATGGGGCAACGAAACGTTCAGGGGCATAAGGAAATTCGCGAAGGATGTCATGTGGGCAGAGCTCGGAAGAGCAGCTCCTGTTGAATTTCAGAAAGATGGTGGGGAGAGGGAGAAAGAGAGAGAGGGAGAGAGAGAGACTCTGCAGACGTCACTTTGGTAATTGTTGCAGACTGTAGTATCAGTCGGTTTCCAAACAGTAATTAGGAGGCTTGACGGTTTCCAGAATAGGACTGGAAGTCCCATTTTTGAAGATGCCCAAAAACGTTTGTGTGAGATAGGGAGAAAGTGGAAAGACAGAAGAAGAGAAAATGCAGGTTTCTAACAAGTGATCTCCCCACGTTTCCCACGCCGCTCCACCCCTACTTCCAAAGTAATGCTTTGCCGTTTACAAACCACAGAAAAAGCTGCCTTGCCATCACCACTCTGCCATGACTTATGCCCATTTCTGTATTTATTTATTTAAAACATTATTATATCATCCTTCATCAAATTTTTCAAGGTGTAGCAGTACAATAAAACATTTATTTATTACATGTCTATATACTGCCCAAAAGCCAAAGCAATATCATTCATAACATAAATGGGTAGTAAATAAAACTACATAAACAACTCAGAAGCATTCATGTGCATTCAAAATACTGGGGTAAATAAGAATAATCAGGCATCTAAAGGCTTGTAAACTAGGCACCAGATGTACCTCCTTTAAGTTCAAGATCTATTCTTCAGTAAGGATATTACAAAAAAATAGGTGTGGGGGGGGGAGATGGGGAGAAAAAAAACAACCCTGACTTGATGGTGAAGTCACTGGTTCACATTTAACAACAACCCCGAGTATGAATTGTCAGTGAATCATGGGTTGTTGTTGAATTGTGGGTTATCATTAACTGCGAACCCTACACTATGGTTTAACTATGGGTTGTTAACCACGAACAACCCACTTTGCAACTCAGTTAGTCAGGATTATATGCACTTGGAAGCACAAGTGCTATGTCCCTAAAGACTCCATATATGTAGTACCTGGAAAGGTACATTAAAAAATTCACAGAAGGGTTTATTTATTTATTTATTACATTTTTTAAATCACCCATCTGGCCGGTCACCCTGCTACCCTGGGCAATTATTATGATTATTTAACACTTTAAAAGCACCTAAAATGTTCTAAGCACTGTACAGATATTGAAACATTAGACAGTCCCTGTCCTACAAATTTACAATCTAGTAGATACAATACAAAAGGAAAACGCAAGAGAAGGGAAGAGAAAAACAAGCACTGGAGCAGCTGCTCCTACACTAGCCTATGGGAAGGGGCCATGTTGGTTTCCCTCTTGCCATAATTTTCCACCTGGGTGGGCCAGGGTGGGGTTGATCTGACTCAGCTTTGCCCGCCTAGGTACTTGGTGCAGCACCAACCTAGACTAGGGGGCTGGGGGTAGGGGAGTTGCTGTGGTCCATAAATGTTCTACTGCACTTGCCAGGAAATCTCTCTGCCATGGGGCAGGTTCTGAGGGCCTGCACCTTGTGTTGGGCCAGAGAGACAGATGGGGATTGCTGTTGGTATGTTGTCCACCCTGCTGCCTGATAGCTTCCCTATCCAAGCTGGTCTCTGGTGTGGTGCTGGAGAGCCTCAGGGCAATTGTTCTGGAGGATATCAACATCCATGCTGAGACTGCCTTGAGTTGCCCAGCTCGCGACTTCCTGGCCTCCATGGGGCTGTCTCAATGTGTAATCGACTCAACACACAGGGCAGGACATACCCTTGATTTAATCTTTGCCACTGGTGTGAAAGGGATGGACTGATGGTAGGGGGAGTTAAAACAACCCCATTGCATGGTCAGATCACTTCAGGGTGAAGTTTGGTCTAACGGCATCAGCAGTCCCCCCTGCAGGGGTGGAGGACCTATTAAAATCATCTGCCCCACACACTTATGAAACATGTGGGATTCCTGAATGCTCGGGGGGGTGTTCTGGTAGCTAGAGCTGATGATCCTGTTGAGGCCGTGGTCTCACTATGGAATGGTGAGGTGAGGTAGGCCATTGACACGATCACTTCTGAGCACCCTCTCTGGAGTTGTGGAGCCTGAGTAGCTCTGTGGTTGGATGCAGAGCTTCGAATGATGAGGCAGGCTGGACCAAGGTTAGAGCACTTTTGGTGTAGGACTTGCATACAATGAAGTCCGAACACATGCAAGAGCACATAATCATGCCTACTGCGTGGCACTGAAGTCAGCAAAGCAAGTTCACATTGCTGATTCCATTGCATCCTCAAGTAGCTATCCAGGAGAGCTTTTTCAAGTGGTACGAGGCTTAGTGTCATCTGCCCCAACAAATAGTAGGTTGATCCCCTCAAAGGCCTGCTGTGACAAAATAGCTTGTCTTCATAGTAATCTATTTATTTATTTATTATATTTATGAATCGCCCATCTGGCCAGACATCCGGCCACTCTGAGCGATGTACAATGCAATAAAATACAGGGGGGGGGGGAACACACACAGTATAAAACACAATTAAAAATCCTAACCCACCCCATATTCCCGCCTGAAAAGTCATGTTTTTAATGCCCGGCGGAAGCTAATCAAGGAAGGGGCATGACGGAGGTCACTGGGGAGAGAGTTCCATAAATTGGGGGCTGCCACAGAAAATGCCAATGTTGAGACAGATCCTGTTGAGGTGTCCAATGCACCAACTTACCCAGTTTTGTAGGATCAGTTTCAGTTTATGAGGCCTGATGATGTGGACAAGACACTTGCAGCGATGCGGCTGACCACATGCCCCCTTGACCCTTGTGGCTTATTAGGTCTAGGGGAGGTCTGACTGGGTGGGTCCAGGGAGGGTGAATGCATCTTTACATGAGTGAGTGGTGCCAGCCACCTTTAAAGAGGCAATTGTGTGACCATTCCTGAAAAAGCCCTCCCTCAACCCAGAGATCTATGATAACTACCATCAGGTTACAAATACCCCCCTTTGGGGCAAGGTGCTCAAGAGGGTGGTAGCGGCACAGCTGCAGAAGCTCTTGGAGGATACAGGGTATCTAGATCCATTTCAATGTGGGTTCAGGCCTTGTTTTGGGATGGAATCGGCCTTGGTCACACCTTTATCAGGAGAGGGACAGTGGGAAACATGGGAGAGTTAGAAGTAGAAGAGGACTTTGTCTGGACCCTCCCTCCTAAAATTCTATGGATGAGGCTGGATGATTGCATGATAAAAGCCTTGTCCAGAAGCATCATCATCATCAGGCGATCACTCGTGACCGAGTAAGATTGTCTTCCAGGATAAAAATTTACAAAAAGGAGATTTTAAAAGGAGGAAATTCTAAAGAAAATTGTGTAGACTCTAGCGATGGGTCCGTAAGTGACTGTGGAGGCCAATTCTAGATCCACACAGCTTCTCACAGTGAGGACACAGGTTACCAGATGGAAGCTGGTCCTGTCCAGAAGCACACCAGGAGTATCTAAAGCTAGAGGTGGGCTGCAGCCATGGCAAAGTCTATCTCTGAGCAAAAGCCCTCACCTGAAAGTTTAATCTCCCTCCTCCCTCAGTTTGATCATAATTCTACCATAATAAGGATCCTTTCAGAATCCAGAAGAAGTCCCACCTCTATGGACTGAACAATAATATACCTTGTTAAACATGTACAGCTTGATTTACAGGGCACCATAGCTCAGTAGTAGAGCACATGATTTGCATGCAGAAGGTCCCAGGTTCAATCCATGGCATCTCCAATTAGAATAGGTCCAGGTAGCAAGTGATGGCAAAGATCTCTGCTGAGACCCTGAAGGGTTCCTGCCAGTCAGAGTAGACAATACTGGGCTAGATGGAGAGATAATCTGACTTGGTATAAGGTAGCTTCATATCTCCTGATTTTTAGCCATGGAGCTGCATGTATTTGAATAAAAATATATATTTCCTGCTATTCTTTTACCTTTTTCATTCTGCCTCCTGTCTGGTAGCTGTATAGCTTTTTTGTCATACTAGCTTTCTTATACGGTTACAGATGCTAATGTGGAACAGGCCTCCTGCATAAAAATGAATTCTCAGTCTCTTCCAAATCCCATCTGAAGGCCCATCTTCCTAAAAAATCCTCTAAAGAACAGCCAGGTTTCTTTTCTTTCCAAGTGTTTCTATACTCAGTTTACCTTCCTAAAACCCTCTGTGAATTGGCTAGTTTCCAAAGTGTGATTTAAATAATCATAGGTGGAAAATAAACATTATCTTGTGCCATTAACTGATTGGAATCAACGTACCATTTGCTTTCTAGTGATAAAACATTTGCTCTTTGTTAGTATTTTTATTGGCAGGGATGCATCACCCCTGGCAAGCTTGGTTTGTTTTTCTGCAGGAATAAAATAGATTTCACAACAAACAGAAATCTCTGCTCACTACAATGAACACTGCATTACCACCTACAGAGAGGGCAAACTAAGCAAAGGCATTGTGGACTGCAGAGGTGCCATCCAGGGAGGCCAATGTCCAGTGTACCCCATCATATTTCAAACTACATATGATTATTCCTGAGGAGCACTGTATCTCCAGTTATTATGGAGTATATTATTATTATTATTATTATTATTATTATTATTATTACTACTACTACTACTACTACTACTACATTTATTTATATCCCACCTTTTTCCCCGACATTGGACCCAAGGCGGCTCACAACCTTTAAAACTCATACAATTAAAACAGAAATAGAAAAAAACCAAAGTTAAAAATAGAATTAAATCAATAATATTAAAAATTATATATATATATGTGTGTGTGTGTGTGTGTGTGTGTGTATGTAGAATTAAAAACCATACAATACACACACACACACACACACACACATATATATACAGTCATGCCTTGGATTGAGAGCATAATTCGTTCCAGAAACGTGCTTGTAATTCAAAACACTCTTATATCAAAACGACATTCCTCCCAAAAAATTTGTACAGAGATTTTTAATTTAAGCCATACTACAGTACTTGTATTGCAAGACGTCGCTTGTATATCAAGTAAAAAAAATAAATAAATTTTTAAAAAAATTTGCTTGTCTTGCAAAACACTCTCAAACCAAGTTACTTGCAATCCAAGGTATTACTGTATATATATATATAAAATGTGGAATTAAAAACAGCATTCCATCGCCTCACAGGCTACTCCCAAATGCCTGTTGGAACAGGTATAAAGAAGAAACAGTAAAAAATTATCTTAGAGCTAGATCACCGCTCATTGTGGGTGAACATTTTTGGTACAAAAATTAGATTTTCACAGGGACCAAAATTTCCCTTCTGAAAGACCCCCAGAAATTTACATTCTTGTTATCAGTTCATTCACTGTTTGCTGCCTGCTTCAGCCATTTTAGGATAGGGTCTTCTACCTGGCTTTCTCTTTTTCCCAATTTGATCCCAGCCAATCAGGGATCAAATACTAGTCAGTAAGATGATATCACAAGGCCAAATAGTCAATAAGATTTGGCATTGTGACAGTATCATTGGGGAAAATGCAGGCAATTCAGAGTGAGGGCAATGCTTCCTGTATTACATTGCCTTTAGGCAGTCGAGGAAAAGGAGCACACCTGCTATTGCAGCTGCTATTGACTCCTCCTAAGTAAGATGGGCAAAACTTTACAACTATGTTTACACCCTCTCCCCACAAATTAATAGAATTGGGGCGGGTCCATTGTTTGCAAATAAGCTATAAAGTCTGGGAGTCTTTTTTGGTTCTCTCTCTCTCTCTTTGTAATTTGGAATATATTCAAGACTAGGCCTTTGGACCTTGCCGTGAATTTTGACCATCCTACTGAATTCTCTCTGCTCTTAAACCTGAAATAGCAACCCTGGAAGACTGGATCAAGTCATTTATTGGACCAACATCCATTAAGCTTCACAAAGCTCTTTAAATAAAAAAAAAAGTGTGAGTCAAGATCCAAGGTAAAATATAAAGATGCATTTGGCTATGCTGGATATGAGAATTTGACATAGGTACTCTAATTGAGTGTTTTGGTTCCTTCACACTCTGCATTCTAAACACATTATTTAGAAGACAATGGGACTTACTTCTTATATAATTAACCATATAACTTATTTCTATGTAAGCATGCTTAGAATCACACCTCAGAACTGGACCCACCATTTCCTGTCACAGCAAGACAGTATTGTTCTTTATTTTATTTTATTATATTTGTTAATCGTCCATCTGGTCGGTCACCTTTTCGTAAAGGAAAAGGACCACACATCCTTCCTGCATGACAGCCACAGGCAGCACATGGAACTGGATCAGAAGTGTGGGAATCCTGTCATTGCTGGCTGGAAGGCTTCAGCTGCTTTCATCATAACAGGTAACAACAGAGTGCTACTCATTCCTGACTAGTGGTAAGCAAGCTCCCCTCAGCTAGACTCAAAATTGTCTTAGTTCAGAAAAACCTCATCTGTTTTCAGAGAGTTCTCACTTGGCTTGTAATGCTGATGCATGAGAGCTGATGGTGCACTGATGCAAGCACATTATCTCAGTACCTCTCTGAATTGTAGTTTGGTACTAGAGAGAGCGTGAAAGAATCCAAATTACATGGGTTAATATTCTTCTCTCCCTCATGCCAAAAAAATAAAATAAAAAAGATGAGTTGGGTGGCAGGATCACAGACAGATCTGAGGATCAACCACTACCACCGACTGCCATCCATATACCTCCCTGAGATTAGGTTTCTTTAGAATGGGGACACAACTGGCACGCATCCCTTAGAAACTAAACATATTAGCAATCACTCCCACAGCATCATGGAAGCTGCTTCAAAATTCACCTCGACCCAGACACACACACACATGATCAAGATCAAGGATCAAGAATGTTTTAAAACAGCTTTCTCCAGCCTGGCAGCTTCCAGATGTTTTGTTGGACTACAGTTCCCGTCATCTCCAGGCAACAATGACCCTGCTTGCTGGGGATTATGGGAGGTATAATCCAACACAACATCTGGAGGATGCCAAGTTGGAGAAGGCCATGCTTGCTGGGAATTGTGGGAGTTGTAGTACAACCCAGCTGGAGGGCACCAGGTTGGAGAAAGTTGTTTTAGAGGATAGAGGACGATAATATGCAATGTTTGTAAGAAATAAGACTAATGGTTCAAACAGAGAAGATTTTCACCAGATAAAAGGCTGTTTAGCTAAATGGTGTGTTCAGTCATCTATTTGTGAAGGATAGTACTAAAAGGTCTGTGGGACCCTTGGCTTACTCATGGCTTTCAAGAATCTGATTAGATACGAGTCTGAAAACAGTAATTTACTGAACAGCATAGCACAAGTGAAACAGGGGTCTTAAGAATTAATTGTCGGGTCATGAAAGATGATTTAATTTAATACTATCCCATAATCATGTGTGCATGCCTTGCATATGATTTTTTTTTAAACTCAAAACCACCAAATGTTTAAATGTGATTTGTTCAGAGCATGGTATTATTTTGTAAATGATATGCCCATTTTTAAGTTCATGCAGTTTTACAGCAATCAATGAGAGTGTGTCATCAAGAGTAAAGAACTTCTGAGGATGCACCTACAAAGCATCTACTTTGGGTACCTGGTCTTCAGAAAGTTATTGCCCATGTGTAGATTTGCATTTAACATTCTGAGTCAGAGATGGTCTTCTGGGGGAAATCGCACATAATTTGTAAGATAGCCAAACATTACAAGCTGGGGAAAAAATTGTATACCTGAAACTAAAGGGCCAGTTTTGATGCAAAAAATGTAAGGATAGCTTTTTCTTCTACTTTGTATCCAGATTTGCATTGCACTGTGAAATGATAGTGGCATTCCAAGTGCAATAAGAACATCAAGCAACTGAAACTAATAGTGCTCACTGGAAATCAATGTCAATGTCTTTTAAACTTGGATATTCCACAGTGCTGATGCAATTCACAATTCTTTTTTCTCAATGCCCAGGGCAGCACTAGTCCCTGAGTGTTCTATTTTGCCTCTGTTGTAGTGAGGGCTTAGCATTGCTGGGCACTGGTGAGGCCTGGGTTATAGGGCTCCACTATGGATCAGGCCTTAACCAAGGTTTTAGGCAAGTTAGGTTTTCCAGGGAGGTAGGAACGGGAGTAGGACAGCACAGCACTACGGAGAGCTCCCTCCAAGTGATGCTGGGGCTGGATGCCAGACAAGTCTGTCTGTATGTTGCTCCAAGAGCCAGCAGATTATGACTGAGGCTTAAGCAGAAGTTTGGCTTCCTTTTGGCTGATGCTTAGCCCCTGCTCTGCACTGACTAAGGCCTTTTCTCTTAAAGGGGCCTGGTCTGTTTCAGCATCCTAAGGCTGTGATGATGTGAGGGTTGCTGTGGCATGCAGGTGTCTTCCTGACTGGAGTTCTTAAAGAGTCCGAGGACTGCAATGTGACCTTCTCTGGACATAATGCGGGGTGGTGGTGGTCCCTGGAGTCTTCCTGGAGAACTGGGTCCTGAGGAAGTGGAAGCCTCATGGTGCTTTTCTATAGCCAAGTCCTTCCCCATAACAGTTAATTCAGGAACCTCTGCTTCTTACGATGAGGAGTTGGTATCCTCTAAGGATAAGGGTTTGGGGGTCCTGATCCATGACACTGAGAGAGTTCCCTTGGGGCATGGGACTGGCCAGGCTGAGAGGAGCATGAAAGAGTTTTACACACCATTTTCAAGTTGGCCAGCTTCTCTCTATGAACCTTGTCATTTCACTGTTTATCTGCCTGTCCTGGCTTGCCAAGGGCTCACTGAAATCCAGAGGAATCTTTAATCAACTGGCTGCCATATATATATATATATATATATATATATATATAAAGAAGAAGTCCTGACTGACTGACTCATCAACGCCCAGCTCAAACCGTTTAATCTAGGAACATGACATTTTGAAGGAACATAGTTTTTATGACATAGACACCCACTAAAGAAGGATTTTTGCAAATTCCATCCCTAAGGGGGTGAAAAAAGGGGGCACAATCACCCCACTCTCATATCTCCTATGGGCAAAACAACAGGGGAGCAGTTATGCAAATCGGCCTCACTTCATAATTGCTGCAGGAGCCAATAGGAGCAGTTATGCAAATAGCCCATACGACACTTAGAATGTTCGTATGAATTCCTGCAGGGGCCAATAGGGGTGGGTATGCAAATCTCCCCTAGGCCATTTAGAATGTTCTCTGAGGCGGTGAAAAGGGAGGGAAACTTTTTAAATGACTGAATGAATGAATGACTGTTGTGGGGGGGGGGCTTCATCACATAGGCTCCATCACGTTTTGATGGATAAACCCCAAACTTGGCACGGTCACTCTTCATCACCTGTAGACTCTCAGGATTTTTCTTTAAGATCAGATATTTCTGTCAGAAAAGTTTTCTGCTGCCAGCACCCAGCCTAAACGTTACACTTTCAGTCAGAGACACTGTATCTTTTCCATTGTACCAAATCCTAAAATCCACGTGAGCACAGCCGTGGGCAACAGCTAGTATCTATATATATAAAAGAAGAAGTCTTGACTGACTGACTGACTCATCAACACCCAGCTCAAATTGTTTAATCTAGGAACGTGAAATTTTGAAGGGACATTGTTTTTATGACGTAGACACCCACTAAGGAAGGATTTTTGGAAATTCCGTCCCTGAGGGGGTGAAAAGGGGGGGAAATCGCCCCACTCTCATATCTCCTATGTGCAAAACAACAGGGGAGCAGTTATGCAAATCGGCCTCACCTCATAATTGCTGCAGGAGCCAATAGGAGCAGTTATGCAAATAGCCCATATACACTTAGAATGTTCGTATGAATTCCTGCAGGGGCCAATAGGGGTGGGTATGCAAATCTCCCCTAGGCCATTTAGAATGTTCTCTGAGGGGTTTTTTGGGGAAGTTTTTAAATGACTGACTGACTGAATGACTGCTGGGGGGGGGGCGTCCCAAATCCTAAAATCCACACGAGCGAAGCCGCGGGCAACAGCTAGTCCAAAATATATATGAAGTGGAAAGTGGTGCCATCATCCTCTGCTTGTGCAACTATTTTTTATTGGGATGAAAGCAAAAACTAACCAGAGGCCAATCAGGCAGTACCAAAAAACATCCTTACTGAATGGCAATACAAAAAGGTGTTTGATTCATCAGTTCATATCTCAGGGCTGCCAATCAGCTCAGTATTAAGCTCAGTATTACTAATATTATCTTCTTACTTCTGGCAGTTTTTCTCTTATTGGACATGTATGCATTCACAGGGCAATTAGTCTTCTATTTTCACATGTAGAAATTACTACTCTGAAATTACAATGGGTACTACCAGTTAAACAACATTGCCACCAAGTGTGTGTGGGTGCTCTTGATGATACAAGCCATCTCCCATCTCTTCACTACTAAATCCTCAATCTGCTTACTTCTGGAATAATTGTATTGTCTTTGAACACCTTCAAGACATGCAGATTTCATTTCACAGTGACCTGGTTCATACATAATGCTAACCCATGGTTGTCGTGATGTGCAAACCCAGCCTCGCTAAGAAACTATGGTTTGTTAACTACAAACAACCCAGAAAGACAATCCATGGTTTGTTGTTTGGTTGTGAGCTCTGGGTAGTTTAAACCATGGGTTGTTGTTATGTGTGAACCCAGAACCGTGAGCTGTTCGAGGATTGTTATGCCAGGCTACAGAGGCAGCTAGCAAGAGCAGTGAAAAAACCCCCCAAACCCAGCCATTCTATGTGCTTGTTCTACAGTGCCACAAAGGCATTTGGGATAAAAGGCAGCGCCGGTACAAGTTCTCTAGCCACCTGATGCGGGAGAGCACTCATGTGCCGCTGTCCCCCCCCCCACTGTAACATCTGTCTCCTTCCATTCCCTGCCCATTGCCATCTTTGTCTCCCCCACCACCCCCATGTCTGTCTCCTTGTCTCTGCAGGTGATCTTCAGGGACACCCCTCCCACAATGCCTGGCTCTGAGGAAGGACCCCTCAGAGTCAGGCATTTGGACCTAGTGGACTCTCTGAAGAGCTTCACTGGCCGCTTTTCTAGCCAATGCGGCTCTTCAGAGAGCTTGCCCACCCACTGCTTGCTATGAGGGGATCTGCAGTGTGGGTGGCGGAAGCAATGCATAGGGTGTGGGAGACGTGGCTGCAATGGTAAAGTGGTGGGTGGGTGGTGGCACAAGGCAGGTCCTCCCAGCAGGGGGGGAGTGTGCAATCCATTGCTTCTCCCACTCCACCACCCAAGGTGGGGGATTCATACCACCTCATGAGAGGACTGGTCCTGGTACAGGGAGAGAGTGGGCAAAGGAGAGGAAACAAACAACCACGAAGACCCATGGACTCGCCAGGTGTGCTGTCTCCCCGGGGCACGGATTAAAGATGTGACAGAACAGCTGCTGAGGCTCATAAAGCCCACCGACACATATCCCTTTCTTCTCATCCACGTGGGTACAAATGATACTGCCAAACAGAGTTACGAAGAAATCACGTCAGACTTCGAAGAGTTGGGTAGGGAACTCAAGAACTTTGGGGCCCAGATAGTTTTCTCATCCATCCTTCCAGAACTTGGAAGAGGGATAGAAAGGGAAAGAAAAATGCTCTGAGTGAATGACTGGCTACGAAGGTGGTGCCGACGCAAGAGATTTGGATTCTGGGTTCAATGCAACTTATTTCAATAAACATGCATAGGACTGGGCTGCATTTCTCTTCCAGATTTCTGCCAAGCTGGACTCTTGAGTGAAGAACTGAATAGCAACAAAACCCTCATGGAAGGAGAGAGCTAGATAGGTGTGTTAGGGGTAATGGGTAAACATATACAGCATAACCAGCAAAGCATAACAAAAGAAGCCTTTGAGAGTGCTACTACCAATGCTGCAAATTCTTTAAGCTGTGAGCTAATAATTCAGCTAGTTTTGTGAAACTAGGGAGATCGCCTCCCTTAGCATATTGCTTTACTGAAAGATTCTTGGCAAGACAGGACATAAGGCCTCACCTAAGGGAGGCATCTTGGCAAGTCTTTGGACAGTTTCATGATATCCCTAGAGATGCAAATTGCCATTTAAAAGTCAAGAAGGAACCACTCTGGATGGTGAAAGATTCCCCTCAAGTGTGAAAAGTTAATGTTGCCTTAGCTTCCAAATGTACAATTTCTGTAGATTTAAAACAGACTAATTTACAAAAAATGATGTTTCATGTATATTGCACAACCCAGAGGCTTGTTAAGAAGAATCTGGCTAGCTGAGCTAGATGCTGGCGATGTAATGAGGACAATTCCTCATTGAGGCATATGATGTGGGCACGTCCTATAGTGGCTTTTTTTTGGGTTGGAACTTTGCTCATATAAAGTTTGTTCCTGAAAAATCTGTGATAATAGCAGAAGTACATGCACTTTTAAATTACATCCCTGTGAAGTGGGGATTAACAGATGGATGGCAAAAGTAGATACTGAGAGCCCTTACAGTTGCAAAGAGACTTATACTTCAAGCTTGGAAGGAAAAACACCCACCACCTCTAATACATGGACTGAAGATCTCACTGCTCTTGCTACATTTGAGCATATCTCCTATAACTGTCAAAGTCATAGGGGTGCTTATTTAGATATATGGATGGCTTATATTAATGTATATATTTTAAATGGAAATGTTAAATCCCTTCTCCCCCCTTTGTGTTCTCTCCCCCCGTTTTTTGTCCTTTATCAAGAGAGATGTTAATGATTACTGATATGTTTTATGATACGAATTTCTCCTTTTTAAATTCTTTTTTATGCTTTTGCTCTTGTTGTTATTGTACTGTTGCAAATATAAATTATGAAAAGTCAATAACGAATCCTACTTTTGGAATAATTTGCTTTGAAGTCATTCCAGTGCTAGGCCAAGCCCTTTAAAAAAAAAATCCCAGGAATTTTAATATATATGCTTTTATTGCTGATGTTTGGTATTTAGGCTGCTTTCTTATTTGCTGTTTGATTTCATTGTTGTTTTATTAAGTTTTTATTATTGTTTATTCATACAATATTTTCATATTTTACTGTAATCTGCAATGGGAATGTTTTTGAAGGGCAAGCTATAGATGCCTAAATATAAATAAATAAACCTATGTTTTAGATTTATTGAGCGTTATTGAGATGATAATACTGAACTTTAGGAAGATAGTAATAAATATTGTGCAAGGGTAGTTGCTACGTGGGACCCAGAAATTGAAAGATACAAAGGAAGTGAGAAGTTTCTTGCTCAAAATACAGTGTTTACAGTATCTACCATAGGATGGATTCCACCAGGGAATCCCTCCACTGCAGGTCACACTGGGCGGGTTCACATGTCATGCTAACCCATCCTGGCAATCAGGGATGTTGAAGAGTCCTTGGTCTCGAGTCACAAGTCTTTGGACCCGAGTCTCGAGTCCGAGTCCTTGGTCCAAAATGGTGACTCACGAGTCACGAGTCACTCCCAAAGCTGACTCCACGAGTCCCTATTAAAATCAATGGGGGGTTTCCCAACAAAATAAGGCTACTTCAGATGTGTGGCTTAAATAAATTCTAGGCACAAGTGTGCCTTCTTATTTCAAAACTCTGCAACTGATTTTGGCAAGAACAGACCAGGCAGAAAAACCCAAAATAACCAGGCAGGCAGAGGAGGCAGGGAACCCCAAAGCAGGCAGGCAGAGGCCTTTGTCTTGGACAATTCAACTGTTGAACTGGTCAAGAAGAGACCAGGCAGGCAGAGGAGGCTGGGAACCCCAGACAGGCAGGCAGAGGCAGCCAAACCCAAAATGTCTGAAAGGTGGCATTTTAGAAAAATGATTTTAAAAAATAAACTTGCTGTACTTCCTAAAACTTATCCATGTTGCATTTGAGGAACATGATTTTTTTCTAAATGTTTGGCCCCCATTCTGGAATGGTGAGATCTCATCACAATTCCACCCTCACTGAACACCCGCTCCACTGGTGATGAACTTGCTGGAACCAGAAACACACTCAGAGCAGCCACACAGAGTAATCTCAGGTCTTTCTTCTGCCTCTCCCAAGTACGCAATACATCAATCAAAATAAATCTTGACACACTGTTGGGGCTGCACTCCTGGTAGCCATCCATAGTGGCCGAGCAGCGGCACACCTCGCTTCCATGCGCTCTTCGCCGGCAATCACGCTCCTCTCCACTCCTTCTGGCACAGCCCAGGGATGTTGAAGAGTCCTTGGTCTCGAGTCCCGAGTCGAGTCTCGGGTCCCATTAAAAATATTGGGACTCGAGTCCGAGTCGAGTCAGAGGAGGGACTCAGTCCGACTCACGAGTCGAGTCCTCGAGTCCGAGTCCCCATCCCTGCTGGCAATAAGCCACAGTGGGTGGGTTGGTTGGTTGGTTCGTGAACAACCCATTCTGCGCCTGACAGACAATTGGGCTCACTATGGGTTCTTCTCCCCCTTCTTCCCCCTCAGTCCTCCAGCCAGTATCCCAGGGGATTTGGCCACTGAAGCTGCCTTGTCTCCTCTCCCTGCTGCGATCACAAGCCATTTTTTGGCGAGCTGTGGCTTTCCCCCTTTTTTTTCTGGAGATCACTGTTTGCGATCTCAGAAATGACAGCCAGTGACAGCCCCTCCAAAATGTCCAAGCAGCACATTAGACGGGCTGTCACTGCTTGGCCACCCTTTAAAAAAAAAATGCTCCAAATGTATGCAATTTTTTTTCATAATTTTTTAAAAATTATTATTCTAGTTGGACTTGCACAACTGCAGAGGAGCACATGTCCTCGGATCCAAAATGGGAAGCCTCACCTGGGCAATGTCCGGGGGGGGTACCTGCTGTGCAAGTGCAGCAGGTAGCAACCCTGAACATTGACCCAGAGAGGCTCCAAATAGGGTTTAAAAAAAAAAAAAAAAACTTTGCTTTGTCTTAACAGCTGTCAAAGGGCGAGCTGTCAAGGGAAAGCAAAACTGCAAGTGATCTTTGTTCACCAAAGGGGGTAGTGATATTTTTTCAGCCTTCCCAGTGAGATCCTCAAAGTTTTGAGTACCCCCCCCCCCATAGGTCCCAACCTTTCTATCCATTCCCGAGATTCTAGCTGCTTGGGAAGGTGGAAAAGAGCACGCCATGCCCTTTTTGCTGACACTTGCATTTGACAACTGTCAGAAGTAGAGCTTTTTTTGAAAACAGGGATTTTGGAAGGGCTAAACAGGGTAGTTCAGACAGAGAAGTATACAGATTTCATATGTATACTTCCCTATCCAAACTACCCTGTTTTGCCATGCCGAAATGCATTTTCCAAAAAAGCCCTACTTCTGACAGCTATCAAACACAAGTGTCAGTGAAAAGGATCTTGCTGCAAAGTGGGGGGGGGGGAGGCACCTACCTTTTCTTGCAGTACCTGATTTGTGCAACACTTCACATGGTGCACCTGCACCATATGGAATTAATGCAATGCCCTGGAGCTCTGCTGCACTGGTGCAACACCAAAAGTCACCACCTTCCATTGATTCAACCCAATCCTATCCCATCCTTTTACCCAATCCTATCCCCCCCCCAAATTGTACTGAACTATAGTAATTAGGATTGAGCAATAAGTAGCTTTATGTTCTCATCCTAGTCACAAGACTAGGTAGCATATTTGCTCCAGCCTTCACACATCAGCACACATGGTTGGCTGCCAGCCTCACCCACTTTTGGCAAGAGAAGGTAGCATAATATTCAAAATATGCAAACCACACAGGCTAGGAAAATCCAACGGGTTTGTCACATCACATCATTTGTAAAACAGGGCCTTGGTAAGATATAGGTAGCTTTTTACTGTACATGTATTGCTCACGAGTGCCTTAAATGTAGCTTCTGTAAGATGCTTTTATTATTAAGCTGGAAAATATAAATTGAGACCCCAGCAGTAAGGAACAGAAAGTCCCAAGATACAGTATTTTTTTCCATCCTGGTTAGGTTAGGTTTGGATGAAGTTAGTAGATTGGCAATCTTTATTATCCAACAGCTGTTGTTCAGTGACCTAAGGGAACTAAGCCTGAGTTCAGCTCCAAGTAGAGAACAACATAATCACACTTAAACCTTTTTGACAAGTCCCATCAGAAAGGCCAGGAGTTTATAAAGCATACTTTAAGTTGATACTCTTAGGATAAGGAGCTCATTTTAGCCTCACAAAAGCATTGTATATGTATAAGACCACCCATGAGCTTCACTCCTGAGCAGAGATGTGAACCAGGGATCACTAAATCCTAAACCAGTGATGGCGAACCTTTTTGAGCCCGAGTGCCCAAACTGCAACACAAAACCAACTTATTTATTTCAAAGTGCCAACACTGCATTAGGTGAAAGTTTGCATTGGGCATTAGGTGAAAGTTTGTATTGGGCATGCTTTTGCACAATTAATGTGATTTTTGCTATTGCATGCATGCTGATAATTTGTCAAACCTTGGCTCATACTCCGTTAGTTTGAGAGCAACACATGCAGCACTCAGGTCAACTGTTAGGGCTTTACATCCAAGCCATGCTCTGTGCATCATTCTTCAAAATCTTTTAAATGTGATAACAATGTAGAAAAGAATTCTGTAACAGGAATTCTAGAATAAAATCATGTTCCACACTGTGAGAAAGAACAAGATCATTAGTGTTTTGCAGACGGGGACGGTCTTTTCGTGATCTGGTGACCAATGGCTCAAGTGCCCACAGAGAGGTCCCTGCGTGCCAGCTGTGGCACCCGTGCCATAGGTTCGCCATCACTGTCCTAAACCTACATGCTAGCCACTACATTGCATTGGATAGGCTGTGCAGGCCATACAGAAGCAATGTACTACTGATATTCCAATTGAACCAGTCACTCTATAGATTTCATAGATTTCTTAGATCATAGAGTTGGAAGGAGCCTACAAGGCTATCGAGTCCAACCCCCTGCACAATGCAGGAAACTAGAGGAGGGGTCTCCCATCCAAGTAATAACCAGGCCTGACCCTGCTTAGCTTTCCACACTCAGACAAGCTGAGCCAGCGTGAGCCACAGGCTATAACAGTAATAACTTAGAGCGCAATCCTATGTCCCTCCGATCTTGTCATAGGATTGGGGCTAGAAGCCCCTGTGACCTCGGAAATCTTTTCCAAAGTCACAGTGATGCAGAGCGCCCGCCCACCTCCCACCTTGTAGCTGGTGCGATTCCTGGGGGAGTGTTCCTGCGGGCAGGAAGGGGAGGAGCGAAGCTTGGCTGGATTCCGAGGAATCCAGGCAGCGCCTCAGCCTCTCCTGCTTGCGAAGAGAGGGAAAACATTTAGATGGCCAAAATCAGCTGTCTAGATGTTACTGAGGGTGTGGGGAGTGGGACGGATATCCTCTCCTCTGCGTTCCTCCCACCCTCAATAGGAGTGCACGCAATCATCCAGACTCGGAGGGTTGTGGGAACCCTCTGGATTGCACTGTGCAGTGCTCATTAGAATTCAGAAACCTAATGTTTATCTCTTTCCTTCTCTAGCACTTCATATTCATCATCTTCGCCAATATTTTTCTCCCCCAATATCCGAATTATATGTTATTAGTTGGCAAATGGCTCAAGGGAGCCATTCAGAAGCTCAATAAATAAAATTTAAACCTTTCAGAATGGGGAGAAAAAACTACACAAAAGTTGGGAAACCACCAAACAGTTTGGGGGAAAGGGGAGTGGCCATCTGGGGAACCCCGGAAGGCCAGATTTGGTCCTCAGGCCTGAGGATCTGCACACCCCTGATGTATATCATATATATGGCTCTTTGTCCACCAAACGTTGTAATACTGAATAGGTCCTACCTAGATGTGTACCCTAGTAAAATTAAGTGGGACTATCTCTAACATTCTACAATTTTTTTTAAAAAAAGAGCAGCTCATAGGTCCTTTACATACTGATATTAACTCATGAGTTAATATCCAGGCCTGTGGCTTATGCTGGCTCAGCTTGCCTGAGTGTGGAAAGCTAAGCAGGGTCAAGCCTGGTTGTTACTTGGATGGGAGACCCCTCCTCTAGTTTCCTGCATTGAGCAGGGGGTTGGACTCGATAGCCTTGTAGGCTCCTTCCAACTCTATGATCTATGAATCCATAACTTATCAATAACTCCATAACTTCAGAGACCCTACACTAATGGAAGTAACACTGCAACTTAAAAGATGCACGTTCTGATCCCTCCCTCCCCCCCCCCAAATAACTGGTCTGTGAATAGTGAACCATTATTTCAAAGATGGGAGTCTGGGTGCAATCCAGCAAATGTTAGCCTTGACTAAGTCCCAATTCAATCAGTTAGTCATGACAAACAAAAGTCCCATTGATTTCAACAGTCAAGACCCAAAGTGAGAGACCCATTCCATTCCTTTCCATTCCAAGTAAATGTGGATGGGGTTGCAGTTTTAGGCTGTAACCCTATATATACTTGTTTGGGATTAAGTCTCATTTAACTCAGTGGTGCTTATTTCTGAACAAACATGCATGGGAACAGACTGCACATCATGGAATTGAAGTTCTGCTGGATTGTACCCAGCATTTATTAGCATGTATGGCAGCAATTCAAAAAAGTTCTTCTTAACCACTAAATTAAACAGTGAATACCGTTTTATTACCACATGCATTCACTTGAGTGTGCTTGTAGGACATTAATTTCATGCATGACTGGACATACCGTAAATACAAACCTGGTTTCCAATTCACCCTTACAAAATGCATGCCAACTTTTTTAAGTTTTAGTCTTGAGTAACAAGATGAATGGGGGAAAAAATCAGTTTGCAGAAATACAGGGTGAATTCAACCAATTGTGTGCTTAATTGGTTTTTGTAAAAATAGACAATGATCAGAACCTGCAAGGAAAATAACATATATTTTAGGGTGGAATTTGGAAAGTAGCCTAAACAGATCTTAGAGATAATTAGTTAAAAACTTAAAGTATAGTAAAAGATACTGCCTTTCTGACTAGGCTATGTGCTATGTGCATATCATGTTGTTTCAAAAACTCAGCATGTTTTTGGATCTGCTAAAGTACAGATGATACATTATTAAAGTTTTGCCATTGTTATCCTCCAAAAATCCTACGTTTGATGCTTTTATGATGGCTACATTAGGAATGAATTGAAAACCTGCAAAATACATTATTAACAATGTTGTTTCACTGAACAAGAACTGTGTAGCAAATCTTTATCCTACTGGTTGAAAATCCACAGCAGACTCATCAAACTCTACTGAGGAAAGGGCAAAGATTGTGGGGGCTGATTATAGTGATGATCAATACTACCCCAAACATACTACCAGAGTCAGCACAGGAGAAAGCATAACCACTACACAAAATCTGCAAAGATAGATTCAAACCTCCATAATCAAAGGTTCCACTTGTATGAGATATAGGCTAGCCTGTTTTGCTGCCACAGTTGCAGGTACCACCAATAAAGAAGCTAACATCAGAAAACGCTCCAAAAGATTGCAGCCCCCAAGAGGAAGCCTCATGCTACGGAAAAGAATTACTAGTTAGTCTGGTCTCAGGGGAAAAAAATGCCATTGGTGTCATGCTTCTGTTGTTCCAAAGAGCTCCCCTTCTAACCACTTCCTTAGCTGCCACAGGCACATCCCTTTTTAGGACAGGGATGGAGAGGCAACACCAATTAATGCCAATTAAAAGTAATGAATTAAAAAATTACCGGGCTTTAGCAGGCTAATCTGGACATTACATATCAGGGACTACTCACCAGAGAACATGGCATCCATGCTAAGGGGAGAAACCAGAGGGAGGAACTAGAAATGCAAATGTAACCAGGATAACTTCTGGATTGTGAGAGGGCCATGGCAGAAAGACCAGCTCATCCTCTCATAGCCTGTAGCAGTCTCAATTTACATGCCCAGAAAAATTCAGTGTTTAGAATCAGAACTTTGGGTCACACTTTAATCTATAGGATGGTGTGGAACATAAGAGAGTAAAATGTCCCAAATCTAAATTAAGGATCCCCCCCGCCCATTATAAATTGTAAGACTGGTCCCCAAAATAGGACTGGAGAGACTTCAAGAATCTGAAACAGATTAGGGTAGAGCTAAAAAAAAAAAAAGGCTGAATTTTTCAATATTTCTATGTCTCCAAAAAGCACCCTCCAGTGATACTGACACAAGGTGGGATGGGGGGCTTGAAAGGGTGTGTACTCGTGGGGGAGGGAAGCATTCCCATTGCCAAAGCAACCAGGCCAACACTTCCTGTATTGTCATGCTGCAGTGAAACCAGACCAGCTAGCAAGATGGAGTATCTGTGTTGCCAAGGCAACTGGGGCCAATGCTCCACACTTTGCTGCACAATACAATGTGGTAACTTTATTGCAGTGTGAACAGACAGGGAGCATAGCCCCCATTGCCTTAGCAACAAGGATCCATTCCCTCACAGCAATATGGGTTCACTTGCCCTAACTGACATCACCACATAACCAAATCTGATTGGCTATGTAGCACAGTGATGTCATTGCGTTCCCTACTACATGGTACTTGATTACCTGAGATCTCTTGTGGAAGAAGAAAGCACAGGCCAAAAAATTAAAAAAAATAAAAAATGGCACTGACACAGCAGCAGTGGGGAGTGGGAAAGAGCTGTGAATTACTGGAAAAGAAACAGCAGTGAAAAAACATAATTTAGAAAGTTGGGACATTTCATGCCCTGGAAAGCCCGTTTCCACGTTAAATATTTGAGGATGAAAATTCAGCCATAGTACTAGAAATCTGTAGAGCAGTTTAAGAGCAGTTTAAGGGAAAGACTTACAACCAAAAGGCAAGGGAACCGCTACGTGTAACTAGGCCAAGTGACTTCTACATATCTGCCCCATAAACCACATTTCCTCCTTTGTCTGCAGCAACACATCTAGCCAGGTGCAAATGGAAATACCCTCCAGTTCAACCTGTTTCACAGAAATCAGCAAGTGTCTGTTACTAGGAAAGCAATCCTTATAAGGGTGAAAATAAATACTGGGGAAGGGGAGATGTAAACAGGGGCGGAGATTCACATGGGGTGTATAGGCATCACGGATAGGCTGTAAACCTTGAAGTACCCGACCAATGGGGAAACAATGGAGGGACCGTGCGGGCGGCAATAGGGTATATATATGTGTGTATCCCAGCTAAAGGGTGTGCCTACCTGCTTAGGACACCCACTTTTGCAAAGGTGTTTCAATAAAATTAAGTGCTGCTTGAACCTGTGTCACGGAATTTTGTTTCTAGACAGGGCTTGCAGACCCGTCTCTCACAGCATGGAGAAGTCTATTCCATTATCCATGCATTTGGATAAATGGAGATGAAGGCCTTATTCTGATTCCAAGTTTTGGTGCAATAAATTAAGTGTCATATAAACATTCATAGGATTAGGCTGAAAGAGACATTTCTTCCCACTATGCTACCCCCTTTTCTCCTGGGTTATCTTTTTGTTGTTAGAACTAATTAAATAATAGTGAGGAAGTTAATGCTAGTTTCCATTTGAGTAGACAGAACTAGCAGTGGGAGATATTGACAAAAGGATAGGACTAGCCACCTCAAGCTTTTAAAGAGCAATAGGTGCGTAAAAGAATACATTAGCATCCTTCTGTGATAGAAAGGGTACATTGGCTTGGGGAAAGGGGTTTAATACATTCACCACTACAATGCTGACTCCAATCTCACTTTGTATTACCAATTTTCACTGCAAGTCAGTGTCCTGTTTTAGAAGAAAAAACTAGAAATGTACTGGCCTAAAAGTCTGGATTTTTGTAAGAGTTAATGTTGCTAGGCTTCCCCCCCCCCCCCCAATTCAAACCTTCAATGCAAGAAAATGCAAGTTAAGCCTGCAAGAATCTGTGTAAACAATCATCGTGCATTACATTCGCACATGGATTTTTCCCATGGGGCTACTGGCTGGCAAACTAACAGCACAACCTTAAATCTACTCCTGTAGCGATTGTTTGCTCCTATATCCATAGCAGTTATGCGGAAGAGCTTCAGCAGCTTTTCTCACCCACACATTGCAAGTTGCACTTATTAAAAGTCCCTCTTCCAAACAACTATTATTTTTTATTAATAATATATTTTAAAATCTCACTTTTCTGTACCAACAACAGTGGTACCTCCTCCCTCCCCAAGACAGGATATAAAAGCATAGAACCCTGTCTTCCTTCACATAACCTCACTTTTCCCACCAACAACCCTGGCAGACTGGGGTTCAAACTATTAATAGGATGGATGAGGGAGGAAGAATGCTGGGCCCTCAAAATAGCACATAGTGCCTCCAGCGCACCAGTCCCCATATTTCCTGAAAGGTGGACGATCAGTAAACAACTTCATGAAATGGGGAAAAACAACAACTAGGATTTATTTAATAAGTTGGGGAAGAAGATAAAAAAAAGAGAAACCAAGAGGAACAATTCAGATAAATAGGTCATTTAAGGTAAAGGCTCCAAATTCAGCAAAAATAGGACATGGCGTCCAATAAAACAGTTATTCACACAGATGAACGAACAAAGAGTCTCTCAGACCTGCCTTTGCCTTGCAGTCTTGGGTTGGGATGCAGCTCTAGGCCTCAGTCTCTGTCACTCCCAGACCCTGGAACCGCTGCCGGATGAATTCTCTATGAGAGCAAATAACTGCTGTGCTCTTCTCCACTGTCTTCTCTGGGTGGTTCTTTTTAGTCCCCCTCTCTGTAGTCTCCTCAGTGTATTTCCTCTCACAAAGCTTCATTTCTTTCCCCAGAATCTCTTCACAAAAATCCTCCTCAGAACCTCTACACAGAGAGGCCTTCCTGTTCCCTACAGCAACTCAGGGCCAAAGGGGAAAAAAAGTGTGCTTCAGCCTCCCTGAATCAAGCAGGGGGCTATACTTGACAGGGTTACACTTACATCTGGGTTGTTTCCAAATGGAAGGATCCTATGGCTACCGCTATTCCATCTTTTCCACCTTAATAGATTTTTTGTGGTAAGAAATAAGACAGAAGAGGTGGTGGGAAAACACAGTTTTACAAATGGAAGACAACATTGTCTGGAGTCTAGACCCCTGAAAAATTCCGTATTTGAGGCAGGGCGATTGCATAATAAAGGCCTCATCTGCAAGCATCCTTGGTCACCATAGGTACTTTTCTTTAGTTCCGCCAAAGCTTTGTATACAAAATAACATCACCCCACCCCACCATCCCTTGCCTTCTATATACAGTCTCAGATAAGTGATATCACCAAACTCCCTTCTACCTAGGCTGAAATGCCAGTTCCGTACTGGAGGAGAAGCCTTTCGGGAACTAGAGATGTGAAGGCTTGAGGGGGTGGGGAATGGAGGGGGAGAGACTGGAAAATATGGGGAACACTGTCCAGAAATCCCTGGGGATTTTTAAAAAAGTTTTCTATACCCCTCCCCATTTTTCGCCCCCCCCCATACCTTCACATCTCTATCAGGAACACAATCAGAACCTACCCCATTGCAGCAAGTTCCAGGCATATTTTTAAAATAACCAGAGCCTTCCAAGGGAGAGGATTCGTGTTTTCATAGGATCCCTCATTGTGTCAGATGCTATGTCAAGGGACATCCACCTTGCCATGCAACTCCCTCACCTCACATGTCTGGAAGCAGCAAAGTGAAAACATTGACTCCCCGCTATGCCAGAGACCTGGAGCATGTGAGACAGTGACAGTACAGTACAGAGATTTTCCCACTATTACACCCTTAATCCTCATGCTTCAAGGCCTTTGACACACCTTCACCACCCTTTTTGTTGGGAAACGGCCGTAGTTCAATGGTAGAGCATGTGCTTTGCATGCATAAGATCCCAATTTCAATCCCCAGCATCACCACATAGCAGTGGGAAACCTGTTTGAAACCCTGGAAAGCTACTGCCAGCCAGTGTAGTAAATACTTAGTTAGACGTACAGTCTGACTAATCCTGTATAAGGTCACTTCCTCTATTCCTAAACCACACGGTCTCTTTTTTCAGATGCACAGAGTAGACTGCTGGAATCCATACCAGATCCCACAATGCACTCTAGAATTTTGTTGCAGTATAAAACCAGATTCCAAAATCCACTCCAAATACTTGATGGAAAATTTTAGGATGAAGAACTTACACTCATCTCCTGTTAACAACTGAAGTTCTCTAAAGTTTGTAGTCATGAATGCAGGGACTCAACTAATTTATTTATTTATTTATTTATTATATTTATACCCCGCCTTTTTTCCTGCAAGGAACCCAAGGCGGCTTACATAATCATAGAATCATAGAATCATAGAAAAGTAGAGTTGGAAGGGGCCTACAAGGCCATCGAGTCCAACCCCCTGCTCAATGCAGGAATCCAGGTCAAAGCATCTCTGACAGATGTCTGTCCAGCCGCACCTTGAATGCCTCCAGACTGGGAGAGCCCACCACCTCCCTAGGTAGTTGATTCCATTGTCTTATTGCTCTGACAGTCAGGAAATTTTTCCTGATGTTTAGGTGGAATCTAGGTTCCTGTAATCATCCTCCTCCTCTCTATTTTATCCTCACAACAACCCTGTGAGGTAGGTGAGGCTGAGAGTCAGTGACTGGCCCAAAGTCACCCAGCGAGTTTCATGGCCGAGTGGGGACTAGAACCCAGATCTCCTGAGTCCCAGTCCAACACTCTCACCACTACGCCACACTGGCGTAGTTCAACCAATTTTTTTTTTTTTTTTAACAGATAGTGCCAGTCTGGGAAGCAATTTTTAACACACAAGTAACCTGATCTGATTTCACACCAATGCAAAGGGTAGATGCCACCATTGTACCACAATTGTATAGCCAGGTAAGTAATAGTGTCTCTTTGAACACTAATACAAGTACCTGGAATTGCACTACAGCACAAGTCTATGCAGTGCTTTCTGTACTAACCCAGAGGGATCCCCAACTTGCTGTCTACTTTCCTACCACTATTATCTATTACGTTCTTCCAGCTTCAACTGGTGAGATGGCTGTGGCCCTTCCTCTCGGAGCTGGCCACCGTCCTTCTTGCTTTGGTAAGCAAGAAGATTAGTTCCTGCAATGCACTCTGCTCGAAAGAGGACCATTTGAGATTAGTTCCTGCAATGCACTCTGCTCGAAAGAGGACTGGGGACTGCAGCTGCAGTTACTGCGGAAAGTTAACAGATACAGGATTTCTTATCATAGCATCTCCATGCAGGAGGAAAGCTGGATCAGTTGAATTCCTGCCTGCAATATATCAGTTAAATAAGTAGACCCTTTCAGGGGGAAGTTAGTAAACTTAATTTCATCAGCTTTGGTCAGGATTGCCACTTCAGTAATTAGATCCACTGAGTTCACTGCTAGGCAAATCAGGAACACATTCCAGTCAGAATGAATCTATAGATAGGGATCTCACAGGGTATATACAGTACCTAAGAAGAAGGCCTTTGGCTGCAGTGATTTGGCTACAAGTCTGAAGTATAAGCAGAAATCTAGCTGATAAGGCCTAGCAACTTGCTAAACTGGATAACCACTCTTCAACTACTGAACAGAATAAAAATTAGGACAAATTATAACTTGATTGCCCAGTTTGTTAATCTGAATGAGAGCAAGTGGCATATGAAAATTGAGGTCAAATTCACCTCTTGGTGCAAAAGATTTTCATTTTGCTATATCCATGCACTATATTACCCCTTGCTTAATAGGGTTTATATATAATTTGAATTATACTACCTACATATTGCCATTTGCCCTATTCTCTAAAAAGATATGTTTTCAGTTAGGTTGGGTTGCAAGCCTACAACGTAGAGAAAGTTCATTTACTTTTAAATCCCTTGATGCATTAGGACACAAAGCAACTGTAACTTCCCACACCCCATTCCCTCTTCAGTCCTGTCATCTGAACCACTCCCTCACCTGCTGTAACTCCAGGTGTGCTGTAAAACAGGGGGTAGAGGGGAAGATAGATGAATGACTGTCTGACCTAGGAAGGGAACAGGCAGGAGAAACCATGGTGGTCTTATGGAATTTAAAGTTATAAGAATGTTCTTCAGGTTTGAACCCAGCAATCTTACAACTCGAACAAGGGAATGTGTTAAAAGCAGCTCAGCTGCAGCACTCAGAAATGGGGAAATGCCAGAAGCTATGGAGTTGCAGCCAGTTTATATATCTTTATATGTAACTTTTTAACACCAATATGGTCCAGATGAATACTAGGGCTAAAACTGCTGGATATTACGCATTATTTTGTGATGCAATTTCCAATTAAACACGTGCCTTAGCTATTCTTACGAAGATGTAGAGATGTTTATCAGTTAGCTGACTGTGAATATATGCTACAGAAAATGCAGGATTATAAAGGTAAATGCTGAGTTTAAAAGAGTTTGTTTTAAGTGCATATTTTACTAGGATTTAAAATGGCTGTTGGTGTGGGGGTGTTTTTTTTTTTAATGATTTGCTAGCTTCCAACTAGTACGATTATCTATTCAGAATAATGAAAATGGCTTAATTATTAGATTTGGCTATACCCTTGAGGGTTTTGGTCTTATTTAAGCTGCAATCCTATACACTTACATGAGAGTAAATTCAACTGAACTCAATGGGGCTTATGTCTTAGTAGAAATGTATAGGATTGCACTGTTAGAGTCTTATGATCTGGTTACCTTAACTTCCTGTCAACTCACCACCCAGTGGTCCCAGTGGGTAGACTGTAGCTCAGTGGTGGAGTACATGCTTCCCATGCCAAAGGTGGGAAAGATGACTTCTCCTTCTCCTTCAGTTTCTAGTCTTCACAGTTGTCAGGATATTTTTAAACATGATCCTTTAGAACCCATTTAAAGAATATTCTAACCACCATGAACACTAGAAACGTTTTTCAAAAGCTGAAGTGTTAACATTCCAAACTGAGACAGACCTTGAGGGCCTGTGACCATTGGCCAGTGAGCGGACAAGAAAACAGGATGACCAGATGGAAACTATAACAAGGGCTCCTATTGCTTTAATAGTCAGGCAAAAAAGAGTATCGTCATTTGCAGTTTTTCTCACCTCTACTCAAGCTGCACCTGCCAAAAGTCTCTTTTTTATATACCTAGTCACTCTATGAAGGAGCCTTAAAATGCAGCATAGAGGTCAAAGAGAAGAAATCATCTTAAGGACAAGACTGCGTACAGGAATTTTGTATGTGGGGTAACTACCCTCCCACAAATGTCAGAAATAAAGATCATCAAGTCTACTTACCCATCCTCTGATATTTCTTCAGATGCCGTCTCTAAAGATTTTTGCCATTAAAAAAAAAAAAGGTTCTTTGGACCACATCCACTTTGCAATCATTTCCAGAAAAACCAACAACCCCAAACATCCTTATGAAATTCTTTAAAGGGAGACTGGGGGTGGCGGGGGGAAGGAATCTTCTATGCAGCCTGCAGTATTGCCAAGACTGTACTCCGTACATAGCACGTTCAGCTTTGTACTAAATAATACACTCCACTAATAGTTAACATAAATCATTAGGGTAACTTTACTACATAAAAGACCAAACCATTTAATCTGGATTGTTCTTTTATATATTCCCCGCTTTGCAAGGTTGCCATGCAACTGATTGGTAGCTAAGCAGCAATAAGTAAGTGATGGTGCTATTGCTCCCTCTAGTGTAAATATGCATTGATATTTATCAAATTGATAAAATCAGAGGCAATAACTCTTCATCCCAGCCAGTAGAAGGAAAATACCATGCATTCCTCAATGACAAGGAGAAGATTTACTCATTACATAACTATTGCACATTATTGGCTTTGCCTGATGTAGTCTTTCTTGTGTTTGCTGTGGCTCCCTTTTTGCTTTTCTGTTCAGTAAAAAGAAACAATAGTATCAGGCAAGGCTCCCGAGTTGCTGCAATAAATCCTATAGTTAATTATCATGGATCTATTGGTGGCCAGTAGTGGATGCTCAAGAAAGCTGCCTACACCAGCACAGACTAGTGGACAACTCAGTTCTCCTTTGTTCACTTCCAGTATCTTGTAATCTATGGCTAGGACACAGTGCAGGGATGGGGACTCGGACTCCAGGACTCGACTCGTGAGTCGGACTGAGTCCCCCCTCTGACTCGAGTCTGACTCGAGTCCCAATATTTTTAATGGGACTCGAGACTCGACTCAGGACTCAAGACCAAGGACTCTTCAACATCCCTTGGCTGTGCCAGAAGGAGTGGAGAGGAGTGCGATCGCCGGCGAAGAGCACATGGAAGTGAGGCGCGCCGCTGCTCAGCCACTGTGGACGGCTACCAGGAGCGCAGCCTGCCTGGTCTCTTCTTAACCAGTTCCACAGTTTGAATTGTCCAAGACGAAGGCCTCTGCCTGCCTGTTTGGGGTTCCCTGCCTCCTCTGCCTGCCTGGTTATTTTGGGTTTGTCTGCCTGGTCTGTTCTTGCCAAAATCAGTTGCAGAGTTTTGAAATAAAAAGGCACACTTGTGCCTAGAATTTATTTAAGCCACACATCTGAAGTAGCCTTATTTTGTTGGGGAAAGAACCCATTGATTTTAATAGGGACTCGTGGAGTCAGCTTTGGGAGTGACCCGTGACTCGTGAGTCACCATTTTGGACCAAGGACTTGGACTCAGACTCGAGTCCAAGACTTTGGACTCGGGTCCAAAGACTTGTGACTCGACTCGAGACCAAGGACTCTCCAACATCCCTGGGACACACAGAACCTGAGGATGTTTCTCTCAATATCTTCACAGACATCCAAAACAAGTAGTACTCACATCCATCACTTGCTTCGTAAAAGAGGGTCATAAGCCAGCACAGTTCTGTTGAATTCTGATAGTCAGAATCTGTCACTATATTCTGTAACAGGGACATATTTTGAATTCATTGTTAGGTGCCTTCTCAGGAATCTCCTCCTTTGGTGTAAGTGAATAGGAATATACATAGACTTCCTCATCTTTTCTAGGCAAAGGTAGTGGGGTGGCATTTTAATTGTATAATCTGCAAAATAGCTCATTATTCGTACATGTGCACACTTAACAACCAGTCTTGTGGACCATCTGCTTCTCTGACCATGCCATGCTGCTTTTTCTTCAGTGCTCCTGAATGACATATTTAAGCTTCTCTAACCAGCTGCCATACAACTTCTAGAGAAATATCTTCTAGAACTAGTACAGGCTGTGAGTCAGGTTCTGTCCAGTTCAAATTTCTCCTTAGCTATGAACTTGCTGTATGTTGTACATAGATCTACATTTAATATCAACCTGATACATTTATGTTATAATAAGAGTTGAGATGTTGCTGATATGACCTTAGATATATAGGCTGTGTGTGAATTCAGGTCAGTAAACTGGCTTGATAGGAATCTTGAAAACCAGAATCTACTAAGAATCTGAAGTTGTTGAATTTG
Organism: Shinisaurus crocodilurus; assembly: GCA_021292165.1. Lineage (NCBI taxonomy): Eukaryota > Metazoa > Chordata > Lepidosauria > Squamata > Shinisauridae > Shinisaurus > Shinisaurus crocodilurus. Next base: position 178,122,337 of record CM037876.1, read on the forward strand.
GAAAGAATTGTTGCAAGCTTGCTTCAGATGAACAGATGTAACGTTTTATGTATGGATCAAAAAGTTGTGTAAAAAAAGAATATTTGTATGATTTTCTGGCATCATGGGATATGTGTCTTTAAGAAATGGCTCATGTTTGCCCATCTTCATCCTACAACATGAGTCCCCTGAATCAAAACTGTGCACGTTTTTTCTTAAACCTGTCAGCCTGCTTGCTTTCTTCAATGGAGGTTGGAAACCCTGACATTTGGGGGGTTCATCCTTTTGAGAACCTTTTTGGAATGAAGACAACAGCCAGGTGAGTAAGTTTCGCTTTGGACAAAAGAGCTATAGAGATGTGTCCTAGGATTGGCCACCTTGGGAAATATTACCCTTCAAAGCAAGCTAGGAAAAAGCCTACCTAAAGAGTATACAGAATTAACTGCTAGTCAGGTTACTCACTATGTGGGTTCTTTTGGGTGGCCAAAGGACCATGTGGCTACTACTACATCATAAGGAGAGGAGAAATGAACAAAGTTCATTTGCTCGTTTTGGCTCATGGTGTTGGCATTGAAAGCCATGCTATAGGAAAAAGAACTGATAAGTGCTCTTTGGGATATAGGGACAGAAGAAATTTCTAGAGAAGGTAGCCATGTTAGTATTAAAGACTAACACATTTATTATGGCATAAGCTTTCATGAACTACAGTCTACTTCATCAGATGCATGAAGTGTTCTGTTGCATTTATGCATGGTAGGACATTAACACAAGGAGGCAGCCAGACCACTGTGGAATTAAGAAGTAAGGGCCAAATAGGCATTACTTTATATTTCTGTCTAGCAGCTCCGCCCTTTCAAAATTTTTACTCTACAGTAGGCACAAGGACCCTTATCTGGATTAGGATCCTGGTGTGCAGATAGGATCCAGCTCAGCCCCCCCACCCATGCCCCTACTCTAGAGTAAAGATGAAAGAAGACAGAGCTACTAGAAACAGATTTAAAGGATTTTGGCCCTAAATTGAAAGACATTAGGAACAGTAATGAGGTATTGGAGAACACAGACTTTCTCCAAGATCAGTTAGCACAGAAAACTTGTATTGAGCTACTGGTAGATAGCAGGAGTTGTGGAAATGCAGGGACTTTAGAAGACAAATGATGGAGGAAGTCAGTAGGAGATAGTAGTTGATCTTTCCTCAATTTGTTGCTCAGGATGATTCTGTAAATAAAGATTGCTTTCCCTAATACTGAAGGAATATTGAATGATGAGGCATTGATAGCTAGGAATGCAGGGCAAATTGAACATGAAAAGAAGGTAGATGGAAAGACTTAGAGGAGTTCTTCTAGAAACAAAGTTTTTAAATAAGATTAAAAGGTTCTAACAGAAATAGATGGAACAATGGAGAATGATTCTGCACAGAAGATCTAGCTTTGTTCTCAAGAGAAGTGGTCACAATGATGGTGAACAAATTGAAGATTTGGTGGTTATGGAGTCAGAGAATGAGCGGGGTAAGAGCTAAAGCAAGGGAAATGTATCGATATTTAGGAGGTTAGAGAGGTTCTTTTGAGTTGGTTGCCTAAGAAAGTTCAGCAGTTTTGGAATTGTTTGGTGATATGGAAGATCATATTAAATTGATTGTTAAGATATAGTTTCTGAATTTCAGTGGTTAGAAGAGATTTTGTGCAGTAAGAATTGGGTATATAACAAGTGGAACCAGATGGAGGAAAATGAGGGACTATTATACATGAAGGAGCAGGTTGTAGTACAACCAACCTGTGTGAGATAATGGGGTTCTCGCAAACATGTATTTATGTACCCATGTAAGTAAGGCATGTAACACTATTGGTTCACATTTTCTGCAAAATGAAAGAGAAAGAAGTCACAGGTGCCAGTTAAAACGTTTTATTGCCTAACACGTTTTGGTTTACACCTTCGTTGGGGGCCAAAGGTTTTCCAAATACGCTCCAAATATGCTCGTGGGTATACTCATGAGATAGGCAAAGAAATTTTTTTGGAGCGTATTTGGAAAAACGTTTGGCCCCCAATGAAGGTGTAAACCAAAACACATTGGACAATAAAAAATTTAACTGGCACCTGTGACTTCTTTCTCTTTCATTTTGTTTATACATTGGTGCCTTCCCCTCTTGTTCTGCTCACATTTTCTGTAACCATGTTCCTTCTATTAGATTTATCTTACCATTGGAAGCTGTTGTTGAGTAAGCAATGAGAGAGTGAGAGAGAGTGAGACAGAGAGAAGTAGAGATGAATCATACATGGATCTATCTTTAATATTGGCCTGATCCATACAGTCCTCCCCTCATCCCAGTTTATTCCCCTTCCTCCTCCTCCAGAGGGAGGAAAACAATAGAAGCAATTTGAGAGACAGATTGCTGGTTTAGAAAAGAGACAGAGGAAGGAACAGAGAGGGAGGCAGGGAGAAAGCTCTGGAGTTAGCTGTAGGAAGTCCACCTATATTCAACCTTTGTAAACAAATTCAAACATTACAAAATCCCATAAGCCTCCAGTGATCTCTTTCCAAAGGAAATCAAACCTGTGCCCCTGGAACTTCTCACCAACCTCAGTAGTGTGGTGAACATAACAATATGTTAGAGTTGACCTATTGCTGATATGATCTTAGACTGACATAAACTACAGTCAAACCAGCTTGCTAGGAACCAAGCCTCTATGAAGTTGGAGTTTCACTAGGCCTCTCCTCCATGATGTGTAGAGCTACCGTGTTTCCCCAAAAATAAGACAATGTCTTTTTTTTTTTTTGGCTCAAAAAACACACTAGATCTTATTTTTTTAATGTACAACAATCCACAGTTATTCATGTACAACAGTCTACATTTATTCATGTACAAAAATATACCGTACATTTATTCAAATACAGTCATGTCATCTTCTTATGGAACATCGTCATAAGACACTAGGTCTTATTTTCGGGGTAGGTCTTATACTTTAGCAATTTCCAAAAAAAGTACTAGGTCTTATTTTCGGGGTAGGTCTTATTTTCGGGGAAACACGGTAATATGTGGAGGTGGGAGCAGGATTGTGCTGCTATCCCCAACCCCAGCAGTGCTGCATACCACTGCCCTCACTTCCAAACCAAAGTTTGGAGAGCTGAACATCTGAAAGGGGGCTGTTTGTGTGTAGGTGCTCCTTTTCAGACCTCTAGCTGTCAGTGTGGCGGTCTGGGAGCAGGCCCAGTGGGCACAATCCTGCCCCCTCCATGTAATTGCTGTACGCATGGAGGGAATTTATTAACGGGGCTTGTGTCTGCAAGAAATTCTTGCAAGTTTGCCTCAGAGGAACAAATGTTATACATCTTGTTATCTACCAAACACATGGCTATGTAACTTGGAAATGCAGATGTCTTTGATTTTTGTGATATCACAAGATATATTTCCTTAATAAATGGCTAAAATTTGCTTACCTTCTATGCCAAGGACTCATGAAACTAAATAAGTATATATTTGTAACGTCTGAAATTGCTGTCTGCCCTTTCATCAGGGAAAAATTATGTGAATCTATATAAACCAAACCAGCCACATCTCAATCTTAGTTGACTGTTTCCTAAGCCCTACATCTGCAATATGGGAATGCTAACAGATTACCTTACAAGGCTGTTGTAAACATTTAAATAATGTATGCAAATTGCTTTGAATAACAGGAATATGCTGTATAAATGCCTCCCTCCACTTCCATTAGGAGAGCATTTAGACGGGTCTACAATAAAAACGCCCCCCCCCACACACACACACACAGTTTCCCCACTTCCTCTCAGCTCTTGGAAATAGTCACAGATTAACATGGGATATTGGATGGAATAAATTTGTGCTAATGGGCCATTTCAGATATTATGCAGAAGAAAGTCTGGCTTCTCATCAAATGTCTACTCACCTGAACACTCAACAAAGAACTGCAGCTGATGACAGCTCCCTGATGAGTGTACCAGGTATAATACACAAGGCGATGATGATTTTTTAGGATTTATCTCACCTTTCCTCCAAGGAGCTCAGAGTGGTATACAAAGTTCTCTCCCCCACATTTTGCCCTCACAACAATCCTGTGATTTAGGCTAGGCTGAGAGACAAGTGACTGGCCCAAGGTCTCTTATGGTTCATAGTTAAGTGTGGATTTTAACCAGGGTTTCCCTGTCCAACACTCTAACCTCAGCACTGCCCTGGCCCTGTTTGTTACATTCACATGTTGCATATTAAGTGTAATTTTTTTAAAAAAATGTAAAAACTATAGTACATTTAGGTAATTTTAGATTAGATTTAATAGTCTGACTGCCCACTCCTTTAGATTGTAATATGTACTACCACATTTTGAAGCAAGCCAGCCCTGGTGTTTTGAGGGCCCTCCTGCTCATTCTTCTGAGTGGGGCCCTGGACTTCTGCCCCAAAGTCCTGCCCTGATAGCACCACTGTGTAAAAAAATAGAAAGAAAGAAAGAAAGAAAGAAAGAGCCTTAGAATTTAGGTATTTTTCTTTTAGGAGGCTCAATATGCCTCATCATATACGGACTTCAGTAAAGCTACTCCCCCACCTGGTATTGGAAAATCCAATTACTTCAACAGATTTGGGCTCCAACCCCCTTGAGAGTTGCAGCCTGTTCTTCAACATAGAAGCATTTTCCCCATGTTCCACACCACCTTCTCCATTCCGTACTGTGCTGCACACAGAAGCATCTGGCCCATTGTGCTGAGTTCCATAAATATGCATTAGTTTTAAATATTTGAATATAAATGGTGCACCCAGAGCTTTTGAGAAAGCCAAAGGACATACAAGATCAGGACCTTTCTTTGCTTTTCTGAATGGAACATTACTGTGATTGAAAATATCAAAACACCAGGAATACATATTCAAAATATATTATTGTCTGAATTTTGGCAGCCTTCTTATCACTGTGTAACAGTTCTTTTGAAAATTACAGTACACTTGTGTTTGGGGTTCCCCCCACCCCAAATCTTCATGGACAAATGGGTTGTGAAGATTAGGTCCCCCAAACAACAGAACCACCACTTGAATCTTATTAAAGCCATTTGTCAGAAACATTTTTTTTAATTCAACAAGACCCTGAAGAAACCAGCCTTGAACTGAAACTAAAATGATCTTGCCCTGGGTATAATTAGTGTAAGAGGGATTAATGAGCACATACAATTACACATTTGCTTTCCTACCCAGGTTTTGCATTTTTGAAAGAAAAGGAAGTCACTGGGGTGGAGGAAATGCAATAAACAAAAGAGATAAGTACATCTTGCTACAATTACACCTAAGAGATGTATTGCTTGCTGATCGCAAATTTGAGCACTCTAGCAAGAGTTTTTGTTTGTTTGTTAAGCAGCTGTTCCTAGAAGCAGCATGTTTAAATTTATTATTGCCTGTTGACTTTAGAAGAGGAGTGGGGGAGCGGGGACTCTACAAATACAGTTTGCAAATTTATATGTATCTAAGCATAAGTTTAGATCTAGCCAGCTTTTTATTTCAAAATCGTTTGCTACAGGGTAGGTTCAAGAGTCATAGTGTATAGGCCATGGACAGAATCTGGTGGGTCAATGGTGGAAGGTTGGCCTATGAATCTATACAAGGTTTATTATAGTATAATAGAGTCCCAAGGTATGGTCTTGAGGGCACATGAGGCAACCACCTGCTGAAGCCAAGCAGATTTGAGTCTGGTCAGTGCTTGGATGGAGAACCACCTTGGAATATGGCTTGAGTCCCACAAGGGCAGAAAGGTGAGACATAAATTAATTTTAATAAATAAAAATAAATGAAAGAATGGTTCAATCCATAGAATAATGTATTTTTCCTTGAAGTCCTCAAACAGCAACATCCACAAATTATTAGAATAAAATAAAATTAACATATCATCATGCTGGATCTGAGGTTTACTGGCTTCCCAGACCCTGATAGTGGTTACCTGCCAGAGTGATTTTGCTAGGCAGGCAATAAAATTGATATTTGTGAGCCACTCTTTCTAAACTAGGCAAAAATTCTCTCACCTGATCATACAGCTGGTAAAAATATTTTGCCTCAACAAATAGGACACCGGTAAAACTCACAAATATTCCCAATTGCATTTGAAGGAAAGTGCAATCCTTTGCATGTGTATTCAGATGAAAGTGGTATTGAGTTCAATGGGACTTACTTCCAAGTAAGTGAATATTTAGACTAAGGGTCTAAATTTCATGCTTACAGATAACTTGAAAATGAAACATCTGTGCATACCCTCAATAATGTTTTTGAAATGAAACCACTATCACCTGTAGATAGCCAAGCTATTCTATGTACATCGCCCAGGGTGGCCGGTTGCCAGCCAGATGGGCGATAAATAAATATAAATAATAATAATAATAATAATAATAATAGATAAAATGCACCAATAGGAAGTAGCCCTGGGGCAGTTCTCTCAGCTACCCTAACCTTGAATGATAGAGAAGGGCATGTAGCACAGGAGGGACAGATTCCAGCACAAAGCGACTACCTGGAACTGCTCATAAAGGAGAAAAGACATTCACAAGGAGACGGGTTTTCTTGAAGGCCTATACAGCTATCAGGGGTGGACTGATTCACACATGCATATATATCAGTTAATGTCACATCATTGGATGACTTAACTCAGTGATTTGCCAGTGAACATGCAAAGTGCCTCCACTGAAGACCTGTGGCTTACGCTGGCTCAGGCTTGTCTGAGTGTGGAAAGCTGCAGGGTCAGGCCTGGTTATTACTTGGATGGGAGACCCCTCCTCTAGTTTTCTGCATTGTGCAGGGACGATAGCCTTGTAGGCTCCTTCCAACTCTATGATCTATGAAATCTATGAAAAGCATTATGTCTGTGTTGTTGGGTCCATTTCACATATGCAAGTTATTATCATCCAGTGTAGCAGTCAGTGAATGATATTTATGTTTGTGTGTACTCACCCTTAGACAAATAGCATGGATGTAGGTTTACCTTTTCAGGATCTCCTCCTGCACCTTTTAATGGCAATAAAAAAGTATTTTGGATCCAGTTTCTTTTGACAGGGTGTTGCAGTCATAAGTTGCAACAACTTCAGAATTCCACCTGTCATTTGCAACTGCTAATGGGACAGCTTCACTCTTCAAAAAAGAGGTATACACCCAAGCACATCCATTAAAAATAATTATGTTTGCGTTTCTTCAACAGCAATAACCCCACTTTAGAAATGCAATGGCCCCCAATCTAATCTACAGTTACTTGACTTTAATTGAAATCAAAGGGATGTAAGCATCCTTCTATGCTTCATTTATTTATTTATAAAGTATACCTCACCTATTTCAAAAAAGAACTCAAGGTGGGTTTACAACATTAAAATGGACAAATAATATATAAAACAGTATTCATGGAAAACAGCAGTTAACATAAGCCCAGAAGTCAATTAGATAACAAAAACAGCAGTTCGTAAAGCAGCTATAAAAAGGGGGAACAGCTGTAAAACCAAAGGGAATAGAAAATACTTAGCCAAACGTCGTCTTAAACAACCAAGTTGTAACCAAACGTCTTAAATTATACAATGTCAGGGCTTGACAGATCTCCGATGGAAGGGAATTCCACAAGTTGTTGTATTTGGCATTCTTCCCTTTTTCCATCCCCAGAAAATCCTCTTTGTCTTTGTATAAATCTGCAAAGCTCTAGCAATCACAGAAATTAGATAAAGGAAAGGACCTTGTATGTCCTTTTAATGCCCTTGGATTGAACTGAATCTAGTAATGACAGCCTTGATTTTTGCTCTGAAATTTGAGACAGTAAATTGACTCACTGTAAGGTCCCTGGGATACCTGGATTCTCCTTGCACATCCATGTAAGTGGTGAACACTTCTACCCAAGTTAGAACAAATGCACCGCCAAAAAATAAAGTTAAAATATAACAGCTGCAATTCTGCAGGTTGGTAATTCAATCACAGCCAATGCTTTTTCCTTATCAACTATGGGAATGGCTTGTGTTCACAATTCTGTTGTGGGAGTATGTAGAGGATGCGACTAGTTTTTTCCTTGTACCAGTTCATTTCAATATGCTTTTGGGGTATCAGTTTTTTTGGCTAACTTCTTATCCTGACCTTTATCATGCTCCTGCCCTTAGGTTGTCAGTTGCTCTCTGTAGGCACAAACACTACAGGAAGGAGGAGTTAAGTTGGGAGGGGAGTTGGTATCTTGTCCAGGTTGTGGTGGGAAGAAGACTGAAGAGAGGAAAATTTAGTGGAAGCATGGGGCAGACATTGTTCCCTGCCATGTCGGGATGTTTGGGTGTGCAGAGAAAGATTGTCCTTAAGGTGTTACTGTTCAGTTCAAGGCTGATAGTTAAATAAAACTTCTCTTATCCATTATTTAATTGTTGTTGAGGTTACTGATCTTGTGTGAATTAGCAACATTTGGTTGCACCTCTGATGGCCAGGGAGGGCATCTGCTTCCCCAGATGGATTGATAGAGAATGTGTTGGCTATTCTTCTCTTTCTTGGCTTCCAAATGGTCAAGGAACACCTGATTACTTTGAATGAGTTCAAATCTCCAAGGCCCGACGAAATGCATCCTAGAGTAATAAAGGAACTGGCAGAAGAACTCTCAGAACCACTGTCTATTATCTTTGAGAAATCATGGAGGACAGGTGAAGTGCCAGATGACTGGAGGAGGGCTAATGTTCCCATCTTCAAAAGGGCAAGAAGGAGGAACCTGGGAACTATAGACCAGTCAGTCTGGCATCAATCCCTGGGAAAATTCTTGAGCAGATTATTGAAAAGTCAGTCTGCAAGCACCTTGAAAACAATGCAGTGATTACTAGAAGCCAGCATGGATTTGTCAAGAACAAATCCTGCCAGACTCATCTGATCTCATTTTTTGATCAGGTAACCTCCCTTGTGGACTATGGGAATGCTGCGGACATAATATATCTTGACTTCAGCAAAGCTTTCAACAAAGTGCCTCATGATATCCTGATTAGCAAGCTAGTTAAAAGTGGGCTAGATGGAACAACTATCAGGTGGATCCACAGTTGGCTACAGAATCAGACTCAGAGTGCTTATCAACGGTACCTTCTCAAACTGGGGAGAGGTAACGAGTGGGGTACCACAGGGCTCACTCCTGGGCCCAGTGCTCTTCAACATTTTTATTAATGACTTGGATGAGGAGGTGCAGGGAATGCTTATCAAATTTGCAGATGACACAAAATTGGGTGGAATAGCTAATACTCTGGAAGACAGAAACAAAATTCAAAGTGATCTCGATAGGCTGGAGTGATGGCCTGAAAACAACATAATGAAATTTAATAGGGATAAATGCCAAGTGCTGCACCCAGGAAAAAGAAACCAAATACACAGTTACAGGATGGGGATACTTGGCTCAACAATACTACAAGTGAGAGGACTTCCGGTGGAGTTTAAAATGTCGACTTGACGCTTCCACGGATCGTGGGAGACCAACGCAGCGTGAAATCCAGTCAAGAGGTTATCCTGGCTGGTTAATCTTCTCGGAATAAGAGGATGATTTAAGAGTGATTCCCAGCATATCTCTAAATGCTCTCTCTGTGAGTTATCTGCAGCGGCTTGGTCGGTTGCAGATTCTCTCGAGGGGGGGTAGAGAGTGGGAGTATCCATCTTCGCTCGCCGTCATGTTTGGAGTTCTTTTTTTTAAGAACATGAAGATCGACAATTCCATTTCTTAAAAATGTATGGCTAATTAGGAACAAAGAAATTTTATCCACAATCAGGACTAATTACCCTTTTTTCTGGAATATTAAAAAGAAAATAAGCTTTAAAAACTTCATAATGGATCAACAAATGTGCTTTGAAATGAGAACGAATGAGGTATTGTAACTCTTCTTACTTTTGATTTTGGAAAAGTGTAAAACAGGAGTAGCTGCCTGTTAAATTTCTACTGCGTCACAGACAAGATGGCTACCCATGATTTGTGGCTGAAGAACTGATGGTTTTATTGGAAGCATTCCCAAAAAAATGGCTGGGGAGGTTGGTGAAATCAGAAGTGTGGACTGTACAAATAACTCAAAAATTCCAGGATAATACAGAGGGTGACCGTCACCGATCGTCTGTGAAGTTTGAACAGAACAGAGAGGACAAGGGGAGATTGATATGCTGCAAGAGATAGCAACTGGTCTGGAACTTTAAAAAGAGGCTTGATTTCGCAGGAGCAGGAAGAAAACTACACACAATTGTTGAAGAAAGACCTTGTCATTGAATCAGAAGGTGAAGATGTCTTTGGAAATGTAAGGGGGAAGCCAGCTACGGAGAACTGGAAAGACGATTGCTGGGCTTCTTGGAGGAAGCCACTTAGGGGGGTTTACAAGAAAAAAAATTGTGTTCTGTGGAACATGAGCCTGAAAAAGTTTGTGAACACTGTGTTTGATCGAGGGAAATGGTTTGCTGATTATTGGATGGAATAAATGGTTTGACTCATGTTATGATAATTGCTGACTATTGGTGGAAGGGAGAGGTTCTTATGAAAGAAGTAAGAGGGTTTAGTTCCCTAAATGGATTGGTGGGAGGAATCCAAATGGGAGAAACCTAAAGGGATCGCTGATAGTGATCCAAAGAGAACATGCATGGATCTGAACCTAAAGGGGTTGGTGAGAGGAATCCCTTTGAGAGAAAAGAGAACTCCAGTTGGAGGTGTTTTTTCTTTGTACTTTTTATTAATGTGGTGACTTTGATCCTGAAGGGGGCATACTTGGGAAGGATGGGATTAGGAAAAAGAATAGTTGCTGACTAAAAAAAAGGATAAGTTAGGCTTGTGAAAACGAGCCTCGCCGGGCAGAAGCGAGGCCGAAATTGGCCCCGCTCACGCCCGGTGAGGCCTTACCTTGGTCTTCGGGGCGGCTCACCCTCTCTGCGGCGAGCCGCCCATGCGGTCTGTTCCGTCACGTCACGTCACTTCCGGGACCGGAAATGACGCGACGGAACCCTGCGCAGGAGTGCTGGACCCCTGTGGCGCGTTCTGCGCCTGCGCAGGGTCCCATCATGTCATTTCCAGTCTCAGAAGTGACAGACGGGGCAGAAGACGCCCGATCGAGCGGCGCGGAGAACCTCTCCACGCCGCTCAGAAGATCGGGTCGGCGCCCCTGCGGAGAATCGGGTCGGGGGTGCGACCCGGCCTTGGAGGCAAGTCTAATAAGGTTTAATATTGAATCAGAATCTGAATAATAATTGGTTATAGGTAAAAATGTATTGAGCCTGGATGAAACTTAGCATTGAGAAAGAGTAATAGAAAGGAACCAACTAAATGTGGGCTAAAATTTGGGGTGTGAAGTAATGTGGAAATGTGAAACTATTTTAAAAAAATAAAATAAAAGCTAGGCTGTTTTTTATAAATAGTTGGAAAGAAATAGAGATTTTCATTAAATATAAGTAGAAATATTAAATATTGTTTAAGTAGAAGGATTTTAATCTATGTTTAGGAGTAAAGTGTTGTAAGGTTTCGAGGCTTTGAGTATTTGTGAGGTTGATAAATGAGAGAGGGAGGAATTTTATTTTATTATTTTTTTGCTTAAGAGAAAAAAGAAAGTAATTTCTTTGTAATCATAATATAGAATATTTGATGCTACTTATACTTGGTTGTGGAAAAAATGGAAGTCCTTTTTAGTTTAATGTTGATGTTTTGTCTTTGTAGTGTATGTTTGTTTTTTGTTCTGGGTTTTTTTGGGATTTTAAAATTCAAGTAAAAAATTTACCATAAAAAAAAACCCAATACTACAAGTGAGAAGGATCTTGGAATTGTTGTAGATCACAAGCTGAATATGAGCCAGCAATGTGATGTGGCTGCAAAAAAAAAGGCAAATGCTATTTTGGGCTGCACTAATAGAAGTATAGCTTCCAAATCACATGAAGTGCTAGCTCCCCTCTACTCAGCACTGGTTAGGCCTCATCTTGAGTACTGCGTCCAGTTCTGGGCACCACACTTTAAGAAGGATGTAGACAAACTGGAAAGGCTTCAGAGGAGGGCAACAAAGACGATCAGGGGACTGGAAACAAAGCCCTATGAAGAAAGACTGAAAGAACTGGGCATGTTTAGCCTTCAGAAGAGAAGACTAAGGGGAGATATGATAGCACTCTTCAAGTACTTGAAAGGTTGTCAGAGGGCCAGGATCTCATCCCAGATTGCAGGACATGGAATAATGGGCTCAAGTTACAGGAAGCCAGATTACGCCTGGACATCAGGAAAAACTTCCTGAGTGTTAGAGCAATAAGATAATGGAACCAACTATCTAGGGAGGTGGTGGGCTCTCCCACACTGTGGAGGCATTCAAGGTGCAGCTGGACAGCCATCCGTCAGGGATACTTTGACTTGGATTCCTGCATTGAGCAGGGGGTTAGACTCGATGGGCTTATAGCCCCCTTCCAACTCTACTATTCTATGATTTTTTTTAAAAAAAATCTGCAAATGCCATACATTTAGCTAAAGTAAATATATTTGGTCATAGAACCTTTTCAAATAATGTTGAAGACAGGCAGGGAAAACTGGGTGTTACACATAAGAAGCTTTGTCAAGGTGACTGGTTCAGTTTGTGTTGCCGTTACTAGGAATGCTTTCATGAGCTCTCTGCACTGAGTCTGCAATCCTTCAAGCATAGACCCATCCCAAACTTTCTGTCACTGTAGCTTCTGTATTAGCAGTTTTGTTCTGATTGCAGTTTTGTTTTTGATAGAGCCCTTCAATCCATACAATTATGAAGAGAGGCTGGCATCTGATTGTAGCCTCCTAAGAACCTTCAAGAACAGCTAAAGAAAGCTTTAAAAACATTCTTTTTCCACTTCCCAGAGTACTGTCTTCCATTTATGTTACTTTATTTCACTGTTATTTGCCACTATCTCTAGTCCCAATCTTATGCAAGCAATTTTGTTTTACTGGGTTTTTTCAATCTGCCTTCCCAGCTGAGCAGCCTATTACCGTACTTCTCTTTTTCCAGCCTTCTCTCCAGCTGCTGAAAATGATGCTCCTCCACTCCCTCGCCTTTGATCCTTTTCTTTGCCTTTCCTAGTAAGCCACCTGACCCTTTCACACCTTCTCACTCACTCATTTCCTTCTCAGTGCTCAGTCTTGCTTTCATAGTTTCCCCTCCTTTGTTCACAAGCACCCCAGTTCCCCTTCAAGTCAAGATGTACAGTGTTTTTTCCACTGCCTAAGAAAAACCCAGGAGCCAGAAGATGTCATCTTTAATCTTATTGTCCATTTCCAGCAGGTACTGTATTAACACTATTTGTCTCCAGAACAAACTGACACAGCAGTATTTTTGGCTCCAGAAATAAGAAAATAATTTAAATAATTAAACAGAAAAAATTGCTATATTGAGACTACCTGCAATGCAAGCATTTCAAACGATTTCCTTTTAAAATAGTTTTAGATAATATTAGGTAAGAATGTGAACTTGTACTTGCCATTGTACACAAATTAATTATATGTAATATGCAGCTCCATTTTTCTATCAGGTTACATTCCTTTAGAAAGTGGATGGGGCTGCACAATACTTCGTGCAACTCCACAGTGCTGTAAATATGTCATGTGATGAACTGACATTGTGTTACCTTTCTGTGATATGATTTAGCACAGAGGAGGAAATAATGGTGAATGATTGCATCCAAAGGACTCTGTGCCCTTAAAACAGCTTGCCTAACAATTTTCTCTCCTCCCCCTCTCTTTCTCCATGTAGGTACAGAGAACATTAACAGTACATTCTCACTAGAGCTTTTATAATCTCATCACAGCAGGGATCATTAACATTCTGGGGTGGGGGGATATTGGCTCGCTTACCATACAGTAAAAGTAGAACCCCTGCAGGTCACAGCGTAACCTGGGGAAAGGCATTCTCCGCCATTGCTTTCTGGGAGCTAAAATGCCTGTAATATAGATCACATTATGATGTTGTTAGACAGCACTGGCCCACAATGGAGAGTCTTGTGGTTCAGAAGCAGGAATAACTAAGTCAAGCCTGATGAAAACTGTTGCATAAAAGTCAAAATTGAACCTGAACCAAAACTAGAACTGCTTGGTAGATGGGGAGAGAGGGGAAGGATAAGGAGAAGAATTCTCCAATTTAGGTAGATTAAAATCTGAGCCAGAGAAGATGATGGTTGTAATACTCTCCTCTACAGGTCTCAGTGACATCTTTAGTTTTCTCAACACTTAGCTTGTCATTTTCATACATCAGTAGACTATTCCCATCTCCTACTTTTAGGAATGCCATTTCAGGTTACTAGCCAGATCCACACCTAAGGTTTATTGCAGTACTGTATCGCTGCCGTGACTTGCGGGGCACACGGTGCATGCAGCTTTCAGTGCCAGTTGCACTAGTCCTGTGCAATCGTTCCTTATTTCTTCTGGAATTTCCCGGATTAGGTTTATCACGGTTTTTTCAGTTATTGCGGTTCACTGTTGCAGTACGTGGCTAGTGCATACTAAAGTGGCGCTGTTGTTGCCTGCCCAAGATGTGGCCACACAAGTGTCATCACTAGAGTTAGCTTAGCCAGAAGTTTTCGAGGGGCAGGGAAAATGCGGCATGACGTGTGTCTCCCAAACTAGTGGGGAAGAGAGGTATCCGCCATTTGTTGTTGTGTGGTGGTTTGACTTCTTCCCAGGAAGCTTCTTAATTTTAATTTTGTTTGTAAACATTCCTGCGCACCTCCACACAGGCCGCTTTGGGAAATCGCGTTTGGATGCTTTAAAAAAAACCCAACAATTTCACTCCTGCGCAGATGCACACCTCCGCATAGACAGCAGACCAGAAACAAAGAACTCCCTCTTGTTAAATGGCCGTTTCCCCCACATGTGAAAAGGATGAATGAAAGTTTATTTTGGTCATGGACCAGTATAACATAAAAACAACAATAAAAGTATTGGTGAAATACATAAGATCATTGTATTGAACACAACAGTCCCAGGCTATGTCTAAAATATTATTCAATAAAACCATTCAGCATCAATTTTCGTTGGCTTATGGCAGCCGCACAAAAGCTAGCCACTTTTAGGGTAACTTGAGAATCCTGATCCAACAGAAGATACTTTAAATAATATTCATTGGATCTACCGGGGATTTGTTGTATAAGAGGGGTAATAAACGCATGGCGCAAATCCCGATAGAATGAGCAGTACAGCAGAACATGGCCTACGGTTTCCCATCCCACAGGGACATACGCGTTCTTGGTAAGGAATACTTCTAAACCCTCCATCCAGTAGGGCTGAAGGCAGGACATTAAACCTGGCCAGGGTGAAAGCTTTCCTAAATTTGGGGATAATCAGATCTGCCAGATAATTTGCATGCACAAATGCCCTCCCATTGTCTCTAAAGTCAGGATATGTTAAAGCCAGACTCAGGTGATATTGTAATTCCACATCCCTGATACGCTGCTGGATTATTGTTTTAGCTTTTTCATAGCCCAGAGCTTCTAGGGCAGTTGGTGAAAAGCCCAGATTTTGCAATTTTTCATACAAAGTGGATTTCCATTTTGTCTGGCAATTATCAATTAGAGTCAATGGGGCTAAACCCACAGGGGACAGGGAGAACAGGGCCGGTGCTACCATTAGGCCAACTAGGCAGCTGCCTAGGGCGCAGGGCTAAAGGGGGCACCAGGAGCATAGGGCTGGAGGAAGGGAGGGCGCAAGTGGGAAGAGGGGGGAGCTAAATATCTGATCTTGCCTAGGGCACCAAACTGCCTTGCACCGGCCCTGGGGGAGAATATCAGCTTCAGCCAGTAATGAATCCTATGAATCCATGCACAGGCCTCCACTAAAATTTGCCCTGCTTCTAAACGAACAATTGCATTGGGAACACAACTTGGAACTCCCAACACTGCCTGCAAAAACTTAGTCTGAGTGACCTCAAAGGGGGCAAAGCTTTTATATGCGCAACTGAGAAAAATATAACATCTGGGAGACGACGTTCGCATTGAATACCTGGATGGCTGCTGAAGGAATATGTTGGCCTCCTTTCATGTAAAAGAAGCGGAGAAGAGCCTTACACTTCTCTGGGAATTCTCAATGGCATTTTTAGTTTGCAAGCTCCATAAACCAAAAGAGTGAAAGGTTATGCCCAAATATCTGATACACTTGGGAGTAAGGGCATTGGAGAGAATGTGATTTACTTCTGAGCAGACTGCTTTTCACATGTGAAAAGCAGTCTGCTCAGAAGTAAATCACATTCTCTCCAATGCCCTTACTCCCAAGTGTATCACATTGATTCAACAGGAACCTTGTGTTCGGGAAACTCAGAATGGAGGAAAACAGCTTTGGGAAAGTGCATTTGGTTGGAGGGAGGGGCGTGGTGCAGAGATCCGGCTGGATTAACCCCGACCCTGTGGGAGGGTGGCGGCGGCGGCAGCGGCAGCTGCAGCATCCTTCTCCTTTTTTGTGAGGGGCCGGAAGAGCTTTTTCCTTTCTTTTTTTAAAGATCGCTCCTGCGCTCATTCACACCTGTGCAGAGACGACGAAGCAAAATAATTTTTTACAAACCCTGTTCAAGGGAACACCCAGTTCTACCACTACGGAGTTATGTGTGGGGTGGCAAACTGGGATGAGTGCCGTACATTTAACGAGAGTGTGCCCTGTGAGTAGTGACTGCAGAACATGAATATAGCAGTACCGTACTGCTAAGTTGATGATATACAGTGTAATGTAGATCCATCCTCAGTAGAGAAGGTCCAATTTCAAGGGGTGGGGCGGAAAGATCCTTCACACAACAGGACTGCTCTAGGAAATAAATGCTCTTATAATACACTGCTTAAAAAAAAAAAAAAAAGATTAATCTCAACTAATTCCAAGAGCAGTCCTGCTGTGCAAACAGTCTTTCTCCATCCCTTGAAACTGGACCTTCTCTACTGAAACATTAAACAGCATTCCTGCAGGTACAAGATGGGAATAGTCTATAGATGCAAGAAAAGGGCTTTTAAAAGCAGTGCATTATAAGAGCATTTGTTGTAGTGATGTTTGAATAACTCATAACAACCTAGATTTGCCAAGTGACTGAAAGAAATAGTCTGCTTTTTCTGCAGCAATGAGCATGTAATGGTTTTCAAAACATGGAAATAAGCATAATTATAATTTAAAATGCTGTTTTTGAACTTTAAAGCCTTAAACCATTTCAGACCTGTGAAGAGAAAGCCAGGGCAGGTACACACAGACCACACAGACCCCCACCTTTCACTTGATACCACACTTGCTCACAATAGAACACACATGCATATCCCCAGGCCACTTCCCTTCCCTGGGCAGCCAAATGAGCTGTGAGACATTCCAAACAGGAGAGGGGCGCCAAGATGCCTAGTGGCCACAAAGAAGTGGCAAGTACTCCAGTCCTAAGCACCCTAAAGTACCCAGAGAAACAGGTACTCCTGACCCATTCAACCGGTCAGGAGGGGAGGGGGGCGCAGGAGGGAGCCAAGAAGAGGGGATAAAGAAAGGGGCTTGTGGCGGGAAAAGGTTGTTGGTCGTGGGCAGCAAGCTGCGCGGAGGTCCAGGGCTTCGGTCTGACCTCAGGATCCAGCCCCGGGCAGCTCCCAGTGAAACTAGCTGAATGTGCCTAGCCGCTGAGCTACACGGCTGTCGAGGAATCAGGGTCATTCCAGGTAAACCTTGTGTGTTGCTACGACTCGCTCTATACCCATGTCAATTGCAGGCCCGTGCTTTGTGTGCTGCTTTTGTGTATGTTTTGATACGCTCAATTAAACTCTGTTTACCTATAAACATTGTAGTGGCTCCCATTCATAAAACTGTTTCCTTCACTGTCCTAGCGTTAAAATTGGCTGTGGCTTTTGCCTAAGTGCCGCGGACTGCGCGTAAAGGGGCTAACCTTGCTCCAGTTAACCCCTGGGTACCCAGACCCACGCAAAGGACCGGCTTTGGTCCTATTTCACAAGACCAAATTACTTGAAAGACACCTTCACCCATATCAGCTTGCCTGCACTTTAAGATCAGCAAAAGAGGCCCTTCTCAGTTGCCCATCTTTCAGGGCAGTCAGATGGGCAAGTACATGACAGAGGGCCTTTCCCATAGTAGCCCACACCTCTAGAATAAGTTGCCATTGCGGGTCCCTCAGCCCCCCAACACTGCAGGCTTTTTTTTTAGGAAGGTCCTGAAAAACCTACTTGTTTACTCTAGCCTTCCTGATTGTGTGTTTTTGTTGTTACTGTTTTTGTTTGTTGTGTTTATGAAATTGTATAGGTCTATTTTATTGTATTGAGGGACCTTTGGAGGGCTCCTGCCCGGACAAGCAAACTAGAAATATTTTGAATGAATAAATAACTACAAATCAAACTACTGTTAGAGGCATAGGAGGAAGAACGGAGCAGGGGGGACGGGGGACTGGCAACCTATAATAATTGAAGATAAATGTTCCTGAGGTATAGTTAAATGGGGCATAACAAACAGGTAGGGACAAATAACCCCCTTGCTTATTTGCCTCTGCTTAATTACCTTGCTTTAATCTGTAGCTTAACCAGGTTGCCTTATGGTAGAAACAGCAAGCATACTTTAATTCCTTAAAAACTTAGTACTGTATATGATGGTTCTTACCCACCCACCCCCATGGATACAGGGTCACTTGTAACGCGCAGCCACTTAGTAATTCTAGCATTATCATACCTCATTTCCCCAAATTCTAAGTAGCTCCCAGCAGGTAAAATCTTTATGTTTACTGCATGGATGGAGAGACAGTTTACCTTCTTCTTGCTTTACCTATAGTTATTCAGACCTGAACCTGTAGGCACTCACTTTTGGTTTGATCCTGCAAGATTATGTGTAAAAATAAGGTAGGCCAGATACTAGCTGTACCTACTGTTATGTGCTGCCCCTCTAAGAGTCAAGCCCAGAAGGCCTCAGCATGAGCAAGCCAGGTTAGTGAACTGCAACAGTTTCACTTTTGAAGCAGATGTCTGCATGAGGAGTTGGGCCTACATCTCCTCCTCAGAAACCAGAATAATCCTGGGCATAGATCAGAGGTGGGAAACACATGGCCTCCTGCCCCTGCCAAAGTTGTTGCTGCCATGGCTGCAAAAATCACTGATTTTGCAAGGAAACGGCGTGCAGAGAACATGTGCCTTGTTTGCAAGAAGAATCACGTTCCCCAGAAACCTCCTGGGAGTGTGATTCTGCTTGAAAACAAGGCATGCACTCCCTGCACACTTTGTTTTCTTGCAAAGTCACTGTGATTTTTGCCACCATGACAATTTTGGCGGGGTAGGGTGTGGCCCCTGGTGGGTTGGGGGGGGGGCAATGCAGCCCTTGGAAGTTGTCTAGGTGGACCAGTAACCAGGAACAATTCTCAGTTATGCTGAATTTGTTTTTCCCCTCCAAGCCACACATTTCTGCCCTGGGCTTTCTCCGTGAGTGGCAATAATATAGTTGAGTTTTTGGAAGAAGTCTGGTGCATGCAGCTATTTTCACATATTCAACACCATTCTCCTCTCTCCTTCCCCTTGAGAGCTATGGGCTGATAATAGAGGCTTGGTATCTTTATCAGTTATGTGGAAAGCAACAAATTTAACAGGTGCAGCTTTTCCTGGCATGTACAGTATTACATTTCTGCCAGCTAGGTTATAGATTCATAGATCATAGAGTTGGAAGGAGCCTAGAAGGCTATCGAGTCCAACCCCCTGCTCAATACAGGAAACTAGAGGAGGGGTCTCCCATCCAAGTAACAACCAGGCCTGACCCTGCTTAGTTTTCCACACTCAGGCAAGCTGAGCCAGCGTGAGCCACAGGCCTGTTGCTGTAAATGGCTCAGGAAAAGTGAGGCAACCCTAAGGTGGCACTTATTTTTTTCCTCCTCTTACCAACTGTATTTCATGTCCTTACAGTATACCCTCTTGAGTTATACATACACTGTCAGAGCTTAAACCAGAAGCATCTGGAGAACGAAAAGAGAGAAAATTCTTTTCAATGAAATAATCTTTTCTGTTTAATATGGGGTGTTAAAGCCACAATAGTTAAGAAGCTTTTGCAGCTTTCCTTGCAGTAATCCTTGGGATGGATTCTACTGCAAGAAAGAAATGTCCCTTTTCTCTTAGTTTATCATACATACAGTTCCCCAGTGAAAGAGAGAGAATGAAGAGATAACATTCAGATGTCATCTCAGCAGTGCGTGAAAAATGTTTATTTCACCTGTTTAGCATAATGCATGGTTTCTGTGTGCTTTACCAAACCATTTCCTTTCACATAACAATACAGTGCAATTATTTCTTTTGGCATTTTTTTCACACACTTTCATCAAAACAGATCTTGGGTTTAGGCCTGTGTTATTTGCGTTGTGATCCATTCAATTTCATATTCGCTCTTCACCTTAGAAGGGGTTTCTTTCTGTTCATTTGAAGGTTATTGATTGAAGCATTCACTACCTCTTCCTCCTTTTCACCTTTGTTTTGTCCCTGCCTTATCAAAACAGTTCAAGCTTCCTCCACCTCACAAGAGAGTAAACATGCCAGATGTGAACTAGGGCTGAAACCCAGACTGTGTACAATAGATTTCCATAGCCAGACCATAGTATAAAACAAGCCTTAGGCTCACCCATTTCATGGCTATCTCAGAGATATTAAAAGCCCTGAAATTCATATAAAATACCTGTCCTCCAGATAGCATTTGAGGCCACCCTCCCTGCTGAAATCTTGCTCTTAACTCCCCACTGAGAACCCCACCGTCTTTTGCCACTTATTGGTAGCAGCTCATGCTGGCTCAGCTTGTCTGAGCGTGGAAAGCTAAGCAGGGTCAGGTCTGGTTATTACTTGGATGGGAGACCCCTCCTCTAGTTTTCTGCATTGAGCTGGGAGTTGGGCTCGATGGCCTTGTAGGCCCCTTCCAACTATGATCTATGAATCTATGAATCAGTCAGTGCCTTTGTGAGGTAGAGTGTCAGTTGCTAGGATACCTAGAGCTGCAGCTAAACACAGGGCCCAGCCCTGAGTTAATGCAAGGGTCCATCTTGGGTGGGAGCCGCGCGAAGAATCCGATAGAGCTTGGTGTGACTGTCCCAAAACAGCAGCTGGGTGATCTTCACAAAGAGGCTGAGACGTCTCAGCCTCCGGTAATTGAGGAAAAAGAATGGGGACAGAATTCTTAACTCACTTTGCTCAACCCTGGCAGCAACACAGGCTATAGGATGCAAGGCCTATGTCAAAAACAGGGGACAAATTTGTCTTTAGGGGAGACTATCATGAAGTGGTGACAACTGTTGTCAAATGTGTGGATGGAAATACTAGAGACAGATTAGTGGGTTGGGGTGGAGCAGTCACCAAAATCATCATCATCATCATCATCATCAGGCGATCACTCGTGACCGAGTAAGATTGTCTTCCGGGATAAAAGGAGGAAATTCTAAAGAAGATTGTGTAGACTCTAGCGATGGGTCCGTAAGTGACTGTGGAGGCCAATTCTAGATCCACACAGCTTCCCACAGTGAGGACACAGGTTACCAGATAGAAGATGGTCCTGTAAAGGATTCATTTGACGTGCTTTTCGCCTAGCACGTTTCTCCCTTTCACCTTGCACTCGGGCTTCTTCAAAGTCCATGGAACCTTTGTGAAAGGCCAACCTCCATTTAGATCGTTCATGGGCCAGAGCTTCCCAGTTTTCGATGTTTATATTGCATTTTTTTTTAGATTAGCCTTATGAACATCTTTAAACCTCTTATATTGACCACCGATATTCCGCTTTCCATCCTTGAGTTGGGAGTAAAGTAACTGCTTTGGGAGACGGCAGTCAGGCATTCGAACAACATGACCGGTCCACTGAAGTTGGCGTTGAAGGATCATTTTTTCAATGCTAGTAGTCTTTGCTTCTTCCAATGGGTGCTTACTAAGTATTCTGTAAGAAGCTTACTTTGGAAATCCTCATACCTTGCCCTGTCTCTTCACTTCCTTGAACTCCCTTTTGTTTTTAGATATTTCAGGGTGGGGGTAGGGCTGGATGACTATTACAGGTGTTTCTTCTTTGTGTTCTCTGTGCATCACACATATGGGCTCTGCACCTGTGCTGAGACTGTTCGGAAAATTCTAAAAGCTGAGGTAGACTGGGTGGGAGCCCCTCCCCCTCGCGCGTGCTCCTTAGCGTGGCTCCCGCCCATTCCCTCAGTTCCTCTTTGACCACCTTTGCGACTAATTGTCTTCGGAGGTTCTTCTTTCTGCAACTTGGCTGAGTAGCTAATTATTGTATTTTTCAATAACTTTCTCCTCATAAAACTCTTTAATCTATATCTTCTTCCTCTTTTCATACAAAAAAAAAACCTACAAGCAAATCTATATCATATGGTTAAAACTATGAGACAATGTGTCTTATAGAAATGAAGTAGCTACTTGCTTTTGCATTTTGCACTTAAGCAGAACAGTATTTTTCTTTAAACCCACCTATCAGTGTCTTTCCTTATTCCAAGTACTGCACTCCAAATGGCCTTACCTTTCCATTCAACAACTAGGGAGCCATGGACTCATTCAGAAGGAGACTAACTTTGCATTTCCTGGGTTACGGCAGAAATTGCCTCAAGATACAAAACCCAAAGTGTTTCACAGCATAGCTAGCAGCTGCAGTAGGAGACAACTTATCAATGGAACAATTTCATAACTCCTAAGTTTTTTAAATCTAAAAGCACCTTCCCATGTAACTCATACATCCATTTCTATAAACCTGTCCACCACCACCATCATCACTTTCCATACAACTGTCCCACTACCAGCATAAACCTCAAACCTCTAAGATTTTTCCACCTCCTTTCTCACACAGTCCCTTTCACCCTAGAACCTTCCATTGCAATCTTTCTGGCAATACCAACTGTCTCAATGAACAGACAGCTTGCCCCTCACAGCTTGCTTTAGACAATCTCAAGATCTAAAGAAAATTAATATCCCTTTACATACTAATCAGTCTTTGCCTCATATAATGTGCATGGTTAAAGTGTGGTAAAAGGAGATATTCTGAAGATTTAAAATTTGAAAGTTCATGCAGGGTTTCAAATCTGAATGAGTGAATGGGAGCACAGATTAATTAATTTGACATTAAACTTACGGGGGGGGTGGAATAGAAGAGAATCCTCACATAAACATGTGTTTGGAGAATCTTGTCCTTTTACTGAACTGGTCACCTTAAAAGGCAGCTAATACCATAATCCTAAACATATTACTTAATGGGGCTTACTCTCAGGTAAGTGTTATAATTGTAGCCTAAACCATGTTGTGATTACGGTAACTGATTATAAGCGAGCTTCCACCTAAAGGGAGTAGTCCAGATAGCACATAGACACATATCACAATCTATCGCTGCCAAGTGAGGAATGGAACACTTTTATACTTCCATAAGAATAAAACTTTATCATAGCAGAGAGGCCTTCGTTCTGGCATTCAAGGAGAAACTTTCATTCTCCTAGCCCATGCTTTTTCTGGGAGGCCAACCTGTCACTTTGAAAACTGCTGCTGTATATGACTTACAGCATTTAAAAGATTTCCAGGGGATGCTACTATATATATACACACCAATGGTTTTCAAACTCAGTTTCCAGGAAAACAGGGCTGCCTTGTAAGCTCATTGGGCTTCCTCAATAGCTCTGTACAGAAATGTTCAGACAAAGCTTGTGGAGAAGAGAATTGGGGTTATACCTGCTGTTCCAATCTTCATGTGAAGGCCTAAATAAAGCCTACGCATGTACAAGTTGTACAAAGATAAACCTTCTCACAGACACAGTCAAGGAAGCTGCCTTTTGGCAGGGTTCCGGATGATGCAAAAGGCAGCAGCTTGCAAGACTTCCCCTGCAAAGCACAGCTACAGTGGAGTATTGGACATCTAGGGTGTATTCTTTTTGGGTGTGATAATTGATGGGCCCAACAGGCCTGGACAACATCTTGCATGAACTGATAATATCCTCTAGAAACCTGTGCAATGTGCAAAGATTCCATGGCAGGCATGTAGATGTTCATCACCGGACAAATTCAGTGTGGGTAATATCTGTCTACCATTATATGAAGTTACAGAATGGAAAGTGAATTTATAAAATGGACAAGAAATACATCTTACATTATTCAGTAAAAGTCTGTGAGCTTCGATTGCATAGTACTGACACCTTTGGTTTTCAACATTTTTACAACAGCATCTCAGGTGATCTTAACATCACCACAAAAGTTAATAGGTTAAGGGCACAATCCTACGCATGTTTAGACAGAAAAAGCTCCCACAACTCCCAGCATTTAGTAATGCTGGGAGTTGTAGGATTATTATTTTTTTACTAAAAATAGGATTGTGCCCTAAAGCAGAACTTTCACATCAAGGACTGCCTACTTTTCTTCACTAGGTAATTGTGATGTAATTTTCCATACTTAATAGACAAGGCTGCAAATTTTTTATTTTTCTAACAGGCACAGTAATTATGCCACAAACAGACAAACAAGTATGTATCCCTCCAGAGCTTCCAGATTTGCTGAAGCAGTTTACAAAAGCTGCTATCCGGACCCAGCCTCCAGATCTGATACAATGGGCATCCGAGTAAGTTTAATATTTTCTGTAAAACCTTTTTGCTTAAATCCAATATTATACTTATTTACAGGATGACCAGACATAGATTTACTTGTGGAGTTCTAAGTTTGTGGTATCTTGTAGTGAATTCTCCCACCTCTGCCACTTTTTCAAAGTGGACATTATATTTTACATCCAGTATTAATGTAGCTGTCATTGGAGAGGGGCAAGTACCATTTTATAAGGCATTCCTCAGTGCTTTCCACAAAGAACCCTGGGTGGGGTGAAGTTCAGGGAGAGAAAAAAAAATCCTGGAACAGTAAATATCAAATCCAGAGAACTTATATCCCCATCAAACAAATGGAATATAGACCTAGAGTGACATTGATCTTTCACTTCCTACCTGTCATGTCTACAAGTGCTTTTTGCTAAGAATACAAGCTAAATGGGTGTATCACAAAGCTTAAATATGTGAAGAAAACCTTTATAACCGTCATGGCCTAACAGGCCCGGTGCAAGGCAATTTGGTGCCCTAGGCAAGATCAGATATTTAGCGCCCCCCCTTCCCACTTGAGCCCTCCCTCCCTCCAGCCCTATGCCCATTATGAAATAAATTTCCCTCCCTGGGAACTGCTGAGCCCCATAGAAAAACTTTGTGGACTTTGAGACTTTTCCTTTGTGTTCACGAGGAAAGCAAAGAGGCAACATCAGCCCAGCTATGCCAGGAACTCCCAAGGGCCTTCTCCTACTCCATATATATGTAAAAGCCTGTCTCCTCCTGCAGGCAGCACAAGGGATATGAAAAAAGGATGTGAGAGAGGTGTGGTGGCGCTACCTGTGAGGAATAGAGACAAAAGGGCGTCTTGCAGCCTGTCCTACCTCGCAGGGTGGAGGTACAGAGACACCGGTTTGACTCGTACACCTTCTGGGTTGCAGGGGGGGGGGATGCATGTAGTAGAAACATAGCAAAGAGAGAGCCCGTGGATCATCTGGTTCAAATTTAGGAGGGGATTTACGAAACTTGCTACTTCCCCTCCTCTCTCTATCACTTTGTTGCAATATTTCTTTATCAGAATAATGTATATTATCCTGTCTTTCCCTTTACCAGCCTAGTGCTCAAGGCAGACAATGTTCAAAGTACAGTAAAGAAAACATCAACAGCTCAGGGCACAATCCTAAACACGTTGAGGCAGAAAAAAGCCCCGCAACTCCCAGCATTCACCAGCCAGCATGCATCCTACCTCAACGTGCATAGGATTGCGCATGGCTGGCTGGGGAATGCTGGGAGTTGTAGGATTCCCCCCCCCTCCAAACACGCATAGGATTGCATCCTAAAACCATTTAAAACCAAAACACAGGAACAGCATGGTAAATAATTAAAACATTGGAGCCCCAGCTAGCTTAAAATACCTTTCCCTCCCTCCCTGGTTGCTGGAAATAACTGCTTTCAGGGGACCTTGAGCTGAGGAACCTGAGGCTCGCGCGAGGGAGGGAAGGCGAAGGAGGTGTTTGCAGGTGCATCCTTGAGAGGGAAGGCGAAGGAGGTGCATCCTTCCAGCCGCCCACCAGCCTCCCATCATTGGCCCCTGCCCGCCTCCCCTCCTCCAGTCTGTAGCCTTCTCTGCCTCTTTTGATGCTGGTTGTGAGGAGGAGCCTGCCTGCTGCTGTTCCTGGTAACGAGCTGGAGGAGAGAGAGGGAGGGGTGCGCTTCTTTCGCCTTCCCTTCCCCGCCACAGGACATGATTGGTAAAACAAACTTGGTAAAATACGTGATGTATTTTTTTCCCCCCAAGGTATTTCTGGCGCCTCCTTTAGCCCAGCGCCCTAGGCAGCCGCCTAGTTGGCCTAATGGTAGCACCGGCCCTGTGGCCTAATAATACAAATACTACTATCAAGTATGCACCCACAACCTCCATGCATTCAGCACGTATTATAAGAGTGAAGTCTCTTCTGTGAGACTGGGAATTCTGTGCTATTGTAGTTGCTGACCATGCATATAGAGCCTGTATGAATATACAGTTGTATGCACATTGAGCTCCATTCACACCTTCTGCTGAATGCATGGAGATTGGAGTCAGGGTGCAAGGGCTGGCCCTACCATTAGGCAGAGTGAAGCAGCTGCCTTGGGCAGCAGATGCTGGAGGGGTGTATGAGAGGTATACCACATAGCCTGCCCTGTGTACCCCCCTAAGCTAGCCAGCTGCCCTCAGGTGAGATGGAGGTTGCTATTGCATTGGCAGTGAATGTTGAAGTAAGATTCAGCATTCAGTCTGGCTGGCTTCTGTATCTGGAATGGCCTTGCCTTTGCACCACCACTGCCACATCTTTGAATTTTGGCGGTGTGGCAGGGGCCATGCTGGAGGTCATGGGGCCTGCATGCCGCCCATGGGCCACATGTTGCACACCCCTGCTTTAGAGAAAGATAAATGCTAGAAAGCAAGAATATATCAGGAAAAGGCTTTTTTGTTTGTTCGCCTTTCCCCCATCTTCAGTTACCTTTTATATTATGATATTTTATCTTCAGTAATTTAATAGTTTTCAAGATGTGGTTTTATTTGCTTGATTTACTTGAGCTATACCGGTAGTTGTTTTATATTATCATGCATATTTATATTTCACAAATATCCTGCCTTTCCTCCATGGAGGAAGGTGCCTTTCATAGAGTTTCAAGGTGGTGTCTTCTTATTCATTCATTTATTCAATTTATGAGTTGCCCTATAGCCAAAACTCTCAGGGTGACATACATAATGAAAGCAAATACAATAAAACAATTGATAAAACACATTAACTGAGCGATCCTATGGCCCTTAGACAGCTTTTAGTGGGCCATAGGCTCATTTGGATTCCCAGCTCCCTGGTCGGAAAAGAGCTCCAACTTTGGAGCTGGGGATCTGTGCTCGGATCCCCCTCCCCCACCCCTCACAGCTGGCGCAGAAAGAACTGCATCAGGTGCATAAGAATGACTTTGGAGAAGGGGTGAAGAGGGCATTCCGTGGGGTGGGGAGGGGAAGAAATGGGTCTGCCAGGATACAATGTATCCTGGTGGTGTTCCAGCCTCCTTCCCTCCCCATCTGAAGTGTCACAGGCAGATGGCCGATATCGGCTGTGTTGCTGATTTGCACGGTGGGAGGAGCACGGAGGCAACGATAGGATGCCCGTAATTCTCCAAGTTTGGAGGGTTACGGGCAGCTCAGTTGGACTGTGCCCTAAGAGAATTTTTAAAGCACTAACTATGCACTAATCTTGTCCCATTACTAAACAGAGCTGCATCATGTGCTTCCAGATCATGTCCTTTTATGATACATACATACATACATACATACACTATATATATGAGGGTTTTTTTTTTAATTTGACCCACTTCAGGAGTTGTTCTGTGGTTTGTAAATTTTGAAAACAAACAGTGTTCAGACTAATTAGCCAGTCACATTTATAGTTAACACCTGTTGATAAAATGCATACACCTGTTTTGTCTCTCTCTGTATAGGTATTTTTCTGCCATGGCCCGGGGAGAGCTTCCTCCTGTGAGAGAGCGAGCAGATCGAGTGCCTTTATCAACCTGGGCAGAGCTTACTCCAGAGCTCTTGAAGGTCTTACACCAGAGAGTAAGAAACATCTCCTTTCCATTTTTGGGCAAGTACATAAGAGGCTTGTGTGTTTGTAATGCATACGTACTCTGCTATTTCATGCAATTCTTGGACGTGGTTCACATAATTGTCTTTAGTATTATGTCTGCTAATTTATTTGCAAGATAAGATGCATACAGAGAAAAAACAATTATACAAGTTGGTAACTGGGGAAATGTTACAAAACTGCTGACAATTCAATTTCTCATGGTTCTTCAATATTCCTTTAATTGTATTTCCTTTGAGCCTAGTTACACAACCTTCCAGACATAAGTAAGCAACAATTTTTTGCAAGTTCCATTTTTAAAATGTAAATACAGCTAAAAACTTAGCAAGTGGTAACTTGTTTACTACAGTACACATACAATCACATAGGGAGCTAGCTATCTGTACCATCCACCCATAGCAAGAGAATTTTATCATGCCTTTATTACCAATATGTAACGTGGGGAGATAGCATAGTAAAGTTCTCCTCACCACCTGGGTAGATACAGCAGAAGACCAGCTCTCTATCTAATTGTATTCATGGTACACTAAATTATCTGGGTATTTGGTCATCTATAGTCAAAAATAGTCCTGTATTAATTAGTACCAATTATCAGAAAAACTGGGTTTTAGAAAATGGATAGCCTGTAACCTGTTAGGTTTAGTCATAACTAATGCCAGCTGCAATGGTGCATAGCAAAGAAGTACTTAGCATAGAAGTACTTCACTCCAACTAAGAAAAATTCTTGCCTATCATGACTACCTGCTTCTCATGCCTACATGAGTTATAGCAGGGGTGCAGAACCTCACCCCTGTAGGCCAAATTTGGCCTGCCTGGGATCCCAATCCAGAGGGCCATGCCTTTTCCCCAACCGCTGATCATTTAGTGGCTTCATATGCATTCATGCCTGTATATGTCCCTGTCAAAAAACCATGGGGAGCCCTGTCAAAAAAACTGCTTTTAAAAGGAACCGGAGGTTTGACAACAAAACTGACGGCTCCCATAAAAAAGGGGTGGCTCTCACTTTTCCACCTTCCCGAGCACCTAGAATCTCAGGAAAGGGTGGAAAAGTGAGAGGACCTTCAAAGGAGCCCAGTTTTAAAAAAGCCTGAGGATCTCTCCGCAAAGGAGGTGATCTAGCGGTCATCCCCTTTTTGCGAGCAAAGATCACTGGAGGCTTTGGTTTCTCTTGACAGCTCACCTATTGACAGTTGTCAAGACAAACCCAAGTGAAAAATAAAGCTCTTGGCAGCCTCTCTGGGTCAATGGCCATCAGGGGTGCCTGCTGAACTTTGACAGCAGACACACACACACCTGGACATTGCCTAGGCAAGGCATGCTATTTTGGACTCACAAAAGTGCACAAGTGCACACTTACACAAGTCAAACTGAATTAAAAAATAAAATTGAGCACATTTGGGGTGCAATTTTTTTTAATAGAGAAGGGGTGACGAACCAGTGATAGTCCCTCCAATGTCCCACTTGGGCACTTTGAAGGGGCTGTGTCACTAACTGTCAAATTGTCAAACTGTCAAAAAGAAAAAATAGGGTAAAAGGGACAAGAAAGCCGCAGTGAATGCAAAAGGGCTCGCGATTGTGGCAGGGTGAGGAAGGATGTCAGTCCTGCCATGGGGTTCCCTGGGATACCCGTGGGAGGACTGAGGGGGGGGGCGAATGGGAGAACAACTCACGGTGAGCCCGATCGTCTGTTGGGTGCACTGTGCGTTTTTCGCACAACAAACAACCCACCATGGCTTATTGCCAGTGTGGGTTATCGTGACATGCGAATGTGCCCACTAACTTTTTAAAGAACTATGTATTTAATGCTAACTAGGAAAGATGGTGGAATACTGTAGTTTCAAATTGCATGGCCAATCAGTGTGGTCTCACAAGCCTCTTTTAAGAAAATATTTGCCATTATGAGTTCAAGCAGATTCTGCTGCAGGGACATTGCTAGGGACTCAAAAGATTCAAGGCCTCTGCCTATAGAACACAAATATGCACAAAATTTGCATATGTTACTTTATATTTATGTATGCAAATTTAAAAATTACTAGGATTTATTTAAATTTCACAGAACGCAAAGCCAATTCATTTCCTATTCAAATCACCCCACATTAAAGGTTCTTTTGGCAATAATGGAAAGTTGTTTTCTAAGTTTAGCTGCCACATGGGGGTGATGGGGGGGGTCACAGTGCACAAGGAGGAGAGGGTTAACTACAACCCACCTAGAACCCCACCCCCTTCTTTGCATGGCAATTCAGATGAGAACAAACCTTCCAATGGCACCAATTGAAGTGCTTTTTCCAAGCTTCATTGCCCTGTGCTGTTTGATGAGGAGAGGTGCAGCATATGGGAGGGGATGATTAACCCTTCCCTCCACTGCTGTCATCCCCACTGAAATCGCCCCCTCCCACTCCTGGGAATTAAGCTTAGAAAAAGCCTTCTATTGGCACTAATCAACACTCAGTGTCCTTGGAAATAGATCTGAGTCTCTGGAAAATAGATTCGGGGCTAGGGTCCCAGGTCTAGCAACACCCCATGTCTGCTGAATTTGGAATAACCTAATAATTAGACCACTGTAACAGAGTGAGACACCTTTACAGCTTTTGTGCAATTGGCTTTGGTAGCATAATATTGAGCCGCCTAGCAGCACTGTCTCCAAGACTTAGTTCCCCAGGCATATTTTTCCCCTGCCAAGAACTATGCTCTTGGTAAGGCTAATGCCTTCTCATTATACAGAAGTAAAGGGAAATGTCCTCTATTATCTTGGCCAGTTCAGAATTTTTTTAAAAAAACAACAACCCTGGTGTAGCCATGTAGGAGGTTGACACAAGAAGCAACAGAGGGAATAATCCTTGGTTCGGCTCTCTGAACAAGAACATTCACCCTCAGCATTTTTCTGAGGGTGAAGGTCAAGTCCGTATGGGGCGTGCCTCTGTGAGCATGTAGTCTCCAGTTGTCGCCTGCGGTTCTAACCATGGACTGGGAAGTCTCATCATGGGCTAGAATGTCGCCTCCAGTTCTAACCATGGGCTGCATGGCTTTCGTACCAGGCTACATGCCAATCACAGAGGCATGCCTCTCCAGATCAGGCCAAGTCAGCCCTCCTATCATGGGCCTCTGGTCTGGTATCAGTTGCCAAAGTCTTGGGCTCAACTACAGAGTCGGTTGCAGCTGCCTCTAGTGTCAGGCAATGAGATACGGGATCCAGCCTCCCCCCCCCCCCCTCAATCCTCTATTCTATACTGAAATGCTGGTTTTGATGATGTCCCAGGATTCAGTTCTGAGGAGAGATATGGATTGTTACACGTGGTCCCAATTCTCAATCTCGGTATGAGACAGGCAATCTGATTGGTCCGTACTTCCTAAGGACTCTTATTACTATAAGGACTGGAGATACGGCCAAGAACGTAAAAATGTACTACATCGTTCATGTCCTTCATTTGCCTCACTGCCACCAATTGGAACATTCATATGCTCTGCAGTACGAGGCTGCTCTTCCATCCATCTCTGCCTCCTCTGTCCCGGACCTTAGCCTTGCTTCTTCCCACTGCTTTGTTGGTTCCAGCACCAGACACGAGATTTATTTGCTGCACCAACTGTGTCTCCTGCATCCAATGGAAGGATTTGTTTTCCATCTCTGCTTCTTCTGCATGCTGCTGTGGGCTCGCATGACACTTTCTAGGGAAACAGTCAATTAAACCTTGGGGGAACATGGCGGCATTCTCCTGCTGCATTAAGCTTTTGAGTGGCCAACTATTGTGCCACAACATCTAGATATCAATGGGATATTGATATTTCCCATATATCAATGGGATATTGATATTTCTGCGGAAATATAGGGTCCTTGTGCAATTTTCTTTTGCAACCTATCTCTCCTGCAAGCAAATAGATGTGGCAACTCATCAGACCATGTTGGTTTTTTCCACAGCGATGGTAGCAGCAGTAGCATTACAATGCACGCCTAGCTCTGCTTGCTGGGCTCTCTCTACAGGTTAATTACCCAATTCAGGACTTTCCTCTTGGTAATGCAACAATAGACTCTGTGCAGACAGCCAAACCACAGCCCGGGAAAAAGGGTCTGTGTCAGTCTCTTCCATTTTACATGCAACATGAGTGGGAAATGTTCTCTGCCATTTTTTTCCCTTGAACCCAAGCCAATAATATGCAGCAGCTCAGTACCGATTTAACAGTAAGGGAACATACACCACTAACTGGTGGCATCTTTTATTTAAAAAAAGAAAAAGAGGGGGGTTAGTTCTGAATATGGACTTGGTCTGAAATTTTAGGGATGTGTGAGGATTTCGTTCGGGGGGTGGAAGCCTGGTGAACTCGCCAGGCTTGACCCCCCCCCCAAACTCTGTCCAACCTACATGTTTCCCTGACTCAACTCGTGTTTCCCCCAAACCGAGCCAGGGAAACAACTTCCGGTGGAGTGCTTTTTACGTAGAAAATGGCGTAAGATACATTAAAAACGGCCACAATTTGCGGCAAATTGTGGCTGCTTTTAAAGTAACTTACGCCATTTTCTACATAAAAAATGCTTTGCCAGGAATCCAGAAGTCCAGTAAGCGGCTCAGCTGGCGCTTGCTTTTGGCCCAGCTCAGCGGGCGCAGCTGCAGCACTCGCTGAGCGTCCTGCGAGTCAGGTGGTGGGCAGATCACCCACCACTAGTCTAAATTGCATTGGTGTATATGAAAGATGTGTTGTTGCATATTGGAACCGAGAAGTCCAGTCAGAATTTATCTGCCTTGTCATCTATACTTATGCCTGCAGTGCATCCAGAATTTTCCGATACCTTGGTGAACCGTGAATGGCTATTTGTCACCCCACAACAACAGACCTATTGAGAACAATTTAGTCTCTCACAATCTGCTACTGGGATTGTCCCTATCTACCAACGTGGGGATGTCTATGCTAGTGTCCACACAGTTATTCCACTACATTTGGGACACTGTTAGTGTTTTATTCAACAACCGGAGGAACTAGCTTGCCTCGGGACAGACCGACTACGTTGTCTGCAGACTCCCTGCTTACGGATTGTCACTGCTTACTCAATTGTCAGATTGTCAGTGCTTTCTCAACCTCATGGCCACTTTCATCCCAGTCGCCGAATATATCATGCTTCGCATGTGACCATTGCAACTATGGATCTTCAATTATTTCAACCTGAGTAGCAACGCTTGGGAAAAGCGGCTCTGTCTTTTAAGCTCAGTCAGAACCTTGCTTCGGTGGTGGATGTCTCTCTGGAACCTACGATAGGGAACTCCCTTTGTGCTATCCCAGCCTTCCATTGCAAAAGCCACGGTTCCTTCTCTCACAGGTTGGGAGAGCTCATTGAATCTCTCACCATTCATGGTTCCTGGCAGGGATGGGGACTCGGACTCCAGGACTCGACTCGTGAGTCGGACTGAGTCCCCCCTCTGACTCGAGTCAGACTCGAGTCCCAATATTTTTAATGGGACTCGAGACTCAACTCGGGACTCGAGACCAAGGACTCGTGTTCCAAAATCGTGTTCCTCAAATGCAACATGGATAGGTTTTAGGAAGTACAGCAAGTTTATTCTTTAAAATCAGCCTCTGCCTGCCTGTTTGGGGTTCCCAGCCTCCTCTGCCTGTCTGGTCTCTTCTTAACCAGTTCCACAGTTTGAATTGTCCAAGACAAAGGCCTCTGCCTGCCTGTT
The DNA here is from genome assembly GCA_021292165.1 of Shinisaurus crocodilurus. Classification (NCBI taxonomy): domain Eukaryota; kingdom Metazoa; phylum Chordata; class Lepidosauria; order Squamata; family Shinisauridae; genus Shinisaurus; species Shinisaurus crocodilurus. The sequence continues at coordinate 178,156,056 of CM037876.1, forward strand.
TTGGGGTTCCCTGCCTCCTCTGCCTGTCTGGTTATTTTGGGTTTGTCTGCCTGGTCTCTTCTTGCCAAAATCAGTTGCAGAGTTTTGAAATAAAAAGGCACACTTGTGCCTAGAATTTATTTAAGCCACACATCTGAAATAGCCTTATTTTGTTGGGGAAAAAACCCATTGATTTTAATAGGGACTCGTGGAGTCAGCTTTGGGAGTGACTCGTGACTCATGAGTCACCATTTTGGACCAAGAACTTGGACTCGAGACTCGGGTCCAAAGACTCGTGACTCGACTCGTGACTCGAGACCAAGGACTCTTCAACATCCCTGGTTCCTGGTTTACCTGGCAAGTGTTGCACCATATAACCTGTCTCGAGCTACTGACTGTCCGGAATGTCCTTCTATCTTTTGAGATCGTCTTCACCCACAACCACAGGTACTAATAGTCATCACTTCCATGATATGTTTCTTCAACAAGCAAGCCAGTACGTGATCTGTTTTTCCCTTGCTCTGTTGACAACTCAGATCATGGAAGGCTGTTTCCCGTGACAATGCATGTTGTTGGGACGGATGATTTATTCGGCAATGCCTTGAGCCACTCTAAGTGTCCTGCAAGTGGTAACTTCACCCAGATGTGCCTCAGGGCCTTTCTTCACTGGTGGCATTTTCTCTAGGTAGATTTTTGGCTACAGCCAACACTACGGTGTGCCTGAAATTCTACAGTGAAACAAGTGTGGCACGACCTCTTGAGCAGCACCTTCCTCCTTCCCTGGCAAGACAATCCACTTAACCTTGTTTTTTGATGTTTCTATTGATTACAAAGATGGTGGCTGCGGTGCAAATGGGTCACACTAAGCGGATCCTAATCACCCTTTGGTGACCCAGGCAGGCCCGTATCCCGACGCTCCTCTGCTTGTCCAGAGCATTTTTCTGCATCAGCTGTGGATATCGAACCTTCCCTCTTGGGATTGAGGATGGTTCAGATATCCTGATCTATTGACAATAACACTACCAGGGTGAAACATCCCTCCACGATTCACACTACGGGTTTCTCCCCTACTCTTTGTGCTGTGTTGGATACAGTCAGAAAACCTGTTACTAGCTGTTCCTCTGGGTCCAAATTTAAAGCCTTTCTGACCTTTGTCACTATGACTAACCTGGACCCGCTTTGATGCCCACCTTTTCCCACATCTTGCGAGACTTACTCACTCTATGGAAAGAAGGCTAAAATCCTCTTCTCTCTGCACACTCTGGTCAGCTATCCCCCCGCGGGGTCTATCTCTGGGTTTGAAAGCCTGCCCTGCCTTGGCTTTTCTTCTGAAGCTGTCTTTAGTTTTCAAGTCATCCAGAACCTAACACTGTTTTCCCCCCTGGCACCTTTTTCCTCACCTTTGGAGTCATCTCTTCACATGCTCAATATCTGCAGGGCATTCACAATCTACAGGTCATGGGCTGTATCTTTCAGACAATCACGGCTTTCTCCTATGCTGTGGAGGCACAAGTGTGGGCTGTCCCATCTCACCTCAATGCCTCGCCTCCTAGACTATTGCCACAATTGAGTTGCCTTATGAGCTCACACAGTGGGATCTTCCAGGATGCAACTTGGTGGCTTACTCACAGGGCAGTAGCACACAGCCTCAAAGGTTCCCTGTTCTACCCCGGGCAGCCCCTGACAGGAAACTATCATGGCTAAATATCCAAAGAAGCAACTGGCATAGTATTAACCAGCTTCAAGTGCATTCCACCCATGGAATTGTGATCCCTGTGGCAACTGGCATAGTAGTAACCAGCTTTGAGTGCATTCCACCATTGGAATTGTGATCCCTGTGGTGCTCCGACGAGAAGTTGTCTTGCCAGACTGGGATTGTGCAGCTATTTAGGTGGCTCCATTCACATTATTTGCCACTGTTGACTGCATGGCCATGCCCAAACCAATGCTTTATTCATTCATGCAGGACTTGCTCGTGTCCATTTTTTTGCAATAATGACACCTTACCCACCTTCGGTAAGCCAGCTTGTTAAATCGCCCATATGTGTGATGCATAGAGACCACGAAGAAGAAGAGGTTGCTTACCTGTAACTGTGGTTCTTCGAGTGGTCATCTGTGCATTCACACAACCCACCCACTGTCCCCGCTTCAGTGTCAATGCCAAGTTTGATGCTAGTACCTGAAGCGGATATATTTTCGGTATCAAAGGCGGTGTCTATACCGATGCTGACACCGAGATTCTACTGAAGCGGATATATTTTCGGTATCAAAGGCGGTGTCTATACCGATGCTGACACCGAGATTCTCTCAGTTCTGAGGCCACAATAGGCAATCTCAGAGAACTGGGGGAATGGGCAGGAACCCACTAGGGAGATGCGTACTAAGACAGTGCGGGAGGGGTTCTTGCCAAAATTCCTCAGCTATAGAAGTTTCTGAAATGAGACTCTGCGCAGGTGCAGAGCCCATATTTGTGAATGCATGGATGACCACTCGAAGAACCACAGTTACAGGTAAGCAAGCAACCTGTTCTTCGGCTCTCTGAACAAGAACATTCACCCTCAGCATTTTTCTGAGGGTGAAGGTCAAGTCAGTTTGGGAAGGAGGGAGGAGCCGCACATGTGGGCTTCTGGAGAAAGAACTAGTAAATCCAGTTTGGATGCTACATGGTCGATTTTCAAAAGACCTATGTTGGAGTTGTGTTGAGGTGGAATTCTGGAGTGGGGGCTACCTAGTTATTTTAAAGGGTAGGCCCTCCCTACCTAGTTATTATCTCGGTGCTCCATATTCAACCTCTTACTCCCTATTCAACCTCCCTATTCAGCCTCTTACTTGACTGGCTTTTCATCCCCTCTAGCAAAGGCATTTTTGGAGGAGGAGGAAAGGAGGCTGGAGAGGCCTCAGAATAGCTTGTATTCTAGCCTCTCCAGTCTCCTTCCCTCCCCCCTTTTCCAGGGATGGGGACTCGGACTCGGGGACTCGACTCGTGAGTCGGACTGAGTCCCCCCTCTGACTCGACTCGGACTCGAGTCCCAATATTTTTAATGGGACTCGAGACTCGACTCGGGACTCGAGACCAAGGACTCTTCAAGTTACAGGAACCTAGATTCCACCTAACATCAGGAAAAAAATCCTGACTGTTAGAGCAATAAGACAATGGAATCAACTACCTATGGTGGTGGTGGGCTCTCCCAGTCTGGAGGCATTCAAGGTGCAACTGGACAAGCATCTGTCAGGGATGCTTTGACCTGGATTCCTGCACTGAGCAGAGGGTTGGACTCGATGGCCTTGTAGGCCCCTTTCAACTCTACTTTTCTATGATTCTATGATTCAACATCCCTGGGCAGTGCCAGAAGGAGTGGAGAGGAGCGTGATTGCCGGCGAAGAGCGCATGGAAGCGAGGTGTGCCGCTGCTCGGCCACTATGGACGGCTACCAGGAGTGCAGCCCCAACAGTGTGTCAAGATTTATTTTGATTAATGTGTTGCGTACTTGGGAGAGGCAGAAGAAGGACCTGAGATTACTCTGTGTGGCTGCTCTGAGTGTGTTTCTGGTTCCAGCAAGTTCATCACCAGTGGAGCGGGTGTTCGGTGAGGGTGGAATTGTGATGAGATCTCACCATTCCAGAATGGGAGCCAAACATTTAGAAAAAATCATGTTCCTCAAATGCAACATGGATAAGTTTTAGGAAGTACAGCAAGTTTATTTTTTTAAATCATTTTTCTAAAATGCAACCTTTCAGACATTTTGGGTTTGGCTGCCTCTGTCTGCCTGTCTGGGGTTCCCAGCCTCCTCTGCCTGCCTGGTCTCTTCTTGACCAGTTCAACAGTTGAATTGTCCAAGACAAAGGCCTCTGCCTGCCTGCTTTGGGGTTCCCTGCCTCCTCTGCCTGCCTGGTTATTTTGGGTTTGTCTGCCTGGTCTGTTCTTGCCAAAATCAGTTGCAGTCAGAGTTTTGAAATAAAAAGGCACACTTGTGCCTAGAATTTATTTAAGCCACACATCTGAAGTAGCCTTATTTTGTTGGGAAAAAACCCATTGATTTTAATAGGGACTCGTGGAGTCAGCTTTGGGAGTGACTCGTGAGTCACCATTTTGGACCAAGGACTCGGACTCGAGACTCGGGTCCAAAGACTTATGACTCGACTCGTGACTCGAGACCAAGGACTCTTCAACATCCCTGCCCTTTCCCCCCTCTCCGAGGTCGAGTTCCTGAATTTGGAGGCCAGCCAGTGCAGTTCTTTCTAGGAGCCATAAAATTGTTCCTTAAAATCGGTAACATTTTTCTAACTTGTCTTCTAAAGACTGGCTAGAAAAATTTAGCCATTTTACAAATTCTTAACCCCTTGATAATATGTTACATATATGCATGTTATATGCTTTTTTACTTGATGTATAAGTTGTGCTTACATTACTGGCTCTGCACATATTTCTAGTTCTTGTTTTGTGCTTGTGGCATATTGTACTAGACTGGATTATGGTAGACTGATAGCAGTCACATGGCCTTGTATCATCTGCAGGGACTACCTTCTTGAGTTAGAATTCCACCCCTTGTTTGTGCTGTTTGTCACCTCATAATTAAGCTTCAGTCTCAATACTAGGCACATATATTAACTATATCAATATACTGGTGAATTTATATACAGAAGTGAGCATTCATTCCCATCCCCAGCACAGAACTGGGAAGGGGATAGTTGCATCTTGACTACTTCCTTTTTGGGAGTAATTCTACAAGAGATAATTGTTGCAAGGCAGTAGCACCCTTAATGCAAACCTGGCACCTCTTCTAAAAGTGTTGCATACTGTGGCATTTCTGCCCCATTCTTTGCTTTGACAGTGAGAACAAACACGGCCCCAGAAATCAAGATGTGCCTTCTTACCAAGAACAAATCAAGGAATGTACAAGTATCCCAAGCTGCTTAATTATCTCAGTTCTGTGATCCCTCATAATATGTATTCCATAGAATAGGGGTGGGAAACTTCCAGGAATTGGGAAGCTGCACTGTACCCCTGAACCCCAGCAGGAGGTTCCACATTCCCTGCTTCTACATGCCCTGCTGATGCCATGTCACTGAAATTCAGTGGTGCATCAGAACAGGGGGGGAAAGTCTCTTTTAAAAGGAAAATTGGTGGTTTGCCAGCAAATTTCGGTGGTGTGGCAGCAGCAGCAAAAAGAAGCTATTTTGCTTTAAAATAGTTCCTTTTTGTTGCAGCAAACCACCAATTTTCCTTTTAAGATGGGATTTCCCCCCTCCTGATACCACGTTGCTGAATTTCGGTGATGCAGCAGCTGTGGGGCAAGTGGGGCCACAAAGAAAGCCAGAGGGCAACATGTTGCCCACCCCTGCCATAGAGTAAACGAAATGCTTACTGTCTCTGAAATTTTAAAGTTAAGGATGGAATTGTTGATAAAGGTGACCAGATATATATTAAAAATTCAGTCATTTTTTCCACTTATAATAAATATTATTATTATTAATTTCTTTTCAGGTGGGTGGGAGGCTGATAGTCCACGTAGATGAACTAGCCCAGATGTGGAAGGTGCTCAATCTCCCTACAGATTTGTTTGAAAGTATTATGAATGTTGGACGTTTTACTGAAGAAATTGAATGGCTCAAGTTTTTAGCTCTGGCCTGTAGCTCTCTTGGAGTTGTAAGTTTATTGTTCCTTGAATTTCCAGTCTGTTTAGATTTCTTAAATAATGGCTTAAATTTAGTGTGCCTGTGTCATTTGGAGTCTGGTGGTGGACAATGAGTAGTTTTACTAATGACCAGGAATAAGCCCTAATGCAGTTGTGCCCTGCACAACATATGGCTCACTAAGCCAAACATGGCTGCTTTGTCATGTAATGGGGCATTTTATTTATTTATTTATTTATTTATTTATATTTATCACCCATCTGGCCGGCAAACCGGCCACCCTGGGCGATGTACACAAAATAAAAACAGGATAAAATACATTTAAAACAGTATAAAAATTTAAAATCTAGGACAGCCTCCCCACTTATCCTTTTGCAGTCTCAGACAGGAAGCAGAAAGGTTTATTGAGTTGTTCTATGAAGATATTACTTGGGTTTACTAAGGAAGGCTGCCTTCATTTCCCACTTATGCCTAATCTGACCTCACTTAGGCCTAGTGTACATATATGGCAGTATGAGATAGGAATCAGGTGGTAGAGTTTTGAGGTGCTGGACAGGTACCACTTCAGACAGCAGGTAGGGAATCACTTTTTAAAATATACTGCTGCATAAAAACAACAACCTGCCAACAAGTTAAAAAAATGGTAATATACAACAAGGATCTGCTGGCCTAAAAGCTTTCTCCTTGGAGTGCTAGTTTCCTTCTTGCAGGGAAATTTGTTCATAGCAGAATAATTCAAAAATGGAATTTTCAACTTGCTGGCTGAATTGGGCACAATCTACTCTACAACCCTAGGATTCTAGTGCTTGAATCTGCTACTTGTGTAGACTAGGCCTCAGATTAAAAATGTAGAAGAAGTACACACACACACACCCTGCTGAAGTGAGGAGAGCTTGTGATTCAGCATTGTCCTCAGTTCATTATACAGTCATGCCTTGGACTGAGAGCATAATTCGTTCCGGAAACGTGCTTGTAATCCAAAACACCTATATCAAAACGAAATCCCCCCAAAAAAATTTGTACAGAGATTTTTAATTTAAGCCGTACTACAGTACTTGTATTGCAAGACATCGCTTGTATATCAAGTAAAAATTAAATAAATAAATATTTAAAAATTTGCCTGTCTTGCAAAACGCTCTCAAACCAAGTTACTTGCAATCCAAGGTATTACTGTAGCTACTTTTAAGCCCTCCTAACAGAAGATAATTCACTACTCTGCCTAACAGGGTAGCTGCACAAGATCCCAGGTGAGCTTCATCATAGGGTTTCCTACACCGTATTTCGCTGGTAGGCTCTATTTTTCATGGCTCACAAGTACAGCAGACCTGCCCTAATATCTAGAGTAAAGGTAAAAATTAATGTTTATTTTTGCAATTTGAATTATTAAATACCACGACCTAATAGAATAGCGTATGATTACTTAGGCCTTGCTCATCTATGAATCTATGATTACATATATAGGGACAGTTTAGTGAGACATAAAAATACATTAGGAGTAATGCAATATTTAACTAAACATTCCCAAAGCAAACCTTATGGAAACTTTACTCATTGCTTTAACGTTTCTAGCCCAGTCCTAGCACTGTTTAATCTGAAAGAAACTCCACTAATTATTATGGAATTTACTTCCATGTTAGTGTTATGAAACACTCGGCAGATCAGTCTGTACATGGCTACAATAAAGGGGTATTCAGTGCCATTTATAGTGAACAATCTAGGGAGTTCTCCCCACCTTATCTTGAGTTAAGGTGCCTGTTGTTATAAGGAATGAACCTTGTTGCAGACTATTCTCTTAATTGTCAATACCCCCAAACCATATCATTTTAGATGTACTCTGGGGTGAAGATGGTGGGGGGAAGTCTGGTTTGAAAGTAGGTCTCACTTTGGACAACCCATGTTGGCCAGAATTTCCCTCTGCTAAGATCATCAGATTTAACCTGGAGTTTGATGGTTTTTGAAAAACTCATTAAAACAGCATCACTTCTGCAGCTGAACTTTATAACAGCTGTTTTCCTCACAGCTTCAAGGTGTTACATATGCCCTCTTCCTGGACTTCAGTCTTAGATGTTATTATAGATGACTTCTAAGCATAAGGTGAGACAGCAGTAGTTGTTGGTGACTGTAATGATGAGGTGTATAGACCATTCCATCATGGAAATCTATGAGCCAAGTAGAATTGCTAAGTCACAGCCTAAAAACAGCAATTTCCATTTACTATATTCAGCTCTGCTTAGAGCAGCTGCTGCATCCCACAACTCCATGGACTTCCTTTCTACCTGCTCCTTTCTCTGATGTGGGTAGCAGGAATCTAATTTGGAGTAGGCAAGAGGATGGTGCAGGTGGTACAGCAACTGCAACCTTGCCCAAAGCATCTAAAGGCAAAGCCCCTCAAAGCATCTAAAGGACTTGACAAACTCCCTGGGCTAGAGTTGACAGTGTTTTAGGTTTCCTATTCATAGGACTGTAATTTGTTTATTTATTTGATTCATACCCTGCCTTTCCACCAAGGAAATGGCGCCCACTGTGGCTCTTTGCCAATGATGGCAAAGAAAAAGTATAAGAAAAGCTTTTTGAATTTAAAAAGTGCTATCTTAATGATAATTTAAGACTAGCATTGGGCTTATCTAATGTAACATTAGACATTTAGATATTTTTAATAATCCGTTAGCTACTAAAATACCAGATCAGTAAAGAAATGGAAGTAGATCACATGAACTAGATCACATCTGAATTTGCTGAGAACATATAGGAATGGTTTTATGTAGCTGAATTATTTATGAACTAAAACCCACTATCTCTACTGTAGTTATACATGTAATAAAGAGAGGACCATCTTGATTCAGCATAATACCCAGCTAATCACATTCCAGCTAATCATATTCATATAACGTTATAGAGGCCTCAGAAATCCCTGTGTTGGGTCTGTCCTGAAGGCATCTTTGACCTATTTATTTATTTATTTATTATATTTATACCCTACCTTTTTTCCTGAAAGGAACCCAAGGTGGCTTACATAGTCCTCCTCCTCCTCTCCATTTTATCCTCACAACAACCCTGTGAGGTAGGTTAGGCTGAGAGTCAGTGACTAGCCCAAAGTCACCCAGTAAGTTTCATGGCCAAGCAGAGACTAGAACCCGGATCTCCCAACCTATGGAGGTATATCTACTCCTATAAAGGTTTAGTGAAAGTGTGTGTTGAAATCTCTAGTTATATGATCACTATTTATGGTAATAAAGGCTAAAGTATTTCTGAAAGCCAGTTACTGTACCTTGATCCATTGTATTTTCCTTCTCTCCCTTGCCCTTCAGCTTGGTGTTCAGAATGTATCTGCTTCTCCAGTTTTTTCCCCCTCACCTGAAGTCATAATCTTATATTTGTAACATTACAGTTATCTGCTGTGGAGATAATTCTGATTTCACAGAAGATTTGACTTCAGGTGAGCAAAAATGAAAGAGCAGATGGAACTAACAGATCTTGTTTTTTCTTCATGTAAATACATTTGATAGTGTGTAACTACCAGAATGGATATCAGAAGGTGAAATTTGTATGATGGGGGGGGGGGGGATCCTTTCAGTCAGAGTACATTCTTCAATTTACCTATTTGTTTGATTTATTCTTATCACACTGATTTTGTGTTCAGATTTTTAGGAGATTAAAAAAATAAGAACATAAGAAGAGCTATGCTAGATCATACCAAGGGTCCATCTAGTCCAGCATTCTGTTCACACAGTGGCCAACCAGCTGCCCACGGGATCCCACAAGTAGGACATGAGTGCAACAGCACCCTCCCACCCATGTTATATAGCATATAGCCACCAGAACTAGTAGCCATTAATAACCTTATCCTCCATGAATTTGTCCAATCCCCTTTTAAAGCCATTGAAATTGGTGGCCATCACTACATCTTGTGGAAGTAAATGGCATAGTTTAACTATGTGCTGTGTAAAGAAGTACTTCTTTTTATCTGTCCTGAATCACCCACCAATTAGCTTCATGCGATGACTCCAGGTTCTAGTATTATGAGAGACAGAGAAAAATGTCTCCCTATCCACTTTCTCCACACCATGCATAATTATGTACACCTTTATCATTCTTCCCTTACTCGCCATTTTTCTAAGTAAAACAATCCCAAAATGGACTATGTTGCCAGCATAGACCAAGAACAAATCACAGAATGAGATGGAAGGAATAGCAATTTCCCAGAATAGAGCAACTCGGACATCAATTCTTCTACGGAAGGGTTTCTTATGTACAATCCAGTGCCAATATATATATTTTTAAGATACTGTGTATAAAGCCTGTGTGTGTTTCTACATGCACACATACATAGTTACTGGCCACAATCTAATAGAAATTAAAGTGTGCTTAAACCCACTGAAATCATCATCAATACCACAATAACTCTGCATTGTGACCACTGTGGTATATGCACCTTAGCACATTAGTAAAGGTATCTAAAATTAAATCACACCTTTGTCATGGCTTTGCATCATTCATGAAAGAGATGTTTATAAGGGAATATCTATCTTATTTATTTATTTATTTATTATATTTATGAATCGCCCATCTGGCCAGACATCCGGCCACTCTGAGCGATGTACAGTTCAATAAAACACGGGGGGGGGGGGGGGGACACACACACACAGAGTATAAAACACAATTAAAAACAGTACAAAACTTAAAAATCCTAACCCACCCCATATTCCTGCCTGAAAAGCCAAATTTTTAATGCCCGGTGGAAGCTAATCAAGGAAGGGGCATGGTGGAGGTCACTGGGGAGAGAGTTCCATAAATTGGGGGCTGCCACAGAAAAGGCCCTCCTCCTAGTCCCCACCAGCCTGGCTGCTCTGGCTGATGGGACAGGGAGAAGGCCATCCGTGGCAGATCTTGTTGAGCGGCCTACTTGATGTTGCTGGAGGCACTCCTTGAGATATACTGGACCGGAGCCATACAGGGTTTTAAAGGTCAATGCCAACACCTTGAATTCGGCTCGGCAAACAACTGGTAGCCAGTGCAACTCCTTAAGCACTGGAGTGATGTGGTCACGCTGGCGGCAGCCTTTAACCAGGCGAGCTGCTGCATTCTGTACCAGCTGCAACTTCCGAACCGTCTTCCAGAGTAACCTCACATAGAGCGCATTACAGTAGTCTAGGTGAGAGGAGACCAAGGCATGAACCACTGATAGGAGCAGATGATTAGGAAGGTAGGGGCGCAACTGCTGCATCAGATGGAGTTGATACAGCGCCGCCCGGCTCACAGCTGACACCTGAGCCTCCATGGACAGCTGGGAGTCTAGAATGACTCCCAAGCTGCGGACCTGATCCTTCAGGGGTAGATGTACCCCATTCAGCACCAGGTCAACATCCCCTAACCTTCCCTTGTCTCCCACCAGAAGTACCTCAGTCTTGTCAGGGGTTCAGTTTCAGCATGTTCCCTCCCATCCAGCCACCCACTGCCTCCAGGCACTTGGACAGGGTTTCAACAGCCAACCTTGGTGAGGACTTGAAGGAGAGGTAGAGCTGCGTGTCATCCGCATATTGATGACAGTGCATCCTTAAATCTTACACATTTAAGCTTCTCCTGGGAACTGTATTTTGTACAAGGTTCTCCTCTCCCTTAACCTCACAACAACCCTGTGCCACGGTAAGCTAGGCCAAGAGATAGTGACTGGCCTTAAGATTCATGGCTGTATGGGGATCTGAACCTGGGTCTCACCCACCCTTGTCTGACACGTTAACCATTACACCAACCTTCCATGACCTGGTGCCCTCCAGATCTTTTGGATTATAACTCCCAGCATTCCTGACTATTGGCCAGGCTGGCTGGTGCTGATGGGAGTTCAAGTCCGAAACATCTGGAGGGTACCAGATTGAAGAAGGCTGCACTACACCATACAGGCTTTCTCCATTAAATCTGTAGCATACCACATAGGAATTCTGGCAAGGAAGATATAATAGTTCAGTTAAATCATAAAAATGGGTCCTCACTATTCTGTTTTATGGCTTCTAGAAATACATGATAACTAGTTGTTCTATGTTATTAATGCCAAAAAACTTGATACCCATTCTCTCTTTTTAAAAAAAATATAGACTATTGCAAAAACTCTGAAGATAATATGTGAAGTTTTATCCAGCGAGCACGACACTGGACCAGCCCGCATCCCCTTCAGTACTTTCCAGTTTCTCTACACTTATATTGCTGAAGTAGATGGGGAGATTTCAGCATCTCATGTCAGCCGAATGCTGAATTACATTGAACAGGAAATGTAAGTAATATATCTTATCGTTAAAGTAATTGTCAAGGCGTGTGACTGTTTATGCCAGGGGTAAGCAAACTGGTGCCTTTCAGATGTTTTGAACTACAAGTTCCATAAGCCCAGCCAGCATGGCTAATGGTCAGGGATTATGGAGTTGTAATCCAAAACATCTTCAGGGCACCAGGCTGCCTACCACTTGTTTATGCAGTAACTGCCAGTCTATTGTAGGGTGTTGGTGTACAGTAGCTTTTACAAATATAGGGAAAGATAAATAGCTAAGTCCTAGGACCAACGAATTCACAGGACTGTACATAAAAGATTTGTGCATGAAACAAATTAACATGAAGCAGACTCACACATTAAGGAAGGCTGGAAAAATCCTAGTTTCTAATGTACCATGTATCTAAAAACTTGATTCTGATGCTTAGGAATGTAAACTATTTTTCCACACTGGTTGTGGTTTGGGTGTGTGTGTGTGTGTGTGTGTGTGTGTGTGTTTTCTCCCTAAAAAATCCTGTTCCATTTATTTCAACAGGAAAGAATTAAGCATATGCTGATTTTAGTGGACGTGCACACACAGCTTTTCAACTTTATCCCATTTTTCCGATTGAGATTTTTCCTAACACTTCTGTGGTATTCTCAACTCCTCTCTCCCTGCCTCATTCTACATTTAAAGCTACTGTACTGACCATGACAGCAACATTAATCAATTGAGCATTTGCATTTAAATTTCTATCCTCTTTGGCTCTGTATAGAAAAAGGGTCATGTGTTAAAGTAGCCCTCAGTTCAGGATATATATGGTTAGTGCCACCTTGTGGCATTCATTGACTTGCAGTCTAATCTTCAAATACTACTACACTGCCCCTGCCCAATGTAGCTCTTTTAAAATCATTATATTTTTCTCTGTCTTGATTTTCCAAAGATACTGGAACCAAGCATGACATTTGGAAAGACGGAAGATGTTACTTCAGTTGTGTGTGAGAGAAAAAAGTTGAGAATGTTTGTTTCATATCGAACAAGTATTGCTGATTGAGCAAACCTCTATTTTTATGTTCTTTATACAGCATCGGGCCAGACGGCTTGATCAAGGTGAATGATTTTACCCAGAATCCTCGGGTCAGGCTGGAGTAGATTCTCAGTACATCATGCACTACTATGTTAGTAGGAGGAAGAAGAAACCGAGGATAGAATAACAGTTACAAATAGGCCAGTCTCTCAGTCTCTTTCTTTCCCTTTGTGTCCGTTAATAAACAGTTTGGCAAAGCAACCAATAAGAAAGATGGAAACATAGATTGAGAAGGTGCCACTGAAGTAGAGTTCTGTCTGCTGTTAACTTTCTAGTGCTATGATATACACACGTCCACCCAAATAAATATAATAGTCTAACAAATATAAACCTATTAAATATATTTGAGGTCCACCCTTCTCCCCTCTTTTTGCATTTCAAATTATCTGGCACTGTCATGTATAATTGATCAGAATTTCAGAAAAATTAATCTTCAGGAGAAAATATCAAGATTGTTTGCATGGCTTCCATAGTTTCCAACGTTTCCTTCATTATAGAAAGGAGTAAGCTGTGGAACAGGCTTTAGCTTTGCTTTTCATTACTATCAGTGATTGTTCAGTTGTGCATTTATCCAGATAGAATGCACTCCCCTTAGATCAAATGCACTGGTTCTGGGATTCACATTGTCCATTATAGTAGATAAATGATATCAGATACAACTGTGAATGTCACATGTCAATTAAGGGATCACAAAGGTAATACAGGGCAGTTCCAGCTGAGGCATTTATTATGCAATTGCCTTGCCTCCCACACAGACATTTCTGGTAGGGTCCAGTCCAGCCATCATCATCTCCCATTTGTAACTCATGTTTCCTTAGTGTTTCTCCCATTTTTTTTCTTACCATAAAAAATCTGTTAAGGAGAGAAAATCGAATAACTGCATGGATGCCTTTTGATTGGTAGGGCTAGTAGCTGACTCTGGAAGCACCCATTGGCAACAGAGTCACTCTAGAAATGTATTGTAATGTTTGTACACTTTTCCATACCAAAGAATGTTCATTCTCCAGTTCTATAAGGAGAAGCTCTATACAAAAATGTTTTTAACATTTCTTTATTTTTATCTTGGAGTGATAAGTATCAAATACGAAACAGATACACACTGCAATGGGAAGTCTAGTATATCCAGTTGTTGATATTAATTGTAGACTTTAAAAGTTGATGTATTGTACTGCTCAGATACCTTATGTCTGATGCAGAACCCCCAGCCCATAGAGCCTCCTTGAGTTCCTTCAGGGCTTGGTGTCCCACCCCCTGGAGGAATCCATGCTGTTATCTCTAGGAGGAGTGGCCGCTCTTCCTGGCACAAGTTGCATGGATGCACAGGGTACATGTTACCCCAAGCTAGGCACATGGCCAGCACCAGGAGGAGCCACTGCTTTTCCTGGAGCTAGCTGAGTGGCTTTGTGTGGTGCCCCCACAGGGATGACATGTGTTGTGCAAAGCCAGGGATTTGGCTGGCATGGTTATTCCTTCCAGCACCATCTGAGTCCCCTTCTCCATGCTGGGAGAGGCAAGGAACTCTATGTCTCTCCCAGCAGGGAGAAAGGCGAAATGCCTGGAGTGGGGTGATGCAATAACATCACTGGGCATGGCTGTGGCCACTGTTGTCATCCAGCCTGTGGAGGGCCCAGCAGGGGCCAATTCAGCCCTCACTCTAAAACCCTTCTGAACCCCTACCTTCAGTCTTCATTTCCTAGTATGAAGCAAACCTTCCTAGAACCTCCTTCCCAATTTGGTCCAACCCAGTGAAGAACATCACTGTGCAGAAAGAACTTCCCATACACTTCCCATACACTTAGCCAATAGCCTTCTCCAAGCTGGTGCCCTCTATGTGTGTTGGACTACAACTCCCATAATCCTCAGCCAGCATATGGAGGGCACCAGGTTGGGGAAGGCTGACTTAACCAATGCAGCTCATCCATGCCACGCTGAACTGGCATAAATGCAGGTGCACATTCCTATCCAGAAACACAGGCTCTTCACACATGCCCTTTAACCGGAGAGTGTGCTAACTCATTAACCATACCCTCCCAATAATGGAAGGCTGCTTACCATTTAATTAGTGCTGATGTAGGCTAATAAGGGTTCCATACACTTTTTAAAAAAACCATGTGTATTGCATAAACTTTCCCAAAGGACCTGGAGTGGTGGCCAGATGCAAAAGAGGGCATGGCTTCTGCACCTTTAATAATTGTGTGGAAGTGGGAATTTCAGCAAGTGTAGCTTGTCACAACAAGCTCTACACAGCTATTAAAGGTACAGGAGCCCTGTCTTACAGATTCATAATAGAGTTGGAAGGGCCATCGAGTCCAACCCCCTGCTCCATGCAGGAAACTAGAGGAGGGGTCTCCCATCCAAGTAACAACCTTCTTTTGCGTCAGGCCACCCTACCTCTCTTATTCATCTTGGGGTGGGGGGGAAATGTTAAAATAGCAGCTGCTCCAGGATTGAAACCTCCCTCCTCTCAACAGTGGAGTGGAGTGGAAGAGGGGTGGTGCAGGGCAGGGCATGAAGACTGGCTAGCAGCAAGCTCTTCCCCTCATCCATCTGGTGGGGAAAAGCAATGGGACCACACAGTACATTGGGAAGAGATTATTTGCACAGCACAATTCTATGCATGACTACCCAGAAGTAAGTTCCACTGAACCTAGGAAACCAAATTTTCCTCTCCTATTAAACAAATGAACCACTGTACTACATATTAGTTTCCATACTTCTCAATGCAACTGAATGTGGATGATTAAGGAAAGTAACATTTTATATCAAAATTAAATGTACTAGAAACCAGATAACTCAATAGAAAAGATAGCTACCGTATCTGTTCCTTTGTTAATGGTGAGCCTTAGTGAAGTATACAGGATAGCAGAAGAAACCATCCTTGTGGAATGGGAACATCTCAGAATATGGGTGGTATATTACTGCTTTTTTTTTTAAAGCTTCCCCATATCTAAAACATCCTATACAAGGAAACTGCCCCCACACCTGCATTTTGTGGTGATACCATCCCATAACAATTATGCCATGTGCTTTTTCTTACCATCTGAACCGTTAGTGGTTTTTCAAAGCTACATGATATCGTTATGATACCTAGCTATCAAACTAGCCTACTTGCAATTATTTCTTTCAGTAAATGCCTGTGAAAGCTCATGCAGTATTAGAATGGAATTACAAGTACTTCCGTGGTTCTTTTCTACAGGGATTTCTTTTAAGTAGTTTAAGCAGATTCTGCTGGCAGAGAGTATGAGGGGGAGAGTCTTTCCAGAGTCTTTGCTTAGAATACCCCCTTCTTCCTGCTTTTCTCCCTCGGAGACGAAAGGCGTGGGGGATTTGTATCTATCATCTATTGGGGAGAAATGCAGCTGGTGGGCTGTAATGGTTAATTTTGAGCAGAAAGACAGCTGGAAAGGAAAGGTTTAAACAGCCCTCACAAGCCCTCCTTTCCCATGCTCAACATGAACCTCCCTACAGCTGCTCTACTTGATAAAACCTTTGTGGAGTAGAATTATGGAACTATGCAAACAGAGGTTCCCTGTCTTGTCTACAACTCCACAAGCAGGGATCCTTCCTGTGCTAAATCTGTCTAGCAGTGGGGGAGAAATCTTCTCATACCTAGTTTCTGGTTGGTTAATTTCCTCTACTTGTCAATCATACCATCCCTCCTGGGACACCAAAAGAATATGAGGTGTTTTTACTATGTTTTGTCTTGCATTTGGAACATCTTGCTGGTCCTTGGCTTTGGGTAAGCATGATACTGATACTACGTATGTAAGTCTGTATAGGACAGGATTAGTTAGAACTGTTTTATTTGCTTTGCTGCTTATTTTCCCCACTCTCTTATATTGAACTTAAACAGGGCCAGCTCTCTCATGAACCAGAGTGAGATCTGTGCCTCAGATGGCCGATTGGAGTGGTGGCTTACGCTTGTGGCTTACGCTTGTCTGAGTGTGGAAAGCTAAGCAGGGTCAGGCCTGGTTATTACTTGGATGGGAGACCCCTCCTCTAGTTTCCTGCACTGAGCAGAGGGTTGGACTCGATAGCTTTGTAGGCTCCTTCCAACTCTATGATCTATGAAATCTATGGTGGATCAGCACCCATTCAGACCACTACTGTCTTGGCTACCCACACTCAGGGACACCCGCAGCCATGCATGTTTCACTTGCTGTTGCCCCCATTGCCTAAAGCCACTCCCGCACCCACTGCCTTCAGCCACCTGCTCTAGCTTCCACCTTTCTGCCTTGCTGTGGCAGAAAAACATCTTAAAACAGTTTTTCCCACCATGGCAAAGTGACAATGGTGGTGCTCCTACAGCTGAATCTAGCACCATCTTAGACCTCGCCCCACAATGCCTTGCTTGTTGAGGAAGAATGTCCTTTCTCAAAGAGCGAGGCTCTGCAGGTGAGATTTGACAGGGTGTGAGCCCCATCTGTAGGAGTGCCTCCACCAATTTGCTGTCCTGGGAAAAACAGTGCTCCTGCATGGAGAGGAGCAGTAGCTGCAACAACAGTACTGTCTGCTGCAGATAGGGGTCTGAGGAGGAAGAAGCAGGCAGTGGGAGGGGTCTGCCTCCCTGTCTTCAGCAGCCCTCAACTTAAATAAACCTTTTTATTTGGACTCTGGAGTTGATTGCATGATTTGCCAAGCCAAAGGATCTGTCTCACCTACGTGCCTAGCTTGCTGGTTCACACTACAGGCTTAGAAAGAGAGGTAAAGGAATGACAGAATGAGCTCTGGCTGTGTATAACCAAGGAGAAAAATAAACACTGCAAGTTATGGGTTTCTTCCTAACCCAGACATAAGTTTTTTTTGTGTGTTTTTTTTTAAAGGAGGAAATGGTAGCAACTAGTATGTATGTTAGTGATGTGCTTCAGCCTAGCCTGCCTCACAGGATGGGGGGAATGGCATTTGTGCAGATCCTGGGGGGCAGGGAGTGGCAGCAAGGTGTTGGAGGAGGAAAGAGCTCTATGTGTACCACACAGCCTGCACTGTACCCCTAAGCTATCCTGCTGCCCTCAGGTGCAGTGGAGGCAGCCAGTATTGAAGTAAGATTCAACTGCCAGTCTGGTCAGCTTCTGTACATGGAATGGGGGGAGGCATCTTGTCCTTCATCTCTGGCAACAAAATGTCTTAACCGGTCCTCTCTTGGAGACACAAAGCCGTGTGACCTCAGTTCACGAACCCCAACCCTTAAGAAGCTTGTCATCTGACAATAGCTTGAAGCTTTGGTATGCTGTATCAGGAGCTCAGGGCCAATGCTGAGGGGAAGTCCACCAAGAAAAAGAAATATAGCTGTTAAAACAAGAAACATCTGTTGTACCAGAGAAACTGGTTTATTTTGTAAAACACCAAGACAACGTCCCTGTGGTTTCTTAAAAGGCAAACAGTGCAATCCTCTACATGGCCACTCCACATGTTCATTCTCAGGTACACGTGTATAGTTGCATCCCATACTCACCAAGTGCCCTAGTTTTTCAGGGAAAATCCTGGGAAAACTGTAGCCATCCTGGCTTCTCTCCCTGTCCCGCTGATTCCCAATTTCCCCCCCGAGGCACGGTGCCCCCTCCCCAGCCATGGGCTTGCTCCCTTCCCTTCAGGCGCCTCGGGGAAAGAAGGGTTAAACCATAAAGAGAAGTGGGAAAGAAGGGCTGGAGAGGGGGCAGGCACCAACAAGGAACTTGCCCAATAGGGGAAGGCTGTCCAAGAGAGGGAAGAGCTAGTGATATGTCCAGAACAGCAAAAGCAAGAGAAAAGGGGTGGAGTGTACAGGCATTTACAGATGTGAGTGTGGAGGACCTTATAAAAGAAGGAGGATGGTCCTGGGTGGGGGCTTCCCAGACACAAAGAAAACCAATTGTCTTTGGCTTGACTGACACAAAAAGGTGGGGATTGGTGGGAGGTGACTGGCTTCTCCTTGGAACATCTTTACAGTGGGGTTGTTTCCTCCTTATTGTTTATTTATTGGATTTCTTAGTCACCTTTCTCTTTAAAAAAGACCCAAGGCAACTTACCCCCAAATTATTAAAACATATAAAATATTATGTAGCTAAAAACGATTTCCATTAAAACTACCAAAATATCAGTGCAGACTACAACCCAAACAACTGATGCATAAAAAGGGTGTTGGGTACTAAAATGGGCAAGGTGCAAAAAATGTTTTTGTGTGCACCTTTTTGGGTATGGCCGGCTGAACTTAATGGCTGCTAATGCATTCAAAGTATTTATGGAGGATTTTCCTCTCCCCAGCACTGCCACCACCTATGGGGGAACTATTACTTCACTTGGTAATCCCACCTATAGGGTTTCTTATTTATAGCAAATGCTTATATTTCAGGGCCTAAGGAACTCTCTGCCACTATAACTCAGAGTGCCGCAAGCTGACCCTTTTCCGCTGCCAGCAATTCTGTTAGGACACTTTAAAACCACCTGGCATAAGGTGTGGTAGTCTCCTTGGGTGGCAGGGCTGTGCTGAAACCAACCCTGAAGAGAACCGGCCCCCAGGTAACTAGTGTGTGCCTGGGAGATATAAGGAATCAGCTTTTGTTATTTTGTAGCTCTACTGTCTGTGTACCAAAGCGTCTCTCTATTTTTGTGTCCTCGGGCGAGGGGGCGCGCCGCGCGCTGCCGGGCTGGCTCAGCTGTGGGCCTATTTTGGTAGGGGCGGGCCCGCCGCCGCCACCGCGAGGGAGCCGCTGCCTGGCGTCTCGATGGGCAAGTGCGGCAGTGTGGCAGCGGCAGCAGCCAGCAGGCGGGGGCGCGGCTCGGGCGAGTGGGCGCGCCGCACGCTGCCGGGCCAGCTGTGGGCCTATTTTATGGTAGGGGCCTGGAGCTGCAGCTCCAATAGCCCCTATCTTAATCCGGCCCTGTGTAGACTAGACCGGCTTTTCAGGACTTTCAGGCGCCATGCTTTATCAGATACTTTGCCTCCTCCCAGCCCCCAACCGGGATTACCTAGTTTACACATGAGGAGGCGTGTGTGTGTGTGTGTGTGTGTGTGTGTAGGAACCCTCAGAGGCTCTTTTCTCCACAGTTACATATTATTTCTTTGGCAAACTACTAATGAGAACAAAGCCACCATTGTGGGATCCATTTTTAAAGTGGGAGAGAGATCTTTAAAACAAGGAGTTTCCTGCACAATGTGGGGAAAGTAGGCTGAAAGTTATGTTCGACTGAAATAATGGCATATTCCTCCCCGGTTTACCCCTTCCTACTGTTTGTTGTCACCTCTATATTACATTTTAGATTATAAGCTCTTTGGGGCAGAGAACTGTTCTCTTATAATCGGAAAAAGCACCATGCACATTGATGGTAGAATAATAATAATGACAACAAAAGCAATCACCATCATCATCATGGGTCTGGAGATCAAAGTGGCTTCAGAGTGGTCAGAGCCCTTAAATGGTTAGAGCAGGGCTCTCCAACCTTGGTTCCCCAGATGTTGCTGGACTACAGCTCCCAGAATCCCTTGCCATTAGACATGCTGGCTGGGTATGCTAGGAGCTGTAGGCAGCAACATCTGGGGACCCAACGTTGGAGAGCCCTGGGTTAGAGCATCCTGGGGTGGGTGGCTATACCCTTGGCCACGCCCTCATGTTGCCTGGCTATACCCTCTTGATCCCACCTTCATGTTGCTTAACCATGCCTCTTACAAATTCACATGTGTGTCCCTATTTTCATCTGTGAAATGTTGGAGGGTATGGCATCCTAACTCACTTATTCCGGCATGAACCTATATTGCTAAAAGTCGGGTCATAGCTTCGAAAGCTCGTGCTGCAATAAAATCATCTTGGCCTGTCAGGACGCTTTTATTTTGGCTACAGAAGACAAATTCGGCATACTCCTCCTTCGCCTTGCTGTCCGGGATAGTTTGTTTTGGCAGCTCCAACTTGGCTCAACCAATAAGACGCAGCCTTCTCGCTCCTACCCGAGCAGCATCTACTTTAACACCGCGATCCTATACATGTCCACTAGGAAGTAAGTCCTCTGAGTTTAATGGGACTCAACCCCACCTCAGGTAAGTGAATATAGCAGTCTAAGGGCACAATCCTATGCATGCTTAGACGGAAAAAAGTTCTACAACTCCCAGCGAGTTGTAGGACTTTTTTTCCTTTCTAAACATTCACAGTATTGCGCCCTAATTTGCACAGTGACAATAACTGGAGAGGGATCAGCACGAGCTGCCTAAGCCACGCCTTCCTCGCGCTCCACAGCCGCTATTGGTCCAATTTCGCAATTGCTTTCGCCAATAAGAGACCTCCGTACTCTCATTGCCCGCCTACCTATTCCTTTCCCGCTCCGGCTGCCGCCGCCTCGTAACGAGAGTGGGCGGGGCCTGAATCAGGCTCTTCTCCCTGAGTCGCCGTTGGGCCCATCAGTCGAGTTTGGGGAAGAGACTTTTGGGGGCGCTGAGTTCCCTTCTCTGCTCTTGACGGGGTGACGATGGCGAGGCAGGGCTCCTTACGGCACCATAAGGTAAAACCAGTAACTGGGGGAGAATAAAGCAACATTTTATATAAAAATAATAATTCTGTTAAACTATTATTTCCTATATGTGCCTTACAAAGCCCCTGTATCTAATTTATTCCCTCCCCGCTTAAGGTTAGCGAGTGTAGAGAACTATGTGCAAAGACATATTTTTCCCCCTGCAGCAGATCAAGTAGGGGCGAGGGGGGCAAGTTTTGAAAAAGGAGAATGAGAGAGAAGGGCCAGAATTAGCTGGTGGTTATTGTTTTTTTCTGGGCAGGGCGTGGACGTTGGTCTCCAACCATGTAAAACCAGAGGACCTAGGCTTGTGTTGAGCCCATTGGAAAATCTGGAATTTCTCCCTCTATCTGAAATGCAAGCCAGAGTACCTGGTTTTAAGGTGTGAGGATGTGAAATGTTTCTGGAAGATCACTTGTCCTAAGTGCGAGTTCAACCACACAAACGTAACCTCTCTTCGTTTGTACTGCGGACTTGGTCATTGTTAGAGCAGACCCGTTGATTACTGGGACTTAAGTTATTCTTAAGTATGGCGAAGTCTGGAGCCAACCCTTTTCAGGGAGCCCTTCCAAGTTGACCATAGTAAGGTGTAGCTACCACAGATGCACTAATAATGCACCTGACACGTACAGAGTGTGCCGTGCACAAAAATGATGTCCTCCCCCTGCTTTCCTTCCTCCAATATGTGCACTGCAAACCCCTTAGGTTTGTTATCTCTCCCATTAAGCTTTGTGTTCAAGCCTATATTGAAGGGGCCTTGTTTGATCCTTCTTTCTGCTTTTCCTGTCCTCCTGTAATCTTGTTTCCTGTTTCCCAGCCCCAGTTTTGGGTTCTCTATTCCCATTTCAAACATAATACTTTTGTATTTACATATATGTTCCCATTGTGCTGTACATGTAAAGACCATTTGATAGACACCAAGTATGTCCTATGTTGCCTGTTTTCCATTGTTGTATCACCTTACATACAAGTTGTATATTCATCCCTTCTGTGTTGGAACTTATCCAAACCCCTGTTACAAAGGAGAAGTAGACCTCCAGTCCAATACCTACCCTAATACTTCCCAGGCCCAGCCTTTGAAGAAGGCAGAGTATAGAAACCTGCACAAACCCCCAATGGTTTTGCTTTTATGTGCTCATTCTGGTGGGGCCAGTGAGCCTAGTCTAATTATCTACTAAGCTGTGCTGGTTACCAGTTCATCCTCTCTTGTTTGTTGTTGTCTCCTTCATGCCTTGCGATGACCATCTGCATCGCACATTTGACTGACTACTGTTGGTGAGTGCTCTAAATGGACCTTTGGCTTGGCCCCACATGGTAATTCTCAGGAACTGGAAGAAGAACTGAATTTAGGTCTCTGTGGATGAAAATCAGTTGTTAAAAAAAAATAAAAATGAGATCTTAATTTTTAAAAAGAAATATAGTGAACATCTTTTTTTAAAACTGAATTTATTACCAACTCATTAAAACCAACATAATACATTAAAACTGAATCATGATTATACCACACTTTGAGTTAAAGACTGGTTTTCTGTATAAAAGAAAACCAGGAGGAAAAATATCTTTCTTAGGTTAAGCATAATAAATTAAACAATGTAAATTACTGGATCCAACAACTAAAATAATTACAGCTGCTAGAATCCAGTTGATGCCATCTTATGTCGCACTAGGATCATCCACGAAGCTTAGGTATATGGGTGCTCATGTACTATTTTATGCCCTCCAACTATCTGAGCTCTGCAATGTGTTCAGTTCTCAAATTAGGAGTATGCTTTACTTTACCAACCTAACAGCATGGGGTTTCTTTTCCATTTCATGGAGGAAAACTGCCCAGTAAATACTAGCTCTTGCTTCTGGAAAGTTCTAGATCTTTACTTGCATCTGATCCATGTAACATGCATTTGTTTGTTCAGTGGGTTTTCCTTCCAAGGACATGTGCATAAGGGTTGCAGTGTTAGCCTTCAAATATTGCTCAGTATAAAGCCAAACAGAAACCTGTTGGGCCTCATCTCAAATACAGTTTAGCAGTCTATTTGGGCTGCATGACCAGAGTTTTGAGATTCTGTTTCTGAGTTGCATAAAGGCGCTATTAGTATTTAGTTTTGAACCATATGTTTGAATTGTTATAGCAACCAATTAGTATTCATGCTTGTTCAGGAAATATATGAATTTCAGAATGGGCAACTTAATATAAATTGGTCTCTTCTTGATTATTTAAAACATGGTTGAACACATTGATTTATATCAATACATGCTGATTTCGGTGCTTGTATTAATCTAGATCAGGGGTGCAGAATCTCAGGCCTGAGGAACAGATCTGGCCCTCTGGGGTTCCCCTGCCCCAGAAGGCCCCATGCCCTTCCTCAAACCACCAATCTTTTAATGGTTTCCTAGCTTCTAAAAAGTTGAAATGCCTCTCCTAAGGCTTAGTTATTGACAGTAAGCTTTACGCTAAAATATACTGGTATTTTTGTTTTTTACTTCGCCCCTTTTGCTTTCAGCCCCTCCCACCACTGGAATATGGCCCAGGTGCACTTCTTTGAAATGAAATTCAGCCCTTGGGCTGAAAGAGGTTCCATATCCCTGATCTAGATATACAGAAGGGTTACTTTGCTGCAGATTATTCTGTTTGTGGGTTGCTTTGCAGTACTGTTGAAGTAGATCATTTTCTTTTTTAGGCCTGCCCATACACTTTTAATACTTTAAACTAGGATATCACTTGCATGGTGGTTTTTCTGTACAAAACGTACCGGTAATTATTTTTTAATAGACTTTACTACTTTCTTCATAAGCTAGAGGTGGGCATTACAGGTCTGCTGAAAAATGAATATAAAATATTAAGTGCTTGTTTCTGCAATCAACAGGTATTGTCTTCAGGAAGGTTGACAGGATCAACTAAATTTACTAGCGGGAAGAAACAGTAAGAATATCTTCACTAATACCTTTTACATTATAGCTGGAAGGTATGGGCTGCTTATTCTTAATATTGCCTTAGGTCAAGGGTGAGGAACCTGTAGTCCTCCAGATTATGTTGGACTACAACCCCCATCATTCCTGACCACTGTCCATGCTGGTTTGGTCTGATAGGAGCTGGAGTCCAGCAACCTCTGAAGGACCACAAGTTCCTTACCCCTGCCCTAAACATTGCACTATTAGCTGGCAAAATGCCAAGTTCTTCAAGTTTCGTAATTAAAATATTGCAGAAAAAGTGGGGTTGTTCTAGGTTTTTTAAACTTTTAAGATTAGAAATGTCATCACAACATCTTGCTAGTTAGGACCAAATTTTGTTTAAAAAACAAAAAATGACGATATAATCTTCAACTCTTCATCAAGTGTGACTTGCAGTGCCTTCAGATGACTGTGGAATTGTTTCTGCAACTGTGTACTAGAATTTTCATTTCCAAGATATCAAAGTACAATTTTTTCCAAGTTTTCCTTTGTATGTATGATGAAGCAATTGTCAACACACCATCTCTGCATTCCAGAATTGCTCTGAGAAAAGTGGCACGTTCAGATGCTGGTTCTGGATACTCACTCTATTCCACAGACTCTGAGGATCAGGTAATGAAAGAATGCAATGGAAAAATCTAGACTGAGCTTTTTATTTGTAGTATATTGAATATTATTTGTGGAATGTCCAATCTCGGAAGCTGTGGGCATATAACAATATATTTAAATACATCAGATAGTGAGATTAGAATTAGTACAAGAGATATGGTTCTGTGAGTTTGCATGCACAGTGCTAGAGTTTGTCACATCTATGAATGTTTGTCACATCAAACTGCATGAAGGGCAGAACCATACATTACATGATGAACCTAATAAGAAACATGAAGGTGATAAGGGTTATTTGATGGTTGGGGGAGAGGGTTTAAAGAGATTTTGCTCTATAGTTTAGTTTATTACGTTTATGTATCACTTCACACAACAGAAAGGAGTCCTAAAGCAATTTACAAAAGAATAATGAAAAACAAAAATACTCTAAATACAATAAGTTAATTAAAGCCATACAAATTTACAAAAGTATCCATCTAAAAGATCACCTGAAGCATAAAACCATCCCCCATCCAGCACAAGAATGAACAACAAAAATAACCACCAAAGCTTTAAAATAACCACCATTAAGCTATCCAAATACCTGAGAAAAGAGAAACTTCTTCACCTGGTGACTAAAAGATGACAGAATTGTACCAGGCGAGTATCCCTGGGGAGAGCATTCTGTAAATTAACAGGCCTGTGGCATATGCTGGCTCAGCTTGTCTGAGCGTGGAAAGCTAAGCAGGGTCAGGCCTGGTTATTACTTGGATGGGAGACCCTTCCTCTAGTTTCCTGCATTGAGCAGGGGGTTGGACTTGATAACCTTGTAGCCTCCTTCCAACTCTATGATCTATGAAATAGTGCATTGTTTAAGTCAGTCCTCAATTTGGTGCCCTCCAGATGTATTGGACTACAACCCCTATCATTCCCAGCCAGCACAAACATTGGTGATGCTGGCTGGGGGTGAAGTGCCCCATATACTCCAATCAGGACTTCATGAGAGTCTCCTAGGTGACTTGCTGTGTGTGTGTGTGTGTGTGTATAACATATACACGCACAATATGCAGCTGGTAGCTGGAAGTTAATATATTTCTGTACTACCTTTCTGCACTGTAGGGCAAGATGCAAGTCAAGCCCAGTATCTTGAATACAGGCTCTCTAGCAAATGTATCTGTATGATGCATGTATTTGCAAGCACATGTTTCTCACACTACACCATTTTAGATGTACATTTTAACAATTTAACGTGTGGAGGGGTCCTTGGTGCCATCTGTATTCTACCTCCAGCAGCTGCCTGACAATGGCAAGCAGTAGGATTGCAGGACTTGGCCTTGGATGGAAAAGGGAGGTACAGTGTATCTCTTCAGCATACTGGCCACTTGAAACACCATATTTCTGTATGATCCCAAGAAGCTTTTGTATACAGGTTAGATATAAGAGGGGACAATAAGTTCCACTCATGTGAAGCCAAGGGAAGGCTTTTGGGAAATGATTAGCAACCAGCCACTGCAACCCTCCAAGACCCCCACCAGGAATGAGTGAAACTGTGGAGTGGTTTTGTAAACACTCAGAAGTCTACAGCAGCCTTTCCCCAACCTGGTGCCCTCCAGATATTTTGTACTTCAACTCCCAGCATTGGCCATTCTGGCTGGGCTAGGAGATGAAGTACAAAACATTTGGAGGGCACCCAACTGGGGAAGGCTGTTCTACAGACATGTAATTGCCTCACGCTCAGTGAATAAATCTTGACTTGCCCTTTTGATTTCCAGGCAAACATTTTTGCACACCACAATCACTTAGCAATTTGCAATCATGAAGGTCCTAACAAAGGATGGAAGAAAGCCTGACAAGTGACAGTAATGTGTATTCAGTTAGTGTTATGGAACATGTGCACACAAAGGAGGTGCCACACCTTGCATTTTCCAGTTTTATGCTAGGCTTTTTGCAGGTGTAAGCTTTATATGATGGTTGAAAGCAGTTTCATACATTTTGATTACTAGCAGATAAATAATGTTTATGTACCACTCTTCCAGATGTACACTGTGTAGTATGCATTCTCTAGAATTTGGGGTGCTTGGGGTGCAATCCTATGCATGTTGAGACAGAAAAGAAATCCTACAATTCCCAGCATTCCCCAGCCAGCATGACTGACTGGGGAATGCTTGGAGTTGTAGAACTTTTTTCTGTCTCAACATGCAAAGGACTGCACCTTTAAAGTCCTCTGTTCTTAATTTGTACATAGCCATGATCATTTTGTCTCAAATAAAGATATCTCTTTGTATTTTCATATTTAGTGGAGAATCTGTTATGCCATAATGGATTCTGTGCTACATATGAAAATGCAAAGAAGTATTTTCTATCAGAGACAAAAACCAGAATGCGGATTGGCCAAGTCTTCCAATAATCCTGGGACTAATAATCTATGTCTTGCCCAGCTCTGCTCACCCTCTTCCTCCTCACCCGTTCCACCATGTGCCTGCTATCACATCGAACACATACACACTAGTGCCCTGGACTACCTTGCCTTCAGCTCCATCTTAGCAAAACTTTGGAAGTTCTATAAAAGCTCAGACTTTGTGACTGGAATAACTTCTACAAATAAATATATTCAAAAGTCCTTCAGTTCCATAATTCTAAAGCACCGAAAAAAATGTTAGTATTGCCAAAGGTTATATATGGCTTGGAACATTCAGTAGAGTTAATAATGAGCTATTTTCTGTGACTGGAAACTACGGTATGTAATCTTATTTATATCCTTTCCGCAGGTTACAACTATTCATCATGGCCTTGATCGCTGTGCAGCTTTACTAAAAGACATTTTGCAAAATGAATCTGAAGGTAGTGTTCTTTTGATTATTTGAGTTCAGTTTCCATTCTATAGAAACTATACTACTTAGCAACAAAATAAGCCATCCATGGTATAGTATAGATGGCTTACTCTGTTGCTAAGTGGTGTTGTTGAAGGCATGCTTATTCAACTCAACAGTCTTCCAGTCTGTACTTGAGCTGCTGCTGTGCATGTGTCTGTATCTGCTTTTTAAATTGTATTTTCAAGTGGTTTACAATCTTGTAAACCATGTTGTGAGGGCAGTGCACCCTGAAAGGTGGGTTTAAAATCGTATGAATAAATAAATAATGTTTCAAATGATGCTAGGAATGGAGACTATCTGTCGAAAGGCGGGGAAAGCTGCTATTGTCAGAACGACTTCCGGACCATTACTTAATAAAGTAAATGGTTCAAAGAAGAGGGGCCCAAAGAAAAAGCTTCTTTCTGCAAATGTGCATAAAGAAATGGGTAAGCAGTTTTTCTTCAGCTTAAAAAAATATTTACCCATAACTTTTAATTTTATTCCTCCATTTAATGTTTAGCTTGGAATTATAGACTATTTCTAACAAAATTATAAGACACAATTTACACTCTGGTTTTTTAAAGCTGTAATTTTATTTACCAATCTGAGTATACTGTAAATGTTCAGTAAATTGAGGTGCTTTATTTTTATAAATAAAATTGCTTTATTGAGGTGTATCTTCAGTCAAAGACTTTAAATATATTCTGTATTCATCAGTGGGACTAAACCAGATTATTTACTATTCAGTCTTGATCAGATGCAGTCCACTGCCATGCTCATATGACTCTATAACTAATTATACTGAGCACTGTACTGTTAGAAAAAGATCAAAGTTTAAAAATATTGCTCATTACCTTTATATTACATGAATAATTGTTATAACCAAGGCTACAAATGTACAGTGGCACTTCAAGGATAACCTTGCAAGAACCGGATTCCAAAACCCAAAAGGGCTAGTACTGTATCTGGATTATATGAGATCTTAAATACCAAAAAATATCCTTTCATTTTTCATAGTACCTATGTCAAATAGGAAGCTACCTTCAGTTAATGCAACTGCTGTTGGAAAGGACCCAACCCCGATAAGCACCGAACAAACTCCTTCTGTTCAACCGATTCATGTACCTTGCAGCCAGCATTCTCCTGTAATGTTTCAGAAACTGTGTGAGCATGTACAAACCCAAATGTCTCTGCTAAATAGCCAACCTCCACAAAAATCTAATGGTTTTCCTGAAGTACCACTTTCCATCATTCCTGAAAATGGTGAGTGGGGATGTCATATTTTGGTTTGACAGTAATTTTGTTGTTATTATTTTAACCTTAGTATTAACACTTGTTTTTTGCCCTTCTTTGATAGCAGCATATCAGCCTCTTACAGTATTTAACTACCGCTTACCTACCTCTACACCTGCTCTGTCCCCACAGCATGCAGCTAATCCTGCAGTTGTTCAGCCTGTAAGTACCCTGCTTAAGCCCTAAGCAAGCAGTCAAATTTGGGTTGCCATGTTTTATTCTGTACATGCTGTTGATAGTGAAATCTATTTTGTCTTCCTTTAAATCTTTCGTAATGGTTGTTGAGTCTAATGGAATTTAATGAGTGTTGGTCTAGAATAGATGTAGATTAGTAGTTATTTTACCTTTTCATCTCTCTCAATTGGGGTTGTCAAAGAAGGTGAACATGAATGAACTGCAGTTCTTCTTGGGCTTGGCAACATGTTGAGGAAGCCCTGTATGTCTGTCGCACAAATCCAGTGTCTTCAAAACCTTCTCATTCCAAGTGGGAGGCAGCAGGACTCTATTTTAAGCTCAGTAGGTTGTGCTGAGGCTAGGCGGAAGTCCACAAGATGAGAGTGCTTTCCTGTTCCTGAATCTGTTTCCCTGCATGCCCCACACCTGTTTAATTGTGCACCTCTTTATTTTTAGTCATCTGTTCCGAAATCTGTCGCATTTTTTCCAATAAGTCTAAATGCTAAATACTGCAGATTGATGCTAGAGTGTGTGAGATGGCTCAGGGATGTATGAGTGGAATTTGCTTGTTACCTGTTCTTCTAGAACAGGCAACTTGTGGCTGTCCAGATGTTTTGGCCTACAACTCCCATCATGCCTCATCACTAGCTATGCTGACTAGGGCTGATGGGAGTTCTAGGCCAAAACATCTGGAGGGCCACAAGTTGTACACCCCTGTCCTAGATCCTCCCTTGCACTTTTTTGCTAGTGCGATTACAACAAATTATTTCTGCTAGCCGAAAGGATAAAAAGAAAGCAAAACTGGTAAAAACAACAACCCAAACACCTGCATATTCATGTCACCTTTTGCCCTACTCCATGCCACCCTTGTCTACTTCCTTCCTGGAGACAGGAAACAATAATTCCTTGTTCTTTCTTTTGTGCTGTAACATGGTATCTACAATAATCAAGACGAAAGGTTAACATACAACTGTAGTGGAAAATCTAGCTTTCTTTGAAGTGATACCATTTTGAAGAATACCAACACTGCAGCAATGTTAATCCCCATATCTGCTGTAGAGTAATTGAAAAATGCCAATGCTGCAGCAGCATTAATTCAGTCATATCTGGTATAGGCCCTGCTCAGACGTAATGGCGGCATTCAGTAGCAAATCATGGGTTAATTGCAGGGACATGTGCTGCATGCGACCTGCTTCCTGTTTCCAGCAACAACCTTGGAATGCAGCATTTGTAGGTTGTTTCTGTGACATCTGAACCCAGACACTTGGGGTTGTTCATGGGTAAAACAACCCCAAGTTAACCTAAGAACACACCTACAAATTGCTACTGAGCACTGCTGTTACATCCAAATAGGGTCATAGGGTACTGTCATGTTCAACTAGTTAGCAGTGTAAACAATCTCATACATTCTCTGTGTGTTGGGTATCTGTTGATCTATTTAGGACCAGGCTACTAAGCAACTGTTTACCAACTGTTGTTCCCATCTTAAGTATGTTTAAGAAGTGGGAGGGAAATCATTCATCTGCATCACAAGCGCATAAGCTATGCAAGTGCAATGTTTGGGGTGTGTGATAGGCCCGATAAAGGGAGTGATTTGAGTTAGTGTCCTGGCCATGTTAGCTGGCTGAAATCAAGCACAGCTGAGGCAGATAGGCAGAGCTGGTAAAGCAGAGAAGACTAAAGAGCAGGAAAGAAATCAGCTTTATTAACTTTAGAGAACTTGGAGTAAAGGCAAGAGAAGGAAGAGGTCTGATAGAATGAAGGAAGATAGCACAGAAGCCTCAAAGGAACTATTGGATTCCTGGTAATAATTAGCTGTGTTGTAAGTAGGAGGGATTGTCAGTCCTCAATCCTACTGTATGATGAGCTGAGGCTCTTAGCTCTAAGAATTTAGAGCTGGAGCTGTTCTATGCCCTGTCCTCTGCTGTAAGAGGATGCTGAGAGCACTCTGATGGTTTGTAATCTTGAGGGGGATCTTCGCAGGGTATAATGGGCACATATAAACTCCCTGATACTTTTTTCCTAATCTGCTTGCAAGTAAATGTGCAAGAGTTTGATTTCGGTGTAGAAGAAATGATTTGTGTTTGCTTGCTATAGGGTGTTTCCATGGACAACTGCAGCCAGTGTGCATCACAAATGGGACCTGTTCTTTTGCCAGCAGGTTCCAGTGCTTCCGCTGCACAAGTTCAGCCTATTACTTCATGTTCTGCTCTTCCCCATATAATTCAGTCTGCTACAAATGATCCTACACCATCTGTAGTCCTTGCTCCACCTGTTAGCAGAGAGCCTGTGTCAGACCAAGGAAACCATGAATCACGACTTAAAGAGGCAGACCTAATAAGGTGTATTCAGGCACACCTGGCTCTATTGCAGCCACATGAAAAGGCGAGTGGGAAGGCTAATGAAAAGTGCCAGGATGTTGACCCAACACAGCCCAAGCCTTTGAATTCCAGAGAAGAAACTGCTGAAGAATATAGTGAGGGTACTCTTAGCGAAGAGGAAGACTTGGATGGCGTTGACATGGCACCAGTGAGAGATACAAGTTGTCAGACTAGTTTTGACAAGGAAGTTTTGAAGCCTAAAAAAACAAGCCAGCAAAAAACAGCTCAAAAATTGAAAACAGTGAAGTATCTTTTGGGAGAGCTCAAGGACCTGCTAACTGTCCATGGTAATACAGGCTTTCTACTTATGCTTTGGTGAATTGATATTTCTATGATATTTCTAAATTGAATACCAATGTGGCAAAGCCAAAGTTGAGCATAGTTTGTCTCTGCTTCTGCCAAGTGTTTGCCTGAAGGCTTAACATTCTTTTATGTGTTAAGAGTGGGCAATTATGCAATGTGACCCTTCCTCTGCACAAAGCTTTATTGATAAGAGCGGGAGGTATGCCAATACTCACATTCTGAATATGATTGAGTGGTGCTTTTTATTTTTAAAAAAATGCATAATGAAACACAAGTATAGTTATGCAAAATAAGCTTTTCAAATCAGATCTTTCCCTGTTGGGTACTTCCTTGTTCAAGGAATCCTCTTCTGCTTCTGGAAGAATTTGTGATGTGTATTTGTGATGGTGGGGTTAAATGTGAAACATCTTTAAAAACCTGGTGAAGATGGCAAGAAGGTGATGAGCAAATTTAGTTACCGTCCTATCTTGCCCCACCCTGATCAAAGGAGGGTCATGCACAATCCTATGCATATTTAGACAGAAAAAAGTCTTATAGCTCCTAGAATTCCCCAGCCAGCCGTGTGATCACCTTGTTTACAGGGAGGCTTCTCTGGGACTATAATTCTGCTTCCAAACAAGGTACACCCTCCCTGCATGCCTTGATTTGCAGCAAAATCATGGGGGAGGGGGCACCACAGTGGCAAATTCAGCAGCAGAGGCAGTCCCCCCCCAAACAGCCAGGGGGGATGCATGCAGCCCACAAGCCGCATGTTGCCCACTTGGGTTTTAGTCCTACATGTCATAAATGACACTTGTTACCTCTATTAGAGTCCTAACCTTAAAGGGGACATATTGAAGAAAAGGTTGAGTCTGTATCACAGCATACAGAAGAAGCTGATTTAGAGGTGTTTCCCAATTTGGAGCACTAGACTGTACACTCAGTATCCTTTCTAGGAAGATTAGTTAATCTTCCACAATTATATGTTCTGAAGTGTGTGTGTGTGTGCGCGCGCATGCATGTATGTGTGTGACGACTAATCAGATTTATTTTCTCCTTGTAGATGATTCAGAAATTTTGAGACTGCTAGGTGAAGTGGAAGAAACTGTATTGCTCTTGCCTGCAGCAGTTGGAAATACAAATGTGCAAGCTGAGATAGCACTTGCTCTTCAACCTCTCAGAAGTGAAAATGCCCAGTTGCGCAGGTCAGTAATATTGTATGTGAAAAGCAACCTACTTAAGGCTACAGTGTTGGTTCTCCTGATTGCAGCTTCAAACGGTTAGGAAAGGATGAGCAAATGGTTAAAGTGAAGGCACTCATATCAGGATTCTGTATTTTTTCAAGGACTAGATACATAGGTATCTATATTCTGCCTTATCAATCTGTAAATTATAATGGAAACGGCACAGAGGCCCTGAGTACAAAGATAAAGAGAACATTTATTATATAATTATTTCAAAGGAAATGATATTAAAGTTTTCAATTTTGAAAAACAAACAGCAATTTATGTAACTTATTTTATAAACATAAGTACCACACAACATAAAGCAAAGTAAAGGTATCCAAAATCTGTGGTCCATAAAGAAACCAAAATGTCCAAGGTTACTGAGTGTAGTAACAGAACAAATAAACCATTGATATGTATCATAAAGCCAGATATACATATAATGACTCCAATAGGTCGTTATGATACATATCAATGGTTTATTTGTTCTGTTTTTCAATGTGGAAATGTATATGTGGCAACTCTGTATTCTTTCCCCTTTAATTGTAAATCCATTCTTACAGCTTACACCTGTTTGGTATTAGTATTTTGTATAAATTTGTTGGGCTAACTTTAGCTCAGTCCTTTTGAAAGGCATTAGCTACAGGCCCTTACACTTTTGTGAACTAACTCTATGAATCTTTGTAAAACTTTGACTGGTAAGCATTTATTTCAGTATTTCTTGCTCTGTATCTAGTATAGTTTCTTTTTTATAATATTACATGTTTTTGTATCCATTATAATCTGTATATACTGTTTCAGTTGACTGAAGAAGATTGTAAAACTTTGACTGTTGACTGAAGAAGATTGTGTACGAAATATCATTTCCTTTGAAATAATTATATAATAAATATTCTCTTTATCTTTGTACTCAGGGCCTCTGTGCAGTTTCCATTATAATTTACCTTGTGATATTACGGCATTATATCGTTCCCATTGTATTGCTTATCAATCTGTAAAGCAGAAATACAATAAATTAAGGTGTCTAAACTCTTTTTTTGCCAAAAACTATCACATTTATATTATATTATATTTATATCCCGCCTTTTTTCCTGCAAGGAACCCAAGGCAGCTTACATAATCCTCCTCTCCATTTTTATCCTCACAACAAACCAGTGAGGTAGGTTAGGCTGAGAGTCAGTGACTGGCCCAAAGTCACCCAGTGAGTTTCATGGCCAAGCGGGAGATCTGGGTTCTAGTCCCCAAGTCCCAGTCCAATACTCTAACCGCTACGCCAACTAAAATGAATAAGAAGCATACAGGAGTTACAACACCAGCAGAATATCCTGCACTTCTAGTGTTGTCTCTTCTGTTTTGGCCGGAGAAAGATATCTGACAGGTGTTACCCAGAGGACTTTCTCTTCTGCTGCCCCCAGATTGTGGAATGGCCTGCTGGAGGAGATTCATCAACTAAGCAGTATTTTGGAATTCAAGAAAGCCATGAAGACTGATCTCTTCCGGCAGGCCTATCCAGTGGAATTTCAGGGTGCTTTTAAGATGTTTTTAAGATGTTTTAATAATGTATACTATGTTTTTAATTAGTTTATATATTTTATGCTTATTGTTGTTCCCCGCCTCAATCCAAACGGAGAGGTGGGTAAGAAATAATTTTTATATTATCATCATCTATACAGAGTCATACCCTCCTGTGCACAGTCCCGTTTCTACTCCAGTAGTTTGTGATTGAAAGTAGGAGACAGAATAAAAGATTGGGAGGTGGGGAGAGTGCATCACTGCATAACCTTTGTCCTCCCACTTGGTCCTCACTTTCAGGTGAAGTTCACTGAAGGAGAAGGAGGGTCTGCAGAGGGAATTAGTGGGCAGCAGGAGTCCACATTACAACCTGATTAGTGCTGAGATGCGAGTCCACACAGAAGAATCGAGTATGCTGATAGTTGTTAGTCCCACCAGCCTAGTTATTAATGGTTGGTATGCTAGTGGTAATAACCATGATCAGTCTGAATATACACAATAATGTCACTGTTGTTTGATGACATATGGCTTGACTATTTCTGCTGACTTTCATCAGATCAGCAGTGGTAACACCAAGCCAATTGGAAGTTGCCATCTCAGTTGCAGCTAGGATTCAACTGCATAATGTGAGTTGTTGTGAAAGCGACCCTGGATGAGGCTTTTTGAATCTTAACATGGTATTAATAGATATGGGCCAGTTGTTCCACACAATGCTCCCTGTGCACAAAAGTATCTCGCAGAGAATAAAGAGTTGTCTCTGGATGGACAGTTGACTTAAAATCTTTGAGTCAAACTGGGGCATAAAGTGTTTTCTAACTTTTTATCATCAAATACATCTAATTTTGCTATTGAAAATAGTTTTCTTAAACGCATTTCCCCCCTAATTCACACATAGGCGATTAAGAATATTGAATCAGCAGCTCAAGGATCAAGAGAGAGCTGAAAAGGAATCTCATCCAGATACCAACTTTGAATGTAAGTAGCAAGGTGTAAAGATTTAAATATATTTTAAAAGCACTTTCAACAGAACTTGAGAAGTGATAATAGTCTTCGAACAGTTCCGGAAGCAGTGTTTTTTTCTGTCTAAGTACTTGTGAAGTAGTTCTTTAATATATAAAGTAACTTGCACTCTTGTTCATTCAGTCATAACACCACCATGGGATGCATAGCTATTAATGTTATGGATGGAGAACCAAATCTTGTAGGGACACCTATCCAGAAAGTCTCTGTCTTAGTGTGAATTTGAGCCCAAGCCTAATACTCCATTGTTTTATTTATTTATTACACTTCTATCAAGGACACATATGTAGTGTTTTTCTGTCCTGCTCTCCCTCCCCCAGGTGTGGTTAGGCTGAAAGATAGTGATTGGCTCCCAAAGTCACTCAGAGAGCTTCATCGCTGAGTGGGGATTTGAATTGGGTGCTCCGCAGTCCTAGCCCAACACTCTAACCACTACACTACATCAGATGTCATAGTTGAGGCCTGCAATGACACACTGTGATGCCAATTCTTGTGTTGAATTTATGAGCTTTCATTTCATTTATTACATTTCTATACTGCTTAATAGCCAGAGCTCTCTGGGTGGTTTACAAAGGTTAAAACCTTAAAAATACATTATAAAAACCATAAACATACAACATGCAGAGAGACACAAATATATATCAAAACAATTTAAAACAATATTTTTTTTTATTATTTCTTTTGTGTAGAGATGCTAGGGGTTCTTTTAATAAGGATTCAGCAAAGGTTAGGTGGCTATATAGTTGGATACAGGTTAGGCAGAAGTATATGCCAACAATTTCTATCCATTGCCTACAGAGTGTTCACACTACTTAGTTCAAAAAACCTTGCTACTGTAATGTAGTATCGGAATATCTGCCAAGTGCATTAAAAAAATGGAATCGCTAGTACACAGCCTTTTGCCCTCTCATGCTATTTTACATCAAGTAATGCCATTGCAGCATCCTAATGGAAGAGGTTAGAATGACAACCCACCCTTGTTGAGTTCACATGTAATGAAGCTACAGTGTACCTCCACCATGTCCTGAATATTCAAAATGGTGGCTGCCACCGCAACAAGAAATGAAATTCCCCCATGGTGGCTTCTTGTTACGTGCAAACCAGGCCAGTGAGCCAGCTATTTCTTCATGATCGCAGCTGCTGCTCCCTAGCCAAGCTCCAACCATTAAGGTAACTTGATTTTGGCTTAGAAAGAAATGAGTATCCACAATGCAGCTACTTCAGAACAGCTCTTATATGTTCCAGTAAGGAGGCATTGCATCCTTCTGCACTGACTAAAACTTCTAGACTATCTTCAAGGGCAACTCCAAGTAAAATGTATTGCAGTAATCAATCCTAATAATTACAAGGGTATGCTGTCATTTCTTTCTTAGTGGTTAAATATTTGTCTATCGAGCTTAACTTGTCTTTAAAACAACTATGTGTTTTCCTCCCATAGTTGTCTCCCTCCAGTCTTTGAATATGGCTCTGCAGAGTCAATTGAACGAATCTATGAAAAGCATTGAGTTGCTGCAGAATAAAAATGAAGAGTTTATAAAAATCTTAGAAAGCCAAAAAGAAGAAAATAAAAGACTGACCAGAATAATCCACGAGAAAGAGCAAGAGCTGCTTGAAAAGAGACAGCATTATGATATTGACTCAACCAAGCTGAGAATTGGTGTGTGCGTTGACAGCCTTTTTGGGCTACAGTGTTTGTTCATTTAACATGTTGATTTAGATGCCAGATTTCAGACAGACCCGAGTGGGGTGACATACACTGTATTGTTTTTGGGGGGGATCAGTTTCAGCTGCTGCAACATGAGGAGGACAAGGTGCTTGTAGCTGTTCTCAACTACTTGCTCTCGACCCTACCCATCATGGCTAATTAAAGCCAACTGTGGGGAGGTTGGCCAGTGGGACAGGGTCTAGAGTGTGGTGAATACATCAATGCATGAGGGGATAGTGCTCACTGCACTTAAAGAGGCAGTCTTGTGGATACTCCTAAAGAAGTCTGCTTTAGACCCAGCAGTATTGGACAACTATCGCCCCGTTCTCTTTGGGGAAGATACTCAAGATAGTGGTGGTGGCTGGCCCAGTTCCAGGCACTTGTGGAGGAAACTCACTTTCTAGACGTATTGCATCCTGGGTGTAGGCCTGGCTTTGGAAATGAATCGGCCTTGGTCACCCTGATGGATGACTTTGAGTGGGAGAGGGACAAAGGGAGCACAACCCTGTTACTCTTGCTCAGTCTCAGTGGCTTTTGATACCATTGACTGCAGTATCCTACCGGACCATCTCTGAGTTTGCAGGCAGGAGGCACCATTTTATGGTGGTTCCCCTCCTACGCATTGAGTGATTATTTTTGCCCCCGACAGTTGTGCCAGAGAGTGCCACTAGGTACCATCTTGTCCCCAGTGTTGTTCATCTGTTTGGTGACCATGAGCCATTCGGAGCAGTCATTAGGATATTTGGAGAGCGCTATTTCTCTGTTACATCTGAATCAGGAGAGGCCATGCAGGTCCTAAACCGGTGTTTGGAAGCAGTGATGGGCTGGATGGGAGCCAATAAACTGAGATTGAACCCTGGTTGGACAGAGGTCCTATGTGTGGGCAGTTCCTGGGTCCAGAAATCAGGCAGGTTGCCTTTTCTGGACAGGGTTGCACTTCCTCTGAAGAAGATACATAATCTGGGGGTGCTCATAGAACTGTCACTGGAGACCCAAGTGGCTGCAGTAACCAGGAGTGCCTTTTACCAGCTTTGGTTTGTGAGTCAACTATGGCCATTCCGGGACAGGAATAGTTTAGCCATGGTAACATATGCATTCTGTCTATCTAAAATTATTTCTAGGCCACCTTTAAGGTTGCCTCGTGTCTTAACTACTGTAACGCACATCATGTGGAGCTCCCCTTATGCATGGTTCAGAAGTTGCAGCTAGTGCAGAATGCAGCAGCGAAGTTGTGTGTGTGATGCACCTGGCCACTGCCATATAATAGCATTGTTGGAAGAACTGTACTGGCTGTCAGTTTGCTACTGGGCCAGTTTTAAGGTTTTGGTATTAACCTGCAGTGCCTTGCAGAAGTATCCACACACACCTCTTGACTTTTCCACATTTTGTTGTGTTACAACCTGGAATTGAAATGGATTTAATTGGCATTGTAACCATTTGATGTACACAAGATACTCAACACTGTGAAGGTGCAACACAGTGTTGAGTATCTTGTGTACATCAAATGGTAACAATGCCAATTAAATCCATTTCAATTCCAGGTTGTAACACAAAAAAATGTGGAAAAGTCAAAGGGGTGTGTGTGAATACTTCTGCAAGGCACTGTATAAAGTCCTAGACAACTTGGGAATGGGATATCTGCGAGAACGCCTTCTCTCATATTCAATCTGCCTGACTGCTGTGATCATCAGACTCAGAGGCCTTCTTGCTTGTGCTACAACCTGCAGATGTCCATCTGGTGACAAACAGGAAGAGGACTTTTTGTTCGTTTTGGCATTTGTTGACATCTGTCTTTATGATTTTTTTAGTTCATGACTGGCTTCTGGTTTTAATCTATAGCTGATTGTCTAATTTATATTTGTATTGTAGTTTATCACTGTAAATTACCTGTATATGTTGTACTTTTATCTGGTAGTTTTTAACTGTTGCTATAATTTGAACTGTTGCTGTAATTTGAACTGCTGCTAGCCTTGCTATTTGTTTTAATCTATGGTTTTAAATTTTATAGTTATATATTGTATTTTATGGTTTTAACTGTTGTAAACCGCCCAGAGAGCTTCGGTTATTGGGTGGTATAAACGTGTATTAAATAAAAATAAATAAATAAATACTTGACGACAGGTGATCTAAAATATTTTAAAATAATAGTAAAAATTAAGGTTTATATTTTATTCCTATATGTTTCAGAAGCAGATGAGTTGTTGGCCAACAAGAAGAGTTTCCAGTACAAGTTAGAAGCTGCTGAGAAAGAAAACCAGATTCTGGGTATAACGTTGCGTCAGCGAGATGCAGAAGTGAATAGACTGCGTGAATTGACTCGGTAATGTTGGCCTTGTTTTCTGTCTCCTTGCTGTTGCAGTTTTAGTCCACTACAATTAGCAAAAATTTTAAGCCCAACCTGGACATTTAGAACTGAAAATTGCAGGGTATGTTCATTCAATAGCTATGATGAACATACGGAAAGTCCCAAAAAATCCAGCTGGGGGAGGCAGGAGCTACCAAATTGTAAAATGGTGGATTTCTCTCTCTTAGCTAAAAGCTACATATCTCTGAAACTAAAAGATCCATCTGACACTAGGATGTTCTTGCACTCCAAATGGTCAAAGATGTAACAATTTTGGGGTAGGATTTTAAAACCTAGGATTTTCTGTGACTTGCCATGTGATTATTACACCTATCCAAGGAACATAGAATAAAAAGCTGAACATGGGAGGCTAAGTGTTGAGGTCAAATGCTAATTTCACTGGACTCTTTATCTTTGGAGTAAGGAGCACATTAATATAGCAGAAACCAATTTGTACCATCTGGGGTAGGCAAGATCATCTTGGTCTTATCACTATTGCTGTATTTTTTACATATATATGCCCTTGAAACTTGACTGGCTTGCAGGCTGGTATCAAGGTGAGGAATCATCTTGGGATTAATTTAGATTTGTCAACCACAAAGTCTTCTAAACTCAGACTCAGGTAGAGTCCAAGGGATGTGCAACAGGTCAGAAAAGATGCATAACTTTGTTTTGCTTCTCCTGTTTATTACAAGAATCCAATTTAAGACATTCATGAGTGACATTTTAAATATGAGAAGTTGCATAAGGGACAGAACAAGCACAAATGAAAGAACTTGGCTAAGTTATCTTCAGATATTTATTCAAACCTGGAAGCAAACCCGGACCTTCTGTATGCAAAGCATGTGATCTACTACTGAGCTACAGCTCCTCCGTATGTTGAAGCCATGGAGTCTGCATTTCGTCAGTCTTAAGATGGAATGTGGGAGGAGGTTGCAAACATTCAAATTAGGCTCTACTAGGTGCTATGCAGGTTTTAGGTTGTACCTAGGACTGCTGGGATGAAGGAACATCCAGTGATTAATTGTATGATTGGGTTGTATCCAACTGTCTGTCCACCAGTGGAGTGTCCACTGCTGGGGGGATCATGTGGAGCTGCTGCAGCAGGGGAAATGGAAAGCTAAGTCCCATTGTGCATATGGAAATCCACTCACATGATGTTGGATGGAAACCATTGTTGATAGATCACTGCTTGAGAGGGCACAGCTGTTTCTGGAGCAAGTTGTAACATGAAATACCTTTACTGAAAGTTAACTGATAATTTTATCAGATATATTAATGGCATTTGAAATCTTGTCTTGTGACGGTAGTGGTAGCCACCAGGTGGTGGTAGTCATTCATGTATTGAATTGAAACCTGTTTTGCTGGGAGGAAAACAAGCATTTACAGTCATCAGTGTATATGAAAGCCATTGGGAGTTTGGATTTTAGCCGTTTTTATTTCCTGTACTGTTGCTTCATTCAATCCAGTCAAGGGCTATTATGATACATGGAAGAAAGGCTTCTGTGCTGTAGCCTAGCTGGATGTGCAAATGGGCCCTGCATTCATGCCTCTTCCTCTGATCCAAAAGTTGGGGGCTATACCCATGGAACCCATTCAGAAAGTTAAAATTTGACCCGTCAGCTGTTCAGAAGGGGGAGCAAAGGGGCTCCATTCAGCACACACATGCGAGGCCTCTCTCTCTGTTCCCCAGGCAGCTAAGCAGCAGGATTTAAGCTTCTTTTAAAATAACGGCATGGGTGCAGCCCCAACTGCTCCATGGATGGCACTTTGGATCCAGGTTTTAATGTTTTTTTAGCATCATCTTGAGTGTCTTGGGAGAATGGTGCTCAATAAGATTAATCATTGTATTTCCAAAACACTTCTTGTATTCTGGCATACCTGCAACTGCCATTCATGATGACAGGCAGAATGAGGGTCCTCTCTTTCTCTCCCTTCCCCAGACACAAATTACCCTGTCCCATCTCAGTAGAATGGGGATGGGCAACTTGTGGCCCTCTAGATGATTTAGCAGAAGCTTTCACTCTTTTCCTCTCACACACAAAAGAAGAAGGGAGAGGAGCACAAGAGCCCATGGCTCACCACTGCTCATTCATAATAATCTAAACCATGGTTTAAGTTGGGTGGACAACTTGTGGCCCTCCAGATGTTTTAGCCTTCAACTCCCACCAGACCTAGTCAGAATAGCCTATGTTGAGGGGTGATGGGAGTTGTGGCCTTCCAGATGTTTTGGACTACAAGTTGCCCACCGCTGCAGTAGAGGCTGCCCCTTCCCAGAGGTAGGTATTGGAGTCGGGGGAGGGCCGGGGTCATATTTGTCCCTTGCCAGGACACTGTCCAAGTGCAAGATTAGTTCTTGTAAGTGAATCGCTGCCATTCACTCTTATCTTTGCTTTCTCCCAATATATCTACTCAGGGACAGTAGGGGATACTGTAGAAAAGATACTCTCCTTCACCAGTTTTTGCAGAATGGCAGGTCTTTTCCTCTCTCCCAGACATGTTCATGATAGCAGGCATTTTGCCTTTGTCACATGTAACTTGGTGGAAGCCACTGACAACTGAGTCCACCCTTGCATTTGCATTGTCCCACTCTAGGTTCCAGTTCTTCTTCGTGGTCTCTGTGCTTCACACACATATGGGTTCTCTGCGCCTGCGCTGAGATCGATCGGAAACTTCTTTAGCTGAGATGAGCCGGGCGGGAGCCCCTCCCCCTCGCGCGTGCTCCTTAGCGCGGCTCCCGCCCGTCTCCTCAGTTCCTCTTCGACCGCCTCTGCGACTAGTCGATAGGTTCTTCTCTTCCTTCTCTGTAAGCGAAAGCTGAGTTTTTTTCTTCTATAGTTACTTCTTTTAGAAAACTTTTCTCTCATAAACCTTCTGTTTTTTCATTCTCTTTCGAACTATACCTTCATTTCTAAAAAAAAAAAAAAAAAAAATTATTACCAAAAAATCCTACCTAAAACCTTCTCTCCCCCGTTCTTGTCCTTATCTATATATTTCTATCTAATCTTTCACTATGCCTCTCAAGGCACCATTTAGGAAATGTCAGCGGTGTGGGACTAAAATCCCCCCCGCTGACAAGCATACGCTCTGCCTCCTATGTCTGGGGCAAGAGCATAAAGTGGAAAGCTGTAAGGATTGTCAGGCCTTTACCAAACAGGCCAGGAAGGCCAGACAAATGAAACTGAGGGCCCTCCTGTGGGAACAATCCTTGTCGGCTAAAGGACCAGCGCCAGAGGAACGACCTGGGGGATCCCAGTCTATAAAAAAACCGCCAACGGACATAACGAAAAAACTCGCTAAGAAGGCCCGTAAGGATAAGGCGAAACGCCTTAAGGAGAAAATGGCGGTTACGGCTAGCGAGATGGCGGTCCCGTCGACTTCGACCACTATGGTGGTCTCGAAGCGTACGGTGGAGATGATAGAGGCTCTGGCTGGTGCTCGGGATCGAGCTTCGGGATCGATTGCCCGCCAGTCCACTCCGGCTTCGACTACGTCTCCTCGAGGCCGAGAGATCCAAAAAGAGCCAGCAGCTGCGTCAGCTTCCCTGTCGGAGGGAGAGCTACGAGCTTCGCCAGCCCAGCTCGAGGAGCAAAAGGCACTGGATAGACCCCGTTCGGGCTCGAGGGGTCCCCCGCCGTTACTGTCTCCGTCAGTTGGGCGCGTAGAGGAGCGCCGGGAATACCGCCGCCGATCACGATCCCCCTACTATCGGGCTCGTGAGTCGGTCTCCACGGCCTCGAGTCCTCGATCTCGACTCTCCCGATACCGTGAGAGGTCGAGGTCCCGTTCCTACTACTCGGGATCGAGTTCCAGGAGCCGATACTCGAGGTCGAGACGCTCGCCAAGGCACGAGAGGTCGGAACGCCATTACTATCACCGGCGTTCCGTTTCTCCAGACAGACACCGTAGCCGAAGGCACTCCCCAACGCCACACCGAGATACGGCTGTGTCTCGTGCCCCGTCGACAGTGGTGAGGGAGTCAGCTGCGTCGACGTCGACAGCTCAGCCACAACCTCTCGTAAATCTTCCGGTTGCGACTGATGTAGTTGGCCACTCTTCGTCGGGATCGGCGTATCGGTCGGATTCCGACTCGACGGCTTCCTCCTCCCACTCCACCTCCCCGGACGGGCAGGTGGAGTCCAAAGAAGCAGTCTCCCCATCGGAGGACATGGGGAGTTTTGCGGAGCATGTCAGCCGGCTGGTGACTGCTCTGGGAGTTGAGGCGAAATCGTCAAAGGGGAAGGCCAAGGACGACATTTATGCGGTCCTTAAAACGACACAGTCGAAC
Organism: Shinisaurus crocodilurus; assembly: GCA_021292165.1. NCBI lineage: Eukaryota > Metazoa > Chordata > Lepidosauria > Squamata > Shinisauridae > Shinisaurus > Shinisaurus crocodilurus. Next base: position 178,200,075 of record CM037876.1, read on the forward strand.
CAGCTGCTTCTTCCATTCTTGCCGACATTGTTGGAGACGGTGCAAGAAACCTGGAAGACTCCGGCCTCATTGAAACCGACGGCCAAACGCCTGGAGTCAATGTACAAGATCCAGGAGGAAGGAGCAAAGTTTCTGTTTTCCCATCCGACCCCGAACTCGCTCATAGTCAAATCGGCGCAGTCTCGTGGGGGAAGACAGCACACCACTCCGGCAGATAGAGAGGGTAAGACGCTAGATTCCTACGGACGTAGGATCTATTCATCGTCTTCCCTCGGACTAAAGATATCTAACTACGAGGCGTTGTTAGCTAGATATCAAATGTATATCACAGAGAAGCTGGGAGACCTCTGTGATTATCTGCCGGACGACAAGAGAGATCTGGCGGCTCAGTACATCAAGGAGGCAACGAGTATCGGTGCACTTCAGATGAACACTGCCCGGCATCAGGTCGACAGTCATGCCAGATCGATGATCGGGTCCGTGGCCTTGAGGAGGCACGCATGGCTTCGCTCTACCGCTCTGACTCCCGACGATAGGGCGAAGATTCAGGACCTTCCGTTCGATGGCGAGGGGTTATTCAACGCCACCACTGATGACTCCCTCGACTCGGCTCAGAAGGCCTTCACAACGGCCAAAAAGATGGGGCTCGTCCGCCAGCAACCATCTCAGTCTTTCAGGCCACGGCGGTGGTCCCGGTTTCCGTTCCCGACCAAGCAGTACCAGCCGGCGGGTCAATACAGGGGCGGGAACCGGAGACCTGGGGCGTCGCAGCCTCCGACCCAACCCCAGCGACAATACCAGCAGCAAAGACCAAGGGGCAGCAGGAAGGGGGGCGACTTCGGTCGTCGTCGTCTTTGACTGCCCTACCGGCCCGACCGACACACCATCGACGCTATACCTCGACGACACCTCTGCACCACCTCAGACTACTCTCTTCGGCCACCGACTTTGCAACCACCTCCAAAATTGGAGGACCATCACGACGGACCGATGGGTGTTAAGCATTATAGAGCACGGCTACAGGATCGAGTTCGGAGTCCTCCCCCCATTTCTCGGGATCAAGACCACCCGTCCAACGCGGGTCCTACTGGAGGAAGTCTCGACCCTCCTTCAAAAGGGAGCAATACAGCCAGTTCCCGCAGGAGACATGGAGGTCGGCCTGTACTCCAGGTACTTCATTGTGAAGAAGAAGGGAGGAGGACTCAGACCGATCCTGGACCTTCGAACTGTGAATCTTTTTATCCCATCGAAAAGATTCCGCATGGTCACACTCCAATCGATCCTTCCCCTACTCCGAAGGACCGATTGGTTTGCATCCATCGATCTCAAAGATGCCTACTTCCACATCGCCATCCACGGAGACAGCCGGAAATACCTTCGGTTTCGAGTGGGGGAAGACACCTACCAGTTCGTCGTTCTTCCATTCGGACTCTCCACCGCGCCGAGGGTATTCACAAAGTGTGTGGCGGCGGTGTGTGCGAGTTTGAGGACAAGGGGCATCACCATTTTTCCATACCTCGACGATTGGTTGTTGGTGGCATCGTCGAAGCTCGAGCTACGAAACGCGCTCGAACAGACCCTTGGCCTCATGCTCGAGCTGGGACTTTGCCTGAATGCAGAGAAGTCGGTCCTCCAGCCCGTAAAAGAGATTCAATACATAGGGGCGAGGTTAAATGCATCCGATGGTCGGGCCTACCTTCCGAACGAACGGGCAATGAAGATAGTCGCTCTATCAAAGAAAATATACAGTCGGCCAATGTCATCAGCTCGCACACTCCAGCGACTCTTAGGGCACATGGCCTCGACCATAGCAGTCGTACGCTATGCGAGGCTTCGCATGCGACCGCTACAGATCTGGTTTGTCCGAGCTTTCAAGCCGGAAAAGGACAGACCGTCCCTTCGTCTATCAGTTCCACGAGCCGTAAGAGAGTCTTTGAGGTGGTGGCAGAAAGAGTCGAACCTGCTCGACGGAGTGACCTTCCGACCATCGATACCGAGCCGAATTCTAACAACGGACGCATCGCTACTAGGATGGGGAGCCCACTCCGACGACCACGTCGTACAGGGCACTTGGAATCCGGCGGAAAGAACCAGACACATCAATTGGCTGGAGCTAATGGCTGTCTGGAAAGCACTACAAGCGCTGGAACATCATCTGACTGCCCATCACGTTCAAATTGTAACAGACAACACCACAGTGGTGGCGTATTTAAACAAACAGGGAGGCACGAGGTCGATGCGCCTCACGAGACTGACGCTACAGCTGTACGAGTGGGCTCTACCTCGACGAATGTCATTTGTAGCTATTCACATAGCAGGGAAAATCAATGTCCTGGCGGACACACTGAGCAGGGTGTCGCTGCAGTCGCACGAGTGGAAGCTGGATCGACAAATATTGGCATCCCTTTTCCACCTATGGGGCCGGCCGAACGTAGACCTATTCGCAACCAACGAAAATACGGCCTGTCCACTATTCTGCAGCAGAGCGGCTATGGATCCGAAATCGATGACCGACGCCTTCCTACTGGATTGGAGCAACGACTTTTTCTATCTGTTCCCTCCAATTCCGCTACTGACTCGAGTACTGGCAAAGATATCGTTGGACAGAACAAACTGTATACTAATATCCCCATGGTGGCCACGTCAACCCTGGTTTTCCCTCCTTCTACATCTATCTCAGGGAAATTACCTACAACTACCTTTTCAGGACAACCTGCTCACCCAGCAGCAGGGCAGGGTGTTTCACCCGAATCTGCAATCGCTGAACCTCACGGCTTGGAGGATCAGATAGCAAGGCATACAGACCTCTCTTCGGCAGTAAGGGAAGTCCTGTTAGCAGCACGAAAGCAATCAACAAGGCTTTCTTATGCAAGGAAATGGCAAGCTTTCTCTAACTTTGTGTCGATGTCCGATAAAGACCCGATAACTTGCTCGATATCGACTGTCCTCGACTTCCTTCATTCTCTGATGGCCCGGGGACTTAAACTCTCGTCTATTAAAGTTTATTTAGCGGCAATTACGGCGTACCGAACAACCTCGACCGGTTCATCTTTATTTGTACACCCACTCGTGAAGCAATTTCTGAAGGGTGTAAAGAACTTATGCCCTCCGACGAGAACTATTATACCGGGATGGGACCTCCAGTTGGTTTTGAAAGTTTTAATGAAACCCCCTTTTGAGCCCATGGCGAAATCAGACTTACGTCTTCTGTCATTTAAAACTCTGTTCCTGACAGCGATTACATCCGCAAGGCGTGTCAGCGAGCTAGCCGCTCTCAGGGTTGACCCTCCGTACACAACTTTCCACAAAGACAAGGTCGTCTTACGGCCGGACATAGCCTTCTTACCAAAAGTCGTCTCCGATTTTCATCTAGGCCAGGACATTGTGCTTCCGGCTTTTTTCTCAACACCATCATCGGATACCGAGAGACTTTTACACAGCCTCGATGTCCGTAGAGCAATAGCCTTTTACAAAGCGCGTACAGAGTCCATAAGGCACACGCAACAACTTTTCATATGCTACGGCCCTCCGAAGAAGGGATGTCCAGTATCAAAACAGAGACTATCCAAATGGCTTGTAGACACCATCAAACTGGCATATCAACTCGCCGGTCGCGCTTTGCCAAGCTCCGTGAGGGCGCACTCTACTAGGGCCATGTCGACTTCGACGGCATTCGGCAGAGGAGTCTCTTTGACGGACTTGTGCAGGGCGGCAACTTGGTCTTCGCCCTCCACCTTTATCCGGCACTACCGCCTCGATGTTCGATCCAGGGCACAGAACGCCTTCGGCAGGGCGGTACTGTCATCGATCACCATCTGACTGCCGACACCGACCCACCTCCGGTAAGTCAGCTTGCTAATCTACCCATATGTGTGTGAAGCACAGAGACCACGAAGAAGAAGGACAGGTTGCTTACCTGTAACTGTAGTTCTTCGAGTGGTCATCTGTGCATTCACACAACCCGCCCTCCTTCCCCTCTCGGTGTCTGCATCGAGTTCGATGGATACCCAGGTGGAAATGGGGTGGTCCAATTTCGTGTGTTTTCTTTTTAGTCGATCTCGATTACATCGAGGTTCGGAATTTTTTCTATCAATCTCGTACCCATCGGGTTCGAGGAGGTGTAGTAAAGTTTTCTTCCTGAATCAGCCTCGGTCCCGAGGGTCGCAATAGGCGGTCTCAGGGAACTGAGGAGACGGGCGGGAGCCGCGCTAAGGAGCACGCGCGAGGGGGAGGGGCTCCCGCCCGGCTCATCTCAGCTAAAGAAGTTTCCGATCGATCTCAGCGCAGGCGCAGAGAACCCATATGTGTGTGAATGCACAGATGACCACTCGAAGAACTACAGTTACAGGTAAGCAACCTGTCCTTCTTGAGTCCCCTTCACTCATAGTTTCTGACATGCAAGAGCCATTGCCTTATGGTTCTAACACACATGACTGTGAGGTGTGACTGTGAATACCACAATCATGTGAGTAGGTGGATCGCATGAGTTTTTTTCTCTCATTTGGCATCCTTCCTCCATTGTGACATTTACTTACTTTCTCTCTGAAGCCATGAGGGACAGAACAACATGGAAATGGCTCTGATGTGGCTTGGGGTGTGGGTGTGTGAGGGGAATGGCCTTTATCATGCTGGAAATGTGACACTGGAAGTTGGGAACAAGGTGTTCTATATATGCATAGAATATATATTCTTTTCCATTTAATTTAGAAGTAGATTAAATGTGTTTGCCTTTTTATAAGACCATCAGATAATGTTCTACTTCCATATCATGGTAGTTTGGAAAGTAATCTTATGAACATGACACTTGTTGTAGTCTGTTAAGTTTGAGGGCACAATTCTGTACATGTTTAGACAGAAAAAGTCCTACAACTGCCAGCATTCCCCAGCCAGCATGTCTGTCTGGGGGAATGCTGGGAGTTGTAGGACTTTTTTCTGTCTAAACATGGCATAAGATTGTGCCCTTAAACACTCGTAATTCTCCTGAAGCTCAGTATAGGTATGACTAAACTGTATTTAAAGCTCTGTGCTATTGGAGCACTTATATCAAATGAGGCATACAGATGCCTCAAGAGCAAGGTGGGCTGTATCCTGAAAGAGGTTGACAGCACAATCTTATACATGTCTATTCAGAAGTAAGTCCAAATAAGTGGGCTGTGAGCAAAGGATTGCAGCCTGAACTAACAACTTGGGACAGATATACATTGTCTTTGGGTTCTGTCTTATTTGTTGTCCTAACTAAAATTAAACTGTTGAACTGTTTTTAACAGGGCTCTGCAGGGCAGTATGTCCAAACTTCTCTCAGACCTTACTGTGGACACCGCTAAACCAAAACAGGAAAGGGGTCTGTCAAAAGCCGCCCTGGAAATTCATGAGAAACAGCTGCAGCCTGATGCATACCCTCTAAGTGATTCCATAATGAACTACCTCAAAAAATTAGAAAGTGATTCTGTTCTGCTAAATGCAAAGCCTCCCTCATCAGAGTGTGAGATAAAAGAACCAAATCAAATGCATGCGATGAAGGCAGCTGAACAGTCTCCTCAAAAGAGTCCTGTCGTTGCAGAGGCAACAGTGGCTTCAAGAAATGTTTTTACCTTTCTAAAGTCTGACATTGAAGCAGCCAGCAACTCGAGTACTTTAGTAGAAGGGCATGAGCCAGATGAGACTATTTACATTCCACTATGTAGCAGTCCATCCCGGAAACCAGCAACTATCACTGAAAGGAGGACAGGCACACACCATCAAGTTCCCAAAAAATTGGACCCTGACATTGGGTTGGCCGATTCTAAGCAACCAGATAGGTTTGGGGTGTTGGGCAATGCAAAGGCCGTTGATAAATTCTATGGTACCTATAGTCCAAAAAAGACTGTTGAAAATAAATCTGAAATGAAGGGGAGGATAGCAAAGCTGGAAGGCGAGAAGCACCAAATGCAGCCAAAAGAAATAACAAACGGGGCTGCTAAAGTGATTTTGGACAATCCAGACAGACTTCAGCCTGATAAATTCCTCTACACTCCTATTTCACATCAGAAAGGAAATGTGCAGAAAAAAGGCACTGGAATTTCTGTTCCCGACTCCAGCTTTTCAACTTTTGACTGGATGTCAGGAAAATCTGAATGGACTATATCATCCTTTTCAACGTTCACATCCAGAGATGAAGAAGACTTCAAAAATGGTCTAGCCGCCTTGGATGCTAACATAGCTAGACTGCAAGAGACTTTGCAGAATAGCTTGAAAAAAACAATGAATCCTTAAATGCATTTCTTCAGAATAAGCGTGGAAGACATGCTTTTCTTGAAATCCTGATTATTTATAACATCTTTGTACTGTATTTGTATGTGACTGTCTTTTGAATAGTTGAGGTAAAATTGAACTTATTTTCTTACTCATAAATTAAAGGGCTATTCATTTACAAAAAAATCAAACTTAAATCTGAAATATGCCTGTAAATTTTAATTTTAGAATTTAAAGAAATTAACTATTCTAATAAAGATAAAGACTTCTTACTGATAATCACAAGGAGCCTATTTTTCCAGAGTGCACACATTAAAGGCACAATCCTATGCATATGCTGGCTAGGGAATGCTGGGAATTGTAGGACTTCTTTTCCATCTAAACATGCATAGGATTGTGCCGTAAGGCAATATGCTCAGTAGTAAGACTACTACCTAGCCTTTTGCCCATTCAGCCTCTGCCTCTAAATCCAGTTACTCCACTTCATTGATGCCATTACCACAGAACTCCTGGTGCTGGGCTGTAAGATACCATCTTCAACAGCACTTTCTCAGTGACCCCCGATCCAATTAAAGTTAGTTGTGACTAAGGCTCTGTTCCTACGTGCAGTAGAATCAAGTGACAGAGCTTTTGCTGAACTGTACTGCTTGAGGTTGGTATGCCTGAATGCATCCCTCTGTCAACAACAAAACACTTGGGTGTAGAGATCTAGCATTTCGGGGGGGGGGAAGGTTCAGCCTAGGCCTTGTTGCAGCTAACCTTACTATGGCCATGTTTCTTTTGTAAACCCACATATTCCCTCTGGCTCCTTGCTTTCTTGGAAGTAAAGAATTCTGTTAATGAAGGAAAGCATCCTTGGAGTGCCACTGCCAAAATAAAGGAAGTCCTTGTTGATGAGGGAGGAAAGAGTCATGCTGTTGTGAGCAAGCTTGTGCCTGGAGTGGAGAGGGCAGGAATCTTCATGGATCTTAAATCTGGCAGAAGATCACAAAGAAGATAGAGTATACTTAATTGTCTGTTCCACTTTGCCCAAAATGCAAAGAAATTTGAACTCGCCACATGCATAAAGGCATGTCATGTGTGCAAACACCATCCCCAAACCACAGAGACAACCCTGATCAGACTTTGTTCACAACAAAGTCAGCCTTGTAAATAATCCCCCCAAAATTACTAGCCCATAACCATTTTTACTAGGCTGGCAAAGGAGGGGTGGAGAGCTGAATTTCTATGCTGGGTGTAGGGAAGGGGGCTTCTCTATCAGTCCACTTGATTTCTATATTGGTGCAGAGGAGGAACACTGTTCCATCCCCTTTCAACTAGCCTACTTACTCACTTGTATGCAATGCCTTGCTGCCTAGGGCTACCAGGCTAGTTCTCAAATACAAGGCTGGGCATGTTTAGCCTTCAGAAGAGGAGACTGAGGGAGATATGATCGCACTCTTCCAGTACTTGAAGGGATGTCACACAGAGGAGGGCCAGGATCTCTTCTCGATCATCCCAGTTTGCAGGACATGGAATGATGGGCTCAAGTTGCAGGAACCTAGATTCCACCTAAACATCAGGAAAAATGTCCTGACTGTCAGAGCAATAAGACAATGGAACCAACTACCTAGGGAGGTGGTGGGCTCTCCCACTCTGGAGGCATTCAAGGCGCAGCTGGACAGCCATCTGTCAGGGATGCTTTGACCTGGATTCCTGCATTGAGCAGGGGGTTGGACTCGATGGCCTTGTAGGCCCCTTCCAACTCTACTTTTCTATGATTTCTAAGGTGCAACAGATTCTAACTTTAGAATCTTTTCAATACATGGGCAGAGTTGTAGAATATGTAAGTGTCTGTGAGCATAAGCAGAGTACATTTCCTTTTTCATTAGGTCTTGGGTTTCCAAAGAGGTTTTGACCAGGTCTCTCATCAAAGACTCTTGAATAAACTCAGCAGTAATGAATGAGATAAGAGGAGATGGGTATGTTATGGATTAATAGCTTGTAAGAACAAAAAGATAGGAGTAAATTGATAGTTCTCATAATACAAGCCAGCAGTAGTATCCCCCAAGGATCTGTGTGTACATACGTGTGTGGTGTGTGTGTGTGTGTGTGTGTATGTATATATATATATATATATACACACATACATACACACACACACACACACACACACTCTTACACTTCAATTGAAGGATATTTTTCTTGGGCATTGGGGGGAACTGGCAGGGAGCAGAGGAGGTAGAGAGGCTTGTGGAACCCAGTGGAGAGAATGAGCCACTTGGGTGCTCAAGTCAAGAATCCAATGTAAGCTTTTCAAGTGTTTTAAGCACTTTGAGGAGCCTACCCGATATTTTGAGCAAAGCAAGTAGGTGCTTGCCCATTTCTAGGAAGGGCGATAGCTAAATCAAACCTGGCTTCAGAGTTTTGATGAAAAGTCTTTCTTTTTGGCAACAACTTTTAATCTGGATAGGCTGGTAATGTGCCAATCTCCAGCAGCCCCAAATCCAAATTTGTCACCTTTGTAAGAACTGGCCAAGATAATGGGGCAATGCTGTTCTGTGTTCTCCCAAAATAAATGTAGGCTGTGTCTGCCTTACAGCAATGAATTGGTTTTGTTCTGGCTTCCCTAAAAGCAGCCTATACAGTAATACCTTGGATTGCAAGTAATTTGGTCTGAGAGCATTTTGCAAGACAAGCAAATTTTTAAAATAAATTATGACTTGATAAACAAGCGATGTCTTGCAATACAAGGTAGGGATGTAACTGCTCACTTCCAGTGGGCCGAAATCAGCCCCGCTCACACCCACCAGAGACTCGCTTTGATATAAGAGTGTTTTGGATTACAAGCACGGTTCCGGAACGAATTATGCTTGCAATCCAAGGTATTACTGTATGGGGTATCTCTCTGAAGATGTAATGACTGGGATAGCACCTGTGTACCATACCATACTGTATGTACTAGAATCTCCAACTACACTTCCCCTCAGTTCCTTGATGTGTAAGAAATTGCCCATAAAACCAGTTTAAGTTTACAGTGCATGTAACTATAGCCACCGCCTTGCCCTGCTCCCAGCTACTATAAAGAAAAAAGCTGTAAGACTGCCTTACCACACACACACACAAAAACCTTATTGGACCCTGATTTTTCCAACATCATGCAGTCACTAATTTCCCCTTCCTAGGCAAGAAGCTCAACCACAAGGTCAGGGCTAGCCCTGCCATGCAGCGGTGTGAAGATGTCTCCTTCAGGCAACACCATGAAGGTGAGGGGGAGCTACATGAAGGCAGGAATTGGTGTTTGAAATGCTACAGCAGTACTTTTTAAGAGTGCTGATGTGGTGGTGGTTTGCACTATCTGGGTTCCAAGCAGCGAAGTCTTTGGGGCCTGCACCACAGGGACACAGATACTCTACATTCATTTTAATTTGGTTTGCAGCCCAATTTTAGGACAGAAACTGTTGGTCTGTGAAGGATTGTGGCCTACACAGGCTTGAGTTAGGTTGAGGTCTGAAGGCCCAAATATCTCCCGATTGGGGGGGGGGGGAGAGGACATTCTTGAGTGTCACTTTCCCCCTAATGAAGTTAAGTTTCATTTCCCCAGTTTTAGGTCACATGATTGTAGCCTTCTAGTTCTGTGGGAGGGTATATAAAGAGGTGTGGAAACGCTGCAGGACAGAGGGAAATTGGAGAGAGAAGAGAAAGAAATTGGAGAACAGAACAGAAAAGCTGCAGAGACGGAGTGAGAGAGACTGAATATCACAGAAAACTGCAGAACAGCCAGAGCTAGGATGGAAAGGAGTCTCTACTAAGGCATACAGGTGAAAGCATAGCTAGGTTAGAGAAAACTGCGTTATTTCTTTTATTTCCATTATACATGTTTTTTTTAAATCTAACAGCTCTGTGTAATTACCCTAAGTTAATGTGAATTTACCATACCAAATTTAGTAAACAGTTATTGTTAACCTCAGATTGTCTGCAGTGTCTTTCACAACACGCCTAAGATCTAATCTCACGTTACTGGGAAGGAAAGGCAAAAGGCAGAAACGTGGTGTCCTGATGACAGGAGGGGTCTTAAAGAGGCAAAATATCTTTAAGGAGCTGATCAAGGTGTCCTGGTAAAAGTGGAACCTTGACATGGTCATGTGAGATGAATCACCTATGTCCACAGATAGGGGAGAATACAAGACTGTTGATTTCACAGACTCTCTTGGCATCTTTCAATATCAGAAACATGGTATCCTTCTAAATTACTTGTCTGGAATTTATGTTTTCATTTAGGGAATTTATATACATCGCAAAAGATAACCAGGGTAATTTACATTAAAAATGCAATAGCGTAAAAACAGAACAAAATTAAAAAGTGGCAACTTGAGCCACTGCATGCTGGTAGGGAGATGCAAGAAGGTGAAGTTAGGGGACTTCCGCATTACTCCATGGATTAATGCTATGAGATTCCCAATGATGCAGTTCTGTCCCTCATGCTATTTTCACATCTACATGTAACCACTTTTTTGTGGTCATTCAGAGATTCAGGCTGAAGGACCAGCAGTTTGTTAATAACAGCCAACTCTGTTTCTCCTCTGGATGCCCCCACATTCAGAGATGGTCAAATTAAGCTGCTAAAAGAAAAGAGCTGGCCCGGCTTCCTTTGCTGGCAGACTGGCAGCCATATTTGCTAGGTGCTCAATATCAGAGGCTCCTGTACCTTCTAAGAGACCAATGAAGATGTATATGGTTTTTATAATGTATTTTGAAGGTTTTAATCTCTGTAAACTGCCCAGAGAGCCTGGGCTATTGGGCAGGATAGAAAACCAATAAATGAAATAATAAATGAAGAGAACATCCTGGCAGGTGCCACTTCCCCTCCCCAACATTACAGGCAGATGTTGGGAAGCCTCACAGCTGTTGGAATCCCCCCCCCCCCCCGTGTACAGGCATTAGAGGTCCTCACTAATACTCTGGACTTGGAAACTCTGCCCAGAAAGGCAGTGGGGGAGGGGGGAAATGAGGTGGGAAACTGATTTGAATTAGCCAGTTTTGAAGGTTAGAAGAAGTGCAGAACTCTGGGCAAAATCATTCTATGCAGTCTGGCCTAGAATTTCACACATAATTTAATGTGGGTGGCAGCTGGCTTTGATTCTGCTTCTGCCTCTCTCCCCACCCCCCCGAACAGACCTCCTTTTCAAACATTATTTGAAGGGGGGGTGAGGGGAAAGTAGGTTTGCATATGCCTGACCTCGATCTGTTATTACAAACACCTGAAAGACCCCCCCCCGTATCTACAGAGAAGACTCTCTCCATGTTGTTAAAAAAAAAAAACTCTGAACAGACACAAAATAAAACACAGGATTCCTCATCATGTGAAGAGCACCTTCCATACCCAGAAATAATTGTTTTGGTAGGGGCTCTCTCAGGCCTTATGATGAGAGCATTCCATGAGAGCTGTATTTCATACATAGGCTACAATAGGCCTTTTGCTATCTTATAAAGCTATTAAGGGAATCCGGGATTGTGAAGCCACTGGCTAGCTGAGCTATCCTATGTCACAGAGGTAGTCTGCTTTATTAGACCCTAGTTAACAGCAAAAGTAGACAATCAGCTTTTACTAGGACTTATTAATGTTTACAATGCAATATGAAAGCTCTCTGAGTTACACAAGTGTCAAGCATTCAAAACTGAGTAGGGGAAAAGATGGCTTAAGAGATACCTCCCAGTTCTGAAACATTTAGCGTGAGGGGTTCTGTGTAACTCAAGTTTGCATCAGGTTGGCAGTACTGATCCCAATTAAAGCATTATTTTATTATTCCAATACATAGAAAGGCAGCTTGAGTTTTAGCTCCATTCTTTACCACTCCCAATTCTTCCCAGTTTTGTATTATTTACAGATGCGATTACCATTGTCCACCTTTCCAAGTAATTGGGGTAGTATCATCTCTAAGAAGTTCTCTTCAGACTGCCATAACTCAAAAGTCACAAACAGTTTACATTAGAACCATCTTATAGAGTGGAAAGTTGATATCCATTCCAAGCTAGTTCTGCATAAATTACAATAGCACTTTCTGCTCCACCCTTTTTACCAGACCAATGAAGTTCATTATAAGAGTCTCCAAGCCACAAATTATTGCACTCACCTGGTCAAACAGGCATTATTCTAACTAATAAATTTGTTTGTGTTTGGCTAGGTTTGTGAAACCCATGCTTCTTTTTACAACTGCCATTCCTATGATGCACACTTACCTGGGAGTAAGCCCTACTGAATACAGTTGGACTTGCTTTCAAGCAAACATGTATAGGACTGCAGAATAAGAGTTTTACATGTCAATTTGTTCCAACATTTCTCAGGTGTAGTTATGCTAGAAGTTGCCTGGGTTTTTGTTCAGGGAAGGAAGAACTACCAGAATAATCATCTTCAAAATTTCCCGGAAACAAGAGCTGGGGCGGGAGGGGGGAACAACTTAGGGCATAATTCTATATGCATGTTTAGACAGAAAAAAGTCCTACAACTCCCAGCATGCTGACACTTTTTCTGTCTAAATATGCATAGGATTGCACCCTAAAGAACTGTTACATTGCTGTTACCAGCACTTCACACCCTTTTTTCCGCAAGCAGGCTCCAGCCAGTGTCTTTCATGAAGACAAGTCATTGGTTAGAGTGATGCGTTTTATTTGTACACTGCATAATTAGCAGGACAGGGTGGACCAGGTAAATTTTGTCTTCCAATTCCAGCCATAAAATTCAAATCAGCTTCTTTAACTTATTCAATACTTGTATAATTTCCTTTTAGTATTTGCAGCAGCAGATAACAAAACAGGATCCCAGTTAGCTGATGAGAAAGCACAGAACACATGAAAAGGTTAGGTTTGGAAAAGTACTTCCATTTGACACAGGGAAGGAGGGGAGACACAATGGTCCCATTCCAGCTCGATGTTAAATCAGAACTAAGCCACATTGAAAACAATGGACTGTGTTTCAACAGGGCCAGCAAGTGTGCAAGACAGGACTCAACAACAAGCTTATATAAGAATAGCCCTCCCCAACCTGGTGCCCTTCAGATGTGTTGGATTACAACCCTCCTAATCCCCAGCCAACTGGAGATCATGGGAGCTGTGGCCAAACACACCTGGAGGGCACCAGCTCGGGGAAGGCTGCATCAGGAAAAGCATTAAGAATTCCAAATGCAATTGGCCAGCCCTCATTTTCTGGATTTTCAAAGGCCTGGCTCGCCCATTTGTCTACCTCCCAAAGCATGGTGCACAATGTTCAAATCGAGATTTACCTGATAGTTCAGTCACCCAGCACCTTTTAGGGATGGGTGAATCTGTTTCCATTTCAGGTTTTCAGCCTTCTGTTATGTCCCATTTTCTCACCAGTTTGCAATTTTTAAAAAGAAGGCCCAACTGAAATCTGTATGGTTTTCTTGTATGTATTTCTCCCAATATGTGCATTTTTAATGCACTTTTGCTAATACATGGCCATTTTTGCAAGCGGGTTTTTATACATTTTCCACTAATCTATGCATTTCTGTGCACACTTCCCCCCCAATGTACTCATTTTTGTGTGCATTTTTTGTTCAGAGGCTGCACTGAAAAATCAAGAGAAGTACAAATACCAAAGGACAACTGCATTCCAGTTTGCATATTGTTTTGGGAGGTGCACATCTGGGAAGTTCATACCAATATGCGAACTGAACAAAGTTCTCTCCCATCCCTACGATGCTTACCTGCAGCAAGTCCAACAAAAATCGCAACTCCTCCAAATATAATAATGTGTTCTTCAACCCAATTCTTCAGTTTTAGAACACATCCCTGAGAATGAAACCAGAGATTTTAATCGCTGCAAGGGGCATTTACCTCATAATCCACATCAAAACCAAATGCAGAGTGTTGTGAACCAAGATCACAGTGCAGAATCCATTTTAAGATATATATTTTTTTAAATCCAAAGTGAGTTTCAAATTGCAATTAATTTAGGGTTCCTACTTCCCCCCTGCCAGACAGAAGCTCTGGTTCTTTTAACAACTGTGTTGACAGTAATGCTTAAATTATGAAATAAATATTAGGGATGCCTTAATGAAATCCAGGAGCCCTGCTCCTCAACTCTGCAGTTTCAGCCAAATCATGCCCCCATCTAATAGCTTTCTAAAACCAGAACTAAGGGGGCTGTCACAAAAGGTAAGGGGGCAAATCCTTTCTACCCCCACATAGTTCAGGCATTGATTGACCAACAGACAGAAATTCACTGGGTGCCGATTTTCTTGGCATGGAAAAAAAAAGCAGAGACGGGAAAGGCTCTAATTGTTCAATTCCAAGAACAAGCAAACAAAAAAGTCACAAAAGCAACAAGAACACACAGCTACAAATAAATGTCCATTCCCCAGCAAGAATTAAGGTTTCTAATCTCAGTTATTTTAGAATGCGGTGCCAAAGCCAGCTTGGAAGTTAACATTTTGCAGGACTGAGAGACTGTTTTTTCCAAGCACCAGACTAGAGCTAGGGGCTACTTCATACAGTCCAAGACAATGGGGACCTTTGTCTTAGAAGCTCTTATCTAGCAAGCCTAGCTATCACACCACATTCCTGACCTGGTCCTTCTCCTTCCAAGAGCACTTCTGGAGGCTGCTACCAAGTCAGTACTATGGCTAGGGACCTACATCACTTTGCAATTTTCTAGTACTCTTATAAGATCTGAGAGCATTACTGCAACATACATATTATCCTTGCATGTGAAGGAAGAGTGAGCAAGGAATCCACTTAAAAACCAAGAGATGGCCAATGGGGAGAGATTATACATCCACAGTGAGAGATAAGTACGTGGGTGTACAGGTAGGTCGTAAGCAGCAGCATTTGGCATCTGGTCACAGATTGCTGGGAGTTACTTGAAGTTAGCAGAAGTTACTTGAAACTCCCACCTGCTGTGACTTCAACACCCTGTACTTGTGCTGATTGTACAAAAACACCATAAGTCTTCAATGTGCACATTCTCATCACAAGAACAGACCTTTTAAAGATGTACACTCCTGATCTTGCTACTGCTCACAGAAATGAGGCAAGTTCCCCCCTTTCATAACAGCACATATATAGTGTTTGGACATAGCAAAACACAAAGCTGAAAACTGAGGATCGCAGGACCTCTGATCATTCTTGACCCTGCAGCTGCACCACACAGGAATACATAATACAGAGCTCAGGAAATATGCACTTCATGATAATATGGAAATCACCTGCTTGTTAATGCCTACTGTATCTTTGCTTAGATCTGTGACACAGCTTTCCACAGGTACTTTACAGCAGCTCCTTGGGACAGATGAGGAGAGAGATCCAAACGTTGTGTTTAACCAGTCAGTATAGTTTTCTGCACCACAGCATTGGAACTATGGGACAAGGAAAAAAACATTCTAGTTAGTAAAAAGTATATCAGAGAATGAGGCGCCTGAAAAAACCCTAATAGGTGAAGTTCCACCTCCTTAACCAAACAGTCTGAAAAACTTTCCCCTCCCAGCCTAGAAAGACTCCCAACAAGCTGTGTCTATCACGCCATCTTCAGTTTTCACACATGTATGTATGCATGCACAATCCTATGTTTAGATAAAAAAAGAAGTTCCACAACTCCCAGCATGCCCCCAGTCAGCCATGCTGGAGCATGCTGGGAGTTGTAGGACTTTTTTCTATAGGCCTGTGGCTCACGCTGGCTCAACTTGTCTGAGCGTGGAAAGCTAAGCAGGGTCAGACCTGGTTATTACTTGGATGGGAGACCCCTCCTCTAGTTTCCTGCATTGAGCAGGGGGTTGGACTCGATGGCCTTGTAGGCCCCTTCCAACTCTATGATCCATGAATCTATGATTGTGCCCTTAACTTGCATTTCCTTGATTAAGCCAGATTCTTGCCCTTCCTTTCAGCCCAGTGGGTTTTCTAACCTGTGAATACATACCATTAACCAGGCAAAACCTATAGTTAACTTTTTAAGTGCCAGAAAATGAAGACTTTAACAATCCTTCTTCTTGATGTGTGAGCCTCTTGACTAATCAGAATGTTAGGTTTCACTAAGAGGCTGGTGACTCCTATGTCAGTGGGGCATCTTATCCATTGCAGCTTTTAATTTGAGCTTTATATGAGCTATCCATGGTGCTGAACTCCACCCCAAAATAGGTTCACCACCATGGATAGCTCCTATAAAGTTCAGAATAAAAGCTGAAATGGATAAGGAGCCCCACTGAAATAGGAGTCACCAGCCTCCCTTCACCGATAGTTCTCTACGCTTAAAGTTTAATTGTTCCTAGAGGAAAGGTTGTTCACCTGTGTCTGTAGGCTATCCACACCCTTGGTGATCTGTAGTTCTGCACTATACTTGTCCAAGGTCTTCAAAACGTCTTTCAACAAAGTTTGATGTAACTGTGTTAATATAAACACACAGGGTTGTACAAGAGACATTCCTGTATACTGCTTTGCTTTTTCAGAGGCATAAGAAAATAGACTCATGGGCGTGGGGGCAGAGCAAAATGGTGAAAAGAGTACAAAAGGGCAGGGCTTCTACCAGAAATTGGATGCTAAATCTTTATTATTATCCTATTGGTGGTATGGAAAATTTAGACAGAGTTCACTGAGTGGGCTATAGGCAAGTCACTCCGCATCAGCCTCCTACAACCTCTGCAATGATAGGTTAGGTGTGAACTGCATTTTGTACATCAAGAAGGATCATATAGATCAGTCTTCCGAGTTTGGTGCCCTCCAGATGTTTGGGAACTCAACTCTCATCAGTCGGAGCCAGTATGGCCAATTATCAGGAATACTGGGAGTTGCAGTCCAAAACATCTGGAGGGCACCAAGTTGGGGAAGGCTGATACAGATTGTTTTAAGGACATAAGACTCCACTATATGCCCACCTTTTTCTGGGTACCTTGAGAGGAAGACCAAGGGGGATTTCAAACATCCAGGGAGACTCTTGCATATTCAAAATATGAGCCATAAGAACTTAAGAAGTTTCAAGGTTTCTAGTATGCCTGCTAGATTGTAAGAAACAAATGCTTCTCAGCTGCTAACACACCTTTTGCACATCAGTGATCCCAAACATGCAACATAAAGCTTCTCCTCACTCTGAGCCAGAAGCAGGAATGGAAAGCCACCTACACTTGGGGTTAAGGAAACTGCTCTTCTCAGACTATGAGAAAATTGGTACCATCTGTGATATAGTCAAACATGGTGCAGGAGCATGTCCCACTTTTCTATAGTTCCAGTTTGGCTGCAAACCTCATCGAGACATGGCTAGCAGGAATGTTCCTTGCAAGGCTTCTGGTTTTACTTATTTACTTTCTTGAGTCTAGCTACCTAGCTAAATGGAAAAGGCAGCCAAAGCATATATTTTCATACTGCCTCCCCCCAGGTTCTATTCTGTATTTATGAGTACACTGCAGGTGGTTTAGGGCTAACAATTATTGCTAAAAGAGAAACTCAATTCAATGCCAGAGTTTTAATCCAAACATGGAATATTGTTTAAAGAAGTAAATACTTTCAAATGTTACTTCAGGACCACGCTTTCCAATAAGAGGAATAACCTGAAGGTCTCCTATTGGTTGAGACCAATAAGCACAGAAAGAATGAGAAACACTTCCACCACCAGATCCAGTCCTACTTCTATCCATTGAGCTTCCAAATAAGTAGCCTGTGCCCCACAGAGGGAAAAGTGCTTCAGGCTTGGGAAGATCTCCTAGGTAACAATACCACACCAGTTCTGTCCAACAGGCCTGTTCCAGCTATGTGAATTAGTAGACCAAGAATGCAATCCTATGTATACATAGTTTGGTACCCTTAGCCTGGAGCCCTCCAGATGTTTTGGGCTATGCTGGCGGGGGTTGTTGGTAATTGAAGTCCAAATCACCAGGAGAGCACCAGGTTGGAGAAGGTTGTATTTGAGCAAATGTGTAGTTGTAATGTTACAGTTTTTTTAAAGTTCTTGTTTTTATTGTTTTAAGGTTTTATTGTTTAAAATTATTGCACACTCCCTTGATGGCTTTTTAGCAGATAAAGTGGGATATAAATGTTATAAATAAATAAATAAATGCTCTATGTAACACAATGGGACTTTAAAAATAAACATGCACAGGAACGGGTTGTAAGCAGAACATTGGGCAAGATGAAGTGGTCCTCTCAGGCAGATGATTCTGAGCATACTGTTACTGTAAACTAGGGTCTAATAAACCAGGCCACTTGTCTATGACCTTAGGAAAGCTTAGCTAGCCAATAGCTTCACAATCCCTCATTCCTCTAATGGCATTATAAGATAGGCTAAAGGCCTATTATTGTTGTATTTTTGCTTCCAGGGAGAGGTGCTTGTGGGATTTTCTGCCTCAGGAGCCAAAATAACGTGGCCAGCCTTAGGTGCCATGCACATTGAAGCGGTGGTGGGTGCTGTTCTGCTTTAGGCAGCAAAATGTCTTGGGCCAGCCCTGGCTGTAAGGATGCTTTCCCCATGATCATCACAGCTGCTTCAGGTAGCACAACATCAGCCCTAGCCACCCGCAACAATCTCCTCATCCCCACATAAAGGATACAGAGTTAGCTTTGCTGCCTACGTGTAACCATGCCACTGTAGGATATTGCCCCAAATAATCTTTTGAGGGTTGTTATTCAAACACTGGACTTGGTCAGAGGGGGATCAGCTGTGCATTGGCTTGGAGCAGGGGTGGGCAACTTGTAGACTTCTGGAGCACCACAACTCCCATCAGCTGTAGCACACATAGCAAAAGGTGAAGGATGATGCAAGTTGTAGGCCAAAACATCTGGAGGGCACAAGCTGCCTGCCCCTGGCTTGGAGGAATCAAGGAAGAGCTAATCCCATTTATAGCAATTGTCTATTCTTCCTTGAGAATGCAGGCTTTAGAAAACAGAAGGCTCCCACCAGACACAAATCTTACCTTCTCTCTGTAAGCATAGGCAGCAGCACCAAGTATAATTTCAATCATCAAGAGTATCAGCAATATGCCTGTGAACTAATAATAGAGAGAGAAGAGACCCTGAGATTTTTTCTCCTTAAAAGCCAGTGAATTTGGAACAGGAGGATCAGGACTGCGCCTTCAATCAATTTATTGTTACGGTCATAAGACCAGCAAGTAAAATAGAACAGTAATATTCACAAGACCAGCAAGACAGAGTACACAGGAAAAACAATATAGAGAATAGTAATAATTAATTAAAATAATTGATTAAAACTGGCATGTGCCCTACTCATAAAAATATATTTTTTAACAAATTAAAACATTTTCAAACAGTCAACATCATCCCTTGTCGACAAGCGATTGTAGCTGTGCAAAATCTAGCCACCTCAGAAGTTACCTGAAAATTCTGACTGGCCAATAGATAATCTATATCAAACTGGTCAGATCTCCCAGGTAATCATTGCAGAATAGGGGTCATAAAAATGTGCCGAAAATCACGACATAAGGAGCAGTACAGCAATACATGACCCACAGTCTCTACCATGCCAGCTTCACAGGGGCATAACGCTCAGCATATGGGGTGCTATTATATCTACCCTCTAAAAGTGCAGAGGGTAACACATTAAACTTAGCCAACATGAACGCTTTTCTGTATTTTGGAATGGTTAGAAAGGATAAATAGGATGCGGCTAGAAAAACCAGCCCCCTATCTCTAAATTCTGGGTATGGGGTAGCTGCTCTTATGTGATCTTGTAGCTTGATGTCTCTAATATGCTGGCATATAACCTCTTTGGCTTTTATGTAACCCAGGGACAAAATGGCATTCCGCGAAAAACCCAAATTGCAGTTTCTTGTCCACAGCCCTTTTCCATTTTGACTGAAATACATCAGTTAAGGATGCACCTTGGTAATCATGTAAAAACACACAGAAAATAGCACTGCTATTTTCACACTTAATTTATCCATCCCTGGCTCCCTCCATTTTTTAATTCATTTAATATGCCAAGTTGATTCTAAGATGCTTACAGAGCCAAAATCAACATTAATCCATTATTTCTGGCACCAATACCCTGAGATAGATCAGAGGTGATGAAGTCATGATTAGGAATAGTCAAAATCAAGTGGCTGATCATGCCCAAGTTAAGCCACTAGCACCATACATGGTAAAATAACCTGCTGTGGTTAGATAGTGGCCACTGTTTATATGTTCTCTTCCAAGACAACATATTTTGGTGCATATGTTCAGCATTAAAATCAACAGGCACACACTCGGATTAATTTTCCTCAAATCGTCAAGGGGCCAGGATTTGAGATGGAGCACAGCTACCTAACTGGGGCCTGATTTGTAACTTATTACGAAATATACTCTGAAGTTAATTTTGTTCATATGGGAACATTATGTCCTTCAAAGGTTCTTTATATATAACTTGCTCTTAAAGGCAGCCATTATACTAGTTATATAATAAAACTGGTATTCCACAATTGCTATGTGGGCCTGATGGGCAACTGAACTGTCCAAGATTGCTAGCTTAATTCTTGCCGATATGTTGCACTTACTATATTAACAGTTCTACATTTATTCTTTGCATTATGCTGTGTTCTCATGACTGCTGTCCGGCATAGTCCATCCTGTTGCTACTACAAGGAATTAAAGGAGGACAGGGGGACCAACCCAAGAGAGCACCTCCATATTGGGTGCCAGGTGGCACAATCCAGACAAGAGTCCAATTTGTAGAAGTACTGCAACTGTGAATAGCCATAGCAACTTCTGACCTAGTCATCCCCTGGGCCTTCAGAAAGGTGGTGGCCATGATTTAGCTAAATCTAAAATGGCCACTCTTGGATACATTTGAAGTTATTTAAAAAAAATAGAGTTAAGGGTGCAATCCTATGCATGTTTAGACAGGAAAAAGTCCCACAACTCCCAGCATTCCCCAACCAACCATGCTGGCTGGGGAATACTGAGGCTTGTAGGACTTTTTTCTGCATAGAATTGCACCCTAAGTGAAGGCATGCTCTGGATCCTACTTATAATATGGATAGCACTTACCCATTTGATCATCTTAGGGGTACATTTTAGTACAGCAACTGCTCCAAAGGTAGAGACAAGGATGATAAGTGTGCCAACAACTGTTATGATCACAGGAACTCCTGAAGCAGCTGCATTCAACACTACGAAAGTATCATGGAGTTTCACTTGAATAGACACTCCTATGCACATTAACACAACTCCAGAAATCTAGAATTTTAGATGTTAAATGAAGAGTCACTAACAAGATTATTCTTGATAAAAGCAAGTACATGTTAGTCAAACAATTTAGAATAAAAACTCTTCAGCAAATCTCATACATAAGTGTGCGTGCAGATTTTCTTTTCTTTTTTTATACAACATTGCTCCTGGTTTATAGTAGACTGAAATCTCTCTCACCAAGAATAAGGCCCTTTAGCTAAGATATTAAAAGAGTGGAGTATAGAACTGGATTAAATGTGATTTTACTTTTGTTTGATCATGAAGTACGGCTGTGCTCTCATCCTACTAACTAGAAAGCCACCATGGGAATAAAAAGAAAATGTGGTAAAGTCTCACTTATCTAATCAGTAATTAAGATCTATTTGTATTGCACATGCTTTTGAGTGCACTTCTATTTGATGGGGAACACTAATACAAATATTTTAAAAAATATTTTCTCATACACATCTTTATTAGAAGATGAAAAAAGGTACTGTACTGTTAATGAAAGAGGCTGCCTGCTATTTGGGACAGGTTCTAAAAAATTCAAATAGTGAGAAGATTATACCTCTTAAGAAAATAGTAATCATGTAAAAACACACAGAAAATAGTATACTTCGTAAAGGGTACAGCAATTAAATTGTCTTATTTTTTGCATGTGCCTAACACTGTGTGTTTAGAGAGAAACTTGTACTCCATCTACAAGAATTAGAAAGGAACCCTTTGAATCAATGCATTCAAAATCAATTTAACCAATTGTCGTTAATGGATTAACACTATCCAGATCCAACTACTTATCTTATACTAGCAATGTTTACTAAAGTGATAGGATAGAAGTATTTTTGTCTATTATAGTATAAGATAAACTCATCATGCCACCCATAGTATAAACAATATATTATCTATATATTAGGATGCTAGAATTCATATAATACATACAATGTCACAGTGCATTCTAAGCTTAGTCAAAGTGGTCTAAGCAGGAGAGCTATCCACATGCTACAAGGAAGGCAAGACAAGAGCTTTCACCATTAATTACAACAGCCTTCCCCAACCTGGTGCCCTCCAGATGTTTTGGTCTACAACTCCTCTACCACCATCCCTATTTTGGTCTACACCTCCCATAATCCCTGACTATTAGCTATGCTAACTAAGGCTGATGGGAGTTGAAAACCAAAACATCTGGAGGGCACCAGGTTGGAGAAGGAAACATTACAGACTCTCTTGAGAGGCCTCCTGCATCTTTGGCAATTTACAGTGCAATCTTATGTATGTCTGTTCAGAAATAAGCCCCATTGAGTTCAACAGAACTTACTCTCACCTAAGTGTATATGGGATTGCAGCCTTAATGACAGGCAGAGATTCAGCATCTTGAGTTTTCTCAGCATATGGATACAGAGATAAAATTCAGAAGATTAAGTTCAGGGGTGGGGGGAGATAGCAGCTCAGAGTAACAGCCAGCATGGTCTAGGATGAGTTTCATTCCCAACACTAAACAAAGTTGTCTATTAGCCTCCCCCTCTCCCGAAAGATACACATGGAGTCTTGTGTATTAACTCTCATTTCCTACCTTCCTTTCAAATAAATTTTTGTTTTAAGACAGCTTAGACAGAGTTGTAGCTAGAAAACAGAGATAAAGAGTGGGGCGGTAGCTTAAAGCAAAAGAGTTTTTCATAACCACACAAGCATCATTAAGTTTGTTCTTCCCATTTAATTCATATACCCAATTCAACTCAACATTAAAGATAATTGGAGCTAGGATCTAAAGGACTACACAACAAGTTTAATATACCCAAGGGGACTGAGATTTGAGCAACACACCAGGAGCCCCCCCGAACATTACAAGGTTAACTGCTTTTTGGAACCAAATGGACCACCAAAAACAATACAGCATTGGGTGGGGGGCTGTTATTTACGAGCTTGAGAACACCAATGGCATACCAAAGTCCTTAGATACACCCAAGAGCTCTTTGGATCAATGGGACTTACTTCTAAGTAGACATGTATAAAATTGCACTGTTGGAGTGTTCAAAGGCTTAAGTACTAACTAAAGAATTCCATTATCTGCACGGTGCTGCTATGATGACCTTGCAGAGCCTGGGCATATTAAACTTCCAACAACTACTGCCTACGAATTCATACAAATCTGGCAAACATAGATAGTAGCAACACCTTCAAGTTTATATATAAAAAAAGAGAGAATACTACCTAAAATCCAGTTGTATAAGTACAAAATAAGTCTTTTATTATTAAAATGTAAAATATAAGCAATGTTGCCTTAAAATAAAAAACAACAGCTACAGAACAAATCCTACTACATAATAGGTTAATATATAGCTTTTACTTAAATAATAGTATTTTGTTAACACAATGTAAGATCTAAATATATTTGAACAAAAAGCCTATTTTAAAATACCTTACCCAATAAAGTAAGATAGCCAGCCATAAACAAATTTTAACAAATCTCTCCCAATTAGTAGCCTCTTTTCCCTTCATTTTGTTTACTTCTATCTTTTACCTCCTGAGACCATTGGTGTGGATAGATATACTGACTCTAATAAGTGTTTCTAGTTATCACACTTGTCCCAAATTTCAAGCTAATGCTCCTTTTTATGGCAAATGTCAATTACCTTATAGAGGAATAGACTTGTTAAAAATCCCAAATCACTGAAACATATTTAATCCACTGGAGTAAGGTAGCACATTGCTCCTGAAACAACTTACTTCAGAGGTATGTATTGAACTGAATTACCCATCACTTGATAATGATAGACTTTACTCTTCATGCCTTCTAATTTACTGCTTCTAGTAATTGTGAACAAATGAAGTAAGACACTTGTGCATACTCATTAGCTATGTGCAAAAACTGCAAACTGAATGACAAAAAGTAGAGGAAGTCATGTTGACCCATTAGAGAAATCTGAATTACAAAATAATTAGCGAGTTTTTGAGAGTTCTGGAGATGTTCACTATTTTGTGATATTTTGGTTGGTCCTAATAAAAGTATTGCCTGACTGTGGATTTTGCAATCTGAGTGGTGGTACATTACAGAACAAAACTGAGGAGCTTCCATAATTCTGGACACTCAGGGTTTTTTTTGTGGAGGAGAACATGGCTGTTATTCTGGGTGCCTCTGGGTATTACAATGGAAGTTACTGCAAAATTTGAAATTCGGAAACCCTCAGCTTGTTTTTAAATAGAAGAAAGTGACTAGTCCATAGAAACGCCTTGTCTGGTAACATGCAGACTGCATTTAGATGCTAAGTTGTAGCAGGAAGACCATGCAGCCAAGGTTCAACCATTCACTAGTGGTCAAGTTTTTCAGACCCAAGACCCACCTTTAGCCTAAACATGCTTTTGGCAGGGTCGACCCTCCTATTAGGCAGAATGAGACAGGGGTGTGGAGCAGTGGTGCAGTGTTGGTGGACAGTAACATGTGCAACCTATGGCCTGCCATAGGATCATAGAGTTGGAAGGGTCCAACAAGGCCATCGAGTCCAACCCCCTGCTCAATGCCAGAAACTAGAGGAGGGGTCTCCCATCCAAGTAATAACCAGGCCTGACCCTGCTTAGCTTTCCATGCTCAGACAAGCGGAGCCAGCGTGAGCCACAGGGTGCCATGCATGCCTTCAGTTAGCCCGTAGCTCTTTGGTGTGGTGGACGATGCTGTCCTATCATAAATGTTGAAGAAAGATTCAACTAGCAGTCTGGTTGGCTTCTGCATGTAGAAGGATGTGTGTCACCATCTTGTTCTTCAACTCAGGCAGCAAAATGCCTTGCTGGCCTTAGCAGTTGGGGACCTATTTCTTAATTTTTTTTACCATCCATTTCTATTGTGGTAGTGTTGCTGTTGTAACCCACCTTAGATCAAGCTGCAACCCAGTAGTAGATCCTGACCCAGCAGTTGAAGGACAATTAGCTAAATGACATGTGCTTCCATGGGTGAATTGCAGTCAATTACACTCCAAACATCAGTCCATGTTGCTAGAAATTATTGCGCCCAGCAAGCATAACCAATATTCTTGGGAAAGGTTTGTGTGCTACCATTATAAAAAATTGCCTTCTCCCACATATGCCTACCTGAGAATGATCCTCTTCCAAGGTCCTGCTTCAGGTCAGGTGCCACCACCAAGCGAAGCAAGGTGGGGGCTATAAAGGTGAGGACCTTTTTGGTGGTGGTCCTCTGGTTGTGAAATGCCCTTCCCAGAGAGTTTTGCCTGGTGCCTTCTTTGTGGTCATTTCAGCACCAGGTGAAGACTTAATAAATAAATAAATAAATAAATTCCAGGCCTTTAAAAGAATCTATTGTCTTATTATTTTGGACCATTGTTTATGTACTGTGTATTGTTATTTTTAGTCATCTACTTTTATACTTTTTTCTGCTGGGAGAAAGATTATGCTGCAAATTCTGTTTCTATGGTATTGCATACACCAGTTGGATTATACCTGTGACACCATGGAAGTCACTCCATGAATCATTACTGAAGTAACTGAATGCCTCACTAGAGTAGCCAACTAATGGGGGGGATGGCTTGGTCAGCTCCTGTGCTTTTGACAACAGCCTGAGGCACAGAAATCCACAGGTGAAGCTTTTCACAGCAGGGAGATACAAATTATCAGCTGCAAATGCCCATTTATCAAACTTCTGTTAAAGGTGCTGAAGCAGGGGTCAGCTTCTTTTTATTATTATTAAAGATAATTCTATTTCCTATTCCTCAAAAATGCATCCTCCCTTTTCAGTGTAAATCTGGATCCAACCCTAAGTGGTTGTTATCTAAAACTGAGGCACTTCTGAGAATAATAATACTATCATCATCATCATCATCATCATCATCATCATCATCATCATCATCTAATTGGGTTGGATTCCAGCTGGACCAGAGTGGTGGTTTTGCTCTGTGCTCTGTTAAAACTGAAGTATCTCCATTTAGCAGTTCTCCTTCCCCAGCATTATAACAGCTTTTATTGGAGCAGCATCAAAGCTGGGTGTTAAGAACAGCAACGTGTGCACCTGCACGGAAAAATTACAGGAACTCTCTTGCCAATGTGTATTAGCACCAGGAATCTGTTCTGGTGTTTTCCCCCAAAGCATGGCCTACTCCCAGCATTTTATCGCAACATCCCAGTCTGCAGCTCAGCTTTTTATGAGTATGAACATAGCAATTATATCCACGCTCAGGAGCTGGTAGTCCTGCACTTGGCAGGAACAAACCTATGGGGAGATGATGATGATGATGATGATGATGATGATGATTGAACTGGCTCCAGCCAGTTCAAAAGTGCTGAAGTTCAGAGCTTTGTGGCTGGCAAAAGCTAGAAAGTTATAGCTGCTTGCTGGGACTGCCCAAGGGTCCACAATAGGCTTGAGGTTCTATAGGAGATTCTTGTGCTGATATTGGAACCTCTGGCTCCATGCAAATCTTGATGGAGATGTACCAGAATGGTTTTCTCCAAGTTTTTCTGTCTTGCTGTGCACTGCTTGTGCTGCCTGGGAAAGGGGAAGCCAGAAGCAAAGGGGTAAACAAAAAGGATGTTTTATTCAACAAAAGAAAACGTTTCCAACGTGTTTTGGACCACATGCAGGTCCTTCTTCAGGGAAATTTAGTATAATGCAACAAGTATTGGCTCTTTCCCTGAAGAAGAACCTGCATGTGGTCCAAAACACGTTAACTTGGAACCTTTTTCTTTTGTTGAATAAAACATCCTTTTTGTCTACCCCTTTGCTTTTGGCTTTTTGGCATTCCTTGTGGGTTTCCCCTTTTTGTTGGCTTGAGGGAAGGGGAAGGACTGAATGGAGTGAACTGTGCAGTGGTGCTGTTGTGGGTAGCTATGTGAGATGGAGCCTTTTCAGTGGCGGCACCTCACTTGTTGTCCCACCTGGTTCCCTCACTAATGGGGTGACAGGCTATGATCTTTCTGTTTCAGACAGCAACAGGTAATTAGCTGCCCCTGGGCCCTATCTATATATGTTGGGGTCCTTAACTGCTGCTTAATTATGTATTATGTATTTAAATTGCTTAATTATGTATTTAATTATGTATTTAAATTGCTTTCGTTTTATATTGTTGAGCTATGTGTGGATCCTGAAAAATGCTTATATGAGGAGAGGCATAAATATTTTAATTAAATGCATTTAACATTAGTGAGTTGTGACAGAAAGGGAGCATAAACAATTTAAATTGGGGAACACAGGCAGGAGGGTGCTTGTGAGTTTCCCGTGGGCAGCTGGTTGGCCGCTGTGTGAACAGAATGCTGGACCAGATGGATCTTTGGTCTGATCCAGTATGACTCTTCAAATGTTCTTTAATGTAAACAGTGTGTGAATTGGTCCCTGAGAGATCTGAGGACTCCACGTTTGTTGGTTTTACTATATTAAATGTAGAAAAAGAATTTTGCCTAGACTAATATACTGTATTCTTTGACCCTGCATGTATATACTGTCTTAATTTCCAGTTAAGCACATTACCTGCAAATCCAAGAATGTCACCATTCCATTGTTCAGATTTCCAGCTCCAGCTGCTTAGATAATTGACTTCATTTGAGATTAAAGTGTTTCCATAATAAACCAAAGGCTGTACATGTGGTGCCATTGCAGAGCCTTTCTACTGCCAGTAAGCTAGAGAAAGTGGCTCTCCTCCGAAAACTAGAATGGCATTTTAAGAGATCCTAAAGTAGCATTGCTTAACATGCTTGAAGGAGAAAATGAAAATATATTGTATAAAGATTTGATTTTGTTTATGTTGGTGGCACTGAGATCAATACTGAAAAACACTGGAAGTAAAAGAGAGACATAGAATCATACAATAGTAGAGTTGGAAGGGGGCCTGTAAAACCATCGAGTCCAACCCCCTGCTCAATGCAGAACAGATGTGGGCAGCCCAGGCAGTCACCCATCCAAGCACTGACCCAGCTCATACCTGCATAGCTTCAGCATGTGGCCTGCATTATGTGCTCTAGACGCCAAAAGGTGTGGCATATAGCTTTGACAGAGAAACTAACACACCAAATGCGCCCCCTTAAAGGACTGTCATATATCTTAAACATAAATAAGGTTTCTTAGCCAATTGCACTTGCTTGGTAACATATATAAAGAAATGACTCAGTGTCTGACATGAGTATGAAGCAACAGCCATTTTGGAGGCAGCCGTATGAGCGAGATTGAGTAAGCACCTCCTCCGGTGGGTGTAACACAACAGCAATCTCAGAGGCAGCTGTGTGAAGCACCTTCTCAGATGGATGTAGGGCAGCAGCTATCTTGGAAGGGGTTACATACAAAAGCACCTTCTCAGATGAGGGTAAAGCAGCACCCATCTCGTGGAGGGCAATGCTCTGTGGCTGTACAAGGGGGATAGAGAGCTTCGGCTGTTGGGTGGTATATAAATAAAATTAATTATATATATATATATATATATATATATATTAGAGAGCACCTCTTTAGGATGTCTGTAAGGCAGTAGCTGTCCTGGGGAAGGCAATACTTAATAAGTATAAAAGGCACAGCTGACCACTCAGTCGGGAGGCTGGAGTAAACAGCTCTGGATGGAGTGGTCTGCTGGCTAGGCTAAGCAATGCTTCTCTTACATCTAATCTTTTTATTAATTTTGGTGATAATCACTTTGATAGTGGGAATAATATGTTGGAATATACGATGAGAAGATGGCAACTCTGAAGGGAGGTTTGTTTGTTTTTTAAGTCAACTGCCCATTAAAGGGTTAAGGCAGACTTGTGTAGTCTGGTTGAAGGGCAGTGTTCAGTGGAATGAACCACTTGATTGAATGGGGGGGGAGGGAATGCTGGAGGTTGCTTAGCAACAGGTTTGAATTTAATTCTAACACTCCTCTGACAGTTAGGTAAACCAGTCTGCTGTTAACTGACTTAACTGACCCTTGCTAGGGTTTAGCAAGGAGGATTGACCTGTGTGTTTTCCTTACCTCAAAGAATTGCATGAGTAATGTTTAAGAAACTGCACTACTGTAACCATCACGCTTTCGTACCTGAGTAATCTTATGATAGTTGTTTATCTTTTAAAAAGCATGTACTTTAGCAGACAAGTCCTGTGTGTGCGTTGTCATCATAATATTATTAACATTCTCATGTGTGTATTATTTTAAGGTAAGGGGGTATTCCTCTGTGCCTTCTATACTTCAAAACTTAGATGTAGAATAAAGAAGAGGGTTTTTAAAATAAATGGTATGTTAACCTACCTAACAGACTCTCAGCATTGACTTCCTTTGTGGTTTCCGTTGTTTGTCTCTTAACCCACATATAAGATCGGCTTGAGAGCATAATGTCAGGTGTGAAACAGGCACTGAGAGAGTTTCAGCTCACCGTCAGGTGAGTGGGGTCCCTGAAACCAGGCTAAAGGAATATCCTCAAGGGCTAGAGGAAGGTGAGGAGCTTAAGCTACTGACAGGACAAACAAAACCTGATGCTTTCTTTACAGTTTAACATTTATTTTACAAATTGCAAGGACACTTGAAGAGCACCACCATTGTCTTATGTCAATCTATGGAAGGACTAAATGATATCAAGGAAAATATATAAAAGATTATAATTAGACAAAGTGTAAAATGGATGTCATTGCTCATGGGGAACACCTCTGAAATTATGCAACTGCTATCCTGGAAAGAAAAAAAGAGAGAGAGAATTGTTATATATTGTTTAAGAAATATATCATCACCATCATCATCATCAACTCCTTTAAGGCAGAATACTCCCCAGAGGACAGGTTGGACAGCCTTCCAAGATTGCACCCCCAGTTTCAGCTTACCAACTAGGAAGTCTCACCTCCCTGCCTTTCTCTTCAAAACTGCCAACTCCTGTCTCTCTGATACACCTTACATTTACCTCCTCCTTTTCAGCTTATAGGGCATGATCTTTTCCCAAGTTCTGATGGGTATTCCATTTGAAAACTCAAGGAGATTCCTCACCTATCAGACAACTGTCTCCTAATATTTGCTCTCATGGATAAATATCAAAAAATCATTGTAGACCAGGCCAGCCCAAGACATTTTGCTGCCTGAGGCCAAGGACAAGATAGCACCCCCTCCCCAGTCCCTATACAGAAACTGACCAGACTGGCAGGTGAATCCTACTTCACCACTGTTGATGGGATAACATCCTCCACCACACCTGAGGCAGCAAGCTAGTTTAGTGGGCCCAGGACAGCTTGTGTGGCATACACTGCTCTGTCTGCCAACACAGGGAAACAGCTGGGGACTTGAGGAAAAACAGCTGTCAGTGCTGCCTTCCAGCATCTTGTGCCTGAGGTGATCGCCTCATTCTGCCTAATAGTAGGACCTGCCCCTGTCATGGAATATAACACAGCCATTGATCTAACAAGGGAATTGTCAGACAGCAGATATTACAAGTTTCCTTTTATATAAGTGTGAAGAAGAGAGACTTTGGGGGTTCCTACATGCGCGCACACGCGCACACACACACACCCTCATGTGTGAACTGGCTAAAGGCTGGGGGGGGGGCGAAGTGTGCATAGTTCCTCTGGGTGGCGCCTGGAAGTCCTGAAAGTCCGGTCTACGGCTTTCAAATGCAAATGTAGTTCAGGCCCAGTAAGTCAAGAGTCATGAGTTCCCCTCCCCCTGCCTGGCCAGGTGAAGTGCATCATGATTGGCTAAAAGGCAGCAGAGCTACAGAGAGGAGGGGAGGGGGAGAAAGGTATATTTCCCAACGTGTGGGTTTTTGTCTTTGTCTGTCGCGTGGTTGCTGGCTGTGGAGCAATGGCAGCAAGCCAGGCAGAGGTCCAAGCCTTCGGGGGGCCTCAGGATTCGACCCCAGGTAGCTCCTGGTGAAATTAGCTGAATGAGGGCTCTGGAAAGGCACGCCTTGTGGAGGGCTACCCATCTCGGACCTTCGGGTAGGTGAAGTAGTCCTCCCGGGCAGCGAGGCTGTGCTGGATCTAATCCTGGAAGAGAACTGATCCCCAGGCAACAGAGTTGTGTGCCTGGGAGATATTAAGGAATCAGGTTTTGTTATTTTGCAGCTTTACTTTGTACCAAAGTGTCTCTCTATTTTGTGCTTCTCTCATTTCCCACCTTTTGTTGTAAAATGCTACCAGAATAAACCTTTCTTGGTTTTACCCCACATGGGTTTTGTAGTCGCTCTGCTTGGTTCAGTAACTAAATCCAGGTTATAGACAAAGGCAAGTCCCTGAACAGAGATTCAAGTAGGATTGCAGACAGCTGAGGCTGGCAATCTGGTACCTTGAGATCTCTGGGGGTCTTGGGTCCTTTGGGGTAGGAAAGGGTGGGGGTGTGGCGGGTCAGCCAGCCCCCCCTTCCTCCACAATAAGTGTTCAGCTTTGGCTGGATCATCCTTTTACTGTGGCAGGAGTATTCATAGGCTGAAACCTACTGCATCAGCAGCTGCATGGAGTGGAAAGATGTGGACTTCTATACAGTGGAAGAGAAACAGTGTTACATAGGCTTGCAGTGGCTGCAGCACAGCTTAAACAATTCTCAAAAAAACCCAGCCCAACAAGGAGTCTCTAACATGCATGTTAGCCATGCAGAGGAATTCTTGGGCACCTCAAACAGTGACAGCACTTATATGCAGGCCATTTTGGGCTTCCCAATTCCAAGCTGAAGCCTCCAGGAGAGAAAAGAGGTATCCACAGACTGGCCACGTGGCCCCATGAGCTGCAGTGGCACCTGCAGCAGTGCAGCAGCAAAGCTACTTCCTGAAGCCACTAACTTTTTCAATCATGTGATTTGAGTCAAGATGACATGAATAAAGATTTTGATGATTAGAAGTTTTCCAACACTTCTACATCTAACTGCATTCCCTCACTCAAAATTCTTCATACTATATAAACATTCCAGTATATTCCCAGTTATGTACACTTTATGAACAATTGCTCTTTTGCCGGGTTTGGTGTCTTTCAAAAAGTGCTGAAGTGATGCAACCCAGTTTACTGGGCAACACTTTTGTAGGTCAATTTATTTATTTATTTTAATTAAGAAAAGGCAAAATTGGCGAAAGCAGTCAGAATGAA
The DNA here is from genome assembly GCA_021292165.1 of Shinisaurus crocodilurus. NCBI lineage: Eukaryota > Metazoa > Chordata > Lepidosauria > Squamata > Shinisauridae > Shinisaurus > Shinisaurus crocodilurus. The sequence goes on from CM037876.1 coordinate 178,232,458, forward strand.
GTACAGATTTGGGCTGTGGAGCGAAACAGAGTTCAAGTCACTAGCTCTGGTCACACTGAAGCCTCTTCATAACATTTAAAAGACTGATGGAAATCTCCTATGCACTGGAATAAAAGAATTCCATGGAAAGGAGATCCCAGCTGTGTGAAACACACATTCCTTTCACAAAGAGCCCACTCTTTCTTGCAAGCACAACGGAAACCGTGCAATCTGCCTTTTTCTTTTTCTGTCAGTTCAATGTGTTTTTAAGCTTAACATGGCTTTAAAAAAAACACAAAAAAAAAACATCACAGAGGATTATGGCTCTTTCCTATCTGTGCCAGAATTTGCTAGATTTTCAATGCACTTGGACCAGTTTTTTTTCTTTTTCTGACATAACACCAAGCCATGGTTTGGCGCTACATTAATGCATCTTTAAGAACATTTGGGCTCATGGTCCTCCCCTTGTGCACTGTGATACCCTCTTTTTCTAGTTTGCCATTTAATCTGAATTACAAACCATTGCTTATGCTTGCCTTATGGGTTGCAAAGCAAGTGCAAGTTATAGTTTGCTCTTTGTTTGGATGAAATGGCAAACCACGAAGGGAGAGGATCCTGTTGGGCAAAGGGAAGAGGGAGTTCCAGAATGAGCCCAAGGATTCTTAAAGATTTGTCATGTAGTGCCAAACTGAAGCTTGGAGTTATATCTGAAAATCAGCCCAATGTTTGATCTGCTGCTTTTCACTTACAATATTTTAAGTATCTTATATCTTTAGTTATTATTCTATCTGGTAGATGATTATTATGATTATTCCCATCCCAGGATCTTTCAGTCAAAATTTCAACACTGGGAGAAACAACAAAGACCGGGAAATGAGGGGCAGGGGAATGGAGGCCTATTTTTAGTTTACAAATGTCAAAATAGCCTGACATACCTTCAAATAGGAATGAAATGCAAGTTTTTCTGCTGTCGGGTGAGTTCTCCCCCCCTCCCCCCACTGCCTTGGCTTCTATGTTGACACACATTCAGCTTCCAGATCCAATGCTATCTCCATTCCACATGCTTTGCTTTTGTTTTCGGTTCTTCCACCACCACCCCCCAAAAAAAAACCTTGCCTGTTTTTCTGCTCAAGCAAAAAATGTACAAATGTATTATATCTGCCTGTGAAAATGTGCTTTCTGGTTTTGTAGGCAAACCTGAATATATTTCAAACATTCTTTTGCGGGGAATGTTAGTAGGTCACATGGAGACTGCGCAACTAGCTTGTTTAGTTTGATCATTAACCCTACTGTTAACCCCTTGCACATGTTACACAAATTGATTACCGGTACATCTATTTTCCTTCATCAAATGTCAGCGATTGGGCCGCTACAGACACTCTCTCTTATAGGTGTTAATACCAATCATCCTGATCCAGTAAGGAAGATACGTCTATAGAAGTAGCCTTCTGCACAAATAGCCATTTCTGAGGTGCATCCTTATCAGCTGAGCAGGAGCACAACAGGAGAGAGGCTCCAGCTGTTTTTGGGGCTGTGATAAGGCAAGCAGGCTCCCAGAGAGCGAGCGAACAGAGCGAGCGGACAGGGACAGAAAACAGGAGTTTGGCAGCGGAGTTCGGCAGGGGAGGTCAAGGGGGAGGTCCCTAAAAAAAAAAAAAAAAAAAAAAAATTCTAGGAAGACAGAAACAGAGCACTATGGAAGGAAAGGACTCAGCAGTGGTGGTGACCTGCAAGGGGTGTGCAATGTTTGTTTTCCTGCCGGAGATCGACATGGCCTACACGTGCAACAAGTGCAAGCTGGTCACGCTGTTGGAAGAAAAGGTCAGAGGACTGGAGCAGCAAGTGTCAACCCTCAGGAGCATAAGAGAAAGCGAGGAGTTCTTAGACAGAACGGTGGATCTACAGCACCAAAGCACAGTACAGGAGCCAGAAGGGCAACGGCAGGATGAGGCGGAGTCGGAGACTGCAGAGGCAAGGGAAAATAACGCAGGGGGAACTCCCTGGAAAAGGGTGACTGTTAGGAGCAGAAGAACTACAAGACACTCTGCGCCTGTGGAAGCAGTGGAGCTATGGAACCGCTTCCATGTACTTGAGGACGAGAGCAGAGGACAGCCTGCAGAGGATGGATTACCGGGCACCCAACGTGACAGCGAGCAAGAGGCTGAGGGTCAGTCGAGTGGAGGCAATCAAACCAAGGCCTACAGCAAGAGGAAGAGTAGAGTACTCGTAGTGGGAGACTCCCTCCTGCGGGGGATCGAAGCCAAAGTATGTCGCGAAGACCCATGGACTCGCCAGGTGTGCTGTCTCCCCGGGGCACGGATTAAGGATGTGTCAGAGCAGCTGCCGAGGCTCATGCAGCCCACCGACACATACCCCTTTCTTCTCTTCCACGTGGGTACAAATGATACTGCCAAGCGGAGTTACAAAGAAATCACGGCAGACTTTGAAGAGCTGGGAATGGAACTCAAGAACTTCGGGGCCCAGATAGTTTTCTCATCCATCCTTCCAGTACTTGGAAGAGGCATAGAAAGGGAAAGAAAAATACTCCGAGTGAATGACTGGCTACGAAGGTGGAGCCGACGTGAGGGATTTGGATTCTGGGACCACGGGCTACACTTCCTGGAAGATGGACTGCTGGCAAAGGATGGGTTGCACCTCACAAGGACTGGGAAGAATGTGTTTGGCCACAGCATGAGGAACTTAATCAGGAGGGCTTTAAACTGAATCCAACAGGGGAGGGAGACATAAACTCGGGGGTACCAATGGAAGAAGGCCTCTATGCCACAATGGAGAGAACAGCTCCAGCGGTGCCCATTGATAGTCTACCACAAAATGTAGGGGGAAAGTCGGACTATAAAGCACATAGTCTTCGATGTCTCTATACTAATGCCCAGAGTATGGGCAACAAACAAGACGAACTTGATTTTTTGATACGTGAGGGCAAGTACGACTTGATAGGGATAACTGAAACCTGGTGGGATGACTCCCATGACTGGAATACAGCAATTGAAGGGTATAACTTGTTCAAAAGGAACAGAAGCAACAGAAAGGGAGGTGGAGTTGCACTGTATGTTAAAAATACGTATCTCTGCACAGAGATACAGGAAGAGGAGCTTGGCAGCCCCATTGAGAGCATCTGGGTTAAAATAAAGGGGGCAAAGAATAAAACGAACATGGCGGTTGGAGTCTACTACCGACCACCCAATCAAGGAGAAGACAAGGATGGAACTTTTGAAAAACAAATTGCCATTGTTTCAAGGAGGCACGATGTGGTAGTAATGGGAGACTTCAATTTCCCTGATATCTGTTGGGAGACTTATTCAGCCAAACATGGCCCCTCCAAGAAATTCCTGAGCTGTGCTGCTGATAACTTCCTCCTACAGAAAGTGGAGGAAGGAACTAGAGGATCGGCTATCCTTGACCTGATTCTAACCAACAGAGACGAGTTAGTGGATAAAGTGGCAGTTTCTGGAACTCTGGGGGAAAGTGACCATGTTATACTTGAGTTCTTGATTCTAACGGAAGCAAAAGCTGAGTGTAGCCAAACACGTACCCTGGATTTTAGGAAAGCCAATTTTAACAAACTCAGAACAATGATTAGTAAGATCCCATGGCAAGTGACTCTCACGAGAAAGGGAGCCCAGGAGGGGTGGGAGTTTTTAAAAAAGGAAATTTTAAAGGCACAATTGCAAACAATTCCCACAAGGAAAAAAGGCAGAGGGCAACAGAAGAATCCAATGTGGCTTCACAATAAACTCAAAGATGACCTGAAAACAAAAAAGGACACGTATAGGAAGTGGAAGGAAGGACAGGCTACAAGTGAAGAGTACAGGCAGATATCACAGAACTGCAGGAATAGTGTCAGGAAGGCTAAAGCTGAGAATGAGCTAAGGTTAGCGAGGAATGCTAAAAGCAACAAAAAAGCTTTCTTCAGATACATGCACAGTAAAAGACAGAAGAAAGAACTGGTGGTTCAACTACGCAATGAGGATGGCAAATTGATAACAGAAGACAAAGAAAAGGCAGAAGTGTTCAATTCCTACTTCAGCTCGGTCTCCTCCCAAAAGAGGGTCTATGACCCCCCTGGCAAACCTGAAGTGCAGACTGAAGGGGCAGGATTGCAGCTTGAGATTGATAGGCAAATGGTCAAGGAGCACCTGATTACTCTGAACGAGTTTAAATCTCCAGGGCCTGATGAGCTGCATCCTAGAGTAATAAAGGAACTGGCAGAAGAACTCTCAGAACCACTGTCTATTATCTTTGAGAAATCATGGAGGACAGGTGAAGTGCCAGATGACTGGAGGAGGGCAAATGTTGTTCCCATCTTCAAAAAGGGCAAGAAGGAGGAACCTGGGAACTATAGGCCAGTCAGTCTGACATCAATCCCCGGGAAGATTTTTGAGCAGATTATAAAGAAGTCAGTCTGCAAGCACCTTGAAAACAATGCAGTGATTACTAGAAGCCAGCATGGATTTGTCAAGAACAAATCCTGTCAGACTAATCAGATCTCATTTTTTGATCGGGTAACCTCCCTTGTGGACTGTGGGAATGCTGTGGACATTATATATCTGGACTTCAGCAAAGCTTTCGACAAAGTGCCTCATGATATCCTGATTAGTAAGCTAGCTAAGAGTGGGCTAGATGGAACAACTATCAGGTGGATCCACAATTGGCTACAGAATCGGACTCAAAGAGTGCTTATCAATGGTTCCTTCTCAAACTGGGGAGTGGTAACGAGCGGGGTACCACAGGGCTCGGTCCTGGGCCCGGTGCTCTTCAACATTTTTATTAATGACTTGGATCAGGAGGTACAGGGAATGCTTATCAAATTTGCAGATGACACAAAGTTGGGTGGAACAGCTAATACTCTGGAAGACAGAAACAAAATTCAAAGTGACCTCGATAGGCTGGAGCGCTGGGCCGAAAACAACAGAATGAAATTTAATAGGGATAAATGCCAAGTGCTGCACCTAGGGAGAGGAAACCAAATGCAGAGTTACAGAATGGGGGACACTTGGCTCAACAATACTACAAGTGAGAAGGATCTTGGAATTGTGGTAGATCACAAACTGAATATGAGCCAGCAATGCGATGTGGCTGCAAAGAAGGCAAATGCAATTTTGGGCTGTATTAATAGAAGTATAGCTTCCAAATCGCGGGAAGTGATAATTCCCCTTTACTCGGCACTGGTTAGGCCTCATCTTGAGTACTGCGTCCAGTTCTGGGCACCTCACTTTAAGAAGGACATAGACAAACTGGAGAGGGTTCAGAGGAGGGCAACAAGGATGATAAAGGGACTGGAAACAAGGCCCTATGAGGAGAGACTGAAAGAACTGGGCATGTTTAGCCTTCAGAAGAGGAGACTGAGGGGAGATATGATCGCACTCTTCCAGTATTTGAAGGGATGTCACACAGAGGAGGGCAAAGATCTCTTCTCGATCATCCCAGTTTGCAGGACACGGAATAATGGGCTCAAGTTACAGGAACCTAGATTCCACCTAAACATCAGGAAAAATGTCCTGACTGTCAGAGCAATAAGACAATGGAATCAACTACCTAGGGAGGTGGTGGGCTCTCCCAGTCTGGAGGCATTCAAGGTGCAGCTGGACAGACATCTGTCAGAGATGCTTTGACCTAGATTCCTGCATTGAGCAGGGGGTTGGACTCGATGGCCTTGTAGGCCCCTTCCAACTCTACTTTTCTATGATTCTATGATTCTATACGCTGCAATGCTTATCTGAGCCTCACTTAGGGCACAATCCTATAGCATATTTAGACAGGAAAAATTCCTACAACTCCCAGTATGCCCCAGTCAGCCATGCTGGCTGGGGAATGATGGGAGTCATAGGACTTTTCCCTGTCTAAACATGCATAGGATTACACCAGGGGTCTTCAAACTAAGGCCCGCGGGCCACATCCGGCCCGCCTTGCCTTTTTATCCGGCCCAGCGGCCGATTGGCGGAAGCAGACTTTTAAAAAACTCTTTCGCTTCAAGTGCCGATTCTTTTGTCGAGTATGCTCATTTGTGTGATGGCAAAAAAAAAAAAGTATATTCGTGTTAGGCATGAAACAATTGTGCAACTATATATAAAAATACCATCAGCCCTGCCAGGAGTATTCATTAATATTCCCCCTTCTTCTTTCCCCATTCCTTTTTCCTTGTGTGTCTTTTTAGATTGTAAGCCTGCAGGCAGGGACTGTCTTGTTAATTGCTGTAAACCGCCCAGAGAGCTTCAGCTATTGGGCGGTATAAAAATGAAATAAATAAATAATTCTGGAAAAGTCATCCTAGCACTGGAAATAACTTTCCATTTAAGGGGGGGGGGATTCACCCCTATCAAGTAAAAAAAAAAGGGACCTGGGTCCTTTTTTTAAACTTGATCCATTCATTCATATTGTTTTCAAACTATAGTCCGGCCCCCCAACAGTCTGAGGGACAATGAACTGGCCCCCCGTTTAAAAAGTTTGAGCACCCCTGGATTACACCTTTAATTGGTTGGATGCATCTTTTGATGTGAATAGGGGGACACAAATGGTTAAATGTGACTGATTCCCCTTACCCCTGCAGCCCCTTACTCCACCCCCGAATTTACTCCATAGGGTTGTGGGGCCCTCCAGGGCAGATTTGGATGAGATGGGGGGGGTTACAAGGGGGATGAGAGGAAGGAGAACTTGAGAAGTCCTGTTGTGCAGGCAGCTGGAACTCACTTAGGGTGCAATCCTATCAATTGCGCCCTCGATGCTCGTAAGCCCCCAAACATGCTCATGAGCATCCAGTGCAGAGCAGGGAAAGCAGCGGAGGCAATCTCCCCCTCTCCGCTCCTCCAGCTCTGCAACTCAACTAGATGACCAATTTCGGCCATCTAGCTGTGGCTCTTTGGAGGGGGAGGGGAGGAGGCTGGAGTGCCATCAGGATACCTTGTATTCTGGCAGCCCCAGTCTCCTCCCCTCCCTGCTCCCTTTACCCCCTCTCTGAGGTCACTTTTCTGACCTTGGAGAGGCAGCCGGCATGGCTCTTTCTGCACCTGCTGTAAGGGGCAGGAGAGGGATCGGGGTGTGGATCCCCAGCTCCGAGGGCGGAGCTCTGTTTCCAACCTTGGGTCTGGGAATCTGAAGTATCCTACCTATGCCCCCTCCCACCCGATGCTATCTAGGGGCCATAGGATTGCCCTTTTAGTTAAAAACAAATAAACATTACAATATTACTTAAAGCAGCAGAATACAACAACATAGGAGTCAGCCATTGAGTGTATCGGCTGTGTTTCTATACACGCCCAGATGAGAGTAAGTCCCACTGAACTAAGACATGCATAGGACTGCACTGGTGGACATCCTCCAACAATGAAAACAATTCAGTACAGGACATTAAAACTCAATTTAAAATTAATATATTTTTCTGAAAAGCTGGTACTCAATTCTTCATCCAACTGGTTGTGTTTTCAAATACTTTCCAAGCACCCTCTATTTAACTGGGTGAGGATCTGCATGATTACAGGGAACCTTCTCCCATTAATCCCAGAGATAAATGCTTGTTGGTGAAGGGAAGGCTACCGTATTCCCTTTCCAGATATGATATGTATAAACAAACACCCTTGGTAATGGAAATACTCACACATGCACCAGAATAGTTGTCATTAAAAATAGCAATGATTTTGGTGCTTTGTTGTGTGCATATACAGAAGTTAACAACACTGGTGGTATTGTCAGTTACAACTGCTGTTAAAAATGACTGTGAATAAGAAATCTTTATGTACTTTGTTCTTGGTAGTATGATCTGGCAACTGTAGCTAAAGGGCTCTGCAGAAGCATCTTTGTCTTCCCTTATTCCATTCCCACCACCCCTTATCCATTACTAGATTTTACTGTAACTCATTTTAGGCAGCTCTGTTCCTAATCTTTTGATAATCATCTCTGAACTGCAGTATTTACAGTTCAGCTTCAATCATCTGCTTCCCTAAACACATCCCCTTGGTAACTTTATCCTGCTTTTTGTTTCCTACAGAAGCTGCTTGACAATTCTCTCAGGGGTTTGAAGTCCATAAGCTTGGAAAGTTGCAACTATAAATGTTAGACCAAGAATGTACCTTAACAAGGCCTAAGCCCATCCAGACGCTGCTTCCTAAACATGCCTCTGTAGCAGCTGCCTGAAAGATGTTTACAGTTTTAAAAACAATAAATGACCAGTTAAGAGCAACATCATATATTAGACTCCACAGCCAATCCCCCACATCCGGTGTGTTCGATATACTTCTGTAATGAATAAACAACAGAGTTTTGTGGCACTTTAAGGACTAACATATTTAGGATGGCCTAAGTTTTTGTGGACTAGCCTAGCACCCATTTCATCAAATGCATGAAGTTAATCTTTAAGGTTCCACAAGACTCTTCTGCTTCTGCTGCAGCAGATTAACACAACTACACCTCTGGAAGTAAGTAATGAATTAAACCTGCTAGGATGGGATATCTACTCCTATACCTCCATCCAAAATATGCACCTAAGTAGTTTGGATCAAAAAGAAAGATCCAACTTAGACTGCCATAACCTTCTACTCCCGTTCCTTTTTGTCATAGAATCATACAATAGTCGAGTTGGAAGGGGCCTATAAGACCATCGAGTCCAACCCCCTGCTCAATTGTAGGAATCCAAGTCAAAGCATCCCTGACAGATGGCTGTCCAGCTGTACCTTGAATGCCTCCAGTGTTGGAAGCCCAGGACCTCCCTAGGTAGTTGGTTCCACTGTCGTATTGTTCTATCGTTTCCTGATGTCTAGGCGGAATCTGTCTTCCTGTAACCTGAGCCCATTATTCCATGTCCTGCAATCTGGGATGATCAAGAAGAGATCCTGGCACTCCTCTGTGTGACAACCTTTCAAGTACTTGAAGAATGCTATCGTATCTCCTTCTCTTCTGAAGGCTAAACATGCCCAGGTCTGTCAGTCTCTCCTCACAGGCCTTTGTTTGTGGTCCCCTGATCATCTTTGTTGCCCTCCTCTGAACCCTTTCCAGTTTGTCTACATCCTTCTTAAAGTGTGGTGCCCAGAACTGGATGCAGTACTCAAGATGAGGCCTAACCAGTGCTGAGTAGAGGGGAACTAGCACTTCCCATGATTTGGAAGCTATACTTCTATTAATACAGCCCAAAATAGCATTTGCCTTTTTTGCAGCCAAATCACATTGCTGGCTCATATTCAGCTTGTGATCTACAACAATCCCAAGATCCTTCTCACTTGTAGTATTGTTGAGGCAAGTATCCCCCATCCTGTAACTGTGCATTTGGTTTCTTTTGACACCCATTCTCCCACTTTGGAGAGATCCTTTTGGAGCTCCTCACAGTCCCTTTTCATTTTCATCACCCAAAATAATTTGATGGCACCCAGCCTGCCTTTTGCCCCTGAAGCCCCTTCCAGGGACACCTCAGGAATACGAAAGCCAAAGGCGGCAAACTATCGCCACCCTGTACCCCAAAGGGTTGGGGGAGAAGCCATTTCCTCCAGTGCAGAGACTCTGGAACCAAGAGTAGCCAGCTTTACTGGGGGGGGGGGGGAATCAGCTGGAATGGTCAAAGCACCAGATGGGCGGAAGACGCCCTCCCGGGGATGGGCAGGGGCTCTGGAGGGGCTGCGGGGACAGCAGCCAGAGCGGTCCCGGCACGTCTCGCACTTTCCTCCCGAAGCGGACTGCCATGGCAGGGCATGGGGCAACTCCCAGCAGCCCTCCCTGCTGGCTGGGCTGGCTATGGCCACTACAAATTGCAGGCCTGCAGCATCTGGGGGCTGCCCCTCAGGCCGGGCACCGTGCTGCCACGGATCCTGCCGAGGGCTGCTCAGGCGTGGCTGCTGCGCCCCCCCCCCATGCAGGGGTGCTGATGAGCCCGCCACCACCGCCAGGGAGGGGAGCCGGAGGGAGGCAAGAGAGACCCAGGCCCAGGGTTGCTCCCCTGCCCTGCTATTAAGCTTCAGTTTCTGCATGAGCAGGAAGCGCTTACCTTTCGTAAGTATTCCCCTGCTCACCCCTGAACTGAACAATCTGAGCAGGGCGGGATGTCACCTCCAGTCCTCCCTGTCTGACTCTTCCTTCCACCCCACCACTAGTGAAAGAGCTGACTTCATAGTACCAGCTGTCCACACAGTGCCTCCTACAGGTGTCAAGGCAACATGCACAAGGGGTAAACCTGTATTTGTGCACACTGCACTTGTGTTAAGATCCTCATGCAAATAAAATACATTAAACTCAGCATTCCATATGCAGAACCACTGACACCATTTCAGTTTTGTAATATATTAGGGGTGTGTGTGTGTGTGTGTCTGTCTGTCTGTGTTTGGGTTCCTTTACAATGTAGCAAACAATGTAGTGAGCTAGTTGGAGTTTGGGAAAAGAAATCTGAATGCAGAAAGTGGGATTACCTCACTAGAATATTTGGATTCTTTCTGGTGAGAAAATCCTGCATTCAGCTTGTTTCACCTCTTTCCAAATTCCCTGACAAAAGTGGGTGATGAGAGAGGAGGGAGGGACCATAGCTCAGTGTGACAAAGCACACGCTTTGCATGCAGAAGGGCCCAGGTTCGATCCCCAGCATCTCTAGGTAGGCCTAGGAAAGAATCCTGCCTGAAACCCTGGAGAGCCACTGCCAGTCAGGGCTGACAATACTGGGCTAGATGGACCAAGGGTCTGGCTCAGTAGAAGGCAGCTCCTGATGTTCCTACGAGTATACCTTTGGGCACTGGCAACTTCAGCAGAAATCTCTGTCCAGTTTTGGGTGTATGTGACACACCTGATAATTCATTTTCAGCACTTGCACTGTACCGTATGGTGCCTGGTGACAAAGGTAGTGCCCTCTTCCACCGAAAAGACTTCCTCATGAAACAATCTGGAATCAATGTAGCTGGGTCTACATACAGTTCTCTCCTCTAAAGTTGCCCTTGGCGCATAAGTGAGTTATGTCACCAGGTGAAAGAGCAAAGGACAAATATTTGAAGACTAGCCTTGTACACACAAACAAAAGTTATAGCTGGCACCAGCGGAATATTACTAGTGGTTTGTCTTCTGTTTGTAGTGTTTACACATCCAACTGCTTTTACTGAGCACCCATGCAAACATTACATTAACTCAAGTCTGGAGGAAGAGATTTTCTTCTGTGATTAGGTATTGCACCTAGCAGTGGTGAAAGGATGCTCTGTTTCTATCCTATATACCAGGGGTGGCAGAAAGTAGATCTCCAGATATTTTAGACTTCAACTCCCAGCATTCCTGACTGTTGGCAATGCTGGGAGGGACTTCTGGGAATTGAAATCCAAAAACATCTGGAGCTCTACCTTCTGCCCACCCCTGCTGTATACAGCTTGGAAACCATATATCCCTTTCTGTCTGTCATGCTCTGACCTTAAAGTACTCATGGTTCATGATCCATTTGAGAGAGATGCTTAAACAGCACCCCAACAGCATTTCCTCTCTAAATTAGGTTGCTGAAAAAGAGTGCTTGATGGAAAACCAGGAATGGATTTGTGTGTGAGGTACTTGTGAGCTTGGTTCTGGTACTGAGCACATATTCCAGAGCTCAGCATGTGCTCAGAGGCACCCTGTTCTTTAATGCTTTTAGCATATGTCTGCCTGCCTTAGCCACTATTTTGCACCTGGCTCTGGTTGGTGGATCTCAGGGTTCTAGTAAAAATCACACAAAGAAGATCCAGCAAGCCTGAAGTATGCTCACTCCTGCATTAAAGTATCTTGCCTCTTCCCATATTCCAAATTAATGACGCAGGCAGGAACACTACAGTAAGGGCTACTATACATTGTGTGGTGGTAAAACTTGTTTTCTATCTCATGTACATAGGGACAAGTCCAGCCTAATACATTTTGCTGCCTGAGGTGAACAACAAGCTGGCACCCCATGCAATTCCATGTACAAAAGCTGACTGGATTGGTAAATGATGGTGGGACAATGTTTTCCTCTTCACCTGAAGGCCTGCAGGCTAACTTGGGGGGATCGAAGCAGGTTGCATGATGTATTTGTTGTTGTTTTCTAAAATAGATTTGTATCAATTCCGACCTACGTTCAGCTCTTCCTCCAGTATTTATCATGCTGGGACAAGTCCATTCAGAAAGGTCCATCTAGACCAGCACTCACCAAAATGGTTGGCGAAATGCCCAGTGCAGATAGTCACCAACAAGGTGGGAAGGCGACACCAAACCAGAGAGGATATTTATGCCTATCAGTATCTGGTAAGCAGTACAGATTAGTAGGTAAGTGTGTTAGACTTGGACCAGGGAGATAAAGGTTCAAATCCCCACTCAGACATGAAACAGGGTGACCTTGTGCCAATCACTGTCTCTCAGTCAAACCTATCTCACCAGGCTGATTATGAGAACAGCACGGGGGGGGGGGGGGGAGAGAACCTAGGACTGACTGAGCCCTTGGAGGAAAGAAAGGATGGGGGGGGGGAGAGAAATATATTTGCTTGGAAACATGCGCTAGCATTTGACTAAAAAATATATTAGCAATTACAGGAGCCTGCATGTTTCCAAGCAAATATATATTTTTAGTGGACCGGTCATGTTGTTCGAATGCCTGACTGCCGTCTCCCAAAGCAGTTACTTTACTCCCAACTCAAGGATGGAAAGCGGAATATCGGTGGTCAATATAAGAGGTTTAAAGATGTTCATAAGGCTAATCTAAAAAAATGCAATATAAACATCGAAAACTGGGAAGCTCTGGCCCATGAACGATCTAAATGGAGGTTGGCCTTTCACAAAGGTTCCATGGACTTTGAAGAAGCCCGAGTGCAAGGTGAAAGGGAGAAACGTGCTAAGCGAAAAGCACGTCAAATGAATCCTTTACAGGACCATCTTCTATCTGGTAACCTGTGTCCTCACTGTGGGAAGCTGTGTGGATCTAGAATTGGCCTCCACAGTCACTTACGGACCCATCGCTAGAGTCTACACAATCTTCTTTAGAATTTCCTCCTTTTATCCCGGAAGACAATCTTACTCGGTCACGAGTGATCGCCTGATGATGATGATGATGATTGGCACAAGGTCACCCTGTTTCATGTCTGAGTGGGGATTTGAACCTTTGAACCTGCATTAGATTTTTATTTTATTTTTTTAAAGACGTGTCTCTTGTCTCTCGTGCTTTCTGTCCTCCATTGACAGAACACTCAGATAATGTAACGGACCCTTGGGGTGTGGGTGTTGGGAGCGGGGGTCATACGTGACGCCCCGACCTTTGGGTTGCCATTCCAAACAGCGTCTGAATGGGCCGCTCCACGCTGATCGCCGCGCGTCACTCCCGTTTCTTTGATGTCCGAGGCAGCCCTGGGATCTCTAGCTGTGTAGGTGGCATGATCTTTCCAGCGACTAGAGCCGTCGATCACGCCCGGCAAGCGCACTGGCCCCTCCACACCCAGCCGGCCCGCCATCCCCCCGCCTCGTCTCTTCTCCGTCTCTCCCCCCGCCCCCTCCTCCCACCGGCTGCAGGTCACCAGCGTTTGTCAAAACTGCAAGCAGGCAGTGCAGAAGGCGGCGGCTGCCTGCCTCTGAAGCGCCCCCCCGCACGTCACCCGCCTTTGCCTTTCAGCCACATGCACACGCACACACACAACCGGCTTCCCGGCTGCCCCCAAACTCCAGCAAACATTGCCTAATAAGGCACCCCAGGAACTAAGCGGCCCACATTTTCGAAAGGGGCAGTGTGGGGAGTTAAAAGGGGTCCGTTTTTGGATGGTGTCGCTGAGAAACTTCGCAAGCGGGGAGAGAGAGAGGGAAAGAGAGATCCGGCGGGAGTTTCTAACTTGCTTGGCAGCTCCAGAGTGATCGCGGACCGCGGTGAGTCCCTCGCTCCATCTACCTCGCCTCTGACGAGGTCTGTTTTCTTTGCTTTGGTCGGATGATCGCTTTGTACTTTTAAATGCAGGAGAAAACAGATTGTTTAAAAAAATAATAATTGGGGGGCGGGAGAGCAGATTCCTGGAAGCAATGCGTCTCCTACGTTTAAGAATACATTTATGGATTTATTGATGTATCCATTCATTTATATTGCCAATGCGCCTGTTTAGTCCTATAAGGCTGCAATCCCATGCAGACCGGGACTTTCTTCTAAGTAATCCTCTGTGGGAGATCGCCGTGCAACGAGTGCGTCCCGTTGGCCTCGGCGGGACCTACTCCTGAGTAAACGAATTTGGAGGATCGCGCTTGCAACGAATTGCGTGATCATCGGATTCTGAACAGTTCGTGTGTGTGTGTGTGTGTGTGTGTGTAAGAGTCCCTAGCAATTCCCCATTCAGAAAGCTCTTTTCGCTCGACCATCATTGAAAAAGGCCAGCCGCCTGATGGATGAATGCAAAGGCGCGCGGGGGGGGGGGCACGACGACACGCGGGTGCTTTAGATGGCTTTGGCCAGGCACCCACAGCAGCAGCAGCGCACACAAAGCTTCTTCTCTGGGTTTGCTTCGGTTTGTTACGAGGCGTGCTTGGTGATGAAAGCGACCGGGTGTGAAATAATGCGCCGGTTACCTTGGAGCGGCGGCCGCTTCCTATTAATGAAGAATGGCGCGTGGGGAATTAGAGCGTCGGGAGGGAAATGTTTGAAGCCGATCACTGAGGTGACGAGGCAGGACTAAGGCGCGGGGGATTGTGGCAGGCAGCGTGCAGGGCTGGGTTGTGCCTCGGAGCCTCCCCGGGTTTGTTGCCACAACTCCAGAACGAAGCTCAGCCTTCGCGCTCCTCCTCGTCCTCTTCGCGCAACTGTGCAACTTGTGTTGCGGTTCCCATCTCCCCCCCCCCCCCAAGGTTGACCCGTTCCAGCCTCAGTGTGTGGGAACCATCTGAGCAGGCTCCTGTAATTGCTACCCCTGTCTCAACGCATAGTCAAATGCTAGCGCATCAGGAGGGCACAAAACCCAGATGAGCTGGAGGGCCGGGTTCCTCCACCTCAGGAAAGGCCACAAGTATGTTTTTGTGGGTACAAAAATGCCAATTTTTTCTGAATCACGTTGGTGATAAGTGGTGCAGCAAGGGTTGGACCTGGACGTTCGGGGGAGGGGCAAAGGATCAGCCCTGGAGGCCCCTAAATGGCCACCCAGAGAGCAGCAGGTGATGAGGGCACCAGGAGAGCAGAAGCAAACTCCACTGTATTCCTGCAGTTGTGATGGCGCTCTGGTTTAAGTGAGTTTAAAATGCAAAACTGCACATGCTCAGAGTATTTCTTTTAAACTAGTGTTGGAAAACAGTTTTGCTGTTCTAGCATACCAGGAATATAGAGGCGGTTTTGACACATGGCATGGAGGTGGGAGGGTGAAGAGAAATGTTAAGTTGTGTGTTTTGCAAATGAAGTCATACACATGGCCACCTAAAAAGGGGTGGTGGTGGTGGGGAATAAGGTCATTATGTCCAGGGTCTAAAGTGACCTATCTTGCACCACTGACTTTGATGAACGCCAGTTCCACAAACTCTTCTTCCTAACGCCCCATGACCCACACTGCAAAATGCTTATATTCCTGAAGTATATCCCAGGCAGGGAAGGACTCTAGGAGCTTTGAAAGCTCTTAGAGTGCTTCCACTCTCTGGTGCCTGTTAGCCTCACTCAGGGGCGGCCCAAGACATTTTTCTGTCTAAGGCAAAGGCCCTGGATGGCACAAACACACCCACCCCTCCATTCCATGTGCAGAAGCTGACTGGACAGGCAGTTGAATCTTACTTCAAGAGTGGTGATGGGATGGCATCCTCCATCTCATCTGAGGCAGCAGGCTAATTTAGGGGGCCCAGGCCAGGCCACATGGCAGGAGAGGGAAACCTCAGGCCCGGGGACCAAATCTGGCTCTCCAGGATTTCCAGATAGCTCCGCCCCTTCCCTTGGCCTCTTCCCTTCTCCTGACCCCCCCCCCCCCCCCGGCCACTGAGCATTCAGTGTTTTCCCAGGTTTTGTGCAGTGTTTTCCCCCATTCTAAAAGCTTGAAATGCCTCTCTTAAGGCTTAGTTACTGACAGTAAGAGCTTTAAGCTACAATATGCTGGTATGTTTTGTATTTTGGCCCCACCCCTTTTGCCTTTGGTCCTGCCCCTTTGCCTTTGGCCCCGTCCACTGAATATGCCCCCCCCCCCCAGAGCTTCTCCAAAATTGAATGTGCTTCTCAGGATGAAAGTTCTCCACCCCTGCCATATGGCATATACAGCTCTGTCCTCCGACAGAGGGGAACAGCCAGGGTGGGCTCAGGAGATACAGTTAGGCAGCTGCTGCGGTCTCCCTCGCCACATCTGCCCCCTGAATGCCTCACTCAGCCAATAGTAGGGCTGGCCTTGGTCCTACCTTCACAAAGTAAAGGACATGGACTTACTGCATACTCGACTCACACACACAAGATTTAAATGGCAACCTGGGGCCATTTCAGCAATAGGTGTACTTGTGTGCCTGCCATTTGTGGCTTTTAAAAGACTGGAGTGTTGTGGGGGGTACTGTGAACTGTACTGGAACCAACAAAGGTCCTCATAAGATGCCAAGCTTTATGATTGACAGCCCTTCTTTTCAAAATAAGGAGTAAGGAATCTATGCCCTCTCCATCCATTAGCCTTGGCTGAACAATGTGGAAGGGAACAACAGTGCCATGTCCAGCTAAAATCTGATGAGATGCAAAATGTTACCAGATGTCAGGAGCTACATGTGCCTGTGTGTGTGTGCGCGCACACATATATGCTAAATGTGGTGATAGTGCAATCTTTTACTAAGATCCAGTTCAAACTGTTTTTTTTTTTGTTTGTTTGTTTGTTTTTGTTACCATGCAAGCACTGCCGGCTAAGCATGCCCTCATGTGACACAACATAATGTGTGAACACAGACACAGCCAATAGTGATTCTTCCCATGACTGCATTGGTTGGGGAAAGTGCTGCCACAATTACAAAAATAGCTGCTGGTGATATCATTTACTGCTTTGTATGTTACATTTCTTCAGATGCCTGAGGATGGTTGTACATAGGGGGAGAAACGGCAGCACGTGAGCCACTTGCACTATGTGTGTTAGGTGGAGTGGTAGGTCTGTGTGCATTTCCCCTGCCCTTCCCTCTCCTTTTCATTCCTTGCAAGTGACTCTTGAGTAAGTGACTTGCCTTGCGAGAAAGTCACTTGCAAGGCAGGGCTGGCACTACCATCAAGCTGAGTGAGGCACCTGCCTCAGGTGGCGGAAGCGAGGGGTGTGGGTGGCGGCAGCCTTCCCACCATTCTCCCTAAGCAGGCCTGCCCTCCCGGAGCCTGCTGCCCTTAGGTGTGGTGGAGGATGCTGTCCCATCACCAATGTTGAAGTAAGATTCAGCTGCCGGTCTGGTTGGATTCTGTATGTAGAAGTGGGTGTGGACACCATCTTGTCCTTTGCTCCAGGCAGCAAATTGTCTTGGCCCAGCAAGGTTTGGAGAGACAGGCCCTGACAGGGATAAGGGAAGCCCATTTGCCATGACCCTGTCATGCTGCCTGTGTTCATGCCCCTGTGCGCACACACACCTGTGGGGGAGTGGGAAAACTGGGCCTCTGTTGAACCCTATCAGAATCCTCCATGCACAGCAGGGCTGGATTAAGGCCAGCTGATGCCCTAAGCACAGCCCAATAATGGTGCCCCCTCGGCCCTTCCATTGCTTAGCTGGCAAGACATTAAGACTCAGTAAGTGAAGGTGAAATAAGACATTAAAAACTCAGTTTTCTTCAAGGCCATCCCCCATGCCAGAACACACAACCATATTAAATATAAACTGTTTTTTATTATATTTATTTAACACTAAATAGCAGGAAGCAATAGAAGCCAATTACTTACTTATAACTAGGGCAACAGAAAGAAATACAAATTTTCATCACTTTTATGCATTTTTTAATAATACTGTTATAAGGGGGGAAATGTAAATGCAAACATTTGTGGTACTCTGGCACTCTGTGGTGCCCCCCTTCCCTTGGTGCCCTAAGCACATGCTTATATTGCTTAATGGTTAATCCAGAGCTGATGCACAGGCAGATAGTGGGTTGTATCCAATGTTAGCCTGTACATAGAGTAGACCCATTTAAATGAATGGGACTTAAGTTAGTCTAACATTGGATACAACCCCATGTCTATGGATTAAAATATAGATGTCCTGTCTGAGCATTCCAAAGAGCTGTGGGGTTATAATAGGCACAACTTTAATATTACATAATGTTGTGATATGTATCACTTCACCAGCTGTAGCACACTGTTTACACATGGAAAGAACAGAATGGCTGTAAACAAGTTTATTATGTCTTTCTGGGTTCTCGTGTTTTTCGCATGGGAAGCCTAGACCGTGGGAGCATTATGAGCTAGTTACATGGTTTATATGTTCTGATGACGTGCTAACTTGTTTTTTCTGTCTGAAGCCATCTTAGAGAGAGGCAGACTGGATCTTTACCTGGTTTCCCCCTTTATACTACCAATAAGACAAACAGTCTTTTGGAGGTTAAAAACAGAGTTTATTCACTCAGATCTTGCAGATTATTGGATACAGGCAGGCTTAAGAAAGTATTTACAGTAGTGCAGGAATCATTCGGTAGTCGACCTGTTCTGAACTTGGGAAAAGTTCAGAACTGCTACTAATGGCTACACCTTCAGACATGCTGCAGTTACAAGTTCATGGCTCAGACTGTTCCCGGGCAGGAAGAGAAGGCACTGGCTACGCCCACATCCTTCCCCAGAGGACGTCTGGGTAATGTCCACAGAGTGTCTGCTCTAGGAGGCACAACTCTGTGGTCCCAATTACGTCATGCACCTATACATGGCTTGAGGTTTTGGTTGCACATTCCCTACACCAGTGTTTCTCAACCTTGGGTCCCCAGATGTTTTTGGCCTACAACTCCCAGCATGCCCCAGCCAGCATAGCTGGCTGGGGCATGCTGGGAGTTGTAGGCCAAAAACATCTGGGGACCCAAGGTTGAGAAACACTGCCCTACACCATCTTACCAGGAAAAAAAGTACCCCATCTTTGTCCTGTGCCATTAACAGTAGTTTGGTCTAGTACAGAAATCATTGGAGAAATAAACAAAGAGTCTTCTGGCACCTTAAAAGACTAACAGACTTATTACAGCGTAAGCTTTTGTGGACTAGAGTACACTTCAGAAGATAAAAGCTTTTTATGGCATGGAAGTAACTATTATCATCTGGCAATGTCACCAGATCAAGCTGATGTTAAAGGCCCAGAAGCAGGTGTTGGTAAAAAAAAGGGGGGGGGGATTGGCAACCCTATTTGCAAAAGCACCACCAACTCCTAAAGCTATACAATGTTTCCATGATAAATGCTGGGATGCATTCCCACATAATATTTCATATAGAATACAGGTGTTTCTTCCAAGCATTGGGTTCTGCAATCATGGCAGCACATTCTCAGCATCTTTTGGTAGCATCATGTGGATAAAAAGCTGATTATGTAAACCAGCTCTGAAGGGTATATTTTCTTAAAAACCCAGAACCTATAATTAGGAGGTTTTCATTTCCATATCCTCCTTCAGTATTTTCCCCCACACACTTGCTGTCTAGTAATCCAGCTACCTCACTAGTTTCCTGCTGCTGACATATATAAAGACATGCCTCCTCCTCCTCCTCGCTTTTGTCATTTGTTTTCAGGGATGTAAAAACAGTGTGTTTTTAGGGATGTTTTAGGGATGCCCCTTTATTTCCATGGAGCTTTCTGTTATTCCACTGCACAGTAGTGGATATCCAAAGAAATGCCCTGGCATTTCTGAACAAATTCTGCACATATGCAGGTTTTCCCACCCACCAGTGCTGTTGCTCCCCCTCCCTGTTGCTTGTGCAACAGTTTGCAAAGCATGCACTCTACCACTGAGCTGGAGAGGCTGTACCCTTATAATGCAACCACAGCCTCAGAATGGGGTTATAAAGCCAACATTTGAGAACCATTGGGCAAAAATAAAACTATGAATGTGATTTTTTAAAATAAAACTAGCTTCCATTAATTTAATTTTAGAATAACTCATTACTTTTTATTGCTATGGGATTTTTTTTAACCTATGCTACAAATAGAGGGTTAAGTCTAATAATTACAGGGTTCTTTAGAAATTGTAGATTGAACAGGTTTTGCAGGATTAGCCATAATAAGGTATAAAAGGATAAATTATTTTGACTATAGATCTTCCCTTTTACAGAGGGACTTCTCTCATTTACACAAATACAAATCTGGGTTATCTTCTCAGAAACTGAAGGAATTCTGTTTGCATAGAGGTGCAACAACCTCTTAACTCTCACTCAGAGAACCTGGTTTCCAGATTTAGAGTTTGTGGGAATGATTCAGTGTCTCAGGGATCACACATTTTCTTTTACAGAAAGGTTCTCTGGTGGGGATTGGAGCACATGATGACTTCTCTTTTTTATTATCAAGTCTTTCTAGTTTTTGGGGATCTAAAATGAGTCTAATCCACTTTTTGTTCCCCAAATTTGAAGCACAATGGTTTCAGAGAGCCTCCTGAATCCTTCAAATATCTAATTTAATTAAAGTGGCTAAAGGGATTACAGCTGAAGTCCTAAATACACTTACTAAGGAGATAGCCCCATTGAATACAGTGGGACTTACTACTGAGTAAACATGCATAGGATTGTGCTCCACCACATCTGTCTTTTCCCACCTCTGTTGAAGGATGGTATAGGGTAGGGGCAAGCACATATAGAGATATCTGAATAAGGCTCCCTAGTGAATACAACTGGCAACCCATACTAAGGCATCTTCTATAACAGTGATGGCGAACCTTTTTGAGCCCGAGTGCCCAGACTGCAACACAAATCCAACTTATTTATTTCAAAGTGCCAACACTGCAATTAAACCTGAATACCGAGGTTTTAGTTTTAGAAGAACAACTCAGTCCGAACTAATTAACATCTTTTGTCTTTAAAGAAAAACACAAGAACAGAGCTTTCAATGATACAAACAGTTTTTTGTTGAAAAAAAATCAACTCAAAAAATTATTATAGTACTACATTGTACACATAGCCTGAAGGGAATTTATACAAACTTTTTAAATAATGTATTTTTGGATAAGGGATTCTCAACTTGTAATATGATTATATGCCAGACTGAAATTGTATGGGGCAAGCTTTACCCCGGGTCCTTTCCCTGCTTCTACAGGTGTCAGATTAGTAAAAGTAAAAGTCAACCTGTACTAGGATGAGCAAGATAAAGAAGAAAACTAAACATGCTTAACACACACTTTATGTCTTGGACTGCAAACACTGCATTAGGTAAAAGTTTGTATTGGGCATGCTTTTGCACAATTAATGTGATTTTTGCTATTGCATACATGCTGATAATTTGTCAAACCTTGGCTCATACTCCGTTAGTTTGAGAGCAACACATGCAGCACTCAGCTCAACTGTTAGGGCTTTATATCCAAGCCATGCTCTGTGCATCATTCTTCAAAATCTTTTAAATGTGATAACAATGTAGAAAAGAATTCTGTAACAAGAATTCTAGAATAAAATCATTCTGTTCCACACTGTGAGAAAGAACAAGATCATTAGTGTTTTGCAGAAGGGGACGGTCTTTTCGCAATCTGGTGACCAATGACTCGAGTGCCCACAGAGAGGTCCCTGCGTGCCAGCTGTGCCACCCGTGCCATAGGTTCGCCATCACTGTTCTATAAGTAGCCAGGATTTCAGACCAGGCACAAAGTTGATATCAGTGAAAGTTCTTTTTAATACTTTGTGACCCAACAAATAATACACGAATAATCCAGAAAGTTCCAAGAGGATACATTTTCATGAGTTACTTGTAAAGGTGAACAAAAAATAAACAAGCAAAACTTGGCTTCCTAGGAATTCCTGGAGAGATGTGGTTGCTTTGATTAGTAGCTGAGTACTGGCTACATTCTTCAGTTTCCTTCTTCTTGTCCTATTCAGAACAGAGTGCAAATCAGCCTCTAATAACACTAATTTAGGGAGCAATCCTATGCATGTTTAAACAGGAGAAAAGTCCTACAACTTAGCATAGCTGACTGGGGAATGCTGGGAGTTGTAGGACTTTTTTCTATCTAAACATGCATATGATTGCACCCTGTTAGGGTTATTCTGTTAGTAAACAAACATCAGGCGAACCAGCCTAAGGTTGCCAACTGAGCAGAAAACCCCCCAACTTGGCCTGTTCTTGAGCCAACAGTGTCCTCTCTGCAGAAAACTGCAGGTGAAGCGTCAAAGCATTTATCACAGGATAATGTCAAGATCTGAAGATCATCAAGCTAGTATTATTTAAGGGAGCAGGAGATGGTAAGAAAAGAAAGTAAGTTGTCCCCTTTATTCTGCCATGCTGGGGCTATCATGCATTCCATTCATGTGCATGGTTTTCTGGCAGTGGCATCCCAGTCCTTCTGATTCTTCTCAAGTCTTCATTCATGTATGTTGGGATTCCTCTGTGGCTTTCCACAATGTCTCTGGTTCTGCTGTGTTAAAAACAATGAATCTGTGTGCTGATGCTGGCTGCACATTTGGTACTTTACTATCTCATGATAGGCAAAGGCTACTTTCTGAGTTGTAATATAACTTCTTTCTTTCTTTCTTTCTTTCTTTCTATACTGCCCAATAGCTGAAGCTCTCTTTAGGTGTGAGCAAGAGTCAGCTAGGTGAGTTTTCTGTCAAATCCTGTATGTATGTATGTATGTGTAGTGTGTGTGTACATTATATCTATATAAATACTATGTAGTTACAAAGTATTCCTCCCCAACTTCTGTCTTTCCTTCAGTTTGCTTTCAGGAATCAATTTGCTGTTATATCAACAATTGTGAAAATTGCTAATTTTCCCTGGAGAATAACCAATGCTGTCTGCACAGTTGCAGCGACTCGTTTGCCGATAACCGCACTTGCTCCTCCATTCATTACTCTTGTCTTCTGTCCCACTTCTGCAATCAGATTACTTAGCTTTGCTCACCAAATATTTATCCAGCATGACAGTTGCATTCTTCAGAAAGCAGGGTCATTTTTTGCATTGGGGGTTTGGCTGGTTTTGAGCAAAGAGTAACTGTTATTTACTAGTGATGTGCTTGTTGGCAAGAATGAAAAGTGAGAGAGGGTGAAGTGGCCATGGGGCAGGGTGAGAACTGGTCTGATCCTTCTTTCCTTTTGACTGTGAGGTGGCTCTTTACTTGTCCCTGCCACAACATGAGACAGCAGGTGGGTCCTGGTCCTGCCTTTTAGTCATAATCACATGGTGAATGGTTAGTGGGTGGAGGTTTTCCTCTCTTGTTTCAGTACTCCAAGCTAGTGGTGACACAGTGCATAAATCGGAGGAAGGGGTTTTTTTAATTTAAAAAAATCTTCTTTCTGTCATATCAAAAAGCCCTAAAACTCATAGCAAAAGCAGCCATTGTGACATTGTTCCATGTTTGTAGAGTAAAATCCTTGATATTTTCCATCATAGATTAATTAATTATGCTGGGCTTCTTTTACAAAACTAAGAAAGAATGGAGAGAAAACCTGTATAATTTGATGTAACACCACAAATGATAGTTAAGGGGGGTATTTTGTCATCTTCTAAAGGGTGCTCTTTCAATCCACTAGGCATTTGTTACTAGTCAGTAATTTGGGGTGGGTATGTAGAAGCATAACACAGTACAACACTAAATACATTTGGTCTTGTATGTCTGAAATAATGTTTATTTAATATATTAAAATGTTAATACCGTTAACATTTATATAAAATTAAAAATGCCCCAAGTGCTTTTCAAGTGTACTTGCACTCATTGGCTAGAAAACTCTAAGCTAGTAGAAGGTTTTCTTCTTAGTGTGAATTTGTGAGAATTTTTGCCTATACATTTCCTCTTATATTTTCATAAAGATAGATGCTTTTAAACAAACAAACATGGAAGCTGAACATTAAGGGAAGGAACCTGAGTACATTGGGAACTAACATTAAAAACTGATTACACACTTCATTCCAATCGTAGTGTACAATTCTCACTCTTGCCGGATCGTCACCTTGAAGTGGTGAGTGGGCTTGCGTGTTCCGATGAACCCTGCGAGCAGTGCCGTCGGGAGCTATGCACTCCCAGTAGGGTCACCCATGGCGGTAAGCTGCTGCCGCCGCCTGTGCGAGGCCAGCCCACCCCACCGCACCTGTGGGACTGCTGCCTGCCCCCTGCAGGCCCGGGCTCAGCCGGGAGCCGCCTTGCCCCACCTGCAGCTGCTTGGAAGGGGACTATAAAGACCAGGCCCCAGCTGACCCAGCATCTCCTCACCACCACTGCCGGGGAGAGAGCAAGCCAGGCAGGTGGGTCCAGCTCTGCTGCTGCTGCCGCCACCTGTGCGAGGCCAGCCCACCCCCGCACCTGTGGGACTGCTGCCTGCCCCCTGCAGGCCCGGGCGCAGCCGGGCCGCCTTGCCCCACCTGCAGCTGCTTGGAAGGGGACTATAAAGACCAGGCCCCAGCTGACCCGGGCATCTCCTCACCACCACTGCCGGGGAGAAGAGCAAGCCAGGCAGGTGGGTCCAGCTCTGCTGCTGCTGCCGCCGCCTGTGCGAGGCCAGCCCACCCCACCGCACCTGTGGGACTGCTGCCTGCCCCCTGCAGGCCCGGGCGCAGCCGGGAGCCGCCTTGCCCCACCTGCAGCTGCTTGGAAGGGGACTATAAAGACCAGGCCCCAGCTGACCCGGGCATCTCCTCACCACCACTGCCGGGGAGAAGAGCAAGCCAGGCAGGTGGGTCCAGCTCTGCTGCTGCTGCCGCCGCCTGTGCGAGGCCAGCCCACCCCACCGCACCTGTGGGACTGCTGCCTGCCCCCTGCAGGCCCGGGCGGCCGGGAGCCGCCTTGCCCCCAGCAGCTGCTTGGAAGGGGACTATAAAGACCAGGCCCCAGCGGGGTCGCCCCTTTGGGGGAGCCACTTCGGGGTGGCACGAGGGCGAGGGCCTGTCCCCCTGCTGCTGGGGATATAGGTGGGGCTGGGAGTTTTAAAGAGGCCCTTCCTTTTTGAAGGGTTGGGGCTTTTTAGGGGTTGATTTTAGGGGTGGGTCTCCCGCCTGATTGGCGGAAGCGAGGGGGCATGTGTCTCTCCCAGGGAGATAGTGGGGGGAGTTCTGGGGGGCAAACGGTACCAACGTTGAGCGACAGGCGCTGGCAGAGCGCTAGGGGCAGGCCACGCCGAGTAAGGGGAACAAGGGATCGATGCTTAATATCTATCCCTTGTTCCGGGCCTGCCCAGAGCCAAGGGATAACTGGGGGATGTGTTGCTCCTCCCCCCACCCTGCATTTGCTGTTGTGCAATGCCAGGTCCGTTACCCAAAAAACATCTCTCATCCATGACTTGATCATGGATGAGGGTGCGGACCTGGCATGTGTTACGGAAACCTGGCTGGACGAGGCCGCTGCTCCTACTCTGGCGGCCTTGTGTCCGGCCGGTTTCTCGTATGCCCAGCAGCCAAGGGTTGGGGGACGGGGAGGGGGAGTGGCTGTTATCTACCGGGAGTCCTTGGTCCTCACCAGACTCCCTCTCCGGGAGACCAAGTTTATTGAGTGCATGTACTGGAGGTTGGGTCCAAAGGGCAGCCTGGGGATTCTGCTCGTGTACCGTCCACCCCGCTGCACGACAGACTCCCTGGCCGAGGTGCTGGAGGTGGTCTCCGATGTGCGTGTGTTGTCCCCCAGGCTAGTGGTGCTGGGGGACTTCAACGTGCATTCAGGGGCTTCCCTCACTGGGGTGCCTCGGGACTTTATGGAGACCATGGCTTCCTGGGAGCTGCACCCTGTATTAACTGGACCTACCCATGTAGCCGGTCATGCACTGGACTTGGTTTTTGTTTCCGGAGAGGGGGGAAATGATCTGGAGATCGGGGGTATATCCACCACCCCCTTGTCATGGTCAGATCACTTTCTGGTGGGGTTGGATTTCTCGGTGCCACAACCCCTCTGCAGGGGTGAGGGACCTATTAGAATGGTCCGCCCCAGGCGTCTTATGGATCCGGATGGATTCCTGAACGCGCTTGGGGAATTGGAGCACACAAACGGTAGCTCGGTCGAGACCCTGGTGAATGACTGGAATGCTGCAATCACCAGGGCATTAGACCGAGTTGCCCCGAAGCGCCCTCTTCGCCTAAACAGAGCTCGCGCGGCGCCATGGTTCACTCCGTCGCTGCGAGCTCTGAAACAAGAGGTGAGAAGGCTAGAGCGCCGATGGTGAAATTCCCGCTCCGAAGACGATCGAACACGGGTTAGAGCTGCATCTTCAGCCTACCGGGTGGCGGTGAAGGCAGCAAAAAAGAATTTCTATGCTGCCTCCATTGCGTCTGCAGAGTGCTGCCCCAGGAGGCTGTTCCAAGTGGTCCGGAGTCTGGTCGGTCCAGTCGCTCCGGACCCACTGGAACAGTCAAAAGCCTCCTGTGAGGCTTTAGCGAAGCACTTCGCAGATAAAATCGATCGGATTAGGAGTGGGATATCGTACGTCGTGGACACAGGGAGTGAGCGGGAGGAGGCCAATGGCAGACCGGTTTTGTGGGATCGGTTTCGGCTTCTTCCTTCTGATGAAGTGGACAAGGTGCTTTCATCTGTGAGGCCGACCACCTGCTTGCTTGACCCTTGCCCATCCTGGCTCATCATGAGCTGCAGGGAGAGACTGGGTGAGGGGATCAAGGCGGTGGTGAATGCCTCCCTCGAGGAGGGAGTGATGCCATCAGCCCTCAAGGAGGCAGTAATAAGACCGCTTCTAAAGAAGCCCTCCTTGGATCCCCAGGATTTAAACAACTTTCGCCCAGTCTCCAATTTACCATTTCTGGGCAAGGTGATCGAGCGGGTGGTGGGTGCTCAGTTGAAGGCACACTTGGATGAAGCCGATTATCTGGATCCGTGCCAGTCGGGCTTCAGGTCTGGACATGGGACGGAGACGGCCTTGGTCGCCTTGGTGGATGATATGAGGAGGGCTTTGGATAGGGGCGAATGCTCCTTTCTAGTCCTCCTCGATCTCTCAGCGGCTTTTGATACCGTTGACCACGGTATCCTCCTGGACCGTCTGGCGGGGTTGGGCTTGGGAGGCACTGTATTGCAGTGGTTCCGGTCCTTCCTCTCTGGAAGGTATCAGAGGGTAGTTCTCGGGGAGGAGGCTTCGGACCCTCGGCTGCTCACTTGTGGAGTGCCGCAGGGTTCCATCCTCTCCCCGATGTTATTCAACATCTACCTCAAGCCGCTGGGAGCTATCATCAGGAGGTTTGGGGTGCAGTGTCATCAGTATGCGGATGACACGCAGCTCTACCTCTGTTTCAAGTCCTCACCGAGGTTGGCCGTTGAGACCCTGTCCAAGTGCCTGGAGTCAGTGGCTGGCTGGATGGGAAGGAACATGCTGAAACTGAACCCCGACAAGACTGAGGTACTTCTGGTGGGGGACAAGGGAAGGTTAGGGGATGTTGACCTGGTGCTGAATGGGGTACATCTACCCCTGAAGGACCAGGTCCGCAGCTTGGGGGTCATTCTAGACTCCCAGCTGTCCATGGAGGCTCAGGTGGCAGCTGTGAGCCGGGCGGCGCTGTATCAACTCCATCTGATACGGCAGCTGCGCCCCTACCTTCCTAATCACCTGCTCCCATCAGTGGTTCATGCCTTGGTCTCCTCTCGCCTAGACTACTGTAATGCGCTCTACGTGGGGTTACCCTTGAAGACGGTCCGGAAGCTTCAGCTGGTACAGAACGCGGCGGCTTGCCTGATTAAGGGCAGCCGCCGGCGTGATCACATCACGCCAGTGCTTAATGAGTTGCACTGGCTACCAGTTGCTTGCCGAGCCGAATTCAAGGTGTTGGTTTTGACCTTTAAAAGCCTACACGGCTCCGGCCCAGCTTATCTCAAGGAGCGCCTCCAGCAACATCAAGTAGGCCGCTCAACAAGGTCTGCCACGGACGGCCTTCTCCTTATCCCATCAGCCAGAGCAGCCAGGCTGGTGGGGACTAGGAAGAGGGCCTTCTCTGTGGCGGCCCCCACATTATGGAACTCCCTCCCTAGTGACCTTCGCCATGCCCCCTCCGTGATGAGCTTCCGCCGTGCATTAAAAACATGGCTGTTCAGGCGGGAATATGGGGTGGGTTAGGTTTTTAATGAGAATTTTTTATATTGTTTTAATTATTATGTTTTATTGTGTTTTATTGTATTTTAATTGTACATCGCCCAGGGTGGCCGGGTGACCGGCCAGATGGGCGATTGATAAATATAATAAATAAATAAATAAATAAGGTCCGGGGAGAGGAACCAGACAAAAGAACGATCCAAAACATAAAGTCCTCAACGGCAGAACAGCAGGCTGAAAGCAAAAAGTAAGGTAATTACAACTTCCGTTGTGGAACTTCAGTATGCTGATGATAATGTGGTCTCCGCACAATCAGAGGATGATCTCCAAACTATCCTAAATGCTTTTGCAGAAGCATACGAAAAACTTGGTCTCTCACTTAACATAAAAAACCCCAAAGTGCTTCATCAGCAAGTGCAAGCTAACCCTTTGGCGATGCCATCTATCCAGCTTGGTGGGACAATACTGGAAAATGTCGATCATTTTCTCTATCTTGGCAGCTATCTTTCTGTTACAGCTAACATCCACAGTGAAATCCAGCATCGTTTGAGCTCCGCAAGTGCCGCGTTTTCTCGAATGAAACATAGAGTATTCGAGGATCGGGATATTTATAAGAAGACCAAAACACTGGTTTATGAAGCCATTGTATTACCAACTTTATTGTATGCCTGCGAAACATGGACTATCTATAAACGTCACTTCCACCTCCTTGAAAGATTTCATCAACGTTGCCTCTGGAAAATCCTACGAATTACTTGGGAAGATAGGCGAACAAATGTCAGTGTACTGGAAGAAGCAAAGACTACTAGCGTTGAAAAAATGATCCTTCAACGCCAACTTCAGTGGACCGGTCATGTTGTTCGAATGCCTGACTGCCGTCTCCCAAAGCAGTTACTTTATTCCCAACTCAAGGATGGAAAGCGGAATATCGGTGGTCAATATAAGAGGTTTAAAGATGCTCATAAGGCTAATCTAAAAAAATGCAATATAAACATCGAAAACTGGGAAGCTCTGGCCCATGAACGATCTACGGTAAATGGAGGTTGGCCTTTCACAAAGGATCCATGGACTTTGAAGAAGCCCGAGTGCAAGGTGAAAGGGAGAAACGTGCTAAGCGAAAAGCACGTCAAATGAATCCTTTTCAGGACCATCTTCCATCTGGTAACCTGTGTCCTCACTGTGGGAAGCTGTGTGGATCTAGAATTGGCCTCCACAGTCACTTACGGACCCATCGCTAGAGTCTACACAATCTTCTTTAGAATTTCCTCCTTTTATCCTGGAAGACAATCTTACTCGGTCACGAGTGATCGCCTGATGATGATGAGTGTACAATTCTAGCTTGTTCAGTTGTTGAATACACATTCAGCAGACGCATATGTGCAGGGGGTGGGTGCAACTGCAGTTGCGAACAGGTTGAGGGCTTGAGGCAGAGTCTTCTGCTGTTCCCCTCCCATGTGCGGTCAATGAGTGTGCATTGAACGACTGAACAGGGGTTTTGTGCACCATCACTAAGGCTGTGCCTTCACACACATGCCCCTTGGTTTGCTCTTGAAAATTTCCATCTCACACCAGACAACTGGTTGATTCTGGCCATTAAATTCCCCCTAGTTCTTCGACTCTGGGACATGGTGGCAGTGAAAGTGAGGACTGCAATATTTATTTGTTTGTTTAAGAAATACATCTACCACCCTCCAACCTTGATTCTAGAGCAGTTTACATTGAAACAGAATCAGAATACAAAAGAAGAATCCTGATAAAAATCATTAACAGCAGCTAAATTCAATTTAAACTTTTAAAATCCTGGGAGAACAAGAATAAAAATATCTTCCTCTGCCTCGCACAGAAAAGATCACAGTCTGGGTGGCTTCCTGGGGAGGGAATGCTATGAGCGGGGCACTGCCATCGAGAAGGCATTCACTCCAGTTGCTACACGCCACACTTCAGCTGGTGGGGGCATTCAGAGGAGATCCTCTGATGATCTCAGTGCATGGGAGGGCTGATATAGAAGGAGACATATTAGAAAAAGAAAAGACTATGGAACTTCAGTTTCAATATAATAGCTTTAGGACTCCCAGCATTCCCCAGTCCCATAACTCCCAGCATTCCCCAGCCAGCTGGGAAAGCTGGGAGTTGTAGGACTTTGTTCTGTCTAAACATGCATAGGATTGCACCTTTTAGGGATTTTTTACGTAAGGTGGATACGACTCCTTGAAACTTGGGAACAGAAACACAGGTCACCGTTTTTGGATGTCATTATTACACAGTGTGCTATAGCTAGCAAGCCACGGTCACTGCCGAGTGCTGATTTGCTGATGATCCATTCCTGCTATTCTTTAACAGCGCATTGCTTTGTTAGTCCTTTTTGTTTCTAGCCAGTTCTGGCTTTTTCAGTTAGGTCAGTGTGAGGGATGAAGGGATGTTGCCTAGAAGGTTGCTATGGAAACCGTGGAGTAAAATCTTGGGCTATTTTAATGCCCAAATCAAACCTGTGCATACCTTGGTTGGATTTTGTTTTGTTTTTTAAAGAGATACCGGTATATACATCTGCTGAGACTAGATTAGAAGTGTGGAGGAAGAGGGGGGGGGCTGGCTGGCCCGCCAAACTCCCACCCTTTCCTCCCTGCAAAAGGAACCCAGACCCTCTGAGATCTCAAGATACCAGACTGCCAGCCTCAGCTGTCTACAATCCTACTTGGATCTCTGTTTAGGGACTCGCCTTCATATTTCTGTAACCTGGATTTAGATACTGAACTCACAGAGCACTACAAAACCCATTTGGGGTGAAACCAAGACAAGGTTTATTTCTGGTAGCAATTTACAACAAGATTAGGCAAATAAGAGAAGCACACAATATATAGAGAGAGACACTTTGGTACACAGTAAAGCTGCAAAATAACAAAGACCTGATTCCTTAAAATCTCTCAAGCACACACCTGTTACCTGAGGGTGTCTTCTTCAAAGGGTTAGATTCAGCACAGCCTTGCTGCCCGGGGGGAACTATTTTATCTACCTGCCGGTCTGAGATAAATAGCTAGTCCTCCACAAGGCCTGCCTTTTTTCCAGAGCCCTCAAACCAGCTAATTTTACCAGGGGCTGCCTGGGGTCGATTCCTGAGGAGGGGCCCTCCTAAAGGCTCGGGCCCCTCGCTGGCGCGCTGCCATGCCGGGCACGCTACCAAAAGGACTAAGACCAAGACTGACCAAGAACAAAGGCTTACACGTGGGGAAATAGCTCTTCCCCCTCCCCCTTTTCTGTAGCCTTCTTGCTTCAGCCAATCAATTTGAATTTCACCTGGCCATGCAGGGGGAAGGAAACTGGCCAGGCAGGGGAAAGGGAACTGTGAGTCATGGCTTGAACTATCTGCATATGAATGCCCTCAGCCTGGCTCCTCCAGACTTCTAGACGCCAGGCCCCATCTCATGTTCCATGCACCTTTTGCTTCCTCCCAGCCCCCACCTGGTTTACTCATGAGGAGGCGTGTGTGTGTGTGTGTGTGTTCCTGCATGCATGCATGCAGGAACCCTAAAAACTTTTCTCTACACGCTAACTATGCACACCCCACCCCAGCCGGTTCACACATGAGGTGTGTGTGTGTACCCCCAAAGGCTCGTTTCTCCACAAGAAGGAAGCAAAACCTGTTGTTGATTGCATTGTTAAATGTTTATTGTATTTTTCCAGGACTTTGAGAATAGTGGGGGAGTGAAATTGAAATAGTAATCAATTAAATTTTAAAGTTATTATGAGTTAATTTGCATCTTTCAGCTCATTATTGACCCTCGATAATATAATAAGTAGAATTGGAAAAACTAGACATGGAACAATATACTGTGAGTTTCTACCAGTTAAATATGGTCAATAATTAGATTTATATTGCATATCAAAATATGCAAGTTTCTACCAGTTAAATATGGTCAATAATTAGGTTTATATTGCATATCAAAATATGCAAGTTTCTACCAGTTAAATATGGTCAATAATTAGGTTTATATTGCATATCAAAATATGCAAGTAAAAGTGTTTGTTATTTTTAGCAGAGCTAAAAGACTTAGAAGTTTTGATTTAGGTGAATTCCAGTGACCTCAACTGGATGTGAGCCCCTTCTAAGAAATGGAAAAACAAAAATATTTTTGTCTGTACATGGACTGATACGGATTTTGGTTGCTTAGCTTACTAAAAAATAATTTAAAAAACCCCGTTCTATCATGCAGTATGTAGGAATGAAGAGCTGATTTTTACAATCTGGCCTTGTTTGCTGATGTGCTGAGCGACCTTAGGTATGACTGCTCAGAAGTAAGACCTACTGAATTCAATGAGACTTTTAGGATTGTAGCATTAGGGCACAACCTTATGGGGATGCCTGTAAGCCTCCGAACTTGAGGGGAACCAGCGCAGAGCAGGAGGAGTGGTGGAGGTGATCTTTGCCTCCCCATCCCCCTGCCCTGCATTTTCTGCTAGATGGGCTTTTTGCCCATCTAGCTGGAGTGTTTCGGAAGGGGAGGGGCTGGAGCACCATCAGGATAACTTGTATCCTGGCTGCCCCAGTCTCCTCTCCTTTCCACCCCCTGAACCATCCCCTTTGACTCCTTTCCGAGGTCACTTTCCTGACCTCAGAGAACAGCCAATGTGGTTCTTTCCATGCCGACTGCAAGGGGGCTGGGGTAGGGGCAGAGCTCCAGTTCTCAGCTCCGAGGTTGGAGCACTGTCTCAGGCCTCGGAGCTGGGAATCCAAACTATCCTATGGCCCTCCAGAAAATGTCTAGGGGCCATAGGATTGTCCCCACCATGATTGAAGTCCTTTCCAAAACTCCCTAATATTTTAATATTTTGTAATTTACTTGCTCACTTTAGGAAAGCTGAGAGGATGCATTTACAATTTTGTATGAATTTTATCATAACTATGGCCATTCCCTTGTATTCTGTATTAGAAATAAAAGAAAGAAATCTGTGAAAAGAGAGCTCACATTCAATAATGAAAACATCTGCAGCAAAACTCAAATTTGCCAGTATCCAAATATCAACATCTGTGTCACTTGAGTGTAAGGCTTCAGATGAGCTTAATTAGCTCCAACTAAATGTGTTTAGGATTATATCTTACACAAGAGTGTGCAGAACCCCCTGGACAAATTTTGCTTGCCTCATCAACATGCATTTCAATTCTCTGGGTTTCCCTTGAAATTGCCCCTCGCCTGAGGACCAACCTCACTTTGAATGATGATTTAGGAGAATTCCATTGACCTCGAAGAAATGAGAGGACTTCTCTTGCTTCCCCTGAGAAATGTTATGAGCCTGCTGTTTTCTGTAGCTCTTTTGCTGGTAAGAAATTTTCATTAGTTATATTATGTGTTGCTCTTTATTTTTATTTTTCAGCATTAGGGCTCAGAGGAGACCTGATTTTGCATGTGAGACACGATATGAAAACAGGTGTCCCTGGACTCATAGACCCTCATTTCTTCACTTCGTTAGGCCAGATGTACTGTTTTGTCTCTGTGAACCCCTCTGTTTTAACAGTAGATGAAGGACAAGTTGATAATTGACAGCCAAACTAAAAGTTAAGTTTTTCACAATTAAAAAAAAAAATCCCATGCAGAGTTTGTCATGTTTATTTATTTATTTATTTTTAAAATTCATTTATTTATTTACAAGATTTTTATGCCAACCACGAACAAAAGTCCTTGGGGCAGCTTACAATACCACTACCAATAATAATAATAATAATAATAATAATAATAATAATAATAATAATAAATTAAGCCCATTGATTTCAGTGTGTTTGGCTGCACTTAACAATACATAGGATTGTAATTTTAAAAGCAGTTGTCTGTCTCAAGACAAGTGCAGGGGAAGCCAGGAAATGGTGAATTCCCCAAACTCATCCTACTTCGGGCACTCACAGAAACACCTTAACATCACTACCTCCCCATCTCCATTCATCGTTTGCTGATTCTTGCTAATTATTGACAGCCCTAGGTAATTCATTCTTGTGTGCCGCTAGCTGACATCCATACCTTGTGGGAGGAAAAACAATCAAATGCTTTTAACAGCTTTAAATTTATGCAGGCAATCCGTACCTTATCAAAGTTTCTTAATGTTCTCTGCTATTTCCACATGTGATCATTTATTTTGAGGCAGTGGAGGCTCAGAGTCTCTTTCAAAGATGGTTCAAAGCACGGGATTTGGCACTGGATTTATTGTTCAGGGTCTAGTCCAAGCTGTAATCTAGTGGTTTTATCAGTGATTTCCAAACTATGTTGTGTTGGATTTCCTATAGGAATCTGTGACAACATGAACAAACAAAGTCGTCCTTTTGGTGCCCAGCACCATTAGAATGAGGGTGTGCGGTAAGGATACATTTGTTTTGGAGATGGCGGGGGAATGGTTCAACTGGGACTCAGTGATGCCATGTACAACAATGCTTAGCAGACATTCATATCTTCCTCTTGCAACTGCCCATGCTTCTTTAGGAAGTCAACATCACACTTAGAGAAGCATTGTATTAGAATATGTTTTGTATTAGAAATGTTTATATAGCACCACAAATGTACGTGTCACTGTACAACGGGCTGACAATGTTTTGGGGCCCATGGGCACATTTGGCAATTTGAGAGACTTATGGGCACCACCACAAGATGACTGCCAAGGGAGGTGTAGCTAGTCACAAAGTACAAGTAAGCGGCCCAAATATAAGGCAGGGGTATACTCAGAGACGAGCCATAGTACACTTAACAACTTGTTTGGACCCTCATTTTTCAGCTCCAACAGAAACCTATTTCACAGAATGCACACGTTTTTTCTCTTCCCATACCCTCTGCAAGCCAACTCATTCCCCCATCTCTTTCTCTCTCACACATTTCTCTCACACATTTCTCCCTCTCACTCTGGATCACCACCCATAGATGCGCTCTCTCTCGTGTCTTCATTTCTTAAGAATTTCTCTGAGCCGTATCATATAGCTCAGAGACGTTCATGGGAAATGAAGATGGTAGCAGATGGAGGCCCTCACTTTGCACTGAAGTGATCCCAGCTCTCAGTAAGAGAACAACTGTGTTGTTGTCAGTGGTACAGTGGTAAAATTTGAAGTGCAGTTGCTCATCATGAAAATCCGCATAGCTACTCCTCCAAGGAGAGTAAAAAATTGCAGGCAGCTGTGTTGATCCATCTCAACAAACCAGTTCTAGGAGTTTTCATCTACTAGGAGCAGGTCTTTTGAAAAGCGAATGGGTTTGAATTGCCCATTCAAGAACAAGCCACCCCAAAATATTTGCACTACAACAAGGAACAATGTATTGTTGCTCAGAAAATTCATTTCCCCCTGCAACACTGTGAGGATTGCAGCTAAGCTCAGAGGGAACAAGGAAGTCTGGTGGGGTGAGGTGGCAGATGATGTCAGTGTACCTGCTAATAAAACAGGTGCTGTGTGTCCATTATACCACTGGTGGTTGTTGCTTTAAAGTGGGAGGGGCAGGGCATCTTGGTGGGCACAAAGAAAGGCGTCAGGGGACACTTTGGTGCCAGCGGGCACCACATTGCCTACCCCCTGCTGTACAATATGGGAGGAGAGAGCTCTCTACTGAAAGCCTGCCATTAGAAAATAATGGAACAGAGGATGCTTCATATATATATATTTTACGAGACAGACTATATTGTCATGCACGTTAAGTATATGTAAATACTTCTCTTTAAATGGTGAATTAAACCCAAATGCTATATGAAAAGTTGAGGGTCTTATATCTCATTTAAAATCAAAGTAGACTCTTGGGATCAATCTTGAATTGCTCGTTATTATACTCCCTGCTCACTCACTCTCTTGAAGATGCCTGCAGTCTTTTGAAGCTGATGACAGCTTGATTAATGTGCTGGGCTGTGTGCCACTGCCTAGGTATGGTAGTGGTGATATATCTAGGTCTTTTTGGCAGGCAGCTTGGCTGTGGGATGTAGCTGTGGTGGTAGGGTGAAGGGTTAATAAAGTGGCTTTATTTGAAGCTAGTCACAGCAAATCAGTACTACTCATTGCAGTTGCCATGCTAAACACCAGTGGCTTTGTGGTAACTTTAACTTCTATAGATGTGTCCAGTATATATTGGAAAACCGTGCAATGGCATGATTTTATATCACAAATGATATAATCCTTAATCTCTTAATCCTCAGAAACCAAGATGTAATACCTCATCATCTTTCAGCAGATGATGAATAATACCTCATCATCTTTCAGCAGGCCTAGTGGATATTTACTTTCTCACTGGCTTCTGTAGACCATGTGCTTGTGGAGTGGAGAGATGCCAACTCTTCCAGGGTTGTTGTTGGGTTTTTTTAAAACCACAGATCAGAAATGATTATGGGGCTGTTGTTTTAAGCCTCAAGTTGCCAGATTTATGATGAAAATGTGAAAAATCTCAGCTTTCACTTAAATATATAGGAAAGGTTTCTAGCTTTTTTTATTTAAGAAAAAAGTATAAGAAACTTGAGTGCTTGTGGGCTGAAGCAGGGGATAGGCAGCTTTGAAGTGGGGGTGAAGATTTAGCACATGGCACAAGCATGCCATAAATGTGCATGTGATGCAGATTTCACTTATCTAGCATTCAGATGAATGTGGTGATGTTTGCTAAGCCAGACCTCACAGTGGACTTGTTCTTATTCAGTTCTCTTTCTCTCTCTCTCTCTCTCTCTCTCTCTCTCTCTCTCTCTCCCAATGTATATGTTGGTTCCACACTTTGAGTAGACCCACTGAAATCAATGGAACTTAAGTAACTCATTATCTCTGGATGTGAAACACCTCTGACAACACTATAACACACACTCAAAGGTTGAGTATGGGTTGAGTGTGGGTTGTTGAACTGTGGGTTGTTGCTGAAACATGGGTTATCGTGTTGTCTGAACCTAGCTGAGATAACAAACCATGGTGAACAACCCACAGTTCACAACCCAAATACAAACCATGGGTTCTCTATGGGTTGTTTGTGGTTAACAAGCGATGGGTTGTTAGCGCGGCTGGATTCAGACAACACGATAACCCACATTTCAACAACAATCCATAGTTCAACAACAACCCACACTCAACCCATACTCCACCCTTGAGTGTGGGTTATTGTGTTGTCTGAACCCAGTCCTTGAGTCAACCCCTCAAATGAGATGTGAGGGAGCTTAGTAATGCTAAGAAGTCCTGATTCTAGAGGTCACATTTTTCTTTCTTTTTCCTGGCAAGGATGGTGTGCCTATAGGAGCTGCATGACACAGAAATTCAACAAGTTTTGTTTTCCCAGGATCAAGATACAGTGATGGGAAAAGTTTTTCCTGTTGAAATTGTTATGCAGCTACTAAAAACAGAGGAGTCCTGGTTGGGGGAGTAACCAATCAAAGCCAATAAAATGAATAAAATAAATGTAAGTTGGGAAGGTACAGGCCTGTGGCTTATGCTGGCTCAGCTTGTCTGAGTGTGGAAAGCTAAGCTGGGTCAGGCCTGGTTGTTACTTGGATGGGAGACCCCTCCTCTAGTTTCCTGCTTTGAGCAGGGGGTTGGACTCGATAGCCTTGTAGGCTTCTTCCAACTCTATGATCTATGAAATCTATGAAACTGTTAGCAATTCAGTAGGAATTGGACAACACATAGGATTGCCATGTGAACTGTACATGGCAACTATATGTTCACTATCCCTACCCTAAAAGGTTAATGTGCAAATTACGGGACCAACATTTCAGAGCACATGTACAAGAAAAATTGTGCGGTTTTTTGCCATTAGAAAGGAAACCTCTTCGAGGGATATATATTTGTTAAAGTCCCAGTTATTGAACCTTCTGGCAAATATAGTAAACCTTCTGCATTCCAAAAAGTTGATATAATACAGTTTAGACAGTGTACTTAATTGAAATGGGCATGTCTGGCAACAGCTGCTTCAGTGAAGTCTATGGCTTACTAGAAAGAATTAAGGCTAACTATTTCTGTTATGGTTGATTTTCCGACCAAGGTACACTTTATTCCTGTAACTGGAAAAAGATGGATAGATGAGTCAAATGTATAATTCCTGTTGCAGATAAGCTCTGAAAAGACACAAGAAAAAATGTGCCTTTTAACATGTGGTTTTACGTATTTGTGGGGGTACAGAAAAGATATTAGATTAATAAGATGAAGCAATGAGCAAGCCTCACAAGTAAGATTGCATAGTACAGAATACTATAATAGTCCAGCTGGTTTTAATATATACAGTAGTCAATGTAACAGTGTGGGCAGCATAAACTCTCTCTCAGAGGATAAGTAAGACAGAACTGCCATTTCCACGAAAACCAGAAGCCTGCATCCGAAGAACTGGCTCATTGGTTCAAATCAATATATGAAATTAAGCCTTTCTGTATTGCCCACTTTGGTTTGACAAGTCACGATGCAGCAGTCTAGTCTAGACCTTTCAACCTATTGCTTTAGCAACTCTGCCTTTTGTCTTGATCGGCCTATTTAGCATATCTCCTCACATCACCTCTGTAGAATATAGTCCTCCTTACCTTAAGCATTGGCTGGGTTCAGACAACATGATAACCCACACTCAAGGGTGGAGTATGTGTTGAGTGTGGGTTGTCATTGAGCCATAGCTTGCGGTTGAAACATGGGTGATTGTGTTGTCTGAATCAAGCTGCGTTAACAAGCAAAGGCTTTTTAATCATGAACAACCCATGAAAAAAACCCATGGTTTGTTGTTGGGTTGTGAACTGTGGATTCACCATGGTTTGTTATCTTGGCTGGGTTCAGATAACATGATGATACATGTTTCAACAAAACAATCCACGGTTCAACAACAACCCACACTTGAGTGTGGGTTACTGTGTTGTCTGAACTCAGTCATTGTAAAGTTTGCCCTCTCTGATTAATTCCATCTTGCCTCACTTACCTAACTCCTCTCTCCTTTTCCTAAAGCAACCTATCCTTCCTTCAGGTTCCTTTCTCTCAGTGCATTCCCTATTATGCACCCTTCATTCTCTTGCTTTGCTTCTGGCTTCCCCATATGCCAGGACCATTTCCCAATCCTCAGCCTGGCCTTCTTTGAAGTTTTAATGCCAACCAAATTGACAACTTTTCCTTCTTTTACAGAAACTGGTGAACATTTCATGCTACCACATCAGCTCAGACAATCAGTATCAGAAATTTTACGTCCTCAAGCTTAATGCAACATAG
Organism: Shinisaurus crocodilurus; assembly: GCA_021292165.1. Taxonomy (NCBI): domain Eukaryota; kingdom Metazoa; phylum Chordata; class Lepidosauria; order Squamata; family Shinisauridae; genus Shinisaurus; species Shinisaurus crocodilurus. Next base: position 178,271,605 of record CM037876.1, read on the forward strand.
ATTTCATAATGAGTAAGGCAACTTTTGAACGAAAAATAAAACAAGCATATTAGCCAGAGGTTTCCGAGAAATATAGGCATACATGGATAAATGGTGAAGATTAGTTTCTAGCTATTTGGAAAATAAAAGTTCAAAGACCAGCTGTTGAAATAGTACAACTGAAATTCAAAATAACGCCAGTTTTGATTGTGAAGCAGTAAATAGGGCCCTAAAGATCTTGAGCTAAGATGAGGAACTGGATTATTTTGTGTCAGAATTCTGGGAGTCATGGTGGGAAAGTGTCTTTTGAAGGCAAAGGGAAGAAGAGAGAATTTGAACAGAATCTTAGATTAGTTAAGGTTCATTGAATGGCTTTGTGGAAAATTCAAGAAGAGCATTTAAATAGAGAAGTGCTGATAAAGGTGCAGGGCATCACCGATCTGTTTCCATAGTGACGTTGTTCAAACAGAGGCTTAGAAGAGCATTGAATATATCCTCTATAGAAAATACCATCTTAGGGAGGCGAGTGGGAAGCACCATCATTATTCGTTTGCTAGGTCTCCTCTACTGGATGGATGTAAGTGATGTGACGTAGGTGGGAGGCAGGCAGTTGACCTAAATAACTACACTTCTTAGAAAACCAAGTCAAGTCAGTTTCCTTCTATCCCTTATTTCATGAATGATTTTTAAACTTCTGTAGCATTAAAGTTATGGAATGTAAAGCAGGAAGTGGGAGCCAGTGGGTTATGTTGAGTTCTTTTAGGATTAGTGCAAACATCCACATGTTTATCTCTCTTTTTTTCAAGATGCTCAGGGCAGTATGCATAGTTCTCCATCCAGTTTTATCCTCACAATAACCTTATGAGGTAGGTTAGGCTGAGAGATAGTAATCAGCCCAAGGTCACTGCAGTAAGCTTCTTAGCTGTGTGAGGATTCAAAACCAGAGCTCTCGCGTCTTAGTTTGACACTCTAACCACAACACCACACCATCTTTCTTCTTCAATTTATAAATGAACAGATGGAAAATTATGGCCCAGGTTCAGTTGATCACATAAACCAGAGATGGGCAACTTGTAGTCCTCCAGATGTTTTGGCCTATAACTCCCAGAATCCCTCATCATTGGCTAGTCTGACTAGGGCTGCTGGGAGTTGTAGGCTAAAACATCTGGAGGGCCACAAGTTGCCCACTCCTGTCTTAAACCATGGTTTAGATGACTGTGAATGAGCAGTGGTGAGTCGTGGGCTTTTGTGTGCTTCTCTCCCCTCTCTTTCTTCCTGTGTGACAGGAAGAGTGTGAAAGCTTCTGCTTTTACTTTTGTCTAAACCACATTTTTATGTTTGAACTCTTATGGATGATTTATTCTAACTCTAGTTAAAAAAAACAACACAGGACAGGAAACCACAGTTTGATCCTGATTTGTTTTAATTAACTTGAGACCCAGGTTTGCCATGGTTTGCTTGCAATCCGTCTAAACCATGGTTTAAACTTTACATGATCGTCATCTGAAGACTCGGCCTGTGACTGTTTTAATTAACTTCTTGGAAGTTTGCATGAAGCTGTTCCTAGTTATAAACAGTTCATTTCTCATGCCTGTTGAAAGCATGGAGTGATTCTAGGAGGATGTAGTACTCTTATTTCAGGATGGGAAAACATTTCAAATTCTTAAATTTGAGTGCCAATTACAGTTTCTTTTTGTTTTGTATTGGCTATGCTCAGCGCTGAAGAAATACTTTTAATTCTTAAATGTTGGCACCCAATTTTTAGACCTTTTATTACTTTTACTCAGATTCTTACATTGCATTCTGTAATGGCCTGTCTCAGAAGTAAAACTGAAAACACCTGGTTTACATCTACTTTTGTAACTGTTCAAGAAAAAAATAGAAACAAAACAGGATAACATATTGGTTTATATTATCCACAAAGAATATGAATGAATGCAAAGGAAAGTAGGGCTTGCGTACCCTGTTGGTCTTTTAGAAGGCACAGTTTCTCATGCTAGAGCGAGAAAAGCTGGGGCTGGTTAAGTTTCTTCTTCTAGAAAACTGTTAAAAGGTTCAGAAGCACTCTTCTCCTTTGAATTTGGTCCCACTCATGAAAAGGAGGTTGTCATAAATCACTTGTCATGCTTTTTGATTAAAAATGGATAAGATTTTAAAAGAATGAAGAATGTTATGTTGTTGTTGTTGGTTTTTTAAATGAAAGCCATGACTCCCCCCCCCCCCCCCATGCTTTCAGGGTACAGAAGCTCTGCCCTCCTTCTCATTCATTCCTATTCTTTGTTCAAACATTTTCAGAGAACCTGTGTTCGTGGTTGTGAATGGCACATTTTCAAACTGAAATGAAATTCTCATACATCCCTACGCCTTCCCACTTATCCTCACAATAGCCCTGTGATGTAGACTGAGAGTGAGTGATTGGCCCACTGGGACCAACTGAGTTTCATGGCTGAGCATGGATTTGAACCTGGATCTCCCCACTCCAAACCTATCACCCTGCCTTACACCATGTGAGAGCTACACCACATTGTATACTGAAGCCCCCTGGAAAAAGTACGGTACTTGTCTGATAGAGCTAAAATAATGCACCAGAATTTCTCATTCTCTCTCTCTCTCTCTCTCTCTCTCTCTCTCTCTCTCTCACACACACACACACACACACACACACATATATATATTAGGCCAGGGTGGGAGGTATGTGGGATTGGTTTTCCTTTTTCATGTCCTGCACAGTGTTTTCGGATATTTTTAAATTTTCCCCTCGTTGGTTCCAATGGGAGGGGGATTAGGTATGGCAGCTCCAGTCTAGTGTAGAGGGGGACCCCCAATCTGGGCCTCTCTGACAAATTTATTTATTTATTTAATACATTTTTATACCGCCCAATAGCCGAAGCACTCTGGGCGGTTTACAACAGTTAAAATCATAAAATACAATATAAAATTTAAAAACACAGATTAAAAACAAACAGCAGAGCTAGCAGCAGCAGTTACAATAACGGAATTAAAAAACAATTACAAGATTAAAATGATTAAAATGATTAAAATGCCTGTGAGAGGGGGAGGAGCCTGCGCTGGCTATGGAGCAGTAGCTTTTCTGCCGAGCTCCCGGAATGATTTGAAAACATCTGCAAATACACAGGAGAGACAAAGCGTGAGTTTAAATTCCTTTGCTGTTTGCTTTCTGGAAGGTATGCAGATATAGAGCTAACAAAGAAATAACAAGAATAGCTTTCTTTTGATGTGCTTCGCTCTGGATTGTTTATGAGCTCCAGACGGGTGAAAAAGTCCCTACCCCCTCTTTGGAAACGCGATTGGGCGCATCCCTCGGATAACAGTTTGAAAAGGCTAATTAGGATCCTTGACACTAAAGACATTGAATGTTCTTATCAAACGGTGCAACTGGGTCCTGATAAGAAGCCACGAGGTAGTGAAAGTTTCGAGACAGCGAGGGGGAAGGGCGGAAAAATGGCGGATTCAGCTGGCAAATTCCCTGCTGGTGCCAAGCCAAAGTCAATATCTCCAGCCAAGCTTAAAGGGGCAGCACCAGATTGGGAGAAAATTCTATCACAGTTTCAAAGCTCTATGGAAGCAGGCCAGCAGAAACAAATAGAAGCAATTGAGAAATTTCAAAATCTGCATCAAGAGGATATGAAGCAAATGCGAAAGTCCATAGATCATTTAGGGGTTCAAGTTAAAGAGCTGCAAGTTAGAGTGGATAAGGTGGAAAAACTCCAGGTGAAGGATGAAAAAAGTTTTGAAAAGTATGAAATGAAATTTAATGAGATGGAAATACAGATGATTAACATGCAAGACAGGCAACGTCGTTCCAACATTCGGATCAGAGGCTTCCCCATGGAGATGGGGGAGACTGGATATAAGTTAAGAGGCAGTATTTTGGAATGGATGAATGAAGCTGTCTCTGGAGAAACAATTTTTTGGGATGATATGGACATTGAGATTGTGCATAGAGTGGGAGCATTAAGGCGTGGTATGACATCCAGAGATGTGGTACTGAAATTTGCAAATTTATACAAGAAGGATGTCTTCATGAAAGAGATTAGAAAGAAAGGTCAAGTAGCTTTCAAGGGGGCTACTTTGCAAATCTACAATGATCTTTGTCAGCAAACAATAAAGTGGAGGCGAAGTGTTAAACCGTGTACAGCAGTCTTGATCAGAAAGGGATTACAATACAATTGGGGTTACCCAGTTTTTCTTACTTTTGTGTGGAACAGTAAGAGATACAAGATCTCATCATGTGATCAAGGCATGGGCCTGCTGGGAGAGTTGGGGCTTCATGATGATGCGGAGGGTCCAGAACCGATGGGTCAACTGGAAGAAGAAGGAGCCAGTGGAGGAATTGTATAAGAGGTCGTTTCAACACGAGAAGAAAAAAGAAATAGAAAATGTTTTATAAAGAAGTTAACCGGGAGGGAATGAGGGGCTGCTGTTCGGGCTGGTGATGGGTCCTTTCCCCCCCCCCCTGGGATAGGTGGGTAGGTTTAGGGTGGGGCAAGTTGCCCTGGCTAAGCAGGGGGGATAGTTTAGATGAATGTGGGGGTGGGTTAAGGGGTATGTTATTGTGTATTATTTTCACCTTTGGGGACCAAAAAAGAAAAAATGTTGTTAATAGATGGATTATAAGTTAAGAATTTCAACTTTAAATGTTAAGGGGCTAGGTTCAGTTACTAAGAGAAGGCGAATAGAAGCACTTCTTAAAAAGGATAAGGCAGATATTATATTCTTGCAAGAAACGCACCAGGCAAGGAAAGGAGTCAATGAATTGAAATTGAGGTGGTCTAGAATATATGAGATAGCATGTGGATCATCTAAATCGCGAGTAGCAATTATAATTTCAAAGAATTGTGGTTTTAATGTTCTAAAGGTGAAAAAGGATGATACAGGTAGATATATTATAATGTATGGGACCTTGGGAGGGGAAGAATATGTTATTGTTAATGTTTATGCTCCCAATCAAAATCAAGGAGAATTTTATCAACATGTGTTTAAAGAAATGGGTAATTTTCAAAATCAAAGGGTTATTATGGCTGGGGACTTTAACATGGTATTGGATAGAAGAAAAGACAAATCCAATCCGACGAGAGAAGATCAGAGAAATAATCTAACGATCTTGAATAAGTTAATTAGTAAGGAAGGGTTGCTAGATGTTTGGAGAGGGGTCAAGGGGAATGAGGAAAGATATACATTTTACTCATCAGCAAATAAGAATTATTCTAGGATAGATTTTATTTTTGTGTCCAGGACACTGTTTTCAAGGGTCCTGGGCACAGAGATAGGAGTGATAAAAGTTACAGATCATGCTTTGGTTAACATGGATTTGAAGATACATAAGGATTACAGAGAAGCGAAAAGATGGAGATTGAATAGTAATATTTTTCGTTATAAACATTTAACAGAGAAAATAGAGAAGGAATTGAGGGAAATTTGGGAATTTAATCAAACAGAAGAATGTACTGAAGCGATAATATGGGATACAATGAAGAGTGTAATGAGAGGAATAGGATTGAGAGAGGCAATAAATTTGAGGAAACAACAAGAAGTTTTTAATCAAAAGCTAGAGGGGGAGATTAGGGATTTGGAAAAGAAGTATTTAGAGAAGAGGGATAAAAAGATTTTTGCAGAATTACAGGGTAAAAGGAAAGAATTGGAGAATAAAGAACTGGACAGGGTACAAAGGAATTTGATTTACACAAAAAGGGAGTATTTTGAGAATAGTAATAAAAACTCTAAAATGTTGGCTAGATTAGCACAAAAAAAAAAGAAAAAAGCTTAGTGGGGATGATTAAAGATAAGAGGGGTAAAGAATATAATCTAGTAAAGGATAAATTGAAAATTTTTCATGAATATTACACGGAGTTATATAAGGCAGGAAAATGGTCGGAAGCTGAGAGTAGAAGATATATCGAGAAAAATTTAAAAATAAAAATCCAGGATGAAGATAGAGAGAAAATGGAGCAACCATTCACAGAAATTGAAATAGAAAGTGCTTTAAATAAATTAAAACAGGGGAAAACGCCAGGACTGGATGGTCTGGGGGCGGAATATTATAAAGTCTTTAAAAAAATGTTAGTTCCAAAGTTAAAACGGTTGTTTAATGATATTTTACAGGGGGGAGAGATCCCCCCGTCATGGAAACAGTCCTTGACCATTTTAATCCCGAAACCAAGGAAGGATTTAGCAGAACCAGGTTCTTATAGACCAATATCATTAATTAATCAAGATGCTAAACTATTGACAGCAATTTTAGCTAGAAGAATGAATAGTTTTCTAAATAAGTATATAGGGATAGATCAATGTGGGTTTATTCAAGGAAGACAAATGGCAGATTTAACAAGAAGGGTTCTGAACATAATTTATTTAATAAAGAAAAATAATTTGAAAGCGGGGGTTCTTGCATTGGATATTTTTAAAGCCTTTGATTGTGTGGAATGGCCTGCATTAAAGATGTTAATAAAAACTATGGGGTTTGGAGAAAAAATTATAGGTATTACTAACCAATTATATACTCATAATGTCACGTCGGTAATTGTAAACGATGGAATAACAGAAACTATTAGCCTAGGCCGGGGAACTAGACAGGGTTGTCCTCTTTCCCCAGTATTATTTGTGTTAGTTATGGAATTGTTAGCGAATTCGATAAGACAGGAGAAGAAATTATTGGGGATAGGAATAGAGACCAAATGTAAGATAAACCTTTTTGCAGATGATATCTTGTTAACATTAGAACGGCCTATAGAAAATTGGGATTGGATAGAGAAACATTTAGATGAATTTAGAGAAGTAACAGGGTTAAAAGTTAATTGGGATAAATCGGAGATAATGACATTTAATTATAGTAAACTGGAGGAAAGGGGATTTAAACAAAGGGGAGTGGATATAAAGATAAAAAATATAATTAAATATTTAGGTATTGATATATTAAAAGATTTGGATAAAATAGGGGAATGTAATTTTAAAAAACTAAAAGAGGAAGTTAAAAATCAAATAGAGGATTATAAAAAATTGGGATTATCGTGGTTTGGTAGGATAGCTTTGATTAAAATGAAGATTTTACCGAAGTTTAATTTTTTATTTAGAATGATACCATATAAGATATCAGAGAAAGAAATTAAAGAGTGGCAAGTAATGTTAAATAGCTATTGTAATGGGGGGAAAAAATCAAGGATTACTAAGAATAGATGGTATAAAGCTCAAAAAATAGGGGGACTTGGTCTCCCTAATTTAAAATGGTATTATATAGCTAATCAACTTAGATATATCATGGATATTATTGTTAGAAAAGATTTTATGTGGTGGGAAATAGAAGCATTTGAATTGGGTAATAGGGTGGATAAATTCTTCTTTACAAAACAAGGACATATTATGGCAAAAAGATTAGAAAATCCCTTTTTAAAAAATATGTTAGAAATTTGGGGTAGAAGTAAGGAAATATTTTTACCAGGTATATCCCCGCTTACTCCAGTGGTGGTTATGGAAGATTTTCCCGAGAATGTTAGACATTTAGAACGAATTTTTAGAGAGAAAAAGGTGATAACTTTAATGGATTGGCTGGAAAAAATGGAGACAAGACAGCAAATAATTGATAGGGTTGGGGCAGGAAGAATTTCTTGGTTAAATTTAATTCAATTAGTACAATGGGGTAAGAAATGGAAGAGGAGACATGAGCATGAAAGGGATTTCACTGCATTTGAGCAGGTGGTTATGTCTAGAGAACTTGTAGAAGGAAATGCATCAGCTAGGGGTCTTACAAAGATGTTATATAAAATGTTGCAGAAATCAGAAGAGCAAGCAGAAAATCTTAAAATAGTTTGGGATACAGAGTTTGAAGAGGAAATATCAAAGGATGAGTGGAATAAGATTTGGGATAGGCGAATATTGAAAAATATGTCTATAAGAATTAAAGAGAATTTTTATAAGCTAATTTGGAGATGGTATTTGACCCCAGTGAGATTAAATAGAATAGATAATAAATGTTCTCCAATGTGTTGGCGAGGATGTCAGGAATTGGGTACATATGCTCATATGTGGTGGAGTTGTAAAAATGTAATGGATTTTTGGAAAATGATTTTTGAGGAAATATCAGAAATTGTTGGAGTTGAGTTAGAGGTATGCCCTAAACTAGCTTTGCTAACAATAACGGAAAAGGTGATCGGTTCACAAAATGTTAAAGAATTAATCATAAATTTGTTAACGGCAGGTAGACTAATGATAGCAAGGAAATGGAAAATCCAGCAAGTTTTCACTATTACTGAATGGTATAAGGAAGTATGGGATATGGCTTTGAATGATATGTTGACTTGTAATATTAAATGCAAAAGGGGTCAATTAAAGAAAAATAATTTTAAGGATATTTGGGGTTTATTTTTGGAATATGTGTTTAAAAGGGGGAAAGGGAGTTTACCCTGTCAAGATATATTGTATTTTTGGAATAATGAACAATTATAGAGTTATTGGATTGTTTGGTCCCATGGTGATGGGAGCACAATATTAGTTATGTGTGTATGTTATTTTCTTTGTATTGTTTTAAAATTTAATAAAATATTTAAAAAAAAAATAAAAAAAAAAATAAAATGCCTGTGAGAACAGAAAGGTCTTCACCTGGCGCCGGAAAGAATACAAAGTAGGCGCCAGGCGAACCTCTTTGGGGAGCTCATTCCATAACTGGGGTGCCACAGCAGAAAAGGCCCTCCTCCTAGTAGCCACCAGCCTCACTTCCTTTGGCAGGGACTCTCGGAGAAGGACCGCTGAGGAAGATGTTAGTGTCCGGACAGGTACATATGGGAGGAGACGATCCTTCAGATACCTGGCCCCAAGCCGTTTAGGGCTTTAAATGTTAGCACCAGCACTTTGAATTGGGCCTGGAAACAGACTGGCAGCCAGTGCAGATGAGAAAGCACTGGCATAATATGTTCTCGTCGGCCAGTCCCGGTTAATAATCTTGCTGCCCTATTTTGGATCAGCTGAAGTTTCCGGACCATTTTCAAAGGCACCCCATGAAGGGGTGTTGGATGCAGTGGCTCTAAGGCCACCTCTATCCTGTCCCTGCCCGCTCCAGAACACCCCGTATCAGGATCCTGGACCAGCTGGAAATAGCGCTAGCAGTAAATCTCTACTCTGTGGGCCAGCTGGAAATATTACCAGCAGTAGATCTCTGCTTTCCATGGGTGTAATTGGGGCCTCTGGGCAGATGTGGCCTCCTGCCCATGGAGCCCCTCTCTGCTGACAAAGGGGCCCCTCTGACCCATTCTAACCCCCTCCAGCCAGTGGATTTGGGGGATAGGATTGCTCTGCCTGGCAGTAATTTTAGTTGTCAGTTTGCAAAATGCATTTCTTTAAATTTTGCTTTACCTCTCCACACCTTTAAAACCGTCAAACTAGGAGACTGATTTTTTAAAAAAAATAAAAAATAAAATCTAAATCGGTTTAAGAAACCTTGGCAATATTAGTTTGCTCAAACTTTTTTTCAGCTTTATTGTCCAAGGTGTTGCCCTAAATGCTACAAGCAGTGAAAACCAAACAAACTCCCCTGTTGAATGGAAAGCATGAACAAAACAAAAATTACAGTTACTGGCAGTAAAAGTGCAAGAATGTGTTAACACCCTCGTTCTGGAGAGCTGTGGAACTGCAGCAGCTGCCCTTACTCCACAGGCTGGGCAACTTAGACTCCATTTCCGTCCCTATAACCGATAGGAAGCTGGCAAGTGCAACAAAGCGGGAATCACATCTGGTCTTGTGCCAATAATTGTGTTACCTTTTAATTTTCTAGGCAGCAGAGCAAAGATCCTCCCAAGGTGAAGAGGTCAAGAAGCGGGGCTCTCGGAGTGTCCATCACAGTTCCTTTCTTGTTGACAGTTTTCATTAACTTACAGGAGAAGTTTCCCCTCCCTTTCTTTCTCCCTACAATTACTGCCAGTATTCTCTCTACTCTCTGGCTTTACAGAGGTGTAGCCAGAGGCTTTTCTTGTGATATAGGAGGGCAAGCCTAACTGGGAAGTATGGGAGTTCTTTAAAGCGGGGTTTCCTTCTGTGGCGGACCGAACCTGGTCCGTTGCATGGGTTCGGCACCTTAAGGGTTAACCAGCACCAAAGTTGTGCCCTGTACGCAGCTGTCAAAACGGAAGTATTCAATTTGCTTTCTAGGTAGGCTTTGCTTGAATGCAGAATATTACCTGACACCAGAGACTCTGACTCTGGATTCTAGCGTAGTGGTTTGCTTTGCCGATCGCCAGGCACCCTGCCCGGGATTGGAAGTTGCTTGGCCCTAGCTGGAGCTAGCGACCTGACCCGTGCAAGCCTGCATCGTGTTCCCAACAACCCTTTGTCCTTTGGCACGTATCTTTTCTACCCTCCCTTGCCCCGTGATGATCAGGTGGGCTGGTCCCGCCCCACGGGGTGGTGGCGCCTTTCGGGTGCTGGCATCTCCTGGGTACTTTGGGGTACTTTGCAGCTCTTTGAGACTGCGCCCCCCCACCTCCGGAATGTTATGCGTTTCCTTGAGGGAAGTGTAAATGTGCCCCATTGAAGGTATGCAGATGTGGCTTATGTATAACCGGTCTGCCCAGAATTGTGTCTCCTGTCTCCGGTGGGGATTATGCAGACAGAGGGGTGACAGCGGAAAAGGGGAAAACATGTCAGGGTTCAATCTGTCAGGGTTCAGCAGTGTGCTCAGGTTTTCTCTCCACACCTTCAATGAGAGAGGGATTGAATTAAATTTCAGTTTGTTTGTATTCTATAGGTGCATGTTCAGAGGGATAACATCTGTTAGCATCAGAAAATGAAGTGATACATTGCTTTGCTGAAAAAAAGAACAACCTCAATATAACTGTGCAAAGATAACCAGTTAAGATGAACATAGGCATTTGACTGGCTCAGAGAAACTCAGGTCCTTTAACAAATCTTCTGGCACCTTAAAGACTAACAGATTTGTTTATTATGGCGTAAGCTTTTGTGGACAGTGTCCACTTCAACAGATGCAGGTCCTTTAGAAGCACATGGCAAATGTGAAAGTGTAGGGAATGAATGTGGTCTAAGATGATCCTAGATGTTTGTCAATGAAGAGTTTGCAGGTACTGGATAGATCATGGCCCATGGCATTGGTTCAGGGAGGTCCATGATGCAGCATGGCGGGAGAAAGTGAGGGAGGCTAGTTGGGTAGAGCTTTGATGAAATGTTTCTATTTGAGTCAGTCATACATATCCCGCTGGTCCACTTTATGCTTTTGAACTCCTGGTCTAATGCATTCTTTTGTATACTTAAGTTTTGTCTTCTTGCCCAGACTTGGCACTGGCACCACAGACGGACGGCAGGAAGAGAGAATGAATGTATTTTTCATTTGAAGTGAAGCCACACCAGAAGATGTTATGTTTAGTCTCTGAGCCTCATCAGAGCGGTGGAGGACTTTTCTTCGATTAGCAAAACACCAGAGATACAAACCACTGTGGAAGGGTTGAGAGGTCAAACAAATGTTCTCATCCCAGCATTTTTCATTCATGTGGAAGGGTCTGCTGCCACCGCTGCTGAATTAGCTATTCAGTGAGCTAGGCTAAAAGGGATCATTCTTTTTAACTAGCCAATCTGGTTCTTCCCATAAATCCCTCTATGGGAAGCTGATCAAAGGTCTGGACTGGCAGAAGTTTTGTAGTGGGATACTAACGTGCAGGTAAATGGCAGAAGAACTTGGGAAAAGGGTGGTGAAAATGTTCTCCTGGGACACACACAGCATTCCAGGGCCCATGGGTCAAGATCCATCTACCTCCTGGACAAAGGTCCAGGGAAACCATCATCTATCCGACTTAAGTTTACAGCACCTCTTTAACAAGTAAGCATTTAGCTGGTGAACTGCCAGCAAAAAGCACTGGCCTTTGTGTGGTGTTTTGGACTAGTTATTTATGGTGTGGTATGAGTGTTTCAGTGTTTGCTTGTTTTTAAAAGAGGTTTATGTTTACAATCTTGTTTTCATTTCATGTGGCCTCTTTTATTTACCCCCAAGCCATTTGATTGCCTTAAATTGTGAGCTCCTAAGGGACCGAGCGTTTAGGGAAAAAAAATGGTGTAAGCTGTTCTGAGATCATGAGACAGACTACTAATCTACTGGGTGAATGTTATGATGAGAACATTCATTTATTTGAGGACTGAGGTGCTATTGTAATTTTATCCATTAACAAAGGAACGATAGAACCCAGAACTGTTGCAGAAACCTGCAGCCAAATATTCAGCATTTTACACCAGTATGTGAAATTCAGTCCCCACCATATTCCTCGTCTCCCCAGCCCATGACTTCTCCCAGTACCCTACCTTTCCTGGTAACCTCATAACTACTCCTATCCTAGGTTCAGTGAAGGTTTTTTTTTTAAAACCCTATGTAATCCTGTCTCCCGTGGCTTTGTCTCCTTCCTGCCTATCAACAACACAGAGGTCCTTCTGCCCATTGGCCCAAAAGCCCTTAGAGGGTGGCTGAATGGGACAGAGCAAATGGGCCCCCTGCACCAGCAGTACTTATACCTCCCCCCCCCATGGGCCTCATTCACTCTGTCCCATGCAGGTTTAAAAAAAAAAAAAACTGTCAGAGAGATTTGTGCGTATCCGCTGAAGCGCAGTAACCACAGTGAGTAACTGCTCCAAAAGGGAGCAGCGAAAAGTGTGTGTGTGTGGGAGCCACTATCTCCCCTTTCTGGACTAGCTGGAGACTCGGGGAAGTGTTGAAGAGGTGGAGGACACTAAGAAGTGTCAGTTCAACACTTAAAAGCGAGAGGATTACATTGCCAAGGGGGAGATATAGTCCCCCACACACACTTTTGGTGCACCTTCTTTTGCCGCTTCCCCCCGGTACCTTTACCGGTGCTTTTCAATTGACAACTTGGCAATTGGTCCCAGGCAACTGTGCACAAATTAGCCTATATGCAGCCTCATCAGTTTCCTTGTATGTTACCTACTCCACTTCTGTGCTCCTGTTGACAGCTGCAACATACAAGGACATTGACCAGGCAGGATTACACATATGGGACTGGTGAAAGTGCGCTCTTGCAAAAGAAAGGGAAAAAAATTATAAAAAATTATGAATGCATTTGCATACTCTCAAAGCACTGGGAGGAGAAAGAGGTGGTGAATGAAAAGGGGCAGTGATCAGAGCGTGGCGGGGGCTGGGGCGAGGTGACAAGATGGGTTCTGCCGCAAAAGTGTCTAGGATATGGGCTGGAGCCAGTTGGAGGACTGAGGGAGAAGGAGGGGGAGAACAAACCATGGCAAGCCCAGTAATCTGTCGGGCGGACCGTGGGTTGTTCAGTGAACAACCAACCCACGGTGGCTTGTTCACAGGGTGACTTAGCGTGATGTGCAAACCTGCCCATTGAGAGATGGGAAACAGAAAGGATGAAGGCAGAGGAGGAGAAAACAGAAGTGAGGTTGGGTGTACAGTCTGTGAAGAGAGGTTAGATGCAGCATTTTGTACTTTTCATATTTCTAGCAAGTCTAGTTGCTTCTTACCTATATATGGTCATATCCTACATCCAGACAGTTGTAGCTTTGACTACAGTAATGGGGAAAAACTAACCCGCCCCCATCCCCTGAATGTTTAAATCTTAGGGGCCAAGCAGATTTTCACCAAACATCAGCTTTTATTCCCCCCCCCCCCCGTCTCAAAATCAATGAATATGAACCCGAGACAAGATTTGGGGTTTTAAAAAAATGGGGGAGGGATGCAGTTTTCTACAGATACTTCTGAGTAGAAACAGGAACATTTTAAAAGCTTTCCCCCCAAAGGCTGGAAGGCTGAAAAAGAGCTAACACTTATCTGGACTGGTTTGGCCCCCTGCTAAGACATTAAACTTCTACACCTACCTATCAGGTGCATACATTATAATTTGTCAATACTTGCTCATGTGAGTGATCTGCTCCCAAGAGTAATACATGTATTTTTTATCCTGCCTTCCTAGCCATCAGCCAATTTAACAATAAAATAAAACAAAGTATAAACAAAATAAAAATAAGGCATTAAAATTATCATTGCAGTCCAAAAAGAAATCCATAGGATCATGTTCAATAATTGAAAAAATATCTAGCTACACTCAGTTATTACCTGTCGCCAAAGCTCTCTGAAACAACTTCTTCACCACTCATCAAAACCAAACACTGACTGGGTTTGCACGACATGACAACCCATCATGGGTGTGAACCCCGCCCCGCCCTCTAGAACGCTCCTTCCCCCCCCTCTGCGATGTCACTTTCCAGACCTCTGAGAGTAGCCAGTGCGGTTCTTTCTGTGCTGGCTGTGAGGGGGAGAGTGTTGGAGCTCCAGTTCCCTGTTCTGTGGTCAGAGCGCTGTCTCTAACCTCAGATCTGGGAATCCTGAATATCCTGTGGCCCCTCGGATGCTGTCTAGGAGCCATAGAATTGCCTAAGTAACTCAATGCCAGCAATAAAACACATTTGTATTAAATGAAAGGGACTGATAATGTTCTTCTCTTTCTTTCTACTCAGCTATGTAAAAAGTTTAAGCAAGTTACTCTTTTCACGCTCTTTGGAATTATAGTCATTCAAGAAATTGCTTGTCACGAGTCCCGTTTCATGATGCTACAACCCCCTAAATTACCATCTTGAAGGGTTGCTGTGGCCTAAGTGTTTTCATTTCTTCATACCAAACAGCTAGCTCCAAACCTTAGTAGTTCTAATTACAGATAAGTAAGGGTTTGGGATTATTTTCAATAATCCTAAATTGCTCTGTATTTAGAAGACTACAGTATTATATATTATTTTATGTTATTTTTTACAAAGCAACTGAATGCTTATTATGTAAATGTGTGTTAGGCTTGAATTAAGTTAAATGACCCTGCATTTAAACCACTTGCGTGACTTGGACCAACTCCACTGTTGTTTTTCCCTACTCGCATCTCAGAAAGTGAGGTAAAAAAATAGACAGATACACCATTTTCCTAATGCCATAATGGTCATACATAAGTCTGACTTTACATTTCTTTACAACCCTCTTCCAAGTGCTCAGGCACAGTTACAATTTTTTCTCTCTTATCTTATCCTCATATAACAAGTCCCGGTCTTTTAGGTAACCTGGGAAGATTGACCAATTTGTAACTTTTTAAAAAAGCTATAATAAAATTGCTTAGCTCCCGTCTAAACTCAGCAGGAGACAATTTAGCATCCAAATTCTGTATGTTCTCCCACAGTCATTGAGCCCCCCACCCAGATGCACACACATGGGCTGTTTGCATGGCACGACAGCCCACCACTAGCAAACACTATTGACGTTGTGCCTGCCTTGGTTTCCATTAGTGCGACATAAATGTTGCTAGTGACCAGACACCATTGGATCCTTCCTCATGAATTTTATTTCATCTCATTATTTTCTTTTCAAGAAAGAAGCTAAGGTAGCTTATAAAACAAAGCTGAAATACAATGACTGGGATCCAAAGAAGAGGCCAGTGGGCATGTGCAAAGCACTTCTGTGTGGACATTTTGACACCATGGGTTGCCATTTCCCCTTCTGGTAGGAGTCCCTCATGCTTCATGGAATGCTTCTACTATGGAGGATTCCCCAACCTTAGGGGGCAGTTCTTCAGGGGCTGCAGGAGATTACCACTGGGAGGAAGGAGGTTGAATCCCAATGTGCACATGGTAGGTTGTTTGTGACCCTTTGGATCCTGGCCATTATTTAAAGTGAAACCTGATAAAGTATATAAAAGTAATCCCATCCAACAATTATCCATAATATTACATCTGTATGAATGCCTACCTAAAAGGAAAAGCTCTCATCCATCATCTGCAAAAATAATGTTAAGCTCTGGCAGCAGGCTTCTTTGAGAAGGTAATTCCACAGTTGTGATGACATAATGAAAAGGTTCCATAACACTAGCCCATATTTTCTTACAAATTGATAGATAGCACCTGAAGCAGAGCTTCTCCCATGGATCTCAAAGGTCAGGGGAGGTAGGATCATTTAAAAGAGTCTGTTTTAACATAAGATCCATTTGGTGGAAAATGGCCATGAGATCTTGTTCAGGCAGAAGGAAAAAAGTTTCAACACTATTTGTTCTATGCATCTGCAGACCTACCATTTTTATAATCCCAAGTATTGTAAAATCTGTTCCCAATTACCTTGTGCATATTTTAAAAGAATTACATTTCCATCAAAGGGTTTTACATACTGTTTGATCTCACTGTGTCTAAAGATCCCTATCAGAATGAAGATCATTTTTTGACTGTGCACATATTGTTCCATTCTAAAATATAAGCTTCCTTTTGTCTGGATTGTGGCTTTCAAAGGAGGTTGGTTGGTCTTTTTCATGTAGTGACCTCTGACATCTCCAGTGGATGTGAATTGAGGATCTAGGTCTGAAACAACATGACTATGGCGTGGCCTGTGTGGGGTCTCTGAATGCTTTGTGTGCCTTGGTGTTCTGCAAGTTTTATAGCTCTAAGTACAAGAAAAAATATTGGCTCAGCAGGTGGACCACTAAGCTTTGCTCAAAGCGGTTTGTCAGCTCCATAAGCAGTACTGGTCACACTCAGTGGGTGTGAGGTAGATGTCAGGAACTTGGTCACCAGGCAGATACAGATCTCTGTGTGGCTTGACGTTGTGAAATAGATTAGTTGTGTAACAGATGTGCAAGGATATCTCAGAAGACAAGTTAGTTCAGAAAGGGCTCTCTGAAGATGGAATATTTGAAAGCCCTTGCACTTGTGCAAACCGACAAAACCTATGTGCTTAAAAAAGCCAAGTTCCATGTGCCACTCCCTGAAACAGCCTTAGCTAGCATGGTGCCCTCCAGATGTTTTGGACTATATTCGCTAGCATTCCTGACAATTGGCCATGCTGACTGGGGCTGATGGGAGTTGAAGTTCAAAACTTTGGAAGGTACCATGTTGGGGAAGGCTGCCCTATACGAATATCCCCAACGTGGAGTCAATCTTATGCCCTTGTTAAAGTTACCGGTAGGTTTGTTAAATGTTGGTAATCATGAGGATGAACATACTACACTGAATTTTAAAAGAATTTTATAAAAACATTTGGTGCTAGGATTAGAATTTTTCTTTTCAGAATGTTCCAGATGAGAACCAGGCTCATTTTGAATTCCCCTACAATCTATCTTTGTGTGTTCTGGTTAGTATGGATCAATTCACATAAGTGTTAATTATCTGGTGACATTTCCAAAGAGGCATGGCTTGCATGTATGAAATGGCCGCATGTCATATCAATGCATTGTTGCTTTTCAGGAGAGATAGTATGCTCATGGCAGAAAAGTAGATGTTGTAGGGGGGGGGGGAACCAAGAGAATCCTATGGTACCTTAAAGACAAATACATTTTATGGAGGAATAAACTTCCATAGGCAAGAGCCAATTTCATTAGATATATGAAGTGGATAGTGGTGGATAATAAAAGAAAATTCCGAAAGTGTTGTTGATTGTAGAAGCCAGTACCACTTGTCCGTGATAATCACCTTGCTCTTCCATTCATTCATTGCAGTTAGGGACATAGGAAACCACATTATACTGAATCAGTCCATTGTCCATCTAGCAGAGTATTGTCTACACTGGCAGATGCTCAGCAGGATTTCCGGTGGGGATCCTTCCCAGCCCTACCAGATGCCAGGAAATGAACCTGCTCTACTACTGAGCTACTGCCTCTTCCCAACTGTGTTTCTTGGTTCAGCTAATATTCTCGACAGGAGCTAGTATTATTGTTTGTATGCCAATGTTTTTAGGAATATTTTGTAATAATACATATGAAGACTTTGACCCAGTTTGCACATAACAGCTAACTATGGGCTAAACAACATATACCGGTAGTGAGCCATGGGCCATGGCCATATCGGAGTGAGCTAGTGTGCTTCCTCCTGCAGGCCCACCACTTCCACTTCCTCTCTGGATCACCAAACAATCCAGGAAGGCCACATCCCTGGGTTGTTGCCATGACGTGTGAACCTGGCATTCTGGGTTGTTGAGGGACAAACAATCCAGACTTTGCACCCATGGTTGAGCCCACACTGCTTCCTGCGCACCTGCTACTTGAGAAAGCGCACCTGCTACTTGAGAAAGTGTGTTCTGGCATGGCCATGGCTATGGTAACTATGAGTTGTTTAGCCCATAGTTAGCTGTTACATGTGAACCAGGTCACTGTCTTATGATCCTCATTATTTACTTCATGTATCTGCTTGGCTGATATGGGACCCAAGTATTGTTGCTAATTGTGTTAGTCATTGATTCCCCCTTCCCCTGCACAAGTGCTGCATGAAAGCTGGATGCATTTTAATATCAAAATCTTTTAAAACAACAATGCATAAGCAATCTAGCACCCAGCATTAAATTGTTGTTTTGGGAAAATCTATTTTATGCTAATTGTCCCAAGCTTTCATGATGCAGCAACAATACGATATTATGCACATTAATACTATTGTCACAGGGGCAAGGCCGTGATAATTAAAATTAAAGTGTACTGTGGGTACACATTAAGGGTCTTGCAAGATTACTAACTGTCAAGGAAGTTCAAGGAGAGGATTCAGCCATTAGTTAAAGAACTGGGCTTATTCTAATATTTTCCATGCAATCAGTATTTCCTGAGGCTGTCTTATTCCAAGACAGAAATCAACATTTACTGAATGCTAGAAAAGTTGGTTTTCTGTTATCTAGTCAGGACTGGAAAAGCCTTGGGGTGACACACAGACTTCTATAAAATCGAGTTAGGTGGTGCTCATATAGAGTGATATTCTCTAGAAGCTGGTTTCTGGCCCTAACAAACTCATACATTTGCTAGTATTGTGTTCCTCTGCCCCCAAATCAAGTTGCCTTTTTGTGTTTACTGAACTTACACATTATGAAAGCAATTGTCCCTTTCATGTGCTGACACATCTCCAGTTTTGTCATATATGAAACTAGCCTTGGAGGTGGTTTTCAGTTTTTCACACAAAGAAAGACAATACAAGTGCTGATTCAGGAATAACATACCTTGTTTTTGTACTGATCACATTTTGTGTACAGCAAAATACCCTGTTTTGCCTCAGAATGTGGATCAAATTCATTAAACTTTGTGAGTAATCTTGAAGCTATCTTATTTCCCATAAGTTCTCTCAAGCGTTCACTGAGCTCACTTGTCAGAAAGTATCAGGGATAATTTACATTTTCCTAATGGAAATCCCTCCAAGTTAATATCTGCCCCAGGAAAAACATGGGTGCAAGTAGTAGCTTCCCTCCTGGGGCAAATAGCAGTTTTAGGGGAGGGATTTTCATGGTGGAAATGGCATGGGGGAAAGGATTAACTCTCTCCCCCCCTGCAGTTCAGATTCAGGGTTCCCATAGTTGAGATTTTAAACAAGGTTTACAGAGATGGAAAAGCAATCATACATTCCTCATCTTTTCCTCTTTATTGGAGTTTTTGTGGAAAGAAAAAGGGTGGAAGAAGCAGTGGGAAAACATTGGAGGTTTACAAATGGAAGGCGACATTGTCTGAACCCCTGTAAATGAAGACCTTGTGTGTAACTGTTGTTGCCCAGCACTTGCATGATTATTTCTCACTTAACATCTAAAATGGAGCCTGTGCAAAACAATAAAGGCACTATGCTTTAATTCAGCTTTGTTGGTTAAGCACTTTGGCCTCTAGCATGTGGAGGTGTAAAGGGTACAGGCATAGCTCAAACTCAAAAATTAATTTCCATTTTCCATCGCATAGGATGATGTCATTGTCGGCACATTGTAGGACACTAATAGTGCTGGAGAGGTTAGGGTTCCAAAGAGCAGAAAATCTGTGAACACATTGCATAGTTCCAAGAACTTGATGTATTTTTTTCCAGTATCCAAAATTATTAGCGCTCTGCTGAGTTCCCTTGTAAACTGAGAGTTTGGAGATCATGGGAAGTCAGCCATAATACGAATAACTGCAAGATGTAATGGTTTGTGTACCTTAAAAAAAAAAAACTAGATTCCTCTTAGCTGCGCTGTTTTACATATTGAACCCTGCTTTCAAAATTTGTGGGAAGCAATTCCCCATACTACTCTGGTGACTTCAGCTATGCCAACCTAACCAAGGGTTTTTGTTAGTGTGGTTGAAATTGATGCAGCCAGTTTACACACATGGCTTGTCATGTGGATGTGCTTGTCATGTGGTTATATTACAAGCAGCCACCCACATAGACCTTATCAGGCATTAAGAAAGAGTACAGTAATACCTTGGATTGCAAGTAACTTGGTCTAAGAGCGTTTTGCAAGACAAGCAAACAATTTTGAAAATTTTTGACTTGATAAACAAGCAAGGTCTTGCAAGACAAGAGGCTGCAAGTAATCTGCTAGGGGTCGCATGCTGGCAGAGGCTGGGGCCAAAGTCAGCAGTGGGCAAGGGCAAAGCCACAAGAGACTGGATTACTCCTTTTCTCTTTCTGCCACCTCCTTTTATCTCTCTCTCTGCCACCCACATCTCTCTCTCTCTCTCTCTCTCTCTCTCTCTCTCTCTCTCTCTCCCTTCCCACCCATTGGGCTGCCAGAGAAATGAGATATCACTCTTGTCAGAGGTCTGAACTGAGCACATGCGAAGGGCTGCATGAAATTAGGCCACGGGCCTCTTGTCCACCCCTGCTGTAAGAGTCCTGCTGGATGGGAACCAAAGGCCCATCTTGTCCAGCATTCTGTTTCCCACAGCCAGTGGCCAACCAGATGCTTCTGGAAAGCTCACAAGCAGGGGCTGAGGAGGGTAACAGGCAGCCCAGTCCCATCATTCGTTCCTCAGCACCTGATACTGCCTTTGAAGATGAGGGGAGAAATCACAACTTAGGGGTATACCCAGTGCCAACTCCAGGTTTCGGAGGCCCCCTCCCTCAGTGAGTCTACCTGCTTACCGGCATTGTCACCAGCTGCTGTTGCTGCTCTGCTCTTCCTGCTCCTCCTCATTGCTACTACCTGCTTGCTTGCCAGGCAGAGTCAATGAGCAAACAGGCAGTGACATCTACTGCTCCCCATTTGCACCACCACCATTGTCTGGGCCAGATCGCGAGGCAGGTGAACAAGCAGCTTGCAATGGAGAAGAGGAGCAGCAGGTTCAAGGAGCTCTTCTCAGTAGGCCCCTGCTGGGGTGTGGGCCCTCGGTAGGTGCCAGACCATAAGCAACCCTTGACGCTGGCCCAATGTAGACCACACGCCTTGCATGCACAATGTTCCAGGTTCAGTCCCTGGCATTTCTAGTTGAAAGGAGGGCAGGTAGCAGGGCTGGAAAAGTCCCTTGCCTGAGACCCTGGAGAACTACTGCTAGTGAGAATATACAACGCTGGGCTAGATGGGCCAACAATCTTACTCATCTTCTTATGTTCAGGTTATGTGAGTTCAGTTTTCTAGAACTGTATCTTTTAAGATATGATACAAAGATACCCTTAATCCAGACTCACACTGGAGACAATGGAAGTAAGTAAAGTATACCTTGGATTGCAAGCATAATTCGTTCCGGAACCGTGCTTGTAATCCAAAACACTCTTATATCAAAGCGAGTCTCTGGCAGGCATGAGCAGGGCCGATTTCAGCCTGCTACGCCCACTCGAGGCGAGCGGTTACATCCCTATACAGGGTTGTTTTAAAGATTACTGAGATAATGTGTGTGAAACTCTTTGGACATTAAAAAAATAGTACAGAAATATTTGTTATTGATAATATTCAAGATTATCCAGTGAGTCCATGGCTGAAGTGGGACTGAATCTAGGCCAAATCACAAGCCACTGTCTACTCTATCGCATTGGATCTGTTCTATTTTAATAGCCATTGGGGCTCTTAAAGTTAAGCCTTCAAACTTGTCTTGGGTCCAAACTGGAGAAAAGAATACTTGGTACTTGTTACCTTAATAGCACCTACTGAAGGTATACTGTATGCAATGGTCCTGGAGCTCTTCCTTGTGTGGACATGGGGTTCTTAGAGCCATGGAAACCCCAAAGACAAGGAATGATCTATCTTAAATTAGACAGGGGATGGGAAACGTGTGGCACTCCAGACTACAACTTCCATCATCCGTCACCATGGGCTAGGCTGATGGAAATTGCAATCCAGTAACCTCTGAAGGGCCACATGTTCTCTACCCCTGATTTAGAAATTGAAAATAGCTCTATGTTCCAAACAGGAAAAACGTGTGCAGTTAACTGGCCTGTTCGCTCTGTTGCAATGTGCACGATTTTACACCTTTTAACATTAGCAGTAATTTACTTAGTACTTGTGAATCTTGCTGGATTAAAGTTAGATTGAATTCTTTTTTTGTGGGGGATGAGGGTGTGGTTAGAGAGGAGAAAGATGAGCAATTCTGGTGTGTTTGAATTTCACTTTATTTTAGCAATAACCTGATGGGCAGCTAAAAAACAACCATGACAAAATTAATTGTGGGACTATATATTCTCCGGGGGGGGGGGGAAGGAAGGGAGAGGCTGACCTGAGAAATTGTGCTCTTTAGGAGAATAAATGTGGGAACTGCGACATTTTCATTCAGACCATTTTATTATTAAAAAAGGGAACCAAAACCCAATATGTTGTAGTTGACATTCAAATATGAGAGCCAGTGTGGCATAGTGGTTAGAGTGTTGGACTGGGACTCAGGAGATCCGGGTTCTAGTCCCCGCTTCGCCATGAAACTCACTGGGTGACTTTGGGCCAGTCACTGACTCTCAGCCTAACCTACCTCACAGAGTTGTTGTGAGGATAAAATGGAGAGGAGGAGGAGGATTATGTAAGCTGCCTTGGGTTCCTTGTAGGAAAAAAGGCGGGGTATAAATATAATAAATAAATAAATAAAATAAATATGCTGCCGTCTTTGCTTTCTCAGTGTACTGTCAGAAATAAATTAAGGCAGTTACTTATGACTTTTATTTTGTCTGACACAAATGTATCATTAGTGTTTCTGTCTAGGCTAGACGTAGGCCAATATTCTATCGACTGAGGATGCTGTATAGTTCCTGTCTCACGTTTTTAGCATACGTACCTGTTACACCAAAAGAGAACTTTGCAGCTTTATTTTTCATGTTCCTAACTGTGAAAGCTGTGACAGAGCACTGGATCTCTGTTTTTTAAACGTAGCCAGGATGAAAAACAGCACTAAGGAAAAATGGATGACCGCAAAGAGGCATATTAATAGGAACATAGTCTGCCTGATTAGGACTTAGCCGTTGTAAATCTGCCTCTCCTTTTAATTTTCTGCTGAGGCACAGTGCCTTTATAAAATTGAGATATGCTGCTACAGTCTGTATTTGAAGCTGTCTGTTTTTGTTATAGTGAATAGTAGTTTAACCTATGAAATACTTTAAAAAATATGAGTAATTTCTGTTTAGTTTTTTTTTTCCGTTTTTTTTTTAAAAAAAATCTTTCGAAGTGCTTGGCATTCTTGGCAAACATGTGGCCAAAATTATGCTCTTGTCTGTTCTAGGAAACTTGTTTTTTATTTAGTGCATAGTTTAAAAATGACCTGCGTCGGGTGCAGAGGAAGCGGTAACTTGAACAATATGCAAGTAGATTCTTCATGCATGCGAGGTTAACAGATGTGTTTCTCCTGGAGACATTTGTAGGATTTCTTGGCTTGTCTCATTTGATCTGTGGTAAGGAAAGCAGTTTTGTCTAGTGAATGACATGTTCCATCTGAAGTATATCATGCAGAGCTCTGCTGGCATCCTGTCTGGTTTTTGATCCTTTTTTAATGTGCATTGCTCAATTTGTTGCAGACTGCATATCCTAGGGAAGCTCCGTTAAGACAGTTCCTTTAAGGAAGGCACATTGCACCCTTATACCTCAAAAGGTTTCATTTTACAGAACCTAACAGTAAGGATTACCTACTCTCATAGGAACCCTTCCCCGGTGCTCCTGCATGAGTAACTGGGCATGTGTTCTCATTGCAACAGGGAACCTGCCTTGAGTTTCAGCTGCTGCATTTCAAGGCTTTCTCAGTGGTGGCCCCACACCTTTGGAACTCCCTCCCCAGGGAGATACACATGGATGCATCACTGCTGGGTTAAAACAACAACAACAACCTGAAGACACATTGATTCCAGTCTGCATTTGGTGCTTAAAAATAATTAGCTGCTGCTACTGGTATGTGTGTGTGTGTAATTGTATGTTGCATGTTTCATATTTTTGTAATATTTTAAGCTGCCTTATGAGGGCAGTACATCCTTAAAGGCGGGTTAAAAATCTTTTAAATAAATATAAATCTATAAATCTGACTAAAACCCTAACTGTGTGTTATCCTCGACATAATTGTAATCGAGCGGAAGGAGAGCTAGGCTGCACCACACTTACGACAATCTTTGCGAACGTAAGGGGAAATGAAGAGTCAAGACACTTAGTTGGTGTTTAACTGGGCCACGTTTATTTACATACAATGGACTGCAAAGGGATGGAGTGCGGGTTCTTCACCTCTGGCCTCTTAGGCCGCTCAATTGTGCAATTGGGGCGGAGCATCCAAAACCGGGCGGTGGCGATGAATCCGCCGCCGCCCCATTTTCCACTTTACAGTGATGGGAGCCTTTGTTGTGTCGCCCCCTCTCGGAGTCTCACGACAACAAGCTTGGCGAGAACAAAGGCATCACAGGCGTTCCTGATCCTCAGCTGTCTGAGCCTCCTGACCCATCAACTTGAGGCATCATGAAACCGCCTGTCACCTGAATGGTGCCAGGGATGCTCACCTCACCCTATCAAATACCCTACCCCGCACTTACCTGGCTACCATCTAAATGTGACCGTTTTGGCATGCTATTTACTCTGACTATAAACACTCCCAACCCTGCAGTAGTATGGAGTAGGCGAAACACGCTCACCCCCCTAATAGAGATGAGCCAAAATTCCTACTCAGTCCCTTAACGGTGACCAGAGGAGCCCATACTGAATACAGGGCGGGAGGGAGGGAGCTGCAGGAAACAAAGAGGGTGTGGGTGGGGCTGCCAGGCCTAATATTGGCTCGTGTAGCCCCGCCCCCTTTATGGCTGGATACCTGCGAGAACAGGTAAGTCTCGCCTCACCTCCCCCACGTCCGCAAAAGTTCTCCCCGCCCACAGCTGCGCGTGATGCGGGGGAAGGTCCCAATCGCTTGATAGATCACATCTGCATAGGGCTTAACTATTCAAATTCAATCTGATGCAGAGAATGGTCAGAATGATGTGTTCCTAGTGGAAGCTGACTGGAAA
Source organism: Shinisaurus crocodilurus (assembly GCA_021292165.1). Taxonomy (NCBI): domain Eukaryota; kingdom Metazoa; phylum Chordata; class Lepidosauria; order Squamata; family Shinisauridae; genus Shinisaurus; species Shinisaurus crocodilurus. The sequence continues at coordinate 178,296,733 of CM037876.1, forward strand.
AAACCAGGCCAGAGCAGTGAATCATGTAGATATGTGGACAGCCTCCTCTGGTTTGGGGTATGATTATATAAATACCATATATCAATAACAAAACACATCTCTTGACTTGCAGAACTACTCAGCTTTGATGTTTAAAACCAACAATTATGTAGTGCAATAAAAATGAAAAAAGTGTATCACGGTAAAACCAGGAATTTTTAACTCATTGGAAGATCATATTGACATCACATTGGTAGCTAAGTTAAATGGACACAATCTGATTTCTCAGAAGTGCTGGAAGACCCTGCAAACACAACAGTTGTTTTGAAATAATTTGGTTTTGCTTGCTGTCCAAGGAGCACACAATACAGCAACCAAGGGCTGAGGATGTACCCGTATTTTTCCGTGTATAAGACGTCCCCATGTATAAGACGCCCCCCACTGGGCAGTTTCGCAACCATGCGGTTCTTTCCTTGGCTTACTTCTGTGTATAAGACGACCCTCAATTTTTAGTCTAACAATTTTAGGAAAAAGTATAGTCTTATACATGGAAAAATACTGTATTTATCCTCCTCCGCCCTTTCCACACACAGGGGGTCTCCAATGCAGTGCTTCCAATAGCACCTGAAAGGCTCTTCACTCCCTGCCCCCTTAAAAAAAATTAGTTTAAAAAAGAAAAAGGTTCTGGCGCCTGGTTCTCCTTCCTGTTACTGAATCCGCCGCTGATCAGCTGTTTAGCAGGTAGGTAGAGAAAGGAAGGTAGAAGGGAGAGAAATCGCAAAGCTGGAGGCTGGGAGGGAAGAGAAACAGCAGGATAAAGAGGTGAGTGGGAGAGAAAGAGCAAGGCTCGGGGCTAGGAAGGAAGAGAAAGAAGAAAGCTAGGGATGGGGAAGGGAGAGAAATAGTGAAGAAAGGGATTTATAGGGGAGAAATAGATTTCATAGATCATAAGAGTTGGAAGGAGCCTACAAGGCCATCGAGTCCAACCCCCTGCTCAATGCAGGAAACTAGAGGAGGGGTCTCCCATCCAAGTAATAACCAGGCCTGACCCTGCTTAGCTTTCCACGCTCAGACAAGCTAAGCCAGCGTGAGCCACATAGCAAGGCTAGAGGCTGGGAGTGGAGGGGGAGAGGGAGAGGGAGAGCAAAGGGGAAAGGTTTGTGAGGATGGAAGAAGATCGAGTGAGCCAGGAAGCAACATTTCCCATTCCCTCCCCCTGTAGCTTCACTATTTCTCCCCCCTCCACACACACACACCGCAGCTATTATGTGAGTAGCCACACATCCTCTATGAGAGCCAGTTTGGTGGTGCCCACAGCAGTTTCTCAAATTCCCAAATGTGCCCATGGGTCCAAAGAGGTTGAGGACCCCTGCCCTAAACTACTGAAGGAGGTCCAGAAGAATGCCTTCTCCCCCTAATCGTATACAGCACTTCTGGTAGTAAGTGAGATTATTTATATAATAAAACAGCTCTCAGAAAAAATTGGCTTCACGGTTTGAAATTGAAGAGGGGAGAATTGGCAAAGCTTTTGGTCAAAACCGGATTGAGTGAAGGTGGGGGGAGAAAGTGTGTGATTTCCACAGATGTGGAAAGTATTATTATGGCTGGTGCCTCACAGTAGAATCTCACAACACTGAGTGACTAATCCCTGTCAAGGTTCTGATCCAAAGGCTATTTAAGGCCAGTGGAGGGTGTTCCCATTGGCTTCGTCTTCACATTGCTGAAATTTTGGCATGGCAGCAAAGGACTGCTCTGCGAAGTAGTAAGGTAACTGTGTCTAATATAATCAATATGGGGCAATAGCTACTTGGTCATTATATATGCTTCTAGCCTGGAGAAAGGTTTATTAAGCTTGGTGCCAGTGCTGGCAAAGGGGCTTAGGCAGTGAGTACCCCCAAGATGAATATCAAACCCTGCTCTGAATTTCTCACTATGCAGGGTGCACTGTGCTCTCCTATATTTATGCTTGTTACCACTCAATGATGGTGTTAATTATAAGGGTAAACAATAAGGAGATTTTACTGCAAATTGGCCTACCATCATAAGTTTGTGGCAATTCATAATAGAACCAACCAGAAGGTATGGGTGAGGGGCGGATGGCGTGGAAAATCGCTTAGGGTAGGAAGTAGGAAATAACTTACAATAATGAATGAGGATCATCTCCTGCTTTCCTCTGGCATAATATATGGCCTCTTCAAAGCTACCCAGAGCTAGCCCTTCAAAAAATGAATGGTGTGAACATCCCCTTCCTCATTGATAACTCTGCATTCCTGTCTGTGTTCTTATGTGTTGACCTAAGCGATTAAAATTAGGAATGCATATCCTTCTATAACTAATTCAATTTAAACAGGTTTGTCGGGCACTTATACTAGGAGGAATTTGGGATCTTTAAAAAAAATATCAAACTTCATACATCTTCTTGTGTGTGCATCCTTCTAAATGCTATTATGCTCAGAGCTGTCAGAGCTCCCTTCTAATCCAAATTCCTGTCTCTCAACTATGGTGCAAGGAGTAGATGGGTAAGCCTTTCTCATTCAGACCTAAAATAACTATCTCTAATTTTTCATACTTTCACAGGAGTTGACTGTCCCCCTGAAGTATAAATAGTCAATGATTACTTTGGACTATCAGTGGATTAGGCAATGGTCCTGGGAACAAATAAATCTCGTTGTTGATCTAAAAGTTGAATTTATCAGGTGATATAACAAAGCATGCACATCCAGGAAGTATGTAACTTGGGTTTTTTTTATTACTATTTTTTTCATTTAAAATATAAAGTAATTACAAGAAAACTTGCACAATATTGAAGACCTGTTCTAGAGTATTTACTTTTACTGTATTTCACTAAGACATCAAGCTGGAGGAGTAGATTTGATGGGAAAGGTGCAATACTTGTGTTAAAACTGGGCACTACAATTCAAGAAGGGTGCTGACAAATGGGAAAGAACTGAGTGAAGAACTAGGAGAATTATAAAAGCTCTAGAGAGCAAGTTGGGAGGAACTGCTGGAAGAAATTGATTTGTTTAGTCTAGGGACAAAAAAGGTTGAACAGATATGTTGAGAGTTACCTACATTTAAAAGGATGTAAGCAGTAAGAGGGAAACTGTTGTTTACTCTTTCCACTGTGGAAATGACATCAAGGAATGGGCTTGAACTACAGGAGGATTGATTTAAGTGACATATTACAAATATCCTGTTTATAAGAGCAGTTTGGTCAACGTAAAGAGTTGCATAGGATAGTTGTAGAATCTTCTTCCTTGAAAACATCAGTGAAGAACTGGAAGCTACCTATCAGGGATGTAATTGGATCCTTCACATATTACAGCAAAGATGGTTCCCTGTGTGCCTACCATGTGTTGACTTCATCTTTTCTGTAATGTTTGAAGGGGATTTGTCTGTGTGAACATACAATACATTCCCCCAGGAGCTGAAGTTGGCTGAGACTCCCAAGTATGTTTTACTGTGTCCCAGATATGTTTTCCTATGTGTTTTCATGCACATGACTATTCTTCAGATATTACAAACACGATATGGCCAACCCATTGTGGAAACATGGTTTGGGGAGGGACAATACAACTACAGTCATGCCTTGGATTGAGAGCATAATTCGTTCCAGAGTATGGGCAACAAACAGGACGAACTTGAACTCTTGATACATGAGGGCAAGTACGACTTGATAGGGATAACTGAAACCTGGTGGGATGACTCCCATGGCTGGAATACAGCAATTGAAGGGTATAACTTGTTCAAAAGGAACAGAAGCAACAGAAAGGGAGGTGGAGTTGCGCTGTATGTTAAAGATACGTATCTCTGCACAGAGATACAGGAAGAGGAGCTTGGCAGCCCCATTGAGAGCATCTGGGTTAAAATAAAGGGGGCAAAGAATAAAACGAACATGGCGGTTGGAGTCTACTACCGACCACCCAATCAAGGAGAAGACGAGGATGAAACTTTTGAAAAGCAAATTGCCATTGTTTCAAGGAGGCATGATGTGGTAGTAATGGGGGACTTCAGTTTCCCTGATATCTGTTGGGAGACTTATTCAGCCAAACATGGCCCCTCCAAGAAATTCCTGAGTTGTGTTGCTGATAACTTCCTCCTACAGAAAGTGGAGGAAGGAACTAGAGGATCGGCTATCCTTGACCTGATTCTAACCAACAGAGACGAGTTAGTGGATAAAGTGGCAGTTTTGGGAACTCTGGGGGAAAGTGACCATGTTATACTTGAGTTCTTGATTCTAAGGGGAGCAAAAGCTGAGTGTAGCCAAACACGTACCCTGGATTTTAGGAAAGCCAATTTTAACAAACTCAGAACAATGATAAGTAAGGTCCCATGGCAAGCGACTCTAATGAGAAAAGGAGCCCAGGAGGGGTGGGAGTTTTTTAAAAAAGGAAATTTTAAAGGCACAATTGCAAACAATTTCTACAAGGAAAAAAGGCAGAGGGCAACAGAAGAAGCCAATGTGGCTTCACAATAAACGCAAAGATGACCTGAAAACAAAAAAGGACACATATAAGAAGTGGAAGGAAGGACAGGCTACAAAGGAAGAGTACAGGCAGGTAGCACAGAACTGCAGGAATAGTGTCAGGAAGGCTAAAGCTGAGAATGAGCTAAGGTTAGCGAGGGATGCTAAAAACAACAAGAAAGCTTTCTTCAGATACATGCACAGTAAAAGACAGAGGAAAGAAATGAGGATGGCAAATTGATAACAGAAGACAAAGAAAAGGCAGAAGTGTTCAATTCCTACTTCGGCTCGGTCTTCTCCCAAAAGAGGGTCTATGACCCCCCTGGCAAACCTGAAGTGCAGACTGAAGGGGCAGGATTGCAGCTTGAGTTTGATAGGCAAATGATCAAGGAGCACCTGATTACTCTGAATGAGTTTAAATCTCCAGAGCCTGACGAGCTGCATCCTAGAGTAATAAAGGAACTGGCAGAAGAACTCTCAGAACCACTGTCTATTATCTTTGAGAAATCATGGAGGACAGGTGAAGTGCCAGATGACTGGAGGAGGGCAAATGTTGTTCCCATCTTCAAAAAGGGCAAGAAGGAGGAACTTGGGAACTATAGGCCAGTCAGTCTGACATCAATCCCGGGGAAAATTTTGGAGCAGATTATAAAAAAGTCAGTTTGCAAGCACCTTGAAAACAATGCAGTGATTACTAGAAGCCAGCATGGATTTGTCAAGAACAAATCCTGCCAGACTAATCTGATCTCATTTTTTGATCGGGTAACCTCCCTTGTGGACTGTGGGAATGCTATGTACATCATATATCTGGACTTCAGCAAAGCTTTTGACAAAGTGCCTCATGATATCCTGATTAGCAAGCTAGCTAAAAGTGGGCTAGATGGAACAACTATCAGGTGGATCCACAATTGGCTACAGAATCGGACTCAAAGAGTGCTTATCAATGGTTCCTTCTCAAACTGGGGAGAGGTAATGAGTGGGGTACCACAGGGCTCGGTCCTGGGCCCAGTGCTCTTCAACATTTTTATTAATGACTTGGATGAGGAGGTGCAGGGAATGCTTATCAAATTTGCAGATGACACAAAGTTGTGTGGAACAGCTAATACTCTGGAAGACAGAAACAAAATTCAAAGAGATCTCGATAGGCTGGAGCGCTGGGCCGAAAACAACAGAATGAAATTTAATAGGGATAAATGCCAAGTGCTGCACCTAGGGAAAGGAAACCAAATTCACAGTTACAGAATGGGGGACACTTGGCTCAACAATACCACGAGTGAGAAGGATCTTGGAATTGTGGTGGATCACAAACTGAATATGAGCCAGCAATGCAATGTGGCTGCAAAGAAGGCAAATGCTATTTTGGGCTGCATTAATAGAAGTATAGCTTCCAAATCGCGTGCAGTGATAATTCCCCTTTACTCAGCACTGGTTAGGCCCCATCTTGAGTACTGCGTCCAGTTCTGGGCACCACACTTTAAGAAGGACATAGACAAACTAGAGAGGGTTCAGAGGAGGGCAACAAGGATGATAAAGGGACTGGAAACAAGGCCCTATGAGGAGAGACTGAAAGAACTGGGCATGTTTAGCCTTCAGAAGAGGAGACTGAGGGGAGATATGATCGCACTCTTCCAGTACCTGAAGGGATGTCACACAGAGGAAGGCCAGGATCTCTTCTCGATCATCCCAGTTTGCAGGACACGGAATAATGGGCTCAAGTTACGAGAACCTAGATTCCACCTAAACATCAGGAAAAATGTCCTGACTGTCAGAGCAATAAGACAATGGAATCAACTACCTAGGGAGGTGGTGGACTCTCCCACTTTGGAGGCATTCAAGGTGCAGCTGGACAGCCATCTGTCAGGGATGCTTTGACCTGGATTCCTGCATTGAGCAGGGGCCTGGATTCGATGGCTTTGTAGGCCCCTTCCAACTCTACTTTTCTGTGATTCTATGAAGTGGCCCTTAGGTATAAGATAGCCTTCCCTAACATGATGGCCTCCAGGTGTTTTAGCTTGCCACTCCATCACTCCCAATATATCCGGTGGACACTAGGTTGGGGAAGGCTATTATATGTTATAGTGCCTTAGGCAGGCAGTGGAACCAGATTTTTGCTGTAGCTACTTTCTGCCTGAGGACTCTATAATGTAAAAGCTTTGGGGGTGGTGGAGGGGGGCACAAAATAGGGTGGCTGGAGGCATGTGTGGCCCACAGACCATGTGTTGTCCACCCCTGCTCTATACAGTGCCTTCCATCAGTACCTTAACAGACCAAAAGAGAGTTAAAATTGGTTTAGGTCACAATCCTGTGCAGGTTTAGACAAAAAAGTCCTACAACTCCCACCAATCCCCAGCCATTATGGCTGGCTGGAGAATGCTGGGAGTCGTAGGGCTTTTTTCCATCTAAACCTGTATAGGATTGTGCCCTTAAATGTTAAATTCAGCTCTGCTGGAGTCAGCAGGAAATATGAATCTAAAGAAAGCCAGTGTTGGGGTGTAGGACAAGGCAGAAGAGATGGAGTTTGGTTTTCTGCATGTTGTAACAGACTTGATCTATCAACAGGAGAACTCTCCAAAGGAGTACAGCATAAGATAAGTCCTCTGAAAGATGCAGAAACAACTTTATTTTCAAAATTAAAAAATCCCAGCATATTTGGGGCCCTTAAACAGGGGGATTTGTGTACATGTTTTGGACAGTGAAGTGTTTGGAAGAGGGAAGGAAAAAACCAACACGTTGCACTTCCTACTGAAGGAGTTTGGTTTCTGCATGGCATTGTAGACTTGGCCCTGGAAATGAGGAAGAAAACCCGAGGCAGAATTTTGGGAGGTTTGGAATTCTTCCTCACAAACATTACATGCCATGTTGGACTAATCTAGTGTTCTCCAACCTTGGGTCCCCAGATGTTTTTGGCCTACAACTCCCAGCATGCCCCAGCACTGGACTAATCAATAGAAGTGCTTTTGGCTAGTATAAAGCAAAAGTGAGAGAGAGAGAGGGAGAGAGAGAGAGAAATACTGCCAAGGGTTTGGGATTCATTATGGCTGGACCTCTAATCATGGAATATTATGCTAGAGTTGGCAGATTTTGTGTGTTCCAGGACTCCTGTGCCTTTTAACTGTCCACCATAAAAGGACTGCAATGAAAGAAGCTGCATCTACTAAAATTCTTCCCTCTGTTTAACTATTAAAGGTACAGAAGCCCTCCCCCATATAGGATCTGGCAATTCGAAATATGACCGATGACACAAATATGCACGCTTGCACACTTCTACAGAATGGCTTAGAATCTTAGCATCACCTCTTGTGTTTGGGCGTCACAGTAACATTTTATTATAATCTGAACCTCTAGAATTTTTCTGTTTGTGACTACTATGGAGGTGCAAAATGGGAAGCTCCTTTTTTTAACATCTGTGAAATTTTCTGAAACCTTTGTGGGATCCTGTTCAGTTTACATAGTCTTAGTTTTATTCTACATTTATGGGTTCTGGATATTGGTTACTACCGTATTGTTCCGAGTATAAGCTGCTCCTGATTATAAGCCGCACCCTTAAAGTTTGGTGTTATTTTTTAAAAATTAAAATTTTATTTTTTTTAATTTTTTAAAACTTCTGTGAGCGGCGGCCACTGCTGGGAGCAGTCTTCGGGCCGCTCAAGTCTTCCCCCAGGCGCGCGAGCATCGTCGTCTCCGTGGCGGATGCTTCCGTGATCCGTGGCTGCTGCTGGGGGCAGTCTCCGGGCGCTCGAGTCTTCCCCCAGGCGCGCGACTGTCGTCATCTCCGCGGTGGCCGCTTCTGTGACCGGCGGCCGCTGCTGGGGGCAGACTCCAGTCACTTGAGTTTCTCCCCAGGCGCGCGAGCATCGTCGTCTCCGCAGCGGCTGCTTCTGTGAGCAGCGAGCTGAGGAGTTTGGCCCACTACGCCCGCCTCGAGGCGAGCGGGCACACACCCCTACCGGGGCGGTATTTGGGGTGGGGCAACATGCTCTGTTTCCTTGTCTGATTCTCCTTGAGACTGCCAGGCCTCTCAGGAATATGTCCCCGTTGCCAGGACAACTGGACCTGCTGGCTGGGTGCTGCTCCCACAGACTCAACAGGCAGCTGCCACTCCGGAATGGCTCATTGAGACAATAGGGCATTGCAAACTTGCCCCTCTCCTGTGGCTGTTATTTCCTGTACACGCGTCTCATTCTGTTTCTTCCCGTCCTTCCTTGCCACCCCGCCACACCACCCGCTTGGCTTGCAAATACTTTTGGTATAACTTGAAAATATAAATTACTGCTACTGCTAAGAATTGTAAATATGCAAAAGAGAATGCTTCCAACAATGCTTGACAGACATAACATTATTCTGATTGTGGATACTGGGTCTCCCAGATACAGAATTTTGATCTGGGAGTGAGATGTGGCTCACGCTGGCTCAGCTTGTCTGAGTGTGGAAAGCTAAGCAGGGCCAGGCCTGGTTATTACTTGGATGGGAGACCCCTCCTCTAGTTTCCTGCATTGAACAAGGGGTTGGACTCCATGGCCTTGTAGGCCTCTTCCAGCTCTATGATTCGATGATATTCTATGATGTACTGAATCTTGTCCTCAGACCTCTCATTTAAATTGGCTCCACAATCCCCAATGTTCAGACTGGAGCACAAGTGGTCTCACTTTTTGCAGCCGAGTAAGGAAAACCTCAGTCATGATTACTTCGTAAATGTTAAATTCCATCAGTTTCAAGGACTTAAAAAGAAACTTTGTTCATCAGCTGTCCAGAGAAACTGCAAGTTACATAGCCCTAACATTCAAAATCTATTCCTTGTGCTCTTTTATCATGCTTATGTATCTGTATCTCCCACTTTATCAGAACAAAGTCCATCATATGTGTTGTCTGTCACATCCAGAATCCAAAATTCAAAAGAACAGAAGAGGCCCTGTTAATGTTGTTTCTGAACAATCTGCCCTCCTACATCTAACCTATGGCTTTACTGGAAACATCTGGACGTAGCTTTTGTTGTTTAAAGGCTGTATGAGGCCCTGCTTTACTAGAATATTGACCCTCTGCTGAAAAGAATTTGTTGTACCCACAGAATGAAGGATATAAAACAGGTTCAACACTTTTGGGGGCCCAGCCATATTAGATGCATCAAGCTTTTAGAGTTAAAAAATCTTGTGCTACATAAATAGAATTCTTCATGAGGCATACATATTCACAACAAAAGAGAAAATGGTGTTTTACCTAACAAAACAAGTTAATTGAAGTACAGTAGAATTAGAATGGATTGAAATGAGGGCTTATTCAGAAATTATGTGGTGGTGGATGCAAACTCTCTGGAGTCCAGTGGCATCAATTAAGCGATGGGGTCATATGATAAAATGGCAGAGCATTGATCTAGGGCAGTGTTCTCCAACCTTGGGTCCCCAGATGTTTTTGGCCTACAACTCCCAGCATGCCCCAGCCAGCTGGCTGGCTGGGGCATGCTGGGAGTTGTAGGCCAAAAACATCTGGGGACCCAAGGTTGGAGAACACTGCCCTAATCTGTAACGTGGAGACAGTTCTTTGATTTTGTTGTTGCTGTACTCCACAATTCTAAGTTCTATTATATTATTTTAGAGGAACTGTGGAATATAAATCCAGGAAAGGGTGCATATTTAAAAAATGATTTAGCAATGAAACTGAATAATGGAACAAAAACAACAAAGGTCCTGTGGCACCTTAAAGACTAACAAATTTATTCTAGCATAAGCTTTTATGGACTGCAGTCCACTTCATCAGATGCAAAGCTGTTGCCAGAATAAATTTATTAGTCTTTAAGGTGCCACAAGATTCTTTGTTGTTTTTGCTGGAATAGACTAATGCAGCTACCCTCTGGAAACTTAATAATGGAGGTAGCATTCAATTGCAGAACCTACTGATGCATATATTTTCTCTGCCTTATGTGGGATGCATTGCTTGTTAAAACTGAAATTGGCTATTAAAAACCAGTGCACTTCTCTTCAGACTTGTTCCCAACAGTCTTGCAATCTTTTGAACAACTTATTGTTTTATATGTTTCCTGTTCTTTCTGTAGCAATATTGCATAAAGGCAATAGAATACCTAACTGAGTAATTTGTGAACAGCTCTTTGCTTGTTTGGATTTATCAGGCATTGCCAAACTGAGGGTTCAAAGTCTTCTGGTGAAATGATAAGAGTAAAGAATAAAGGGACCACAGGAGAAGGAAGCCAAAAAGCTACAGATATTTTGACACAGTTAGAAAATGGCTGCAAATTATCCATGTCAACACTGCTGGATTTCTATCTTGCTCTGTATATTTCACTTTGATGTCCATCGCATTACCAGATTGAGTCAGTGCTTCCCTGCTTATAATGATGATATATGGCACTGAAATAACTACGGTAGGTTTTTCTATCCTAGGTCAGAGATAGTTAGCCTAGGTAACTCTTGCTGGGCTCACTTTTCTGTCATTGTTGTTTACTGCCTATGTAATAAATAAATAAGGGCCAAACTAAGTGTGATGTGACATGGGAACAGGATTTCCCATGGTCTTTTAACATGTTAATAGCAGCTGTGGGGCGGGGGGGGGGAGGAGGGATTCAAGTCAGGAATATAGTGCTGGGGGGAGAGGGGTGTAGCCCTTTCCTGTGTCCTGTCTATTTTGGCAAGATGGCGGTCAAGTGGTAGACAGGAGGGGGCTGCTGCCCCAGGTTTTTATGAAACCACCCACATCTGCCACAGAGTTAATGAATATACATAGCTCTAAAGTAGTGGCTGAGCAGCCACAGATTGCTTTCCTTTGTAAAATAACTTGTAACAGTGGGGTCCAGATTTGTGATTCTGGTAAGAACATGAATCACGGGGCTCAACTCTGATCTCCAGGGCCTACACCAGTCTTCCCCAACTTTGTGCCCTCCAGATGTTCAGACTTCAACTCCCATCAGACCCAACCAGCATGGCCAGTGATCAGGAATGCTGGGAGTTGTAGTCCAGAACATCTGGAGTGTACCAGCTTGGGGGAGCCTGGCCTGGCCTACACCTTCCCATTTCTTCTCAAGCCTGCATTATTAATAGCTCATGGTTTGGGGATTTGGGGTTGCACTGCTAATTCCTGCCAGACAATCATGAAGGTGGGTATACAACATATAAAGGAAGTTAAGTGTAAACTTATCTGCCCACTGTTACCAGCAGCTACGATCACATGGATAGCTGCCACTTCTCTGTGTGCACTAGCCTTTGTTGATGGTTTTGGCCACGAGTATATATAATTGTGTCCAAAAACGTGGCCTTGTATATTGGCTGTCAGACTCAGCAACATCACAACTAATGCTTTCCCCAACCTGGTGGCGCCTTCCAGATGTGTTAGACTACAACTCCCAGCTGGCTGGGGATGCTAGGAATTGTAGTCCAACACATCTGGAAGGTGCCAGGTTGGGGAAGCCTGAGGTACTTCAGCTCTGGCCTGAGAGAGAGAAAGGGAAGAATAATACTTTGGAATTGGGTAGCCACCACTCAGTGTGCTCTCTGATATGGAAGTTTTTTAGGAGGATTTCATAATAGAGTTGGAAGGAGCCTACAAGGCTATCGCGTCCAACCGCCTGCTCAGTGCAGGAAACTAGAGGAGGGGTCTCCCATCCAAGTAATAATCAGGCCTGACCCTGCTTAGCTTTCCAAGCTCAGACAAGCTGAGATTGTCTTTTTAAAGTTGCTGAGTTACAGCAGTTTTATGCAGAGGTAGTTGAAAAAAAACCTTGCCTTGATGAAAAGAGATGCTGACTGCCTTGGGCAATTCTTCTTTGATGCTGGTGTTATGACCCAGCCTCCTGACCTGGTTACTTCAGTATTGCTATCAGCTGAGCATGATACCTCTGCCTTAGGCCTAATTCTAGTGAGATAAGTGTATGTAGGAATTGACATTCAGTAATTTCCTTAAGTGTTGCCAGTCTTCCAGATGTCACCTCAGAATGTGTTAATGGGAATGTCAAATTGGTTACATGTGGTCTCTAGTCCTGCAGAGACAAGCGGAGACATCTAGATGCACATAGGAACATATATCCCCTGCTTGAGGAACTATAAGCACAGTATGTGGTCGGACCTCAGTTTGATGTCAGAGCTAGTCCTTGGTTTTCATATCTGTGAAATGCGGTTTGAAATGCTTTCTTACTGTCTGCTTTCAATTGGGTGTTGAGAGGCTTAGAGTGCAATCCTATAGCATGTTTAGACAGAAAAAAGTCCTACAATTCCCAGCATTCTCCAGTCAGCCATGCTGGCTGAGGAATGCTGGGAGTTGTAGGGCTTTCTTCTGTCTAAACATGCATAGGATTGCACCCTTAATCCATTATTGTGAGTCAGAGGCTTTAAGGCCCTGGGATGGATCGAAAGTGCTATTTAAGAGCTTAGTGATTCTATTATTAAAGCAGTTTATGGAGCTTACAGTCCTTGACTGCAAGGTCTGAAACCAGGGCTACATTCATTGGTAAATAATTTCAGCTTGTAGGAGAAGGACTTATTCCCCTGCTGTGCTGTTATCGCCTGCATTGACTTGCTCTGAATCGATGTACTTTACACGGACTATTGGCAATGAAAAGCACTTCTTATTAGAGGTGGGAAATTGCAGTACAGTTATCATAATATCCTGACAAAGAAATTGTCTCCAAGATGAACTGGGTAATGGCACATGGAGGTGAGTAAAGGAAAAAACATTAGGTGAATTACAGAACCGGTATATGATTATAACTCAAGTAGAACTGTGTGAGTTGGCAGCAAGGTGGGGGCCAGTTCTCCAAAAGCAAGGATCCAGTCTGTGCACCGTTGACATCAATGGCAAAATAGTTAATTGATTTTTGAGGATCTAGATTACATTCTAGGTGGACTTCTTTAGAATAAGAGGATTTGAAAAACGTTATGTTTCTTTTGGTTTGCGAGTCGGGCGTTCCTCTACAATTATGAAAAATGGCAGTTATGTGAGAGGCTTGCAGAATCAAAGGCACTTACGAGGCAGTGCAAAACTGAACTAGAATATTGTTTGTGTTGACTAACAGATAACTCCCATACCCCATGCCTTGGCAAAACATAGTGCAATAGGAAGTGAGGTGTTCTCAGTTTTTTCAGTTCTCTCATGGCAACACTAGATGTGAGGGCAGCACATATCTGAGTATTTAGACATAGATCTAACCCAATCTATGGAAGGGAAGGAGGAATGTGGAGGTGTTGATTTTTAACAGCAACAGAGATGCATAGGTGTAGAAGCTAGGACCCTCTCTCTGCCCACTTTCCCCTTCCTGCAGTCTGTGCACATATACACATCCGGCATGTTTCAGCTTTGATACAGGAAGGGTGAATGGCTGGGGGGGAAACTGGACAGAGGGCCTGCAGAGAGGTAAAGAGCAAGGGGTGTCTAAGATCTGCAATCTTTACCCACATTCCCCTTTGCTACTGCACGTGGACATGCTGTGAAACTATTTCCCCCCCTTCTGTTGGATCATTTGTTTGTCACACAGTCTAGGACAGGGCTGGGCAGATTTTAAGCTAGCAGGATCTACTTTGTTTTCTGCTAGAATCCCAAGGTCCACCAACCAGAACTAGGTGCAAAATAGTGGCTCAGGAACATAGAATTGAGGAACAAGGATTCTCTGAGCACCTAGCCCATGAATTTGTTTTCAGTAGCAGAACTGGAGCTTGTACACAAATCCTTTCACACAGAGATCTACTTCTGTGTCCCGTCCCCCCCCGCTCTCTTGATTTTAGCACCCTAATTTAGGAGGGAAATGTTTTGTTGTCGTTGTCACTATTGTTAAACCATTGGGAGCTAGAAACCCTTGCTGATCTACTGCTGCGAGTCACCTAGAGTTCTATCAGTAGATCCTGATATACCTTCTGCCTCCTGCCCTGCTCTAGGAATTATGCAGCCCTACACATCTCTGAAGGTCCAATCAGTCTGGTGTAGAATACATAGCATATTGTTAGGTTCAGATCTCTCTACTTAGCCATGGTCTTTTGTTAAGTCACTGTCTCCAAAGGTGCTTTCAGTTGTGGGATTTCACTAGTAACCCTAGTGCTTTTACAGATAAACAACATACTGATCTGCCAACATACTAGATATCCAAGACACATCTGCACAACGGACTTCAACTGGCATCACAGTCATTTCCTTTAGTTAGGAAACCTTGCATGTTGTTGATTCTGTCTAGGAGGGGAATTGGGAATCTCAAAACAGAATGCTCAGTACCTCACTGGACTACAGTTCCCAGGAGTCTTTGGGAGTTAATGTGGCATAAACTTAAATAGACTTGTATAGTACAGATCTCCACAAGCTAGGTCAATGGTGCTAATTGCTGCTAGTCCAGATAATCAGCACCACCACCATGCCTGGTAATGATTAGCTCCAAACTGTTGTAATAACAGGTAATACTGTTAAGATACTGCCTATTTTACTACATGGTTTTCAACTACTGTTGCTGAAGAAGCTCTGTGCTGTTCAAAGGCAAGATCTACTGAGTTATTTAGGACTTATTCAGAAGTAAGTGTGATTAGAATTGCCACCTAGAAAACATTTACCTGAGAGTAAATCACATTTACTTCACTGGGCCTTACTTCTGAGCAAACGTGCTTAGGATATCTACCTCAATTTGGAAGCACCCTAAACCTAATTTCCTCAGTCCTGTAAAATTGGAATGATCATTACAAGGTAACTGTTGTAAAGGAAGAAGCAGAATACACATGAGTAGAGAGGCAATGTAGAGAAGACCTGTTGCCTCTTCCCACCCCATCCCAAATGGGACCAAACTTTGTAGGGAGACAAAGCAAACCAGTGCAAAGTTTCCCATGTTCCTGTCTGCAACCCAGGAATTTGCTTGGGAAGGAGGGAAGAGAGGTAGGCAATTTGGAAGTGGGGCAGAGAGTGAAGGAGAGCCACGATGCGAGGAGAATTGAGAGGACTGGTTCCACCACAAACCACCACCACTGTGAATTTTGTGTTAATAATGAAGTCTTCTAGTTAATAATGACTTCTAGAAATGGTGACATCCAGCATCATCAATACGATTTAAATTGTCCTGTAACATCTTCAGATTTGTTTTCTCCTTCTGTTATGATGTAGAATCATAACACATGTTTCTGATCCAGCTGGAGTATGTACCACCGCAAATGCCTATAAATCTCCTCTCCTTTCTCTCTGGATATTCATGTCTGGCTTGCCATATGGGCCTCCTGCTTGTTCCATTCTGCTTGTATAAAATAGCTGTTAGGTATAGAACAACTGCCTTAAGACTACCTAGTGTGCACCACATTGATTTTCTCTTTTTAATTTTATTTTAAAGTTAACAGCTGTACTCCTTCTTTTGGTCAAGACTTGATTTACTACTTCCTAATCTGCTGTTTCAGATTAGGCATGAAAGGATGTCCTGGAGTAAATGTGATGGTATTTATTTAAAACACATCCAGTATTTGTATAAAGAGACTTTTAAAGTCCTCTCTTAAGAATGATTTAAAAAAAAATAACTACACTTATTTAGGCTTAATCCAGGGGTTGGCAATGCAGTGCCCATGGGGGCACTGGCACCCACCAAGGCTTGCGAGTGTGCCTGTAATTGGCAAGCTTTTCCCTACCTCTATTAAAGTCAATGGAGTGAGATCACTCCATTGACTTTAATAGAGGTGCGGGAAAGGGTGCCCTGCTGAAAACAGCTTGTGTGTGTGCGCGTGCAGTTGGGAAGCCTACCCCATACCGAGGACCCTTGGGGCAACAGGTTCCTTGGTGGTGAGGGGGCTTCTCCCCAAGTTGTTTTTTCAGACCGGTGACCCTTTCCCCCACATCCTTTAAAGTCAATGGAGCAATATCTTTTTCAAAATGTCAAATGGGCCCCAAAAGGTTGCCGGATTAAGCCTTAATCAGTGTAATACATACAGGCAGTCCCTGGGTTACGAACAAGATCCATTCGTAAGTCTGTCTGTAAATCGAATGTGTATGTAAGTCGGAACAGAAGCCGCGCAATGTTTTCAAGGTGTTGCAAAGTATAGTGCATGCATTCGTAAGTACAAACCATTGTATTTAACTCAGATTTTTACATACAGTAAAACCTTGGATTGCAAGCATAATTCGTTCTGGAAACGTGCTTGTAATCCAAAGCACTCGTATATCAAAGTGAAATTCCCCATAAGAAATTTGTACACATATTTTTAATTTAAGCTGCAATAAAGAACGATAGTGTAAAGTCTTCATTTTTCTTGACCGTACTACAATACTTGTATTGCAAGGTGTCGCTTGTTTATCAAGTTAAAATTTATTTTAAAAATTTGCTTGTCTTGCAAAACACTTGCAGACCAAGTTACTTGCAATCCAAGGTTTTACTGTATATGACAGTCAGTTCTTAAGTATGAGTTGTCTGTAAATTGGGACGTCCATAACCTGGGGACTGCCTGTACATGTAATTTGCACTCAAAACCATCAATATATTAAGCATTTCAAGCTTGGCAGAGAAAGATTAATAGCACAATCGCATGCATGTCTACTCAGAAGAAAGTCCCTTTGAGTTCAATTTACTCCCAGGTAAGTTTATAGGATTGCAACATAACGGACAACTAGTGTTTATTATCTTTCAAAGTAAATTCTTAAATGACATTTATTTATTATATTTATACCCCGCCTTTTTTCCTGCAAGGAACCCAAGGTGGCTTACATAATCCTCCTCCTCCTCTCCATTTTATCCTCACAACAACCCTGTGAGGTAGGTTAGGCTAAGAGTCAGTGACTGGCCCAAAGTCACCCAGTGAGTTTCATGGCTGAGCGGGGACTAGAACCCGGATCTCTCGAGTCCCAGTCCAACACTATCACCACCACACCACACTGGCTTATGTCACTTATTTCTTACAGGAATAATAATTACAGGTTTATGTCACTCTACATCAGTGTGGGGAATGTGTGGCCCTCCAAATGTTGCTGGACTGCAACTCCCAGCAGCCTTAACTAGCATAATCAATAGTGAAGGATGATGGGAGTTGCAGGACAACATCTGGAGAGCCACATGTTCCCCAGTGCTGCTGCACATTGTACATCACCCTGATATCTTTTTAATGATGGGCAGTCTAAAAATATTTTAATAAACAAATAAGATATTTGTCCACAAAAAGTGTTCTTTAGGAAGCTATTTAGTGATAGGCAATGCAGCCATACCCTGCCACAATTTCAAATTAGAAAAGCAGGACATGAATTCTGTTGCTCTTGTCACATTGGGTGCCACCATATTTCTTTATCTATAGTAGTAATGTGTTTAAGTGTGCAGCTGCAGTAATGTCAAAAATGGTGCCTACTGTTGAAGGTTGGAGATAAAAAGGGTGGTGGCGCCTAATGGACTTGGAGCAAGATCGTCTTTAAAATCAGTTGTAGGCTAACCAAAGCATGGCATTGGCAGGTATGTACAGCAGCATTTCTAAATTGCAATCCCAGTCTCTGTAAAGCTGCTTTCCCCAGCCTGATGCCCTCCAGATGTGTTGGACTACAGCTCCCATCATCCCCAGTCAGCATGGCAATCTGGAGGGCATCAGGCTGGGAAAGACTGCTGTAGAGTAATAGCTTTCTGTCCTTTTATCATGCTCTGAGTTGTTAGTGATCAACTGGTTTGGGACCTGGTGGGAGGCAAGATGTCAAAGATGTATTGCTCTCCCCACTACACACCAAACAAGGACGTTTTTGGAGATGGGATGACTAGCTCTTCTCCCTGCTAGAGTTTTCTGTGGGCTCTGATGCATGTAGGGTCATCAGTTCTCCAGCCTGGCATGGAGAAATTAAGCAGATTGTTTTTCCTGAGAGTGATGGGGAAAAGCTTCACCTCTTTAATTTCTACATGTTAGATTGTTGTTAAAGGAACAGAAGGAATGCTGAACAACAAGGGTAGCAGATGGGTTCCTTTAAGTATGTGTACAGGAATAAGTCTTCCCTGAATTAATACCTTGGCCACAGCTGCTCCTGACAGGGCAGGGCCATACTAGATGTGAGAGTAAATGCCTCTTTGCATTTAACGTGCACGTTTTTTTAAATGCAAATAACAGCCAATGGAGAGGGGGCTGATAATTAAAAGGCTCACAGCAGGTTGGGAGGGGGCATTTAACTCATTCGTTCCATGTTGTGATCCTGATAAAAATTGCTCCTCCAATGCTGCAATTTGTGTTGGGAGGAAAACTCCAATTATTAGTGGAGGAAGCACTATGTTACATGAGAAAACGGCTGATGTCCAAACCTGGCAGCTATTGAAAGAGATAGTACTGGCTGGAAGTAAGAGTTAGGGCAAGGTCTCCAATCTTTTGGGGCAATTTTGAAAAAGTGCCCTGGGCCCTTCTCTATATCTGTAGGTGTGTACATGCATATTTGTGTGCTTTTTCTTCCTCCCTCTCCCCTGCCTCCCCTTCTGGCTGCGTTTCTTCATCTGTGTTTCTGGCTGCTTTCTCTGGCAGCTTGTCTCTTTTTCTCTGCTTCTTTCCTCTCTCTCTCCCTGACTCCATGTTGCCTTCCCCAGCTGCCCCCCCCCCAGCATTTCCTTCCAAGTTTACCAGCCATGGGAGACCATTTTTCTCTTCTCCCCACTCCCTTTGTGGGTAGCTAGCATGCAGCACAACAAAACCTCCACTGGCAGCCACCTGCCATCTTCTTTTCCTTCGGATGTCCCTGGGCCCATGTGGGGCTTGGAGGCATCGTGGGGAAATGAAGGTGATGGTGGTTGGAGGCCAAACTTCACTTAGAAGCAATTCCAACCACCACCACCTTTTTTTTTTTTAATGGTTTTGTTTAATCAGGAAGAGTTGGGTGCCTCAGCAGGTCCCAAGGGAGGTGTATGTGGGTGCACTGGTGCTCCAGAGTTAAGGGGAAGACAGGAGAAACAGTTCTATGTTTGGCCTGCTGATTGGGGCATTGATGTAAATAAATTGTGGAAAGAGGAGTCATTGGGTAAATTTTGTTCCTGCCTTTATCTGTAGATAAGTGTGTCTAGTCTAGCGCATTGCATGTTCTGACCCAGAAAAGCATCAGAACTGTGTTCCATACAAATTTAAATGTTTCTCAGAAAACCTTGCGCCAATTAAATCTGTATATATTTAATGTCTGTGATTTGTTGATAATGCAAGGAAGATTAGGGTGTGTGTGTGTGTGAGAGAGAGAGAACTGTGTAATAAAATGCATAAAAAAACACAGGCACACCCTTTTCCTCTGACAGGGCTCCTATTCATTTTATGCTTTCATTAGCTGTGTGACAAGCAGAAATTCAGCTGCTGAAGCTTCACACAATATATAGATGCAGTGGTGGGAAATTTTATATTGATTTACCACTAACTATATACCTGTTAAAGGTACAGGAGCCCTGCTTTGTGGGGAGGGGGCAAGCTTAATGTAAGAGGGACATGAATTTTGCGGGATCCAGAATTCCCCCAGGTCTGGCCCTGAAATTGCATGGAAATCTACTCACTCCTTTGGTTCTGGGCTATCAACAAACACTGATGGAGATAAGACTTCCAAGCCCGTTCCAGCAACTTTCTTTTTTTTCTTTCTTTCTTGACAGCTATATACCTTTTGTATTAAAAATGAAAGGAAATGAAAACAGATGTATGGAATGTCCACAGGGCTGACCCTGGCAGGATGTAGTGTGGTCATGCACCTTGCTTACATTGGGATGTAACTCTAAAGCAAGCTGTAAATTATTTTTCTATAACTCCATAAAACATTCACTCCGTCTGAAGTGGTCGATAGGGTTGCAGCCTGGGCCTCTAAATCCCCCCGCCCCATGAATCTGGAGATAAGGCAACAGGGGCTTTTCCTGTCTGTCCTCTTTCTCCTGCATGCTGGAGCAAGCAGTGCTGCAGAGCAGGTGAGGCATGTTGAAGCAGTGGTGCAGCTCAGACTAGACCTGTGGGCTGAAGTCCCACTTGCCTGGGAGCTGGCCCCATTGAACTCAGTAGGGCTTACTTCTTCTGAGTAGACATGTTTAGGATTAGACCATTAATAAGACTTTCTAAATTGCAATTGAGAGGGAGAAAAAAAGGTGGGTTGCCTGATGCTGTACAGGAATAAAAATCACATGTCTCTCTAGATGAGCCTTTCCTTGTTACTAATCCCAGCAGAGCTGTACAAAATAGGGCTTAGACAGACAATGCAGCAGGTGGCAGTAATTTGACCTTACATGAAGTAGTGCAACTGTTAATTGTTTCACTGATTAGCATAGTGAAGTGTGCTAAGAAGGGATTGTGGCAGAGAGAAGATGGACCACAAAATAGGTAAGAGTCAGGAGCAACATGTATGTACATAGTTGGTCTTATTTTATTTATTTATTATTTACATTTATTAATCGCCCATCTGGCCGGCCACCGGCAGTCTTAGGGCTGCCTTGTGTTTCTTGGGGGAAAAATGCTTAAAACAGCAGTTACGGTAGTTATTTCTTGTCCACTAATGGGATGAACTGCTTTTCAATTGGGAGTTTCAGGACTGTTGCAAAAGATAGTGTTCTCTTTAGAGTGGCATTGTTTATGGAAAGTGGTAGCATTTCTGATTGCTTATAGTTGTTATGCTGTGTGGCCTTCTGTACAGTAGATACAATACGGTTGAACGACAGTAGATACAATATGGCTGAAAATCCTCACTAGTACCACTAGTATATGCTTCTGCCACTAGTATGTGCATCTGACTGTTGTGCATCATGATTTCACGGGTATATACTACTACTCTCTCTCCCACACACACATCCCTGTGCCTACTTCTTGTTAGATTGCAATTCTCATGAGCCCTGGCCATCATAGCCAGTGGAGATAAAACATGGGAGTTGAAGTCCTACATCTGGAGGGCCACATGTTCCCCATCCATAGATTAGGCCAAGGTCCATCTAGTCCACCATTTTATTTTTCAGCAACAACTATCCAGCTGCTGCTGGAAGTTCACAGAGAGGGCCTGGATGTGATAGTCATCCCCTGCTGTTGTTGGTCCTGATACTTGGTTGTTGGAGACATGGAGCCTCAATCCAGGGAGGTTCCATTTAACTAACTAACAGCCATTGATAAATCTATTCTCTATAAGTGGGACTGCTTCAGAGTTTCCTGGGCTTGTAATTTACTTTAGGAAATTTCCATCAATGGCTGGAGTATTGCATGTTGAACAGGGATTGGGGGGAAAAAGGAAAAAGAGGGCAGCTTCAAATTAAAAAAAGAAAAGAATAAACACACAAGGAAGAGGCAAGCCTCAAAATGTTACTGGAAAATGCAGGTAACTTTAAAATTGCCCACTGTGTTTCAGTAGAAACTTTCCTCAGCGACACAAGGATTTAACTTGTTGAGTTATTCTAGTAAGGCAACATTTTCTAGTTCCATTTTGGGAACTGGGATTGGGAAACAAGTTGCTTTTCTTGTATCCCTGTTGCTCTGCAGGAATTCTGCAGTCCCAAATGCTCTCCAGCTGAACAAACCACCTGGCTCTCTATATAAGGCAGCCTTCCCGACCTGGTGCCCTCCAGATGTTCTGGACTACAACTCCCATCATCACTGACCATTGTCCATGCTGGCTGGGGCCAATGGAGTTGTATAGCCCAAAACATCAGGAGGGCACCAGGTTGGGGAAGGCTGGTCGAAGGTTAATAAGGGCAGCCTGGCTTAAAGTGGCTGATTCTAGTAGAAATCTGTGAAGTGTGGTGTTGCAATGCTGCTGGAACGAAGTCAGATACATTCTTTTTTCAACTTGCAAATGCCAGCTGCATCTGGGCTCCCTCTCTCGCTTCTTTTTCTGACCCTGGCAAAGGAAATGTAATGTAATTAAACAGCTATGTAGGAAGCCGGTTGGTACATATTTACTTCTTACAAGAAATTTACGGTGAGAGCAACTAGTTTGGCGTAATCTTTTCTTTTCCTGCCTTTATTTCTGCATGCAGAGTGGTGGAAAGAGAAGGGAGGGTATGAAGGTGGTGGAGTTGGGTGGAAGGGAGCGTTTCCTGACAGAAAATGCTTGAAATACATTCAGTCTGTCTCAGTATTAGAGAGATTATGGTTCATACTGTGAGAATTTGTAAGGATTTGTGTGCTTTTTAGAAAGGATTAAGTGAAAGAAATCGATACTGTGAGTGCTAAGTGCATTGTTATGTGGTATATCAGGGCCTTTTTCATTTCCTCTTTTTTGGTATGGATGTTATGCTATTTTCTGCATTACAATTACAGTCTTTGTCTGAAGACAGTGTAATCTAAATAGTTTGTGGGGTTGGTGGTGTAATATACTTTTTAAATAATGGCTATTTGAACAGGATAAAATGAATACAAAATTGCATACAGCTTTCAAAAACAAAATTGCAATGGTCCTGATGCCTTCTGTCTCCCAACTGTGTAACCAGGCAAGGTGCAAAATTTTATTCCAGCCAAAGCTGATTGAGCAGAATGGCTGCATGTGCACAGTGCTGGGTTTAACCCTATCTGTTTAAATACAAAGTAATGACAAAACATAAACATAGAAAATAAAATAAAGATAAGCTGAGCTAATTTTAAAACCTGCTGGTAAGTAATTGTAGGATTGAGGAAAAAAGTGAGTTTGCGATCCTATATACACTTACCTATAATTAACCCCACCGAATGAGCAGTCTTCGGACATGAGAAGGTTGGTATTTGCATCCTTTGTGACAGAGATGCTGCCATGGAAGTGACTGCTTGCTTTGTATATCTGCGGAATGCTGAATGTTGCAATAGACTTGCCAGGCAATTATTCTGTTTCCTTAAGGATATTGGGCTTGACAGAACTGTAACAGGGAGGCATACAAACCACTTCCCCTACATGGTTTCCCCTGCTCCCTTACTTTCGAATTATGGATTATGACTGAAGAATCCTCAGTTTTCATCCTTGAAAAAACACTTTATATGTGTGGTGTTACTAATTCTGAGATATTTTGTCCACTGAGAACCCTGGGGCACTGGTGCTTTTATCACTGTGCATGTAGGGTCATGGATGAAAGATGCATCCCCTTCTGGATTTGTTTTTTTAGTTAGCAGCCGATGGGTGGAAGATTGGTCTTCTACCTGGAATACAGAGCTGTCATGGAGAACTTGAATTGCATTCCTGCCTATAAGCCAGGCTCTATCCCAGCCTAGCATTCCTACCTTAAGCATGCTTGTCCTCAACCACGAGTCACCTCTGTAATAGCTTAGCATTATCAGCCTGTGGTTCTTGTGGGACCTTGACACTCCTCATGACGAGTAGCGCAGAGAAAAGCCTTGAGGCTGCTGTGGTGGTGGTGGTGGTGGTGTGTGCCTTCAGACAGACAGAGGGGTGCGATCACTGCACAACTGCAGGGTTCCCCTCTGGGTTTCGTGACCAGGCAGGCCACAAAGGGCTAGGCAACATTTGGTATTTGTGCAGTGACTTTTGGAAGCAGTTATGTGTGTAGGGAAAGGTCAGTGGATTGTCTACTTTTATGGGGACAGTCCCATGAACTGGATCCAGCAGTGATCTCAGACTTACTTTACCGGAGAAGCAAGAAGGGGAATTAATTTCTCAAATGAAGGTACTTTCTTCCCCGCAACCCCTGTTAACCACCGCTTTCCTCCTTTTAACCAGTGCTTTACTCCTTTCCCTAATCAATTGATATTTGCCTAGAATTACCTGTTGTGAAATGCAGGATTGCACAAAGTTAATTATTCACTTTTGTATTGATGACTATAACCGTCAAAAATGTCAGCTGATGGTGACAACAAGGTGACACTTGATTTGCTGTTCCTTGTACATTTCTGGGACTATCCCATGTACAGTGTGGTCAGTGACAGTGACCATCCCAGGCTTACTATTAATTATTTCATATCTAAACCTCATTAAAAATTCCATGACTGTCCTTCCTAATGACATTGTATAAACTGTATGAAGCATTTTCTAGGAATTTTTGAAGGCTTTCCCCTCCTGGGCATTTGCTCCTGGGAGATTGTAGATTAGGAATTGCCTTGTAGCTGATTTACAGGCTGCTACTGGTCTGATGCAGACATAACACTGCCAAACTCTTAACTATGGTTATAAATCAGTACCTTAAAACAACAAGAGTGGACTTGCAAGCAAACTTTTGGGCTGCCTCCCTCATTACACCTGTGGTGTGCATTTCCCCTTCCTTTGTAAGCCTTAACCATGGTTTAGCATTACATGTGGCTGGTTGCTGGCCAGATGGGCGATTAATAAATGTAAATAAATAAATAATGGTTAACAATAACTAGGGTTCAGAGCAGTGGTGGGGAACCTCAGGCACAGGGATCAAGTCTGGCCCTCCTGGGGTCCCAGTCCAGGGTTCCCCCAGTGACCACAGCACCTTCCCCTGCCCTCCCAGGCACCAATTGTTTGGTAATTTCCTGGTTTTTGTGCAGTCCCCCCCCCCCTTCTAAAATGTTGAGATTCCTCTTCTAAAGCTTAGTTACTGGCAGTAA
Source organism: Shinisaurus crocodilurus (assembly GCA_021292165.1). Classification (NCBI taxonomy): domain Eukaryota; kingdom Metazoa; phylum Chordata; class Lepidosauria; order Squamata; family Shinisauridae; genus Shinisaurus; species Shinisaurus crocodilurus. The sequence continues at coordinate 178,321,558 of CM037876.1, forward strand.
GAGCTTTAAGCTGAAATAGGCTGGGTTTTTTGTATTTTGGCCCCACCCTCTTTGCCTTCAGTCCCACCCACCACAGGAATGTGGCCCCCGAGAGCTTCTGTGAAATTGAATTTGGCCTTCTGGCTGGAAGAGTTTCCCAGCCCACTCCTGGTTTAGAGAGTGAGGGGAGTGTTTGGACCCAGCCCTGGTCTCCTAGCTGTGGTTAAGAGACTGGCAGTATTATATCTGTGTTCGGGTAATGTATGTTTCTCTATTACTGGGTTCAGAGAACACGATAACCCACACTCGGGTTTAGTGTGGGTTGAGCGTGGATTGTCGTTGAACCGTGGAGTTGTCGTTGAAACATGGGTTATTGTTTTGTCTAAACCCAGGTGTGCTAACAAGCCATGGCTTGTTAACCATGAATGATAGTATGTTGCTGGGTTGTGAACTGTGGGTTGTTATCTCAGCTGGGTTCAGACAACACGATAACCCATGTTTCAACAACCACACACGATTCAATGACAGCCCACACTCAACCCTTGAGTGTAGGCTATCATGTAGTCTGAACCCAATCTCTGTCTGCTTTCAGCACTGCTGGTTGCTAGTAGATTTGGAGTTAAACTAGATATATGGAAAGTAGTGTTGGAAGCAGAGGTACAACATTTGTATAAACATCAGAGAGGTAGCTGTGTTTTTCTGTTTTGCAGTAAAAACAAATGCCCTCCCAACAACCTGCTTGTTCCTTTCTGAGCCCCATTCAAAGTACTGGTGCTTACGTTTAAATCCCTAAACAGTTGCGGGTCCAGGTACTTGATGGAGCACCTAATCCTATATCAACCTGCCTGTACTGTAAGATCATTGAATAAGGCCCTGCCGCCCTTCTCTGTGCGCCTCCTTCCACATAGAGGTTAGGTGGATGTCTAGAAGGGATGCCTGGCACCATTCTTGTTAACCTTTAGGTGCCAGGCAAAAACCTCATAATTCACTGAGGGTGTAATCCTATGCGTGTTTAGGCAGAAGAAGATCTTACAATTCCCAGCATTCCCCAGCCAGCATAGCTGGCTGGGGAATGCTGGGAGTTGCAGACTTTCCTGCAGATGTTGGGAGTTGCAGACGTTTTCAGGAATCTGAAAACTCCTATGGCCCTCTAGATGCTGTCTAGGTGCCATAGGATCTCTCTGTTAATTACTTTTACCTGCTTTCTCAATTCTTCTAGTAGCCATAGATCCCTCTAACTGCACAAGCTAGAAGACTATAGTTAGGGGGAGAGCCTTGAATGCAGGATTTAAAGATTGCCTAACTCAGAGATGGAAATGGCTGCTGGGGAGCTGCTAAAGGACTAATAAGTAAAGTAAAGAAATGAATGAGACTGAGAGCAAGAAGAAGAATAAGCAAGTTGGAGTAGGGTTAAAGGGCTAGGAAGGGTTGGTTGCATGATACAAATGAGGACCTAGACTCGAGGGTTGGGTTGGTGCCACAACAAGGTAAAAGATGTCCTGTCCCCTTTCCTTAATCAGATATGTGTGTAAGGGTACATAATGACATCTGTGGAAGTACTATAGCATTGACTGGGTTATTTTAGAAAAGCAGTCGCTGGCAAACATGCCGAAAATTAAAAAAAGGAAGAGAAATAATTTGTATTTCTCTAAATGTAGCTGCATAGATGGTTCTAAAGCTCTTTTCTTGCTTGTTGCTATCACATTTTCTGAAGTCAGTATATACAGGGTGAATACAAGAATATACTCATAACTCTAGGTTTTGGTTCATTTCCCTTCTCCATTGTGCTTGCTGTTGCAAAAATGTTTACAGTATATTTAATTCTAGTCTGCATTGTCCAGAAAAGCTGTATAAATGGAGACAGTCCACTTTAAAAACCACACTTTTCGTCTAGACTATTATATTTATTTATTACTGTTGCAAGTAGCTCTTTCAGTACTGTAACTGATTAATGAATAGTATGGTTCATTTTCAGCTTACTGGATTCTTACGGGGGGGGTGGGGATAAAGTAAGTTTGTAGTAACTATTTTATAGTTCCTTTTGTTTAGTCATTTCCCCAGCTTTCCTCATGCAAGGAGGGAAATACGTCTCTTTGTTTTTTTTATCACACTACTGGATTCTTGTACAATGGATTGTTCTTGCAGTCCAAGAAATCTGCAGAGCAATGACATGACACCCATGTCCTGTAGGTTAGATATTACAGCATTGATATTGCAACAATGGAAGGATAAGCACTCACCTCCTATAATGCAATGGATTGATGGGAGAGATTTAAGCAGCTGGAGATTGGCAATAATTATTTTAGAGGGTTGAGAGTGGAATGAAACCGACATCATTGCCCGTGGTATAGACATACTTTTCTTGTCCCACGGCTATCTCTGGTGAATGAGATAGCCGCGGGACACATTTCCATAGTGCTTCAAAAACTTGCACATGCAACAGTGGCCGCTGGCGTATCACCCAAAAAGAGGGCACAGGTTTGCATAGAATTTCCTGTATGCTATTTATATGTATAGATGCACATTTAGAAATGATTACTATAATTTAAATAGAAATATATTTCACCACAGAGGGGAAGACTGTGACCAGGTGACCTGTGTGCCTGCTCAAGCCTGCTGTCCAGGTGCTAACTGTAGATGGGCAGCTTCAAGGTCCCTGCTCTCTCTTCTGTTGGTTCTTCAATTTTAAACCAGACTTGGACTTTACAGCCCTTCAGATATAGGATGCTTTTAAAGAGCATCAAAGAGGATGATCCTCTGTAAAGTAGGACACATGACCACTCTAGCAGAACCTCTTTGGCCAGATGCCAGAGTGGGACAAAAGAGTGTGTGTGTATACCATGGGTAGTTATGTTTGAATCAAACCACCCTCAACTTAAATAAATGCAAATAATAAATAAATAAATAAATACACTTTCTGAAAGACAGTTGCCTGTCTTCAGCTTTAATATATTTGGTTCTCCCACTCTACAAGCCTCTGCATATCTACTCAGATGTAAATCGCATTCAGTCCAATTAGGTTTACTCACAAGTAAGTGTTTAAAGGATTATAATTTTAAGTGTTTAATTGTCTGGATCGTGGTCATGATTTTGTTGTCTTAATAGTGCTCTTATAGAAGCAGTAACTAATATTTCTACTTCCTTGTTTTTCATCTGCTTTTGAAGCTCTTAACATGGGGGACGTGAAACTGGTATCTACTAGGATCTCCAAAGCCACCTTGACCTTGGACCACTCTTCTCTAAGGCCTCCTGCTTCAACAGAAGCACCAGCATTTACTTTACCTCCAAGGAATATCCGGGTGCCACTTGGAGGCACAGCCAGGTTCGAAGGAAAGGTAAGCAGAGCCTACTGGGTGGGTTCTTGGGGGAAGATTAGTGAACAAGAAGCTATTTTATGATGTGCTCAATGAAAGCAATATATTTCCACTGTGACATAGATTACTTGTTGTAAAACACCACACTTAACTACTATATAGAATGAAGCACATCACCTAGTATATACTAGTTACAGAGTATGCCGACTACCAATGTTAAAGATGAGGTGTCCTCTGCAAAAATGGTCAGGCATGCAAAAATAAAGTTATCCAATTATTTCAGATAACTAACACTTCCCCAGATCTGATCAGAGCATTTCATAAATGTATTAATGTATATGTCTGTAATGACTTTTCTATTAAAATGCCCAAACTTGTGGTCCTTCTGATATTGTTGGACTGCAGCTTCCATGATCAGTCACTGTTGGCTATGCTGGCTAGGGCTGATGGGAGTTGTAGTCTACATCTGAAGGGCCACAATTTGCCCAACCCACTTTAAAGAATGACCTCTCTGGGTATAAAAAAATCTGTCTATCCCCCTTTAACCCCTCTTGTACTTCTCCTGAGATTATTTATTTATGTCATTTGCTTTGAGGGTATGGCTTACATATGATTCTGATACTGTCAGGCCCAGCTTTCTGACCTCTCTGACAAATCAGCACAGATCACAGATTACAATGAAACTCTTTATTGCAGTAGATCAGGTTACACAGATCAGCTTTTCAGAGTTCCTGGCAGAGTTTACAGCATTATAATCACCAATAAATCAAATAGTCAAGGCAGAGGCTATCAGCACATTGCTTTGTTCAAGAGACAGTCCCAAGGCTAGAATCCATGCAGAGTCCCAGCAATATATTTCAAATCAGAGTCTTAATGGTACAAGATTCAAGGCAGACCAGAGTTCAAGATTCACCATTAGTGCAGGCAAGAACAATTAAGAAGTTGTTCTCATCAAAGGCTCATCAGCCTGTGAACCAGCTTAAATGTAGGGGAGGGGCTGCTAAAGTTTCCCTTCTGATGATCACTCCTGTTAGCGGAATCTGGCCCATAAATGATCACTACATCTGAGGAGGCATCTCTGTTCCACCCTTTGTAGTTGGTGCTGTAACATGGATGACACCCCTGAGCCCCACTCCCCTGCAGAGTCTTCCTCCTGCCTGGTTCTCACATTCCCAGGCTGTAAGTCAGAGGCCTCCCTCAAGGCTGCATCTTGCAGCTGTGCCTGATAGGGAGTATCATCCTTCTTCTGCCTACAATCAAATGGGAAGTTAGGCAGAGCTAAGCTCCCGGGTCCCGAGCTTCCCACAACTGAACTGGGTTCCCAGTCATCTGGTTCTAAGTCTGAATCAGATTCTCACTTCAAAGCCATAGGGCCCACAGCGGCGCTGGGACTAGGTGTGACAGGTACTGTGCAGAACCAAACCAGTTCAGATTCACCACTAAAACTTCTGTCATGTGTCTTTAGACCAGGGGTTGGGGACACTTTTTTGTAGTTGTTGAGGGCTGCTTTCCCTCTGGGGTAATCTGTTGGGGGCCACATGATTGTGGTGGGTGGGGGCAGGGCCAGAACCAAAAGCGGGCAAGGCCACCTCTCTCTCTCTCTCTCTCTCTCTCTCTCTCTCTCTCTCTCTCTCTGCCCCCCCTTCTTTCTCTCTTAGGATAGATCGCTCTTGTCAGAGGTCTGAATTGATAGCTTGTAGAAGGCTTTTGAAGTTAGGCCTAGGGCCACTACAGGTTGTCCAACCCTGCTTTAGACCATTGGCTTTTATTACCTTAAAACTGGCCTTCTGTAAGGTAATAATAATATTGAAATTCCAGTTTCTTCAACTGTTAGAATGTTTCTGTTAGTGTTGGAAGCAGATTTCAATACAAAGTCAGGATGACTAGTATAGCAAGCAAAACCTTGTCCTGTTCAATAAAGCAGTTTTAGAAAGTACTCGGAAAGCTGAGGGATACTGGGGGAGCTGAGGTGTGTTTCAAAAAGGCCTTTCTGAAACTCCAGGTGCTTCCAGACAGATGGCTTCTAGCACTACCAATTGGAAGGCACTGTGCAACAATTCCATCTTTTTCCCCGTAATGGATTTTCTGTGGTAGGAAAAAAGATGGAAGAAGCAGTGGAGAAACATGGGAGGGTTATGAGTAAATGACAGGTCATCTGAATCCCCATAAAATTCTGTGAATGAGACAGGATGGTGGCACCATAAAAGCCCTGTCTAGAAGCACCCTATGTAGCTGTGCATCTTTTTCACCAATATGAGTCCCAGTGAAAATTACACATCCTGCTCATAATGCAGAATCAGAATGTTTGTTTCAGAATGTTTTGTGATTATACTTTCTTATCTAAAATTGACCAAGACTTTATGTTCTGTGTGAAGTGCTCAAAGAAGCCATGTTATATCAGAGAGGTCCTTTATAACTGGTTGCAGACAATCTGAATAGGGTATATTTGTCAAATAGAAACTCTAGTTGAAGGTACAGTATTTGATTGATCTGGGCTGTGTCTTGGCAGGTCCTTCTGTTAATAAATATGCCCTGCTTTTAGTGTGCCACAGATGTTTTTACTCTACCAGCAAAGAGAATATCTTAAGAATGGTATTTTTGTTTAGAGGATTATATTGTGTAAGGTTTTAAATTAAAATTCATTTTAATCCAATTTCTGGGGTGGGGGATGAAATCCAGTATCTTGATTTTCAGGCAAATTGCACCTTTTCCTGTATTTCATGTATTTCCTGCTACATTTACTAATTTAGTTCTTAAACTGTGTGTTTGGCACACTGGTCAGTACATGGAAATTAATCACACTGACATCAGTGGTATTTTCTTCCACATCAGTGTTCCACATTAGTTTTTCATTTCATTTATTACATTTCTATACTGCTCAATAGCCAAAGCTCTCTGGACAGCTTACAAAAAATCAGAATCCTAAAATACAGCATAATAAAACATAATTTTAAACCTTCAATGTACAGAAATTTAAAACCATTTGAAATACATAGCTAAAACAAAAGCAATAAGATGCTAGGACCCAACAATAGCAACTCACATGAAAAAGCCACGTCATATACCGTCAAATCCTGGGAGTGGAAGAAAGTCTTAACCTCGTGCTGAAAAGATGTCAATGTTGGCACCAGGTGGACCTTTCTGGGGAGAGCATTCCACAGCTGGGGCCACCACTGAGTAGGCCCTCTCCCTTGTGTCATCATATGAACCTCCCTGGGAGAAGGCACTCAGAGGAGGGCCGCAGATATTGATCATAGTATACGGATAGGTTTATATTGGGAAAGGTGCTCCATCAGGTATTGTGGTCCTGAGCTTTGTAAAGCTTTGTAGGTTAAGACCAGCACCTTGAACTGGTCTTGGAAATGTACAGGCAGCCAGTGCAAGTGAGCCAGAATTGATATTATATACTCAGCCTTTTAGTCCCTAGTGTACATAAGAACACAAGACAAGCCATGCTGGACCAAGAGTCCCATCTAGTCCATCATTCTGTTCACAGAGTGGCCAACCAGCTGCCCACAGGATCCCACAAGTGGGACATGAGTGCAACAGCACCCTCCCACCCATGATCCCCAGCAACTGGTGTACATAGGCATACTGCCTCTGATATGTTTGCCCAGTGCTTTCCCATCTTCATTCATTCAGAGAGCCAGTGTGGCGTAGTGGTGAGAGTGTTGGGCTGGGACTCGGGAGATCCGGGTTCTAGTCCCCGCTCGACCATGAAACTCACTGGGTGACTTTGGGCCAGTCACTGACTCTCAGCCTAACCTACCTCACAGGGTTGTTGTGAGGATAAAATGGAGAGGAGGAGGAATATGTAAGCCGCCTTGGGTTCCTTGCAGGAAAAAAGGTATGGCATAAATATAATAAATAAATAAATCTCAGTCTTGCCACTTTCATTTCCATTTCATGGAGCAGTGGACTGAGGTTCTTTTTATTTGATTTATTTCTATGCTGCTGTTCAGGTAAAACCTCTCAGAGCAGCTAACAAATTTTAAAATGAAACATAATAAATACCCCTCCAAAAATGCCCAGCATAAAAGCTGTAGCAACTATAGAAGGCTATCTTGGAACAATATAACACTCCATATCTTTAAAAGCTTGGGCAAATAGAGAGAACTTTATGTTGTGTGCAAAAAACATTAGGCACAGTGCCAGGCTAGCTTCCTTGGGGAGAGCATTTCAGAGTTGGGGCCTTTTCAATTGTTGTGACCCATCTTGGGCCATCACCCACCTCGCCCTTATACAAGGCAGAGGACCTCAAAGAAGGGTCTCAGAGCAGTGTGGCGTAATGGTGAGGGTGTTGGACTGGGACTCGGGAGATCCGGGTTCTAGTCCCCCGCTCGGCCATGAAACTCACTGGGTGACTTTGGGCCAGTCACTGACTCTCAGCCTAACCTACCTCACAGGGTTGTTGTGAGGATAAAATGGAGAGGAGGAGGAGGAGGATTCTGTAAGCCGCCTTGGGTTCCTTGCAGGAAAAAAGGTGGGGTATAAATATAATAAATAAATAAAAATAAGATTTCAGTAATAAGATAGGTTCATGTGGGAGACATTGGTCCTTCAGGTAATCTGGTTCCAAGCAAAACAGGGCTTTAAAGAACAAAAGCATCATGTTGAATTGGGCCCACAATGGTGGAGAAACAATAGTGTGTCCAAGTGGTTCAGTGAAGTTGGGTCTATTACTCATTACACTTGCAAAAGGATGAGGCGGCAGAGTAGACTGTACTACTTCAAACTTCAGGTAGGGCTTGCCACTTTAAAATTCTCCATGTGGGAAAAACAAAACAAAATTTATCTGACAATACAAAACTGGCTCATCAGTGAGGAAGCTTCAAGTCCAGACTTTTGCTTACTGTGCTAGACTTCTGGTTGTTGTTGTTGCTTGCTGCTGCTGCTGTAACAAAGTCAGTTTATGCTTCATGTATCATTAAGAGCAGCCCCTAGGAGTTACAAAGAGGGAGGCTTGGGTTTTTGTGTTCCAGAAGAACAAATAAAAGATCTGTTGTGTTCCTAAACTGGATCATTGTCCTCTCTGAACAATAACCTGCCTGGCTAAGCTGCTGGAGAAGGCCAGAAAGCTACAGAACAGTGTTGTTGTTGTTGTTGTTGTTGTTGTTATTTTATTTTATTTATTACATTTCTTTTTTAAATTTTTTTATTTATTTATTTAGAGTTTCAAATAATATACAACAAAAACCATACCAACATACAAATAACAACTACAGTGTCCCCTTCACCGTACATTTAGTACATTTCTATGCCACCCAACAGCCGAAGCTCTCTAGGCAGTTCACAACAACAACAACAACAACAACAACAAGCATACTGATACATCCGTTACAATAAGTGCATCATTATAATAATAAACAACCCAAACAGTTCATTTCACTAATACCAACATAATAACATTTCAAATTAGTTACAGAATAGGCAAAATCAGTCATTACAACATAATATCAATTATTATTTATGTGGAGCTTTTAACATGGTGGAGAATTTTAAAAAGTAACTCTCCTCGCCTACTCTCTCAGGTGGCAGAATACATTTCTAGCACCTCCGTATGCTACACCCTCCAAAAAACACCAGGTTGTCTCAAGTGGAATTTTGACCCAGGATTCCCACACTTGACTGCACTGTCTTCTAACCTGATTGATAACATTTGCTAAGGCACAGCTGTTATGTTATCTATTGAACTATACTTAGGTTTTCTATCATGGGGAAAAAATAAGCTGCAGATGTTTTGATGGGTTGTTCCTGATACTTGGCTTAATCACACAATATAAACATTAAACTATACTTCGGTTAAAATATTTTTTTTAATGGCTAGACAGGAGATTTTCTTCAAAGAACTCTTCCATGCTGGAATTTATCTTATCACAAAGAACAAACATTTTGAGACTCCAAGACAGGATATAAGGTTGATATTGTAAAGATCTTATATTTTCATTTTAAAAAGAACCTGGTAAAAATCCCACAGAGTCAGGTCTGTATTATTCTTTCCCACATATATAACAAACTGTGTAAACAATTCTCATAAAAGGAGAACTTGAAAGATAAGAAAAATAAGGAAGTTTAAGAAAGGGACCTCATAAATCTGGGGAAACTAAAGTGAAGATGATGATCAAAAAATTGTATATTGAGATGGGGTGTGTGTGGGGAGACTATCTTTATTTTGTCTTAAACTGACTTATACCAGAGCCAGTGTGGCATAGTGGTGAGAGTGTTGGACTGGGACTCGGGAGATCCAGGTTCTAGTCCCCGCTCGGCCATGAAACTCACTGGGTGACTTTGGGCCAGTCACTGCCTTTCAGCCTAACCTACCTCACAGGGTTGTTGTGAGGATAAAATGGAGAGGGGCAGGATGATTATGTAAGCCGCCTTGGGTTCCTGGCAGGAAAGAAGGCAGGGCATAAATATAATAAATAAATAAATACCAAGATGCATGGTGCACCTTTTAGGGTCAGTCTCCTAGGAAATGAGAGTGTGAGTCATCAAGCATGAAATGAAGCAGTTTTTCAGTGAAGAAAAATGTTGTGAATTTGCAAACAACAAAATGAAGTAGTGTATTTTCACATAGTGTATGATGTGAAATGTGTAGTCTGTCCTTGTTTCCTGGTCCATCAAATGCGCAAAAACTGTTTTCATAACTGGTGGGTGAGATGGGAGCTGTGCTAGGAAAATCTTTTGAAGGCTATTCAAAGTATTAGTCATAATCTTAAAGATATGCACAAGACACAGATAGATCTGTCCAGGTTTAAACCCTGATGAGATCCATGTTATAACAGTTTCCAGGTAACATACCAGTAGTTCCCATGTGTGGATAAGCAGTAGACTTCCTCATCTGCAAAAACCTGAAACCCTTGTGAATTGGCCCTTATATCTCCCTGTTCCAAATTAAAGCATTTTAGCGCTGTCATGCAAAAGGTAGTGGCAAGGCTTCCTTGATGTGAATTCCTTTGCAAGGCTTTTTTTTTGTGGGGAGAAGGGGTGATTCCATCTGTATAGAATATCTCTGTAATTTTGGTACATCATTACATGCAGTTGACATACAGGTTTATCCTATATTCTGACACTAGGAATTGCCCAGTTTGGATTCTTAGCAGACCAGACACTTATGAATCGCCAAAAAGAGGAAATGCATAATCAAAAAAGATGACAAAAGATGACATTGGTTTCCATAACATTTGCATATGCTAATTTATTTGTGTTGATGTAAATTTAGAAAAAAATATTATAATTTAAATAGAAATACAGTCCATCTCACCATAATGCTGAAGGCTGTGACCTGTGTGCCTACCTGTTCAGTCTGCTGTCCAGGTTCTAGCTGTGCATGGCCATCAGTTCTTATGGTTCTTTATCTTTAAATGGAAATTGGATAGGACAACGCTCCAAATAGAGAACATGTTCAAATAGAGGACAGTCCTCTGACAGCCCTTTAAAGAGAACTGTCCTCTGCAAAAGAGGACACATGACCACCCTGCCAGATACATTATGTAGCTTTGTGCAGTTGATGCAGGATAACTTGTGAAATTCTAAAAAGTGGAAAAGGAAGGCCTATTATTGGTAAGGAGTTCTGATTCTGGACCACTTGGGCATCAGCACACAATAAAGAAGAGATGCAGGGTTTTCAGCTGTGGCCAATCTGTCTCCTAGATATTGGCACATTCCTATCACTGATGACTTTAGGTGACAAAACAGCAGGTTACCCTATGGAATTCCAGTAATGTCATTCATTAGCTCAGATTTCCTGGTGGCAATATTATTATTATTGCCTTTATAAGAAGCAGTGTTACATAAATGTGAAGATATATACATAGTGTTGCCAGCTAGCCAGTATTTTTTTTGACCTTCTGACTTAGCTTTGACAAGGACCTTTTAGGTGACCTCTTATGGACATCTCAGAGAATTTAAGAAAAAGGTCTCACTGTCTGCTTCTAAAGTTCGGGTGGGTGATTGCCAATAGAAATGACCACTCCAGGGGTCTTTTAAGAATTCTGTATTGACTATGCACATTCTGTGCAAGAAAAGTGAAATATAAACCGAGCATGTTAAGGGGAAGTACTGAAAATTTAGGAAATTGCCACTATGACTCTGATCCAGGTAAAATGTTTTGGAGAAGTCTTTAAATCAGCAGAAGAAAAATCCTGAAATAACTTGTGGAGTTAATTTTTTTTTTTTTTTTTTTTATCATTTTAGGTTCAGAATGGAGGTATGAAAAGGCACCATTCTTTGCAGGGGGATGCTATGCTTGGAAATGTTCCATTTTAATAATTTATCTGTGTTCTGGTTTTTCCGGCATGGGCGATAGCCTTGACTCTCCATAAATCAGTGTGCTGTTGAGAACCTGATGCTAGCCAGAACAAAGCTATCCTTACACACAGGCGTTCTTTTGATGTCTCAGAGGAAACGGGAAACCTTAACCTGCTATGAACTGTACATAATATTAGGGCTGCATATCGTCTCTGTAATAGCTTGTCTGTATAAGATAAGATGGTGATGAATATAGGGTTGTTGTCTCTCCACCTGCCCAAATATATTCATTTCTGTACAATTTAATATTCTAGTTTGATTAGTGTGTTTTATTTATAAATTTACTTTAAGTGCATTCCGGTTTATGCCTTCCCTGCTGCCAAAGAACTAGGCTCCTCCTCCCTTAATTGTCACCACCAGTAGCCATTCCAGCAGGCTGTACAGAGGGAGATGAGAGGGAGCGCAGGGCCATTCCACCAGCCCTGCCAGAATAATTAATTCCCCCCTTCTTTTTCCTCCCCATTCCTTTTTCCTTGTGTGTCGTGTCCTTTTAGATTGTAACCCTGCGGGCAGGGACTGTCTTGTTTAATTGATTGTATGAAAGCTGCTCTAGGAGCCTTTTGGCTGAGGAGTGACATAAAAACATTTCAAACAAATAATAAAAACATTAAAATAAATTAAAATAAAAAGTGTGCTTGTTTGGGCTATAAAAATGCAAAAAGCGAGGTTACAAGAAGCCACTTGAGAGCGGGCCCTTAGAGAATGCTTCCTCTGAGACTGTAATACTCCTCCTGTTGTCCTGTTCCAAATGCCCAACAGTTCCCTAGGACTCAGTGTTCTCCAACCTTGGGTCCCCAGATGTTTTTGGCCTACAACTCCCAGCATGCCCCAGCCAGCATAGCTGGCTGGGGCATGCTGGGAGTTGTAGGCCAAAAACATCTGGGGACCCAAGGCTGGAGAACACTGCTCTAGGTAGTCTTCTTCAAATTCAGGGATGTGGAACCTCCAGTCTGTGGAGACTCTGCAGCTTGGCCCATGGAGCTTGCCTGGGTTTCTCAGGGGGCAGGACTTGCAAGACTTTTATATAGCCAGTTGATACATGGTGGGGATGGTGTATTATTAATTTAAATCAATTATTAGCTATTAGCTCAATCAAAATGTCAATAGGGACATTGTGATTAAACTGTCCATTCCAAAAGAGGTCAAATCAATAAACTCTCATGTTTTACTGCAAACTGGAACCAATTTTGGGCAGTACAGAAATGTAATAAAGAAATAATCTTTATTAGGGTCAGCCAAAAGTTGCCAAGTTATGACTTAGTTCTGTGCTTCACAGGACAATTTCTCTGGAAAGATGTTAAACAAAAAGGGGCTTGGGGTGGAAGCTCCTTTATGTGACTTACTTAAAAGCTGAGATTTAGGAAGGTCTCAGATTGATTAAAGGTGCAATGCATGGCTGGCTGGGGAATGCTGGGAGTTGTTGGCTTTCTTTTTCTGTCGAAACATGCATAGCAAGCACCCTAAGCCTTTCAGGCTGCATTCCTGTACCAATGTACTTGGGAGTAAGCCCCATTGAACTCAAGGGGACCTGCTTTAGAGTAGACATATTTAGGAATGCTAAGTAACTAAGGAAAGTTTCTCAAAGTTTCTCAGTTTTGTAATAAATATCTTAATTGCTCATATTGTGTTAGGGAAAATGAGAAGAGTGAGGTCTATATGCTTTAATTTATGAACCACAGCAGTGGCAACCTACTTTTGGATAGTGGAAAACAGTGAGCTGCTCTTGTTTGTTTCATTTTTTCTGGAACATTTTCCAACACAATGAAAGCCTGCCATTGTTTTTTCTTTTAGGAATTTCTCTTCCTGTGCCAGAGACTGTTCCTGAAATGAATACTTGCCCATATCAAGATTCTCCTGGCAGGTTCCTGAAATGACTGACAGGCACTTAAAGCAGCTGCTGGATGATTTGCTGTGGTGTTGATGCTTGTAAAAAGCTTGTATTGTAGGACCTACTTGCGAGTATTGTTTGTTTGACAATTTTCATAGGATATATGCGTGGAAAATTGGAGGCCCTTTGACAGCTCCTCAAATTTCACTTGAATGGATTTTATATTATTTCATAATCTTAAATATGTCTTAAGGTAGCTCAGACATGCTGTTTTGGTCTTCAACCTCAAAGCATTCTATATAACACCCAGTATATACCCTCTAACGGTTCACAGGTGAAAATAGGGACGCATTTGTAACACCCTTTTTCTGGTACCAAGGATCATTTTCTGAGTGCTCCTGGATCAGTTCCCTCTAATAGCAAAACTTGAGTGGTTGAGTGCCTGTCAGTTTGGGAAGCAAAATGGGGCCACCCAAAATAAAGTATTGGTTTCTACATACTTGGGAAACTCCCTGGGTATGAGGAAGTATAGAAGTTTGTAAATTAAAAGAGAGAAAAAATATTTAAACTGTAAACATTACCTCACAAGAACCTGTGAGCTTAAGGAGTGCTGATGCCTGTGAGTTTATAAAAAGAGAGAAAAGGGCCTAAAGCAGTGAGGCGTCAGGCAAGCTATGCGAGTTTGCCAATTAAGTGTATGGTTGAGACACAGAATGTTAGGATGTCAGTTTAACCCATCCCCAAATGTAACAGAGAGCGAGAGAGAAGGAATTGGCCTAGTCAAGCCACTGATAGTTTATAGTAAGTATCAGGGTGGGTGAGGCAGAAGGGAGATTAGGGTTTAGGGATATAGAGGGTAGGTTTAGTCATGAGAACTGCGTGTCTATCTGTCTCTCCCCCCCCCCCCCGCTGTAAAATGCTTGTGTTTGGGGTTGGCAGCCTTCTGGCATGTATCACAGTGTCCTGGCTGAGGGAAGGGTGGGGGTTGGTGGGAGTGTGTCTTTCCCAGCTCTGCCCACAAGGCTATTCCATGGTACAGCAGGTCAGGGCTGAGGAGGTGGAGTGGCAGCAGTCTATAGGAATTTGGTTGCACCAACTGGATGATTCATCCAGCAGTGTGCTGATTTTGAGAGCATGCTGCTGCGGTTGGGGGCAGGGACAGTGTAGGATTCTGTTGGTGTAGCGTCCATACCCCATGCTCAGCAGTCTGCCTTCCTGAGCTAGCCGGGGTGATAACGAAGCTGGTGCTGGATCAACCCAGGCTTTTTTTTTTCCCTCTGGGGGATTTTAACATTCATACTGAGATTGCTCAGTCAGGAGTGGCTCAGGATTTCATGTCTGCCATGGCAACTGTGGCCCTGCCCCAACTAGTATCTGGCCCTACTTATCCAGCAGGGCGCACTCTCGATCTGGTATTCTACTCTATTGGATTTGGTACTCTGAAGATGGAGGAGTTACATGTGACCCCATTGTCATGGACAGATCACTATCTTAGCTTTGGACTGGCTGCTAGTATGGACCTCCACAGGGGCAGAGGACTGGTTAGAATGGTCCATCCCAGGTGCCTGATGGATCCAAATGGTTTCCTGAATATGCTTGGGGAATTTCCCGCCTCGTGTGTCAGCGGTACTATCTCAGCCCTGGCTGATCTGTGGAATATGGAAATAGCCCATGCCTTTGGTACTATCACTCCTAAGTGCCCTCTTCCTCCTGGTAGAGCCAGGTCTTCAGCTCTCTGGTTTAAGAGGGAATTGAGGGCAATGAAACAGGAGGCAGTGTGGCTAGAGAAGAACTCGGGTGAATCTGACTGAACACGGGTGAATGACTGTTTCAAGACCTTTACTGTGGTGTGGAGGGAAGTGAAGAAAGCTCACATCACTGCAACAGAATAGACTGGTGATGCTTTCCCATACTGTGAGCAGCCTCCTTTGCCAGGATGATGGAGAGGGGGAGCCGGAGCACTTGGTGTATCACTGTGAACAATTTGCTGCATCCTTTGTGGATAAAGTTGCTCGGGTTTGCCTTGATTTGGGCTCCAGTATTGGAGCAGGTCAGAGTGAGGTAACCTCAGCTACCACTTGTCCAGTTGTTTTGGATTCTTTTCAGCTTGTAGATCTTAAGGATGTGGGCAGGGTATCTGGAGCAGTGAGGGCTACCACCTGTCTACTCGACCCTTGTCTATCTTGGGTGATTAAATTGGTCAATGAGGGATTGATGTCACGGTTAAGGGAAGTTATTAATGCCACTTCGTGGGAAAGGGTTGTTCCGTCTTGTTTAAAAGAGGCAGTAATAAGACATTTTATTAAAGAAACCTTCACTTGACCCAGGAGATTGAGGTGTCATTGCAACTCCAGATGCATCTGGATGAAACTGATTATCTGGAACTATTTCAGTAAAGCTTTCAGCTGAGATATGGGACTGAGACTGCTTTGGTTGCCTTTGTGGATGATCTATGCCGGGAACTGGATGGTGGAGGAGTGCAACCCTGTTAATTTTCTTGGATCTCTCAGCAGCTTTTGATACCATCAACCATTGTATCTTTCTGGACCACCTGGCAGAACTGGATCTTGGGGTTGTTGTTTTGCAGTGGTTCCAGTCCTTTCTGTAGGGCCATGTCCAGAAGATGGTGATGGGGGGGATTACTATTCTACTCCATGGCCATTGGCCTATGGAGTCCTACAGAGTTCTATCTATGTTGTTAAATATCTACATGAAACCACTACGAGAGGTGATTTGGCACTTTGGAGTAAGGTGCCACCAATATTGCTCTTTGTCAACGAACCCCAAGGAAGCAGTTGAAGCCCTTGGACATTGCCTGGGTTCAGTAATGGGCTGGATGAGGGTGAACAAGCTGTGGTTAAACCCTGAAGGATCAGGTCCATAGAGTGAGAGTGCTCCTTGCTCCTATGCTATCTTCAGGTGGAGTGGAGTCAAGGGGCGCAACGATTATCCTAGGCGTACCAGCTTGTGACCCTTCCTGAGTCTGTTTAACTTGGCAACAGTTATTCATGCCTTGGTTATATCACATTTAGACTACTTTACTGTGCTCTACATGGGGCTTTCCCTGAAGAGGGTCTGGAAGCTTCAATTGATACAAAATGTGGCAGCTAGGCTGCTAACCGGTGCATGGTATTGAGACCATATTACACCTGTCCTGAAAGACCTGCACTGGTTGCTAATTGCTTTCTAAGAACAATTCAAGGAATTGGTTTTAACATTTAAAACACTAAATGGCTTAGGACCAGGCTATCTAAGGGACCACCTGTCTTGGTATGAACCTGCCCGGTTATTAAGAGCTTCAGAAGAGGCCCTCTTGATAGGCTGACCATATGTACCGTTTTAAAAGGGACTGTCCCGTTTTTTTTCATATTTCCCAACTGTCCCTCCTTTTTAATAAAAATGTCAATTTTGTCCCGTTTTTAATAAACCATATATAGTTTTTTATTTTTTGTAAAAAACTGAACGTGGCTTGTTTATTTCCCAGGTGAGACTGGGAAAGACTCCTGTGTAAACCCCTGGAGAGCCACTGCCAGTCAGTGTGTAGGCAACAATGAGCTAGATCAAGCGTGGGGAACCTATGACCCTCCAGATCTTGTTGGACTACTGTGAAGGATTGAGGCCTACCCAGGCTTGAGTTAGGTTGAAGCCTGAAGGCCCAAATATCTCCTGATGGGAGGGGGCATTTGTGAGTTTAATTTCCCCTCATTTCATTCCCCAGTTTTAGGTCACATATTTGTAGCCTCCTAGTTATGTGGGAGGGTATATAAAGACAGTGGGTGGTGGGGAACTTCAGTGTGAGAGAGGGAGTGAGAGAGGAAGCTGGAGAGACACAGAAGAGAGAGGAATTGGAGAGTGAGAGGCAGGGAAGCTTCAAGAACAGGAGAAGCTGAGATTGAAAACCAGAACAGCCAGAGCCAGAATCTCTACCAAGGCCTACAGGTGAAAGTGTAGCTGGTTACCTGGGTTAGAGGAAACTGCGGTATTATTACTTTTATTTCTGTTATACATGCTTTTTGAAGTCTAACAGCTCTATTTGTGTAAATACCCTAAGTTAATGTGAATTTACCATACTAAGTTTAGCAAAGTAAACAGTTATTGTTAAACTCAGTTGTCTGGAGTGGCTTTCACAACACGCCTAAGCGTTACTGGGAAGGAAAGGCAAAGGGCAGGAATGTGTCATCCTGATAGGAGGAAGGGCTCTTAAAGAGGCAAAATATCTTTAAGGAGCTGATCAAGGTGTCCTGGTAAAGGTGGAACCTTGACAACTACAACTCCCATCCTCGACCATGCAGGCAAGGGCTGGTGGGAATTGGAGGCCAGCAACATCTGGAAGGGTGGTTGTTCCTCATCCTTGAGGTAGATGGAGTTGTATAAGGCAACTTCCTGTGTTCCTTGGAGTGAACCGAGATGTGAACAGATATGAGTACTGGCCAGAGAGAGGGAGAGAGAGAAAAGAGTAATATAGAACATTATGGGAGTTCCTGAAGAAGATGAAAGTCATTCCCTTTAATCACTGCCTTTTTAATATTTCAAAGACCCCACAAAATAGTACTTCTAGATTTCATAGGTGGTAGAAAAAGTTATCTTCTTTACATTGAGATTCTTCCCACACAGACAAAAAAATTGAAGGAAGCCTTCTTGGTCCATTAGGAAAAAAAAATCCAAGTCACAGTAAGGGAATACATTTATTAGGACTACTAATTAGTTCGTTATATCAATGCGTAAAACCACTAGTGTGATGAAAGAGGAAGTTCCATTTACTTTATCCAGTCAGGGCCAGGCATCTTGCCCAGAGAGAGAACACAGCTAGTAAGAGACGGAGCGAACGCGTTCTCGCTGATTACTATGGTTGGATTCCCACATTGTTCTCATATCGTTGTTTCCTTAGCGTTGGCGGCTGGCAAACTGATCCCCCACCACTGAACCTGCTAGAAATCCATTGCGCTTCTAGCTCAATAAAGTAAACTGTAGTGGGGTGTGGGGATGCACATGTCGGTGACGGTGGCCTCACTCAGATGCATCTGTTCTGCTGTAACGTTAGTTTTTGTTTTGCCTGTATGCTAACCGGTGGCTTTGTTATTCATTGTCGGTGGTTTAAACTTCATATTTTTAACTCTTATTTTTTAAAGCTTAAAGTCTAGCCTTGCAATGCCAAAGACAAAGAGGCGAGACTGCAGTTTTAATGACGGTCACCAGAAGGAATTCAAATTTATTAAACTGGACAAACAGTGTAGTGATAGATCAAAAGTGGTATGCCAACATTGTAATGTCTATTTTTCCATTGCTCATGGAGGTAGAAGTGTTATTGTCTTACTTTTTCATGAATACGGAATATTACATAACCTCGTCCCACAATGTCCCGTTTTTGTCCCGAGGAAATATGGTCAGCCTACCTCTTGAGGACACCACTGCCTGCGGAGGTCTGTTGGTCAGGCACATGTGAAGGGCCTTCTCTTGTGTCACTCCCAAACTGTAGAATGCACTCCTTCAAGAGCTACAGTCGGCTGCCACGCTCTTGGCTTTTGGAAAGGGTTTGAAGACACACCTTTTTAATTTACTTTTTTAAATTATGTAGTTTTAATGTTTTATGTTTTTAATGCTTTTTTATTGTTAAGGTTTTGTTGTTTAAATACTTGGTCATCACCTTCATGGCTCTTTAGCAAGTTAGGTGATATATAAATGTTAACAAGAATTATTATTATCATCATCATTATCATCATCATCATCATCATCATCATCATCATCTGTACTGCTTTGAAACCCAATAAAATGTTTATTCTTTTGGTCAAAGGGAGATGCTAGGAATATCTTCATCTCAGACCTAATGTTCATTTCTGTTAGCGCTGCCTTGCTCTGAATGGGATTTGTATTCCAATGTGCATTCACACATGCAACTGGCACAACTAGTCAGCACTCATGATACTGCCTATGATGCATATCAGTGTGTGCAGCTGCCTTTTCATGGGAGCCAGTGGGAGCGGGGAAGAATCTAGCATTTGCAGAGGCTGTATGGGAAATTAGGGACTTTCCACCATGGATATTTAACTGGCTGGAAAAGCGAAGTGAAAAACTACAAAAATATAGGGAAATCCCTCCTTTACATCCCACGTTAGTTGAACTAGTGAATTTGGGAGAAAGGTTCCACCTATACATAGGGTTGTATAAATAAATGACATAATGCCAAGGGCTCTGTAATGCTTAAATGAGGAAATGAAGCATTTAAAAAATCCAGGTGAAGTCATTGTGCTGCTTGTATAAAAATCCTGTTATGTATTTCTCGGTATATGTTAACATGCTTGTATAAGTGGGAAAATAGCAAGACAGATATCGTTTGCAGAAGATTGATTTATCATAACCATATCAAAAAGTAATCGCAGGACCAGCAAGGGCGGGGAGGTGAAAGGGGTCTGCCATGTGCCTCCTCCTGCCCAGTCCCGGAGCGGGGATTTGGGAGGAGGAGGCCCTGCCTTCACAGCTGCTGTCCTTTCAGGCGAAAGGACAGCAGCAGTGAAGGTAGCAGCAGGAAGAAGGAGTGTCTAAGGTAAGGATTTGTATGGCAGGATCAGGTGCTGGGTCGAGGAAAGAAGAGAAAGCAGGAGGCAAGAGAACAGGGTGGAGGTAATAGAAATCTGAGGAATGTATCAGGTGAGATGACGTGACCAATGAAAGATGGAATGAAGTAAACTGAGGCCAATATGGAGACTGATGGAGCAAAACTAGTTGGCAACAGGAAAAGGAAGTGAGGACTAACACTTGCTTGGAGGCTCTGGGTGCTTCCAGATGGAAGACCCCTAGCACTACCAATCTGAAGGTCTTGTGCAGCTCTTCCATCTTTTTCTTCCTTGATGGCTTTTTTTACGGTAAGAAAAAAGATGGAAGAAGTGGTTGGAAACACAGGAGGATTTACAAGTAGAAGATGTGATCATCTGGATCCCCTGTCAAAGTCCATGAATCAGGCAGGGTGATGGTGCGATAAAAGCCTCATCTGGAAGCACCCTCGGGCTACAGCCTATTTTCATGGCTGTGTTTTCCTGCATATCTTTGCCATTTGATAAGCACCTCTCTCTACTTGTTCAATAATACAGGAGAACCTGAACATGTCAGTTTCAACTGTCTCCCGTCCCATTTGGTTCCAGTACAATGCTATGCATCCATCTGAATTCTTATTTATTTAGCTGAACATTGTGACTATCTCCCCTATCATTAGAAGGGAAAACATGCGCAAAACAACGTATTATAACTCTAAAGCTGCAGTTTGACTGAACAGAAATAATTCAAAGCATGTGTAGTTACTTACAATAGAATATCGAAAGAGCTGTATTTGCTCATTTGCTCTTTTTTCTTGTGTTCAGAACAATTTTACTATATTCAAAATAATAAGATAATTGTCAGCAGTAAGATCTGCAGCTGTTGTCTGCTTTTCTGCTAACAGACCATGTCTTTTATAGATAGCTCATAAATGCTTCCCTGTTGGAAATGCTATAAATGTTGGATTAGTTGGAGCTTCTCCACTCATCCATGTAGACATTTTTTTTATTTATTGGAAAATCCACAGCTTCCACAATGGTGGTAAATTGCTTTGACTGCAGGGTCTTTCCAAATGAGCCTATTTTTCTTTTCTTTTCTACTGTTGCCCCATATCCTTCTACATTTTGTCAGTCCACTCACCTATTGCCATGTTAATGATGTGGAGTTTTTGTTACTTTATATGGAGTGGGGAGTGAAAATTGAAGTAGTGTGAGCATATGAATGTGCTCTACGTTCAGTTAATTGAGACAGGACCTCAACGCAATGGATGAGCCAGGTAAAATGCAACTGACAGGGACAAGTAATTTAAATTAAAGAGTAACATAGGTTAAAGAATAGAAGGGTTTATACTACTCAGCAATGTCATTTGAGCATATCCTAGAGTTTCCCTTGAAAGGAGCCAGTTTCTCTGGTGTACAGAGGCACCATGGGAAGAGGAAAAGTTAATGTTAGCATAAGACTTTTCTGGGTACCGCATTGTCCTTAAGCCTCCTTCAGGACAATTAAGTTATGATACATTCACAAATCATGAAATGATTTGTGCGGCCTATCTGTCCTATTGTTACGCAAGATCAGGCAGGCGAGTATAAGAGACAGGGCTTTCTTGTTGGTGGCACCAAGATTGCCTTCCTGTGGAGATCCTGCTTCATGTTTGCAGATTGTGGTTGAAAACTTTAAAAAAAAAATTCAATTAACTTTTAAATATCTGTTTTTAAAGAATTGTTAGTGTCTGCTACCCTTAAATCTAAATTACTATTATGTTTAATTCTGGTGCATCCTGCGACTGAGCTGAAATGCTCTCCTAATTTGCTGCCTCATTTGCAGGTGGGGAGATGGGGGAGCTGACCAACACATATGTGTCCGCAAAAGCTTCCCAGAGTGATACT
Source organism: Shinisaurus crocodilurus (assembly GCA_021292165.1). Taxonomy (NCBI): domain Eukaryota; kingdom Metazoa; phylum Chordata; class Lepidosauria; order Squamata; family Shinisauridae; genus Shinisaurus; species Shinisaurus crocodilurus. The sequence goes on from CM037876.1 coordinate 178,343,403, forward strand.
CCATGATGATGTAATGCCACTCTGACAGGCGCTTTTGGAGGCAAATGGCTGTCACCAGTGGGGTGTGCTGCTATTTCTTCCAGAAGCCCATTTCATCACTCAAGGGATGAGGGGGAAATTGTGGCTGCCCAGAAGAGGTCTGATGGCAGTGGTAAGCCCTCCACCCATTTCCTTGGAGATTTTGGAGCTCATTTCAGCTCCTAGCATGTTGCCTCTGAATGTGGAGGTTCCATGAATTTAAATAGTCTATGGATTGATTACTTAACATTGGGTTACAAATCAATACAGCAACATTTTGCTTCCATATGCAATGAACACAGGGATCACAGAGATGAGAATGTCATGGGATGTAGTCCTAAGCAGACTTAAATGGAAGTTCCACTGAAATTAGTGGGGCTTGTCTCCAGGTAACTATGTATAGAATCAGGGTACCAAATATTTTACCAGTGTCAGTTAATAATTCCAAAAACATTCTGGTTTTGAGAGTTTTTGTTAAAGATGTTACTTGTGTGCACAAACGTGTATAACACAGATGTGCATGTGCATGCACTTACACACACACACACACACACACACACACTCTGCTTGCTGCTTTGGATAATTTGGGTGGGGTGGGGGAGAACTAAATAGTGGAGCGCTCCAAATGTGAAGAAATGTGTCTTTGCAAAATAGAATATTGAGGTAATTCCCCAAACAGTGATTTATTAGCACTGCTTGTGTATGAAATAAGAAATCCAAGCAAAGCCAGGTGTAGAGTTTCAAAAATGTGACAGCTTGTGCTGCAACAGAAACATGCATTTGATTCTTTCTCTTTGAAATGCATGGATGGCTTTGAACAAGCTGGATTTAATTCTTCTTTTGAGTTGAATGATGATGTTAATTTAAGCCATCTAAGATTCTAGGCCAGTCTTTGCTCTCCACTGGGGGCTGTGTTGGAACCTATGAGCCAGCTGGTTGCAGCTCCTTAGCATAATTCTCTTGCTAGCAAACATTCTATCCTTACAGCAAATTCTGGTATCATACTGGAACTCGAATTTGATTGAAAACTCTTTGATAGGTAAGGACCACTGAGAACAATGATTGCTGACAGAAATATGTACAATAGACTTAATTTAATTCCATGCTGTTCTTATGACAGCAAGCCTCTTATGCCAGGCAAAAGCCTCTTATTTATTTATTTTTATTTATTATATTTATACCCCGCCTTTTTTCCTGCAAGGAACCCAAGGCGGCTTACATTAGTGAATTCCTCCTCTGGCTACTGCATGTTTTGGACTACAGCTCTCATAATTGCTGCTTTGGACTACAACTCCCATCATTGCTAACCACTGGTCATGTGGTCTGGAGCTGGAGCTGATGTCCAAAACATCTGGAGGGCACCAGATTGGGGAAGGCTGAACTAGAGGCTACTCGTATCGTATGTACCTCTTAGACCAGTGTTCTCCAACCTTGGGTCCCCAGATGCTTTTGGCCTACAACTCCCAGCATGCCCCAGCCAGCATAGCTGAACACTGTCTTAGACTGAGCAAACAATGAGTTTGGAATAATGCATGTGGTTTCAGAAGACTATACTGTACAATGAGTGAGTATAACTATTGAGTGAAGGCAGTTGTTTTGTTTTTTAAAAATCCTAGGTCTGACTAGTCCCATATGGGTAAGTATTCAAACTCATGAATACTCAGAATATCCCAAGGACTGAAAACCATTAACTAGAACACCATTATTCTTCAACTGGATGTCCTCTGTTTTGGGCCACAGCTCCCATCTCTAAACTGGTTTTGGTCTGGAGCTGATGGGAGTTTTAGTCCAAAACATCTGGAGGGCACCAGGTTGGGGAAGACTGAACTAGAAGCTCCTCGTCTGCTATCTGGATCATTGCCTTTGAAAGATTAGCTTCATATCCAGGGGAGATTGACATCTGGATTAAAGCTGTAATTCTTTGGTGTTACCTTGCGATTATAAAATTAGCATTCCAAACTAGGCAGAGGGTATCCAACTGTGTCCATCTGCCAGCAGAATGGATACTGCTCTTGGAACAGATTTCCCCCTCCCTTCCCTGCACCTCCCAGATCTGCTCCAGAGGATTAGGGGACACACACACCCCGAGCTGATTTGGAGGGGTTGCAGGGGAAGGAGAGAAAGGGGAAGGCCCATTGCACCAGCAGAAGTCTGTCTGTGCAATATTGGATGGAACCCAGAGATTCGTCTTGTGCATTTCAGGACATATTTTAGTAGAGTCCTTTTTCTTTTGCACTCTTATTCTTGATTAGAGCTTTGGGAGGGATAATAAAAAGGTTCATGATGTTCACAAAGCAGTGAAGTGGCTATGACTTGACTTAGCAGGGGAAGCTCACCTTCTCCTTATGACATTGCATGTTGTACTTACCCCCTAATGGTACAGCGTGTCCTGTTACTCTTCATCGTGCTTATGAGCCGTAGCACTGCAGCTTTCCTGCAGAAGTTCAAGGTCTGTGTAGCTCAAATTGGTCTTGGAAAAGTTTTACAAAGATTATACATTTTTTGGCTTTCTGATGGTTTCAGGGTTAGATCAGAAACAATTTGTCTTGAATGTAGATTGAAAATGTGTCCAGATTCTTCCCTTATCTGAACAGCTTATAAACAAAGGCCATAATGCTGTCATTTATTAGACAGAAAAGAACAGATGCAAAAGCATCTGAGAAAGCCCTTGTAACTTTTGTTTATTGGGAACTCTTTATTCTATGACTTTTATACTCGGGATACAATCCTATATGAATTCAGCACTGATTCACACATTACGTGGTAGATGGGTGTTCAACATATCCACTATGTGTCTCCTGCTGGACACCATAATGTTTGAAGAGTATGTGAACATCTGTAAACACATGGGGAGATTCAGGGGACATACACAGGGAGGTAGTAATTGGTTATAACTCGGTTCCTGGCATGTGTCCATTGTATGTTTGTACATACAGGTCTCTTTCAAGCATTACGGAGGTTTGCCAGTAAAGACATGTTAAAATAAACAATATACTGTGAATTAGTCCTTACTTGGAAGTAAGTTGCATTTAAATCTTTCCTTTCCTTTAGGTGATCGTATTTGCTTAAGAGTCTTGAGCGAAAAGTAATTCCCCCACTGTTGCTCTGTAGTGCCCATGTAAAAAGTAGACAGGACAATAAATAAGGGTTACCGCCTTATGTTGCAGAGCATTAGGTAAGCTGATAAATCCTCAACCAGCCATTGTAGATGTGTTATTAAAGGCAGATGTTTCTGCAAAGCCTGGAAGGGTTACTAGAAGAAGAATTAATTATATATTTATATACAGTAAAAACCTGCTGCAGTTCTGGAAGGGGTCCATCGGCATCAAACTGAGGTAACTGGCAGTTTGTTTCAGAATCACCTGACACTTTTATGGCAGGACACATCTTTTTCAGTGCAGGGCTTGGCTCCACATGAAATGTGTTCCAAACTCCAGCTTGAAACATAAATCCTCACAATGAAATAATTCACTAATTGTCTCTTCTCCTTATTCTGCTTTTTCAAGCCCTGTATCAATGGATGAAGATGCAAAAGGGGTGGAATAATTAAGCTCATGAAGATGAACCCACCCACCCCACATCAACCAGTCTCTATTTCTACTTTTCTTAGGAAGACTTTTCTCATCCTTTTGGATAAAGGATGAGAAAAGTCATCCTTTAAATATGCCACTCCTGCTTGCCTCCCTCAAATTGGAGGCTTGATGTTTGCAAAATAAAAACACATGGAAAAAGTTGAAATGTAGCTTATGTATGAGGGAGAGCCAAAATATGGTCAAAGGAGTCGATGTAACTAACAGTGAGTGAAAAATTGGATAAGAATTTTATAGTATGGTCCAATTGGAGCTAAGGGAAATAAGATAAAAGCTAGTGTGATGCAGTCAGTTTCAAGGAAAAACTAATATTCTGGAATAGCATCCAAAAAGAGGAAGATGCATTGGTTTGTGGCCTGTGTCATTTAAAGCTGGACTGGATGATAGAAGAAAATGTTACTGCAGGGAGTATGCCAGCATAGGTGTATTTTGTTAAAACAATTCCTTCTGCTATAAGCACCTCCAACATTTTAATCCATCCTATTTACTGCTTTTGACATGCTATAATCTGGACAATATGCTTGGGCCTGCATTGCAGTGACCCCTGTGGATTGATACCAACAGCACTGACTTAGAAACCAGCCTGCACTTAACTCCCACTTAAGAAAATCTACAGATTCCTCTTGCATCAGATGATGATAAATTGCATGATGGCTTCCATGAACCTGAGGCAACAAAGTTTCATTACTGAATTACCAGCAGAGAGGAATGGAAAATATTCTGCACAGTCATTCCTAAATGCCGGTCCTTGCATTCCAGTGGAACCCCAGACCCTTGTAGGCCAGTTCCATCTTTTCCATGATTTTGGGATGGCTGTTAGTCCCCACAGAGATTCCAGCACTACCTCTTGCTTTGGGAGGATATTCTCCCCAGTTTGAGAAGGAAATCATGAAGACTGCTGTGGGGCAGTGGCTTGCTATAAGTATCCAAGAGATGTGCCTTTTTAATGGAATTACTTTAGTATTCTGCTGAAGCTTCCCAATCAAAATCACAGAGCATGTTGTAAATGTGTACCATCCATGTTCACATTTGCCAGTTTTCTACCCAAAGTTGGTTTTGTAAAAAGAACTCTTGCTTTTTCCTTCTCCCAGTTGGCTTCATTATTGTTGTTTTCAGTTTTATTTACAAGAAATTAAATTCAAACACACAAAACAACATCTTAGTCCGATATATTTGTTGATTGGGAGGTCAGAATGGTCAACGGGAATTCATGTTCAACTTTGTTCTATGCAAACTAAAACTAACTGCCAAAGGTCGCCACCTGGTGAGAAGACTTTTTTTTTTAAAAAAACCCATTTAGGTTGCAGCCCAAAATATCAACAGGGTTAACACTTTCCATGTGGCAGGCTACATGTGATAGGCTTATATCATTTCCCAGATTGATGCCTCTTTTTGAGCAATTGCTTGATAAAATGCAGTGGTCCACCTGCCTACTGGTCATTGGATAGGTTCGCAGAGTCTCAATGGTAACAGTTGCTTATCTTCACATTTATTAAGGGATATCTGCAGTTTATAAATTGAGTAGTGTAATAGAGAAAGCAACAGAATTTCAAAAATAAATATTCCCTTGGCTTCCAGACCTGCTAAGTAATCAACTAAATTGAAAGTCTGCAGCCGCAGTAAGAATGTTAGAACTTTGTAAGAGAGGAACATGGGAAGCTGCCGAGTAAGACCACTGGCCCATCTGGCTCAGTGTTGTCTTACTGGCCGTGGCTCCCCAGGGTTTCAGACAAATGTTTTCTCAGCCCTACCTGGAGATGGAAGGGACTGAACTTGGAACCTTTTGCATGCACTCAACCAGTGAGCTACTATAAATGAATTGGCTATGTACACCAGTTCTGTAGCTATAATTCCATTTGATGTGTAAGAATATCATTTTCAATGAAGTGGGGACACTGGGATTTCTCTAAAATAGAGTGTCTCCCAATATGTGAGTTTGATCATTACCAGTGGTAGCCTTGCACAGTACAAGTTATGACTCTCCTGGTTTATTCTGTTTAGAGAGAGAGAGAGAATCAGTGAAAGTTTGAAATTTTGAATGTTGACATTCACATGTAAATTTTGACAAACTTTCAGATAAATGTGAAGAATATCTGAAAAACTCAGATATGTCAGTGGATGCTGGCAACTACATTTTGTCCACCACCAACATTCACAACTGTCTGTCCAAAAAGAGCTGTTTTGGGATATTCATGAAATTTATGTGTGTCAGCTTTCATGTGTGAATGTGAAAATTCACCAAATTTTGCACACACGCTATAACATATGTATACTCAGGAGGCAAAAAATACAACCAGTTCTATTTTGCCACTGGTGGTGTTTGTCTGTATATATAGTTGTATGAGCAGTGCTTTTTCTAAATACTGTTGATAGTGGATGCGTTTGATAAAGAAGGCTCCAGCCTCTGAATTTTTCATGCCATGCTAAACTTGTTAGTCTAGTTTAAACTGCCACAGTTCTGCCATTTCATCTTAGAATGTGCTCTAATAGGTTTGCCTTATGAATTTGCTTCTCAGAATTTCTCCTATTTTGGCTTTTAAAAATCAACAGGCAGAAGAAGAAAAAAAAACTTTGCCTGGGTGGGTGCCTGTTGGAACAACATTGCTAGTTTTAACAGCTTGATGCACCCAATAGTTTCTCTTCTTTTTGTTCGGGTTTTTGCCATTTGGCTCCCAACAATTTGTATGTGTTTAACAGATACTGCTTCAGAAAATACTTTCCACTGGCTTGCAGTGTTCTGCATTTCTTCCAGATAAAATCACTTTCTTTGTCTCTTTTCTCCCCATTCCTATACCCAATCTTTCTAGGTCAGAGGCAACCCAGAACCTCAGATCACGTGGTACAGAAATGGGCATCTTGTGACGGAGGGAGAGCGCTGTGTGGCAGACCGCAGCATTCGAGGGATTTTCAGCTTGATGATCAAAGGTGTGCAGGAGGAAGATGGTGGCCCATACACATGTGAGGCCAGAAATGCTGGTGGAGTTCGACAGGTGACAGCAGAATTAACAGTGGAAGGTAAGCGTGTTGGCCGTCTGGTGCATGTTCCATACAGCATGCGTTACATCTGGTGGCAAAGGAAGAGAGAAGCACATTGAATAATTGCCTATCAGAAGATAAGTTTATAGAAATGATACCACTTAACAGGGGAGAAAATAAAACTGCCTGCTCCTATATCTTGTCCTCCAAGGAGAGGGAGGGCACAGACACTAAGTCTAAACTCACTTCCACATTGATAGTATCAACTCTCTGCAAGTCATGCCTCTAGGGCAGGAGTGGGCAACTTGTGGCCCTCCAGGTGTTTTGGCCTACAACTCCCAGCATTCTTCACCATTGGCTATGCTGACTAGGGCTGAGGGGAGTGGTCGGCCACATCTGGAGGGCCACAAGTTGCCCACCCCTGCTCTAGAGGCAATGCCTGTAGAATAATGGTGATCCATTTGAAGGCAATGTTCAGCTGCATTCTCCTCATATTGCAGATGACCAGCTGAGGCCCAGAGATGGTGGCTTGCCTATGTTCTCCTAGTGAATTCATGGTGCAGGCAAGATTTGAACTGGGGACATTCTGGTTCACAGCTGAGGCTTGGCCACTGTGCTCTTTGTTTTTGTGTTTGCAGAAGAGGTCATGATTATTTCCAGGAATGAATGTTTACCTTTTGTTATAGCTTTCTTGGTCATTTCATGCTCCCTGTCCTGTTCTACAGAGAGTGCTCGCATTTACCATCTAGTAATATTTATTTGTATGTAAGCCTGTCCATGTCCAGTAGGTGGTGCTAAACATACAGTGAATAATACATGACAGGCATCTTGATGCTTCAGTGTAGGTACAGCTTCTGTCTTTGCAGGGAGATGCGTATTGAGAAAAAGGTGTCAGACGTGCAGATAGGTGGTGTGAAATCAAATAAGGCTGCATCCTTTACCCTTGGAAGTAAATGTAAATCTTTGATTAAAAATCAATCAGTAATTTTTAGGAATACCAAAGTACTTGGTAAAAGTTGTTAAATGGCTCTCTTTGGATATGTGGCGAAATACTAGTGAAGAACAAGAGTAAAGTTCTACTTCTTCAAGAACAGCTTCTCACTTTGTCTATAGGGGCTCAGTTTTGGACTGTTGCTTAAGGTGGTTGAAAAGCACCACAGCCCACATGCCTCACCTGTACTAATGGGCCCAGTGTTCTGTGATTTCTCCACCTCTGTAGTGATGCATAAACAGTATCAAAGGAGCAAGCCATGGAATGGGTGTGTTTTCCATTGAGAGGAGAATGGGCCAGTGGAGAAGCAATTTTTGTCTTCTCATTATTATAATTTAAAATAGAAATTAATGGGAAAGTGAGTTTTTAAAAAATATATATATTGTTTAAGTCCACAGCCACCGTCCCTAATTATCCAAAAGAGACTGCGTGTATTTGCAATCCTCACAGCTGGCTCCAGGTTTTTGAGGACCCTTCAGCAAGACATGCTCAGTGGCCCCCCTCCCTCAGTGAGTCCACCTTCTCACCACCATTGACACCAGCTGTTCTTGCTCGTCATGCTCTTTCTCATCATTCCTACCATTTGCTTGCTTGACAGGGAGAGAGCCAGTGAGCCAGTAGGCAATGTCATCTACTGCTCCTGCTTCTCACCACCACTATTGTCTGGACCAGAGTGAGAGGCAGGTGAGCAAGCAGGTTGCAATGGTGAAGAGGAGGAGCAACTCCAGGGCCTGTTGTCAGCTGGCCCCTGCTGGGGTGTGGGCCCTTGGCAGGTGCCGGACCATACCTCCCCTTGAAGCCGGCCTTAACAGTCCTGATAAGTATTTCTATAACTGTCTTTCTATTTTCTGGTTATAGGAACTGTTTTGAAGAAGTACAGTCTGCCTTCCAGTGTCAAATGTTCTGGGTAAGATATCTAGTGGCATTCATAGTCCTAGCGCAGAAATCTATTGATAGCTTTTATAGCAAGCACAGCTTTTGAAATACCTTTAAGAAGACAACCCCTCCCCCTTGCTATTAGTAATATTAATTCTGCTATGCTCAAAAGCATTCCTTGCAATCAGGAATTATGGAAAAAAATCAGTACATTAACTAGCCTCCTAAGGCTTTAAAGCTACCCCATTGCCGTTTGTTTTTCCCCCTTTTCAGCTGATTAGCCTTCGAGCCAAACTAGTCAAGAAGTGAAATGAGTGAAAGCATTTCATCCATGTTTTTTTTTTTGTTTGTTTAAAGCATCTGCTAACCCTGGGAAGGAAACTTTCATTAGCACCACTAGAAGCTTCCTTCCCCCCACTCCCCACATGCCAGGGTCCTGTCCTGGTCCTGATCAGGAGGACCCTTCTTTGCTATTTATTTTTTAAAAACTTGTTACAAACATGAAATGTATTTCATGTGTTGTCTAGTTTGGCCCTTAAACTCATCCCTGTTTCACTGGGAACTACTGGGTATAGAACAAGACAGCTGCCCTTTTACTAAAGTTAAAAATGGAGGCAAGTCAGGTGAGCCCAAATCTATTGTTTTCCAACTCTTGTGATTTCTGAAGTCTTTGATATTTTTAGCTGCCCACTTAAATCTTCATCATGACCTTATTTTATTCAGAATTATCAAGTCTTCCCCATATTATAGTCTTCACATCACTCTGACTTCTCCTTGGGCTGAGGTTGTATGTGGTTTCTCTTAGTGTTCCGATACGTTGCAGAAGCAGCAAGAGATGGGCACAACTTATTTGCTTTTGGGTAAGCTATTCTGTGAAATCTACATGGCCCAAGAATATCTTTGGTTTGCCTGAAACCCACAGCTTCAATCTCATCACCATTCATTATCTCCTGCTAGTGTATGGCTGTGATGTTTGCCATTGACGTAGGCATTGCGCAACATAAGTTGCATGGTGGGTTTGGTTTGTGCTAAAGTACTGTCCCCTCCGTCAAGGCTGCTTATGATTGAAAGTGACCAACTCTGTTGACTTGGTATTGATGACTTGTCACAGACGTAGCTTGTTCTTTGAGTTGGTCAAGTATGAGCAGAGCTGGGCCAACACTAGGCCAGAACTGGGCCAACCCCCCCCCCCAAATTGTTTAATGCTTTCAATTTAACTCTGCGTATTTGATATAGCAACATATGACTGGAAGCCCACTTTTAGCTTTTGTTTTAGAATGGCTAGTTTTAGAATATTTATGGTCAAATTCTGAGAATCTCAAATGCTATGGACCACTATCCTTAAACCTTGGAGAAAAGTTCAAAACAAGGTTTGTTTTATACCAACCTGATCACCAACCGGCTGATCCTTAGGCTCATCTTGTGATTTTTTTAAAAAAATTGATTTCTCTTGGTTCGTAAGATTTGGAGTGAGTACTAGTAGGTCAGTTGGTTGCTTCAGTTGATTGGAACACTGCAGGCAATGTGCCATGAATTGATTCCAAAAGCCAACTGAGCCAAAGAGTGACAGATCCATGATGTGTGCTATATGCTATTGTTACAGAAGAAATTTCATATATCCCCCAACTCTAACCTGCCACCTCATTCCTTTGTGGGTGTCTGTGTTAAATTTATACAGAAAGTGCGCACATTAGCTATGCTGCCATAGCATCTTTCCAGCACGATTCTTGGAGTGGCCCATCTCTGTTCTAGGTGAATTTGTTTATATTGTGGATGCCTGTTTTGTTTCATGGGGATGTTTGTTGAGTTTACCAATAAGAATGATTGCCAACAGAAGAATGGATAACATTCTTTCCTTTGTTATTATATAGACACTTGAAACAAAAACCTAAAACAGCTGCCGCAAAAATTTGCAAAACATATTATGGATTTTCTGCAAAGTTATGTCATACTTGGGCCCCTTCATAAAGCACCTGACTTTTAGATGAATGGCCCAGAGACATCTAAACTGTTCCAATGATCAGAAGTCTTGATAAATTAGGGTGCTGTTTGCATAGAGTCTATTAGCTCCTATAGGAAAGGTCCTGTGGAAGCCAGAAAGGGGAAAGGTCCTGCGGGAATGAGATTCAAGAGTGGAGGTCTCACTCCAACCCTTTGGTCCCAGCAGCATCCTTTTCCCATTAGTTCCCATGGCTCCATCAGTTTCTGTGGGGGTGGGGGAAAAGATCTGAAAATGGGGGTAATTTTTCTAAGCCCTCGGATTGGCTTGGAAATGGCCTGATTTCCCCCCCCCCCCAGAAGAACTTGAGTAATTTCCAAGCTAATCCAAGGGGAGCTTTGGGAAGCTTGGGCATCTCTAATACATGTCCAGTGTTACACATTTCTGCCAGAGGGTCACAGTGGAAAGAATGAGGCCTTTTAATCAGGATTTGGACAATGGCAATTCTGCTGCACTGTGGAATAATTCAGGAAAATCAAGCCCAGAAGAAAGTTTATATTGTTTGCTGCAGTTAGGCTGTTTGGTGTTATGTATGAGCTACCAAAGAGCATGCTTTTGTGTGTTGTGCATTTGATGAAGGCATATAGAAAAATGGTGTTTAAATTTAGGAGACCCGTATAGCATTAATCTTTATTATGCAAGTATTGACTCTGCACTCTCATGACCCACGCACTAGCATTGTTTCAATTTCATACTGTTACATAGAACTAAGTTTTACTTTCTATACATGGGTATGGATAACAGGATACAAAATACATGCATGTTGTACCAAGTGTGCAAAATTTGACACATGTTCCTCTCAGGTACTCTGAAAGGGATGGCTGGGGAAAGATTGGGCTTCTGCTTCCTAGTATTTTCAAAGGACACATGCACCCTTGAGGCTTGATGCGTTATGTACCTTGACAGTAATACAAGATAGAAGTAGAAATCGGTTCACAAATGGGCACCATACTTTCTCCTGCCTTCTGTGTTTTAATCACTTGAACACTGTTCTAAAACTCATTAAGAAGCATGATTCAAGAAGTAATGGTCTATTTATTTTAAAAATAGATAGATGGTTATTAAGCTCTGATAATATTATGTCCTTTCCAGTGGTAGACTTAGCGTTCCACCTGTAGAACAACGGCCAAGCATCTGGGGCGAATGTCCACCCAAATTTGCGACAAAACCCAACCGGGTCATTGTGAGAGAAGGACAGATGGGTAGATTCTCCTGTAAGGTAACAGGACGACCTCAGCCTCAAGCTACTTGGTTCAAGGTATGGTTGCCCGAGAGGCTATTCAACTTGGTCTCCTCTAAAGCAAATGAAATTGAAGGCTTATTTATGGCTGTCTCTACTTTGTAATATCTTTAGCCATGGCTCGTTCTGATGTGCCAAACATTGAGTTTTTAACCTGACCAGGAGAAAGTAGATTCCTCAGTCTTTCTCCCCACCCCCCGGTTACATTATGGTAAGAACTGTCAGAGTTTATTCCAGGGGTCCCCAAGCTCTTTTTGGGTCGGTGGGACCATTTGGAATTTTGAGAGAGTGTCATGAGCACTTTCACCAAATGGCTGCCATGGGGGTGCCCTGACTATTCATAAAATGGCTGCCATGAGAAGCATGGCTGGTCACAGAACACTTATTTCCCAGAAGCCAAATTGGCGAGATTAAAAGAACAGTAACTTGCCCAAGAATCTAAGTACAAAGTAGAAGTGGGGACTGAGCTCCAAAACATAAAACCACTTTTTTGAACCCAAATAAATATGATGCTGGAGGGCAGCACTTTGCTTTGCAGCAAGTCAGCCTTCCAGTTTTACAAAAAAGTTTTAATTTTAAAAATAAAAATCAGGAGGGGCAGCGAGCCTGGCGGCCACCAAGAGAGGTGTCTGTGGGCACATTGGCTTTTCCCGTGAAAAATTATCCAAATAAGCACACTGAAATACATGGAAGACTTGTAGTGGAAGAATGCCTACTGAGTAACCTTACATACAAACATGAGGAGAGGCATTGTGGGGAAAATATTGCAAGAACATTTAATTTTAGATTTATAAGCCTTTGCATAGTGAATGCTCAGAGCTGGCAACTATAGTTTTAAACAACAGACACACATGCACAATAAATTCTAATTGGCTTAGCTATAGGTGGAGAGTATTGGCCATAGCTAGGCCAAAATCCAAAATGGATGAGGGATCCAGAAAACTGGTAGAATCCATGTAGATCTAAAATGTTTGGTAGTATTTTCTTAACAATTTGAAGGGAAGGCTGGAGGTTTGATGATTGTGGATTGTGAACCAATGTCCAGAGTATAACAATGTCTAGAGCAGGGCTCTCCAACCTTGGGTCCTCAGATGTTGCTGGACTACAGATCTCAGAATCCCTTGTCATTAGCCATGCTGGCTGGGTATGCTGGGAGCTGTAGGCCAGCAACATCTGGGGACTCAAGGATGGAGAACCCTGGTCTAGAGGGTAGCCATGTTAGTCTATTGCAGCAAAAACAACAGAGTCTTGTGGCACCATAAAAACTAACACATTTATTCTGGCATAAGCTTTTGTGGACTTCATCAGATGCATGGTGATGAAGATGCATGACGCTTCATCAGATGCATGGACAGCTTGAGCAGGAGTCAAATAGCTTCTGGTTCTATAAAGCCACCAGACACCCTCTCATCTCTAAGCAATGCATATAGAACTCCACCCAGCATGGGACCCTGCTCCTCCTGACTGGCTCTCAACAACATGGCTCCACATCACCAGTGGTCATTCACATAGTTCCAAGTGGGATGAAAAGCAATCCATAGAAGTAGGATGAGACATGGCTCTGACTCCTCAGATCTCACTCCAACTCAATTCAGACTCTGTACTTAATGTCAAATTCCGAGCATTATCTTTCTTAGTTCACATCAGTGGGAATGATCCATTGGTGTCAGTGGCACTAGCGCTATTGATGTTGTGCTAGCTTCAGTAGTTCCTTGCGAAACCTGCCATGCTAGCAAGCGCTATTGATGTTGCGCTATCATTGGTTTACGCTAGCACAACGTCAGTAGTGCTAGCGCCATGACACTGTGAGATCCCTCCCTATCGTGCCTGAAGAATTTGCCTTTTCTTGTCATGACATTTGTAAACTATTTTGCTTAGGAGTTCTGAGGCTGTGGATGAATGGGTGAGCAGAGCACAAGACGGAGAGGATCTGAATACTCACCTAGGTGTTAGGTTCCAGAACATGATTCTCAACCATGTGCTGTAATTTGATTCAAACTCTCTAATCTGGTAAAAATGTATTTTGACTCTGGCCCTGGGTGTAAGCCAACGGGGCTTGAATTTTTCATATTCTGAATACATCTTCTCCCTGGTGTAAATTGGATATCTTGGAATGTCTGAGGTCCAATCTCTTGGGGGGTACATCTTGGTAGTATATAAATATGGCACAGAGAACACTGGGCTGAATTGTAAAAGTAGAGAAAATAGGAAAAGATAAAGTGTTAATTTGTCAGGAATTGACAGGTATCTCCCCCTCCCCCCCAATGAATGCATCTGTAAACCTCTGATATTTTTTCATGATGCATACAGGGTGAAATTCAGGTGCAGAAAGATGATCGTTTCAACATGTTTGAGAAAGCAGGCATCCAGTTTTTGGAAATCCAAAATGCTCAGTTGGCTGACGCTGGAACTTACACTTGCACTGTGATGAATAATGCTGGGAAGGCTTCTGTGTCTGCAGAGCTCATGGTTCAAGGTATGGTTAAACAGACTAAAAGGGAAAGAATGCAAGCATGCCAGCTAAAGGTTTTCCAAGAGCTGAGCCAATTCCTCCTCTCTTCTTCCCTCCCCATCTTCCCACCCTGTATGTTTTCTTCAGAATGACATTTAAATGGCAGTCCAAGCATGCAGTTCAGCATTCAGATTTTTTTTTTAAACTTTGCATTTTAATCAAGTGGAAATAGGCCACAGGGAGATCCAGGCTGTTTTCTCTTCATTTTAATCGTGTTGGAAATCCTGAATGCACTCAATTTCAGCAAGTGAAAATTATGCTCATCCTCAACCTAATAATAATATTAATGATAATTATAATATGTTTATCCTGCCCATTCTCAGGAGTATCCAACACTGCCACTCAGCTTATGCCATTGATGTTGTGTTGGCATTAGGGACCTCTAGCACAATGTCAATAGCATTACCTGGTGCAATGGGATTCTGTAGCAAACCCGTTAGACCAGCATACATTATTAGTATTGTGCTAGAGGTTGCTTACCCTAGCGCTATGTCAATTGCGTAAGTGGAGTGGGAGCATTGGATACTGCCCATGGCTTTCCCCATTTTATCCTCACAGCAACCATGTGAGGTAGCTTAGGCTGGGAGATAGTGACAGGCTAAAGGTTACCCTGTGGCTGAGGGGATTTGAACCCAGATCTCCCAGGCCCTATCTAACACCCTTAACTGTCACACTACAACAGTCCTCCTGCCTGTTTCATATGTGGCTGTGGAAAAAATACAGCTGGTGGATGGTGTTTTGCATGTTGTTATTTTGCCTGCTGCTTTGTCTTCTGACTGTGCAACAATTTGGATCCGGGAATCCCCAGTCTAAGTCCAACACTCTATTCACTTTGCAGCACCAGCACTGTTGTTTACGTGTTCAGCTACTTGGCTATCTTTCTCTTCCGATTTTAAATGCTGGTTGCCTTTCCACTTCAGGGGCTGTTTGCTTCTTGGAGCCTTAGAGGCCTGAGGCTTTGAGTACAAAGAGGCATAATATATTAGCTTGTCTTTATCAACTCACTTTACAGTTCCAAGCACTCTTTCTAGTTCTTTTCATTACCCCACAAAATCAGATAATAAAGTAAACTGTTACACAATTCGGATTATTGTTATTTTAAGCAAAACCATGTAGACCTCTTGTATAGATAAGCTCTTTCCAAGCCCCCCCCCCATTTATTTTTCCACAGGGAAGGGGAGCCAATGGCCTCTTAAGTTTATAGGATCATGTAATGCTGCTTCTTCTGTAGAGACTGTAGAGACGGCTGAGTGTTTGAAAGCTTTCTTCACAGTCTTATCTGATCATCTTTCAGCTAAGATGCAGCCCTCCCCCCCCAAAAAAAGTATTTTTAAAAACTCAAAGACACTGATGTTGTTTGCTAGGCTAGGATGCACTTAAAGGGGCTGTGGACAGAGCAGATCTCTTCCTCTTATGTAATGCTTTGTTCATTCTATTTGGATCTGGGACATTTGAAGAGAGGTGTTTATTTTTAGGATGACAAGGTGCAAATGAGGACAGGATTCCTGCACCTTTAGTAGCCATATATAAAAGGTTGTATCTTCATATGGTTGCGTCTTCTATGCCATTGCTGAACTTGAAGGAACTCTTTCCCCCCTTTGTATCTGGCGACCCTCATCCTAAAATCACTGTTCCTAATCCACAATGAACTCTGTAGAGTGTTTTCAACTATGGTTTGGTCAGGGCATGCTTTGTGTTCGGTTTCTGCACCAGCCTCTTTTGTTAACACGAGGGCTGAATACTGGACATAAGGAGTAAGAGTAGATTGAAAGTGCCCCAATTCTTTAAACTGCTGTAACTCCAGAGAGTCTCCACATATCAGAGATGGATGGGGGAGGGCTTCCCAATCCCACGGTGGTGTGTTTGGATGGCATCATTTCCCCCCCAGAAATTAGGCAAATCTGCATGTTGATTTCTTCTAGAACAGTAAGTGCGGGGGGGCTTGGTCTAGCTACCCTTCTAATTTCCCTCAGTGCCCCAGAGCAGGGGCAGCCCAAGATGTTTTGCTGCCTGAGGCAAAAAACAAGATGACACCCACCCATTCCATGCACACATTGCACAGAAGCCAACTAGATTGGACTGGCAGTTGAATCTTACTTTGGGGACACAGGGCAGGCTGATCAGCATACACAGCTCTGTTCCCCAACACCTCGTCGCCATTCCCCACCCCTCAGCCTCTGTCTCCTGAAGCAGGTGCCTCACTATGCCTAATGATAGGGCTGACCCTTCCCCAGAATGATGCTAGGTCAGGGGCATAGGGGAAAGGGTGGCTAGATCCAGCCACTGATGCTACTTGGAGTACCAGACCAGGAAAAAGCCATTAAGGCAGGGCTTGCCAGCCCTGATCAGAACAGCAGGACAAGATGATCCCCTGCTTCATTTTACAGATCAGAGGCAGCATGCAGTTTTCTTTTTAAGCCAGTAAAGTAAGTGACAATTCATTAACAAAACACAGAACAAAACAAAGCAAGTACCAAAGATAAAGGCTAGGGGATGTCTGTGATAGGGATGGAAACACCAGAATATTCATATTGTGACTATAAAAGGACTTGACTCATGATCTCCTGTGAGGCAGTAAGTTTGTGCTTTTCAAAACCAAGAAGGCAATCCATGGCCACAGGGGATAAAACTTTAGGATGGAGATCAGCAGCCAAGTGAAGTGCAGTGTGCAGCTCCAACACAGCACAGATACAGAACATAAACCTACACCAGTACATCTGAAATGTCATTTCTCCTTTCAAGGGTTATGTGCTACCTAGTTAGACTGTGCAAATGCACACTGTGCAGGAGTGTGGTAATACAGGTTTCTGTGTTCTTTTATTTCTCTGTAATTTTGCTAAGTTTTAATTGGTGATCTCTTGCTGTGCCAAGCGTTACCTCCATTTATGCTGTTTTATGTGATTTGAATGTGCCTGTTGTTCAAAAACTCATTTTATATATGCTGAGAAACCACTTCTTGAAACTATTTAATAAAATTGAAAAAGAAACATAAAGACTAAATTAGGGATGATGCTACCCATTCAATCACTTCTCCACCCAACCAGAATTTAGATTGAAATTCTGGTTGGAGAGGAGCTGTTTCCAAACCAGGACACATTCAGTTCTGGGTTCAGTCTGGACCTGGAATGAGAGATGATGTTTAGCAGAGTCTGAGGATGTCTCCAGCGTATGCCAAATCTTGCCACACAAGTGTGGAGGCGTCTAGCCCTGGGCAGAATGTAGATTTGGATCTGTTGGAAGGTCTCTAGATAGCAAGGATTTCTGGCTCCCAATTATTGAACAATAGCAACCCACCCCGCTACTCCAAATTATACTGCTGAAATGAAGAAAGTTTAGGGATAACCAGGAGTGGATTTTTGTGTGGATGGACTGTGAGCTGCATTCAGTTCTGTTACTCAAAACAAATTCCTGGGCTCATAATTCCTTAATTCAATGTGTTTGTCTTGCACCAGGCTCCGTTTGGTGGATCTTTGGGGTTCTAGTAAAAAAAATATGCATAGATCCCATCCCACAAGCCTGAAGTCTGCCCACTCCTGCTCTGTATCCCCCAGTCTATTCCAGAGCATTGCAATTAGCTTATTCCAGGATCTACCTAGACTTTCCACACATTTCTGGTTTTAATATGCATCTTTGAATAGTAGCGTTGGTGGGGCCCTGCAACAAAACACTGCAGGGTGGAGTGCTTCTGTTCACGGTTCCAGTCACACTCTCCCCACCCCACCCCCCAGCCTTGGTTTTCCATTTTTACTCTCCAACATCCAGGATTCTGTGCCCATGCTCAAATTTCATTAGGTTCTTTTGGATGTGCTTTTGGGGTGGTGGTGGTGGTGGTAAGACACACTTGTGCCCAATCCCGGCAACATTGAGATCTTTGGTTTCTCCATTGAGTATCTCTCTCACTTCCATCCTTGGAGAGATTTTAAAATAGCTTCTCAGTGTATATCAGGAAATGACTTATCCACACAATGAGATAGTTCTCGCTACCCTTAGTTTGTTCCTCCCTCCTCCTTTTCCAGTCACTCCATTCCATTCTGCCTCCACCCGGTTGTCAGGTGTTTTTCTACTCAGTCAGTCAGCATTCCATACCATTGAGTCCTTATGGGACTGTTCCTGGGGTGTTCCCCCTCCCCCATTAGGTTTTTTTAAAAAAAAAATTTGGGGGCTGATTTATCTGCAAACCTTGGGCTTACCCCAAGTATTTTGATATTTCCCTCTTGTGCATGGGTGGTGCCGTGTTGGCTGCAGTTCCACAAGCCCCAAAATACTTGAATCGGAAATAGAGGGAATGATGATAAAGAACATCTGTCTTGATGGCTCTTGAACGTGTTCCAGGGTTTCCAGACTACTTAGGTTTAAGAGGAAGCTATTCCTTTTTATGATATTGCTGCTCTACAGAGCATAACTGAAATGCATAACCCTCTCTGAGAATTAATCTGCTCTAGAAAGCCACTGCCAGTCACAGCTTTCCAGTGCGTGCGCATGAGGAGAATAGACACAAACACAACCTTAATTGGAATGTACAGGGTTGTTGTTTTTCTTACAGCCAAGTGGGTTAAATGCTTTCTGTGAAATATCAGTGAGAATGCAGTGTGTGGTTTCAGTAGCATTACTGACTTTACCATGGAACTATTTAAGTACTTTGGCTCTTTATTAGGGACAGAAATATGAAGCAAAAAACCCAAACAGGAGGAACGCATTAAAATAAGAAATGTCTCAGGAGGATAATGGGCTCTTGACTGAAAATATCTTTTAAAAAGATACTTATTTGCTTACACATTTGTACTTTGCCTTTTTAGAAATAAAATTTCTCATGAGGTGGCTTACAGATAATTACCATGAAAGCAATAAAAATCAGCCATGTGATCAGAAGAATGCAGCATACACAGAAATTAATAATAAAGGCTTTCCAGAATAATAAAAAAAATGTTTTGGGGGCACACTTAAAAGAATAATGAGAAGAGGTTTGAGAGATTCCCCAGGGTGGGAGCTCCTTAGTCTTGGTGCCACTACAGAAAAGGCCCCATCTCTGGTACTTGCCAGACAGGTCTGGTTTAAAGGGAGGCCAGAGAGCAGAACCCCAAATGATGTCCTTAAAACCTGAGTGGGTTCATAAGTGCAAATGAACCCTTTAGGTAGCCATGTCCCAGACTATTTAGGGCTTTAAAGATCAATACCAGCACCTTAATTTTAATCCAGAAATGAGTATTTTCTAATGTGGCATTTTACTCTTCAGGGCCCTTTTTGCTCCTAGCTCCATAAATAACTCGGTCGTGGTCATCTTACTATTTAAACTGAGCAGGCAAATGCTTCTGTGGCTGGAAATGAATTGTGTTCTGCTGACTCAGGATTGTGAATACAATTTAGGGCCAAAATGAATTCTCAGCAATTTCATTTCTTGTATCTTAAAACCAAACAAATCTCAATTTGTATGCTCTGCTTGAAATTCCAATATTTGTCTTTATAATATCTTTCATCTTTCATCATTTCAGAGGTCTGTTAAAAGAGATGTGTACGCTCATCCTCTTTGGTATGTTTTTTCAGTTTTCTTCCCCTTTGTTTTGATTTCCCCCTTTAAACTCTCCCCCCACCCAGGACTCTTTGACTTGACACTGCAGCCCACCTTATGCTGGACTGTCTGATTTTCCTGGGTGGGTGGGTGTCATGTAATAGGTAAGTCTGGAATTACAGTGGGTGGGACAGGTAGGATGAAATGTGCTCTGTCCTGGCCTCCTTACATTTGCCTTAATATGTGTTTGATCTTAACTGTGTAGACATGGATTGTGTTGGGTATCCGTGGGCTCATCCCCTGGATGCAACTCCCTAGGCAAGAGGAGCCAGGGCAGAAGGAAAGGGAGGGAGTGGGACGACCCTTTTCTTCCTGCAAAAATGAGAGGGCAGGGCAGTTGGTAGATTGATCATCGCTGGCAGTAGAGTGACGGACATCGAGGAGTGTGATGGTGGCCAAGAAGGCTTGGATGGCTGCCACATTGCCAAGGTCAGGCCTGGGGTCCCAATCCAACCCTCTGTGGTTCCACCCCCTTTCCCCCAACCACCGATCATTTTGAGGTTTCCCAGCTTTTGTGCAGTGTTTCCCCCATTCTAAAAGGTTGAAATGCCGCTCCTAAGGCTGAGTTACTGGCGGTAAGAGCGTACAGCTAAAATGTGCTGGTATTTTTGGCATCTTGGGCCCCCACCCCTTTTGCCTTCAGCCCCGTCCACCATTGGAAAGCGGCCCCTGAGAGCTTCTCCGAAATTGAATTCCGCCCTTGGACTGAAAGAGATTCCCCACCCCTGGCCAAGGTGATGTGGCAGCGACTGACACCTCCAAGGACCTTGAATGTGTCGTGAGAGACCCCTGGGAACATGCGCAGCTTTAAATAAGCAGCTGGGCTGATGTGGCTCTGCCGTTACTGGCAGCAAAGTGCAGGATGGAGGAGGAGATTTCTGGTGCTGTTAATCCCCTCCCCTTCATATCTGAGGCCCTGGGGGAGGCAGGTCTGAGCAGAAGGACCCTGAAGCCTTGACACTGTGATTTATTTCTCCTGTCTAAGTTGCCTACGTTCTTCTGACTTCTTTCTGTCTAAACATGCATAGGATTGTGCCCTTTAGCTATAATATGCTGGCATGTTTGTTATTTTGGGTCCTGTTGATTTCAGCCCCGCCTATCACTGGAATGCGAACCTTGAGAGCTTCTCGGAAATTAAATTTGGCCCTCGGCCTGAAAGAGGTTCAACACCCTTGCACTGAGCTGTGGCTTTTCCTCATTCTTTATAATGTATCTGTTGACCTTGTGGTGGATGGCCCGTTATCATTCATGTTATATGTACAGGATTGAATGTTTGAACATTTCCCCCACACCTCCTGCACATACAGAAGTAGCCTATCAGGGAGAAGGTCTGCACATTTCATACAGAATCTCTGAAAATTGGTGCAAAATCCTTTTGGGGAGCACAGAATACAAAACAGCTTGCTTAAAATCGGCTTGCTAATATTTATTGAGATCTTTGAAGAAAGACGTGCCAGTGTGTTGCTACAAATTGTTATTCCATTAGCCTAAGAAAAGTGTTTCTCTTTTAGCACATCAACAAAATCCAGCACTTCTACAAAATCCACCTTCACAACCAAAGCAATTGAGACCTCAGAGTTCAGAAAGGCCACCAGCAATGGAATTGCTAAGGAACTCAAATCCACAACGACCGAACTTCTGCTTGAACCCAAAGTAAGGCCAGCTATGAAGAAAGAGACCCCTCTTGATTCATCCAAGGAAGTCAAACTGAATAGAACAGAACAGTTGAAGGAACCCAATGTAGAGCCAGTTAATGAAGAAGGGAGAGGTTACCGGGTCCTGCAAAAAACATCAAGCACAATAACTCTGCAATCTATTAAAGTGCAACCTGGACCAAAGGCAGAATTGAAAGCAACTTCCTCTGGATCGGAAAATGATGGGGAAAGGCCAAAGCAACCATTGGCAGCAGGTTGGCAGGCTGCTCCCTCTACCAGGCTAGGTGGTCTGAGGACAAAGGAAATGGAAGACTGCGTTGGATTAAAGAATAGCATAACAGATGTAAAGAGGGAGACCCAAGGAATCCCTCCCCAATTTGAGTGTCGTCCACAAAGCCAAGAAGCACTAGAAGGAGAAGAGGTTACATTCAGATGTAAAGGTAAATCGATCTTTACTTTTGCTAGAGCTTTTTAAGTAGAGACTCGATGGCCACCTTTCGGGGATTCTGTAGTAATGGATTTCCTGCATTAGCAGGGGGGTTAGACTAGATGACCCTTGAGGTCACTTCCAAATCTGTGCTGAAATCGGAAAGAACCATTGCTTACGCCTCATCTACACTTGCAGCACTGGTAAAGTATTGAGGTAGTAGAATGAACTGTACCAACTTCCTGCAAATAGAAAACTAGCATAGGAGGGAGTGGGTTGAGCTAGAGCCACTTTTCCCGCTGTGCTGGTTTTTTCCATAGAGGAGCATTCAGATGTCCACTACTACTCTCTGCCACCTAATCTGCTGTATGTGTTGACCAGGCCAAAGAGTTCAAGCTGACGTAGATGAGGGGGAAATTATGACATTTCAGATGCTTTGGACTGTCAGTTTCATGTTTTTAGGTCATTAACAGCACCAACCAATGTGGCTGCCCATAACCCTCTGAACTCAGAGGATTACGTGCATCCTATTGAGGGCAGAAAGAGCGCAGAGACAAAGATGACCTCCACACTTCTCCCGCCCTGCAAAAGACTTAGACGGGTGATTTCAGCTGTCTAAGTCTTTTGCCCCTGCTCGCGAGGAGGACAGGCTGAGGTGCCACCAGGATACATTGTATCCCAGTGGAGCCTCACTCCCCCCCCCACAAACCTCTGGCTCCAAGGTCAGTCTTCTGACCTTGGAGCTGCAGCTGGTGAGGAAAGAACCATGCTGGCTGCGAGGGCAGAGGGAGGGCGCTCCAAGTTCGGAGTCCCAGCTCCAACCTTGGACCATGTTTCCAAGGTTGGAGCAGGGAGTCCAACCTCTCCTGCGGCCATCTAGACAGTGTCTAGCGGCCATAGGGTTGCACCTTAATTCTCTTAAGATACAGTCTTATACACTCTTACTTTGGAGTAAGTCCCATAGAATGCAATGGGACTTACTTCTGAGTAGACATGCATAGGATTGCACTATAAAAGAATTAAAACAAAGCATAATACAGTGGATTTTGAGTATGTATAATGAGGGTTTGTTCTAATAAAATAAAATAATAATTAAACATACAAAAATAAAGAATATGATACAAATTATTCCTTAATTTATTTCTGTGAATGAAGAATTACACAAAGGTTGTCTTTTTACAAAACTGTCCCAACCCCTGAACTTGATTCCAATTAAAATATGAATAAAATCTATGTTTTAAGCCTGTTGTTAAAGATCAATTAGATATACCAAGGAATAATTTCCAACCTAATTCTTTCTTGACATCTTGAGAATTTTCAGATTAGTCTTTCTCCAATGTGTCATGTCTTTGCTACTGAGAGCGTGACAATCATGAAACCCACTGTATACCAGCTGACCTGATTATCATTTTAGTTTACTTAATAATGGGTGACCCATGTGTCTCCTCAGTAACTTAGAAGATTGCTTCCTTCTATTTAAAGGGCAAAGCTGGGGAGTGCTGGTAGGAAAGAAGTATTATTGGGACACTTTGAAACTATGAACATAAACATATTTCCTTTATTAATAATCCACCTGTGATGAACTAGTTTCAGGGAAACCAAAGGCAAGTGTTGAATGGTTCAAAGGAGGAGCCCAAGTGGAAGCAGGAGATGGAGTCCAGATATATGAAGAGGATGGGATCAATTGTTTCCGTCTGAAAAAAACCCAGTTGGAAAACAGTGGGTCTTACTGTTGCACAGCTTCCAATGCTCGAGGTCAGACTTCAACCAGGTGGATATTAACTGTAAAAAGTAAGTCTGTTTTAGTTGCACAATTTCCTCAGATGATTGTTTAGGCACCTTGGCTGATACAGAATATGAGTTATTGTTTCCTGATCTGGGAGAATACTGAATACCACTGAATACTGGCTTCCCATTATAGCCCTCTTGGGCTATAGGAAGATATTGATTTGACCAGACCACTCAACAGTTTGAACTCTGCATTTTTCAGAAACCGAATGCATCTTTATAGTGATGCTATGCAGGCATAGTGTAATACAGATACAGGTGCTGTTGGGGTTGTGTTGTTTTTTGGCTGCTATTCATTAAAAACTGCTAGGAAATGGCAGCTCTTTCTAAAAACATTTAAAACTTTATACCCTGCTTATAGGTTTTCAAAGCCTATACACCAAAAACTATTTTTTTCCATAAGCAATGTAATGTGTGACCAGGTAGAATCTGGCTATGTGGATGATGCGGTGGACTGGAACAGGGTTTCAGGGGAAAAGAGGCTGGCGAGGGAAGGGTTAAGCATCCTCTTCTCCCATCCCTTCACTGTTGCAAATCCCGCCCCCCTTTCCTGAGGGCACTTTGCAACAGAGAAGGGGCTATGGGGAGAACATACCAGCCAGCTACAGTGTGGCATGTCATTTGACATTTATACATAATGGGCTTCAACAATTGATGAAGTGCTTAACTAGTGGTGACCTGGCTTGCCTTTTTGTTAATGAAACTCTAGTGATATTAGTCACCCACTATTACACTGCATTGTGGGAATGATTTTTTTCCGGTACACATTACTAGCAATGGGTTTTCTTAGCTGTCTTTTCTTAGTGTACTTTTCTTTGATTTGTAGGGCCTAAAGTGAAGGAAATCGCTCCCCATTTTTCCAGTGTATTGAAAACCTGCAGTGTGGGTGAAGGGCAGGATTTTGTGCTTCAGTGCTCAGTTGAGGGGACACCTGTGCCTCAGATCACTTGGCTTCTCAATGGTAAGGCAACTTTCTTAGTCAGAAAACAAGACACCTAAAGAAACATCTGTGCTCCAGGTGTTCCAATACTTTGTCAATTCAGCCCATACTCACAACATTATCAAAGATGTTTATTGGTCAGATTGCCAGCTCCTATGTATGATCTGGGGCAGACAGGCAGGAAAGAGGCTTGTGTCACCCCTTACTTTGACTTGGGCATAAGAAGCTGCCTTGCACCATTGGCCCATCTAGCTCAGTATTGTCTGCAGTGATTGGCAGTGGCTTTCTGGGGTCTGAGACCAAGTAGAGCTGATGCAACTCAGTGTACGAGATGAATGGACTAATGGTCTGACTCAGTATAAGGCAGCTTCCTATGTTCCTGTCAGTGTAAGGTACATATGGGAGGCTCGGACGGTTGCAACAAGAGAGAGGGCCTTCTCAGCTTGTGCCCCCCCCCCCCAATTATGGAATGATCTCCCACTGATGCCTGCCTGGTGCCAACTCTGTCATCTTTTCGGTGCCAGGTTAAGTCCGCCCTCTACTCCCAGGCATTTAATGGTATCTTCTAATGGCATATGATGGGGGCATTTATGTCAGTTGTCTGTTTATCACATCTAGTATTTTTATTGAAATTGTTTTTAGCTGCTTAAATTGTTTTTACATTTTGTATATTGAAATGTTATGTTGTACTTTATTATCTGTATTCGTGCTTTTGTAATTTTATGAATTGTGAACTGCCCAGAGAACTTTGGCTATTGGGTGGTATAGAAATGAAATAAATATGAACATATGAGAAGATTTGAAGAGCAGATCATTCTGGGCATAGCCTCTCTAGCCACACCCCTTTCTCATTCACTCACACAGTCTCTTGTGTGCAAGCACGCACACACACACATGCACACACGCAGTATGTGGAGTGTGATCTGTAAGATCTGACAAGGCATTCTGGAGGGAAAAAAGAAAACACCTTTGTTGCCATTTTTAAGGTTGTCCAGCAGGGGCCGTTTGTGACAAGGCTGCATTTCCTGCAGTTGGCTTTTAAGAATGGACTTTATTGCAAGAGATTGCATACTTTAGGAAATAAGATTTAAATTGTAAATTTCAGCACTCATGGGACTAGGGTGCTATTGAAACTGCTGCTGAAACTGGTGAGACAGAAGGCCCATTCAAGCATATACCAGATCCTATGACAACTGTAAGAATAGGAGGGGGAGTTGTGCTGCTAGTCTTCCCCCCACCCACCCCATGGCCATAGATGGCATCTATGGTAAATGAGCCTCTCACAGTCAAGAGGGTGGTTTTCTTTTACTGGCCAGAACGTAGACATCTTCATATTGTGTTCGGTCTAGACTTAATCATACAAAAGAGTAGATCCATTGAAATCAATACGACTTAAGTTAGTGATGAGTAACTTAAGTCCTATTGATTTAACTGGGTCTAATCTAAGTGTGCCAAAGTCTGGATCCATCCCAATACCTTTAACTTCCTCTATGCATCTGATGTAGAGGTGTTCTACTGAATATTTTATTCAGTCTTAATTCTTATCAGTGTGGCGTAGTGGTGAGAGTGTTGAACTGGGACTCGGGAGATCCGGGTTCTAGTCCCCACTTGGCCATGTAGCTCACTGGGTGACTTTGGGCCAGTCACTCACTCTCAGCCTAACCTGCCTCACAGAGTTGTTGTGAGGATAAAATGGAGAGGAGGAGGAGGATTATGTAAGCCACCTTGGGTTCCTTGCAGGAAAAAAGGTGGGGTATAAATATAATATTATAAAATAAATAAATAAATAGTCCATGACATAACAATTCTAGAGAAAGAAATAACTGTGCAAACCAAGTTGATGAATTCAACCATGTTCATCTTGTATTATTGTATTTCAGTCTGTATGTTGGTTTTCTGGTCAGAGAATTCAGACCCCTTCTTTGCATGCAATGAGGAGACTTCCTGAAATGAAACACTATTGAGTCCAGTTATCTCTTAAGTACTCATATTCTTAAGGGTTGTCATCAGCCGCCCAGAACTGCCCTACATACCCCCACAGAGGCTGCATTCAGACATAACACCAAGCACCCATCTTACAAACCATGGTTTGTAAAGGGCAGCCAAACTAGGATATCAAACATCGTGTGAAGCTGGTTTGCAAACCACAGTTTGTGCTGACTGTGACTAACTGTTATGACTGAATTCACAAACCATTGACAAACCATAGTTAGGGCCATTGTTCTGCTTCAACAGGCTGAGGCACTATGGAGATATAAGTGAAATTATCAGACACATTAACACATTAACACCCAAATTTTTTTCAAGACGGGTTCTAACCTTGGGTTCCAACTCTGACTTGTTGGAGGAAAGACAAGCCAGAATTCCTAGTTCACACATCACGGCAAACAATCCAGAGACCGAGCACTCCTGGGTTGTTAGCCGCTCACATAGCTCACATAGCATGTACTAGCATGCTGCCACATTCACAATAACCCAGAACTTATTTTTTCCTCCAAACCGTTTAGGGTTCTGGAATTAAAAATTAAAACCTTAACTCTAGTTGTAAGCCAGCAGGCAGTCATGGTTTTGAGTAACAGAAGTGGTAAGAAACATGAAATAGTAAAATGAAAACAAGGGCATTGTGTATTATCTGAAAGAAATAAACATGTTGCTTCCATTCCTAAGTTCCAAAGCTCACAAGTAACTCTCATGTCTCTTGCTTCTGATAATGATACATAGCTGTTTATACATCATTTGGAAACCATCCTGTCTTAGGTTATAAACTGTAGCTGAATGCTGGAATTTCTTGCTGCTTTTCAATATATACCTTTTAGGTCATGACTTTGCTTAAGGCTCAAGCTGCCTAACTCCAATATCCACATGAATGCAAACAATTTGCTCCACTCTGTCAGGGAAGGATACACTGCAGGAAAGGATAGCTATCCATAACCAAATAAAGGAGAAAGGTGCATTCCTGATCTGCAACTGTTAACTCTGGGCATGCCTGATGGTGCTCATGGCAAAATGGTGTGCAATACAGGACAGTACTCTTAGTAAGATGGCAATGATCACTCGGACAGCTCTTACTTAGTGTTTAGACTTTGCAAATTAAAATGCCTCTGTCTTGGGCTGGACTTGGATCCAGTGGTTCTCAAGACTGGAATAAAGTTGAGTTGCTTTTAAAGTCGGGTCCATAGTGCACCGATGGCACTTGCCTGGTACCCTCAGCTTATGCCAGAAAGTGCCTGTGAAAAGTTCCAGCAGAGGAATAGAACTTTGGCACGGGAAGACAAGTTTAAAACTCCTTATCTAAGGCATAGCTTACAAGTTTTCTAGGGCTGAAATCTGTAAACAAAGCTGGGATCCAGAGAATGGGTGGAGGACAATCGGCTTTAGGACCAACCTATGTATGGTCTAGACTATAGGACAGACTCAAGGAAGACATGCTAGATTAACAATGCAGTCCTAAGAATTATTACTCAGAAGTAAATTCCATTTAGTTCAATGGGACTTACTTCCTAGTAGGACTCCTTAGGATTGCAGCCTAAGATGGGGCCCCAAAGAGACCTAGCAAGCCAGATGTTTTGTTTGTTTGTTTACTTTTAGAAGGTTATTTTAAAAAGTTCTTTTTTTTTAGCAGGCCTTTGTGGTTGGGGCCTTTATTTTATTTATTTATTTATTATATTTTTTCCTGCAAGGAACCCGAGGCGGCTTACATAATTCCTCCTCCTCCTCTCCATTTTATCCTCACAACAGCCCTGTGAGGTAGGTTAGGATGAGAGTCAGTGACTGGCCCAAAGTCACCCAGTGAGTTTCATGGCCAAGTAGGGGACTAGAACCCAGATCTCCCGAGTCCCAGTCCAACACTCTCACCACTACGCCACACTGGCTCGGCCTTGATCTGACTTGTGAATTCTGATGCATTGTGACATTGTGTGTGACTTAAATCATATGGATATTGTTCTTGTATCAGTTTTCACATTATGTTCTGTGTTATGTTTGGTGACATATACATTTAAAAATGATAAAAATGAAGGCCAGCCTTCAGGCCAAGACATGCAGAATTGGGACCAGTTCGATATCAAGGTCAAAGGCTGATGGAGGGAAAGAATGGTCATCCAATGTTCCTATACTGCAGAGTACTTAGTAAACCTAAACAAAAAAAAGACAGCTGCACCAATGTTTATAGTTCCTAATGCATTTTGAGAAGCTTCTCTTCATCAAGGGCAATAGATTTCTTCAAAGCTTCCAAATAATGATTAGAACCATTGGCTTTTAACTCACTGGCTAGAACGTTAGGAATGATAAACATTGGTGCAGCTGTCTTCTTGTTTTGTTTTCACTTTTACAGCTGTTTTTTTGTTTTGTTTTTTAAATCCTCTGTTGTTGTTTTTTACTTGGTAAACCTCCACAAAGGATTCCAGAACATAGGTCAGATAAGAGTAGAAAAAGCTGGATAGAAGCAGCAGCAAGGATATCAACACCAACGGGGAGTGTACATGTCTGATGAACTTAAATGTTTATATGTGTGTAAAATCTGTCTACACACACACACACACATCCTAGTGTGAATTTCACCTTAAGAATTCACTGTGGGCATCTGTATGGGTGCTTTAATGAAGGGGTGTGCGTCTGTGTGAAGAGTTGAGCAGAGTAAGGATATCGTTGAAGGATCAATCCTTGTGAGAAACTTCTTCTTTGCATTGCAATCTTGTGGGCAGTTGTGCACATGAGTCTATGATCAGCATTTAATTCTTGACTGTAATTTAATGGGAAGGCAATTAAGGCTGCAGTCCTATACCTACTTACTTAGGAGTAAGCTTTGTTGAACTCAGTGGAGTTACTTCTGAGTAAAGGTGCATAGGATTACACTGTAAATGAGCTATAAAGCTAAGCAACTGATGGTTTAAAGTGTATGGGTTACCAACTGAGATGTTCAGCAATTCCTCTTTTTTTCTTCTCTCTTCTGCAGATCGGCCAATTCAGTATGCACATTCTGTCTTTGAAGGTGGAATTGCAAAGCTGACTGTTCAAGATGCCTTACCAGAAGATGATGGGGTGTACACTTGTCTGTTAGAAAATAGTGCTGGAAGGGCATCTTGCAGTGCTCAAGTTACTGTCAAAGGTGAGCATTTCTGAAGGTAAATGGCCAAATGATCTACAACTTAGAAGAAACAGGAGATGGATTGAATTGAAAGCATTAGTTTTGCCTTGCTTATTGTTGGCTGGTGAGAGATTGTGTACCATGCCTTTTTCAATTGAAGTGCACAATCCATGGGTGGAAATGGGCTTACTGTTGATCTGGTCTGGTGATGAGGTACAATCCTATTGTATCTTGGGAGAATGGCCCATATAGCTGGAGAGCCAGTGTGGTTAGTGGTTAGCATGTTGGACTCGGGAGATCCGGGTTCTAGTCCCCACTTGGCCATGATGCTCACTGGGTGACTTTGGGCCAGTTACCGACTTTAGGCCTAACCTACCTCACAGGGTTGTTGTGAGGATAAAATGGAGAGTTGGAGGACTATGTAAGCTGCCTTGGGTTCCTTTCAAGAGGAAAAAAGGCAGGATATAAATGTAATAATAAAATAATAATAAATATCTTGACACCTCTTGATCAGCTTATCTACTAGGTAGCATATTTGGGGTTTATAAGGATTTTTTTTTCTTTATGTGTCCTGTTGATTGAAAAGCCTTACCTATGTTCTTTACCTTGCTAAGTATCATGCTGTCCTTCAGTCAGCTTGATAAACTTTCACTAATTCTATATTAGTAAGTTATGGGGAACCTCCGCCATTGTCCTTGATTGGAATTGCTTTCTTGCATACCATCATTTTGATTTCATTGCTAGCTTTCTGCTGTGTACTTCTATTGAGTTGAGATTATGATGCCGGAGAGAATAATTAGGGATGATGATTCAAGCGAGAATGATACAGGTTAAGTTGAGGAGGTGAGACTAGCCTATGTCCCACCTCGCTTTTTTCACCCCCACGCTCTTTGTGGGCTGATGTTAGAATATTTAATTTTACATATAGTCTTTGGAACTCCCAAGTACTCTTCCATCCAGACACAGACCAGGCAGATACCTGCTTAGTTTAACAATATAACAGCATCAGATGCTGTCAAACCATTCTGGTTGGTCTTCCATTGATTTGCTGCTGTTTTGAATGAATCAGCACTGCTCATGTGTTACTGATACGGAAAAAGATTAAGGCAGATGTTCAAGAGAAACAGTTGCATGTCTCTGTTTAGGTCACATGCACATTTTACTTGACCCATCCCAAGTTTACCTGATGCAGTTTTGAGTAAGCCCCTTTCCTGGTTTTTTTTGCCCTGCTTTGTACGGCAGCCAGGCTATAGGGATCTGTAGATATTTTTACTTCTCTAGAGTCAATGTCTAACATTTTAACAGACGTACCGGTAGGTTATCCTGTTAAACATTTGGATTTTATTTTTCCGGTCTCTGATTCAGATAAACATGGGTTTTTGTGTTGCAAATAGCCCTGAATTTTAAATTGTAGTTTCCAAATCTGTTTGTCTGCATACTTTCCCCATCTCTAAAGTTGGGGAGTCCACTTTAGTATATACGCCAGAGTGGTGTAGTGGTGAGAGTGTTGGACTGGGACGCAGGAGATCTGGGTTCAAGTCCCCACTTGGCCATGAAACTCACTGGGTGACTTTGGGCCAGTCACTGACACTCAGCTTAACCTACCTCACAGGGTTGTTGTGAGGATAAAATGAAGAGGAGGATTATGTAAGCCGCCTTGGGTTCCTTGCAGGAAAAAAGGTGGGGTATAAATATAATAAATAAATAAATAAATAAAATATACTCTGTGCTACTGCTAAAGCCTTTGCAAAAGCTTTGTCTGCTAGAGACATAGTACTGAAGGGTAAAAAAGAGGATTCACAAATAGAGAGTACAGATGCAGACCTTGGGATAATACTACAAAAACATCCCTCTGCTATATGACACACTTATGTTCCAGAAATATTATTTTTGGATGTATTCACCTAAGTTCAAAAGTGGAGTGTGTTGATCTGGTGTTTGAAAATAATAACACATATTGTGGAAGTGCAGTTGCACAAGAGCTGACATTACCCAGTTTACACATCACCGTGGCAAATCATGGGTTATTTAAGCAAACCTATGGTTTATTGTTGGGTTAACTACTGGGTTGTTTGGCCCCTAAACAACCCATCAGCCTGGGTTTGCACATCACACTACCAACCTTTGATTGGAGGTTGGTTACAGAAAATGGAAGCAGCTTGCACTCAATATGCATCCTTGCATATCATGGGTTAATCCACGATATGCAACCATGATGTGCGAACAGCTCCTTTGACTGAGACTGGGTGCATTCGCACGTCATGCCAGTGCACCCTGGCAATAAGCCACAGCAGGTTAGTTGTCGTGCGAACAACCCATGGTGTGCCCAGCAGATGATTGGGCTCACCATGGGTTGTTCGACACCTTCCTCACCCACCTTCCCCCTTGGTCCTCCCTTGGGTATCCCGGGGGCAGGACCGACTTTGCCTGCTCCCCCCACCACCATGATTGTGAACCCTTTTTCACTTGTCATGGCTTTTTTGTCCCTTTGTAACCTTTTTCCCCCAGAGATCACGATATTCAGCTTGACAGCCAGTTTTTGTGATCTCCGTTTTGACAGCCAATGACAGTCCCTTCAAAGTGCCCAAGCAGCACATTGGAGGGGCTGTCAGTGGTTGCCAAAGTATTTTTTTTAAAAAAAAATTGCACTCACAATATGCGCAAATATTTTTTTAAAAAAATATTATTACTTTTTGCTGCACTTGTGCACCTGCAGAGGTGTACAGTTCCACAAGTGCAGCAATGGGGAGCCTCAGCTGGGCAATGTTCTGGGGGGGTACCTCCTGCCAAAGTGCAGTAGGTACCAACCCTGGACATTGACGCAAAGAGGCTCCAGTTAAGGTTTTTCTTTCCTTTGTTTTCTCCTGACAGCTGTCAAAAGGCAAGCTGTCAAGGGAAAGCAAAGGCACGGGGGATCTTTGCTCACAAAAAGAGGGTGGTGAGATCTTTTTTTTTTTTTTTTTGCCCTGACTCTCCTCAGAGTACTGAGCACTTTTCCCTGAGCTGCTTGGGAAAATGCAAATGTGCATCCCATCCCCTTTTCGGGGGTGGGGGAAAGGATTTTTGACAGCTAGCGGTCAAAACTCTGGGTCCCCTTTAAAAAGGGGTTTTGACAGAGGAATGGGTATTTTTTGACAGGGACATATGGCTATGTATGTGCCTGTCAAAAAAAACACCCTTTGTCCTGTCAAAACCTCATTTTAAAGGGGACCCAGAGTTTTGACAGCTACCTGTCAAAACTCCTTTCCCCCTGAAAAGGGCTGGATGCACTTTCCTAGGCAGGGAAGAAGAGGTTTAAGCAACTCCACTGACCACCACTGCTCCTTCCCTACATATCCTGGTCCCACATTCACACTATTTGACAAAAACACCATTGGGAACCCATGTTTGGTAGTGTAATGTGTAGTTCCGACCTAAGGGAGATTATACAGAAAGTTTTCTTTTTATGTTTATCAGTTACCACAGACTTAAGATACCTCTTAATTTTCTCAAAGCTGCTACTTTATGACAATTTTGCATCCCATTTTTTGTCATGGGACTCGAACGTACGGTTCCTAGGCAGTCTCCCATCCAGCCACTGACCAGACACAGATCTGCTTAGCTTCAGCAAGGGTAGCAATAATGTGCCCTCAAACCATACCCTGGGACTTTCACATGTAAAACAGTTTCCTTTCTGGTCCCCTGATCATGACTAGCCCCATACCAATAGTCCTGCCTGTTTTTCCCTTTTGTGGCTCAGTGAGATTGCAAATATATTATGAAGAAGCCATAGCAGCAGCAGCATCTCCTGAAATCATTTGGGGGAAGCTTACCTGTGGCTAAGAGTCTTTAAAGTGGCCCACATACTTTTTCTCCAGAAATCCTTCTGAGCTTTCCCCATTTTTTTATTTTTTATAAAAGAGAGAACTACTGAACTAAACCAAGGATTTTGATTGACGTTAACTGTCTTGTAAAAGGCCTGTATAAGCAGCTTGTAAAGTAAACCAAATGGAAAATAACATAAAAAAGGAAAGTCTGCCTTTATAAATTCCACTGGATTATGGGATCAAGTTCTACAACTGAAAGCATATTATCGGCACAAAAGGAGATGTTCTGACAACTAGATATAAAAATAGCTTGCATGTAAAGAGCTCCCCTCACCCATTTTGCTACTGCCCGGAGTATAACCTTCCCTACATTACATGTCCATGTTTGTGTGTGTGTGTGTAGGTGTTGCACATGCCCAGTTTAGCAGTTGTATTCCCCATTACTGAACCTGGGTCACATTTTTGGGCTGGAGTAATCAAATATGCTATAGTTTATGGTCCCAGGCAATAGGGAGCCCTCATCCTGAAATAATATAGTGGATGGCTGCTCCACACACTGGCTGGGTTTACACAACATGACAAGGTTGAGTATCAGTTCAGTGTGTTTGTGTTTAATCATGGTTTGTTAGCGCGGTTGGGTTCACACAACACAACAACCCATGGGTCAATGACAACTTACATTCAACCCATATTCAACCGTGGGTGTGGGTTGTCATGTTGTAGAGCTCCCCTCACCATTTGCCTTTTGGCACATCACAATAAGCTACCATGAGTTAATTCACCTGTCGGGCTCTCAGACTTGTGCTGGCTGCCATTTTGAATATGCTTCTTATGTTGTAGAAACTTAGGTGTTGTGGATTATTTGAGGGTTGAACAACCTTTAACCTTCAAATAACTCATGATGCCCAGGTTCGCATGACATGATGTTGTGAAGATGAGACATGGTGGAGGTTAAGCTAAGTTCCCCCTTCCCCCTCCTCTGATTGATTTTGAATTCTTTCACCCTTGTTCTCTTGCTCTTCTTTGGAATGCGTTGGGAGTCCTTGGGTAGCGTGAGATAGTTAGTGGCACCTGGGAGGTAGCAAGTTATCTGCAGAGCTGTGTAGCAAGGCCAGACATTAATTGGGATGAAATCATGAGAAAGTGGCTGCAGCTGAGAAAGGGCAGGGGGGCCCTCCTTCAGAAGGCAGGAAGACGGGATTGGTGGAGGCTGGGCGGGAAAAAGGACCCTAGCTTTGGATAAAGGAGTTGGGTGAAGAAGGCACGAGGTTCTTCCTTCAGGCCTGGACGCTGTGGAAGTTCCATCTTGGGCAGGTATGCCGGATAGCTGGGGAAGCTAGGCCTGGTTTGGCTCAAGCAGTTCTTTGCAGACTTTGGGGGTTTGTTTTAGATATCCTTTTAGAGTCCCTTTTTATTCCCATTCCCTTTTCCTCACAACAACCTACCTCACCCCCTTTTCCCTACTTTCTTTTTAGCCCTTTCTTATAAGGGATTATTTTTATGTATTGAACCATTGGAGACCCTACACTGCTTAATTCTTAATTTTGTTTTAATAAAGTCTCCATCTTAAAATTGATGTGTGTTCCTTTCTTGCTCTGTAAGGCTGGGCTGCTACACCAAATTGGTGTAAGGGAAACAGGGAGGTGGGTGGCAGTCCAGGGGTAAACTGGTACTGTGGCCTACCTTGTAGGACAGGCGTAAGCAGCCGTCCTTCACAGACGTGGCACACCCCTGCCATGGCTTGCATATTTCAAATGGCGCCCAGCACACATTTTGGAGCCCCATGGGTGAATTAACCCACAGTAACTTACTGTGGTGTGCGTTCCAAGTCAATGTGTTCCTTTATGTTTCCTGCTGCTCACAACAGGGGTGATTATATCTCAACATATGACAAGCCAGTAGGGCTGTATTTCTGGTTGTAAGGCATTCAATAGGTAGTCTGCATGCAAGCAGCAGATTGGCAGTAGATCAGATGATGCATGGGGAAGGAAGAAACGTTCCTTGTTTGTTTGGATTTGTTTGTGCATCCTTGTGTTCCGGTGTTGTATTATACAAGCTCTGTGTCCTCCTCATCTGGAAGCAGTTGCCCCTGGGTGAGGAGCCAAGTGCCAAACAGCATATGCTCATGCTTGCAATGATGCGATAGCATTCTTCTACATTTTCCTAGTGAGGGAAAGACAGTGCTACCCTGTGCTTGGATGTTGTTTGCACAACACTTTCTTCTACTAACCTTTTAACCCTTTAAGGTCAGAACACAGCACTCTCCACAGATATTTATATAGCCTCCCTAGCATTAAATGTTTGTGTTGGGTAGCCATAGCTCTCATAATCTGATTAAAGCAGCCATTCATTGATCAGCAGGCAAGCAGATTAGAGTCACCTGAAAGCTTTTTGGAGAGGCTGCTGTGACCAGTTTATCACGGCAGAGAGGAGAGATGCTGCCTACAAGACTTGTTTTGCTGAGTTTTGGGAGCAAAACATAACTTGGTGTTTTCAGGTAAGATTCCTGTCTAGATGTTATGGAGAAGGGCCGTAAGTATGTGGTTTTTGCAGCTGTGTGCATAACCCTGTAAAGAACTTCACTTTGTAGATGATAATCGTTTAAGCAAAGCTATCACTAATGCAATCATCAATCTTTCTTGAGTGGCACCCTTAATCAAAATACTGTGTGTGTGTTATAGATTAATATGCGTACCGTTTGTAAGTAGACAGAGTTACTGTTAGCCTTAAATCTTTTGTATCTGTTTGTAGATAAAGGGATATACATGTGTGCATATGTCACACCCATTGTGGTCTGTCTTTATCATGCACCAATACTCAAGTACCACCTAGAAGCAGAAAATTCTATTGCATGTACTTTAAGAAGTGATATATTTATGGGGAGATCTGTCAGTTTACGGTAGCATATGGCAGTTTTCCAGGCATTAATTGCATCGGTCACTCCAATTTATTACCCAACAATTAAAGGAGGCATATTTATGTCATAATAGACACTAATGTGTGATAGCAGTGTGTGTGGTTGTGGATGTTACATATGCGAGAACTCAGGTGACCTGTGCAGCTATTACATGGAGAATGGCAAGTCGCTGTTACATAAAATGTGTGGACATATTCCTGAGGCTGCATTTTCTCTCTCTCTCTCTCTCTCTCTCTCTCTCTCTCTCTGCAAGTGACGATTGACACACATGTGCTCAAAGGCTTCCTTGTATGCTGACAATGTGCCACTGGAAAGTAGCTCTCTATGTATTTCCCAGTGGCATCTTATTGGTGCCTAACACTGATGCATTTGAATGTGCATGTTTAGGCATAATATGAGCAGAACTCACTTAAAGAAACAGCACTATGGCTTGGGTATGGTGGAGGCATGCAAGAATCTACCTTCAATTCAGACAGTGAAGTTTCCATTCTATGTATATGGGGAGGGGAGTGTATACCAATATACATCAAAACAGCAGTTGCCACTATTATTTGCTGCTGTTCGTCTTCTCCCGCCATTGAGATACGCCCAAATTCTACCCACTTGGATAAAGATGGATATGCATGCCGGTGATTCCGGTGCTGACTTAGTTATCAGTCTTGCCTCAGCCTGTCCTCCCATCTTCAGATGGGCAGTTTTTCCTTTTTAACTTTTTTTTTTTAAGAAACTTGAATGTATATTTATTTAAACATACATTTGCCCCCTTCTAAAAAAAAGGTGGGGGGGAAAGATGCAAAACTGCCCCAAGGATTGTGGTTGGGAAGATGGTGCATGATGTTCAGGGGCAAGCCAGTCAATGCTGTGTTCAGCTTATTGGTGCTGGGTACTGGAAGAAGTTATTTTCTCCAGCCCTCATGTTGCCTTCCCTTTGTACACCATGCCTAGTGGGGCACAAGTAACAGGTTGTGTGGGCTGGACAAAATCATGTCACAGGCCTGATGGCGGTGGGCTACCCGTTGGCCATCCCTAATCTAGGAAATGAGATGTGGTACAGGGAACTTTAGTGTAATGGAGGCTTTTAGACTATATGTACAGCAAAGTATCTGCTCCTCTGATCCCTTTATTTATTTATTTATTTATTAACCCTAGTTATGTATACATTGTATTTGGTCCAGCAGGCACCACCATCTCCTATCCACTACTTTTAGGTCACACTGTCCTTCACCTAGGGATGTGTGCAGAATCCGATAAGGGAGTGAAAATCCTATGGATTTTCATGATTCGCCCCCCCCCGGATTCCAGTTTGCTAGCCCTGCGCTGGTGCTGACTCGCTGTTCTGTGAGTCGAGCTAGCTTGCAGACTTCTGTCTCTAAGACAGGCTGTGGTTTTTGCATTTTTAAAGAAAACACTAAGGAAATTTGCGCAAATTGCACTAGAACTATAGTTTCCGGCTTCCAATTTCCACAAATTGTGTAAATTTGCACAAATTGCAAAGATTAACGAAAATTGTGCAAATAGCGCGATTTGCACAAATCTCCTTAGCAGTTCTTTAAAATGCACAAACCAGGGCCGTTCTTAGAGATGGAAGTCCGCAGCAACCCCCCTCGACTCAGCCCACTTCCAATCATCGATTCGGAAGTGGGCAGGAAGTCCGTCGAGCTCAAACAAGCTTCCCAGCATCAGTACATACCTACCTTCAGCATCCTCCTTTGTTTGATTCATGTAGAGCTCAATATGGCAACTCTCAGTTTCTGTAGGCTTTTAGTTTCCCATGAATCTCTTCTATGGGTACCTTTTAGTGACATCCATGCTTCCAGATACAATGGAACACAGTAGCTCCAACTGTAGTGAGATGGGTTGGCTGTGATGTTTAACAGCTCCTTTAACACCCTCCTTTAACAGCTTGAACTTAAAACTAGGCAGCTCAGTTTTGGGTCCATTCTTCCTCATCTTCATCCTCATCCTCTTTGCATTAGCTGTGGTCCTTAGCATACAAACAGTACAACAATAAAGGTCAGACAGCATTACAAACAGATTGGGTTGAATCCAGACTTGGTCATGCTTAGAATAGACCCATTGACACCAGTGGACCTTAAGTTAGTCATGACTAATTTGTTCCATTTATTTCAGTGGGTCTACTCTAAGCCGGGCTAAGTCTGGATCCAACCCATTAATTAGACAAATTGTTCTAACAGAACCCATTTTAACAATCCGGCAAGACTCCAAGCAATATAAAAAACCCCCCACAGATGTGTCGTCATAACAATTCCA
Organism: Shinisaurus crocodilurus; assembly: GCA_021292165.1. Lineage (NCBI taxonomy): Eukaryota > Metazoa > Chordata > Lepidosauria > Squamata > Shinisauridae > Shinisaurus > Shinisaurus crocodilurus. The sequence continues at coordinate 178,382,061 of CM037876.1, forward strand.
TTATATCACCTCCTTGAATCACTGTATACTTAATGAGGTTGCTATTACTTTTTGGTATTCCCACCACAAAAAAGACACATATAGGATGTGGAAGGAAAGCCAGGCTACAAGGGAAGAGTACAGGCAGGTAGCACAGAACTGAAGGAATAGTGTCAGGAAGGCTAAAGCTGAGAATGAGCTGAGGCTAGCCAGGGATGCTAAAAACAACAAAAAAGCTTTCTTCAGATGTATGCATAGTAAAAGATAGAGGAAAGAAATGGTGGTTCAACTACACAATGAGGATGGCAAATTGATAACAGAAGACAAAGAAAAGGCAGAAGTGTTCAATTCCTACTTCGGCTCGGACTTCTCCCAAAAGAGAGTTTATGTCCCTGGCAAACCTGAAGTGCAGACTGAAGGGGCAGGATTGCAGCTTGAGATTGATAGGCAAATGTTCAAGGAACACCTGATTACTTTGAACGAGTTTAAATCTCCAGGGCCTGACGAACTGCATCCTAGAATAATAAAGGAGCTGGCAGAAGAACTCTCAGAACCACTGTCTATTATCTTTGAGAAATCATGGAGGACAGGTGAAGTGCAAGATGACTGGAGGAGGGCAAATGTTGTTCCTATCTTCATAAAGGGCAGGAAGAAGGAACTTGGGAACTATAGACCAGTCAGTCTAACATCAATCCCTGGGAAAATTTTGGAGCAGATTATAAAGAAGTCAGTCTGCAAGCACCTTGAAAACAATGCAGTGATTACTGGAAGCCAGCATGGATTTGTCAAGAACAAATCCTGCCAGACTAATCTGATCTCATTTTTTGATCGGGTAACCTCCCTTGTGGACTGTGGGAATCATAGAATCATAGAAAGTAGAGTTGGAAGGAGCCTACAAGACCATCGAGTCCAACCCCCTGCTCAGTGCAGGAATCCAGGTTAAAGCATCCCTGACAGATGATTGTCCAGTTGCACCTTGAATGCCTCCAGACTGGGAGAGCCCACCACCTCCATAGGTAGTTGATTCCATTGTCTTATTGCTCTAACAGTCAGGAAATTTTTCCTGATGTTTAGGTGGAATCTAGGTTCCTGTAACTTGAGCCCATTGTTCTGTGTCCTGCACGGAATGCTGTGGACATAATATATCTGGACTTCAGCAAAGCTTTTGACAAAGTGCTTCATGATATCCTGATTAGCAAGCTAGCTAAAAGTGAGCTGGATGGATCAACTATCAGGTGGATCCACAATTGGCTACAGAATCGGACTCAAAGAGTGCTTATCAATGGTTCCTTCTCAAACTGGGGAGAGGTAATGAGTGGGGTACCACAGGGCTCGGCCCTGGGCCCAGTGCTCTTCAACATTTTTATTAATGACTTGGATGAGGAGGTGCAGGGAATGCTTATCAAATTTGCAGATGACACAAAGTTGTGTGGAACAGCTAATACTCTGGAAGACAGAAACAAAATTCAAAGAGATCTCGATAGGCTGGAGCGCTGGGCCGAAAACAACAGAATGAAATTTAATAGGGATAAATGCCAAGTGCTGCACCTAGGGAAAGGAAACCAAATGCAGAGTTACAGAATGGGGGACACTTGGCTCAACAATACTACAAGTGAGAAGGATCTTGGAATTGTGGTAGATCACAAACTGAATATGAGCCAGCAATGCGATGTGGCTGCAAAGAAGGCAAATGCTATTTTGGGCTGTATTAATAGAAGTATAGCTTCCAAATCACGGGAAGTGATAATTCCCCTTTACTCAGCACTGGTTAGGCTTTATCTTGAGTACTGCGTCCAGTTCTGGGCACCACACTTTAAGAAGGACATAGACAAACTGGAGAGGGTTTAGAGGAGGGCAACAAAGATGATAAAGGGACTGGAAACAAGGCCCTATGAGGGGAGACTGAAAGAACTGGGCATGTTTAGCCTTCAGAAGAGGAGACTGTGAGGGGAGATATGATCTCACTCTTCCAGTGCTTGAAGGGTTGTTGTCACACAGAGGAGGGCCAGGATCTCTTCTCGATCATCCCAGATTGCAGGACACGGAATAATGGGCTCAAGTTACAGGAACCCAGATTCCACATAAATATCAGGAAAAAATTCCTGACTGTCGGAGCAATAAGACAATGGAACCAATTACCTAGGGAGGTGGTGAGCTTTCCCACTCTGGAGACATTCAAGGTGTAGCTGGACGGCCATCTGTCAGGGATGCTTTGACTTGAATTCCTGCATTGAGCAGGGGGTTGGACTCGATGGCCTTGTAGGCCCCTTCCAACTCTACTTTTCTATGATTCTATGAAAATTAAATTGGGTTTACCTCATTGCCTTGTTCCAGGGAACCTTATGAACTATAGCTCTGTGAGGGGGACTACTTTAGGCAGCAGTGTGAGTGCATCTGCCTCTTCAAGTTTTGTAGGAGCACTGGACCACAGGCTTAACCAGCATACAGAACAATATTACAACATAACTGTATTACTAGTCGGAATTATTATTCTCACCAAACATTTGCTAGGGATCTTGAAGCAAAGATTCTCAGCATCATCTCCAAACTACAGTTCTCAAGATTCTTTGGGGGAGCCCACATAATTAAAAGGGAATAAAATATCTATATATATTTTAGTGTAGGCAACAGATAAGCATTCTGTGGTCCTAACAAATGAAATAAAGACTATAGCTACACTACCTATTTACTCCTTGGATGCCACTTGAAACTGTATCCGTGTTATTTTTTCCATGTTACCACAGTAAAATGCAACATTGCTCCTCATGCGGTTCTTCCAATCACATTTGTGTATTTCTATACTGGTACTGCATATGTCTGGCAGGCGTTGGCAGTGACATGGAAAAACTCCACATGATCAGGAAGAATGACATGAGTTTACATTGCATGTAACTACAGCTGAATGAACAAGACACCATGTAGGGTTTTTTTCAAGTGGCATCCACGCAGTGATTAAAAAATTAGTGTACTGTATACTCTGAACTAGCTCAATTTCCCCCCTAAATTGACTGTATAAGATTTATTGGCTAGATATAAAAAAATCAGCACTTTTCTTAATAAGAGCCTAGGCAGTTTAGGCCTTTTTCACATGAGTAACGTTTAAAAGCCCACTCCACTCCATGTTTTTCTGACATGTAGTTCTAACATACCCGTGCCAATAGAAACTGTGGTTAAATAGAGACTTCCTGATTTAATTGTGGCTTGTGCAAAAGGGCTGTGTGTCATTGTGTGAATAGGCTGTAATGCAAATATATTCAGAAAAAGGGTTGAGAAGAGAACTTTTGCCACTGGTGTTCTATCCTTCCCAGTGATTTGTGCTGAGTGCTGACTACCTGAAATTGGCTTTTTTCCTAATTAATATTTATATTGTCTGTCTTCTTCTAGTGTGTTTAGTATACAAAAACCGTCAGTTTAATGGAAAACAGTCAGCTCACTGGCTGTATTCACACATAAGACTAAGCCATGATTTATGTTAGCCATGGCTTGTTGCCTTTAGCCATGAATTGTCTTGGAGATGAGCAAACAAGCCATAGATTGTTTTCCCTATTTCTGGTTTCTTTCCCTCCCACCCATGTTGCCAGCCTTCAGAGCAGTTTCATTTTCAGCTGTTCTTGCTGGCCCACCTCTCTTTCAAGGCAGACAGCATTGCAAACAAGGCAGGGATAAGCTATGGTTCTGGGTTCAGACATCACGAGAAGCCATGCTTTAAACCAGACTTAGTTAGCCAACAACAGATCATCGGCTCTGTTTTTGGTTATAGCTAGTTAACTAACCATGGTTTGTTTGCAGGGATGGGTTCAGACAGATAAACCAGGTTTCAACAAACCACACCATGTGGTTTAGCATTATGTGCAAACCAGGCCCAGACATTCTTGTCTCTAACAAAGGTAATCATATTCCATGACTGCACAGGGTTCTTTTGGTCTCTTTAGAAGCTCAGGGGAAGGCAGTATGTCCAGCTTTCCCCATTAGAGTTGAAGTGGGAGGAAAAATGAGACCTGCTGAATGTTGGCCTATTTTTATTTTAATGTTTTTTATTCTATGATTTATAAACTGCTCCACATCAAAAGCTTTTGGAACAGTGTACAAGAAGTTAAAATACCAAATACAAAAAATTATAAGAAAAACAAATACATCAATAAAACAGACAGCTATTTTAGAATAAGGCAACACCAGCATTGGATAGTATCTTTTGTATTACCATTAAACACCACCACAGAGTTTGAGAGCTTTTCTACACAAGGCTGTTAATCCACTGTACCTACTTTCGGTTTCGTCGCAGAATTGAGATCCAGGCTCTACACAAAGAGCTTTTCCTTTCCTGCTTTTCTGCTACATAACCTCTAGGTGGCGCTATGCTATAGCAGAATAACGCAATTACACAAGTGGGAAATGCATTTTCTTTCACTTTCGCAAGTAATACTCGATTGTCTCCACTCTAAAAAGCCCCTGCCAAAGTGTTCTTAAACAGAAGTGAAATTGGAGGATCATGATGTCATCTAAAGAACCTTGTAAACATCCACAAGTGAGGAATGATAAGCACACAATAAATGCCTCATGTAGAAAAGCCCTTCGAAGCACCATAGGTGTAAAGAAAACCCTTTTTATGTCTGAAGGGGGGTGCAACTGACATGACAATTTCTGGGCTGCTTACATCTCTCTTGATTTTAGCCTGTGGGGTGGAGCTGCTGTTGGATTGTACTTACAGGTCATTTTGTATATCTTTATGAATTGGGGAGAACCTTCTCTGCCTAAAATGTTATATAACTTAACAACACGTTAATAGAAATTCAGACGGCTTTGCAGATATACTTTACTGTATACTTTTTCCTTCAGAAATTGACTTCAGATGTATTATTTGTACCTACAAAATTGAAAACTGAAGAGAGGGTGTTAATTAAAGAAAGAAATATATCAATTTTGTGCTGATTTTAATAAGACTTGCACATTAAAAAAATCTGCTTGTGGACCTGAAGTTTAAAAATATACTTTGTAGTGAGAAAAAGAAACCAGATGACCTTGCATATCGTATTCCTATTCAGTGAACCTATTTTTTTTCCTTTTTTTGAGCTGACACGACAGTGTTAAAAAGCACTGTTAAAAAGTGGCGGCTGGATGGAAACCAGAATGGAGGTGAACTCTGTGAAATATATAATCTCATTTAGAAGCTGCATATATAACTGTGCATGTTTTTGTCTGTAAGCTTAGCAAACCAGCACTTTGCGAGTTAAGTCTTTTTCTACAGTTCAGTTGATTTATTAGACTCGGAGCCAACACAATATTTTAATCACCATAAATGGTCAACATTGCTGAGCATGTGTGTCTGCAAAGGATTCAGCCTAGGCATTATTTGGCTGCCTTACTGTAAAGCTCTGGCAAATGGATTCCTCTGGTATATTTAAATATTTTCCAGAAACTAAACACTACAGATGATGACTCTCATTGTCCTCCCTTCGGTATCAGTTAATTTTGATGGGAGTTTACTGATGAGTTAATAGAGCTGCTATTTAGTTACTTTTAGCTAAAGTAACTAAATGCTCTTGTGGGTTTGGACAGGGAGAGGGAGTCAATAGATTCATGCTATTGGGTGGTAGTTCATTTAAATCTGAGCATGCTTAACACAGGCAAATAGGTGCCCCCCCATCTCCTCAAAAGACTACAACCAAGAACAAATAGGTGCTCCCCCATCTCCTCAAAATACTACAACCACCTTAAATTTGTTTTAAGGTATGGGTCAAGAGCTAAAGTATTATGAGGAGAATGCATCACTTCCCCCCACCCCCACCTCCTGTGCATTCTCTTGTCTCAATAATTGGCTACAGTGGTTTCAGCAAACCTTGAGCACATTCAAGAAAAAGCCTGAAACTGGCTGGGTTTCTCAGAACTTCAGGATGTGCCTGAGTCTTGAGAACAAAAGGACTTGAGGGTGACAGCGATATTCACAGGAGATTGAGGACTAAGAATAGAAATGTTGCCATTCTGGGCAATTCCTCAGATCTAAGAAAAAACACTGAGTGAAGCTATTTGGACAAATAGTCCCAGTAGTAACCATATTATCTGTTATCTTTTGCTCTATCGCTAGATTAAAGGGCATAGGGAAGGGTACCTATTAATATATTACATATAGATTTGAGTTTTCCCCCAATCTCCCCTTCCACAGTTTGGAATTTGTACCATTTTAGGGTACTTAACATGACTGTAAGAGAGATTAATGAGGGGTCAAATTTAACAATTGTCCATGTAGATGTGCTGAGATATAATGTGTTGCCAATATGTCCTCTCCAAAGTCACAGAAACTTGAGCGCGGAAATGGTAAAAATTAAGGTAAACACATACTTTAGTCTTTGAAATCTTCCTAGCTATTAGCTGGGATACTGTGATATCATAGAAGGTGGAGTCAGAGAACAGCATCCCTAGATATTAGCTAGAGATGCTATGGTGTCATGGAATGCTTATGAACATTCTTCCTGTTAAGGAGCTAAACTGTCAGCACAGCTGAGGGGCTGAAGGGCTAGCTGGTGGTGGCAGTGGTGGTTATCTGTTAGGCAAAGTGTGTGAGTGGCCTGTGTGAATGTGAGTGGAAATATCCATTCATATGCACATGTAGAGTAACAGCCACAAACAAGTTATTGTATGAATGCATCCACACAACACAACCCCTGTCTGGTTTTTTTTGCAGATTCTTTTGTGTGTGGTTTTGTTTTTACCGTACTTTGGTATTAAACCACTGTGGAACTGCAGTATTGCCTTGGATAGAATGTTGGATTTGCATGTGGAAGAAGACTCTGGTTCAATTCATCACTCAAGTGTGAGTGTGAATGGAGCCTCTGTCTGCAGCTTAGTAGGCAAACTTTGGAGAAACTCTGATCCCTCAGTCTGAACAACTTTGTAGGGCTTTTATAGGAATATGTCAGATAATACTTATAAAGCACTTTATATAACAACCACATGTTTTAGCCTACAACTCTCAACATTGGCTAGGCTGGCTAGGGCTCATGGGAGTTGTAGGCCAAAACATCTGGAAGGCCATAAGTTGCCCATCCCTGCTCTACAGTGAAAAATCCACAGTTCAGGGATATTTGAGAGGCTATGTGCTAATTTTAATGCATTCCTATCTGCGCCGGACATATTGATCTCCAAAATGGTAGAAATGTGGAATCATGGTGCTGGCACATGAATCAAGTTTCCATTCGACAGGGCACTTTTGGGGTGATAATTCTTACACTTCTAGTTTTGTACAGGGGGGGGAAACAGACTTAGGGAGTTGATGGGAAACAGTTGTGTTGAGTTGTCCTTAGGTCAGGGGTGAGGATCCTCAGGCCTCGGAGCCAAATCTGGCCCTCCTGAGGCTCCAGTATGGACCTCCAGGGTTCCTCAGATAGCCACACCCCCTTCCCCAACCACATACTGTGTGGTGGTTTCCTGGCCTTTGTGCAGTTTCCCCCATTCTTCTTTCCTCTCTCCTAAGGCTTAGTTACTGGCAATAACAGTTTTAAACTGCAGTATGCTGGTATTTTGGCCCCACCCATTTTGCCATTGGCCCTGCCCCCTTTCCTTCAGCCCCACCACTGGAATATGGCCCCCAAGAGCTTCTCCAAAATTGAATTGAGCCCTCAGGCTGAAAGAGGTTCCCCACCCCTGCTTTAAGTTGATGGACTTAGATACAGAGGTAAAGAAAGACTGGACATAGGCTACTTTTTCTCTGTGTGATGAGCCTCACTTCTAAATGTGGAAAATATTGTTAGGAGGAAGCACTTAAACCTCAATCTCTGTGGAGTTGACCTGTGGAGCATAGTGTGCCACTCACAGTTGGGATGCGGATAATAAAGTAGTGGCCCTCTTCATTCATGAACAAGCTACTACATTGAATAAAGAAGAAATGCTGTGGGAAAATTATTTGTGAACTTTTGCCTGTAATAAAAATGCTCTGTATGATCTGGGATTTAAAAGCTTCCTTTTTCTATTTCTAATCTCTCAAGCTAAATATGACTCTTTTTAGACTGGTAATTGGAAGCGCTGCTTTTCATTTCCCCATTGGAATCTACATCCTGTGTCTACTGTTTCCCAAGGATCTGAAGGCAATGTATTAAAACCAGAAGGAAGAGATGAATGTAGAGTTCGTGTGTGTGTGTGTGTGTGTGTGTGTGTGTGTTACTTATAAAATCAGTAAATACACTGTGGCACATCATAAAACTGCACTGTGTGGAATTCATTAAAAACAAACAGAAGCCTTTTCTAGTAGTTTGTCAGCTTTGGTATATGCATTTGCCAAGTTTTGTGAATGTTTGAGGTTTAGGAGTGATTTATGCCATAATCCTATATGTCTACTCAGAAGCAAGTTCCATTAAGTTAATAAGGATTGCAGCCTCAGAGTGTCTGGTGTTCCATGATGTATAAGCTAAGAACTGGTCATTTGGTGTTCTGCTATAGAATTTATGTTAATTATCTAGATATGTCAGTTATATCTTCTTACTGGTTCTTGGTATACCCATGTCCAGATATGGATAAGTGGACAGCTTAATCCTCAAAGCATTTTTTTCTGGCATGTGCTCTCCCAAATTAAAAAGAGGAAGTTACAGGCATATCAATTAATGAGAAGAGTTCTACACATAGAGCAGTTGGGAAACTAGAAATAGGAACATTCTCATGTTAATGCATCTGGGACAGACTAGGGAATAATGACAGATGGTTAATGGAAACTTTATTATAAATGCCAGAGGGGCATCTGTGTTAGTAGCAGAAAAGACCACAAAGGAACCTATGACAACTGAAAGAATAAGACATTTATTGTGGCCTAATATTTCATAGGCCATAGCCCACTTGATTAGATGTATGAAGTGGTTGCCTGTAAACGTAGATATATTGTCTCTGAATACAGAGAAGGGGGAAATTATGTTGTTGTTGATTTTTACCAAGTGATCCCTAAAGGTCAAGCAATGCAAAAGTTGCCTTTTTCCTCACTTATAAATCCATGATGAGTGTAATAAGACCGCGCAGGCTAAAATACAAGTATCTTTCAATCAGTTTGAAACTCTTAGTTTGAAACTTGTCTAAGCAAGTCCTATTGATTTCATGCAGTTTACAATAGAGCCCATTGTGTGTATGATGACTTATCTGTTTATATGCCCTCTCATGCTTCTTTACTTGTTTTTTGAGTAGAGAGTGTGTGGTATTCATTGTTTTTATTCCTGAACACCAGTTAAAAGATTATAACAAAATTTGTTCTAATAATGCAATGCAACTGTTCTGTTTGGGAATGTAAGATCCCTCCCTCAGCCCCAGCGCTAGTAGAGTTAGCTAAATGTTAAACAAGAGTAGTGTGCAATCAAGTAAGTTTTTCATAAATATTTTTGGTGCTTGCTAGTGCATTTTTCATGAGATTATATTCTGTAGGCTGTAAATTTGGGTTATTTCCTTAACTTCCCTCTTCCTGTTATTCCAAAATAAAAGGAGCTAGCAAAAGCATTCTCTTTCACCCAAAAGGCATCCTCACTTCCTGATAGTGATTTCCATGATGGGGGGGGCACCTATTTGCCTGTGTTAAGCATGCTCAGATTTAAATGAACTACCACCCAATAGCATGAATCTATTGACTCCCTCTCCCTGTCCAAACCCACAAGAGCATTTAGTTACTTTAGCTAAAAGTAACTAAATAGCAGCTCTATTAACTCATCAGTAAACTCCCATCAAAATTAACTGATACCGAAGGGAGGACAATGAGAGTCATCATCTGTAGTGTTTAGTTTCTGGAAAATATTTAAATATACCAGAGGAATCCGTTTGCCAGAGCTTTACAGTAAGGCAGCCAAATAATGCCTAGGCTGAATCCTTTGCAGACACACATGCTCAGCAATGTTGATGGCAAAGCCTACACCATGTATTCGTCGGTCCTGCTCAGGTAGTCCTTGACCCATACCTTAAAACAAATTTAAGGTGGTTGTAGGCTCCTTCCAACTCTATCTATGAATTCTATGATAAATCATGTCCCAATTTAGGGTACAGGGATATTTTCTGGAAAATTTTCCAAGTCAAAACTTTCTATAAAACCCAAATGACTGGCAAGAGGGTTTGGTTATTCTGTTAGTTGGTTGACCTTTGACCTTTAATCTCCTAGCGAAACTTTGATTGGTCTGTAATTTCTTAGATAGCAGCTAGGAAAATGATTTGCATTAAGATTGAGCAAGTTTCCTCCTCAGCACACCTTGAATCTTTTGCATAGGAAAGGATAGGGTGAAGAGGAAAATCAACAACAGCAAAGATCTAAGACTGTGGCAACAAGGGGGGCAGGGACAAAATACAGGCCTGTGGCTTACGCTGGCTCAGCTTGACTGAGCCTGGAAAGCTAAGCAGGGTCAAGTCTGGTTATTACTTGGATGGGAGACCCCTCCTCTAGTTTCCTGCATTGAGCAGGGGGTTGGACTCGATAGCCTTGTAGGCTCCTTCCAACTCTATGATCTATGAATCTATGAAATGAAATTTTTAAATTAGGGGATGGGATCTACCCCCCGTAAAATGCTTTTAACTGGATCAGCAATAGTATAGACTATCTGCCCACTGAAAATAGTTTCTGTCCTATTAATTCTCATTCAGACGGAAGAGCAGTTGACGCCTTTGTATAAAGATTGTCTAATGAAAAACTGTTGTGTTGTTTATTCAAGCAGAAAAGAAGAGCAGAAACAAATTGGAAAGTGCACATCCTGCCCCAGCCAACAAAACGTTCCCTCCGGTCTTCCTTAAAGGCCTAACAGATCTCAAGGTGATGGATGGAAGCCAAGTGATTATGACAGTAGAAGTTTCAGGTAAATATCTGTGTTAACTAATGGATCATGTTCAACTCTTTTGAGGTTTAACAAAGCTATTCTGCCTCTGTAACCAAACACCACCGCCACCCCCGAATCCTGATTTCTAGCCTCTTCTCTATATCTTGATTTTTCCTTTGTAATTGTCTAACATTTGGAAAGTTAGCATTAGGAATGCTTGTATTCGCCAGGAAATTTCATGTGTGTCTTTAAGAAATTTACTTACTTTAAACGTATTTTGCTCTTATCCATCCAAAGACTTCAAGGATAGGCAGTCACCAGACCTTTTTAGACAGTAAGTTCATGTAGTTGGGATTTTAATTCTACCTTTCACTGGAGCATTATCTGCCACACATGGTATATTTAAGGCCAATGCCGTAACACACCCAGAGCCCACGGGAAGAGCCAGATAGAAATCGACATAACCCTTCCTCCATATATGTAGAAGCCAGCAGAGTTTAAATTAAGTGCAGTGGGTGGTATTTTCAGGCACTGTGGAATAAAGAACCATTGAACATAGTTATAAACAAATCCGTGTCTGGAATCTTTACCCATGGCATGGCTAAGAAACTAGAATTAGGGATGTTTTAATATGAATGTATGTGGGACTACAGGAAGGTGAGGAATGGTTTGTGAAAACTCAGTTTCTGTATTGAATTGCACCATTGTACACCTTTTGCTAGATACATTTTCAGAAGATGGGGAAGGGGACAGGTGATGACCGATAAGTTGGTGTAGAGCTCAGTTGATCCGGGAGACTTTATGCTTCCCCATCAAGAGCACATCTTAGGTCCAATCAGCATAAAGGAGCAGATAATCAGACACAAGTGGACTGTGAGTGACCAAAGCTGTGTGTGTGTGTGTGTGTGTGTGTGTGTATGTATAGCTTGCCAATATGCAGACATTACCTCAGTATAATTTATACATGAAACTCGCTAAGAGTAGGTCTGTTTAAAAACCTATGGCAAAAGGAAGTCAAAGCGAGTTGCTTGTTCCTTCTTATCTCATAGCTGCAGTTGGCCTAGTAAAATAGCTCACACAGCTTCCGCTGGTGCTTATGGTTTATCTCAAAGCCTTGTGTTTTGTTGTGGCTCAGCTAACCCGCCTCCTGAAATAATTTGGCTGCACAATGGGAAAGAAATCCAGGAAACGGAGGATTTTCACTTTGAGAAGAAGGGCAATGAATATAGCCTGTATATCCAAGAGGTATTCCCGGAGGACACGGGAAAATACACCTGTGAGGCCTGGAATGACTTAGGAGAAATTCAGACTGAAGCTACACTGACTGTACAAGGTAAAAAAATAAAGAACATTTTCTGCATTATTTAGCATACATGGTATACACCAGAAAGCCTTCAATTGTACCCAGTGAATGCCTGTTTCAAAGAGAAAGCAGAGAATTGAGAGTCCCCCCACCCCACCCTGGGCTGGTTCATGTTCTCAAGGATATTTGGACATCCTACAGCTATTTGGCACACCTTACAGTTCATTCTGCTGCCCAAGTAAGAATCTGTTCTGATCTTTATACCAGGAAAAGAATAGTGGAGTATTAAATTAGAATATATAGATGTATAAAAAGCTTATGGAGTTCTTTTGCACAAATGCGGGAAACCTAGGGATGTGATTGTCTTATATTGAATGAGGGTACTAACCTAAAAAGCAGCTCAGAAACTTTGTGGAGTGTTGATAATCAATACAACACTTTAAGGCCAAATTACAATCTGTGGGTATCTGTATCAAATTGTTTTCTCACTTAATATGGATAAAGTAACAATATGATACAGGTGTGTAATACTAAACGAAATCATGTGTGCTTAGTGGAACAACTTGAAATATAGAATGTAGATGGGAATTCTCTGCATTACTAAAATAGGACTAATGTAGGTACATTTAACTCTCAAGTTATGTTCACAGTAGACTAATTTGGATATTGTCATCTGTTTAGATAAATACAGGCTGTTAAAGAGTACCTTTTGGACAATCTAAACAAATGAGAGAGGAAGCGCATGCACTTATTTTTTTCCAGGCTTCTTTAGAATGTCAAAAGTTGAACTCAATAATTAGAGATGGGCAAACTTCCCAAAGCTCCCTTTGGATTAACTCAGAAATTACCCAAATTCAAATTCCTGAAAAAAAACGGAAGAGCTTGCTTGCTTTTTCCAAGCTCAGAAAAATGACCCTATCTTCATTAAGACTTCATTAATTATGAAAAAAATCAGGGAGATGGGGTCAAAAACTAGATGCTTTTAAAAAGATAACTGTAAAAAGATTACTCAGGTACTAAAAGCTTGATGTTTACAGTAGTGCAGTTTCTTAAATGTTACTTATACTTCTGAGGTAAGGAAAACGCACACAGGTCAATCCACCTTCATTGCTAAATCCTTACACTAACTGTCAGAGGAGTGTTCGAATGGAATTCAAACCTGTTGCTAAGCAATGTCCTCCGTGATGAGTTTCCGCCGTGCATTAAAAACATGGCTGTTCAGGCGGGAATATGGGGTGGGTTAGGTTTTTAATGAGAATTTTTTATATTGTTTTAATTATTATATTTTATTGTGTTGTTTTGTTGTATTTTAATTGTACATCGCCCAGGGTGGCCAGGTGACCGGCCCGATGGGCGATTGATAAATATAATAAATAAATAAATAAATAAAATAAAATGTCCTGTATTCCCTCCCCGGATTCAATCAAGTGGTTCAGTCCACTGAACCCTGCCCTTCAACCAGACTATACACACTCTACCTTAACCCTTTAATGGTCAGTTGACTTTAAAAAAACCTCCCTACAGAGTTTACATCTTCTCATATTTCAACAGCTTGTGGGGGCCTTGGCAGCAGAAGTGATGTTGACTTCAATTGCTAAAGCTCCACAGTCTCTGGCTGAGAAAAAATGCTCTGCTCAGGCTGTGCAAAGCATTTGTTAGCCAGGAAAGTCCGCTCACACTGATATCTCTGGAGAAGAATCTGGGGGCTTTAAAAGCTTGCCTTTCCTTTAAGGTGGGCCTTTACACACCTGGCTTAGGAGAATTACAGTGACATCCTTATAGCACATTCATGATGTGTGGGCTCTTGGGGACAACACATCTCTCATGGGAGGAAATGTGAGGGCTCATCTTCCAACTTCTAAGTAAGCCTGGAAAGGAAGACCATGCACTTGTGCTCTTTCCTCTGAGCTACCCCCATCCCTGCTTATTTAAAACACCTAATTCCTCTTTTTATTTTTATTTTTTTAAAGTATCTCAATAATAACAGATGTGTTCAATTTCTGTGTTTTTGAGAGGATTTCATCAGGGCATAGTTTAAAGGGTAAGATTTTTTTTAAAAAAATTGATTCTTGGAGCAGCACTTTCAGTAGGAGCCTTTAATAACCTAGGTTAGAACAAGAAACTAATCCAAAAGGGGAAGTGTAGCTGAGCCACTAAGGAGTGCAATGAGTGATGAACTGAGAATCTTTGTGGATGGAAAGATGCAAAAAAGTAAAACCAAAACAAAGTCTTCTGCAGTTATCAGAGGGGAAAGAGCAGTCAAAAAGAGTGATTGATAAGGTAATTGCATGGATGCTGCTTGTTGGAAATGTAATTTATGGTAAGGATGAACATAGAAGCAGATATTTTAAAAAATTAATCAAAATAATGTTCCTATGGGTAAATTAGTCAGGGATTGTTTTGCTTTGTGCTGATTCATTGCACGCCTATGTCAGAGAATTTGGCTTTAGGTGGGGAACCCTTTTTCTCTCAAGAAAAATTATCTTGGAGTTAATTTGTTGGAGACCGCATGCCAGCAGTGGGCAGGTCCGGAGCCAAAGTGGGCAGGGCCACTCCTTGTCTCTCTTTCTGCCACCCCTTTTTCCAGTCTCTCGCATTCTGACACCCCGTATCTCTCTCTCTCTCTCTCTCTTTCTCCCTCCCTTTCTTTCCCACCCCCTCTTCCTCCCCACTCAGCAAACTGCTGGGGAATGGACACTTCACTACTGTCAGAGGTTTGAATGGATCACTTTTAGGGGGATTTTGAAATTAGATTCATAGATTCATAGATCATAGAGTTGGAAGGGGCCTACACAAGGCCATTGAGTCCAACCCCCTGCTCAATGCAGGAAACTAGAGGAGGGGTCTCCCATCCAAGTAATAACCAGGCCTGACCCTGCTTAGCTTTCCACACTCAGAGAAGCTGAGGTTTCCCACCTGTAATTTAGAGTATATTGATAGATTAAATAACAATAAAGCTATTAAGATTGTGGGAATTACCGCCAAGAATTTCAGAGGAGGTCAGATGTAAACTTAGTTACTACACCGTTACCATGCTTAAACATAACCTGGGATATCATCCCAAATGCCCTAAGTGATGGGAAGAAGAGTGATCACTTAAAGGGTTTGGATAATCAGATTTGAGGATGAAAACCTGTGGGGTGTTTATTTGTATAGGGTTGCATTGCCATGTTGCTGTATAGAGTAGAAATAGTAGATTTTAATTATTGGGAAATTCCAGCCTATCCAGGTTTGGCTAACTTGGGTTTACAAGTAAATATGATGTTCTTTACTAGAGGCAGTGTAATAATTATGTTAAGTGGCACTTAAGTTCAGAGTTTGCTTAGCCATCATACATCTTTTCTTTCTAACTAAGGATGCAATCCTATGTATGTTTAGACAGAAAAAAAGTCCTACAACTCCCAGCATTCCCCAGCAGCCATGCTGGCTGGGGAATGCTGGGAGTTGTAGAACTTTTTTCTGTCTAAACATGCCTAGGATTGCACCCTAAGCTCTGGACCTTCAGAAAACTTGTTCAGAACCCAAACATTTTGGCTTCTTTTTATTACCAGAACCATAAAAATAGTGGGTGAACAGTACTTGATACCTGCAATTAAAAATAAGCCCTTCCATTTTGAGGAATGCTGTTCCTCCTAAGGTTGTATGTACTCTATACAGGAAGAAGGGGAGATATTCTCAGCTAAGGCCCCCAGCTTCTCCTCCTACTCCCTGCCAGTGACTATATGTGAAGCATCCCCAAATCTTTTTTTATGTGTGAGCATTGCGAGTTGTAGTTCAAAACTTCAGATGCCAATGCTTGATTTTTGGATGATTTCAAACATTGATCTTCACCTTCTTTAGTTTCTCTGGATTAAAAAAAGGAACAAGCATTCTGAGGACTAGCAGTGTTAAGATTTTGAAATGGAGAGTTGACTGCTTAGGGGGATTCTTAAGATGGTAATAAAAAGTAATTAAAATAGGGAAAACTGGGCTGCAGTGGGGTTGGTGGGCCAAGCGGAGTGGCAGAAGGCTGAATGAAGCCTGCCTGCCATGAATTGTGCACCCGTGTACTAGGTCATGCTTCAAGTAATAAGGCAGTATGATCATGACTTCATGCACTCAAGTCAGCAGTTCCGAGAGCATCTGTACTATGAATTGTAAATACCATGGGAAGAAATGATGGCTTGCCATAAACCAGTATGAGGACTAAGCCACCTAGTCTGTTAAATTTTTTGTCCCCCCACCTTTATGATTTGTTTATCTTTTTGTCTTTCAGAACCCCAGGATGGCATTCAGCCATGGTTCATTAGTAAACCAAGGTCAGTGACTGCAGTAGCTGGGCAGAACATCCTCATTTCCTGTGCCATTGCTGGAGATCCTTTCCCCACAGTGCACTGGTTCAAAGATGGCCAGGAAGTGAAACCAGGAGCAGGCTGTGAATTCTTACAGAATGAAGACATTTTCACGTTGATTATAAGGAATGTACAGCCCCGTCATGCTGGCCACTATGAAATAAAACTCAGGTATGTCAAGTACTATAACATACATAGTGCTAGCTCCTTATAGTCTGGGGGTGAGCAACACATGGCCCCCAGGCCACATGTGCCCCCCCCATCCTCCGGTACGGCTCATGTCACTGAAGTGTGGTGGTGCAGTGGCAGCGGCAGAAAAACCTGGTGGTTTGCTGCCAAATTTCAGCAGAGACAGCTACAGAGGCTTCAAAAGGAAAACTTTAGATTGCTTTCAAGCTAAATTTGTCCTTTTGAAGCCTCTGTAGTTGTTTGCTGCTCAAATTGCCAGGTGCAAACTGCCAGGTGTTTGATTTTTTTTTATGCTTTCACACATTTCAGTGGCACAGTGGCAGCAGGAGTGCAATCCATGGGGGGATCTGGGGGATGGAATGTGGCCCCTAGACTAGTGGCAGCTTGTGGACAATCTTACTGGTGGGGCGGACAGTAGGTCAGCAGAGGTGGAGCCAAGGTGGGGTCACAGGGGTGGAGACAGCCATACCTAGTTTGTGGCACAGTGTTCTCTCTTGCAAACCCTAGGATTGCACCCGTAACTTTTTCCTCATCCCTCCCTATTCCTTTTTCCCTGTGTGTCATGTCTTTTTAGATTGTAAGCCTGTGGGCAGGAACTGCCTTCTTTTACTGATTATTTGTAAGCTGCTCCAGGAGCCATTTTGGCTGAGGAGTGGAATAAAAATACTCTAAATTAAGTAAGTAAATAGTTTTGTGGAGGACCAAAAACCCGGTCCTTGGCGCGAGTTCGGCACTTAACGGGTTAACCGGCACAGAGAAAATGCCCTTTATGTGGCTCCTGTGCGTTTAGAACACAACCGCTACCTAATGAATGACATAGAACCGTGCTTAGGTCAAAGAATAGACTTTATTTACTACAACTAATGGAGCGGAACTAACAGACTACCAGGAATTTCACACTATAAACATAGCAGGTCGTAACCTTACCAAAGCGGGAAAGCTTCAGTCTACAGACACTAGAGGCTTAGCGTATCACAGAAGAAGAAGTAACCTTACATCAAAGAATCTGACTTACGGACTTAGCGTAGCAATCTGCATAGCCGGTCTCCGAGCATGACTTCCCGGGGTTGGAAGCTGCCGGACCTGGAGCAGAGCCAGGGACCTGAGGTGTGCCAGCCTGCACCGTGTTCCCAACAACCTCTGGTCCTTTGGCACATCCTTTTCTACCCCTTCCGCCCCCTCCCCACCCCTGCTGACCAGGTGGGCTGGGTCCGCCCCCGCGGGGTGGTGGCGTCTCTTGGTGTTGACTCCTCCTGGGTGTTTTGGAGCACTTTGGGGTACTTTGCAGCTCTTTGAGACTGCGCCCCCACCCTCTCCGGAATGTTATGTGCCCTATTGTGCAGATGTGGATTGTGCCTCCGTCTACCCAGAAATGTGTCTCCTATGCCCTGGGCGGGGATTATGCAGCCGGATGGCGAGCGGAACGAGAAAAACAAGTCAGGGATCAGTGTGCCAGGGTTCAAGGTGTCAGGGTTCAATGTGTGCTCTGGCTGTCTTTCCACAAATTTTAAATAAATATTTAAAAAATAAAAAAGATGAGCATCTGTAACTGTCTACATGTCTAGCTGGTTACTTCCAGACTATATTAAGAAGAAGAAGAAGAAAGGGTGAAAGGATGCTACAGCAACCAGCAGCAAATGTGATGGGCCCCAGCATGCCCATTCCAGCATGTACTTAAGTATTCAATTGAAAATGATGAAATTAAACATGTGTTACTTCAGCTTAATCATGCCCCCTTTCCCCACCCCTCACTTAGTGTGGGTGATCTCACTTGGTCATATTAGCCTTCTGTGCTTTAAGACATCTTTGGCAAATTCGGAAGCATATTCCCAGGCAAGTGAGTATATGCTTGCAGCCTCAATTGTAATAGCCTATCCATTGCACCCCCTGTGGCGGAGTGACAGGCAGAAGCCCAGGGAGGGGCCAACCTGAACATTCCAGAGGCTCTGATTGGTTAATCAGAGAGCATAGAACCCCAGGGAGTTGGCAGTTAAGGGAGTTGGTTGTCAGTTGGGGAAGAGAGTTGGTTGGAGTGAGAGAGGGAGCGGAAGGTTAGTAGAGTAGGTAGGGAAAGGTGTACTGAAGAGAAGAGTTCAGACAGGAAATCTAGTGACTAAGTTGTGAGAAAGCAAACGTGAAGGTGTTAGAATAGAACAATTCACAGGAGTCTCCACTTAGGGAGTGAAGGACCTTCTGTCTGAGGAAGAAGGAGAAACTCTGGACTAGTGTGAGGGACAGTTAAGTTCCCTAGTCTGATACTGTAACTTTCAAGTAACCAAGCCAAATTGATACAAAGAGCACTGTATAACATCTGCCTGCCTTTAACCTGAATCTAAGCAAAGAACAAGTTTGAATGTAACTGTTGAAAATTCCAAGTTATCTGTTCCTGAGTTGAATATCAGTTTAGAGACTTTGTTAGAACAATAAATCAACCTTTTTATTCAAAGTTCTAATTCTCCAGAGTCTGACTGGTGACAGGAAAGTAAAAAGTGAATTAACGGAGGGGCACCCTACTTCAAGTAATCAAATAAAACAAACTGCTTAATAATGACAAACAAACGTGGGTGAACAGCTACATATAAGACCTAAGACACATAATCGGCTAACGCAACTTTAAAAGACAGTTTAAAGTCTGAAGTGACCAATACAAGGGGGCACTTGGTGAGAGCGAAGTACACATTGAGGGTGTGGGCTTGGGAGCGAGGGGTCCCGTCCGCTACACCCCCCACCCCCCCAAAAAAAGAAAGAAAGAAAAGGAGGAAGGATTGATAATTACAATGGAATTATCTCCTGGTAAGAGTGCATCGGATTACAGCCTAAATTAAAAATAGTAAACTTTTTACATGTAATGGAAACATGACCCATAAATAACATCTAGCCACCCCACCCACCATTCTGTCTTCACAAACTCCTTTACACACCAGCCGGAAAATATCAAAAGAGAATACATACACTCATTCACCTCATGATACAGTTGAAACATACGTATCACATCCAGCCAACCAGTCCTCCTAACCCAAATTCTGTATTTATACACCAGCAGGAAAAGATCAATAGAGCATACATACACACACCACAGAACACAATTCACCCAATTACATATGACATGAAACATACCAGTTAAAAACATTAATTTATGTTGCCCAGTATTTTTAAATGCAGAAAAAAATGTACAAGCATAACAAGCCTGAAACTACGACAGATTTTTAACTTCCAACCAACCAGTACAGATTGTGAGGCTCCCATCCTATTCACACTTACCAGGGAGTAAGTCCCATTGAACTCAATGGAGCTTACTTCTGAGCAGACACATATAGGACATACTGTAAAAATAGCAGCAGCAGCAAAAGAAAAAGAATGAAAGTAAATGACTTATAAATGCCATTTTGGGGGATGCTTGAATCTGAGGTGAGCTGATGTGGCAACCATGTTTGAGGTGGTGTCCATGTCTGGCCACTGCCCAGCAAGCACAACACACACAGTCTCACACAAACAGTATTTTATAAAAGATTCATAGATCATAGAGTTGGAAGGGGCCTACAAGGCCATCGAGTCCAACCCCATGCTCAGTGCAGGAAACTAGAGGAGGGGTCTCCCATCCAAGTAATAAACAGGCCTGACCCTGCTTAGCTTTCCACGCTCAGACAAGCTGAGCCAGCGTGAGCCACAGATTATGACTGTGATCTCGTTGCTAGTTACTTGCTCTCCTCTCTCTGCTAAGCTTAAGAAGGAAAGAGCCTATTCCTTCAGAATAGGATGCTCAATTCAGCAAAAGCATGTGGCAACAACAGTGCAATACCATGGAGACAGCATTTTATCACTTCCAGACAACAGAACTGGCTGGTGGGCAAGTTTGGAGCTATGTAAAGCAGCTGTCACAGGACTTGCCCCTTCACTTCAGTGGCCATGGGGACTGGGTTAAGCTACATAAGCTTCATGGATTTGAGAAGCTACATAAATCACCCAAAACACATATCCTTCAACAGGTGTGTGTTTCTCACCCGTCTCTTCTCCTTCTCAAATAATTAGTCTGTCCAGACACATTATATACATAGTGGAACAGAGAAAAACTGCTGCTGTTGCTCCTGCGAATGTCTGTGATCTCCCCGCCCTGTCTCCTTGCATTGCACAGGCGCCAGTCATGTTGTATGGTGTAACTGAGATGGGGTAATTTTGCTGATTGACTGAGGGCTGGCTCCCCTTCGCCCCTGTAGCCATGAGATAGATTAAGGGAGGGAGAACAACCAATCAGTTTTCACTCTCTGGCTCACAGCCAGAGGGCACTTTTGAGTCATCCAGGCTTTTGGCTGGATGAAGGAACAGGTTGTCCTGGCCCCTCCCTGAAAGGCGTTCTCTTCCCCTACAGGCATTTGCATAGGGGTGGGGGGAAACAGTTCCTGGGAGAATGTTCTGAGCATGTGCAACTTATCGCACACGCCCAGTTTCCCCCTAGCCAAAGCAGAGGTAGAGAAGAATAAACAGTGTTGTACTGCTACTGCTGGCCACTTTACATTGCATCCTATGGAGGGAAACAAGGTCTGGGAGACAAGCAATGAGAAGCAGGTTAGGCGAGGCAGGTTAGGTGGGGCTCTGCCCCTTTTGCCCTGTATAGTGAGCCTTCTCTGCCCTAGACCCCCCCCAAAAATTGCCCACCCCTGTGTAGTCCTAAATGTGATCAATAAGAGATTCTAATAATTTATAAATTATTGTTTGCTTTTGCCTCCACCTTGTAGGTTGGTCACAGCTTCCCAGAACATCAGTACTCACGCCAATTGGCATGTTGATTTCATGTTAATATCTGAAGCAGCTGTCATTGTTGTACTTTCTTGCAAGCACTCACTGTCCTTGTCTGTTGGTGGCCTCTGCATTGATTTGTCTGCTCTTAATGATTTTTAAGGCTGCACATTATATGGAATTTCAAGTTTTTATCTCAATCCCGCTAACCAAAATCAGGCAGGCAGAGTGGTAGTGGAGAAACTTTCCCCTCCAGTCCTTCATCCTCCAAATTCATCCTCCTGAAACTGGTTTTTCACCCACAATGGGAGATGACATGGGGACCCTATATCTTTCCCGCAACAGGTGAAAAAGCTTTGAAAGAGTTATTTTTTCCTGAAAAAGAGTGGAAGGGAAAAGGATAAGTAATCTGTTTCTCCCCATTATGCTTGACTGTTTCTACCCACCACTCTGACTCGCAGCCTGTCCAGGCTGATTTTGATTTTTAAAACACCATAGAGAAAATCCCACCCCCCATGTGTATTATGTAATGTGAGCCTTTATTTTGTGGGAATGTAGATAGCCTGAACAGCTGTTCTGCACATGATGATTTGCCACACTAAAAGAAAGGGGAGTCACTGTTTGACAAATTATTTGAAATGTGTTATGGATTAGGGCTGCAGTTCCATTTTTGATGTATTCTGTTTTAGGCATGGTCAGACCTGAGGCTTGCAGGATCTACTTTGTTTTTGTACTAGAACCCTGAGGTCTACCAACAGGTGCTGGGGCAAATGGATTCCTGCATTGAGCAGGGGGTTGGACTCGATGGCCTTATAGGCCCCTTCCAACTCTACTTTTCTATGATTCTATGAAATAGTGATTCAGAGAACGGAGTCAATTATTTACTCATCCCATCAGCCATTCACTGGGATGACCTGAATATACAAACACAAACCTACATCCGAGTTGTAATTCCTGGTCTGTAGTAACAGCCTATCTTTTATATTTGTGGACTGGGGGCACCTTTTTGTTGTTGCCATTGTTAAACAATTGGGAGTCAGAAACACTTGGCAATCAATTGCGAAAGGCCCAAGGAATCTCATTAATCTCTTCTAGTGGATCCAGCCATCTGCTTTCTGCCCACCAGGGGTTCCTTGGTTTCACATGCAAAGATCTCCGTACCCTTTGCAAGTAGAACTCTTTGTTCTACTATCAAGCATTTTATTATAATCTTGCATAACATTTATTTGGCCTCGTGTGTTCATTTTCCACTTTTGTAGAATTTGTATTTAGATCTGTTCTTTAAAGGGTACTCTTGAAACATTAAATGTTTTTGACTGGTTTAAAGAAATATGTTCAGATATTTCCCTCCAGGCAAGGCTGATCAAATATAAAACCATATTCCCTGGTATGGTCTTAACAAACATAGTTGTACAACTTCGTACAGATAATATCATTACACGCTATTTACTGCGCTTAGATGTCTTGCCTTATTCGGTTAATAATTTTGATTCTGTTTAACCTCCATGGCTTTTTGGCCTGAGGTACTTTTAAACAAAAGGTCTCACTCATGTGCTACCTTTTTAGTTTGAGTTTGAGTAGTGAGCAGTTCAAAATTAAAGTTTCTTGTGTGGCCCAGGCCTGTGCATGGAACTACAGTAAAACCTTCTATTCAGTACCTATTATGCAGTAGGTTTTACTCCCAGCCAGGTAAGTCTGCATAGAATTGGAGCCTTACTTTAGAATTTGAGCCTTCCCCAGCAAGGTTTGTCTGTTTTTTGCCTTTTCCTTGTTACACATTACATAATATGGTATGTCTTGGAACAGGAGTGGGATTGCTGTGGGCAGTAGGGCCAATAGGATTCTGTTGTCCTTGGGGGATTTGGAGCAGAGTTTGGTTTAGGTCTGAGATGAAGGCAGCCCGTGTGGGTGGAGGCAAGGACTGAGCCAGTAGACTTAATCTCTATACCCCACCAGTGTTTAAGGGGTACCAGTTATTTTGTGCGGTAAGGAGATACAGTAATACCTTGGATTGCAAGTAACTTGGTCTGAGAGCGTTTTGCAAGACAAGCAAATTTTTAAAATAAATTTTGACTTGATAAACAAGCGACGTCTTGCAATACAAGTAGGGATGTAACCGCTCGCCTCGAGCGGGCGTAGCGGGCTGAAATCAGCCCCGCTCACGCCCGCCAGAGAGTTGCTTTGATATAAGAGTGTTTTGGATTACAAGCACGGTTCCGGAACGAATTATGCTTGCAATCCAAGGCATGACTGTATACTTATAGTTGATATAGTTATTATAAACCTACATGACTCATTGACAGATTGTGGAACTTTGCTTTAGTTTCTTTCACAGAATTGCATGGATTTATGAGAATCCTGGCACCACTACCACCAGTATGCATGCCTTGCAGCATGTTTCTCACTTTAAGCATCTGTTGCTAGAATTAATGCTCACTGCACTTTCCCCCTGCAAACTCAGCCACCTCATCTGTAACACATGGACCAATCTTCTGGGCAAAGATGTTAATGTGCATGCTTTCTTCACATTAAAAAAAAAGAGGCACCAATTGTCCCTCAAGACATTGGGTATTAATGAAACCTGATTGTAGCCAGAAGAAAGTTTGTTTCAACCAAATGGAAAATTAAAGGCAACTGTTTGAAATAAGGTTCAGTATTTGACAAAATGTGGCCTAGCTGCTGCTAACATAAAACTGTGAAATTACCTACCTACCTGGGAATCTCCAGTTTCATATCTTTATAAAGTATGTTTTTTGCCCCTTTTTGTGGAAATAATATACTTGAAAATGTGTGAACTGTGCATGCTAAATCCTCTCAGACCAGAGTGATTAATACAGCTGGAAGAGCACACCATGAATATCAAGCAGATCTATTGTCTACACATACATCAATACATTCCCAACCAATGCATTAGAGTACCTGCTTCCCAGCAGCCCATCTCTCACTACTGAAATTACTGCGCATGAATTAATTTTGAAACTTAGAAAAAACCCATTGCTGTTCTTAGTACAACTTACAAAAATTGCAGATGGCTAGTTCTACCTTAGAAGAAGCATTCCCCCTTCTCTCTCTTTCTCTCAGGAGGGAATGTCTGTTCTAACTTGCATTCTGCAACATGTTGCCTTCTGTCGCCTACTGCAACATGTTTATGTATAAACTAACAGCAAATAGAGTTTTCTTTTGGAATTATTACTTTTATTCATATCAAAATTTGTGTAGATTAGCCTTGCCCACTGCCAGTATGTGGCCCCAACGTATTACCCCAGGAGAATGTGGCCCTCAACCAAAATAATAAATAAATGGTCCTCCACTCCTGGTTTAGATATTATGATCTCTCAACTGTTATATACACTGCCGAGAGCCAGTGTGGCGTAGTGGTGAGAGTGTTGGACTGGGGAGATCCGGGTTCTAGTCCCCGCTCAGCCATTAAACTTTGGGTGACTTTGGGCCAGTCACTGTCTCTCAGCCTAACCTACCTCACAGGGTTGTTGTGAGGATAAAATGGAGAGGAGGAGGAGGACTATGTAAGCCGCCTTGGGTTCCTTGAAGGAAAAAGGCGGGGTATAAATATAATAAATAAATAAATTATATGGGTGTAGAAAACTGCCAGCTCAATTCGTAGTTAAAATGAATTGAGCTTTAGTCTTATTTTAGTCCTACATCTCTACTTTTAGGATTCTGCTAAAGTGCAGTCATTTTGAAAGCAGAACAGGATTAAGTTAAAAAAGAATACTTCAGGAGTTTCTCATGCTCCTATTTCTACATCCAATGTCCTGAGAATATTTCCAGAGAGATAAATCTTTAAAAACAAAAAACAAACACAAAAACCTTCCAGTCTAGTTATGGGGTTGGGCTTCGACTGGGAAACCCTTGAAAATTCACCATCTGATAAAATACACCCCCACTTCTTTTAAATATTATTTTTATTGAGTTTTAAATCACATGTAACAGTTGGCAAAAGATCAAACCATCTTCTCCCTTTTTTCCTTTTTTAAAAAAATAATAATAATGAAGAACTCCTTAGGATGTGGTAGCAGTGTTTTACAACTGCCTGAATCCATGTAATCTGCGTTGCTTTTTTGTTTTCTGGCATCTCATGGGGGAGATGAACCATTTGAAGATGTATCTGCTATGAAGCATAACATGCTATGGGAGGTGGGGGGGAAGAGGGCAAAGTATTTTAATGACTTCTTTAATGGGAGTCATTTCCAACAGGCATCTCTGGCATTCCTCTGCAAAAGGAAGAATAAGTGCTCAGCACCATATATGGTGACACTTTTATTTATTTTTTTTATTTTTTTTAATATAAACATGCAGAGGCTGAAACAATCCATGAGGATTGATTGCACAGTTTGGCGTGGGAGGGAAAAGAGGGGGCAGGGAAGGGAAAGGGGAACCCTGCTCTTAATGTCTTTGTGTTAGAAAAATTTAAAAGTGTGGTCTTGTATAAACAATCTCTGAGACAAGGGATGCAGAGCCTTTAAGTGTTGCAAAGCAGTTCCCGCCCCCTCCTCTGCTTGGATTTGATATTCATTGTTGCTTGTGTGGAGATGTCCTCTCTCGCCCCCCACCCACTCACCCATCCTGCGCCTTTATTTGGAAGTAGGCTAGCACTTGTATATGCCTTTCATAAAGTATATGAACTCCACATGAGCTTTGGGGGCGGGGAATATTGTTTCTTTTTTTGCCAATGATAACCAAAGTAGCTGCCTACTGGGATACAGGGCTGGGTGAGGGAAATTTTAAGCAAAGTGAGAGGGTTGATCTGTTCTGTATGCTGTTCAGTTTCTAGCAAAGAGAGCCGTTTTCCTTACTGATTCTCATTCTGTTTTAACTTATTTCAGGAACCCAGTTGGAGAATGCAGCTGTCAGGTGTCTTTGATGCTGAGAGAAAGTTCAGTTTCCAAAGGAGAAATACACAGCGAGTGAGTACAGTTCCCAGGGACTTACATGGGTGGGTTCTATTTTTTGCTCTGCTAATTCTCTTCCCTTCTAGACTTGGGTTGGCTGCTGTTCAACCTAATCCCCAAATGTGACCCAACAAATTGTTTTCATCATAAGCTGAAGCAAACTGTACCAAGCCAGTATGGAGCGCATTTTTTTTAGGGTGCCCTTATATGGTTCCTGAAGTCATCACTGATGCAATAAACTAATGGAGCATGTTCCTCTAATCAACCTTCCCTTCTATAAACATATTTTGTCCTGACTCTGAGGTGGTTCCAAGATATTTTAAACCAGTTCTTTGCTAGCTCTCTTTCTCTTCTCCCTCCCCTTCCCTTCCCCCCCCCACACCCAATCCTTCTCTGCTTGCAGAGGGAGGCAGACAGAACGAAGAGATGCTGATAATCATGATGCATTGACATTTGGAAGCATTGGTAGCTTCAGAAAGATTACTGGTGAAACCCAGCACGTTGAAGAAGAGCAGAAGGACGTCCGTGGGGTGCTTAAAAGGCGAGTCGAAACCCGAGAGAGCACAGAGGAAAAGCTTAGGCAACAAGAGGCCGAGCAGATTGACTTCCGTGACATTTTGGCAAAGAAAGTCAATACCAAAAGTTTTTCCGAGGAGGAGCTGAAGGAAATTCCAGCCGAACAAATGAACTTCCGTGCTAACCTGCAGCAGGTCAAGCCCAAGACCTTGTCAGAAGAGGAAAAGAAGGTCCATGCTCCTCAACAGGTAGACTTCCGTTCAGTGTTGGCCAAGAAGGGCACTCCCAAACCTTCCTTGATAGAGAAGGCACCAGCCCCAAAGACAGCCACCCCAGATTTTAGATCTGTGCTTGGTGGAAAGAAAAAAGTACCAACTGAGAATGGTGGCCCTGCAGCCCAAGCACAGAATGCCAGTGCCATCTTGGAAGTGCAGAAACCCAGCAGCATCTCCAAAGCGTCAGATGCCAACACCAACTCTAAGGATCCACCAGCATCCAAGGCACTGGACACCAACAATGCCAGCTCTAAAATACCAGACACCAGCACTGTTTCAGAAGTCAAAGATGCCAGCTCCAGTTCTAAAACTCTGGATGCTAGCACTAACTCTGAAGCCCAAGTTGCAAGCACCAACTCTGAAGTGCTGCACGGCAAGCTAAGGAAAAAAGAGGATAAGAACGATATCAGTTGCAAAGGTGGTTGCCTACCAGTAGTAGATGGGCGGATAGTAGAAGAGAAAGTAAAGGATAACAAAACAGAACCTACGGGGACAGCACCATCCTTTACAGAAGAGCTAAAAGATACCCATGTAGTAGAAGGTGAAAACTTAGTCTTGCGGTGTCAGGTTTCCTCAGATCCACCTGCTGCTGTCACCTGGACTCTGGATGGGAAAGTCATCAAATCATCAAAGTTTATTGTCCTCTCCCAAGAAGGTAAACTCATGCATATGGCAAGCCAGTTACATGGCATGCTGCTGTTACAGCTTGCTGCTTTGATTTCATCCTTTTTAACTTCTTATGTATATCGCTATGCTATATCTTGGTGCTATCTCTCTCATAGATTCCAGATGTGCCTGATGTTGCTGTGCAAGGGAACAAGGAATAGTCTTATTAAACATGTTTCCCTGCAGAACTGCTTCTAACAAGTTACAGATGCCTATTTTTTTCCATAAAGTGCAATGTTCTTAGATTCTTGCTTAAGTTTCATTTGAATGTAGTTTAAGAATTCTCAAAACCAGTACCTACGGTACTTAAAATTGAGGGTTTAATTCGGAACTGGTTTACAGCAGTGGAATCACATTGCTGTCAGTATCTAAATTCAGGTATGATTCCCATGTTGAGTGAAAAATTTAGCATGGCTACTGCTGAGTTTTCAAGAAATTTGGAGGGAAAGGGAATGGGATTTGGGATGGGTTTATATTGTTTAAATGTGTTCTGTAACTCCCACCCTGGAAAGAATCTTCTGAACTAAGAGTTAAGCAACTTAACTCCTAATATGTTCAACTTAGATGTTTTAATTAATGTTGATACTACTTGACAAATAAGTTGACCAGTTAGCTTCCGATGCACCAGCAGTGTATCAGAATTTAGGAAATGCCTTTTTGAAGAGAATATCCTGTTTTTACAAAACTGATAGGGTCACCGATAACCATGGGTTGTTTATGAGCACATGGGAGTGAGTGAGTGTTCTGGCTCCCAACTGCTCTTCCACTTTGCTAAACAACCTGTTCCTGGGTTGTTTGCCATGATGTCTGAATCCAAAACTCTGGGTTGTTGAGGGAGAAACTCTGGGTTGTTGAGGGAGCCAGTGTGGCGTAGTGGTGAGAGTGTTGGACTGGGACTCGGGAGATCCGGGTTCTATTCCCCGCTCGGCCATGGAACTCACTGGGTGACTTTGGGCCAGTCACTGACTCTTAGCCTAACCTACCTCACAGGGTTGTTGTGAGGATAAAATGGAGAGGAGGAGGAGGATTCTGTAAGCCGCCTTGGGTTCCTCGAAGGAAAAAAGGCGGGGTACCTAATCTAGGTCTCTACGCAAGAGTGGATCCTCTGTTCTAAACATTCCTAACAATTAGTGTGTGTGAGTGTGTGTGTGTGTGTGTGTGTGTATTGTGTCAGAGATGTAATAAATCAAAATGCTTTAGGTGCCCAAGCCATGAAACACACTATGGGGTACTTTTTAAAATTAGAATCATCCGAGGCCTCTTTTGACCCAAGGCTTGTCGGGGCTTAGTTCTGCAATCCATTTTTAATACCACCATTCTGCACAGGGAGGTGTCAAGTTGTGGTGGGTAGGGAAGTGTGGTATAAATTTAAAATAATGAAAATAATAGTAAATCTGAGTTTCTGAGAATATGTATAGTGCTTTTACCTCACTGTAGCTTCTCACATGTATGGATCAGGGGAGTCCTCAAGAAAGATACTCTTAGCGTGGGCTTTCCTCCTTCTGTTGGCCTTCATCCTCCTCCACTGCTGGCTGCTTGTCAGGGAAATTGCTGGTGAATAAGCAGGCAGGCAGCAGCAACTTCTGTTCCTCAACTGTGTTGCCATTGCTGATGCTACTCATTTGCTCATCCTCTCTGTGCCAGAGGATGGGTGAGCAAGCAAAGTGGCAGCAACAGCAAGGAGGAGCAGCAGCAGCAGAGCCAGGCGTTTCTCAGAGGTGGGTCTTGGTGGGTATCAGTGGTGTAGGGGTAAATTTTGAAGTGCTGGTGCTCATCATGACAAGTCCACATAGCCAGCCTCCAAGGAAAGTCCAAAAATGCAGTGTTGATCTATATATCTGTATGTATATCTGTATATACACACACCGTCTCAAGATTTTTCAGGGATTTCTTTTCCTAGCACCAAGGAGAAACCTTTTATCTCCAAGTCTACAAACCAGTTCTTGTTGTTTTAATCTCCACCAGGAGCTAAAGGATCTTAATTCTGAGACCAACCCACTCAGAAATCGTTGGGTGGGTTGGTCTCAGAGGGATAGCTCACAACAATATATTGTCATTGGGAAAATTCATCCCCACCACCACCACCACACTGCCAGTTACGGTGAGGACTGCGCAGCTAAACTCAGAGGGAACAGGCAAGTCAGGGCAGGGTGGCAGATGACATCGTAGTCCTTGCTAATCAGAAAACCCTGGTGCTTCAACCCTGTGAGTCCTGGCTCCACTACAGCACAAGCGGGCTCCCAACCAAACAGCCCCCCGATGTCAGCTCCAGGTCAGCATGGGCCAGAGTTCCTAGGCTGGAGAATGCAGGCTTGGCCCTGGAAATGAACTGCTAGAATTAACTGCCTTGCTTTCAAGCTGCTCTGTATAGGCCTTGTTGAAACAACTGTCTTGTCATGTTGTGAGACAGGATAACAAAAACAAAACTATTGTTGGACTGATTACACTGTTTGTGAGGAACGGCAGGAAATAATACATTTTTTTCTTGTTACTGTACTGCATTTGTGCTTCTCTCAGGCGAAAGAAGCCATAGACACTGCCTACGAGAACATGGAGTAATAAACTCTTCCTCCCTCCACTTTCCCTCTATGCATTGTTTTGATGGTGACAAATCACCCAAAATATGAATTCTCTGAAACGTTCAGTAGCTAGTCAGGGAAATGCAACAACCAGGATGTTAACTCTTGTTCTTGACTTATTAGTTATTATTTATTTTATTTAAAGCAGTTTTACCCTTCTCTTCAACCAAAAAAGGCTCCCAGAGAGGCTTACAAAGATTAATAATAAGACTTAGCCACACCGTTGCCTTTATTAAAACTTTTATCAATGAATGTTGGTTTAACCATAAAAGTTTACATCCAGCGCAATTTTTTTTTAAGTTGCTACATGTTCTCTTAGCCTAGTTCTTACTGAGGTGATAAACCTACATCTGGGCTATGCCACTTCAAACTGCAGGTGTGGTGGTCTCATGTGATGGAATGCTCCTCCATACAAAAAGTCCTCCCTGAATAGAAAAGTAGATGTCCAGGAGAAAGGTTCTAGCCCAGCCTTCTCCCTGTTACATTAGTTTTCTATAGGGATGACGTACGTGTGTGTGTGTGTGTGTGTGTGTGTGTGTGTGTGTAGGTAGGAGGTTGCATTCTAACTTGTGAGACCGGCCCCTGCGCCCAGCAATCTGAGGTGGTGCAGTCCAGACAGATTTAGGAGCTCAGTGAGAACTAGGCCTTAGGCCAGGCATGGGTAACTTGAGGCCCTCCAGATGCTTTGGCCTACAACTCACATCATTCCTCACCATTGGCTATGCTGGCTAGAGCTAATGGGAGTTGTAGTCCAAATCATCTGGAGGGCCACAAGTTGCCCACCCATGTCTCCCACAGCTTAGCACTGAAACTTCTCAGCAATGTGTGTGTGCACCAAATTGCCAGGCACTCATGAAATGACTCCCATTTTGCAGTAGCTTGGTAGTGCTTCCATTTTGAAAGAAATCCAATGTTTCGAGCTGTTCAATGCACCGAGCAGGCTAATTGTACAATGCATATGCGCCTGGCTGTGGGTTTGAGATACTGTGTGGGGCAGTCTTAGTTCCTGGGAAGAGAATGACATGGACATACTTGTTATAAATAGCTATTTGTTGTTTGTTATTATACCCTAAATTTTCCAATGTGATATTCATAAAATAGGTAAGTGTTCTAAAGATAACATTCCATTAACTGTTTTCTCTGAAGTTCCACATTTGGTGAAGTTGGTAATTCCTTATAAAAGCTAATGCTTTTAAAGTAAAATAATTTCATGTAGTCTTAAAAGTACAGCTTGACTCTTTGAAAAACAACACATATATTTTATTTTTAAATAAACACTAATTTGGCTGATAAGTTAGTTTCCCTTTGTTAGTTCTCTGTTTTCGCACAGAATGTGTGCTTGATCATGCAACCATAAGAGCAACTGTATAGTTAGGGTAGCTTGGTTATTTCAGCATTCTTTTGTCAGCCTGGAAATTCTATTTATTTAACAATCATGATGATTTGACCTGTTGCTATGATACTTGTAATGGAGAATCTACCTGGTGACGGGTATAATCTGGTCACTTTGGAAAATTTAGTTGAAGAATGGCTAAGTTACAGCAGTTTAATTTTTGTGTGTGCATTGAAATGTAGTAGTCTTGTGTTTCCTAACTCCCAAAGCATACCTTAAATTTCTCCTTTTGCAAATTAGGTCAAAATTTCAAGGACGTTACAGGAGTCTCCCTTCTGCTGGTTTAGTAAAAATAAATATATAAATAAACCATTGTGTATCTCTAAAGTTAGTAGATCCCAAAGTTCCCATTTTAATAAGCCCTTTATCCAAAGGCAAGGTCTGAGCACATGTTTGGCAGGTTGAGATGAAGTGGGCGGGACCTGTTTCCCAAAAGCAAAATGGCCATTGCCATGATGAGCAGGCTATATTAGTGGAAGCAAGTTTGTAGAGGAAAGGGTGCTGCTGTCTTCCCGCCATGCACATTCATTGTACTATAATGCAACCTCCCAAACCTGGTGCCCTCTAGTTGTGTTGGACTGCAATTCCCATCATTCCTGGCCAGCATGGCCTTCAACAAAAAAAGGCTTCCTCATCCTGTTTTAAATTAAAGATGTGTTGACCTGTGTGTGTGTGTGTGTGTGTGTGAGAGAGAGAGAGAGAGAGAGAGAGGGAGAGAGAGAGAGAGGGAGAGAGGAAGGGAAAACAAGCAAGCAGGCAAGCATGTACATATGTGAAAATGGGGCATCAGTCTCATTTTATTTTTGAGAGATATCCATCCTTTTTCAGTCTATCTGATTAATCAGAACAAGAATTGTGGCCATTATAATTCACATTCTAAGTTATCTGCAGCAAAGTGGTAAATTTTGAATCTTCTGAACTCAATGAAAGAAAATGGACTTCAGTGCATTAGTTACCTCTGAAACCCTTCTTGTGGCCATGTCAATTTGTGCTGATCCTTTGGAGAAAAACAAAGGATCAGCCTGGGACAAACAGATTTCGGTGTGAGTGCCGATATGTATCCTAGAAATATAGAAGATGCTTTGAACCAGATCAGACTGTCCATCTACCCCAGTATTATCCACTCAAACTTTTAATCTTTTTATGGCTGTTATTCACTTCAAATCCAGCAACACCTGGAGATAATGCTTAAGGCTTCAATCTAGGTTTGTACAGATCCTGTTAAATCTGTTCTGTCTGTGTTTCGCGGATGGTCGGGCATCTTTCGTTCCATCATCCACTCATTGTTGGAATTGGATTGTTTAACCAAAATTTCATTTTACTTGCGCTAATGCGCATTAGCGGTAATACACGCTTGCACAAATGTGCTAATCTGTATTAGTTAATGCAAATGAGTACTAATGTGCATTACCCAATGTGGATTAGAGCATTTGTTCAAGTGTACTTTCAGTGTGAATGCACACTTTCGCTAATGCGGATTAGTGCTAATACGAATCCAAACCCATTTGAATCCGTTGTGGATTTCTCTGACATCCCTGCTTCAAACCTATATCTACTTACCTGGGAGTAAGGCCCACTGAATACAGTAGAATGTTTGGCTGAACAGTTGCACTCTTCCATGTGATCAGGAACCCTGTGCAATCAGGGTTCCTGATCACATGGAGCACTGTAATCACACTGAGCCAAATGTGGTTCCAGCCTCTCTTCAGACCGTCCACTTCAACCTGGAAAGGTCTTGTGATGGAGGGGTGAGACTGGCACACGCGCCCCTGTGTCCCCTTGATGGTTAGAAACATCATAACACCTGATTAGGCCATGTGTTTTAATCATATCCTAAAGCATGTAGCACATCATGGTCCAAAAACAGCAACAGACTTCGTATCACTAGGAGCATAGGAAGCTGCCTTATACCGAGTCAGACCATTGGTCCATCTAGCTCCATCAGTACTGTCAACACTGAATGGCGGCAACTGTGCAGGGTTTCAGGCAGGATTCTTTCCTAGCCTTACTGGAGATGTCAGAGACTGAATATGGAACCTTTTGCACAGAAAGCATGTGCTCTACCACTGTGTGTGCCCACTTGCTTATCAAGCCTGGGATCAGATATGGTGAAAGGGAAAAATGCCTATTCTTGATGCCTTGTACAGCTATTATTTCAGCCAATGTTGGAGCAACATTTAATAAGCTTTGAATCTAATGCTGCCTGATCATCCTCTGCTAAAAAAAAAAAGGCTGGTGCAGTAGGGAAAAGATGAGTTAATGCTACTTGAGGCTAACTCACCGTAATGGACTTAATTCCTCCAAAGCTATTTTTGAATTGTCAGTGTATTCTCTGTTCCCAATGTCCTTAGTAGAAAAGACTAATCAGAAAGAATCAGGCATTAGGCCTCTTGTTGGTCCCCTACTCTGCTTTCATTCTGAGTTTTGTATCGGTTTTAAGTAGGGCTGCAATTAATCAGTTAGGGTGCAATCCTATGCATGTTTGGACAGAAAAAAGTCCTACAGCTATCAGCATTCCTCAGCCAGCCATGCTGGCTGGGGAATGCTGGGAATTGTAGGACTTTTTTTCTGTCTAAACATACATAGGATTGCACCCTTAGATGAGCTTATTTTGAACCATTAAAAAGCCAGCAGATATTTTTTTAAAAAAGAACACTTATTTTAACACAAGCAGGATTTATAAACACTGCAGATCATAAGTGCCATCTTAAAGAGGCATTCTATGTGAGAGAGAAGACAGAATGTCTCTTCTAAAATGATGCTTGCTGTGACACATACATGCATCATCTAAAAACATTGGGGTTTTAATCGTAGTAGGATAGACCTATTGAAATCAATGGGACTTAAGTTCCATTGATTTCAGTGGTCTACTCTAAATAGGATTAAGTCTGAATCCAACCCATAGAGATGTTTTGTTTTTTATAACTACTGGAATTTTTGGGCAAGATTTAATTGATCAATTAATTGATTTAATCCACTGAAATATCCAATTGACTAAGATTTCTTTAATTGGGGACAGTCCTAGTTTTAACAGGTAGCGAATAATGCATTACCAGACTCTGTGTAACATAGCTAGGACTGTGAATGGTACACTTCCAGTTGATCAATTGATCATAGATGGGGAAGGGCCATAGCTCAGTGGCAGAGCACATGCTTTGCATCCAGAAGGATCCAGGTAGGGCTGTGGAAGACCCCTGCCAGAGATCCTTAGCCACTTTTCTGTTGAAGATAACTGTTCTTGGGTCCAGTATTTTACAAGGGTGATAGTAAATAAATTAGCAACTAGAATTGTAAGTTCAGTTCTAACGTGTGGATTCAAACCATTTAAGGTGCAATCCTATGCAGGTTTAGACAGAAAAAAAAGCCTACAACTCCAAGCATGCCCCAGCCAGCTATGGGGATTGTAGGCTTTCCCCCCCTGTCTAAACTTGCATAGATTGCACCCTTAGTAAAGTTAAAGATGGACAGAGAGGTGATTCATATCCAAGAATTATCTGGATACACTCCAGTATTGCCTTCCAATATTTTTGGACAGTCATGGAATCTCAGGAAATATGAAAGAAGATTCCAGTATAGTATTTACATCGCCAACATTGTTTATATTGATATATTATTTGTGAGAGTATTCTACCATCTATACATCAGTATGTATTGATTTTCGTTACAGCCTATATGAAGAGATAGTTTGTGAATATCCTTAAAAATGATGTGCAAACTATATCCCCTACACTTACATACATTCTTGTAGTGTGTTTCTCTTTTCTGGCTTGCCTCTCATTGTAATGGGTGAATGTCGCATCACAGTCGGTAAGACTTCTACCCATTGGAAACTCGTCATTATTTTTGATAGATTTGGATGTTGAGTGTAATTGTGAACAACTCAGAATCCTGCGTACATTGCCAGATGTTTTCTTGGTGGGAGATGAAGTAGCTATGGTTTTAGCCCAGTTGGGGCCATAGTTTTTATTATTATTATTATATCTTTGATGTTTTTAGTTTTACTCAGCAGATGTTTCCTCCTTCATCTTAAGTACTTTAAAATCAGCTGATGGATAACATCCCCTTTCTTCAGAGTCCCACCCAAAAACCTAAGTAGAAGGGTAGATTTAGGAATAGTACTTGTTGAGAAAGTATACTTGGGGCTGCTTCCCATGTTACAGTAGAAATGAGTATGCAGAACAAATGTAAGCTGCATCCACTACTAAGGTTGCCAGAGTACAATCTGGAGAACATATACTTAACCTTTTCTAAATGCACCAATGAAGGGGGAGATGAGGTAACCACAGTTGGTCCTGCTTGTTCCTCTCCTGTCCTTTCATCTGCTCTGCTCTTGGTTCCTAATAGTAAGCAGGACTCTGTATTTACCCTTCTGTAGGCTGGATGAAAGGACCAGCACAGGAACAAAAGGAAGTAATAGGGCAACCTCACTTTGTGGGTTAACACACATTTTGGGTAACACATTTTGTCTGTGCTGGGACCTGGCAACCCTACCTGCTGCTACATACATTTTTCATGTGTTTCTGTGTGATTTAAAAAATGGGTATGTATCTGCATCGGATGCTGCAGGGTAGAAATTAGTACACACTAAATTTAAACATGTGCAAACTTCAACAATAACTTGTAATGTGGCCCTACAACAGTAAAGATAGCTTAGCTGAAATCCTCAAAATTGT
Organism: Shinisaurus crocodilurus; assembly: GCA_021292165.1. Classification (NCBI taxonomy): domain Eukaryota; kingdom Metazoa; phylum Chordata; class Lepidosauria; order Squamata; family Shinisauridae; genus Shinisaurus; species Shinisaurus crocodilurus. The sequence continues at coordinate 178,418,369 of CM037876.1, forward strand.
TTACTTCTAGGCCCCAGGCTTAATCAGATTTCAGCATCCTTTTAGGCATTTGTTGCCTATTAAAATTGCACAAGGTACACAATCTAAGTGATTGCAGCTGGGACAGAAGGAAACATGTTTTGCTGACAGAGATAGGAAAGTAAAACAGAAGAGCTATCCTGTTTTGATGCTTTGCATATTTGTTTTGAAGTTCACTGACTGTCAGTCTGGCAAGAACTAGAAATCGTTTGCCAAGTTTGTGCTATTTTGGTTAAACCAAACATCTTCACGTAAGCCCAAAGCTCCAGGGACAATGTCTTAAAGTGTTTAAACCTAAACTCCCTCTAAACTCTCCAAAGATTTGATCCTTGCATGGTAAGAATTGCTACATTTTGACCACACTTTGTGTCTAATATACAAGTACAGCTGGCTCAAGGCATTGCAGTGCTCTCTTCACACAGACGTGTAAACTTCACAATGCACTGTTAGTTGGCAGACAGCTATATAAAAAGATTGGGGGGGGGCAGGGGAGCAGGTCTACATTCACAGTGATCTTGTTATTCTCCCTCCTGGGATTTCATCTTATAAGGTGCCAAGAAATTCAAAATTCCCGACTGGAGTCACCAGACAGGGCTTTCTCAGAACTATGAGAAAAGAATCTCATCTCTGGAGGTCAGCGAGGGCTTTTGTGGAGGAAATACCAAATGCTTCATTGAGAGACATTTGGCCTCCCAGCCCAGGGAATGAAGCAATTGCCTAGGTCACAGAATGCAAAAGTTTCGTTGGAAAGTTTTGTGTCTCTAGTAAATATAGTCTGCGTTGCTTTTTGTTTGGGCATTTACTTCAAAGAATTTAAAGAGGAATACTTGTGCATGATTAAAGACAGTGACTCCAAACATTTTTATGTCCAGAGATAACATACTGGCCCATAACTATTACTTTTTTCTTTTCTTGCATGTGTACTATTGCATACAATTAGCATGGATGAACTTTGCCCCATTAGCGACCAAGATGGACCAATAGGTGGTGGATTTGGCTTTATGAAAATCTCAGTTTAGTATGACAAGATGCAATTCAAATTAGTTCCTCTAGAACAGCCTTCCTCCATGCTGGCTGGGAATGATGGAGAGATAGTCCAACTCCAAACATCTGGAAGGCATCAAGTTGGGGAAGGCTGCTCTAGAAAATTCTGACTCAAGAAGAAGCATAATGATTCAGTGTCTAGACAAAATGGGATGTCAAAATAGGATTCTCACTTGACCCAAATATCATGGGTAAAGCAGAAAGAAGCAGATCATGTATGAGTTGTTTCTCATTACCACTTACCAGTCTCCATCACAGCTTACTGTTCTTGTGGTCTTCTGATGTTCTCAAATAAAGACAACCTTACAAAATTAGGCTCATTTTTAAAAATAAAGATGGCTGTACTATGTGCTTAAAATACCAATACTAATACTACAGCCATTATTATTTTTTAAATGATATTGTGAGAATCCTGTCCCCAAGTCCTAATTTGTCTAGACACTGAAACATTATGCTCCTTCTTAAAATAAGAATAGTACAGCCATTTTCTTAAAATAAAATGGTTGTACTGTATGGAAGCCTTTAATGGTTCTCAGTGAAGTAGTCTCCTCTTACATGCTCATCATCTGGGGGGGCAAAAACAAAATGACTCATTTTTTTTAAAAGTGCATTCTGTTCTAAAGTTGATTGCAGACAATAGTTTTTCAGAGACTTGAAGGTGGATGATTGCCCACCAGCTCATACCTTCATTTGTTTCTGTCCCACTAGGATCTCTGGTTGAATATTTTTTGCAGCTTTTTGCAAAGGCTATTTGACTTGAGACAACAGTAGTAGATTAATATGGGAAGTGGTGGCTCAATCATACCACCACCTTCAGTTTCTGAAAAACTTTTCTGCACACAGCTTTAGATGTTTTGTCTCACAAGTGAGGCGTGCCTTTCTTTATTCAGAACATGTCTGCAAAGTTCTGTAGTTTCTCTTATGCTAACATCTTCTTTCATGCAAATTTAGACTTATGTGATTTTTCTTTTTTCCTCATCAGCACGCCTTTGAGTATGGTTATTGGTTCATTTTATTGTAGATCATAAAGTTGCCTGCAAGGCATCAGCAACCACAGAAGGGAAGCCAGCTGGGAGACAGGAGTGTGCATTGTTGTGCCACATTAAATTAGAGAGATATCTACTAACTGGAAGTCGAAGGAACTAGAAAATGCGGTGTTCACATAGCTTTAGAGCAGGAATACACAACCTTTTCATCTCCAAGTGCTGCATGTGATGCTTGCTTAGGGTTTGGGGGCCACATGTGCAGGTGCACACATGCACACAGACCAGCAATCCTGATACAGATCACTCTTTTCTCGCTGCTGTCAGCAGCAGAGAAACAGCAGTGAGGGGACTGCGGGGTGGGGGGGGGGAGCAGAGAGCCTTCCTTCCACTCCCTCCCTCAGCTATCCTCATATAGATCACTCAAGGAAGAGAGATCTATATAAGGATCTCTGGGGGAGAGAATTGGGTGACTGGCAGTAGAGTCAGGGCACCCTTGGGGGGGCTCAATTAAGGTCTTGGGGGCTGCATGTGGCCCTTGGTGCCACAGGTTGTTTACCTCTGCTTTAGAGTAAGTTAGAACTGAATCAGGTCAGGTTTGAATCTCTCAAACTATTTACAAAATAGGTTCAAGGATTTGAACTCTCCCACCCTTCTATATAGCTGTGAACAGCCCTGTAAAGACCCCTGTTAAACATAATACGCATATATGCACCTTACATAACTATATGGCAACTCATATGGTGGTGTTAATGGGTGACCGACCCGTGGCGTCTGCTCTACAACTTGGTGCAAGTATCAGTGATATCACTGTCCCAATGATGTTTGCAACTTCTGGAACAGTGTGAACATTGTGCTCTCCCACGCCACCCTATCCCTGATTTACAGAGTACCTCAGCAATGTTCTCTTCCAGGTATATTTTTCAAGTTACTGAAGTCCTTGCACAGTGACACTACCACCTCAGTTTCACAGGGAGTATTTGTTAAAGCACCTTTGTGGAAGAAAGCTCCTGTATTTTAACCCATTTTCCTCTTACATGGAGATTGTTTCATAAAGCTGCCTGGTCCCCACATGAAAACAAAGTGGTAACGTCACTTTGTTTAGATTTTGATGGGAATAGAAATCAACACATAACTGAGCACATAACTGCCTGCACAGATGCAACAAAAGAGTATTTTCATGAACAAGTGAATCATGTTGTATCATTTCAGAGTGCTGGAGGGAGGTCCCATGTTGCAATTCTCACCCTATTGTGAGAAAAATAAGCTAGATTCTTTCTGTCTGACACATATCAGCTTTCTATACATTCAGGCAACTGGAAAAGCATTGGCACATGGGTCCCTGACATAGGAAGCTCCTTATACCAAGTCAGAGCATTGGTCCATGTAGCTCAGTGTTGTCTATACTGACTGGCAGTGGCTCTCCAGGGCTTTTCAGACAGGAGTCTTTTCAAGCTTTACCTAGAGATGCTGGGGATTGAACCTGGGGCCTTCTGTGTGCAAAGCATGTGTTCTGCCACTGATCTATGGCTTTTCCCCACCCTGCACTCTGAGATCATCCAGTTTAATGGGAGCTGCACCATGTAATTCTGCTGTTTGTGTTGCTTTGCTCTAATGCATGATCTGCTTTCATGAGTGTACATCCCATGCTACTCCAGGAACATTGCAGCCTCAGATATCACACAGGAGGGACTGGAGCGTGGTCATGCCCATGTTGCCCACATTGCAAGTGATCCAGAGGAGGATTAAACATGAGAAGGATGCTTGTGGATAAGAATATGTCTGGATGTGGACTGAGAATGTAGATATTTCCCTTAAGACCACTCTGTATATGAATATATTAAGATACTCCAAGGGAACCAAGGTAGAAGACAAGACCGAAGAGAGATTCTCTACATATTTTTCAGACTTGCCAGTGTAAGAACTAACTGTGATTTTAACAGTGCTGTACTTCTGTAATGAGTAAGGCCGTTGGCCCCTCCTAACCTCTGACCTCTATTTCTTCCCCCTTAGGATCACTGTGCTCCCTAACCATTGACAAGACCTTTCCTGAAGACGAGGGTCAGTATAAATGCATAGCTGAGAATACTGCAGGAAAATCACAATGTTCTTGCAGCGTCTTGGTTCAAGGTGAGTAGACCGACCTGAGCTGGAAAATCCTTCATTAAAGAACTCCTCAACCCTGCCTCAACTTAGGCTATTCTGACCCTGTTAATGCCAAATCCCAGCTTGTTCCAATCTGATTCTGATTTGTGTAACTCTGAAAATCCCAGCTTGTTCCAATCTGATTCTGATTTGTGTAACTCTGAAAAAAAAGTGTGTGTTTTGTTTCTTTCTCTCCTGCATTCCTTCCATGAAAATGTTGTAATTCAATCCCTAAAACAAACAGTGAACCAGCCATATGGAACTGAGCACTGTGTCCACATCGCGGTGCGTCAGCAAAGACCCTCCACACTCAGGTTGCCAAAACCTTGCTTCTAAATTGGCTAAAAAAACCATCTCTATGTTATCAGAGCTATTAATATGGTACAGCCACCAGAGTTTCTGTGTCATTCTAAAGCCACATGTAATTAGCCTGGGGGGTTTTCAGCCAAAAGGTGAGTTATACATGAATTAAATAAATAAAATGGATACTTGTTCTTGTTCTGTGCTCTATTGCAGGGGTAGACAGAAGGTAGCTGTCCAGATGTTTTGGACTTCAACTCTCAGAAGTCCCTGCCAGCATGGCCAATGGTCAGGAATGCTGGGAGTTGAAGTCCAAAACATGTGGAGATCTACTTTCTGCCCACCCCTAAGTCATTCACTCACACTGGTCCTACCAGAACACCATACATGGTTGTTTTCCTTCTCTTATTGTTTATATTAAGCCACTTCAGAATCATTCACAGGTGCTGGCCGAGCTCACCGCCCAAGAGATAAGGATAATCAAATCAAAGTATGTTTATTATATTGGTTAATCAGATGGCATCTATCCTCCCACAGATTGGAACAGCAAGGTTGGATACTCATGGCTTGCATTGCTTCTGGTGTGCACAACAGAACATTTTTCTTGACCATGCTAGAATGTATCCTTTGCACTTGACATTTGCTGAAAGAAATTGTCCATCAATATAGACAACAATATGTCAGCAATATTTAAAAAAAAAAAAAAAGGAAAAAGGAAATACCGTTTGATATCTTAGTAGCTGGAGTGATTCTTGAATACAGCTATTGAGTTTATAAGCTTACTCTCTAGATGAATGGTTAAGAGCATAAGAACATTAGTGGCATGCCAGATCAGACCAAAGGTCCATCTAGTCCTGCAGTTCCCAATCTTGTTGTTGGATTAAACTCTGTCAAGGTTCCGCTACTGCAGGGACCCCTTAACCTTCCTTTGGGAGATCTCTGCCTCTCCTCAAAGCCCCTCCCGTTCCAGGAGATCAAGTTCTTTTACAGCTTCCAATAGCATGGGTGTAGGCTGTAGACGTGGTGAATAAGTCACTCCAAACTCTCAGGGTAAACAACAGCACTTTACTTATAATATTAGGGTTTTTACTTAATAGAGTGGTTATAATCCAAAAGCAAGTATGAAAAAAACAAACAAACAATCCAATGTTCTCTAGTATAACTTCAGACTACCTATTTCCTATGCAGCCAGTTTCTCTTTCTCTCTCTCTGCTGGTCTCTCTCTGCTGTTTCTCTGCTTCTGCTTCTAGCTCTCTCTCAGCACTAACTAACTAGCTGACCACACCCCACACACATATATAGCCTTCCCAGGAATGGAAGGTTATAATCATGTGACCTTGAATAGGAGATCTGATTCTTAACTTCTATTGGGTAACTTAAAACTCTCAAACTCCCCCTCCCATCCAAGTGTTTGGGCCTTCAGGCTTCAACTACTCGAGGGAAGTGTTTGGGCCTTCAGGCTTCAACAAACTCAAGCCTGAGTAGGCCTCAATCCCTCACAAACTCCCATCATTCCCAGCCACCATGGCCAATAGTCAGGGATTATGGGATTGTAGTCCAACAACATTTGGCTACCCAAGGTTGGGAACCACTAATTAAATTCATACTGCTGCTTCCTGTAGTGGCCAACCTTGATGCCTCCTGAAGGCTGATAAACAGGGCTTAGATGAAACAAGCCCTTACCTGCTGTTGCTTCCTAAGAACTGGTATCCAGCACTAGATTGCCTCTAAATCTGGAGGGTCTATTTGGCCATCATCACTAATGGCTGTTGGTAGACTTCTTCATGAATTTACCGAATTAGCTTTTAAAGCCATCACTACATCCCATGGCAGTGAATTCTATAAATTACTTACACTTTTTGGGAAGAAGTGCTTCCTTTTTCTCTGCCCTCAATCTAATGCCAATCAATTTTGTTAGATGTCCCTGAGCTGTAGGATTATGGGAGAGGAAGGAAAAATTTCTACCAGTTTTTCTACATGGTACACAATTTCATAAAACCCTATCATTCTCTCCCACACCCCTTGGTTATTTTTTTTCTAAATTAAAGGCCCCTGTATACTCACTCTATCTCTCTATAGCGCTAATGTTCAGATCTCCCACTATCAAGCACCGTCCCCTGCCACAACCCCTTCAGACCTTGTGGCTGATTTGTGAGAAACTGCTCAAGAGAGAAGTGATTCCCTTATGGAAAAAGCTTGGAGTTGTTTTACTCCTTATCTCCACAGTGGTCTTATTGGCCTTCCCATCGATTTTGTTAGGGGACAGTGAGTGGTTCCATGTGCTGAATTCCAAAGGCATGGACGGCATGTCAGTTCTTGATGTCTAGTTAAAAGCCAGGGGAATTAAGTACAAATGGGCTGCCTCCACAGTTTGTTCTCTTGCAGAATCTCCCTCCCTCCCTATTACATAGCCCTCCAGTCATTTGCAGATAATTTCTGAGGAGGTGAAATCTTGGCAAAGAGCATTAGACAAGATCCTGGCTGTTGCAAGTTGTGCTACAGGATCCTTCAAGCCCATATAAGGCAGGCACTTCATTAGAACGAATCAGCTCCCTCAGCTGCTTAACTGGCCTACTTGGAATTTGCCATGTACATCAGTCTTCTAGGGCAACGTATGAGGTGCAGTAGCCAGTCTGCATCTACACGTAATTATTTTATTATTGCATATATATCCTACTTTTTTTCCTTTTGCAAAGAACCCAAGGTGACTTACATGGTGGTGATGGTCCTCCTCCATTTTATCTTCACAACCCTGTGAGGTAGGTTAGGCTGAGAGTCAGTGACTGGCCCAGAGTCACCCAGTGAGCTTCAAGGCCGAGTGGGGACTAGAACCTGGGTCTTCCAAGTCCCAGTCCAACACTCTAACAACTACATCACACTGGGTCCCATTGCCAGGGCACCCTTATTCTCCAGTTTTCTTAAGTTTATTATGAGGCGTTTAGGTAGCTTTGGGGCTTCCAGAAAGCACTGAGGTCAATTCATCTTACAGAGGCAAAAATTCATGTATTCCTGTAAGATATCTGTTACACTCACATTATGAAATGTTGCTAATAGTAGGAACTCTCCAATTCCTTTTATAGTGGCTTCTTTGTCCTAAGGTTCTCCCTACCCAAATTTCCCCCAATATTTAATCTACTATTTAATCAGGGATTAACAAGAGTTCACACTAGATAAGAAGCATTTTTATTTTGGATTCATTCTGGAAAAATTGATACTTTACAGCTTTTTTGTGTGTTTATTCTTGTACCTCAGAAGCACTATACTGTATATACTGAAAAGGTAGAAAGATAATGTCCTATTGTTTTACTAGACCAGGAGTGGGTAACCTGTGGCCCTCCAGATGTTTTGGCCTAGAACTCCCATCAACCCTCACTGCTGGCTGTGCTGTCTAGGGCTGATGGGAATTGTAGGCCAAAAAATCTGGAGGGACACAAGTTGCCCACCCTTTCCCTAGACAAATGCTGATACCATGACTAACACAATAGTCAATGTATGGCTGCAGATTTCAGGGTCAGGACAGTGTAATGGAAATGGAGACTCTGTCCCAGATGCACAAATACATAGTCTTGCAAAGAGAATCCACCAACATTTAAAAATCTTATTTATTACAGTATTTTTCCATGTATAAGACTATACTTTTTCCTAAAATTGTTAGACTAAAAATTGAGGGTCGTCTTATACACGGAAGTAAGCTGAGGAGAAAACCGCCCGGTTGTGAAACTGCCCAGTGGGGGGCGTCTTATACATGGGGGCGTCTTATAGACGGAAAAATACGGTATATTTCTATCCTGCCTTTCTTCTATGGAATCCAAAGTGGCATATGTAGGGTTTCCAGATGGTATCCTGTCCAGGCACTGATGAGACCCAGATCTGTTTAACTTCACCTAGGTTGTTACATCATATGCCCTATGGGCCAGAGGCACATGCATTCCTGGTATGTCCTTCCATGGTGTGTGCACATTTCTTGTGTCCCACTGTTGGACTGGTGAAATCGTTTTTTAAAATGATACAAAAATGTACAAACCCCGTTTACCAATTGAGTATACATGCCATGTGCAGCCATTCTTCCTTCAGACTACCTTCAACTTTCTGAAAGCACTGTTTCCAGATGCATTTTCTATCTTTAGTATAGCAGTCTGGTATCTACTCTTGTCATATTCCTGAACTGAACCTTGATCAACTTTAGCTCAGTGGTCTTATTTTTTTCCAACCCCATCACTCTAAGCCCTCTCCAGTTGATCCCTGTATTTTTAAAACAAAGAATCCTCCAGTTGGGGCTTAACCAGTGTAACCTGAGTGGAACCATATTGCATCCATCTTCTAAAGTATTAAGCTTATCCATAGATGCTTTAAAGTTTTCTGAACATCACATCTCCTGGGCAGCATGGAAAGCTATTTTTATTCTTTCCTTCAGAATTTAGCCTGTCCAAGCAGTTGTGTGCAATAAACCTTGTTTAAACATCACACAAGCCAACAATTTCCATCTGCTTTCCAGCCCAATCAGAATCAAATTAAAGGCAAATCAGAGGTCTCTTCCCAGTGCAGTCATTGCTCCTTAGCCCTAAATGACTGTTTTGATTCTTGACTGTCCTTTTTTTTCTTTCCTCCTGTTTTAGAGTCTTTAAAGCCAACTGAAAAGAAAAGCAAAAAGCCAAAGAGTTCACTCTCTCCTGTGCTTGGAACAGAGAGTAAGTAGTTATGCTTTTACTCCTTTTTGCTGAATTGTGCTTAATCAGGTGCTTAGGAAAGTACCTGACTCCAAAACTGCTTGCCATTATTGTGACTAAGGCTACAGTCAGACAACTAGGGGGCAGCACCTTCAATACTTTGTACACTGGCTGGATTGTACTGTGTACAGATGGCTTATGTCACCTCGCACCACGAATCAAGTACATGTCAGCTTCTGCCCACGGGGTTCTTCCAGACACTATGCACAACACACAAACAGCGAATTTCACAATGGATGCTGCCTAAGATGTGGAAAAACTGGTTTTAATAAGGTGCACCAGGCCAAATCTTTGTGCATTTAGAACAGAACAGTTCTTCAAGAAATTATTCTGCTGTTGGCAAACACAAAAGCAGCATTTTCTTCTAGTTTAGTTCACTGTGCATGCAGGAGATATTGGCCAGATCCACAACAAAGGTTTATTACAGTACTGTATCGCTGCTGTGACTTGTGGGGCACATGATGCATGCACTTTTCAGTGCCAGTTGCATTAGTCCTTTGTAATGGTTCATTTCCTGCAGAATTTCCCAGAATAGGTTTATCATGGTTTTTCCAGTTATTGTGGTACACTGCCGCAGTATGCAGCCAGTGTGTGCTAAACTTGCGCTGCAGTTGCCCGTCCAAGGTGTGGCCACGAAAGTGTTGTCACTGGAGTTAGCCAATAATTTTCGAGTGGTGGGGGAAATGTGGCATCCTGTGCGTCTGGTCTGGAAGATAGGTGTCCGCCATTTCTTGTTCTGCAGCGGTTTGCCCTCTTGCCTGGAAGCTTCTTAATATTTTTTTGTTTTTTTGTTAACGCTGCTGCACACCTCCGCAGCTCCAGATCTCAGAGCAGGCTGCTTCGGGGAACCATGTGTTGGTGGAGTTTTTTGTTGTTTTTTTTACAAGGAAGATAACCCATTTTTTATTTTTGAAAGAGGACCAATGCTTAGAGAGAGAGAGAATATGTCAGCAGCATTTTCAGTACACAGTTGTCAGGTTCTCAAGAAGAGAGATGGAATGGTCGCTCATATTTGCCTTCTTGAATGAGCTTCTCTTTATAATCCCTTTCCTTTTTCATGACATACCACCAGAAAGCAATGGGCCCTATTCCAAAAAGAATACCGCATAGGGAAGTTTTGGGAGTGGCACGGAAATTAGGATAGATGTTTTGTGATCTGGCATGTCCAACGAGTCATGGCAGGGTCATCGATGAGGCGGGTCCGGCGGGGGTCGTTGAGCTGCAGCAGGTAGTCGCGCTTCAGGCGGGCGCGCAGGGCGAGGCGCTCGGCGTTGGCGCGGCACTTCTCGGGCGCGGCGCAGTACTCGGCCGGGTCCAGCTGCGGCGGCAGCGAGGCCAGCGGCGCCGGCTGGTACGGGGAGCCCGGCCCGGGCGAGGAGGAGGAGGGCGCCGCCATCTTGCAGGGTGAGGAGACTCCGACCGTGTTGGTGGAGTTTTTAAAAAAACAAATTCACTGCTGCGCACATGTGCACCTCCGCATAAGCAGTGGACCAGAAACAAAGAACCCCTGCATCTGAAATGGTCATTTACCCTGTGTGTAAAAGGCAGTACCCCCAGGATAACAGCCATGGAGTTTGGGAGGGGACAGGAGTGGGAGGCTTTCCCCCTTTTTTAAACAGCAGAGTTCACCCCTGTTGCCCAAAGAGCAAGGAGCTGTAAATTAGCCAGAAGGCATGTCTACTCAGAAGTAAATCACATTCTCTCTCCAATGCCCTTACTCCCAAGTGTATCACATTGCTTTAACAGGAGCCTTGTGCTCGGGAAACTCAGAACGGGAGGAACACTTCTTTGGGAAATTGCATTTGGGTGGAGGGGTGTGCTGATCCTGCTGGTTTCACCACGACCCTGTTGGAGGGTGGTGGTGGCGGCGGCGGCGGCAGCAGCTTTCTCCTCTTTGTGAGGGGCCAGAAGAGCTTTTTCCTTCCTTTTTTTAAAGATCGCTCCTGCGCTTGTTCACATCTGCGCAGACACGACAAAGCAAATTTTTTAAAAAACACAACCTGTTCAAGGCAATGCCCAGTTCTGTTGCTACAGAGTTAGGTGTGGGGTGGCAAACCGGGATGACCGCAGTACATTTAACGAGAGTGTGCCCTGTGAGCAGTGACTGCGGAACGTGAATATAGCAGTATCGTTCTGCTAACTGGACGATATACAGTGTAATGTGGATCCCCCCATTGTCTCCAAAATTGTCTAAGGTGTTCAGATGTATAAAATCCATCCCTTTGTTTTGGCAGAGAGCTGTTTCCCCCTTGCCTCCCTCCACAGTCAGATATTCACAGAAAATCTACAGATGGTGTTTGATTCAAGTTTTCCTTTCTGTGAACAAAAGGGCTCCTTCCATTCTTGAAAGGGACTGAGATCCAACAGAGGCTCCCATTGGAGGAAGGCAATTTTTGCCCATTTCCCCCTGCAGCCCGAGTGCTGTTCTGGAGGATTCCCCAACCACTTGGAGTAGCTTTTCAAGGGACCCAGGGGGTGTCAGGGGGAAGGAGGAATAAAAATCGCTCTTCCTTCTTCTAGTGGGAACATCCCATGCATGAGTGGAGCTCCACTCAGAGGAACTCTGCATCTGATATCTGATATCATTTTCTGGACCACTTCTGTTCATGCAGGGTTCTCATTCTGCAGTTGTACAATCCGATGTGCATTATTATGGCAGGCCAGCACATATGTGCTGACTAGTTCTGCTAGTTGTGTATGGGGAACTGTGCACCAGCATGTGAATTCCATTGGCAGTATAATGCACTGTGTGACCTCATGACCATTGCACACAATTCTTATTTCCAGCTGTGTTTCAGCAAACATCACACATACAACTTTTGTGATGTCTTTCTCTCTTTTCAGTTTGCTATTATGTCACAAGCCAAATTCATATGCTACTTTTTTTTTTCTTCTGATCAAGAGATGAATGCTTACATTGGAGGGAAGCATGCAAAATGTAATGAGTGAATTGCTGCATAAGTGTCTGTTTTGGTTCCTGAATGCTGATCAGGAAGATGCTACATATATAAAAAGCAAACACTCTCGGAGCTATTCACACATTATGTTTTATACTCCCTATTTAATGTTACTCATTTTTCCATATAAGAAAAAGTTAATAAGTGAATTGGTCCAGTTTGCCCTCTTTTAGGATAATTATTTGGAAGTTTCATCTTGAAAGGTACAGCAGCCTTCAGTCCACCTGATCCTGCCTACTGGTTGGTATGGGAGACTAGCACCAACTCTGATACGGTGTTACTTTTGCCTCGGGCTTTTTGCGATTGAAAGAAGTCTCTCCTTCCTGTTAAGAGCAGCTGCGGTCCTAGGATTGCTGCCAGGAATCAGAGTTAAAAACCTAAGGGTGCAATCCTATGCATGTTTAGACAGAAAAAACTCCTACAACTGGCTGAGGAACACTGGGAGTTGTAGGACTTTTTCTGTCTAAGCATGCATAGGATTGCACCTTAAATTGGTATAAATCAGTCAGACATGATGTATTTAAGCTGGAATAACAAGACTAAATCAAACTCTTGAAGCAACTCCAGAAACTGTGGCTGTGTAAACAAGACTTCTGTAGCAACATTTTTTTAAAAAAAATTCAAAGTTCAGTTAAGATCAAGGGAACTTTTTATTCACGGTAACATTAGTAAAATAGCAATGCTACTCCTGTGTCTGAATAACAGAGAGAGAGAAATTGTGGTTAGCTGCTGCACACGTCTGTGTTCTTGATGCTATGGGTGCTGCTGAAGTTCAATTTCTCTTTCACATCTTGCAGTCTGTTAAGAATGAAAATCCTTTGGGTCAAAATTTCATGATGGGATCATCAAACTTGGCTTAGAATGAGCAAGAAAGCTGTCATTCTTCTGTCCTGCAAAAAGAGAGGGTGGGGGAGAGAAGAGAATCTCCTAAGCTCATTATTATATTAGCAATGGTCAACTAAACTGATGTCACAAAAAGAAGAAATACAATGGTGGTAACTGAATGCATTGCAAAAATTGGGTCAGGTAAAGTAAAACAGCCACTTAGATACGGGCAGGCTAGATGGAAGTGTACCATTTGCTAAATAGTGAAATACAAACTGAGAAATGTTTGAATTGTTATGAAGGATGCACCAACAGCATGACAGTAGTCCAATGGCTGTAGATTTCAGTGCTCAACAGGAGCTAGCCTGCTTCATAAGACTTAGTCAGGAGCCTAAACAGCGCTTAGAAGGATCCTGATGTATATATTTGATACCAAAAGAATTGATTTCCCTACTAGTTGTTGACCCCTCTGTCAACATTCAAAAGTACTGCAGAGATTCTATTTTTTTCTTTTTACTGTCTCTTCTTCCCCACCCCAACCTATTCTCTAAAGGTGTTGTTTTACAGAGTATCCAAATGTTTTTTAAAATGATGCAAAATTAACAAATCTGCAATCTACAGTTTTTAGCACAGGAATGATGTGTGTCAAGAGGAGTCTACACAAACTCCCTCGCATGTTTTATGATGCACCATGTGGGAGAGGAATCATGCCTGCTGGTCACACAGTTCTGATACACCCACTGGCCATGACCCTGCACAGCCATATATTCGTGAGAAAAGGGCCATGCATGTGTACAGCTTCTACACCCGTTCAGGAACTCTATCCTGTCAGGGTTCCTGAAAGGGTGGAGCACCCTATACATCAGCTTTCCCCAACCTAGTCAGGGACAATGGGAGTTGTAGTCCAAAACATCTGGAGGGACTCAAATTGGAGAAGGCTGCTAAACATGTACAGTTCTATGGACATAGGACCTCTTCCTCGCTAATGCCAAAAGCATGGCTGTCCGTGTCATTCTTGCATCACTAACTTTGAGTCCTTTTGAAGATATACTTTTTTTCATACACAGAAATGAATTACATGGGCAATATCAAATGCATCCATTAATCTTGTACTTTGATAAAGTTCTTGCTACCATAACCTATCTATTGTCATTTTGTTTTAATTTTATGGTGTTTGTTTTGAGTAAAGTTCATTTGACCTGCAGCTTTATGAAAACCAATAGGAAGAACACTATTTAAGTAAAAATTACTAGATTGTCCAGTTTTATGGGTGTTCATATTTGAATTGAAATAAATGTTATTTTAAAATTACTCTTTTAAGTTTATATGAGGTGAAGAATTTCATACTGAGATGGATTCAATAATGTTTATGCAATATTGCTGCTAAAAACCCTGAAGTTATGTCTTTCTGGAGTTGGTATAAACAGAAAATCTCATTTTGCAGCCTGCTTTCTTCATATTTATTTTCATGCAGTTCGTTGTTGCATGAAAGTTTCTTTGTAAAGCCCTTGGCAAAACCCAGATGAAGCCATTGAAGATTTGTTCACACATTGTGATTAGTAGTAGAACTGAGCCAGAACCATCTGTTTAGTTTCGTTTTCACTTTCGCTGTTGTCAAAATTCGTTCTCGGTGTGTTTCAAGTAGTCTCTCCCCCACCTCCCTTGAAATTGCATCTATTTTTCATCCATGTCCTGGGACATTAGAAGGAACTGTGCAAAAGCTCTCAAGGCTCCAGGAAACTGCTGTAGTCTCTGAACTAGCCTACAGTCTAAGCAGTCCTGAGGAAGACCAACTGTGTTAAAGTTTAGGCAGAGTCCCCTTTATCTACTTTCTGTAATCCCACTTTCCCCCCATGCCTCTGCCCAACCTATGGGACTGTTACCAGCAGTGGTGTAGTGGAGCCAGGGTTCACAGGGATGCAGTGCCAGCACTTTTTGACTAGCAGGGACGCTGAGATCATCTGGCCCCCCACCCCCTCAGAATTCCCTGTTCCCTCGGAATTTAGCTGCAATTCTCACAGTAGCTGGGGGGAAATGGATGTTCCAAGCAATATATTGTCCATTGTTGTAATACAATGTATTTTGGAATTGCCTGCTCTTGAATGGGCAATTAAGACCCATTAAAAGACCTGCTCCTGGTGAAGATAAACTGCTAGAACTGGCTTGTTTGCTTTGTTGACGTAGATCAACATAGCTGCCTGAATTTGGCAGAATACTGCTGTATAGTTATGTTTATGTTATATTGGTAGCTCAGGCTTCACTTCTATGCTTGGGGAGATGTGTCTTGAGACAAATGCATAGAGCCAGAAACAAGAAGGAGGGTGGTGGCAGAAAGAAGCATGATAAATGGAAAAGGAAGAACACGGAAGAATGTTTCTGAAACCAAGGATACTGAAGTGTTAGGGTTCCTGTGTACAGTTCCACCATTTTAAATCGATCTACAAATATTAAATTTGCATATATTTTGCCAAAAGAAAACTTTTAAACTCACCTCCCATTTTGCATTTAACTTATTTCAGTAAATAATCATTATATTAATCAAAAGATTATTTTAATTTCTAGCCTTCCTGAAATCATTTTCTTAGGAAGGCTTACTAAAAGCAATGTATGAAAAATCCTCAAATATTAAGTCACAGAGAAAATACTTCCCTTCTCTGCTCATTGAAAAATGCTCTCGGCTGTTTCAAACAGTTTACTGTGGGATGTTATTTCTTTTTCTTTCTATAGACCAGGGGTGCAGAACCTCTTTCAGCCCAAGGGGCTCCTCTTTCAGAGAAGATTTTAGGAGCAACGTTCCAGTGGTGGTGGGGCAAAAGGGGCAGGCCAAAATACAAAAAAACCCACACCAGCTTATTTTAGCTGAAAGCTCTTACTGCAGTAACTAAGCCTTAGGAGAGGCATTTCAACCTTTTAGAATGGGGAAAAACCTACACAAAAGCCAGGAAACTACAAAACAATAGGTGGCTGGGGACAGGTGGTGATGCCAAGGGAAGTGGGCATCCCTATCTTGGGACCCCAGGAGGGCTGGATTTGGTCCCAAGGCCTGAGGTTCTGTACCCCTGCTCTAGGGGTCCCCTACAAAGCCCTTGCCCCTAGAGGTCACTGGGGCAAGGCACGTCACTCAGTCTGTCCACTGAGTCCAGACTTCCCAACATTCCCCCCAAAAAACCTGCTGGCGCACCACCTACTGATTTGCAGAAAGCAGTAGGACTCTCCCTTTTATAAACTGGGCTGTTTACTTCGAAGCCAGCATGTGGGGTGAGATGTGCTAACCTCAGAATCCTCTCAGATGAGAACATAGGTAGTTAAAACAGTAAGCATATATCCAGCACAAGTAGTCATTTGATACAAAATAATAAATAATGATTCATCAATCTAATAAGTTAGCTGACTTCTCTAACAGCATTCTTGGCCACCAGCCTTTTATCTCATCATCCACTAACTCTGTCTTCTTCCCTACTTGTCCTCCTCAACTGATATTCTCTATCTGTCACTTTCTCTGACTCCAGCCACCATTCCACCTCACTGCCAGTCATTTCCTCCCTCCACTCATTCTTCTGTTATAGTTGCCCTAATCATTTTCTCAGGGAGCTTTACTAAAGTAATGTTTGAAAACTCCTCAAAAATTAAGTCACAGGGGAAACACATCTCTCTTTGTGCTCATTGAAAAACACTTTCAACTGTTCCAAAGACTTCACTGTGTCATATTGTTTATCTTTCTTTCTCTCTGTCTTTCTTCCAACAATTGAAAGAAGGTTTTGTGATATCTCGAATCCTTAAAGAAATAAATTTTCATGCCTGCTACTGCATGAAACCTGTCTGATTTTTATGTCAAACAAATGTCTTGGCTAGGTTATTCTGTCCTCCTGCAGAGAATTGTTAATAAATGTCACCACTGACACTGTCCAGAACAAAATCTGTGGAAATCTCCTTTTGTTATTTTCTTAGATTTTATATCCCAGTTAGTGCTGGGCCAAAGTATTTGGCCCAGCACTAACTGGGATGTCAAATCTAAGAAAATAACTAACAAGGATATCAAATCTAAGAAAAGTATTTGGCCCAGCAATGATCAGTACTTTTGGGAGGGGGTGAAAATGCTCCATGAAGATTGGATTAGATTAATCTAAAATGGAAGAACTTCCTAGTTGGGACTGTAGAAACAAGGTGGCCACATTTTTTCTTTTTTGTCTTTTAACAAGAAACAATGGTTATTGAGACAGAATACTTCATGGCAATAAAGCAACATCATGACATAGAACCATTCCCATGGAGCATTTTGTCCCAAATTTTAAAGGGAACACCACCAGGAAGCTGGGGCAGCCAAGCTGCTGCTTAAAGTGGCATCATCCCCCCCCCCTCTTGTTTAAGAAAAAGATTTTAAAATCTTTAGTCACCACATTTTTAAGGGTAAGCCAACCCCTACCCCAAAGCTCTTTTTATTTCAGCTGGCCTCTAAAAGTTGTTAGTACCCCCATACACACACACTTTTATGGGGGACAAATGATCCCATGAAGGGGGGGGCATATTTAGCTAAGTTTGGATGCCAGCATTGCCCCTTCTTTCTTGAATGGAGTAGAACATTGCAGCCCCAGTGTAATAGGATATCAGAGTGAATATTTCCAAAGCTGTTCATCATTTTCATTACCTCCACAGTAAACAAAACCCCACCCAGTTAAAGGAGTGAAGTCTACAGGAGCCATTTCATGTAAATGTCACTAGAAACCTTGATATAAAATACAGTATCTCAGTTTGATGGTATGAAATCAAATCCATAAAGTGCTTTAATTTATTTTCCATGTCCCAGTTCTTATTCAGAGAGAACGAACAGTTCTTACAAGTTCCAATTATAAAAGCATCAAACATGTACACTGTCATAGTTAGTACCCAAAACACTGGGTGGATTCAGACAACACGATAAGGTTGTCGTTTAACCATGGCTTGTTCAAACTTGGGTTATCATTTGTCTGTACCCAGCCGAGATAACAAATCATGGTGAACAACCCACAGTTCAAAGCCCAACAACAAACTATGACTTCTCCTCAAGGTTTGTTTGTGGTTAACAAGCCATGGCTTGCTAGCGCAGCTGGGTTCAGACAACACGATAACCCATGTTTCAACAATAATCCACGGTTCAACTGACAACCCTCACTCAACCTATACTCAACCCTTGAGTGTGGGTTATTGTGTTGTCTGAACCCACCCACTGCCTCTGCCCACTTCCTATTGAGCAGTGGCTTAGTGGTGCATGGCTCAGTCACTCTTTCTTTATGGAATTTAATGGGAGCTGCCTTCAGCAGAGTATCACCCCTTTCTTCCAGAGTCCTAGATCCTGCCACATCACACCCTTGCCTTTTCCCAGCTCAAAACTGGAATACCAAGATATTTGTAGCAAGGGCTCCACGACATATCTTTTGTTTTTCATTTTTCTTAACATGCAGTTTTATACTGTATTGGACTTTACATCTGATGTCAGGAGGATAGAAGAGAAGGATTTTGTAATGGACACTTTCCCCTTTCTTTCTCTCCCATGAGAGATGGAAAACACTTGATCTTGAGGTAGCAGTGTGATCTTTATACCATTAGCAGAATTCCTGTCTCCATTATGGTGTATATGCCTCATTTTAAGGCAATCAATTTTTTACATACATGTAGCTTCTTTGTGTACTTGAAAGAAACAGAGGATGGAGAGAGAGAGAGAGATTTAAAAAAAAAAAAACGGCCCTGAACAATCTGGGTAGCATTTGTAATGTTTGAGATGGTGCTTTTGCAATCCTCATCCCCTAGGTCAGTGATGGCGAACCTATGGCACGGGTGCCACAACTGGCACACAGGGACCTCTCTGTGGGCACCAGATCGCGAAAAGACCATCCCCTCCTGCAAAACACTAATGATCTTGTTCTTTCTCACAGTGTGGAACATAATGATTTTATTCTAGAATTCCTGTTACAGAATTCTTTTCTACATTGTTATCACATTTAAAAGATTTTGAAGAATGATGCACAGAGCATGGCTTGGATGTAAAACCCTAACAGTTGACCTGAGTGCTGCATGTGTTGCTCTCAAACTAACAGAGTATGAGCCGTGGTTTGACAAATTATCAGCATGCATGCAATAGCAAAAATCACATTAATTGTGCAAAAGCATGCCCAATGCAAACTTTTACTTAATGCAGTGTTTGCAGTCCAAGACATAAAGTGTTTAAAATGTGTGAAGCACGTTTAGTTTTCTTGTTTATCTTGCTCATCCTAGTACAGGTTGACTTTTACTTTTACTAATCCGACACCTGTAGAAGCAGGGAAAGGACCCGGGGTAAAGCTTGCCCCAAACAATTTCAGTCTGGCATATAATCATATTACAAGTTGAGAATCCCTTATCCAAAAATACATGTGCCTAATTATTTAAAAAGGTTGTATAAATTCCCTTCAGGCTATGTGTACAATGTAGTACTATAATAATTTTTTGAGTTGATTTTTTTTCCAACAAAAAACTGTTTGTATCATTGAAAGCTCTGTTACTGTGTTTTTCTTTAAAGACAAAAGATGTTAATTAGTTCGGACAACTGTATGAGTTTTTCTAAAACTAAAACCTCGGTATTCAGGTTTAATTGCAGTGTTGGCACTTTGAAATAAATAAGTTGGTTTTGTGTTGCAGTTTGGGCACTCGGGCTCAAAAAGGTTCGCCATCACTGCCCTAGGTGTATGATTGTTTGGGCCATTTGTAGGTTATAACCAGAAATTTGGGGCAGGTGGGGGAAGAGCACAAAACAGCACCTCAGTAAGGCAATCTAATTAGTCAAAATGTATTTAATTGATTAAATGTTGTTTTAAAATATTTTGATAATATTTAAAAAACAAGTGTCCAGTGCTCTGGTGCTTTTCAATCACTCCATTGTATTAACATTCATTGGCCAGAATATTGTGAGCAGGTTTACTACCTAGTGAGCCATTGTATGCAGTTCTGCCTAAATGCTTTTCCTTAGATCTCTGTAAGTAAATGGCTTAAAGACTTTAAAAAAAGAAAAGAAAAAACTGAAAATTTAGTGAAGGAGCCTGGAGCATCTGTGAGAGAGCCTGACTGTGCCTATGGCCTTGGGGAGATTGGAGGTCTATCTACACTTCATTTCAAGCACTGTGTAGATTCCATGCTTAAGAAGAACGCCCTGAGATGGGGTTCTTTCAAACCCACCCACCCCTGGCATAGAAATCACCCCTTGGTCTCCCTCTTCAAGGTGTGTATGTAGGATTTGTCCTTAAATGAAGATAATTTGTTCAAGTTGTCAGTGTACAAGTGGAAATCCAGTTGTCATAGAATGTGGAAAAGCAATAGGGAAAATGTTCTAGTTGTACAAGCCATTCCTCCTTGGCACCCAGTTAAGCTTATGCTAGGTATGTTATTTGAGTCTCAGCCAGGTTATTATGCTTTATAGTTTATCCCATCCGGACACAAGCTGTGACTGAGTTAATACTGGCAAAGAGCAGAATTTTCCATGAGGGCTTTATTTACAGTTTATTTTATGCTATCTGGGGACATACAGAAGGAAAGGGTAATTCTTATTGATTGCCTCGTATAGAAGTAGATCATGAAAGCTTATCTGTGCATTGCAGGTGCCACGTAGGGTTTTTTTTGCTGCTGTGGCAACACCTTTTCTTTTACCAGAAATGTTATTTTGTAGCCTAGCCTGTAAATGCACCAATTATCTTTAAAAATCATCTCCAAATTATCCATGTTATCTTAGTGATCGTCAACCCATCCTAGAGGTTATCCAATGCTGTCAAATGGTCCATGGCATTCTGCAGCTCATAAATAGATGAACAGTTCCTTTAACCTGAAAATTGAAGCAGTATCTTCAAATAAAGAGTTCCCTTACATTTCTGCTTCCCAAAGTAGAGCCTGATGTCACCCAGAGTATGGGCTGTCCAGCGAGTGCAGCTGAACTTTTGAGTTGCTAAATGGCTAACATTTTAAAATATCAAGCTGCTTGTTAAAGAGCCTAAGTGTGGCGCTTTAGAAGCTTAGCTATAAGCTTCTGTTTTGAAAAAAGCTTTACAGTGTGGCATATTGTACAGGGAGGGGAAAGCCATAGACTCCTGCTGCTGAAGTCATTAACAATGGCTGGTGCTGGTTTGGAAGGAACCTCTCAAGGTTAGGGAGGAATAAGAATAATATCTCTCTCGTCCTGGTGCTTGAACACAGTGGTAAAATTCCTGATAGTTTCAGTAAGGATACAGGACCTTTAGTTATTTTCTTTTTTATGCTAAAAATATGTTTCCTCCTATAACAATTATTTTTATCTCTCCCCCCCCCCCCTATGTTGTGGGAGTTTTTTGCATGCTTGGCATCCTATGAATGTTCTGCTGACTCAAGCAGCCTGGATGTCTCAGCTTTTGAAAGAAGCTGGAGTGCGTAGATGATATATGGATGTCTGTCCTAGCTCACGTGGATTCTTGATAGCACAGAGCAAAGGGGAAGCTACTTGGAGGTGATATGAAGCAGGCAGGGATGGGTTATGCACACCCTCCCCTACACTGCTTTTTTGCTCCAGAATTCTCCCCCTCAAAGCTGCTTTTCCTTAAAACAAAAACTAAAAAAAAAGCAGCAGAGCTTTAATATGCACATTGCTCTGTTACTTGAAGTTAGTCCCTCAAAACCTGTATTGGCACTTACCAAACAGCAGTAATTATTGAATGGTTCCCTGATTTCACTGTGGCACTAGTTCTGGTGTGAGCAATACATATATCAGGAAATCAGAGAAATCCCCTTTAGGAACCACTACCTGATCTGTCCTGAGAAATATTGATTTTTATACCTGTGGCACAGTACAGAGCAAGGATTTGTGCCTCGTTTGGGTAGCAGCAAGAGGGCCTGCAGTCTTGGTTTATGGTACAAGTCATACCTATACTCTGTCTTGCACTGCACTGCACCACAGCCTCCAGGTCAGTAGACTAAGGCTGTGGTCCTATACTTGCTCACCTAGGAATAAGTTCCATTGAACTCAGTAGAACTTACATCTGAGTAGACGCTGTAAGGCTGCAATCCTATACTCACTTACCTGGAAGTAAGCCCCATTGAATTCAATAAGACTTACTTCTGAATAGACACGTATAGGATTCCATTGTAAACGGAAAACTACAGCAGGAAAGACCATCTTCTGCTGTCCTCTCCCAGCATTTACTTTTGTCTTTTAAAACTTAGATTGTAAGACATTTTGGCAAGGACCCCACTACTTTTTATTAACACACAATTGGAGTTAGCTAGTTCCTGGCTAATTTCATACATGGAAATTGTATTTGTTTATTTGATTTGTATATCACCTTTCCTCCCAGAAAACGGCACCTGAGCTGGCTTCTCAGTGCCTGCATTTACACTGATTTGTGAGTGGGGACACCTTCAGCAATGTACACATAGCAAAATGAACGTAGGGTGCACACTACACAGAAATGATAGCCATATATGAAGTTTTTCCTGTGTGAAGCAGCTCTGAGTAGAACATAACAACAGAAGGACTTGTGGATGCAGGCTTTGCTCAGATGGTCTCTATCCTTTGGTGCAGTTATGTGAGATTTTTCCACTTGGTGGTTTTACTGTGGCTGAGACTGTGCCGAGAGTTGTTTATGGAGAAGCAAGAGCAGTAGGGAGTTCTGTGTTGCTATTTTTAGTAAAATGCCTGAAAAGGGAAACAAGAGAGGAGGACTGGGACAGAGACAAACACAGGCGCTTCTGAGCATCTCTGCTTATGGGACTCTTAACATCTGAGCCATGGACATGGCAGGGCAAAATGTTCCATAGTGCCAAGAGGAGCCTTTCCCCACACAAGGCATAGTTTTCTTTGCCTAAAATGATGATGCTTTGATGATGCTTTGCAAATCTGAATTTAAAACTATATGTACTTTTTCCTCGATGCTTACCAGTGGTCTAGCGGTAAATTTTGGATTGTAGGCACTTATCATGACATTCCCCACAACCACACTCCCAAGGAGAGTCCAAAATTGCAGGCAGCTGTGTTGATCCATATCAACAAACAGGTTCTAACAGTTTTCATCTCCACCAGGAGCAGGTCTTTGGCAAAGCGAATAGGTCATAATTGGCCAGTCAAGATCATGCCGCATGAAAATATTTTCCATTATAATGGGGAACAATATATTATTGTTGGGGAAATTCATTTTCACCCAGCCACTGTGAGGATTGCAGCTAAGCTCAGAGGAAACAGAGAATTCTGAGAGGGGTGGGGGTGGCAGATGATGTCAGTGTCCCTGCTAATGAAAACGTCCCATACTGTGTCCCTGTGAGCTATGGCTCCACTACACCACTGACACCTACTCCTAATAAGAAGCAAGTGCATTGTGACAAGGGTGTATCTACTGCATATGGTTCATATAGCAGGGTACATAGCTCAGTGGTTGAGTTCATACTTTTCCTGCAGAAGGTCCCTGGTTCAATTCCTGGAATCGCCAGTTAAAAGGATCAGGGAGCAGGTGTTGGGATAGGCCTCTTCCTAAGACCCTGGAGAACCACTGCTGGTCAGACTTGACAGTTCTGGGCCAGATAGGCTCACCTGATATAAGGCAGTTTCCTTCCCATTAGCGACTGGGTGCTTCACAAAATCAAGGTGAGAAAAGGTAATGCTGGTGATGGTAGGCTTTTGTGGAGAGGAGAGTGGAATGTTTAGGAGTCATCCAATCAGATGAATATCATCCCAATATCAAATATTCTTGGAGAGAGAGGAAAAATGCCATGCTCATTATAGGTAGCTGTCCCGTGTTGATACTTTAAAAGTGTGCCTCTAGTGTGTGTGTCCCATCTCCTCCCCCCCCCTCCAGATACTCCATGGTGATTTGAGTGAGTTCGCACCATGTGGTGGCTAAAGTGGAGATGCACAGGAAAACCCATTTCTTGGGAATGTATTTTTGTGTGTGGGTGTGGGTGAAATATTTATCCAGATTATGGACCAAATCAAGCATGGTACAACTGATTATTTATGATAGATAGGATAGATGGCTCTTATATGTGTTCTTCCAGATTGAGATGCATGTGAGTCAGTGCTTTGGCTGTAGAGTAGCCTTCCCCAACCCAGTGCTCTCCAATTGTGTTGGACTGCAACTCCCATCATTCCCATCCAGGGCCATGCTGGCTTGGAATGATGGAAGTTGCTGTCAAACACATCTGGAGTGCACCAGGTTGGGGAAGGTGGCTGTAGGTCATCATCTTAGTCACTGTTGAAGGTTTTCATATGTTAAAGGTTTTCTATTATGCTTTATGTCGTATTTTAGGGAACTGCTCAGAGAGCTTTGGCTATTGGGCAGTATAGAGAAGGAAGGAAAGAAGGAAAGAAATTGCTTTCCCAAACAAAAAGCCAGAGGCCAGTAGCACTGAGTTTCATCTACTTGCAAAAATTGTTTTGCAGATCTCAGCGGGAACAGTTGCTTTTCAAAGCCACCAAAAGGAGTAGAATGCTGAGATTGGGTTGGCCAGCCATATTGGACAGGTCTTCGCAAAAGTGTACACACCTCACATTTCATTTAAAAGCAATGGATATGTGAGCATCATATCCTGTTATTTCTGTATGTAATGTAAACCTTTTATAGTTGTGACTCAGGCCTCTATGACCTTCTTATCTTCTTCTGGGGCCCAAACTACACATTATGTTGGAGCTCCATATCTGAAGCTCCTGATGTAATTTGATTTTTGTAAAAGCAGCTGTGCCCCCACATTTGGATTAGAGCCATGACATGGGGGATAGTCTAACCCTTTCCTCTCATGCTCCAGGGGCCCTGATCCAGATCCCCCCCCCCCAGCTGTTATTAGCTGTGGAAATGAAACTTGTGGGTCTAATTTTTTTAATCGTGTAAGTTTTAATCACATAGCAGCTGCAGGGAGGCAGTCTGGTTTAGGGCCTTAACACTGGGGAGAGAAAGAGAAGGCTTAGATCTCCTGCCTTCCACATTCTATGATCCTGATCCAAATGAGGGGGGTCCTGTGGCTGTTTTTACAAAATAACAATTAATTAATTATCATTTTAATCTGCCCAATAACAGAGGGTCTTTGTTATCAGGGAGCGCTAACATAGCATGTGTTTTGGCCCTGAGTCCATTTCATCAGTCTGTTTTGTTCACACAGTTCCCTTCCGCAAGCTAGGAATTTCTTCTGGGGTATCATTCCACCACTTACAGCACTGTTATTGAGCTGATTTTGTTTTAAGTAAAATCTACTATATAATAAAACAGGAATTGACATAATTTAATGTGTTCATCACAAAATTCATATTTAAACCAGCTGCTCATTTTGTTTTGTTTTCCTCATTAGGTGAGGCAACAGTAAAGAAGAAACCAGCTCCAAAGACTCCACCCAAAGCAGGTATTGATTTGTATGCTATTAGAAAAACAGAGATAAATAAACACAGAGAGAAAATTTGTCCTGCAAGAGTTGTTCGATGCCCTTGTTCAATATCCTTGTAATTTACACCCATTTAAGAAAACTTGTGAGGTGTGGGTTGATTTAAAGCATTTTTACCTCACTCTTCAGCCCAGAAGGCCGCCAGAGCAGCTTACATACAATAAAAAAAAAGAGTCCCTGCCCACAAGCTTACAATCTAAATGACATGACAGAAGGAAAGAGGGAGGGGAGGAAAGAGGGGGAAAGCAAACTTAGGAGTCAATTCTTAAATAACAGTTCTTATACTGGGACAACTTATACTGGAATGGAAGCAGTACAGGAAGAGGAGGCAGCCAGACTCTCAGCAGGGCAGATGGGGTGGCCCTGCTTCCTATCTCTCCCTCTCCAGGGAGGAAAGGTCCAATAAAGCCAGTCTTTCAGCAGATCTGATGCAATGGCCTTGCTTCCCTCCTGCTTCAGCTTGATGGCATGGAATTTCTCTGTTACTCTATTCTTCCATAGGTGTGTTGCTTATAGAGTGTAGTAGTATCAGTACTGAGGTTTTACCCACACAGTACAACATGGAAGAACAATTCAAAGACTAATCAAATTCTTATTGTAAAAATAAGATTAAAAAAAACATGCAATGAATAGCTTTCTGTGACACAAATGCCATCACACCGAACCAGGGCTGGACAGCTTGGGACCCACCAAGTCAAATACCACCATCAACCATATATTATGGCCAGCTTGAGAAGTGTTTGACAGCCACCCAGTTGTCAGCGTGAACTGTTGAGCGGAGGCTGAAACGTTTCATGAGTGGATCTGTGAACTGGATCCTCGGTGTAGCTTTGGAATGCTGGATAGATAACCTGTCCCCACTTATTGTATCCACAGCCCCCATGATAGCTTCAGAATGTCTATCCACGAATGCAGAGGGTTGTGTTGGAAGCAGCCCCATATCAGAGGAAAATGGGGGAAATGAAGGGCCACGTGGACAAGAGGTGCATGTTTAAAGTCTTGGGCACCATTGAGCAACACAGCTGAGGGGTTACATAGATTAGCAAGGGAGATGGAAAGGATTCCTACTGTGAGCCCACAACTTGCACTTCTGAGAATCCTAACCTCTAAAGGAATCCCTCTTTTTTTATCAGCTCTTCCTCCTCAGATTGTTCAGTTCCCAGAAGACCAAAAAGTGCGGGCTGGTGAATCTGTGGAACTATTGTGCAAAGTAGCGGGAACTCTGCCCTTAACGTGTACCTGGATGAAATTCCGGAAGCAGGTAGTCCAACCCTTGTTGCTCTTCCTTTCACTGTAGGTTCTGTGGTAGAGGGTGGGATCTGAAAATAATCTTTGCATGTGTCAAGTGTTAATGAAGCCTGGGAATAATATTTTGCCCATGGAGTCAAATGCCAGGTATATAAAACGAAACCACAGACATACTCGTCAGCTAGAACAAAAGGTTGCCACTTTCTGGAAAGTCAGGGAAATAGAAATTGGTCAGGGAAAGTCAGGGAAACTGTGATTAAGTTATACTTGCATAATGGATTTTTGAGATGTTGCTGCAAGAGGACAGTCTGCACTTGAGGCAGTTGGCGTAGAGAAGCAGCAGAATACAAGTAATGTAATGGTACACACATTTCATAATATGATCTATGATTTTGAAAATGTTTATTGGCTGATGGTTGTTAACAGTAAAACAGAATAAAATGAACCTGCATGTGATAGCATTGTTTTATTAAGGAGAAGCTGACTGGGTTCCTGCAACTGGATAATTTCTGTGTTGTTAATAATAATAATAATAATAATAATAATAATAATAATAATAATAATAATTTATTTCTTACCCGCCTCTCCGTCTAGATCGAGGCGGGGAACAACAAAAATATAAAATACATAAACTAATCAAAACACAACACATACTATTAAAACATCTTAAAACAACTTAAAAACATTATAAAACATCTTAAAACATCTTTAAAACATCTTAAAGGCATCCTAAAATTCCGCCGGATAGGCCTGCCGGAAGAGATCAGTCTTTATGGCTTTTTTAAATTCCAAGATACTGCTAAGTTGACGAATCTCCTCCGGCAGGCCATTCCATAATCTGGGAGCAGCGGAAGAAAAGGTCCTCTGGGTAATACCTGCCAGCCTAGTTTTGGCTGACTGAAGTAGATTCTTCCCAGAGGACCTGAGTGTGTGGGGCGGATTGTACGGGAGAAGGCGATCCCGTAGGTAGCCTGGAGCCAAACCATGTAGGGCTTTAAAGGTAATAGCCAACACTTTATACTTCGCCCGGAAACTGATTGGCAGCCAGTGGAGTGCTTTTAAAACTGGTGTGATGTGGGCACCCCTAGGTGTACCAGTAACGAATCTGGCTGCCATATTTTGCACTAGTTGAAGTTTCCGGACTAGGTATAAAGGTAGTCCTATGTACAACACATTGCAGAAGTTGAGCCTCAAAGTTACCAGTGCGTGCACTACCGTCTTCAGGTCCTCCAACTCTAGGAAGTGTTCGGCTAGCGTATCAGCCGAAGCTAATAACAGGCTAGCCATCACATCTATCTGGGATGTCATTTGGAGCGACGGATCCAGAAGCACCCCCAAGCTGCAAACACAGTCTTTCATGAAGGCGCGCGAGGAAAAGCAGAGTGCCTCGCATGAGTGAGATGGAAGATTTAAAATCCTATTCCCGTGTGCAGACGCCCATAAATCCACACACAGAAGTTCAGATCTGTCTCTCCCACTCCCAGCGCAGCTTTCCAACGTATCAGATGTCAGCCAGCTCAGCTTCCTCCTGTTTGCAGATTCCAGTAGTAAGGAAATAACTCTGTAAACTCCACAGGTCTATTTACTACCTGTTTATTTACTTAAGAAAGCTTATTCTACAGAGTATACATTTCCATGTGCAGAGTACAATGCATAGCAAGCATTTAATCCAGTGGAGCAAGTTGAGCTTCACTCCACTCAGCACAGACATTACATGGTTGCATTTAGTCCAGCAAGCACTAGTCAGAAGACAAGAGAGTGAAGAAGAGAGAACAGTTCAACATCTCTCCAAAATGGCTACAGACAGAGATAAAAAACAAGTCAGTACGTCATCAGTACATACAAACCACGTGACCAGCTCGTAATTCTTTCACACCTACTTTTCCCATGAGAAACACACAGGAAGTAGGAGACGAAACATAACTTGTTTACCAGCCATTCTGTTCCTTTCATTTGTAAACAATGTGCCGCAGCTGGTGATTGTGATACATGTCACAACATCCCCCCACAAGCTGTGATACATCTTGTTTACATTTACTCAATGAGGCCTAGTGCCATCATTAGTTCCCTGTGTCTTACTACAGGCAATGGTTTTGTGAAAAGATCTGCCACCATATCCCTTGTTGCACAGTACTTGACTGTTACCCACCCTTTTTGCACACAGTCCTTTACATGAGAGTAACGAACATCAATGTGTTTGGTTCTTGGCCTACTTTTTTCATGGAGAGCCATGCTTATGCAAGGTTGGTTGTCCTCAAAAATTGTAACAGCCTTGTCTACTGGTATGCGCATATCAGCAAACAATTGTTTGAACCACTCAGTCTCATTACATGCTTGAGATAAACTGATGAATTCAGATTCTGCGCTAGATATAGCCACATAAGATTGTTTTCGTGTATACCATTCAATTAAACTTTGGTCATACATGAGCACAGTCCCACTTGTGGACTTCCTATCTGTAGCAGATCCCCAATCAGCATCAGTGTACACACAAAAATCTCTCTCTGTGTGTGATGACAATTTCAGTTTGCAATTCATGGTACCTTTTAAATATCTTAACACACGTTTCACAGCTAACCAATCATACATAGAAGGATTTTGCGTTTTCCTGCTAAGTATGTTTACAGCATTGCTGATGTCTGGCCTACTCACATTTGCCAAATATAGCAGGCTTCCAATAACACTCTGATGTTTTCCAATATCTTCAAATTCAGTGTTATCTGTGTGTTTCTGATATTCAAGAGTCATTGGAGTGGTAACTGGGTTACAATTCTCCAACCCATGAATTTCCAGCAATTTCTGAATTTTTCCACTTTGTTCAACCATGAAAGAACCTTCCTCATCTTGAGATAATTGCATTCCAAGATAGTGTTGTACCAAACCTAGATCTTTCCGTTCAAAGTGTGCTTGCAATTCTTGTGCAATTTTGTCTTTTTGACTTACTGATTGTGTCACCAGCAATATATCATCAACAAAGACCAACAAATACACCCAGTTTCCCTGTTCTGTGTGATTTGTATACAGACAGTGATCAGCCTTGCTTTGTTTGAATCCCAAACTAATCAAAACTCTGTCTAGTTTCTGGTTCCAGCATCGAGCTGCCTGCTTTAACCCATATATGGACTTGTTCAGACGACATACAAGACTGGGATTTTCTACAAAACCTTTTGGTTGCTGCATGTAGATTTCCTCTTGTAATTCACCATACAGAAAAGCAGTTTTTACATCAAAATGAAATGCCATCATTTTTCTTTGTGCTGCCAATTTCAACAACAGTCTGACAGTTGCATACCTTGTTGTTGGTGCAAACACGGAATCAAAATCTACCCCATGTTTTTGTGCAAACCCCCTTGCAACGAGCCTTGCTCTGTATCTCTCCACCTGCCCCTGGTGATTTGTCTTCACCTTGTACACCCATTTATAGGTGATGGCTTTGCGCCCCACAGGCAAAGATACTAGACTCCATGTGTTGTTTTCATGCATTGCATTGATTTCATCCTGCATGGCCTCAAACCAATCATTCTTCACTTTTGGTTCCATGCTTTGAATTTCCTCAAAACTTTGTGGTTCTAAAGCTATTTTGAGAGCTTTATGTACAACAGTTTTTCCACTTTGGAATTCATCCTGATATCTAACAGGTGTTTTGCGTTCTCGGGTTGAACGCCTGAGAGATTGTTCACCTCCCTCCTGTTCCCCAGATATCTGCCCAGTGGCTTGTTCTGTCCCAGAAGCATCCTGCTGTGTTTCAGACATTGCATGCATTGGCAATTCCACCAGCTGTTTCTGTTCATTTGTATGTTCGTGAAAAATCACATCCCTGCTCAGAATTACCTTGTTGTGGTGTGGTGACCACAACCTGTACCCTTTGTTTGTGCATCATACCCCAGCAGAAAACATTCAAAGCTTCTTGGAGATAGCTTTGTTCTGTTTTGAGCCTGTATATGAACAAAACATTTACACCCAAAAATGCGCACATGTGCTATCTTCGGTTTTCTCCCATGAAACATTTCATATGGAGTTTTCCCAATTGTGGT
This sequence comes from Shinisaurus crocodilurus, assembly GCA_021292165.1. Taxonomy (NCBI): domain Eukaryota; kingdom Metazoa; phylum Chordata; class Lepidosauria; order Squamata; family Shinisauridae; genus Shinisaurus; species Shinisaurus crocodilurus. Next base: position 178,449,040 of record CM037876.1, read on the forward strand.
ATTTGGTAACCTGTTCAGCAGGTAATTGGCATTTGACAGTGCATCCCCCCAGAAACGGTTTCCCACCTGTGATTCAGCTAATTGAGCCCTCATCATTTCCTGGAGAGTTCTGTTTTGACTGTCAGCTACACCATGTGAGTTTTTGGGCCGTGACTCTGTGCCCAATGCCCTCACTTTCCAAGAATTTCTTGAACTTTGTACTCATGTACTCTCCCCCACCATCTGAGAGTAATTCTCCTATTGGATATTGTTTATATCTGTTCCCAGCCCATTTAACATATGATTCAAATCTCTCTTGAACCTGAGACTTATGCTGCAGAAGATAAACAAAACAAAATCGAGAATAGTCATCCACGAGTGTCATGTAGTACCTATTTCCCCCATAGCTATTTTCAAATGGTCCAGCCACGTCAGAGTGTACTAGCTCAAATATTCTTGTGCAAACTCTATCACTGTGTTTCTGAATGTTAGATCTGTGTGACTTTGCTGTACTGCATACTTCACATTCCACATACTTAGAACAAGGTTTCATTTTCATACCCTCACACAGACTTGGCATTTTCTCGATGCTCCTGTAATTGGCATGCACAAAACGTTTGTGGAAAATATGCACACAATTGTCATGTGGTTTGCAATTTGCATACTTTGCCCTCTCATCATGTGTTACAAATGGATTTATAACATACAGAGAATTCTGCAAATCACCTTTTGCACAGATCACCCCTTCACGTGAAATTACACAGTTGCTGTCAGAAAAACATATTTCATAACCATCATTAGCTAATTGTGAAATACTAATTAAGTTTGTATCCAGCTCTTGAACAAATAGTGCCCTTTGCTGACCCAAAGTAGCAAAGTCAATTGTTCCTGCAGCTGTCACCTGGATTCGCTTTCCATTAGCTAATTCCACGTGTTGATTCCCACATTCTTCCAGAGATTGAAATATGTCTCTAGAATTTGCCATGTGATGACTCGCACCTGAATCCAAAATCCAAAGATTGCCATCAGAAACTCCCACCCTAGCAATTAAACTTTTGCCCGTTTTAAATGCCTCCTCAGGTGTACTGGTAGCTTCCTGTTTGGGTTTTTTCTTCTTCTGCTTGCCCTTAAAAGTACAGTCTTTTTAAAGATGCGATGTAGATCCACAAGAAAAACATTTTCTCACTTTCAAAGCTGTAGCCTGGGTAACTCCCAGCTTATTGTAATCCCCAGCTTGGCTGTGCCCCGCGTCAGCCGCGCTGTCTGCTGATTTACGTCCAGCATTGTTTTTCTTCCCTTGCCATTTCTCCCACTCAGAGAGAAGCTTGCCTGACACATACTCCATGGTCAGATTCTGATCTGGTTGCCCCTCCATAATACATAGTTCGAACCAGATAGCTTTTCCACTATCTGTGGGTTTAGAGCTGGTGCTGCCACCATCTTAGCTTTCCACGCTCAGTCAAGCTGAGCCAGCGTAATCAATAGTAATGTCCTATATAGTAATAGTAGTAATCATAATAATAGTAGTATTAATAATAATCCATTATTTTATACAAATAAATAAACACTTTCTAGTGAGCTTTCCCTCCCCAACCCCCAAAAGAGTTCCCACAGATGCATGGCGGATATGACTTTTTGTCCCATCCCAGGTTGGCATGGAGGCAGCCAAATTCAGCCTTCAGATCTTGGATTAGCAATACTGTTCACCTTGCCTCAGGGTACAGACCATAAAGCCAGACATATGCTTAAGCTGTTGTTGTTTTACTTTTAGGATCAAAGAGAGGGGTTGTTGTTGTTTTGCTGCACTCTGAGATTTCCTTGTCATTAGTCGCTCTTGTTTTTGTGTGTGGGAGACATTTAATAACACAATTTCATTTTTATAGTTCCACTGGTCTTTTTTTCTTACCAGTTCCAATATTTTCGACAAATATTCCTTTATTTCCTTTTGCTGCTTCATCCTTTAGTACATCTTTGAATAGAGAAAAACCTGTTGTAACTGTAGCTGCCTGGGGGCAGGGCCGGTGCTACTATTAGGCCAACTAGGCAGCTGCCTAGGGCGCAGGGCTAAAGAGGGCGCCAGAAATGCCTTGAAAAAAAATACAGCGCTCTCAAGTGGGAGGGGGGGGCGCTAAATAACTGATCTTGCCTAGGGCACCAAACTGCCTTGCACTGGTCCTGCCTGGGGGTGGGGGTAGAAATAAACTTCATTAGCTTTAGATAGTTCACCTGAGAGCCCGCCATGCTTTGACTATTTGAGCAGAGTGGTAAGTGTATGGATGTTAGCTATGCTTTTGTGCCACTGCATCATATGTGATCTATGGGAAAGTTTCTTATGCTTTTCTTTGACTGAGCAGAAATCAAACCCAAACAGGATATAGCTGGAGATGGGAACAGGAGTAATAAAAAATGTTTTTGGACAGTAACAGGGCTGGGATTCTAGGTCTGGAAACTAGGAATGGGGCACATGGGATCAGTGCTGGAAAGGGGGGTTTTTCTCCCACCTTCTGGAGCTTTCGGCCTCGGGAATCCATATGGCCCTTTAGCTGGTGATATTTTGCCATCCCTGAAAACGTTTTTAGTTAGGCAGGCCTGTGGCCTGCATATTGGTCAATAATTCTGCTGATTCTCTTCTTTTGGATAGCTTGTGTGGTTTTGTTGATACTTTATTTGCTACTCATTGTGTAGGTGCTCTTTAATTTGTTTTAATATTGCATTTTTAATTTTTTGTTTATCTTTGCCACCTTGAGTGGTTCAGCTTTAAACCTGAAAGGCAGGATATAAACATTTGTAATAAATAAATAGATCTAGGTATGAAAGTAGGAGAAGGGTGCCAACTCCTAGGCAGCAATAGGCCAAGATGCCTTCTGTTTGCCTGGGAATCTCTTGTGGAGTCCTAGGCCATGCCTGGCAGATCAACAATACCAACTGATCAGATCTAGTATCTTCCAGTAGCCTTGAGACCCCAATGATCTGTTATGTCAAGTGGCAAGCTCACAATGTTGAATTCCTGCCTCAGTGTCATTTTCAAAGTTTTCCAGCATCTGGTGATTTGCCACATGTTGGTATATTCACGAGACCACTTCACCATACCACAATTCCCCGGGGAAAAACGGCCACTGAGGCATTAACCATACAAAAAAGGTTTTCTATAGATAGCACCATTCCCTGATAACAGTCTGGAAATGGTGCATCATGCAGGTATTTAGGTTTCTTCTGTTGCACCAAACTAAGTCTGGCTTTCATAGCTTGGGATATGTGTTAAGGTTTGCTGCATGCTAGTAAAGGAACTGAAAGGACATAGACAAAATAATGCCTATTGAAAATCAAAATGCGCAGCTTACCTTCCCTCCCAAGATACTGTGACTTTATTTCTAGTCCTACATAAGACTAGCTTTTGTGGCCTTTTGCCAAAATTGACTTTGTAACTTAGACCGCCATGGGTTTTTTTTATTGTCTCAAGATGTATGGCAGGACAAGCCAAACTAAACAGTCCTCTATTTTAATGTTACTCTGTGGATGAGCTGGAGAAACTCTTATCTAACAGGAAGTGGGGTGGGAGGTCATTGACATTACTATTTATTTTCACATGTAGAACACACTGTGCCCTTTTTTTTCAGTTACACTTAAGTATCTGCCCTCTTGTTGGTTTCTTGACCATGACCAAGCTTCGTGAAAATCCAATTCTAACATTTCATTAGACATTTTTATTCTAATTCTTGACATTTAATGTTGTGGTTCTCATCTTGACTCCACAGAGAGAGGATTCAAAGTATGTTTTGCACCACAAAACTGGATTCCATTCCTCTGAGAATGGATAGATCTTCCATCATTTTGTTTTTGTTTCAGTGCAGTTTTATTTACTCTGTTCAGTTTGGGAAATTGAAGCATTTGCTATGGTTTTGTATTTTAACCAACCGCTGAAAGTGTAAACCAGCCTTCCCAACAAGGCACCCTCCGGATGTGCTGGACTACAATTCCTATCATCTATAACCAGTATTGGGATGCTGACTGGGGGTGGTGGGAATAGTAGTCCAACATATCTGGAAGGTGCAGGTTGGGGAAGGTTGACTGTTCTTTAAAAGCAGTTCAGTTTATTTTTATTCTGTGCTGTTTTTCCTACTCTGAGAGTGATATTTATATGTATAGCATTCATACATCCATGGTTTACTCACCAATTATTAGAGCTGCTGCTCATGGCCATTGTACACTGATTAGACCGTAGTTCTCTCTGGGTGTATGTGGGTGTTTAATAACTTGTCTCTCCCATTCATGCATTACATGTTTGCTGCAGGAAGCACCAGTGTACCCCAGCAAGCATGATTGCTGCATGAAGTGTATCAGCCTTGAATATGCGCTTTTCTTCATGGATACTCTCCCATTGCAGCAATGGAGTTTAGGGCAGTATCCAATGGAGTGCTGAGCCCCCGCCAATTCTGTTGAGCCAGCAGCACACACCACTTGTGCAACCGAGATTCAGCTTTTCCAGGAGCCACCGGAGACAAGCAGAAACACTCGTTTCTGGAACAGGGCAGGTCAGTGCCACTGCATAAGGGAGCTCCTCTGACCTGTCCCAATCCAGAAATGAATGTTTCTGCTCATTTCGACAATTCCTCTAGAGGAAATGTAAAATCTCCGTTGCACAAGCAGTGGATCCCACTTACGCAATGGAATTGGAGGGAGGGGCCACTTGTGGAACCGAATCGGCAGGGGCGCAGCGCCCTGTTGGATACTGCCTACAGTTGAAAACCTGGGAAGGCTGACAATTCTAACTTGGGAGGCCTCACTGTTACTTTCAATTCTGGAGAGGTAAACACAATTTTAGTGTAATGTGTGAACAAGGCTTCAAAGAGCTATTTGGATACTCCCTTTCCCCTTTTGCATCTTTCTGCAAATTATATTGGCAATAGGCCCTGGAGGACTTGTATGCTTCTTCTCCCCATGTCCTCCCACCACTCAATAATAATAATAATAATAATAATAATAATAATAATAATAAATTTTATTTCTTACCCACCTCTCTGTCTAGATCGAGGCGGGGAACAGCAAAAATATAAAATACATAAACTAAACAAAACACAATACATACTATTAAAACATCTTAAAACATCTTTAAAACATCATTAAAAACATCATTAAAACATCATTCAAACATCTTAAAATATCTTAAAAACATCTTAAAGGCAACCTAAAATTCCGCCGGATAGGCCTGCCAGGAGAGATCAGTCTTTATGGCTTTTTTAAATTCCAAAAGACTGGTGAGCTGACGAATCTCCTCCGGCAGGCCATTCCATAATCTGGGAGCAGATCTCTACGGCTCATAGAAGCAAGTGCCAGGACCTAAGGATCTCTTCTTCTGGAATGTAGGATCTCTCTCAACCCTGGACATTGAATTATTTCTCAATGTGAGTTCAGTACCCAGTGTAAAAGGAGTCTTTGTGTTCAAAGAGATGTGAAATCTCTCCATTGGGAGTTTTGCTACTTGCTACACAGGGGAAATTGAGAAAGCACAATTTCCTTCCCTCAGGTCCAGCCCGAGTCCTAATCTCACCATCCATTGAGATGGAGGGATAGAGAAATAAAATGCACAAAGACCTTAACATTTTGCAGAGATGGCATGGTTACTGTTCTTCTGGCATTAACAAAATCCCTGTTGACTTTACTTGGAAGAGTTTATGAAGTTAAGTTTTGTAAATGAGGTTGTCAGGACATTTAAGTGAGCAAACCATTAAATGCTAATTAGCGTTAATTTTGATTGTACTTGACTTGAAACAGGCCTTCAGTTTTCTCAATATTAGATATTATTTCATAAACTATATGTATTTATGGTCAGTCTTGCTTTTTGCTGGCTATAATTAATTTCTGAAAAGGGCATACTATGTCATGGTCCTAAATGTTGACTATATCAGGTGGGATGGCCAAAACGACTCATCATTGTACACAGTTTCCTAATTGTAATGATTTCTAGTTAATGGGTTGGGAGGCAACATGTAATATGATAGGAGCTTTTGACTGCAGCTCCAAGTGACTAGAAATGGGACTAATGTGATATGATCTTAAGAAGTAAGACAGATTGGTGGGTCCAGCCAAACATACTTTTCCCCATATTGATATGTTCTGTTTGTTAAGTCCTGGTTTACTTTTGTAATTTGTTTTCCGAGTACCTGTCTTAATCTACCCGTTTAATTTGGCAGATCCAAGAAAATGAACACATCAAAATAGAGAATGGTGAGAACAGCAGCAAGCTAACTATCTCCTCCACGAAGCATGAACATTGTGGATGTTATACTTTAGTAGTAGAAAACAAGCTCGGCAGCAGACAGGGCCAGGTTAACCTCACCGTTGTAGGTAAGTGCACTGGATTATGATTTTATTTTTGTCTTCCATGTTGCTGGACTCAGTTTATATCCTGGTTTGGAGCATATAAGCTTTTAGGTTTCAAGTTACAGAATAAAATTCCATAAATGAGCTTACAAGAAAGCAAACACATAATTTATAAAACAATAACTAGTAAGTAAAGAAGCATGTTTTAAATTAAGAAATCAGAACAATGCCTTCAGTGACCAGCATCTTTACATACTGGACACATTCGCACATTACAACAAGCCACCCTGGCAATAAGCCACTGTGGGTTGCTTGTTGTGTGAACAACCCACGGTGATCCCCGACAGATGATGGGGCTCACTGTGGGTTATTGGCCCCTCTTGCCCCCTTCTCCCCCCTCGGTCCTCCTATGAGTATCCCAGGCGACACCGTGGGAGGAACAAGTAATTCCTCCCTACCCCAGCTGCTGCCACAAGCCATTTCAGGCTCGCTGTGGCTTCCCCCCCCCCCATGTGCACCTGATGGGAACTAAAGGGGGAGGGGATTTTGCGGATCTTGCTGCGAAGGAGGTTTCCATCTCCCCCAAAACCCTTTTCACAGCTAAAGATCACTTGAGCCTTTGGTTTTTCTTGACAGCTCGCCTTCTGACAGCTGTCAAGAAAAACCAAATGGAGGAAATATGTATTTGGAGACTCTTCTGGGAAATATCCAGGGTTGGTACCTGCTGCCCCTTGGCGGATTGTGGTGGATTGTGCAAGAACAGTTAGAATAGAACAGCAAACAGCTGAACCAAACTTTGATTTATAGGCATTAATGTCTTGTGTGCTTGACAGAAACTCCAACTTTAGCATCCTGTAAGCCTTTCCTGACAGGCTTGCACTACTTTTTAGGTCAGAGTCAGGACAACCAAGTGAGGAGGTCACACAAGCTTTTAAGATATATGATATGATATAATATGAATATGACAAAGGGATATACATGCCAATCAACTCACCACAATTTAAACCTATCACACTTGTCCTCTTGCAAGATCATCAGGCTGCATGTTGGAAGCTATTAGGCAGCATGTTTCAGTGGGCCTTGGGTGTAAGGGTGTTCTGCATAATAGGGAGGAGTGAAAGGTTACCCTCCCCCAGTATAGTCAAAACTTCACTCACCAATACAGACTTAGCTATACAGATAGACAAAGAGAATATATTGCTCTTAAAATAGTTGATAACCTAGTTCTGACAGTTTAAAGGCATATGAGTACTTGAGAGACTCTCTTTCATACCCAATTGTTGGCAATGGAAAACCTGGAAAGGGTCATAATTAAGAATATATTTTTCTTGTTGTTCCCACTGAGATGTGCATTGATGTCAATTGACTTTTAACATGAAAATTAGCAGAAGCATCAGAACTGCAGGCAGATATCTTGCAGATTCTTTCCATTGGGAAAAGATGTGTATTTAGCATGCAGGAAAAAGTAATAATAGTACTATGAAAAGTAATAATACTGTTAAATCTGTACATGAGATCAGTCATTCCTCCTTCAAGAGGGTTTCTCTAGGGGATATTTCCAGGCATATAATATTGTTGCCTTGCAATGGCCTAACACGGAGGATATTTCATTTCATTTCATTTCATTTATTTCATTTATATACCGCCCCATAGCCGAAGCTCTCTGGGCGGTTCACAACACTCTATACATAAAAACAACATTAAAACATACAAAACAGTTTAAAAAATTAAAAACCAAATTTAAAAACACAGTTTAAAATAACAATACAAAAGCCAATAAAACTGAGCCTACAGGTGACAATCCCCCCCGTGCTATTCCAAGCTCCTAACTAAATGCCTTGGCATAGAAGGAAGTCTTAACCTGGCGCCGAAAAGATAGTAAGGTTGGCGCCAGGCGGGTCTCAGTGGGGAGCTGATTCCATAACTGGGGGGCTACCACCGAGAAGGCCCTCCTCCTCGTTGCCACCAACCGAGCCTCTCTTGGAGGTGGCAGTCGGAGGAGGGCCCCAGATGTTGAGCGTAGTGTCCGGGTAGATAACGGTTGGGAGAGACGTTCCGTCAGGTATTGTGGTCCTAAGCCGTGTAGGGCTTTATAGGTTAAAACCAGCACCTTGAATTCGGCTCGGAAGCATATTGGCAGCCAGTGCAAGCGGGCCAGAACTGGTGTAATATGCTCGGACCGTCCGGTCCCTGCAATAAGCCTGGCTGCCGCATTTTGCACTAGCTGCAGCTTCCGAACAGTCTTCAAATATCTGGCTCTTTGTGTAGCAAGCAATTGTAAATGAGCTTCCACAGGATAATAAATACCATGAGCAGCTCATTCTGTTTATTTCCGCACTTTTCTGTCTTGGCTGATGGAACTGTTTCTGCATCAGGACCTTGCACAACTGCCCATGGCAAACTCCAGAAGGTGTTGTGGTCAGATATTTCCTGAGAGCACCTTAAAAAAGGCCCATCACTCCCAATAGCTTTTTCATTCTCACTCACGTTGTACAGAGTACTCAAGAAGTGGATGAGGTTTCCAAGTTTGTATGCCCCACTACTACCAGATTAAGGAGGTCTGCTGGGAATGCCTTGCCTTGGGAACAATACCAAAAAGACACTTGTGCTACCTGCTGTTTCCCCTGCCACCAATTTTCTGCCACATCAGAAATCTCTCCAAGTGGAATTTGGATGGATTTGCTCCTGATATTTTGGAGTAACTCAGCAACCCTCTAGCTATGGTTGTAGACATGGGGATGGGGTAGAGTTCAAATCATGCATTGAAATGACACACAGAAGCTCTCATAGAGAATTAAATGTGAAACCAAAGTTCACTGTACTCAGAATATTCAGGGAAGTGCTGGTTTATGTGTGGAAAGTTCTGTTTACTGTAGAACTTAATAGCTATGTAAAGATATATCCTATGCTGCTTTTAACAACAAGACTTGACCATTTCCCCTTCTCTAAGTCCATGTTTATGTTCAAGATAGAATACATTAGCAGCATCCATATGGAATAATGCCTTTAAATTAAAGCCCTTTCCTCCCTTGGAAATAGAAGCTGCACAGTGTGTGAGTGTGTGTGTTTCATTGAAAGCAGAGTAGTTCACAATTACTCCTAAACTGTGAGAGCGGTAATGTAGAGTTCAGTTATGGCCTTTTATGGTTTCATTTTTCTCCCACAGATGAATCTCAAGTGCAGCCTTTGCCAGCAATGTCAGCATGGACATCGTCCAACAGGCTTTAGCAGTATATTAAATACCTTCTCTAGCTAAACAGCCTAGCCCATGGAAAGGAATTAATTGTTGCTTTATGTCTGTTTTTCATCTGGCAGGGGAATATTGCAATAGCTAATAATAGTGTGGAACGGTAATATGATAACTCCCATTAAAAAGTAGCCAAGATATCTAGGGAGAACTACCTTGAGGAGGATGCTTCCTTTCTGAAATAACTCTTCCATCCTGGCAGAGTATCTCTGAATGGAGGACACCCCATGAGCAATCATGGCAGTCAGTACATTGAAGTTGTAAGCTGAAGGAACCATAGCTAGTACAACAAACATGCCACTAGCCAGTTTAAAAAGAGGGCATATACAAGGGAAACTCCACTAGCCACATAATAGATGTCCAAAATTAATAAATTAATTGTATTTCTGCCCCTCTCCCATTCCTGTGACACACACACACACACACACACACACACACACACACACACACACCTCCCCCCCCCCCCCCCGAGCAGCATATCCATTTATCTGAGCTAGTTTAAGCATGCAGGGAGGCATGCAGCACAGCATGTGTGGGACTGCCACTTCCAGAATGTACAAAGCTTCAGTTGCATTGAAAGGGCCCTCATAGCCAAAGCTTCGCTTGCACATGCACAGCGAGTGCATCAGCGAGAGAGCTATAAAGCCTAGTCCACTCTCCAACATGTGCAGAGAGATTTCAGTAAGAAGATACTTCCAAACATACAATTCTCCATGTTTAAGGTAGTCCAGCCCTTTTCTGAGTGTTTGAATCTGCTAAATAAGCACAAGTACTTTGAAATTGCTGGATATACTGTGGTTGTGGCTTGGAGACCACACAGAAAATTAATCATGGTACTTTGGGAACGCATGCGGATGTTTATTTGGGAAGATGGAATGCAACATTAAAACTATGTATGGGATTGGCATGATACAGACACTTAAGTGTGAAATCCAATATGAAAGTTTGCTTAGCCCTTTGGGCCATGGTGTCCTCTAGAAACCGCTAGAGTCAACTTAAACATTCCTGAAGGAAATGGATGAAGACCTAATACAGCAGCCTTCCCCAACCTGGTGCCCTGCAGATGTTTTGGACTACAGCTCCCAGCATTCCTGACCATTGGCCATGCTTGTTGAGGCTGATGGAAGGCACCAGATTGGGGAAGGCTGTAATACAGCTTCTAGGACAGGGGACTCATTGGAGAGCATCCCGAGAGCCAGGACGGGGTGCTTGCGGCGCGTCCCGGCGCGCCCCGCGCCCGGCTGCCACGACAAGCACCCCGTCCTGGCTCTTGGGGTGCTCGTGAGCTCTGGTGAGCACCCCCTGCCGCTCGTCCCTCTGCTTGCCTCCCCGACGAGCATTTCTGTAAAACCGGGCGCCGCAGTGGCCGGGCAGCATGGTGGCCGGGTGCTGCGCGGCCCAGTTCTTAAGAGGCCACGGACCGGTCCCGGTCCGCGGACCGGGGGTTGGGGACCCCTGTTTTAAGGCACCCAGCATGATCGGACAAATGCTTGGAATGACAGAGTCCAGAGGGCCCACAAATGGTTGACACCAACATCCCATCTATATCTATCTATCTTACTAGGATGTGAGCATGCTGCCCTGTCCTAAGCCTGCAGCCACCTGCCATCTTCTTTTTACTAGAATGCCTCTGGGCTCTGCTATATTGGGGCCCAGAGGCATTTTGGAGAAAAGAAGATGGTGAGCGGCTGCAGCTTTGGCCAGCACTTCAAGCATGTGCACCACCCTAATAAAAACATTACAAAAAGAGAAAGGGGCCCCTGCCCACTGCCATTTGGTAAATTTACTGGAGGGTCAGCAGGGTGGTGTGGGGCCCCCAGAGGGCATTTTCCCAGGTTGGAGCTGGCCCTGGCTGTTGTCCTTCTCCATTCAGATGCTGAAACTTTAAATGACTCTGCACATTGAAAACTAAAACAAGTTGGGAAATGTGCCACGAGATTCAGAAGAAATGTGAAATTATCCATGAGATTTTAAAAGTATCTGCTTTTATCCAAAACAGATTCACAATTACTATTACTATTAAATACAAATAATATCTACATAAACATCAATTACTCTTAAGTTTATAACATGCCCAAATTAGTTTTTTGGAAAATGTTTACACAGTTTCTTGTTACAAAATTGAATAAGCAAAAACCAGTTCTGATTATGCTTGGCCAGTCTTTGTCTTCCTTATAGAATCATAGAATAGTCGAGTTGGAAGGGGCCTATAAGGCCATCGAGTCCAACCCCCTGCTCAATGCGGGCACCCAAGTCAAAGCATCCCCGACAGATGGCGGTCCAGCTGCATCTTGAATGCCTCCAGTGTGGGAGAGCCCACTACCTCCCTAGGTAGTTTGTTCCATTGGCGTATTGCTCTAACAGTCAGGAAATTTTCCTGATGTCCAGGCGGAATCTGGCTTCCTGTAACTTGAGCCCATTATTCTGTGCCCTGTAGTCTGGGATGATCAAGAAGAGATCCTAGCCCTCCTCTGTGTGACAACCTTTCAAGTACTTGAAGAGTGCAATCATATCTCCCCTCAGTCTTCTCTTCTGAAGGCTAAACATGCCCTGTTCTTTCAGTTCCCCCTCATAGGGCTTTGTTCCAGTCCCCTGATCATCTTTGTTGCTCTCCTCTGAACCCCTTCCCAGTTTGTCCACATCCTTAAAGTGTGGTGCGCAGAACTGGACGCAGTACTCAAGCTGAGGACTAAACAGTGCTGAGTAGAGGGGAACTAGCACTTCCTGCAATTTGGAATCTATACTTCGTTTAATGCAGCCCAAAATAGCATTTTCCTTTTTTGCAGCCACATCACATTGCCGGCTCATGTTCAGCTTGTGATCTACAACAATTCCAAGATCCTTCTCACTTGTAGTATATTGTTGAGCCAAGTATCCCCATCCTGTAACTGTGCAGTTGGTTACTTTTTCCTAGGTGCAGCACTTGGCATTTATCCCTATTAAATTTCATTACCTGTATGTTGTTTTCAGCCCAGCGCTCGAGCCTATCGAGATCACTTTGAATTTTGTTTCTGTCTTCCAGAGTATTAGCTGTTCCACCCAGTTTGTGTCATCTGCAAATTTGATAAACATTCCCTGCACCTCCTCATCCAGTCATTAATAAAAAAGTTGAAGAGCACTTGGCCTAGGACTGAGCCCTGCAGTACTTTACTTAACAGGAACCCTTAATTTGTAGTTTGGGCATCAGTTAACCAGATTAACATTAAACTGTGGTCCCGGACCACATACTGGAAGCAAGTTCCACTGACGTCGGTGGTAGTTTGGGGTTCATTAATGGAACGTAAGAGCCCTGCGGATCAGACCAATGGCCCATCAAGTCCAGCATCCCACAGTGGCCAATCAGATGCTTCTGGGAAACCTACAGCAGGATAAGAAGGCAATAGTCCTCCATGTTCATTGCTCCCAACGCTGGTATTTAGTGACATACTGCTTCTGACTGGGAGGTTGCCATCACTAGCAGCCATTGATAGACCTCTCCTCATTCACATGCTCCACAGCATCCACCACGGATTATTAATCATCCTTTGT